>CM046878.1:619283710-620594901 GCA_025667525.1 Glebionis coronaria
AACACTGTCAGACCCAATACCTTTGTGAACAAAAGTTCACAAGTTGTTAGACCAGCCCCATTCTTTTCTAGAGGGTCTAACACACAAGGCCTAAGACCTTTTCAAAAGTCAAACACTTGGTCCAATAGGCAATGGGTTCCTGTAGCAAACCCTAGGTTCAACGCTGATAAAGGCAATCGGGGCGCTGACAAGAGTAATTTCAGCGCTGACAGACACACTGCCAAACCTAGGTATTTGCAACCACAGGGAAATAGGTCTAAAGCTTCTACTAGCTTAACATGGAGACCAAAACAAGACCAAAACCCTAATTCTACTGGTATTTCTATGACATGCAACAGGTTTCATTATATTTCAAAGGCATTGTCAACACCAATTGGGGTTAACTGGGAATTTCATTCAAACAGGGATGAAAATGGGGTTGTTATGAGAACCAAGTCTGTTCTTGTTGAACAACCAAATGAATCCAAGTCTTCCAAGGCTTGGGTTCCCAAAGAAAACTAATGTGTTTTCTTTATGTGCAGGGCATTCAGAAGAAGATCAATGATTATGGATACTGGGATAGTGGATGCTCAAGGCACATGACAGGGAAGGAAGACTATCTGACTAATTTCTCTCCTATTCAGATGGTGATAAGGTATACTTTGGAGGGGGCTATGGCACCATCACAGGAAAAGGAACCCTTGTCACCAACAATCTACGATTTAAGAATGTCTTCCTGGTAAAAGAACTAGATTATAATTTGTTTAGTGTATCACAAGTGTGTGATAACAAAAATAAGGTTCTTTTCACAGATACTGAGTGCTTGGTGTTAAGCAAAGATTATAAGCTCCCTGAGGAAAAATACATAGATTTTAGAACACCAAGGCATAAAGACATATATAATGTGAATCTTAATGGAATTAAGATAAATAATAAAATGTCATGTCTGTATGCTAAAGCCTCAGTAGATGAAAGTAATCTTTGGCACAGGAGATTAGGGCACATAAACTTTAAGAATATCAATAGACTTGTGAGGCTTGGTTTAGTTGATGGTTTGCCTGAAAAGGCTTTCCACAATGACCACACTTGTGTTGCATGTCTTAAGGGCAAGCAGCACAAGGTCTCATTCAGGTCTAAACAGGTGCACTCTAGTTCTAAACCACTTCACTTATTGCATATGGACCTCTTTGGTCCAACTAATATAGAAAGTTTGAAGGGTAAATCATATTGTTTTGTTATCACTGATGATTATTCCAGGTTTACATGGACTTTCTTTTTAGCCAAGAAAAGTGAAACTGCCCAAAGTCTGATTAATTTCATTACCCAAATTGAAAAGAAGAATGGTAATGAGGTCAAAATTATTAGAAGTGACAATGGGGGTGAGTTTAGAAATCAGTTGTTAGATGATTTTTGTGCCAAGAAAGGGATTACTAGGCAGTTTAGCATAGCTAGAACCCCACAGCAAAATGGGGTTGCTGAAAGGAAGAATAGAACACTTATTGAAGCAACCAGAACCATGTTGGCTGATGCCCACTTTCCTATAGCCTTTTGGGCTGAAGCTGTTAACACAGCTTGTTATGTTCAAAATAGGGCATTGGTCAACAAGATACATAATAAGACACCTTATGAATTACTTTGGGGAAGGAAGCCCAATATTGGCTTTCTCAAGCCTTTTGGATGTCATGTAGTTGTTCTAGAAACTAGTGAGGCCCTAGGTAAATTTGATTCAAAAGGTGATGAAGGCTACTTCATGGGTTATTCAGTGCAGAGCAAAGGATATAGGGTTTACATTAAAAAGGAAAAACGTATACTTGAAAAAGTACATGTTAGGTTTTTAGAGAGTAAACCTAGTGATCCTGAAAGTGGTCCAAATTGGTTGTTTGACTTAGAACCTTTATCTAGAGCTTTAAATTATATGCCTGTTACTGATCCAGACATTGTGAAGGTAACTTCAAGTGTTTTGGAAAAGCGAATTGGTAATGTTTCAAGTATACAGGTTGCTAAGGAGGATGGACCACCAGCAGTTGAATCATCTCCCACACCAGAATATGTTACACTTCCTATATGGACAGATGAGTATTATGCTGCTGCTGCTGCTGCTAGAAAAGATAATGGTGGTTTTCAAATACCACCAAATACAAACATGCATACTTCTTCAGGCGCTGACAAAGGGAAATCAAGCGCTGACAAGACAAATTCAGACGCTGATGGCTTAGACGCTGACAACAACAGTTCAAGCGTTGTTAGCCCAAGCGCTGACAAACAAGGATTAGACTTTGGTGACACCTTTACACAGCTTTTCTCGTCCCATTTTGAACAAGGTGGACCTTCCAATGTCCATGAAGAGATTCATGTTGATCAAAGAGAGTCTGATGAAGAAGATATTGGCAACATGGAGCGTGAAGTTGAGGACACCAGACTTTTTGAAGGAGGAGTTCTCACTTCCACAGCAAAGGATCACCCCACATCTCAGATTATTGGTGATGTTATGGCTCCAGTTCAGACAAGAAGATCCCATCAAAGTCTTGGTGGATTTATTGCCAATATACACAAGAAGGTTGATACCCCTCTTGTACAAGCATGTTTGTTTGCCTGTTTTCTGTCACAGGAAGAACCCAAGAAGATTTTTGATGCTCTCAAAGAACCAAGTTGGGTGGAAGCAATGCAGGATGAGCTTCACCAATTTGCTATACAAGATGTTTGGGAGCTGGTTGATTGTCCTAGATATGTGAGACCAATTGGGACAAGATGGGTTCTAAGGAATAAGAAGGATGAAAGGGGTATTGTGGTCAGAAATAAGGCACGTTTGGTAGCTCAGGGATATACACAAGAGGAAGGTATAGATTATGAAGAAGTTTTTGCACCAGTTGCAAGAATTGAAGCTATAAGAATTTTTCTAGCTTATGCCTCTTGTATGAACTTCACTGTTTATCAAATGGATGTGAAGAGTGCTTTCCTCTATGGAACAATTGTTGAGGAGGTATACGTTATGCAACCTCCTGGTTTTGAAGATCCTGAAAATCCAGACAAGGTCTATAGAGTGAAGAAAGCAATGTATGGACTTCATCAAGCCCCAAGAGCATGGTATGGTACATTGTCCACCTACTTGGTGGAAAATGGTTTCAAAAGGGGCACCATAGATCAGACACTATTCACAAAGAAGAAAGGAAAACATGTGTTGCTTGTGCAGGTCTATGTTGATGACATCATTTTTGGGTCTACTGATCCAAAAATGAGTGAGGACTTTTCCAAGCTCATGACAGATAAATTCAAGATGAGTGCAATGGGTGAGATGAACTTCTTTCTAGGTTTACAAGTTCAGCAGAAAGAAGATGGTATCTTCATCTCCCAAGACAAGTATGTAGCTGAAATCTTGAAGAAATATGGTTTTTCTCCACATGAGAAGGATGCTTCCACTCCTATGGATAGGGAACACCCCTGGGGAAAGATTGGAGCTGGAAAGGATGTGGATGTTAGGCACTATAGATCAATGATTGGATCATTGATGTATCTTACAGCCTCAAGACCTGACATCATGTTTGCTGTGTGTGCATGTGCACGCCATCAAGTGACTCCCAAAGAATGTCACCTATTTGCTGTGAAAAGAATTTTTAGGTACCTAAGATGTTATCCAGATCTTGGCTTGTGGTACCCAAAAGATTCTCCATTGGATCTTATTGCATATTCAGACAGTGACTATGGTGGTGACAAGTTTGATAGGAAATCCACAACTGGTGGATGCCAATTTCGTAGGAGCAGATTAATATCTTGGCAATGCAAGAAACAAACAGTGGTGGCAAACTCTACAACTGAAGCAGAATATGTGGTTGCAGCTGCTTGTTGTGGACAAGTCTTATGGATTCAGAACCAGTTGTTGGATTATGGGTATAATTTTATGCATACCAAGATTTTTGTAGACAATAACAGTACTTTATGCATTATTAAAAATCCTGTACATCATTCTAAAACCAAACACATAGAAATTAGACATCATTTTATAAGAGATTGCTTTGAGAAAGGTTTAATACAACCAGATAGGGTAGCCACAGAGGATAATGTGGCTGATTTATTAACTAAACCTTTTGATGCTGGACGATTTCAATATTTGGTAACAAATATTGGAATGGTTAATCTCACTTAATATGTGTTTTGGAACCTTTTTGTAAAAGTATGTACAGGATAATGCATTGTTATTGGTCTTTGTGATGATTTAGATTTTTCCACATTATTTTTCTAACACTGACAAAGGTACATATAACGCTGATAAGTGTTATTTTGCCGTTGTTAGAGATATTATTGTCTAACGCTGACAAGAGTTCCTTCAACGCTGACACGTGTTGTCGGGGCGCTGTCAGCAACAAATGTTAGTTTTGTGGTTTTCATCTAAATGTGTAGGTAGGTGGTAGCTTTATGCCATTGGATACAGAGTTGCTTATGGATCTTTGAAGAGCTATTTGGACATGTTTTTGTTTATGGATGATGGTTGGAATATTTATATTCCTATCTTGACATAAATTTTTAATGTTCATTTATATTTTGAGAACTCATGTATCATAGTTTAAGGGGAGGTTTAAGGAACCTTTAGGACTCTTGGGTATTCTTACAATACTCTCATCACAATTCTAGATTGTGTCCACAGGTGAGTATGGGTTAGTTTTACTAAACCATGAGGCACTGTAGCATGCATAGTATATCAACTTTGCATGCTGCCAAGACATTTTTGGCCTAGAATTGGTTGTGGTCTGTTGGGAGACTTGGGAATCATTTTGATATGGGTTTTACCTGGGAGTAACAAGGATTTTATAAGGTAACTTGGTTGTTAAGAATTTTGGTTAGCAAGGGACGCTAGAGGACGGTTATGTCTATCTTGCTTATGCAAGTGTGCATAACTGGACAGTGCTTGCCGCCCTATGATAATTATCAGCTTATGGTTCTCTTCTCTAGGATAAATTACTTGTTAAGGTCATTTTTCACTTTTTAAAACAATTTTATTTTTGGACGCTGACAAAATTTTTCCAAGCGTTGTTGTGACCAAAATGGACGCTGACATGGCTTTAGGCGAACGTTGACAAGATTATAGCCGTTGGGCGTTGATAGGTTATATTTGACCGTTGACAATCAATGGGACCTACCCAGTTGTTACTTTTTGACATATTTTCAAGCCGTAATTTTAGGAGTTGTTACTTTTATTAAATGCATGAGATAACTTATAACTTTTTCAATATTTTCATGATTAGTTTTTGAAAATCTTTGCCTATTTTTGGGCCAATCACATGCATTCATCCACTCCTATAAATTTGGCTCCTATTTTTAAACAGGGTATCTATAATTCTTGTCTAACAACTTTTCTCTTATCAACCTTCATCTTTTATACTTCAAATTAACAGCTTTCATCAATGGCACCAAGATTTAACTCAGCATAATTGGATTTGGGGTTCAAGTCTCAACACAACATGATTGCTTATCTTGTTGCTGATAATACTTTGTTTCCTCAATACACATAGATGGTGGAGTATTTGAATGCATCCCCATTAAGGTATGCTCTTTCTCATGCGCCACTCATTCCAGTCACACACATTAAACAGTTTTGGAACACTCCTCAACAGTTAATGGAGTGACCACATTAACTTCTATTGTTCATGGGAGATCTTGGGTGGTTACTGAGGCCTTGGTACGCCAGGCCTTGCATCTTAATGATGCTGATGGTATAACCATTCTTCCCATATCTGAAATAGAACAAGGGCTTAGGGCTTTGGGATACCCTATTCCTGATGAAGGTACTCTTAATAAGTACCATAAGCAGGAATTTCCCCCAGCCTGGAAGTACCTCATTCACATTCTCCTTCAATGTTTGAGTCCCAAATGTACTGCACACAATGAGATCAATAGATCCATTGCAACTGCTATTGTGTGTATTGCAACAGGGCAAAAGTATAACTGGTCTAAAATGATTTTTGAAGGAATGTGTAAAAACAAGGGGACAAAAATGACTTTAGCTTATCCCCGTTTTCTGCAAATGATTTTTGATGCTCAAAGATATTGTTCAAGGGATCACAATGATTTTTATAAAATCCCTGAACAAAAGAAAGCTATTTTTACCAAGATGAACTCACCACCTCATAGAGACCTACCTTTAACCCCAGCCATGCTTGCTGTTATTGCAGCAGCACAACCCCAACCAGACCCCCAACCTCATATTGACCCTCACCCACAACTTGAACCTATCCCTGAACCTTTACCCTCACCTGATCAAATGCAAATAGACCAAAATCCCTTTGACGCTGACACATCTAATGTGGGCGTTGATGTGCCTATTTCCAACACTGACACCCAACCATCACAATCCCAAACACCCCTTAACCAACCCACATCTACACCTTCTTCTACACCATCTTCCACACCACCTGAATATAGGTTGTTTAAACGCCAAAGGACTGCTGGAGTGTTCTCCTCTGGTGGTCCTAGCCATGAAGCAGAGAGAACCACCACCACAAGTGTGGCTGGTGACCTGGATGAGGCTGGGACTATTGGTTCTGGCTTAGAAGCTGGCCAAGGCAGTCCCACCATAGTTAAGTCCTCATCCATGCCCAATGAATCTGACTTGGGAGGTCAAATCCCCATTTCAGAAGAGGGCAGACTGGAACCAATGACTCTTTTGGAATTGATGGCTGTCTGCATTAGCTTGCAAAAGCAGAATGCAGACCTGGTACAAATTGTCAGTAACCAAGGCCTTGAACTTAAGGAATTGAGGGAGAGGATTGTTGTTTTGGAAAGTGTTCATGCAAAGGGAGGTATGGAGGAGTCTTCCAAAGGGGAGGAAGATCAAAGAAATCTGAGTGATAAGAGCAGTCAAGATGGTCAATCATTGGATGTTGCTGAAGCCCTTACTACTTTGAAGGAACAAACAGGTTTTGATACGTCCTTGATCTCTCCAACCAATTTAAATTTATCATTTACAGATATGTTGAGAGAGGTTACACAAGGCGCTGAGGGAAAATATTTGAGCGTTGACAAGACAAGTTTGGACGCTGATAGAAGTATTTTGGGCGCTGATAGAGGAAATTTGGGCGTTGACAGATCTGCATATGGAGGTGATGTATTCCAGTCATCATCTATCATCAAAGATGTTCCTACTCAGGTATTATCATCTACCCTACCAACAATAGCACCAACAGATAAGGGTAAGGGTAAGTTGGTAGAAGAAATTGTTCCAAAGAATGCAGCTCAGGTTGAATTTGATAGAAGATTGGCTGAGCAAATGATGGAACAAGGTGAAAAGGAAAAGTCACCATTTGTTGTGACTTCTGAAGAAGAAAGTGATGGAGCTAGCTCAGATTCAAGTGTGATGATTGTTGAACCAGAAAGACTTGAGTATGGTGATGAGCTTGGTAGGGAAAAGCTGAGAGATTTGAAGTTGCAGATTGATTTTGATATGCCAGAGGTGGTTCAGATGTACAATTCTTGGGAAGAAAGCTGTATGGATAATCCAGACTTGACCATTTCAGATCAGATATGGGGTTTGGAAATTCTTCTTAGAGTTCAGAAGGATTGTAAGGTGATTTTGAAGCACAAGGCAAGCAACATTCTCTCTGAGTTGAAAAGGGATAGAAGGAAGCTCTACTTTATGTTGCTCAAATGTCATGGAGTTGGATGGACACATCAAAAGCTGAAGGCTTTGACATTTGATGAGTTGGAACATAGGGCTTATCCTATTTGGGTGAAAGTGCAGGAAGAAAACACTTTCAGACTTCTTTCAGATGAAAGAAAGGAGCAACTTGCAGAGGAGATGGAAATCAAGAGAGCTATGATAGTTCCCAGACCAGTAAAGAAGGGATTTGTACTTGAGTTTCCAAAAGATATGGATCAACTATATCCAAGTGAAGCAGTTATTAGAAAGAGCCTCAAGCTCTCCCCATTAGAAGCTTCAGATATGGTGCATGTGTTACCACTAGATTCCAGGAATCCAATTGTGAGTTATGATGAAGATGAATGTGGATTCTGGAAAATTGGAAGATTTGGCAAGGAGGTACACACTTTTACCACTCTCATATCTTTATTTGCAAGTTGTGATAGAGAAGACTTGGTGGACCTTTGGAGGTTGCTAGAGACCAAGTATGAGGCTGAAGCACCAACTTCAGTCAATGGAATAAAACTTTGGACCACATTCAAAAGAATGTGTGGGACAAAAGAAGAAGATCCTGAAATATGGAAGGATCTTGAAGATGACCTCAGTGGTCTTCAATGGAGGTTATATTCAGCTGCTGGTGTATACCATTTGAGTTCTACAAAGTTTGCTGAGTATTTACTTGTAGATGCTCAGTATTTCATATCCAAGGTTGTTTTGGAGAAGATGAAGGACACCCAGTTGGAGATAGACTATACAAGTGACGTGGCAAAGAATTTGATCAGATTTATTTATTACCAATATGATAAGGTTTGTCAGACTCCTCCAAGTTCTTAGTGTTTATTCAGAAACTTGATCATAAGAGTGGATATCAAGTTTAGGGGAGGATTGTTGGGAATAAATTAAGGCCAGATCACTTGAACGCTGACAAGAACAACTCAAGCGTTGACAAGAGCAAAGTGAGCGCTGATAGCATAAGCGTTGACAAGTTAAAGTCAAGCGTTGACAGATTGAAGACAAGCACTGATAGAAGATGTGAGCTACACGTTTATTATATTCTAGAATACTTCTAGTAAGGATAGAGACGACAATGTATTTTCTATGTTTATCTTTACCTAGAATAGTTGATTCGTAGCTTATTGTACAAGACTTCTTGTTCTATAAAAGAAGATCTTTTAGGTTAAAGTTAATATAAGTTTTCATAAGTATTCGCAAGTTAAACCTCTTTCATTGTAATCAATTACGATCATTCTAATACAAGTGAAAGTTTGTTTAACATCTTTGTGTTTTAGATCAAGTGTTAATTCCGCATAACACTTTGTTACTTTATTCATAAGCAAAGGTTTCTCTACGTGTAGTACTTGATCTAATCTCGTATACACAAAGCTTAATCGATCTAAGTTTGGGATCAACAAGCTCCATCACTAAAAGGTGATTTCATCTTTAGTTGAATTTTGTAACGTTTAAGAGAAATTAGTGGTACTCGAACTTTTAGTATAACTTTGGGACTCAATTTTATTTGAGGACTATTGGAAGGCTATTATCTTGGTACGTTTATACTCGTACTAAAATATTTTGAAATATGTTTAGTTAGACGTTAAATATCTTGTCACATCAGTAATGACGTCAATTTGTCTATGCATATATAATGACATCCATATTTTTTTTATTACATATCTAATGACACACTAACCTCAGTGATGTGTGTTTTAGAAAATACACAATCAACTGCTTCATATAGCAAAAAAAGTGCACAAGGTACATTTCTTGAAACTATTCACTTTTTATTCGTAAATTCATGCTAAAAATTACAATTGTACGTACTTTAAATAATGTACTAGTTTTCATGTAAATGATTTGTGATTCGCATGTTCGCGTCTAAGAAACATCTAATACATACAATACATACGTATTCGAGAAAATAAGAAATCAACTTAAAAAAGACACAAATGATACGTCTAAATAATATACACAGTCGGCTCAAAAATGCACATGCGATACGTTTTTGAAATTCTACAAAACCAACTAAAAAAAATCTAACTGATATGTATTAAAAAATATACACAACAACTAAAAAAAACTCAAGTGATACGTATGCAAAAAAATACACAACCAATTAAAAAAAGAAACAAGCGATACGTATCCAAAAAATACAAAATCCCAACTAAAAAATAAACAAGTGATACATTTCGCAAAAACTACACAAGCAATTAAAAAAGACACAAGTGATACGTATTAAAAAAAATACACAATAAACTAAAAAAAGACGCATGTGATACATATGCAAAAAAATACACAACCAATTAAAAAAAGATTCAAGCCATACGTATAAAAAAATATACAATCCCAACTAAAAAAATAGACAAGTGATACATTTCGAAAAAACTACACAACCAATTAAAAAAGACATGGGTGATACGTTTTAAAAAATACACAATAAACTAAAAAATGACACACGTGAGACGTATTCGAAAAAATACACAATCAATTAAAAAAAGACACAAGTGATACGTATCCAAAAATACACAATCTCAACTAAAAAATAGACAATTGATACATTTCGCAAAAACTACACAACCAATTAAAAAAGACACGGGTGATACGTATTCAAAAAAATACACAATAAACTAAAAAATGACGCACGTGATACGTATTCGAAAAAATACACGATCAATTAAAAAAAGACACAAACGATACGTATCTAAATAATACATAATCTCAACTAAAAAATAGACAAGTGATACATTTCACAAAAACTACACAACCAAAACAGACACAGGTGATACGTATTAAATAATACACAATAAACTAAAAAATAACACACATGATACGTATTCGAAAAAATACACGACCGATCAAAAGAGACCCAAGTGATATATATCTAAAAAATACACGATCAACTATTTAGTAAAAAAACCACAAATAATATATATTCGAAAAAAACAATAAAACTAACTTAAAAAGCCACCGTAATACGTATTTGAAAAGGTTACAACCAACTTGAGCATCACTTAAAATAGAATTACAAGAATTTGTACACATTTCTAATGATGAACTGATGCGTAATATAATAATTGAGGTTGCTAGTGTTAATGAACATGCAACAAATATGTGACGGTTATTTATGTAGGAATCGACGACGACAAAAAGAAAAATGGATCCTAAGTGGTTAATTTTTTTAGACGAGATACTGATAGTACGTACTTTATATATGATTTAAAAAATTGATACGTGGTTCTTGTTATTTTAAATAATTTGTTGGTGAAAAATATCTAATATATAATGTCATTATTATTCATCGTAAATTTTGTGTGTGTGAAAACTAACATAGCAGGTTTCAAGGTTTTAACTTTCAGGATCTCATGATTTCAAGACTAATGACACCGAAATAAATTGATAGTTATTATGGAAGAATAATAAACGTGTTTAAATTATGTCATAAATTGTGACGTACCCATAATACCCTTCAATTTATAGAAATTAATTTTTGTTCTTTTTAATTAAAAATGACACATAGCTTGTTCTTATTGGTTCTCATTGTTTGTATTTTAAGGTTGGTACTTACATGAACATAAATCTATATATATATATATATATATATATATATATATATATATATATATATATATATATATATATATATATATATATATATATATATATATATATATATATATATATATATATATATATATATATATATATATATATATATATATATATATATATATATATATATATATATATATATATATATATATATATATATATATATATATATATATATATATTTAATATATAATATTTTATAATCTTATAACTTGTCTTACGTCAAGTTAAATCGATAAAAAAATATTTATTTTTTTTAGTTTAATATTTATAACATTATAGAGAATGTATGGAAAACAGTTAATTCATATTTATAATTTGTATTAAACCATTATAAAATGACTAGGCGAGTACTCGCGCAAAGCGGCGGAAGTTTCAGTGAAAGATAATTAACGATATCTATGGTAATAGTTTCGTTTAACTTTCAATATACAACGTAAACATATATATATATATATATATATATATATATATATATATATATATATATATATATATATATATATATATAGGGGGCTTTCTTTTCAGAACCATTTTAAGTGACAGAACTATCAGAACCATAATCAGCCAATAAGAATTTAGTATTATTAAAGAATTTCATTTAACTCAAAAGGGCATAATAGGAAAACATATAGTTTACTTTTGTTTGTAATTAGTTTTTTATTTAATTTCTTAATTTCTTTATTTTCTCGAAATTAAAAATAAGTTTTTTTTCTTAATTTTTGAGATTATTTTTTTTTATTTAATTTTTTCGAAATTAGTTTTTTTTAATAGTTTTTTTTTTGCTTTTTAAATTCTTTAATTTTTAAAAATTCAAAAACATTAGTGTTTTGAAAAAAAAACAATTTTACATGTATAAACATACATGTTTTTATACTTTACAATTTTTTGAATTTTTCTATAAACATACATGTTTTTCGTTAGAGTTTTCATGTGTGCACTTATATTTTTTTGAATAATATAAATTTATAGCAAACTAAAAACATACACGTTTGATATCCATTAAAATAAAAATTATTAATAATACCAAAAGTACACATGCACTAATATTTATTTGAAGTGTTCAAAAACATACATGTAGTAAAACATATATGTCCGCCTCTAAAAACATACATGTCCGCCTCTAAAAACATACATTTCCGCCTCTAAAAACATACATGTCCGCCTCTAAAAACATACATTTCCGCCTCTAAAAACATACATGTCCGCCTCAAAAAACATACATATCCGCCTAAAAAACATACATGTCCGCCTAAAAAACATACATGTCCGCCTAAAAAACATACATGTCCGCCTAAAAAACATACATGTCCGCCTCGAAAACATACACGTCTGCCTCGAAAACATACACGCCTGCCTCGAAAACATACACGTCCGCCTCGAAAACATACACGTCCGCCTCAACATAAGTCACTTGTTACCAAGAATACTTATAATACTATATCCCTTCTACAAGTATCTCAACATCGTACCTCATGTATCCCTCTAACAAGATCTCTCTCTCTCTCTCTCTCGTAATCCCCATCACACAAAAGGAATCCAGTCAACTGTGATTTAAAGACAACACCAACCGAGAACATACATGTTTTCCGAGAACATACCTGCACAAACAAGCAAAATTACTTTTTTAGTCATGATAAATGACATACTCAATCCTATATTTGCATAAAAAATGAACTATGTTGTTTTATTAGTCAATTGCATCTTGTATTTAAAAACACAAAGCGTAACATGAGAATCTTAGTTAAACAAATGCATTCATAATTTAAATAAAAAAATGTGACAACAACCAAAATATTAATGTAAACTTCTCACTAAGGTTCTTGTGAACTAACTAATTTCTTTTATGATTTTCAAACAAAGTATCTATAATATTGAAAATTATGATATTGAAAAAAAAAACATGTATGTATTATTACCAAAAACATGGATATATTATTAAAAAAAACATGTATCAATAAAAAAACATATAAATAACTCGTCAATTATTTTTTTATAGCATCATTGAGATAAATTTTATTGGTTTTTTTTCATCTACACTTGCGTAAATTGTATTACCTTTATTTTTCTAAGTATTCAAAATTGCATTGGATGTATTCAGTTTTCTAGCGTAGAAAAATGAATTAAAAAAGATTATAATTTGTTTTTGTTGCCATTTTTTAACATTGACAATCACGACAAACAACATGAAATATTATTGCATTTCTTTTTAACTTTGTTCTTATCAAGACCCACTTTTTTCATATCAAGACTTGTAATTAAAATATTAGTTAATTCTAATGTGTTCCTTAACCAACATTCAATCCTTTTAAAATAGATTATGATGACTAAAAACCATAAAACAAAAAAAAATTAAAACAAGAAGCAAAATAAATTAAATCAAACCTTATGGCTGCTATGTTATGCAATAAAACCCAAAGATCTGTAAAGTAAGATAAAGAGAGCATTGACGTTTCTAGAGAGGGGGAAACAAAGACAAACACGTTTATCACACCCATTGTAATCATCATCAATCTTTGCTATTTTCAGTTTAGAGAGAGAAGACTTTTTTTGTTTGGTGTTTTCCTTGATTCGACAAACAAGGGAGGACATATTTTCTTGGCTGACTTTTTTTTGGCCATGAGGAAAGATCTTAACCACGAGGACAAATTCTTCTAACGTTTGAGTTTGTGATAAAAACCAAGTCGACGATGTCCTACTTTAACAAAAGCACCATATCATTTTTGGATCTAATCGAACCTTTAATATGTAGACAAATACAACAGATATGTTCGGTGGTACTGGATGTGATGGGTTGGGTTATGGTGGATTCGCGACGACATATGGTTTAGAGAAAACTTGTTGTGATGGTTGTTGGTATTCATATTTGTTCGTGGCGTATCGCGAGGTGAGAGAGATGGTGGATCTACAGGAAGTTTTTAGGGTAAAGTGAAAAAGATAGAATAGATTTGTTTTTATGTGATATGTAACTGATTTTTTAAGATAAATAAGGTTTTGACTATTTTTAACATATTTGAAAAACCCGATCCTACCCTTTTGCATTTAATTAAATATATTATGCTTTCATTTTAATTACAAAACTGCCACATTCATTTTCAGTCATAGATTCTTTCATTCAACGATCCAGTAATAGTTCTGATAGTTCTCTCACTAATATGGGTTCTGAAAAGAAAGTTACACTATATATATATATATATATATATATATATATATATATATATATATATATATATATATATATATATATATATATATATATATATATATATATATATATATATATTAAACCTTCTTCATAAGGCCATTCACTATCAAAGGAGAGGTTAGTGGTTCAAAGCTCGTTTGGTTTTGTTGGTTCTGGTCTAAACCGACACTTAGTCGTCTTAAACCAATAAACAAACCGACTTAAACGTATTCGGTCTGGTTTTGGTTACCCGACCCTACACTCAGTTTAGTTCTAGGTGTCATTCTCCCTTAACTTGATTTTGGTTTTCGATCGGTTTTGTCAAGTCGGGTCGTTTCCGACCCAATGCTCAACCCCAGAGCATGTAACCCTCGCATCATATTATATTTTTGTTTGAAAAAGTGTATTAGATCCTAATATCCAAGTCCAATTCTTACCTAAGAAATAGAAATACATGTTGCAAGTTAAGAACATAAAAATATTGAAAAACCTATTGCAAACATGAACAAACGAATTAGCAATTGGCAATGAAATTTAGTACCGTACAAGTTTCAAACCATCTCATAAATTTGGTAAAAGCAATGAATGTCAACTACGTAATCTAATTTGACAACCAACATAAATTCCTCTCTAGCTCTTACACCACCCATCAGGTCATTTGGCTCCAAATGAAGGAAAAAGTATAAACCAAAAGTAATTTATATATCCTAGTTGTAGTTATAGAATAATTAATATAACGGAAAACTTACAATATAAGGACAAGAGAGTGAGAGCAGAAATCACATATGAGCCATTTTGGCTTCAAGTACAAGCAGGAAAAACTAAACTACATAAAGCTTAAGGTATATGGGTTACATTGAGCCAAACACTTTATCCAACATAGTCAAACCTATCACCTTCAGCTTCAAAAGAGCACTTGCAGTCACAACCAAAATACGTAAAGCTGAAGGTGTGGGTATGTGGCGAATAAAGATAGTAGGCACGCACGGGTCACTTTGAGCCAAACACTTTGTCCAACAATTTCACATTTTTTATAACAAAGAACCATCAAAACTGATCAAAGATAATTTCTTTTATATATATATGATATTCGAGTACGATCATGAATATACGAGCAACTCGACATTTTGAATAAGCAATTTTGAAGCTGCTAATTGTAAACATAATGGTTTCACAAGCAAATACCATATGCAGATTATTTAAAAACACAATAATAAAAATAGTCTTTATAATAAAAACACAAACACCCTTTAATCAGGTTTCACCTATCAAAGAGCAAATTTGAAAAATTGAGAACATTTTGCATAATCTGTACAGACACACATTTATAAAGATAATAAAGCCTTTAATCATTCATGAAAAAACAAGACCTATGACTCCATGACCATCAATTATTGCGGCATTCCATAGTCTCCATAATGGCCGTAAAGAACAATCCTATGTGAGTGACTACATGAATGCTAAAACGCACTGGGCCTTATTAATTTTGTTATATTAAATTTTTTTAATACATAATATATTTTTCTTCAAGAAATAGTACGTATCAATTGTTGTTTATATTTGGTCTAATTAAAATGGTCCCCCAAATGAATAATTGGTACTAAATAGCTCTAACCTGAGCAGTCGTTTTATCAAAATGAGGCTCACTATGCATATAATTGCTGATAAAAGATGTTGTCATTTTACTATGAATTATTATGTTGTTTGAACAAAGTCATAATTTATTGGCTCTTTTGCAATATCACACGATAACCTGACTCACCCGACCCAAATATCATCTGAGACCGTTAACCCAATTTCTTATCGGGTCGGGTTTTTGTGAGTTTCTAAAAGTAAAAAACTCGTAATGACTCGACCCGACATGATCGATAACACGACCCAATAACACCCCTAGCTGCAGTAACCTAAATTATCTATAAAAAATCGCAAACTGATATTATATGAGATAATATAAGAGTTACATTACTTATTTCTTTCAACAAATAGTCACAAAGATGTATAAGCACTGGTTTATTATCTTTGACCATAACAAAAAGATACACATATATGCTAATTCATGTGTGGTTCAAGTTGATGAGAAAAAAACAATATGCAAACGTCAAAATGAATGAATATAGGATCATTTTGATGTTATGGCTAGAGAATTGGAAAGAAAAATGGATCATCAGACTATTTAAGATAATCTATTTGAATATATACTTCAACATTCAAAAGGAGCATAGGAACTATTTAAATACATACCTTACGTTAACGATCAAGTTCATCTTCAATGTTCTTCGCCTATTTTTGATAAGATAGCAAAAAACATAAAAATTCTTATAAATACTAAACTAACTTTCAAATATCATAAACGAAAATAAGATATGATAAGATTTTAGATATACTAATATCCATATATCTTGATAAACTGACAAAGAAAACACATGATCCGATCAAAGAATTATGATAATGGCATTATATCAAACATAATCATGTGCATTAATAAACTACCATAACGTTGGTGTGGTTCGGTTTGAACAACGAATCCTAACGTGATACATCTTAACCAATCAAATCAAAGCATAATCGTTATTATTATAACCGGTTATCGTAAGAATTAAGGATGAAGAACGTACCATATGAAGAAGACATCAAAAAAACCAAGACACCTTAATCAACACCACACAAAAATAAATAAAACTAAAAATCATATCATAATAAAAATATAAAAACCGAATTAAAGATTTTTACACCTTGAACAAACTGATTGATTAGATTAATTTAAATCTTCGCACCATAAAACACACACCAACAACCGACAAAACCACCTAAACCATAAACCAAAATCACAAATCCATCGAAACCGTCTAACTCACCAGCCTACAACACCATAAATGGTGGTGGAAATTTTGGATGATAGTGGTGGGCAGATGGTCAGTAACAGTTATAGAACAGTTGGTTGTATTTGTGATTCCCTAATGTAGTGTGTGTTTTTTAGGGTTCATATATGGTTAGAGGTTTAATAAAAAATGAAAATTAGGCAAGGAGTATAGCAGAAGTTTCACTATTGAGGATCGGCATTTAATTTTTCTTATATAATTCCCATAGTTAGAATCCCCATTCTAGGTTTAAGAAAAAAATAAAATTCAACGTTGCCTTTATTAATCAAATTGAAAAAATAAACTGATTGATACTGGGAGTATGGAAGATTTTCCAAATATAGCTTCAACTTTCAACATTCAACTTTTTCAACATTTTACATACACCCTTTATAGGGTACTAGACGAGTACCCGCGCATAGCGGCAAAAATCCTTAGCGACAGATAATTAACGATATCCGATATTGTTGTAAGTTTTCCGTGTACGAATGCGAAATACATTTACATGTATATATGGGTATATAGGTGAGTACCCGTGGATAGAAACTTATATTCCTATTAGCCATATCGGAAATTGTGGTAAGTATTCTGTATAACGTGAAAATATTAAATTGTACTTACAAACGGTTATAACATGCGGTGAATTACTAAACTAATCCAAAAATATGAATTCCAGTACTACTGTTATTATCAGTTACCAAAAAAGATATCCAGTAGTATGAAACTATGAATTGGTGTCTTATTGTCTTATCAAAAATATGTCAATTATTTACAAAGCTATAAATGAGCTCAAATCGTTTACCAAGTTAGTATTAAAGTCAATCCTATGATCTGAATTAGAACATATACGTACAATGCTTATTAAAAGCTTGACACATCCATTAACATCTATGCTTAGAAGCTTCACCGTATTTGTTAGTCATCACAGATCTAATTGCTTGCATCACTGGCATTGAGGTACATTTCTCTGATAGGATGCATTCAAGACCATTAATAAGCCAAAACAAAACATGCAATTGATGAACCTTTGGTCTGTTTATTTATGTGATATGTATAATTTTGAAATATGCATTTTAATCCGAGCACTCTGCAATATGGCTCATCATGGTTCAAAAACAGACTGAACTAAACCGATTAGCCCAAAAAATTCAGATCGAGGACCGGACCGAGCACTCTACAATATGCCTTTGTTTCAAGTAGGGATCACCTTCAAGAAGTCCTTATGTCCAACAATCTATGAATACATGCAAACACACGAGAAATAAAAGTGAAGCTTTTCATTATGATGTAAGAATCACGAAACATGTTTATTTGGAGAAGTGGAACAGAAGGCATAAACATACATGTATTTACCTTTAAGATCTAAAAGACCCAATGAATCATCATCTTTAACTCTTCATGTATCGTTGTATCTCCAAGTCCTCACCATACATGTATTTACAATCAAAGAAATATTAAAAAATTAGTATTTGCAACATATATACAAAACAGAAAGAAAAAACCGAGAACCCATCTTGATTTATTATCCATATCTTAATATGGATAATATTGCATTTTTTAAAAACTCATATTAAAATATTCATTATTTTCCTATATTACTTCACATTTCAAATGTTTATTGAACAAGCAAGCTTGTATTTACAAAAACAAAAGAAACACATTTCAAATGTTTTTTAGCTTTTGCGAACTGCGCCTGATTGTCGAATCCGTAACTCGATGATTAAACTTTCTTGTATTTAGCCATTTATATTTATGCATCTTGGCCGTATGGTACTACTATTTATGCAACACACACCCTAAGTAGTAGAACTACTTGTTGCTTTGTTTTTAATTTCATAATTTACAACGAAGCACATATTCAATTTAGGAGCTTATTGTTTGTTTTGCTATGGTATCACAGTTTCCAACTCTTTGTTGTAATAAAATCATCGCAAGACCAATTGTCACATAATTTAGATACAATAATAAAAAAATACAACTGGCTATTAATTAAGGCGATGATATCATGTTCCGAGTGTTGTTACCAACCTTCTGATTCCAGTGTCAATTATTTATAAGCAAAAAATAAGGAGTTTTAATCTCATAAATACTATCAATAATAAGCCTAAAACATCCTTTTCCTACAAGCTGGACCCCACGATAGCAAGGAAGTTGCTAAGGGGCCGTTTGGTTCACAGAATATATTTGTGAAGAAATAGTAATTTTAAGAAGGAATTGTAATTTGATGTAATTGTAATTTAAAAAGTTTGTAATTTGTTGTAATTGTAATGTGTTGTAATTGTAATTGATTAAATTTTGTTGATATGTTTGGTTTACTTGCAATGTAATGTAATTCATATGTAATATTAAATTAAAAAAATGAAAAAGTAAGAGTTAAAATATAATATTATAATATATTATAAATGAGTAATAATAAAAATTATTATAATTAAAATATAATATAATAAAAAGTATTTATATTTTTTATTATTTATATAAAAAATAAAGATTAAAAAAATAATAGTAATAAAAGTAATAAAAAATATTTTTATTTTTTATTTTAATAATAAAAATATTTTTTATTTTATTACTTTTATATTAATATTTTTATAAAAAATATTTTTTTTTTAATTTTTTTATTTTAAGTAAAAAATAAAGAAAGATTTTTACTTTAATAAAAAATAAAAAATAATAATAATAAAAATTATTTTTTATAAATATTTTTATTTGTGTTATTAAAACAAAAAATAAAAAATATTTATTTTTATAAAAATATTTATTTTTTATAAAAATATTTATTTTTATAAAAATATTAATATAAAAAATAAAAAATAAGAATAATAACTAAAAGTAATAATAATAATAATAATAATAATATAATATTACTATTAACATTAATATTGATAAATAATATAACTATTAATACTAATATTAAAATTAATTATTATTATTTTTTAATTTATATAATGTTAATAGGAATATTATTATTATTATTATTATTTATTACTATTATTATTTATAAATAATCATATTTTAATATAATAATACTGAATTACGACGTAATTCAAAACTTTTCATCCAACTTCCTATGTAATCTCAATTCCCTCATTGAATGTAATTGTAATGTCTGAATTACAATTACAATACAAACCAAACACTTTACGTAATGTAATTCGAATTACAATTCCCTTCATTTGTGAACCAAACAACATATGTAATGTAATCTTGATTACAATTACATCCAATTACAATGGATTATACCGAACCAAACACACCCTAAATGTTCCCATATGAATCCTCCACGCTATTCAACTCATAGCCAAAATCATATGTAAGCCCCTACAAGTATCAAGAAATTAATATATGATGAATTTATATAACATTACAAGTTGTTATCAAGAATACGATATATAAGATTACATTACAAGTTTATACGAAGAAGAGGAAGAACACTAACCTCAAGATCATCGTCAATGTTACGTTCATTGATAATTAACATGTTTTGTTTTCAGTTGATAGGTATGAAAAAATTTCTTTTGCCTAACAGGTATGACATGAAGAAGGGTGATAGGTGTGTAAACACCCATCCTTTTTACCACTTAATTACAATAATAACCAGACCAAAACGTGTATTTTATGTCTTTTATGTCGGAATTATGCGTGATTTGTGTTTTTGTTGTGATTTAGGACGAAATTGTGAAAAGTGGGGAAAACACGGCATTTACGGGCTTTGATTGAAGAAAAAGATGAAAAGACGAAGTCAAGAAGTCAAGAGTGTAAAAAGAACGGAAGTCCAAGACCAATTCTGAAGATTTATCGAAGAAAAAGTCAAAAGACGAAAGTTTACTAAAAGCCGAGGAACTCAAGTCTATATTATTGAAGAATTAAAAGACGAGTTCAAAAGAAATCCCGAGCCACAAGTCATTAGAGTCCAAGTTTAAAGAGATTAACAAAAGATTAAAAAGATCAAGGACTTAAGTGTGCAATTAAGAGAAAGAAGAAAGAGGGAGCAAGCTTCCTAAGCTCCTCCCTAATCTCCCTATAAATAGAATAGGCTAGATTCATTTGTAGTTGTTGGAGGCCTGACAAGCCTCTCTTCCCCATTTTCATTTTCGTGTTCCTTAATTTTATGCACTTTAATTCTCATGTAACGCACCTTTAATTTTCTTTTAATTCCAAGTAAGTTTACCTTTAATTGTTGTTAATCTTTATCTTATTGCCAATCTCCTTCTACCTTTCTTGTTTGATTTGTTCTTTATCTTCATTGTTCATGTTCTTGAGTTTTTTTATGATTTTGATCAAGTGGGTTTTGATTGATTTGGTTATGTTTGTTAGTTTTGATGATTTGTTTTGATTGATTATTGTTAGTTGATGCTTATTGGTTGTTTTGGTTTAATCTTTTGTTTGAATTTGATTAACTTGTGGATCGATTATGTGTTACTGTATATCCCTTGTTCTTCGGGAGTGTTGTTTCTGTTTCTGTGTTCCCAGAAAAGTTCCGAGTGAAGCAAGCTTCATCCGGAAGTCAAAAAGTTCCGAGTGAAGCAAGCTTCATCCGGAAGTCAAAAAGTTCCGAGTGAAGCAAGGTTCATCCGGAAGTTTTAATGTTCCGGACGAAACTTCCGAATGAAGTTCCGGATGAAACTTCCGGATGAAGTTCCGAATCATGGAGTTCCGACTCAAGATTGTTTCATTCGGAACATTAAAAGTTCCGGATCAAGCCAGTTCATTCGGAAGTTTTAAACTTCCGAATCAAGGTTTCTGTCAAGTTTTTTTTTGTTTTTTTTTCTTTTTAAGTTTTTGTCTTTTATTTTCAAGCTTTATTTTTTCCGCCTTTTTCTTTATTTGAATTTTTATTTGCTTTCCTTTTAGTTTAAGTTTTGATTTGCATCATTTACTTGATTTGCCTTTTAAGTTTCTCGTAATTTACTTTTCGCCAAGTTTTTATCTTTTGTTGTCTCTTTTTACCATCTTTATTTGTCTTTATTTGTTTCAAGTTTTCATTTTAAATTAGTTTTAGACAACGACAACTCTTTTATTTGATTCACCAAGAACAAGTGAGTCGTACTTTAAGCCAGAAATCAATTCGAAGAGATACCAAGAACAATAATTGAACCTAGCAAAAATCTTGTTATTAAAGGGGAAGAAATGTTAGTAATGCACATGAATGAAGAGGTGTGAAGGTTGTTTATATAGGCATTTTTTTGTTTAAATTTTAATTGCATGTAGCATTCATGGTATCATTGTCAAACTTGCACATTTTAAATGTTAGGAATACACCGGTTGATTCATGTATACGTTTTGAATTGCATGGTATCATTGTCAAACTTGCACATTTTAAAAGATTGCCATATCATAGGAATCGTGTGTTTTAAAGTTGCCATCTTTACCATATTTGTGTTAGGATTGTCACATAATTTTATGTTTTCTTTTCATATGTTCCTTACATAAGAAGTTTCGTTGAATTTTTTCAACTTTCAACAATATATATAGCTCATTTATAGATAGTAGTAGATATAGATAGATATAGATATAGATATATATCAAAAAGGGAGAGCTACAACTAAAAGTTTACATACATTTAGATAGTACTGACATACTAAAAGAAAAATGAAATCTCAGACAAATCAGATTCTAAAGATTAAAGATTTTACATATCCCCTATGAGCACGGTAGTAGGAAACTTTTAATTAACCTTAAACAAAGGCCGCAAATGAGTTAAACTTTTATCATGAAACACGATCAATTCTAGTTTTTCAACTTTACACGTATTCACGGTTTTTCGACAAAAGCAGCAGAAAGATGCATTGATAGCAAGAACATCTGATTATGGCTCGTTTGTTGCATAGAAAGGTACTTTTTGAATTAGAAAAAAGATAAGATATACCTGTGATTAGAAGCTCGTGATTAGCAACCCGGTGATCAGCGATGTTTCCTGCGGCAACCACTTGCCCAACTCTCTTTATTGATCTTATCTTCGGGGGTTTTCATGAGTCCTTTCAGCAATACCTTTCCTATAAAGCATAAATCCCAATCTATAAACATCACTCTTTTCATTCCTAATCGAATTGGTTGCATATACTGTTTAGCATTAATTCTGCATCTATTAGTATATTACTAAAAACTAAATTAGTATCTGGATGCACCACTTTTGGTTTAATAGCCTCGTGAAAATGAGCAAGCCTGTAGATTATTTATGAATATCCGACATAAAAATAATAGAGAGGTAAAACTGATTTGAAGGTCAATAAAAACTGAAAACTTATGAAGCTTACAGGAAACACACTCTTATTGTTGACATAGCACATACTCATAGTGACTATATTCCAAACATGACTATGTAAAGAAGTTCAAAATTTGTACTAATATAGAAGCTCAAAATCAACCTTATTGTCATTGAAGTGTCATATGCCAAAGACTCAATTTCTACCAGTAATATGAAAATAGTCCTATCAAATGATGACTTAAGGTAAACCAAAACTTCATTCTATCAAATGATGAGTTAAATTAAACCAGAACTTCATTCTATCAAATGATGAGTTAAGGTAAACCAAAACTTCATTCTATAACTGGACTAACAGAGTTACCACCCCAAAAGAAGTAATATTTACCACCTCCGATAAGAGCAGAACAACATATCAATTTGATACCTTAATTCTATACTAACGATCTATCGACAACATATTTTTTATATCTTAATTCTATACTAACGATCTACCTGATATCTTAATCAGACTATCAAATTATATTAAACTAACAACGATGAGAAAAGTGACTCTAACCTCAAGTACAACTCAATGAACCAAACGCTCCAATTCCCCACGCTTGATATGTCCTCTTTCAAACTTTTTTACGAACTTCTCCAAACGCTCCAACTCCACACGCTCCTCTTTAGGAACCTATATACACAGTAATTAACACCTGACTTGTAAGCAATTACTAATTACTTGATAAAATTTTGACAAATATTACGGATTATTGAATGGAATTGATTTTCTTTTGATTGATAGGGGCATTTTTTTTAGGATCGGCCAAGCCAATGGCATCCTGTTGAAAGCGCAGGGTCTGGTAAGATGAATGTAAAGAACCGATATAAACTAAAACCATCAGCCAAATCCACCTAATCGAAGACAACCGGCCAACAACACCTAAACCATGTAAAATAGTGGTGGCGGTGGTGCCGACACATGTTGTTTGTTGATCGTGGAGGCGGCGGATCCAGTTTGTATTAGAGAGATGAAGATATGAAAGTAAAATGATGTTTGTGTGTTTAATGGGTGTGAGTAGGAAGTTTTTAATTTTTCAAAAGTCAAATCATTTCTTTTTATATGTAGAGATTTCAGAATATAGGTATTAAAAACAGTTAGAGAGAAATTCAATATTGACTTTGTTAATGAAACTTACAAGAGAAGCTACAAAGGGTTTTTTCAAGTTTCAACAAATGCCATCCGCCCTTTATAATTAGTTAAGATATAGATAGATATAGATATAGATAGATATAGATATAGATATAGATATATATCAAAAAGGGAGAGCTACAACTAAAAGTTTACATACATTTAGATAGTACTGACATACTAAAAAAAATGAAATCTCAGACAAATCAGATTCTAAAGATTGAAGATTTTACATATCCCCTATGAGCACGGTAGTAGGAAACTTTTAATTAACCTTAAACAAAGGCCGCAAATGAGTTAAACTTTTATCATGAAACACGATCAATTCTAGTTTTTCAACTTTACACGTATTCACGGTTTTTCGACAAAAGCAGCAGAAAGATGCATTGATAGCAAGAACATCTGATTATGGCTCGTTTGTTGCATAGAAAGGCACTTTTGAATTAGAAAAAAGATAATATATACCTGTGATTAGAAGCTCGTGATTTGCAACCCGGTGATCAACAAACCGGTGATCAGCGATGTTTCCTGCGGCAACCACTTGCCCAACTCTCTTTATTGATCTTATCTTTGGTGGTTTTCATGAGTCCTTTCAGCAATACCTTTCCTATAAAGCATAAATCCCAATCTATAAACATCACTCTTTTCATTCCTAATCGAATTGGTTGCATATAATGTTTAGCATTAATTCCGCATCTATTAGTATATTACTAAAAACTAAATTAGTATCTGGATGCACCACTTTTGGTTTAATAGCCTCATGAAAATGAGCAAGCCTGTAGATTATTTATGAATATCCGACATAAAAATAATAGAGAGGTAAAACTGATTTGAAGGTCAATAAAAACTAAAAACTTATGAAGCTTACAGGAAACACACTCTTATTGTTGACATAGCACATACTCATAGTGACTATATTCCAAACATGACTATGTAAAGAAGTTCAAAATTTGTACTAATATAGAAGCTCAAAATCAACCTTATTGTCATTGAAGTGTCATATGCCAAAGACTCAATTTCTACCAGTAATATGAAAATAGTCCTATCAAACGATGACTTAAGGTAAACCAAAACTTCATTCTATCAAATGATGAGTTAAGGTAAACCTGAACTTCATTCTATCAAATGATGAGTTAAGGTAAACCAAAACTTCATTCTATAACTGGACTAACAGAGTTACTGTTATGTTTAGTCATTATATTCGCCTAAGTCGTGTCTAGGGAGAGTGTCGATTAGCCTAGTTTCCTATAGCTAAGAATAAAGGTCGGTTGGCAATGTCTAAGCCCAACCCGACCCGTAGGACTTGTATAGTCGGTTCCCCCTCATCTCTATAAAAGGAGGTGAGGGGAACAAACCAAACACGACATTCTTTCAATAAACTAATCGGAAACGATTAGGGATTACCTTGTGGCGTCGCTTTTCTTTCGAGTCCGAGTCTGCTGGTGTGTGTGCTTCACGATCGTATTATTCCGCATCTAGTTAACCAGGGTTGTAGGGATTAAACCCTACAAGTGGTATCAGAGCTTTGGTTCACGAAGCTGGTTTCTAGGATCGATCAAGGAAGGGTTATTGGTGATCGGGTTTAGATCATCAACGTAGCAGCAGAAACGATTGATTGAAGAGGGTGTTTCTTGGTTTTCTGGTTTTTTGAAGATCAAGGATCTGTTTTTTTTTTTCTTGTTTGTGTCGCAGGAAAGAAAACAGACGAAGAAGAAGAAGTGTTGTGGCTGTTTGAAAGTCAAACACAGGTTTACACTACAAGGGTTGATTGGGCCATCATTCTTTGGGCCTAAGTTTTTTATAAACCTATTATTAATCTGGTTTTTAAATTGGGCCAGATTTTTGGATTGTAATTTTTGTTTTTAAAACAAAAGGGTTTATTTTGTAGTGTATTACACAAGGGGACTTTGTTAGTTTGTGATTGTGGGTATTACACAAGGTTTAGCAAACTAATAAAGGGGACTTCGTAATTCGTGATTGTGAGGTTTAACGTATCACAAGGTTTAGCGAGTTACCGAAGGGACTTTGTCGGTTTGTGATTGTGAGGTTTTTCACAAGGTTTAGCAAATCAACAAAGGGAATAAAGAATGACGGGAGCCAAGTTTGACATCGAGAAATTCGATGGAACTGGTGATTTCGGGTTATGGAGAATCAAGATGCGTGCTTTATTAATCCAGAACGGATGTGAAGCAGCTCTGGAGGTTTTCCCCGCGAATATGGAAGCTGAAGAGAAATCTAAGCTTGACAAGAATGCTCACAGTGCCATGATTTTGTGTTTAGGTAACAAGGTCCTGAGAGAGGTTACCGGGGAGACGACTGCAGCGGGGGTTTGGTCAAAGCTCGAGTCTTTGTATATGACAAAGTCATTGGCCAACAAGTTGTACCTGAAGAAGAAGTTGTATACATTCTACATGCCGGCTGGACGAAAGATTTCCGAGCATATAGATGAGTTCAACAAAATCGTTCTTGATTTAGCAAATATTGAGGTAAAATTCGAGGATGAAGATCTTGCTTTATTGTTACTCACGTCTTTGCCAGCATCATACGAACACTTTGTGGATACCTTGCTTTATGGACGGGAAGATTTGACTTTGGAGGACGTGATGGCCACACTAAATTCAAAGGAAATCAAAGAAAGGTTCAAGGCGAAGGGGGATGATGGTGAAGGGTTATATGTGAGGGGAAGAACTGATCGCATGAATTCGCATCAGTCAAAAGGAAAGTCAAGATCGAAGTCTCGAGGTGGAAGACTCAAATGCTTTATTTGCCAATCTGAGGAGCACTTGAGAAGAGACTGTCCGAAGAACAATCGCAAGAAGTCAAAAGGTTACGTCAAGAAAGATGATCAACCAAGCTCCAGTGGTTCGATTTACGACGATTCTGAGGTGATGATGGTGATGAGTGCAGAAAGACTGCAAGATTGGATCATGGATTCAGGAGGTTCATATCACATGTCACCCAGGTTAGATGTATTTTTTGATTTTCTGGAATGCGATGGGGGCAGCGTACTGTTGGGCGACAACAGGGAGTGCAAGATCAGGGGTATTGGCAAGGTAAAGGTACAACTGAAAGATGGGTCAAGTTTCGTGTTAAACAATGTCAGGTACATTCCTGAATTAAAAAGAAACTTGATATCGCTGGGAACTCTTGAAAAAGAGGGATATACCGTAAAATTGCAGTCAGGCAAAGTCAAGGTGATTAATGGTTCTAGGGTTATTATATATGGAACCCGAAGGGAGAACTGCGAGTACTCTTTGGATGGCCATGCATTGGCCGGTGAGCTTAATGCTAGTGTTGAAGAAAAAGACAGTCTTGTGCAGGTTTGGCATAAAAGACTGGGACATATCAGTGAGGCGGGACTACACGTGCTGGAAAAGCAGGGTTTGTTTGGCAAGAAGAGTCTAGGTAAGCTCGATTTTTGTGAGAATTGTGTTCTGGGAAAGTCACATCGAGTCCGTTTCGGTGTAGGAAGGCACATTACTCAGGGAGTGATAGACTATGTTCATTCAGACTTATGGGGTCCGTCTCAGGTGGAATCATTGGGAGGTAAGAGATATTTCTTATCTATTGTCGATGATTATTCCAGAAGGGTATGGGTTTATGTTCTCAGGTTCAAACACGAAGCATTTGGTAAGTTCAAAGAGTGGAAGCAGTTAGTAGAAAATCAGACTGGGAGGACGGTTAAGAAGCTTAGGACGGATAATGGTCTTGAGTTCTGTAACCGGGAGTTTAATCAGCTATGCACTGAGAGTGGGATTGCTAGACATTTGACGGTTGCCGGGACGCCGCAGCAAAATGGGTTAGCAGAACGGATGAACAGAACTCTCATGGACAAGGTACGCTGTTTATTAATACAGTCTGGATTGCCCAAGACCTTCTGGGCGGAAGCGACATGTACGGCCGCATATCTTATAAATAGGTCACCATCAACAGCGATTGAGAAGAAGACACCTATGGAGATGTGGTCGGGACATCCTAGTGATTATGGGATGTTGAGGGTTTTCGGCTGTGTCGCGTATTCACACGTTAAACAAGGTAAGCTCGAGCCGAGAGCGGTAAAATGCGTTCTTTTGGGGTATCCTGAAGGTGTGAAGGGGTACAGACTATATAGGCTTGATAATGAATCGCCTAAAATAGTCACAAGCAGGAACGTGGTCTTCAATGAAAGTGTCATGTACAAAGACACGTTGAAGGATACTGGTGCAGGAAAAGATAAGTCTGTTGAGGAATTACAAGTTGAGGTGGAACTGCAGAGGTTAAATAATCATACGCCTGAGGAAGACCATCCAGGTCAGGAAGATCAAACAGGTCATGAAGATCAGTCAGATCAGGAAGACCAGACAGATCAGGAAGATGGCGATGATGAAGATGCAGGGGTTCAAGAGATTGATCATCCACCGGATCTCACAGATTATCAATTGGTTCGGGATAGAGAACCAAGGACAAGAACGAAACCGGCAAGGTTTCGGGATGAGAGTAATATGGTTGCTTACGCGTTCGCTGCAGCAGAGGAAGAAGATACCCATGAACCATTGACATACCAGGAAGCAGTTGCTTGTGAAGACAGCTCTAAGTGGAAAGCTGCTATGAAAGAAGAGATGGATTCTCTGAAGAAGAACAAGACCTGGGTGTTAGTAGATCATCTAGCTGGGCAAAAGCTGGTGAGCTGCAAATGGCTGTACAAAATAAAGGAAGGGATTGAAGGTGTTCAAAAGCCTAGGTACAAGGCAAGGCTGGTGGCTCGTGGATTCACACAAAGAGCAGGTATTGATTACAATGAAGTATTTTCGCCGGTAGTTCGACACACATCTATTCGGGTTATACTTGCATTGACTGCGTGTAAAGATTATGAGCTGGAGCAGCTTGATGTAAAGACGGCGTTTTTACATGGAAATCTTGAAGAAGTGATCTACATGAGGCAGCCACCGGGATTTGAACAAGGTAACAAGGTATGTTTGTTAAAGAAATCTCTTTATGGTTTGAAGCAGTCACCTAGGCAATGGTACAAGAGGTTCGATGAGTATATGCTGAGCAACGGGTTTAAGCGTAGCAATTACGACAGCTGCGTATATTACAGAAGTTATGCACCAGGGGAGTATATCTATCTATTGTTATATGTAGACGATATGCTGATTGCTTGTAAAAGCAAGGCTGAGATCGCGGCTACCAAGTCTTTGCTTAAAAGGGAGTTCGACATGAAAGAGCTCGGGGAAGCAAAGAAGATTCTTGGTATGGAGATCTTCAGGGATCGGAGTCGCAAGATTCTGAGGGTGTCACAATCCGGGTATGTTTCTAAAGTTTTAAAAAGGTTTAGAATGGACAATGGGAAGTCGGTTCAGACACCATTGGGTGGGCACTTCAAGCTGTCGTTGAAGGATTGCCCGGTTAGGGATTGTGATGTTGAAAGAATGAGTAGGGTGCCGTATGCAAATGCGGTTGGGAGCTTGATGTACTTGATGGTATGCACGAGGCCAGACATAGCGTATGCAGTAAGTGTAGTTAGCAGATATTTGGCGAATCCGGGTAAACTCCATTGGAAAGCAGTGAAGTGGATTATGAAATATTTGCAGGGCACTGTAAACGTGGGTTTGGTGTATGGGACAAATCGTGGCAACCATGTGGACGTAACAGGTTTTGTTGATTCAGACTACGCCAAGGATCCGGATAAGGGTAGGTCTCTCACTGGTTACGCATTTTTAGTACAGGGATGTGTTGTAAGCTGGAAGGCAATGCTACAACACGTGGTGGCTCTTTCAACTACAGAGGCAGAATATATGGCCCTTACGGAGGCTGTGAAGGAAGCTATTTGGCTAAGAGGACTCTTGGAAGAATTGGGCGTGAAGCTCAACACTGTTGCAGTTAATTGTGATAATCAGGGCGCGATTCACTTATCGCGGAATCATGTTTTTCATGAAAGGACTAAGCACATCAATGTGCGTTATCACTTTATCAGAGAAGTCTTGGAAGCAAAGACGGTTGAAGTTCTGAAAGTGGGTACTGAACACAATGCTGCGGATGCCTTGACGAAGGTGGTACCTGGACGCAAGTTACAACACTGCTTGGAGTTGCTGAGTGTTGGGATAGGCTAATATATGCCTAAGGTGGAAATTGTTATGTTTAGTCATTATATTCGCCTAAGTCGTGTCTAGGGAGAGTGTCGATTAGCCTAGTTTCCTATAGCTAAGAATAAAGGTCGGTTGGCAATGTCTAAGCCCAACCCGACCCGTAGGACTTGTATAGTCGGTTCCCCCTCATCTCTATAAAAGGAGGTGAGGGGAACAAACCAAACACGACATTCTTTCAATAAACTAATCGGAAACGATTAGGGATTACCTTGTGGCGTCGCTTTTCTTTCGAGTCCGAGTCTGCTGGTGTGTGTGCTTCACGATCGTATTATTCCGCATCTAGTTAACCAGGGTTGTAGGGATTAAACCCTACAGTTACCACCCCAAAAGAAGTAATATTTACCACCTCCGATAAGAGCAGAACAACATATCAATTTGATACCTTAATTCTATACTAACGATCTATCGACAACATATTTTTTATATCTTAATTCTATACTAACGATCTACCTGATATCTTAATCAGACTATCAAATTATATTAAACTAACAACGATGAGAAAAGTGACTCTAACCTCAAGTACAACTCAATGAACCAAACTCTCCAATTCCCCACGCTTGATATGTCCTCTTTCAAACTTTTTTACGAACTTCTCCAAACGCTCCAACTCCACACGCTCCTCTTTAGGAACCTATATACACAGTTAATTAACACCTAACTTGTAAGCAATTACTAATTACTTGATAAAATTTTAACAAATATTACGGATTATTGAATGGAATTGATTTTCTTTTGATTGATATGGGCATTTTTTTAGGATCGGCCAAGCCAATGGCACCCTGTTGAAAGCGCAGGGTCTGGTAAGATGAATGTAAAGAACCGATATAAACTAAAACCATCAGCCAAATCCACCTAATCGAAAACAACCGGCCAACAACACCTAAACCATGTAAAATGGTGGTGGCGGTGGTGCCGACACATGTTGTTTGTTGATCGTGGAGGCGGCGGATCCAGTTTGTATTAGAGAGATGAAGATATGAAAGTAAAATGGTGTTTGTGTGTTTAATGGGTGTGAGTAGGAAGTTTTTAATTTTTCAAAAGTCAAATCATTTCTTTATATGTAGAGATTTCAGAATAAAGGTATTAAAAACAGTTAGAGAGAAATTCAATATTGACTTTGTTAATGAAACTTACAAGAGAAGCTACAAAGGGTTTTTTCAAGTTTCAACAAATGCCATCCGCCCTTTATAATTAGTTAAGATATTATTTTGTGTTTTAAGTTAGTTTTAATTTTATTTTAACTAACAATAATCACCAATACTTAAATTTATCTTTAAAAGTTAGAAATGTTTATGAAAAAAAGTTGTTGAAAATAGTTTTTCATAAAAAAATTGTGACCCGGCCGGGTTTTTCAAACCGGGTCAACCTGGTTCAACGAAAAACCGGCGGTTTAATCCGGTTCTCAAACAAGCAAAAACCCGGTCACATCCGGCCCGGTTTCTAAGCCGATTCACGGTTCAACCGGCCGGGTCAACCCAGTTTTTAAAACATTGCTTACAAGTTATAACTTTGAATCCTTAATGGTGTTATATAAAGGTGCGTCTTCTTTGTAATAATAGTCGATATTTGCTTTATGTGTAAAGACAACATATTGGCCTCTCCAAACAAGATGAGTAAAGTCCCTTTGACTGCAAGTCTATAACACGAGATTAATATTATACTTCTTTCATTACAATAGTGATAAATTGTTATCATTAGTACAATACTACTATATTGAGTTTTCAGTAAATCTAACTTTTTTAGGAACACGGATTAAAAAGTCACCAAGCCTCCTGAATTGTATTTTTCATATATGATTTGAGGTATAGCTTTATAAACCATGCCTAAAACATTAACCATGCCCCACATATATAATTTACTACATCGTACATATGCCGACTTATTAAAAACGAAGTCATGAAATTTTGCTTCGTGTTGCTGGAACCATCACTTGAAACGAAAAATAGCCATCTTCTGTTCATTTTGGTCATGTAAAAGAATGATTCTATAACTTAATAATTTAACTCTCTTGATGCATGTAGTGGGACCCCGTAGTTGATGTTAGAGAAAGCTTCAAAGTCCTTAATTCATTTCGTGGAGCCTTCATTGCTGTTGCAGTTTCGATGATACTATATGTTCCTTTGTTGGTTCTCTCGACCGCGCAAGTTGCAGTAGTCATAAATTTGGGGATATTGTTACAATGCTCATTCTTGGAGAACAAGTTTTTTAGTTTCATTCACGAGTGTAGTTTTTTCTTATGCATATAATCTCATACACAACATAAGCTTTATACTACCATTAGTGTAACTTTCAAGTTTGTGGTACTTAGTTATAATATCAATTTTAGTATTTCTTACATATGTTCTCATTATTTTTATTAGCTAAACATACATTCTTTTAAAAATACTTCATTACACTATTCTAGACGTAAGACGGGTCTTTAAGCGAATCATGTTCTTTATATTACTTTTTTCATATATTACGCGAACCCGTTTCATGTTTTGAATATACAGATCTTCTTATTTTTTCTTACAAAAATCACTCTTTAAAGTAGTCCCGGCGTTAGACGGGTCTTTAAGCTAGTTATACATACTTAACAAAATTTTGATTCATCATCGTGGTGTATTTATTTCATCATTTTATTCATTAGACATTACATTTTCAAGAAATATGACTTGCAACCTGTTACGCTAAGTTTGACCCGGTAAGAGCTGACCATATGCAAATAACGTACTTTTGATACAACACTTCATATTTGTCTTTTAGAAAAGTTGAAAATCAAAAACATATTTGTCTTTGATATATGAAAATGGTGATTCGGTTAGAATCATATAACACCGGAGGTGGGTATAAATGTCATCGGAACCAAAAAAAATACTAAAAATCAGTTAAAACCGGTTTTGACCAAACCAATCCCGGGTTTTTTACAAACCAAGGGTCTCGGACCGGTTCTTGTTTTCAGAGCTTTAGCCGGTTTATCGACCGGTTAACTGGTCAAAATACCGGTTGAGTTTCAACTTGTTAGTATACCTATTTTTGGGGTTTCACCCGGTTAACCGGCAAAAACCGGTTAGGGACCGGTTAAGAACCGGTTAGGGACCGGTTAAGAACCGGTTCTACCGGTCTAGATTTTTCAGCTTTCAGCCGGTCCGGTTTTTAACCGGTTAACTAGATTAACCGATTTTGATCGTGTTGACCAGCCTGGTTCCGGTTTCTTTAAAAACCAAACCGATCTACCAGTATATATATGTTGAGGGTATATAGATACGTGTGTGTAACTACTTGCATCTTCCAATATATAGACACTAATTATTGTATATGCAATCCCAAACAGCCCGCATAATCACATAATAACAGCAATATCCTTATAAATCTCATAACTACTTCAATATCCTTCAAAATTATAAAATTCACAAAAGTATCCAAATGTACATTTTCTTTATACTACTTGCATATTCCTCTAAGAAAAGCTTTAAAAAAGCCCTTACCAAACATAGCCAAAATATAATTTATGATTAACTACAACTGATCTCCCAAATCGTTTAAATGTGTGTGTCATTTGAGATTGTGGGTTCTACTTTCATCTTTTGTGTGCCAATCATTTATAGCTTAAGTAACTCATGACCACAGTAGGTTATTTGTCACAAGTCATGATAGATAATGTGACAAATTAGCATGTAATAAAACTAAATCATGCATCATATGAGGAATGCAAAAAAGCTCTACAAATTAACATTAAAAAGTTCCTGCTAAGAGATAGATAATGTGATCCTGGAAATGGAAATAGTGGTACTCCTTATCCTGATAATTAAAAAAAGAATGAAATTAAGATTCGCAACGTCAGTTTTGAAATTCAAAATAACATAATCAGATCCAGATGATCGCAAGATCATGACTCTATATACGGCAACACACAAACATCAAAGGTTAAAATTAAATAACGCTACATTTAGAAGCGTCTGAGATACTTACCCGTGAATTCATCTTAAGAATTGTATTGCAAAACAGCCTCATCAGTCTCATCCATTCGTTGGCACATCCATACATGTTAAATTTGTTTATTTTCAAAGAGACACACACTACATAAGTTAGCACATCATAATTATCATATCAACTATTTAAAGAATAAGTTTCAAACCCCACCTTTTTCCCGATCGGTTTTGAATTGTACTCAAATTGACTCCATCACTGACCTTAAATATAAAAAATATAAGAAAATCATACAAACTTGCGAAGAACCTCTATCACTGACCTTAAATCTAAAAAATATAAGAAAATCATATACCTGCCAATTGCCAATAACATTTAATGTACTAATATGGGACTGACAGAAACAAACCTATATGAAAAGAAGACAATGTGGAAGCTCACTTGGTGCTATTTTGTTCTCCCTATAGTGTTGGGCGTATGGAAGCCCAATCTTGATATATACCCCTTTCGTAGATCCATCCAAAGCAGTGTCCAGTACAGCTTCTTCACAAATCTGTGAACATTCATATGACAAAGGAATTCAAATCTTGCTAAAATAGGTGTCAAATATAAATTAAAATGATTACTATGTATAATAGTTCAAATCAACTCTATTGTAAAACTATTTATTAAGTTACCATCTAATTCAAGCCAACCAATCTTGATAATTATAAAATCATTATAAAGTACCCATAAGATGACCCGTAGAATCACACTGGTTTTATGGGAAATAACATAGGCATATTTAAAAATGAGAAATGCTACAACTTCAAGCTAAACCAAGTCATATGAATGCATTAGTAAAAAAAGAAAGAATGTGCTTAGACCTTGATTTGGCATCAGTTGAAGGTGGCATTATAGACAGGCTGGGTAATCGTAAAAAGTCGCTTGGGTCTGGGTCAAAGTGGGACAGGCTGGGTTTTTCAACATATTCAACAAATTGACCATTTTTCTAATAAAATAAAAACACTAAAGGAAAGAGAAGAATTTATTCGGCACCTAAGTTGACCTCATATTTTTATTTAACGCGAGTGTTTTAAAGGTTTATGAATAAAAGAACTTCACAATCACAGCTTTTAATTTACAGAAGTTTTTAACAAATAGTCAACAATGTGGATTTTTCTTATTTTAAAATTATACACTTATTTAATACAGTATTAGATGCAGACCTATAACGTAAAGTTGGCCTAAAAATACTTATGAGAAATTAGTAGATTGACAAACATTAGAGTGCCAACAAATAGCATGGCAGCAGATACTACATAAATAATTAAGTAGTATGTAACTAACTTGTCTAATATGTAACTAACTGTGTCTAATTCCTTGTGATTTTTATTTAAGCAATGAACTTAACATGACTGTCTATGCAGAGGTGAAATTAATGTGTGACGTAAATGACAAAATCATGGCAATTTCAAAAACGTTGACACTATCACCTTTCCTAATTATATGTGGTGAGCATGAACCTTCGACTTGCTCGCTGCTATTACCTTTGAAATAGGTGTTTGGCATTATATTCAGATAACCATTCTTTAAGCATTTTACAAATTCTAGTGGTCAAAAGGTTATAAGTATTTGATTAAACACTAACATTCTTAGCAATTGCATAGTGTGAATAATTTTCAATACAAAAACACTATTAACTACAAATTTGCCGCTTACCAAAAGCAATACCAAACACTCCTAAGACTACAACTTTACCTCAAGTAAGACTGTATTCAATTCTGTAAAAAGGTTCATGGCGCTAAATGGGTAACTTCACCGTTCACATGTAAGAGATAAAACTACACATCGAACAGTTGTGGTTTTGCTCTTTTATTAGTCTAATAAATTGGTAAAATGAGTAAATTCTAGTAACAATTGGTGCAATTAGTACTACTTTATTAGATTTATCATTATGTTATTGAGGTGGTTTTCCCAATTCATACAAAAATGTGAATATCAGCATCAAACATTTAGCATTTATTTGCAGCACGTAACTGTGATTGTATTGTTTCTTATCTTCATGTAATTTTATAAGCTTTTAGTAAAGCACTAAGTTAAGAATATCTATTTTTATCACAAACAAAACAAATGTAACTTACTAAGAAAATTGTTTGAATGTAATACCGTAAAGAGACCAAGTTTCCCCACCATCACCAGGTACATCCAGTTGCAATTGTGCCACGCTGTCTAGAAGTTTAAATCCACGTGCATCTCATTTGTTGTCATTTAAAGAGACTTGATGGTTGCTTCATCATTTGTTATGTAGTAGTTGTGACCAAGTTCAGAAGATCGACATCGTCTACACTAAAGCATTTTGTATGATCAGTATGCACAAAATCAGAGGTCAAGTGTACACTGGACACATAATATCTTTGAAAACCAAAAAAATGCAGATAAAAGTATCACCTTTTTCATAGTGAATCATTATAACTCTAAATTATCATAAGAATTATCGACCGTTGATCAATAAAACCCAATAAACTTGTTTTATTATTTGCTAACCGACTCAAACAGGTTTAATTTGTATGATTATACAAAGGTAAAATTTGAGCTTAAAGTTATAGAAGGTATATTCTAAAATGATAAACTTTAAATTACCCAATAAGTATCATTTACACAGAACCAAAAATGCCCCGATGCCACATTATTAAACACCTCTTTGGTGGTTTCACGCATCTCATTCGTTGAAATCACACCTTCTTCTACCCGTGTAGAAATTACACATATTATAGCGGTAGTACAGTATAAATTTGATTGACATGCAGAGATCAAGGTCATCTGCCAATTTTATTGGTTTACAGAAATATTTATCGTTAATATGTACCGTCAGTTAATCGAGATTGAAAGAACTACCGTAAAATAGTACTCATTTATACCTTTACAAAAAAAAAAAAAACATGCTCAGTTCAGTAAAACAGTATGCCAAAAAGTTACCACGTCCTATAATTTAACAAAATTTAACTATGATTCAAGAAGACACAAGTCCGTTAAATACGAATTTTGCTTATTAAAGACCACCCAGATTAACACATATAAGCATGCACATTTAAAGCTTTAATACATATTGATGATATTATTCTCACTCGGCTTCAAAAGCATTTTTACCACAAACCCAATTATCTCAAGAATATCATCAAACATATAGTAGACAGAAAATCCTACTTCTGTCAACCACAACCCGGATTGCTATTATGTGTCGTTTCCAGTCTTGTTAATGCTATTCTAATTATTCAGTGTTACCCATCAACCACAACCCGGATTGTTATTCTAATTAGTCTATTCCAAAAATAAATAATTAATAGGGTATTAATCACACTAATCACAAACATAAAATATGAAAACTAATATTAGATCGAAAACATTGAAACGACCACATTATGCATATTAATTTACATATTCAACTGGAATATAAAACATACAATGATATTAACAATTAAGATTGACGCTTACCCCAGTACCACTGCAAGGAGCATCCAACAAAAACCCTATATGATGTGTTGTGTCCAACGAGAACCACCGTTTCTGTAAATCAAAACAAATTCGAAAAGATCAAATCACATAAACCCATAAAAGGGAATTTGATACATGTGTTGCAACCAATTACGTAGCTACAATTGAATTTAAAATTAATCAAACCAAAATCAACTAAAAAACACATAGATATTGGTCTGGAAAATGTATTTTGTAATTTGTTTTGTAAATATAACCACACATCTACGACAGCTTAATGTTATTTGTTTAACCAATCCCAAACAGTCATGTATATGTGATAAGAAAATCCTAAACGCCTTTAAACTTTCATATGCGTGTCAATGAGGAGATCGAACAACCCCATAATATTATCGCTAATCAAGAATGTAAGTATGCCTTATACTTTCATATGTTGTATTCTTGTTGCGGTTTTTTCGCTCTATTAGTAATATATTGCCTTTCAAATATCACCTATGATGATATGATATGATCCTTTGTTAAAAGCTTATATTTCCACATCTTCCTGATGCAAAATATGTAAAATTCTATATGCAGTTCTTATAATCACTACACCCAATTAACCCATATAATGAGTTTCAATAATAAATCTCAAGCAATCGATGAATGTAGTTATTTCATTAAGGAATCCCAAAAAGCCTATATAAGTAGTTTCAACACCATCTAAAAGGTAGTATTATATATCAATACCAAAAAACTTGTATAATATTTGGTTGATACATAAAAAAAACTCATTTAAAGAGTAATCAAGCATATGATAAAACCATATGAGTTCAAAAATTTAAACCTTTTAAGGGTGTGAACCTTTATGGAATAACATTGATGTTCAGCTAAAAATCACTTGAGTAACATTGTTTTCATCATCTAAACCTGCATAATAAAGAAAGAAATTGTTCAGAAATTTAAATCACTTCAGTAACATTTTTTCCCCATCTTAAATTTTCACTTTTTTTAGGTTTAAATCACAAACATAAATTTAATCGATTATAATATAAATCAAATGGATCTCAATACAATTGAAACTTACATAAATTATTGGGTTTAATCAAAATTCTTAATCATTCTTTATTGACATGTATGGCCTGCAAAAATAAAGAGTAAAAGTAAATAAATGGAATAAAGGATTACAGAGGTAAGGGGTAGATGTTTTTGAATCGGTAGGTGTTAAAGAGAATATTGTTTTTGAATGGAATGTTATAAGAGTTTCTTCTGTGAAGGTTTTTATGACATTAAAACACATATAAAACTTTGTTAGAAATACGTTTTAACGTATATTAGAAGTATCGGTCACTCCACAATATGATTTATGTTGTAATAGCTCGTAGTTAGTAATTAGTTATTATTTGCTTATTAACTTAAGTAAGAACCGGTCCATGGGCTTGTCATGGACCGGCCCAAGCCCAATGTTTAGCTTGGACTATAAATACCCCTTTCCACTAAGGAAAGGGGTTGGTTGTTATCATTTCTTAATTTCCACTTAATAAAATTCACATAGTTTCTCTCACTTTCTCTCTCTAACTTTCTCTCTCTAGAAATTAACAAACCCCTTCATAGATTCATTGATTATCAATATTCTACATTTGGTATCAAGAGCTATGGGGTGATTTAAGGTGGTGATTTGTGTGGTTTTTTAGTTTTTGATTGTATTAGTGTTCTTTAAGAAAAATCATCTTGATTCTTGGTGTTTTTGATGTTTTTGTGATTGGGATTAGTGGATAAGTATTAGTTGTTACTTATTTTAGTCGAAAGCACAAAACTTTTTGGGTTATTTGGTCAAAATCTGGGCTTAATCGTAAGTTTTACTGTTCTACTGTTCATCGGACAAAGTTTCTGTTCATTCAGCAAAACTTCCGGATCAAGGAGTTCCGGATCAAGAAGTTCCGGATCAAGGAGTTCCGAGTCAAGAAGTTCCGAATCAAGAAACTTCCGAACCAAGGAGTTCCGAGTCAAGAAGTTCCGAATCAAGAAACTTCCGAACCAAAGAAGAAGAAGTCAAGAGCAATCTGATTATCTTGAGCAGGATCCATTGGAGGTGGAGCTCTTTCTGATTCATGAAGTCCTGGCCTTTGAACGGTTTTCAAAGCCTTTATGATCTCATCGGCATAATACTCGAACTCCATTCGGGGTAATCGGGTTTTGGCACGCAGTCTCTTATCTTTCATCGCTTTCTTGACCAAAGATGGAGTAACCGAAGTCTTATACTCATGAGCAAGAAATGCACATAAGTCAATCGGACTTCGGATACGCAGATACAGCACATCTTTGTCAGCATCTGTGATCGGATCATATTGAGCTGCTGCCGTGATCCAAGCTTGTGGTGGTGCAGACTCGTCTATCTCCAACGTGTCTTCCCAGGCACGAATGCTTGGTTCAGGAACCGTAGATTGTTGTGCTTGTTGTAGAGGAGTGGAAGTGCGAACATCTACTGGTTCAGTTTCAGGCATTTCAGCAGTGTCTTGAACTGGAGAGTGTTGTGCAGCTTCGGGTTCCGTCACGGATTCTGCAATCACAGGAGTAACAACAGCAGAACTAATGGGGTTAGTTGTAACAGGTAAAGATACAGCGATAGAGATACCGGGAGCCGAAGACGCTGTAGTGGCATTCACATCGTGGCGCCACTTAGTTCGTCTTGATTCCGAGGATGTCGATTTGTCCTTCTGTGCTGCATCTTTTGTGGACTTGGTTCCAGCAGCAGTTTTCTTGGAGCTGGTAACCTTGTCTCCCTCTTTTGGCTGTTCACCCCCATCATCATCCTGATTGTCATCCCCGTTATTATCCCTAACACTCTCCTGATTCTCATCACCACCATCTTCGCCATCATCATCATCCTCATCCTCGTCATCATCCTCATCATCCTCATCATCCTCGTCATCATCACCACCTTCTTCATCGTCTTTCTCCTTTTCACCTTCTTCTTCTTCTTCTTCCTCTTCTTCACCCGTACCCTCTTCTTCACTCTCTTCCCTTTCTTCCTCAGGTAAGATGTGATATGGTACCACACTTCCAAACATTTTGAATAATCTATCATCCTCCATGATAGCATCATTCAGGGATTTATATAGAGCCCGTTGAATCCTCGACTTGTTATACGACCCAAGTTCCACCATTCGAGCCTTAAGGATCTTCTTCAATTCAAAATCCGTCAGGTCATAAGCAATCTTATAGGCGGCTTCTGAAGGGTTGGAGGATTTGACCATCAAGTTGTCAGCAGCAAGTGTCTTCAACTCGTCACGAAGCTTAGGCATTAAGGATTCAACGGATTCTTGCACTCTTTCTTTCACAGATGCTTCAAGTGCTTCTTTTTGTTCCTTATATTTATCCCTCATTGCTTGAAGTCTGGTAATGCGTGCAGCATGTTTATCAGCCTCAGCCTACTTAATTCGAGCAAGTTCCTCTGCATGAGCTTTACGTGTAGCTTCCATGTCTGCAGCGAACTTGGCAATCAACTCTTCTTGAGCTTTCTGAGATGTTTCTTCCCTTTGAGCTCGTCTTTGCAACTCTTGGCGAAGTTCATCCATTTCGTGTTTGTGATTATCAAGCATTTCGGCCATCACTAATGCAGCCATTGCAGATGTTGCAGAACTGCTCTGGGTTGACTGAATAGGCTCGGTTGTTACTGCTGTACTAACGATGGGGATTATGGGTGGTGGAAGAAATGGTGTGGAAGCCGGTCGGGTTGGTCGGGTTGTTAATGGTTGGATTGGTGGAGGTAGAGTTGCCAAGGGTTGAATTGTCACCATGATTGTAGGAGCAGCAGGTTCCTTTTCCACACTTGTTGAAATAGGGATTGATGGCTCCTTCGAAGTGGAATAGTTTTCAGGTGACCCAAACTCATCAACATCATGCGGTTCCTCGTACTCATCCTCGATATCTACCCTCGCACCTGAACCACTACCGCCTGTATCTTTCCTACTCCTTTTAATAGCAATCTTCATCATTTGTTGCTCGGATTTGTCAAGAGTAGGATCAACAATATTTTCTTCATCACGTAGACGCATCAAATCCTTACCCTTTCCCTTCTTACCCTCTGACTTCTTCTTCTTTGGTTCGGGTTCAGGTAACGCAGCTGGTTGTTTGCGTTTACCTTTACTCTTAACCGTTGTGGATGAGTCTTCTCCAGTTTGAAGGTTTGCTTTCAGCCTCTGGATTTCTAACTGTAGTAGCTTGTAATCTGCAGAACCTTTGATTTTTTCAGATAGAAGGTAATCAGGAACAGGACCCGGAATCACACCAGTAGACGGTCCTTCATGCCTCAGATCTACAGTATCATCAGCTTCTTCAGTGTGATAGCGACCTTCTGCACGCCTATCAATAGTAGCATCAAGCTTCATAAAGTAATTTATGATGAGCTTAATAAACCGAGGATAAGGAAAGAAGTTTGTCTTCAGCTTCTTGTTGTGGAAGAGTTGAAAGGTGAATTCTTCCCATATCAACAAAGCATAATCTGAATTCGCAGCTTTGTACATGCCATAGAAGAGGTTCATTATTGGACTGCGCAAAGCATCATGTCCACTCGTTTTTGGTGTAAGGCATTTACTGAGAATACCCATCAAAGCTCTCCAGGGTTGTCCTACCTTAGCAGTAGTAAACTCAGATGCAACTCGTATTTCCGGACATCCAAGTGCGTCAAATAACTCCGCGAGTTCATCTTTATTAGGATCCCTTGAGAAAGACATGCCCTTGGGTGTATCCCGTATACCAAGAATCTTACGAAAGTCTGAAACGGTGAGTGTCTGCTGCTTGTTGTCGATGGTGAAGGTGATCTTGTTTGAAGTGAAATCCTTGGTTGCCCAAAATTCAAACATATACTCATAAGGCACCGAGGCTGTATTCCTAAGGGCGTTCTTGAAATGGGAGTTATCAAGAATGGCTATGGCGACCTTAAAACCATGGTGAGTGGATTTAGAAACTTGCTTTAGCCTATAGTTGTTGGGTATAAACTTAAGGGTTCGAGCTTTAGCAATATCGGCTTCCCTAGATTCTTGGATAGCTTGTACTGTTGGATTAGTCATTTTATCTGCTTAAGATAAGACATGAAAGGTTGATGCACAAAAACAGATAGATATATATCATTCTTACTTCTAAGCATAACACATTTCATAAGATAAAACAACAAGTACATAGATAGCATGCAAACAATAACAATCAAACAACTCATCCGGAACTTTTCCTCATTCGGAACATTTTCATTCGGAACATTCTTCATTCGGAACTTTTCCTCATTCGGAACTTCTCCTCATTCGGAACTTCTTCATCCGGAAGTTCTTCATTCGGAACTTCCTTCATCCGGAAGTTCTTCATTCGGAACTTCCTTCATCCGGAACATTCCTTCATTCGGAACTTCCTTCATTCGGAAGTTCTTCATTCGGAACTTCCTTCATTCGGAAGTTCTTCATTCGGAACTTCCTTCATTCGGAAGTTCTTCATTCGGAACTTCCTTCATTCGGAAGTTCTTCATTCGGAACTTCCTTCATCCGGAAGTTCTTCATTCGGAACTTCCTTCATTCGGAAGTTCTTCATTCGGAACTTCCTTCATTCGGAAGTTCTTCATTCGGAACTTCCTTTATTCGGAAGTTCTTCATTCGGAACTTCCTTTATTCGGAAGTTCTTCATTCGGAACTTCCTTCATTCGGAAGTTCTTCATTCGGAAGTTTTTCAGAAGAAATCCTTCATTCGGAAGTTTGTATCCAGTGTTCATTCGGAACTTTTCAAACGAAGCTTATGATGAATAATCTAAGTGCGTTTGTGAGTTTCTAAGGCAAACTAAGGCAATATAAACATCATTTAATCTATTCCTGACAAAACCCACCATAAATCCCTTGTAAATTAACCCTAATTTAGGAATACTCCTAAATCTGATTAGATTGATTAATTGATCAGAATTATATGATGAATGGAATGAATTAGAAGTGTAAATGTTGATGTTTATACCTTAATTAGACGAATGAACAAGAAGCTAGATGGATTAAGCGAGTGAGTGGAGTTCTTGAGTGTGTGTGTAACAATGGCGGCAAATGAGTATGATAACAGTGATTTAGAAAATAGGGGGCGGGGTTTATTAGTTGACTAGGTCAAAAATTTTGACAAGTTTAAACAACTAACACTTTAAGTCCCTCTATTTATCTTTCTTTTTCCTTGTTGTCTATATTTTTCATTGTACTTATCCCTTGTTTAGCTTACACACAATCTTAGCAAACGCATCTATTAGTATATCCTCAAAATCTAAAAGCCATGCCTATCACTTAGAACGAACACAAGTCGTTTTCTAAAGCAAAACCACTCAATTACCATGAAGCCCTTAATTTTCATAATCACTTTTGAAAAGCAATTTTAATGACAAAGATGATTTTACTATTTTCTCCCCCTTAAACGATGACCCGTTTTCTATTTAAAGAGCTGTAGTCATTGTTTAAAGAGTCAAATAGTGATGAAAGCATTTCCAATTTATCTCTTGAAAAATTTTGACTCGTGGTGTCAATAAGATTTCTCTTATTTTAACAAATGAATGCACTGAGACGTACACAAATTCGTGTCAGACCAAGTTATAAAGTAAACTTGATCCCTTTGCATGATTTGGCTTGTAAATCACGCCCGAGAAAATTAATTCCCGTTCTGAGCCAACGTTTTCCAAAGAAATACGTGATTTTAATATGAAAACCGGGTTGCAGTCTGAAATAACTACAAGCCATTTTGAGCATGTTTTAAAATCATTTGAACTTCTGCTCGAACTTTATTTACAACCCCGTGTCATTATTGAATGACATTTCTAGGTTCGTAAATATTATCGATTCCAGAAGACATGCTCGTTTTATCAAAACGTTTTTGAACACACAATTTTGAAAGATTTAGAAAAAACCTTTTGAGAAATTCTCGAAAAATTGTGTTCAAAGTTTTGAAAAACAATTACTTGAGCTTAAGATGTTGAATATCTTAAAAGCGAGCTCAAGTCCGAGAAGTTGTAAACTTCTCGTTGTAAGGATAAGTTACCATCGGCGATAACCCTTCCTTTTATCTGAAGAACGAGTCCTAAGCTGACATTTACTTAGAAGTCGTGTTCATGAGCTTGAAAACTTTGACTGTTTTAACGGAAAGCTCATGACCGAGAAAGGTGAATTTCTCGTTACGAGGAAAAGTTCTCTTATTTAAAAGATACACTTTCCTTTCTGAGCTTAAAACTTCGAATGTTTTAATACAAGCTCATGACCGAGAAAGGTGAATTTCTCGTTAAGAGGATAAGTTATCATAAAAGATAATCTTTCCTTTATTTTAAGTTCGAGTTACAGTCTGACATTTAACTGTAAGTCATATACACGAGCTTAAAACCTTTGAATGGTTTAAATGTAAGCTCGTGTCCGAGAAAATTTAATTTCTCGTTGTAAGGATAAGTTTATCATCGGCGATAAACTTTCCTTTATTTGAAGAACGGGTTACCATCTGATATTTAATGATAAACCATTGTGCATGAGCTTAAAAACTTAGAATGTTTTTGATATAAGCTCATGCCCGAGAAAAATGAATTTCTCGTTTTTAGGATAAGTCATCATCGGGATGAACTTTCCTTTCTTTGGTATCAGAGCTATGGGGTGATTTAAGGTGGTGTTTTGTGTGGTTTTTTAGTTTTTGATTGTATTAGTGTTCTTTAAGAAAAATCATCTTGATTCTTGGTGTTTTTGATGTTTTTGTGATTGGGATTAGTGGATAAGTATTAGTTGTTACTTATTTTAGTCGAAAGCACAAAACTTTTTGGGTTATTTGGTCAAAATCTGGGCTTAATCGTAAGTTTTACTGTTCTACTGTTCATCGGACAAAGTTTCTGTTCATTCAGCAAAACTTCCGGATCAAGAAGTTCAGAATCAAGGAGTTCCGAGTCAAGAAGTTCCGAATCAAGAAACTTCCGAACCAAGAAGTTCCGAGTCAAGAAACTTCCGAATCAAGGAGTTCCGAGAAGTTCCGAATCAAGAAACTTCCGAACCAAGAAGTTCCGAATCAAGAACTTCCGAACCAAGAACTTCCGAGTCAAGAAGTTCCGGATCAAGCCAAACTTCCGAACCAAGAACTTCCGAGTCAAGAAGTTCCGGATCAAGCCAAACTTCCGAACCAAGAACTTCCGAGTCAAGAAGTTCCGGATCAAGCCAAAGTTCCGAACCAAGAACTTCCGAACCAAGAAGTTCCGGATCAATCCAAAAGTTCCGAATCAAGGTATTCTTCCGAATCAACAAAAAGTTCCGAATCAAGGTAATCTTCCGAATCAAACTTCCGAATCAACAAAAAGTTCCGAATCAAGGGTGATTTTGCTTGTTTTTTCGACGATTTTTTAGAGGATTTAATCTTGGTTTCATACAACAAAAACACAACACAATTCACAAGCTTTACTTCACTGCTCGATCAACCGATAATCTCTGTTTCTTTGAAGAAAAACAAAATGAATCCAAATTCAGTAATGCCTCAGATGACATCTCTTACGGATATATCAATCATAACGGGAACTGATAGCCGTCCACCGATGCTTATTAAAGAGGTGTTTGAGGCATGGCAAGGTCGAATGATGCAATATCTAAAGGGGAAACCGACATACGGAAGGCTTATGGTCAAATCGATTTTGAATGGTCCACTCGACTACGGTACCATTACGGTTGATAACGTGACTAGACCACGAGAATTTGAAGAACTTACTCCAGCTCAACAACTTGTTGCAGATGCAGATGAAAAAGCTCTTCAAACAATTCTCCAAGCTCTTCCCCATGACATCTATAGGATGGTGAGTCAGTATACGGTGGCAAAGGATCTATGGGAACGTCTTAAGGTGTTGCTACAAGGCACGTCTCTCACCAAACAAGAAAGGGAGTGTCAGCTGTATGATTTGTTTGATAGATTCACCTACAACCCAGGGGAAACACTTCACGATTATTACTTCAGATTCACCACACTCATGAATGATCTGAATGTATACAATCTTGTGATCGCACCATTCCAGGTTAACACCAAATTCTTGAATACTCTACCTCAAGCTGAATGGGGTGAGTATATTACCGATGTGAAGTTAACCCGGGATTTGCATAAGTGCAACTTAGATCAAATCTATGCCTTCCTTCAGCAGCATGAGAAGCATGTGATTATGCACCGTTCTCCTCGTGGTATGCACCCAGATTCTTTAGCATTGATGGCGAATCAACCAAGCTTGTCTCACAACAACACACCTTATATCTTGGGACATCAAGCTTATCATCAATCACCTTACATGACACCAGCCTTTCCCCAATACTCGATTCTACCACAACCACCCACCTCACATCAGCAACAATATCGGTTCAATGCACCCTCACCACAGTATGCTTCACAACCTCATCCAGCAAATGTTGCACATTATGCTCAGCCATCATATTCTTCTTATCAAGAGAATGCAGCATATCCAACAAGCTACCCTGATCAAATGAGTCTTCCTTATACTGAGTATGCAGCTCATCCAGATCCAGCACTATATTGTGATGATGAGGAAGTCCCAGTTCCTGTATTCCAACAAGGAGCTGACCCAGTTGAAGTGCTAACTACTATGTCTGCTTACCTCACAAGAACTTTAAGCAAACGAGGATTCAGAGGATCAGCTCCTACCAACAATCAGTTGAGGAATTCATCCAATTCTCGCCAACAAGCTACAATTGAGAATGGCAGAGTAATGGTTCAGCCAATTCAGCCATATCAGGGGAGAACTTCCACATCAACCAATGTTCGCACCGCCAATCCTGCTCCTGCTCCAATGGTCAACAACCCTCCACGGGCTAATACAGGCAAGTTGAGAATGATTACATGCTACAACTGCAAGGAAGAGGGTCATATGTCCAGGGATTGTAAGAAACCCAAGAGGAGAAGGGATGGACAGTGGTTTGCAGAAAAGATCTATCTGGTAAATGCTCAGGCGCAAGGAAGGGAACTTGATGAAGAGGAGCTTGCATTTCTTGCTGACCCAGGGATTGCTGAACAAGACGTTGTCACTACGCAGAATGCAGCTTACCAAGCCGATGATCTTGATGCGTATGATTCCGACTGTGATGACTTTCAAACTGCAAAGGCTGCTTTCATGGCAACTTTTTCCAGCTTAGGGCCAGATAAGAAATCTGAGGTACTTATTAATAACACTGATAATGCCACTGATGCTAGTATTCAACCACATCAAGTTGGGCAAGAGAGTGCTGATTCGAATGAATCTTCGGTGGTGAGTCTTTCAAATGAGGAAACAAACAATGATAGCAATATCAATGTGAGTTCCCAGACTTTGAGTGAATCACAACCGGGACCCAGTTCGCATACGCCTACTCCTGCTCAACAAGATTTGGTCATGGTTCCTGCTACACTACTTAGCCAAATGAATGCTGCACTCTTAGAAACCTTAGCTAAGAATAAGAATTTGTCTGATGAGCTTGCTTTAAGCAATGAGAAAGTACAAACCTTGGAACTAGTGCCTTCGTCTAGTGTTCTCACAAATCTCGAATATGATCACTTTAGAAACAAACAAATGGGTCACTTGCAAGAAATCGAAAACTTAAGAGCAAATTTGTCTAGTGAACTTAGAGAAAAGGAGTTAGTGGTCACTAATTATCAAAAACTTCAAACTGATTTTGAATTACTCGAATCTAAGAAGACTAAAATGGAGATTAATGCTACTAATAAGATTAGAAGTCTAGACTACTTGCTGTTAAGACAATACGCTGCTTCACAACTAGTTCACTTATTTGATGCTTCGTTTAAAGAGTTTAACTTATCACGTCTAAAAGGCCTTCCCCCTAATCCACGATATGCAAAACAAGCTTTAAGACATAGTCCTAGACTTTATAATGCAACTCAATTAGGATTGGCTTTAGACCCGATTGTTTTTCCCAACGATCGAACAAGTAAGGTTCTAGTTGATGAGGATCGGTCATACAATTCTGCAAAATATCCCGATTGTGATTATTTTAAAATGAATAAGGAGCTTGCTAAAACTGATTTTAGAGTTCGCTTCCATATGGACAAAGATCTCATTACAGCACCAACCTACATGATAGAGGAAGAAAGCCCTAGTACATTTCCTACACTTGTCAACATGGAAGGTCCTAAGGAAATTCCAAAGAATCTTCCACCTGTTAGCACTGTATGGTTAAACTTGCAAGAGATTAACCGATACTTTACTAACTTTGACAAGGTCATCTTGGAATGTACGACTTCAAATGGCTTAAATGCCGGAGAATGGGCTTTCGAACACATGAACGAGGTGTTTAAAACTGAGATCAATCCGTTTGTCGAAAGTCTAAAAAGAAGTTTTGCATCTCTTAAGGAAAATCTTCAGTTTGAAATTGGTGAAGTTCAAAAAGTGTTTTATGAAATGGACACCGCTTACGAACTGCAACTAATTGAAAAGGAAAAGATTTCAACCGAATATGACCGATTCTTGTCCGAAGTAATCTCGTGTGATGTGCTTACTATTGTAAATGTTAAATATTCGAATGAGCTTACATCCGCTATGATGAATTGTGATGCTGTGAATATTTGTGAGGATATTTGTGATGATGTTTGTGATATTTCTGTAAATGTTGCTGAAACTGTAAATGAGGTAGATAATCATTCTTGTCACGAATCTAACGCTGAGTTTTTAAAGCTACAAGATTCTTATAATTTACTTTCTCAACGCTTTAATCAACTAGAACAACATTGTATATCTTTAGAATTAAAACAACAAGCTCAAAATGAAAATCTTTTGATATCAAATGTTTGTGAAAACGGTGTTGAGACAAGTGACAAGATGATTGCAATTGTTAAGACATTAGAGGAAGAAATCATGAGATTGAAGAGAGAGATATCATCAAAGGAAACATTAAGAATGGAACTAGAGGCCGCAGAGTCTAAAAACCAGGTCTTAGAAATTAGACTATCAACTGTTCTAGGGGAGATGGATCGGACAAGGCAGGGACTATCCGCTCTTTATGGTTCACTAGAAGATCGATTCGCTTTTAATGCGACACAGCAACAATATTATGTTGAACAACTGAACCAAAAGTGCGAAGAAATCTCTGACTTGAACATCCTGCTCATAGACAAAAATATGGTTTTGGCTGAGTTAAAGGAGACACTTCTTCTCACCCGACAAGAAGTTGTTGATAACTTAGCTACCGACTCTGCACCGTCCACTAGTGCTCCAACAACCAAGAAAGTAGTGCTTTATAAGAATCCGCTTCATAAGAGAAACCAGCTTACCTATGATGATTATATGAAGAATGCCATTAAGCATGTCGATCTTCTTAGGGATATTGTAGACGATCTTTATGCCTTAGATCCCTTAAGTAGCGACTATTATTCGGCTCATGAATATGTTAAGCGAGTTCAATATTGCTTGGCTTATTTACAATACATAGGTACACCAGGTTCTGCACTACTTAATAATAGGCCCATTGCTGTCACTCCATTTAATAAGACTCCAGGAGCGAAACCGTCATTGGCACAATCAAGTAAGACACCTTTAAAATCTGCTGCTAATGTTCCCAATTTGCCTTCTACAGGATTAAAAGCGACTACTAAGGCTAAAGGATCGCCACTCAAGAAAGATAAGATCAAGCCCGCCACTAGTAGTGCCACAAAGAAGAAAGTAGAAGTCCACAATAGGAATGCTAGTTCAGTTTTAAATAAAACGAATCATGTTAAGACTAAAAGCTCTGCGCCTGTGCAGCAGCCTAAACCATTCGTGAATTCTGATTTAAATTGTTGGAATTGTAATGAATGTATGTTTTCCCAGCGTCATGATTTGTGTCTGATTGATCACGTTAATGAAATGAATGCTATTAAGAATGGTCTTGAATGGAAGCCAACGGGTAGAACTCGTGCCCAAGTTGGCTGGCAATGGCGTCCCACTGGTAGGACCTTTACTCTCGATGGTAAAATGTGCCCTTTAACTAGGAATGCATCCATTGAGGTTAGGTCTGAGCGTCCTTTAGTTAGGAACACTTGCACTCAAGTAAGGAAACAGCGCCCTTTAATTAGGTCAGCCCCCACTTTAGTGCCTATCAGTGTAGAAATACCTCAGGATTTGAGCCAATTAGAATCTACACCACTGATTAAGAAGAAAAAGGCTAGGAAATCAAAGAAACCTAGAGTTAGCAAATCTAAGATTATTAAATCTGTACCTGCTAATAACAAGGAACACTCAGATTCCGATACCTCTACATTGTCTTTGTGTGGTGATATTTTCAGGTGGTCCAAATCATCCTGTGGTATTTGGACTCCGGTTGTTCAAAACATATGACCGGAAATCGCTCGATGCTCCGAAATTTCGTCAGCAAGTTTCTTGGTACGGTTAAATTTGGGAATGATCATATAGCAAAGATTATGGGATATGGTGAATATCAGATTGGAAACGTGACGATTTCTAGGGTATACTATGTTGAAGGTCTTGGTCATAACTTATTCTCAGTAGGACAGTTTTGTGATTCCAACCTTGAGGTTGCTTTTCGACAACACACTTGTTTCATCCGCAACTTGGAAGGAAAAGATTTGTTGAAGGGATCTCGTGGTGCAAATCTTTACACTTTGTCCTTACAAGACATGATGGCCGCTTCTCCAGTATGTCTTCTCTCTAAAGCTTCGAAGACCAAGTCATGGTTATGGCATCGAAGATTATCTCATCTTAATTTTGATGCTATTAATCATCTGGCTAAAAACGAGTTAGTTCGTGGTCTTCCCAAGCTTAAATTTCACAAGGATCATTTATGTTCCGCGTGTTCAAGGGGGAAAAGCACCAAGAAATCTTACAAACCCAAAGCTGAAGACACTAATCAAGAAAAACTTCATCTTTTGCATATGGATCTTTGTGGACCGATGAGAACTGAAAGTGTGAGCGGTAAGAAATTCATTCTCGTCATTGTGGATGATTTCTCAAGGTTTACATGGGTTAGATTTCTACGTACAAAGGATGAAGCTCCGAAGGCTATCATCACTTTTCTGAAGTTCATTCAGGTACGTTTGAATACCACTGTCCGCCGTATTCGTACAGACAATGGTACAGAGTTCGTCAACCAGACTCTTCGTGATTATTATGAAGGAGTTGGTATATCACATGAAACATCCGCTGCACGCACTCCATAACAAAACGGTGTCGTTGAAAGACGAAATCGCACACTTATGGAAGCTGCTAGGACCATGCTTATTTATGCGAACGCTCCATTGTTCTTGTGGGCAGAGGCTATTTCTACTGCATGTTTCACCCAAAACCGTTCTATCATTCGGAAACGCCATGGAAAAACACCTTATGAGCTTCTACATGACCGCAAACCCGATGTTTCATTTTTCCATGTGTTTGGTGCTCTGTGTTATCCAAACATCAATAGTGAGAACTTGGGTAAGCTTCAACCAAAAGCCGACATAGGTATTTTCATTGGTTACTCACCGTCCAAAAGAGCATACCGAATCTATAACCGTCGTCTTGGCAAGATTGTAGAAACTATGGACGCTGATTTCGACGAGCTGACAGCGATGGCTTCTGAGCAACACAGCTCTGAACCCGCGCTTCATGAGATGGGACCCGGTGCTATAAGTTCCGGATTAGTTCCCAACAATCCTACTTCTACATCATTTTTACCACCATCAAGGCCCGAGTGGGATAAACTGTTTCAACCGTTGTTTGATGAATTCTTCGATCCCCCGACTGATGAAGTTCCAGCACCTGCAGTAATTGCTCCAATACCTGAAGTGGTTGCTCAAGTCAATGAACCTTTATCTAACGCATCGACAATTCACATTGAACCGGATGCACCTTCACCAAGTGATTCACAAACTACACCTGAATCATCACCCCTACTTGTGCCTAATGATGTAGAAGAGGATACTACTGATCACGACTTGGAATATGCTCACTTGCAAGAGCTTCCTTTCTTTGGTGTAGCAATACCTGAAAACCCTTCAGCCGCGTCTACCTCAGAAGAAGCTCCATCTATTGTTCACTCCAGACCACCTAGGATTGAAAACCATAGCACTAAATGGACAAAAGATCACCCAATTAGGAATGTTATTGGAGATCTAGATCGACCAGTCTCTACACGCCATCAACTACAAGAGAGTGCACTATATTGTTACTTTGATGCATTTCTCTCTGAAGTTGAACCCAAAAATTGGCAGCAGGCTATGACCCAATCATCTTGGATTGAAGCTATACAGGAGGAACTCAATGAATTCAAACGACTAGAAGTATGGGAATTGGTTCCTCGCCCTGACAAGGTTAACATCCTTACCTTGTTATGGGTTTATAAGGTTAAACTTGATGAGATGGGTTCGGTATTAAAGAACAAAGCAAGATTGGTCGCTAGAGGTTATAAACAAGCCTTGGGTATAGACTTTGAGGAATCTTTTGCTCCTGTGGCTAGATTGGAGGCGATTAGACTATTCCTTGCGTTTGCTGCTCATATGAACATGATCGTCTATCAAATGGATGTGAAGACGGCATTTTTGAACGGTGAACTAAGGGAAGAGGTTTATGTTAGTCAACCGGATGGGTTCGTCAGTACGGAGTCTCCTAATCACGTGTACAAGCTTAAGAAGGCTCTCTATGGGTTGAAACAAGCTCCACGCGCGTGGTACGATCTCCTGTCAACATATCTCATGTCGGAAGGCTTCTCCAAAGGCAAAGTGGACCCCACTCTATTCACTCTCAAAGACGGCAACGACATGCTTCTGGTACAAATTTATGTTGATGATATAATTTTTGCTGCCACTAACATAGAATTGTCTAAACAATTTGAGAAGATAATGTCCACACGCTTTCAGATGTCGATGATGGGAAAAATCTCATTTTTCTTAGGATTACAGATTTCTCAGAATCCCAGAGGCATCTTTATAAATCAATCCAAATATGCTCTAGAATCACTTAAGAAATATAACTTTGAGAATTGTGACCCCGTAGACACTCCAATGGTGGAGAAATCCAAGTTAGATGAAGATAGGGATGGGATTATTGTCGATCCGAAACTTTACCGTGGAATGATTGGCACCCTTCTCTATCTGACTGCTAGCAGGCCTGATTTGCAATTTGCTGTATGCATGTGTGCCCGGTATCAGGCTCGGCCTACCGAAAAGCACTTACATGTTGTGAAAAGGATCTTTCGGTATCTAAAAGGAACACTTCATCGTGGTCTATGGTATCCGAAAGATTCCTCGATTGCTTTAATATCATACGCAGATGCCGATCATGCTGGATGTCAAGATACGAGGCGTAGCACTTCTGGATCTGTGCAACTCCTAGGAGATAGATTGATCAGTTGGTCTTTAAAAAGGCAGAAAAGCACTGCAATTTCTAGCACGGAGGCTGAATACATCGCCATGTCCGGTTGTTGTGCTCAAGTCCTTTGGATGAGATCACAATTAACTGACTACGGTCTTGGATTTAACAAAATCCCGATGTATTGTGACAACAAGAGCGCCATTGCCCTTTGCTGCAACTATGTTCAACATTCCCGGGCCAAGCACATAGACATTCGCTACCATTTCATCAAAGAGCAGGTGGAGAACGGAGTGATCGAGCTGTATTTTGTCACTACTGAGTACCAGCTGGCGGATATGTTCACCAAAGCCTTAGATCGAGGACGAATCGAGTTTTTGATCGACAAGCTTGGCATGAAATCATTCACTCCAGCAACACTCAAAGAGTTGGCAGAAGAATCAGCTGAATAGTCGTGGTAAACTATTCAGAGTATCCTCTGGTTGTTATCATTTCTTAATTTCCACTTAATAAAATTCACATAGTTTCTCTCACTTTCTCTCTCTAACTTTCTCTCTCTAGAAACTAACAAACCCCTTCATAGATTCATTGATTATCAATATTCTACATTTGGTATCAGATTGCTCTTGACTTCTTCGTCACCAACGATCTTGAGTATCTACTGAAGGGATCATCAAAGTATGCAACATCCCTGACTTTGCTGAAAGCTGCCAACTGGGGGACAATACCCTTCATCGAGGAAAAGGTAAATCGACTCTGGGTCCCAAAAATGAATCGTAATTATGATATGTATGCTGTCATAGGTGCATCTCATTGGGACGAACGAGTCTGAAGGGCGTACAGGGGTTGCTGCTTGGTCAAATCTGGAAGCAATGTTAGATCCGACATCCGCATCTCCAGCATCTTAGGAATGAAAACTGAAGCCAAGAACGGCTACTATCATGTGACGGAGATTCGTTTGAAAAGGGAGGATGACAGGGAATACAAAATCCAGCAAGGAGACTTTTCCATCATTCGCCTTGAGGACATCGAAGATATGCTGCTTCTGATGACCCGAGATCAACTTACTCACATTCCTCGTGAAGACCTGATTGCTTTGAATACAGCACTTCGTATGTTCACACGAAGCGTTGTCATCAAGTCACGAGTTGAGGATCTTCAGTTGGGAGTCGAAAGCTATCAGAGGAGGCTCAATTTAACCCGTCCTGTGAATCAAGTGCTACCTCAACACGTAGAAAGATGTCCTTATACCGGCATTTCTGTCCCGAATTCCGGCATTTTCTACTTGAACAGTCGAGGTTTGATGAAGTTTATGAGGGTGGGTGAGCTTCACAAGTATAGTGATGGAACTCTTATACAAGTCAGAGATAAGTTGGAGCATCTGAACTCGGGTGGGACTTTGCCAGAGATGACGGAGGATTGGCATCCGGGTTACCGGCAGATGGCAAAGTATGTGATCAAAAAGATCGATCAAAAGCTCCGTGAACGTAGATTGATGAGGAGCTTGGAAAGATTCGTGGGTGGAAGACCGTATTTAGTGCACCACAAGCTACTGCAACGATCCATCTGATGGGTCGTACATCTCAGGTCACTTTATATTGGTTTTCAATTGTGAATATGTAAATTTGTGAATAATGTGCTTGAATGGCTTGGTGTAGTGTTAAGGTATGATAATTTTTCAAGAATTTCTCACGAGATTCTAAATCTTTCAAAATATGTCATACCAAAGCACTACAACTATCCCTTATTAACTTAAGGGGGAGCAATAACTTGTCCTATGGCCAAAACATCGATTTCATTTTTACCCAAAGACCGGTTAATCCATTCAATATCCCAAATATTAATGGTTAACATTTTGGATAAGGGGAGAAAATGGGATTAAGGAGACGTAAGTGATACTTGGCTAAAAGATGAAAAAGACTTAAAGATTATCCAACTTAATATGTGTAAAGCACGTGTTAAGGGGGAGCGTTTTTGATGAACAAAACACCTAAGGTACAAAACTTTTGATTTCAATATCACAAGTACTTTAGGTGATTTTTTCAATGATTTTTCATGGTGGCAATTCCTTCCCAAAACACGCTTAATTCACGACGGATGTGGTGACAAAAGGGTGGTAGGAATAGGTTTAGTCCAATGATTCATCAGAGCCGATGGAATCTTCCCAAGGACAATTCCCTAGATAGAATTAGAAGTCCTAGGAAAGATGGAGAAAGAATGTGAACGTAGCTGAATGCCGACCAAGTACTTAAGCTAGCACTGGAACAATCACAACAAGGTGCTAGTGATGACGTATTGGTAAGCATTGAAGGGGTTGAAGAATGAAAAAGAAATGTAAAGATAAAGGGTGTAAAGAAAGAAGCCCTCCTTACAACTTTAGGCAGAAACCGGGTCAATACATATGCTATTGAGGTCATTTTTGTTAATGATTCTCGGTATTGAAGAAAGACATCATGGACCCAGTGATGCAATGCACAACCCTTCCCCAGCTAACTCAAATATCTCTCAAAAGGTATTTGTTTTAATCACACGGAGATCAACACGTTATCTATTGGTTTATTCACTCCGAATAAACTGGTATTGAAAAGGTGGCACTCCTCTCCAGCCATCGCTCACTAAATCAAAACGCACAATCGAGTCTAGAGCCAAGAGATCATCAAAAGTCTCATTAGGACACTTTCCATTTATTCCTTGCTTTCTCACACACTGTGAAAAGTAAGAGATTTTCATGAGTCCTACGCAATATTCTTGTAATATTGCCAGAACATCCGAGTAATACGTAAGTATTACAATGAAGATGGAAATCCTGCTTGAGCCAACATCAAACAAGCTCATGGTAGGTTACACGTGCGGTTCTTTTAGAACCAATCTTGTGAAAAACTGGAAGGTAACAGTGGTTTAATTCTTAATTGAACTTAAACTCGTTCCAGGCCTCTTCGCATTATCATATGATCTTGCCAGAACACTCAGAGTGACTCTTTATTGACCACAGTGACGAGTGGAAATCCTTCTAGTGTCAACATCAAACAGCACTTGGTAGGTAACGTGCAAGATTCTTTATGAATCGAGCTCGTGACAACTGGAAAGCAACGATGGTGAAAATCTTAATTGAAATTCACTTGTTCCAGGTTTCATGAATTGACGGCTTTTAATCACAAGGATAATTTATCCAAGTGATTCACTCTTTATGTTCGCAGTCAGCTTTGGACGGTCGAATAAAGAGAACGGGTTTACCCGCGAAATCCTGTCAGGAAGTTACTTAATTGAAACTATCCGTCACGGGTACGATATCTAATATCGTCCAACGGTCTTCACCGACCGGAGGTAAAATGCTACCGAATTAGAATAAAATGTTCAAAGCCATTTTATTCGTGTCGTTGCTGTGTACCTGCTAAAGACGGTGGCGTTGCTGAGTACCTGTTGAAGACGGTGGCGTTGCTGTGTACCAGTGAAGACGGTGGTGTTGCGGTGTACCTGTAAAAGTCGTTCCCACATGCTTATGTCTTTTGCAACAAAAATTCAAGAAAGTACAAGATGAAGTCTTCCGCTGTACCAAACTCTGAAGCTTTCAAGAATCCAACAAAAAGACGTAAGTGTGTGGAACATGAAGTCACGAGGAGGCAAAGTTCACAAGAAAAGCAAAGATCGCACGTGAAAGGCCAAAGAACAATGCTCTCAAGTCAAAGCCAAAAAGATCAAATCAACATATTCACAACAAAAGAAAGAAAAGAAGAAAAGACTACGAGCTAAAGAACGAAGACTTAGTATAGTATGCTAGGTTTAGAACTTTGTAACGTGGAGTGACCTCCCTTAGGGGGAGATTGTTAGAAATACGTTTTAACGTATATTAGAAGTATCGGTCACTCCACAATATGATTTATGTTGTAATAGCTCGTAGTTAGTAATTAGTTATTATTTGCTTATTAACTTAAGTAAGAACCGGTCCATGGGCTTGTCATGGACCGGCCCAAGCCCAATGTTTAGCTTGGACTATAAATACCCCTTTCCACTAAGGAAAGGGGTTGGTTGTTATCATTTCTTAATTTCCACTTAATAAAATTCACATAGTTTCTCTCACTTTCTCTCTCTAACTTTCTCTCTCTAGAAATTAACAAACCCCTTCATAGATTCATTGATTATCAATATTCTACAAACTTTTTAAAATTCGAAGCAGATTGAGTCAAAGATAAACATTTGTTTTGAAGCTTTCTCAATAGGCTTTTTTATCTGACAATCATAATAAGATCACAACATATCAAAATATTTAATACTAATCTAGTCATCATGAACAATAAAAGATAAAAACAAACTAACCAGAAAGCATCAATGAAAGCTCTGGTTTATGTTTCTGCAACAAAAAAAGAATGGACATGAATCCATTCAGAATGTTCTGCACAACAAAAAGAGAGATTATGAAGAGAGAGTATGGACCTAAATCTATTCAATTCTATGCTGCAAATGCAATTAGATCAAAATGCTGTTGCATGAATGGAACTAAATCCATTCGGTTCTTGGTAGCATTAAAATGATTAGCAATCTATATTGTTGTGCAAGCAATTATATCAATGTTGTTGCATGAATATATCTAAATCCATTCAATTATTGGCAGCATTACAAAGAAGGAGATTAAGAATAGAGTTTTTTGGATCTAACAGATTGCACAAACATGGAGGCTGATCATTGTGAATTTTGTGCTGCAAATGTGGTATGGGGGCACTTATATAGGTTTTAGGTTTAGAGTTATTTTAGGGCAGGAGCGTACTGGGCTTCACAAAACGCGTTTTGTTGTTAATGGCCATAAAAACACTTCCCAAAATAAGTCCATGCGTTTTGAATTTGTAAAATTCATATTTTTTTGAATTGTTAAAACAGACGCTCCTTTTGTTAAACGTTATATTAGGAAACTGGTTTATGAGGTGTGTATTAAAAATCTTGTACATTGGTGCCAATTTAGGAAACTAATTAAATTTTTTGTGCTTTAAAATACTTGTAAATTATTTTGGTTTATTATATAAAATAGATGAATCATTTCATAGAGAGTATACGGAGAGCATTTTCTTTTTATCCAAAGCTGAAATTAATGTAAATCTTTAATTTAAAATAAACATAATTAACCAATTATGTTTACTCATTTTTTTTAAAACTCACTTCCAATTTATTTAAAATAAAATATAATTATAAACAATAAATCGTCAAACGATAAAAAAATACACCACTGTAATTAAATCATCTTTTTATCGAATGACACATGTATATATACTTTTGACGGACTTTTATTTGATTTTTTTTAATTACATTTGAGAAAATGGTAAATGATTCGTATCACGAATCATATATGATTTCAGAAACTCATATATGATTCGTGATACGAATCATATACGATTTTCTCAAACGTGACTTAAGAAAAAAAAATATTGAATGTGACGCTTGATAGAAAGATGATATAATTTTTATTGCGATAATATGTTTTTGTTTTAAAAATGAGTTTTATTATTAAATTAAATACTTAATTTTAATAAAAAATAATGAAATACTAAATTTTAATGAAATACTTAATTTTAATAAAAAATAATGAAAATTAGTTTTATTATTAATAACATAATAAAAAAAACTGTGATTAATTATGCTAAAAATGGTATATTTTAAACTTTTACGTATCTTAAATGCATCACATTTTATCATTCGTATAAAGCGGTTAAAAAAAGAAGTTCAAAACAAGTAAGTAGTAGTACTTTTAAATATGCTATTATATATATATTTTTTCTAGTTGAGTCATCGCGTTATAAGACCGATCATCAAGTTAATTCAGTCGAGTTATCAAGTTATAGGTTTGATCATCGGATCAACTCGTCGAGTCACTCGGTCACGGGATCGACCAACGGATAAATACGGTTGAGTCACGGGTTCACGGGTTCGATCATCTAGTCAACCCGGTCAAGTCACCGGGTCATGAGTTCGACCACTGTGTCAACCCGATCCATAGTCAACTCAAAGGTTACGGGTTCGACCATTGGATCAACCAGGTCGAATCGCCAATTCACTTATTCGACCAACGAATTAACTTAGTTAAGTCATCAGTCACAAAATATATCACCAAATCAACCTGATCAAATCATGAGTTAATTAGCCTGGTCGAATCATCAGTTAAATTATTGATTCCGTTACTAAATCAATTAGCGCATCACTGAACATAAATTTACAATACAAGCATATAAGGCAAGTAGCGGCAGAGGACTAAAAAGATGAAAGCAATGTTTTAAAATTTGGGTCGAACTGGTCGGTTCAACCGGTTTCAGTCAAAAAACGGGACAAATTGACTTGGATCTTATATATTAGAAACTCGGTGTGATCCGTCAGGTTTGAAACAACTCAGGTCGACCCGGTTCGTGAAACCCGACCTAGTTTAATTTTTTTTCGTGTTTTTCCGCGATTTAATTAATATATTTGCAACGTAAATTTGTTTTCACATGTTATATTTGTTAGTAAATAGGTTTTAGGCCAAATATATGAAATATTCGTGATTTTTATATAAACATTTTTTTAATATTGAAAATATATATAAGTTTTTTAATAGAAAATCGGGTTAACTCGACGGTCTGATCGGTTGAACCGGTGATCCGGTCGTTCGACCGAGTCTATTCAAAACCCGGTTTCAAAACATTGGATAAAAGGCCTCTTTTGAGGAGGGGCTTTGTTTGAGATAAAACCCTACTATCTTATCCATATCGCCTCCATTCTTCACCTCCATTCATTTCATTTTGTAGATAAAAACATAAACAAACAAAGTACATCTGTCTGAGATTCGATCGTGTGAACCTAATGACGTTGGTAATCTGTAACCATCCACCTTGGCGGCTCACTGGAAGAGTTTTTTCTGGATTCGCTTACTTTCATAATACAGTAAGTTTTGTTTTCTAAACTAAATTTACTTACTAGTCTAAATCACAAAATATTTATGGGGTTGTTTTGTTTTCTTACCAAATCTGATCATTTTCATGATTTAGGGTGTTTAAATTGTTGTTTATTAAAAAATTGAATTATTTTTCATGATAAATCCCCTCTGTCTGTACTACATTTGTTGATTAAGTATTACTAGAGTATAAGGAATGTGTATTTTAAATTTAACAAGTTATCTTTATATATTTATTTACATTAAAATAGTGTTTAGTTTATTTATAATTGATATTGCAGGGGCTGAGGGGCACAATTCAGTTTCTTGCCTGGAGCTGTTGAGATGTCTGACTTCTTGCCCATTACTGTGAATAAGATGGGAGGTGTTCCAAAGGCTGCACCAGCAGGTTTCTTCTATGTGGATAAGAAGGTGAAGTGCCTGTATTGTCCAACTGCTGATTTTCCTCAAAGAATCATCCTCCTCCATGAGATTACTTGTGTGGTATAAAATCATTTTTGAACGCTCCTTGTCATACTTTTGTGCTGCTGCTTGTTGTTTCTTTTAACAATGCTTCCTCTTAAATCTCATGTGTCTTTGTTTTATGTTTATGGGGATGTTTGGGTATCAAGATAATAATTTCAGTACTCCTTATAAGAGTAAATTATATTATTGTTTACGGTGGTGTTTGTCTTGAACTTTATTTGTTTTCGGTGTGTTTGTGTGAAAAGATCATTTTCTATATATGTTATTCATATTTGGGGTGTCGTTTTACCTATGAAAATCCGGAATCTGGAAAACACATAACACAACTTTAATTTGGAACCTGTAGTAGTACATTATAACAGTATCTAACGCAACTGTGTTTTTGAAAATGTGGCTAAAAGGGGCTTAAGTAACTGTTTGGAAAAGCCCATAAGCCCACTTTTCTCGGCTTATGAGCTTAGTTGTTCCTTTTGGTTTCTGATATCTATTTGCTATACGGAAAAATAGCTAAAACTGAAAGTCTAAGGTGGTGTTTGTTTAGCCTTATGAGACATAAGCCCATTTCGGCTTATATTTCATAAGCTCCAAATTTGTAGCTTATTTGAAGACTTATGGGCTTATTTAAGTATATTGTGATATAATAAACTTATTTAAGCCCATAAGTCTCAGTATAAGCTACATAATTGGGCTTACAAAAAATAAGCCAAATTTCAGCTTATATTACATAAGCCCCAATTTTATGGCTTATTTTAAGACTTATAGGCTTATATAAGTTTATCTTATCATAATAAATTTATATAAGCCCATAAGTTTCCAAATAAGCTACAAATTTGGGGCTTATGAAATATAAGCTGAAATGGGCTTATGTTTCATAAGCCTAAACAAACTCTTCCTAATTTAAATTGTTTTTTGTATTTGTTATGTCATCTGTTTTTTGTTGCTTGTGAGATATTAGGTTTGGTACTTAGGTTAGGCCTCGATTTGATTCTTGTTGAAAACACATGTGTCTATTTTAAGGACTAATGGTGAGACATGAGGAATATAAAACTATAATCGCTAGTTTAAAGTCAAAAAAAAGATTTTATGGACTTTTTTGTCTATGTCTAAACGACTGTTTAGACGTCTTTAGTTGGTTTTAAAGTCTTCTAATACCTAGATCCAAATGCGCATGTACTACATGTGGGATTGAGATTTTGAGTTTGATATGTTTCTTATGATTTTTGTCGTTTATTTCTAACTGCTTTATTTTTATTATCTAGTAGCCGGGTACAAGGAGTTGTACCCCGCAGGGGATTGCAAATAAGACTGCTATCTACGATCATAACGAAAATCCCATCTTCAATAGTGGGGCATCAGTACGGGTACAGTTCGATATCGATCCCACATGTCAGAAAGATATGCACACGATCTCTAAAATACCCAAAAAGGCAAAGTTTGATCGGGTCTTTTACGTGGATCTTACGGGGGAGAAGAAGATCATGGATTTTTTCATCATGTGTAGCAACATCCTTAAAGATAAAGGAGGGCTCCATATGATCATCAAAGAGGCGGACTTCAAGTCCTTGAATCTGAAGGTGATCCGTCATGAAACTAAAGGTACCCTCTTTTGAATTGCTCAATGTGTTGTCTGTTATATAGGCGTCTTTATAACTGACGTCTGATTCTTCTCTTTTTCCCAGCAAGGAACCAACTGGCGTGTGAAGCTGAGTCAGGATTGTTGTTACAGAATGTGAAAGTAAGTTTTTACACATATAGAACATTTCTTATTGTTTCAGTTCGGTAAAAAAACTTATATGCTTCTTGTTACTTTATTGCATAGTTCAGAAGGTAGCCTTTTTAACTAATTTGACTTATAAATGGGTTGATGTGTGTTTGCTTTAATGTTGAAATGTCGAATGAGTCCTCAAGTGATTGCGTTGACTAGGTCATACATGCCAAAACTCGCTCAAAATGTCTTTAAAGTTTAAATGTTAAAAGTGTCTAAAGTTTCATTGTTGGAAATCTAAAATCTTATCGAGCTAGCTCAACTCGAAGTTGTATGGAAATTTGGTCATTTAGTCATCATATTTATGGGTGAACTTAGTGTAGTTTTTGTTTGAATACATACATGATTTTGTGTACTGACATGTGTTTGTATGTTTAAATAGTCTATTTCTAACATAATCTCATTGTTGTTTTTATTGTGTCTTGATCACAGAATATGACGAAGTTCTTCATCACATGTAGCAACATGCTTAAATGCCAAAACAGAAGTTGGATTGCGTGTATTATGTGGATTCGACTAGAGAGAAAAACATGATGAATTTTTTCATTAATCACGTAGCTGCACATGATGAAAAAATTCATGATGTTTTTCTCTCCGGTCCAGTCCACGTAGTACACGCATTCAAACATTTTCCGTTTAGGCATTTTAGCGATCCTGCGCATATCTTTGGGACCACGTGTGATCGAATTCGGATTGAACCCCTAATGCTGCGCCACTATTGTAGTAAGGGTTCAATTTGATATCAATTCCACGTGTTATTGTGGATTCGACTTGGAGAGAAAACATGATTAGAGAGACCGATTTCAAGTCCTTGAAGATATTGGCGCTACAGTTGGTTATATCCCGAAACATATCGCCACCAATGATGGGAGAATCTGCATTTTTGAACCGGATGAAACAAAGAAGGTGCAGATTAGGAATAATCCCGAACTAAGATTGTATAACCTTTTAAGTTTATTGCTTTAACGTAAATCAGTCTATTTCCTGTTTGTTGGTGTTTGTTAATAACTTGCGAACGAAAGACCGGATCTCTATTCTTCCAGCAATCTTCTTTTGATGATAAAAAAGAAAGAAGAGAAAGAACTGGGACGCCTACATAACTGCTTGCTTGCTTACCAAGCCATCCTGGCAAGCTCCTCCAGTTCGATTATGATTCTTGACTTGACTTATTATAAAAACAACTCACTATCCAAATGAAAGACGATCGATTATCTATCCAAGAAGATAGAGAGTCCCACATACGAGAAAAGGTCACAAATAGAGTTGAACCAAGTAACATTGCAAAGGCATAATGATAGTAGGGTCGGGATATCCCCGCCCTCCGAACCGGACGTGAGGGTCTCCCCTCATCCGGCTCTCCGCAGGGGAATCTCCACTCGGTATTTTGATATGTGGTAGACTTTGAGTTATGGCTCATCTATGTGTGTTTTCGTTGGTTTATTATCCCCAGTATAGTATGTAAATAATAGAATACACTGCCAAGCAAAGCATTAGTGTTTTTGATTGTGCATCACTGCGTGAGATGGTGATGGGTATAATCTGGTTGTAGAAACTTGCATGCCATGCTTGTTAGCATGATGACAGTTTTTGATCTGAATGAATGGCTAACTTTTGGTAGCAAATGATTGCTACTTCGATTATCCTTGGATTCTTTGAAATGTTTAACTTGCAAGTGTCCTTAGGTGAGCCTTGAATGCTACGGAGTATAATCTTGTTCTTAAGGAACACTCTCGGCAAGGATGACAAAATTTCTTACTGTTTATTGTTTGCATATTGAGGGGGTGTTTGTTTTAGCTTATATAGTGGGCTTATAAGCTTATTAGCTTATATAAGTTTATAAGCCGAAATCAAGTGTTTGATTAAGTTTATGTAAGTAGGCTTATAAGCTTATATAAGGAGGTTTTGCTAAGCCAAACATTTGTGGCTAGGGCTGAGCATCGGTCCAGGACCGGATCGGACCGGCTAAGACCGGACCGAGGACCGAAATGGTCCGAAACCCCGGACCGAGACCGGACCGAAATAGTCCGGTCCGCGTCGGTCGGTCCGGTCCGGTTCGGTTTTCGGTCCGGTCCTATTAGGCAAAATCGATAAGATATTTCGTAAGACCGAACCGGACCGGACCGACCGGACCGAATTTGTCCAAAACCTTGGACCAAGGACCGGACCGAAATTGTACGGTCCGGTTCGGTTCGGTCCGGTTTTCCGGTCCGGGTCGGTTTTGGGTCTGCCATGCTCAGCCCTATTTGTGGCTTTTATAAGGAATGGCGGCCGGCTTATATAAGAATATCATATAAAAAGACTTTTATACCCACATTTAATAATTACATCATTTAATATTTATGTGTTTTTTGTCATTTTTACTTTATTAACTTTAATAAGCTAAACCAAACACTAAACATAGGCTTATATGCTTATATTATATAAGCAGAGGCGGACCCAGAATTTGTAACAGGGTGTTGCACAAAATTTTTTACGATTATTAATACTGAAGTTGACTCACATTATGTAAAAACGGGTGTTGCACATATCGAGAAAATACCTATTTTATAACATATTCACCCTTCGTGACCTAAAACCGGGTGTAGCCCGTGCCACACCCGGCTCCCATGTAGGTACGCCCCTGTATATAAGCCATAAATAACTTACATAATATAAGCTAAGCCCAACTCATAAGCTTAACCAAACACCCCTGAATGCATAGTTTTCTGAAGTAAAAGTGAAACGTTTAATTTCGTCATATGCTATCGTTTATAACTAAATGCTTCATTGCAATCAAGTTGTTAATGTAAGTTTTCCCGATAACAAGGTACTGATACGTATCATTATAAATCTCGATTCCAATTAGGCAATTAGTTGTTACATAAATAAGATACTGGACAATTCCCTTTTTCTATCTATCTATCTATCTATTAACATATACATATAAAAGAATACAACTATAAAAATTCCTGGCATTTAGTAGTCTATTATCTACTATGAAAATGAAAAACTAGCAATTACTAATCCGAAAGCCACACTGAAAACCGAGAGCAACTTGTCACGGGTATCTAGCAATGAACTGCTACTACCAATCTGACCAGCATTCACGTATTCACTACGGCCACCAGTTGAGGTTGTTGACACATTTACAGAGGACGTGCCTAGCAACATCAAGAGACAAAAATCAATCCACATTTGACTCAGATATCAGAAGTGAAGGGTTTTTAGGGTAAGCATCTTTAACAATGTTAAACTAAGATGTCAACTAAAATTTTGCTTGTGAAAAAAATCAAGCGTCGAAGAGGACTTACAATCATAGTTTGCCCAACCTATCCTTTGACCGCCCAAATCATAAACAACAATCCTATCTTTTAAAACAAGATCTGCATCGTTCATAACCAAAATTCACAATAACACAAGTTAAAAAATGGAAAAAAAAAATAATATAAGCTAAGTATTCTATTTGTCGAAATGAGAGACTTATACCTCCTAGAATGGTAATTCCTTGACCTCGAATTTTCTGAAAGCCAATGCACCACACTACAGCCCCGCCCTACAAAACATATCGAATTAGGCCTTCAAGTTTTATAACTGAACGATAATATGATACTTGTTGTATGCAATTAGACTTGTAGTAAACCCGTGTAACATTTTTTTAATTATAACTAGAAGCTTTATGAGAACTTACCACGGAGTTCTGTTGAAGTAGATAGTCCTGTGGTCTTAAAAACATTGAAGCGCCACCCGCAAAGTTCAAGCTTACGGTAGGAAACATATCAGGCGTACTGAAATATTATCAAAATTCCATATTACTTTCATGAAAATTGAACATTGGTTAAAAAACTGTGGGAAACGAACAAAAAGAACCTCGAAGTAACTACATAACACTGGCTCCCCTTCGACATAACAGACTGAACTGATTGCGAAACGGACCGTGTAATCTGCAGTAACATAACAGGTTTAGATTTTTAAAAGATAAGTAATTTGACAAATTGGCCCTTCAAACTTACAGCATGTACAAAACGAACATATGCTTCTTCCGCAAGGTATGCAAGAGTAGTCCCAGAATCGATTATGGTCCCCCCCTCGGCTGCCTGATGTTGCAAACATTGATGGATCAATGGACAATGTTTGTCCATTGACAGATATGCTCAGCAAATTTAAGTTGTTATGTGGCCTGGAATATCATGGTAACATATTTATGAGTGGCAGAACCGCAGAAAGGTCAAAGCATGGCATACCCATGTAATTTTGAATAACAAAAGGTCAGAGATCATAGCTTTCAACATGGGTTCTTTTTGGATCGTGAAAACTACAATGTGAACCCCTTGAAAACGATTAAAATGTGTAGAAGTTTGTTTGAATATTTTGGTTATTCAAGCTGACAGAAAAAGTAGTATTTACGAGTGGGTATTTAGAGGGGCGTAATGGTAAAACAACATACAAATGTAATCATATAACCAATAAAAGTCAAATTTTATAGCTTTATCAGTTCAAAAAAAAGTTTATAGCTTTAGATATGGATTCCTTGCGGGCTTTCGTTAAAGTTTTTAGCCTGAGCTCAAGCCCAATAAACGGGCTCGAAACATTTAGCTAGAGTCTTCGATAGCTCGACTCAAGCGTTTTCGAGCTTTTCCCGCTTTTTTATATTTGTATTTTTATCTAAGTAAATCAAAATTGATTTGAATATTAACTTAAATATAAAGAATAACTCCATAAAAGATTAAATAATATATTAATAACCTTATCATAGTTTACTACAAAGTGATGTGTAAGCTTTAGTTTTTTTTTAACGGGATGTGTAAGCTTTAGTGATGTATGTGTTTCATATTTACTAGCAGGGTACCCGCGCAATGCGACGGCGTGTACCCTAAAATAAAAATTCATAGCGTGTAAGGTTTTACGATTATATATATTTCGTGTAAGTATTTTTACAAATGATGATAGTTTTAAGTTAAAGTAACTTACGCAATAAGAAACTATTTATAGAGGCACGTGCATAAGTTTTCAATTGCCTTGAAGTACAAAATATAACAGCTCACTAATCTAAACTTATTTTTTTTCATAAGTCAGTTGTCATATACAGCCGTAGCAAAAAAAGATCGCAATCCCAAACACTTTTAATTTGCATGCATTTACCAACAAATTACTGACAATTAATTAAATAATAAACCACTAAAGCAAAAGATATACTAATAATGTGTTTACAACTTAAAAAAAGAATAAAAAATTTAATACAAGTTTAGAAGTTACAACTATACCCGAGTCTATTGTGTGACCATTTGGGATATATTTTAACAATCCCTAATTTATCTCATCTCATAACCCTAATACACTTCACCACACATAACTAGGGGTGGCAATTTCTGACCCGACACGAAACCTGACCTGAAACCGACACGAAAATTAACAGGTTCGGGTTGAGCAGAATAAATTTTGGGTCAGGTTTGGGTCGACCTATCTGACCCGTTTATTAAACAGGTTAGGTTTGGGTTGGAATTAAGCGGGTCGACCCGACAACCCGTTTAATTTTTTTTCCTTATATTATAAATGATTAATATTTTATCATACGTGTTAACTAGGTTAAGCGGGTCGAACCTAAATCCATTTAACATGTTAACACGTGTAATGTGCCTATTTTTGCATATAAAACTTGTTAAATAGGTCAACCCAAAACCCGTTTAACCTATTCAACCCATGTAACCTATTTAACGTCAACCCAAATATATATGGGTTAAATGAGTTAGGTTCGGGGGTTATGTGTAAACAGGTTAGGGTTGAAATAGATGACCCGATTATTTAAATGGGTCAGGTTTGGGTCGAGAATTTCTGACCCGCCAACCTGACAATCCGAACCCGCTAACCCGAACCCGACACGAGTTGCCACCCATACACATAACATATAGTGACGTAGCCGCTTTTTCTTTTTTCATGCAAAGCCAACAACCTCATCTTTCTTGTTCTTGTTTCTTGGTCTTGTCAACCTCACACGAAAACAAAAAACACACCCACGTAAGCACGATTACATGGTAGGTTCATAGATTTGGAACAAAGATCTTGAAAACCAAGGTCTAGGGTAGGTTTAGTTTTGTGTATCTTTGAACGAAACCAAGATCTTGAAAACCAAGTCTTTATTTATTTTCATTTTATGTTCTTGAACCCATGGTCTCGGATAAAGTGGTGGCAGTGAGGAAGTGGTGAAGGTTGTGGGGTTGTGGTTGTACAAATCACCTCACAAAACAAACCAAAAACATAAAAATGCTACCGAAACTACAAAAACATCAACCTAAACACCTAAACTCAAACACCACTAATTATCAATATATGCGGCGGTGTTGGTGAAGATCCTAATGATGGTGGTGGCAGCGATTCAGAAATCAGATAGTTTTGGTGGTTTGTCTTTTGATAAATCATGAATTCTTTTTATACTAAGATTTCGTAACTGATATTTTAATGTATATCAATAAGAATGTATTTGTAGTTTTATGTTACATCTATTTTATATAATAAAACAAAAGATTTTACAAGTCCTCTAAAGCACAAAATTAAATGAATGAATTAAAAACATTACCATATAAAGATTAATGTACAACAACTCAATGCAACACCAATTTAATTTATTACCATAATTAACTCTAACAAAATTCACAGCTTATGGCATTGCATCTTTTTTTTTAAGCTGCATTAAAGATGCAGTTACAATTGCTTATAAGAGAAGCTTGAAGAGATATCCCGTGATTCCACTTAACAACAGTCGTTATGGGCTTGTCCATTAAACGGTATGGGCTCCTGGTCTACAGATGCAATGCCATAAGCTACTCTAATTTCATAGATTTAACTGGATCTATTGCCGCAACTTGCTCAGTTGGGTTAAGAATGACTATATTTAGTCACTTGATCGACCTTTTGATTACATTTATGGTATTGAATGAGTCATCATTTTTATAAAGTTAAGACATGTTTGATTATCAATATGCATAACAAGTTTTTTGCGTGTGGTATTTATATAATATGTACACCGGTCCACGCTGGGAGACTTACTCTTTTTGAGTCGGTCATCAATGAAAGGCATTGCTCACACCCCAAATACCCTTTCTCTTATGCTACTATAGGTATTCTTTTAGATTAAGTACATTTTTATGCAAAAGATTATCTTTATTCATAAAGATGTGGGTTTGTCATAACCACCTAACTTATTCTTGTATAAAAGCCAAAAATTACATATTAGTCATTTTGAGAAAAGATATGTCGATAATATAATTCTGAGAGGGCAGGGAGTCATCACTCCGAGTGAGTGTATTTTTTGGTGTCACGTCATCGAAACTCACTCACCCACTCACACGAAAAAAAGTGGGGAGTCATGGCTTGGAGTGATGGGTGAATGTGGGTCCCACAATACCCCTTTTTTCTTCCTCAATACACACACAAAATACAAAAAAAAAAAAAAAGGCTAAAACCCAGACTCACGCCAAGTGAGTTGAGTCACGCCGCAGACCCACGCCGTGGGATTTTTGGGTTTGGGGAATCATCACAGCCACCGCGCCGTGGGTTTGGCACCCCACGGCGCCACCACTCCCTGTGCTCTGATGTAAATTAATTATTTTAAAAATGAAAAGTGAATTATGGTTTTTTGTTGTTTATATGTTCAGTTAAAACTAAAAAAACGTTATTGGTCTTTCATATCATACGCACATTTGTGTTTAAGTACCTTTTGAACCATATGGGGGTTCTCTCGCTACCACCTTTAGTTCAGCATTTGCGGTGTCTAATGTAGTTATATTTTGATATTGCTTACAATGTACTTTTAATCCTGATGTTATAGTGGCAACAGTTATTTGAGCAACGACATTTGTACGTGTGGTGTGGGCCCTGTCTCACCAGTTATTGTCATTCTTTAGCGAGATCATCCAATCTCCAGTTCATTGTTCATGCTGTATACAAGTATGGTTGCATTGGCCGTCACATTACAGTCTTTCCATATACTTTACATTCGCCAAAAGGGTCATTTACAACATACTATTATTAGAACAACAGGTATTATTTACAGACCTTTTTAAATGATTTCTTTACTTGTGTCTATGTTTATAGGTTTCGTTTCCGTAATTGATTTTTATTATGATTAGAGGTGGTACAATGGGCTGGTCGGATAGGTTTTGTAACGGGTGCTACTGAATTCAAGTTGAAACATATCTTCTTTTAAGTACGGGCCGAAACAAACTTAGTTGAGTTGGCCAAATCGACTACTATGTTTACTTTTTAAATATTTAATGAATTTGTAATACCTGATTATAGAGTAGGATGCTAATATGATATATAAAGTTTACCATAAAACTTCGACGTATTATCCCGATGGCTTCAGAACAAGTTAAAAACACATGTACTACCGCAAAATACGAGCCAACAAAGGATCCTGGAAATGAACCCTTTGTTCCTACTGTATTGATAGCTCGATCATCTTCTCAACCCTAATTGGTGTCAAGCCCGCTTCCTTTGGCTCCTTCGAATGCAGCTTACCGTTCAAGATAATGTGTTTAAATTTGAGATGACAACAGGACCAACAGGTCTCTTAAAGTGACAACCACTACAACAAAATTAATGTTTAGGGTCGGACCTAATTTAGGGTCGAAATTTTCGACCCTAAATTAAGGTGGGGGCCCACACTTTTTCAACCCAAAAGGGCCCAAAAGGGCTGGTCAAAAAGCAGGTGGGACTCACGAAATTTAGGGTCGAAATTTCGACCCTAAATTAAAATTTTTAAATAATTTTAATTTATTTATTATATAATATATTTTTAATTAAAAATAATTTTAAAAGAATTTATTTTTAAATTTAATATTTTAGGGTCGAAATTTCGACCCTAAATTTAAACTTTTAAATAATTTTAATTCATGTATTATATAATATATTTTTAATAATTAAAAATAATTTTAAAAAAAATTATTTTTATTATTTAATATTTTAGGGTCGAAATTTCGACCCTAAATTTAAAATTTTAAAAATTTTTCACGAAAAATTTAAAATTTCACACGAAAGATTTAAAAAATTCGCGGTTTATATTTAGGGTCGAAATTTCGACCCTAAATTATTAAATATATTTTTAAAATTTTCTTTTAGTGTGAATGCTTTTAAAATATTAATATATGTATATATTTAGATAATGCAGTAATAGCTAAAAATAATTAAGTCTAAGCAGAACTAAAGTTGTGCAAACAACTTAGCAACTACAAGAACATAACAAGTTCATCAATTACACCACAAATCAAGAAAGATCAAGCTGGTTACCACTATGAAAAACCAACTAGACTACAAATGACTGTACCCATTGTTTTAGTGCTTTCATTAGTCCCACTATTGATGGTACTAGTTTTAGTGCTTTCATTATGTACCCATTGTGAACAGGAAGATGATAATAGATGTATGTGTGCCATCCATATTGGGTAGTTGTTTTGCTATTTAATGGTTTGTAGTTTGCCTCCAATTATCACTCATCTCAGTTTTCCAATACTAAAAAAAACAATAATGGCCTGGTTAGGAAGGTTTGAAGAATTAAAAGAAGTTGCTGGTTCAGATAATTGGACTGATCGAATGGTAGCATATTTTGAACAATCTGCTGAAGCGGACAAAAGTTTTGGTCTGAAACTTGAACGTTTACATGAGGTTTTAGATGAAGCTGTTGAAGAAAGACAACAGTTTATCCAGGAATTAGAACGTGCTGGAGATATATATATCTTAAAGAAATGCGCTAAAGTATTGAAAGATACTCAAAAGAAGGATAAGAAAACCTCAAGTCGGTTGGAAGGTTTAATTAAAGATACAGCAGCAAGAATGACTGAGAAGGAGGAATTCGTTAAGAAAACGAAGGATCAATAAATAAGCATTCGTAAATGCTTAGAAGGAGCCTTTATTTCTGAGTTTGAGCAAAGTTTAATGAAGGAATTCGTTAAGACTGTGTCTCTTTTAATCTAATTAATAATTGTTGTTCATATAGAATAAGAACCATACTAACACATGTTGTTGTGTATAATGATACTTCTGCATCTTTTATGGTTTTTGTGTTTGAAATGTACTTGTATGTTTGTATGAATAAAAAAGGCTCCTTTATTTATGAGTTTAAGCAAAATTTGATTGAAGTAAAATGCTTTTGACTGAACTTTTGACTGCAAAACCTAACACAACAGACTTAAACTAAATTTTGTGACTCAAACAAACTAAATTCTCACAATGATTCAAGCTAGAATACTAATTAATCACAGAACCAAACACTCCTAAACATAATTTTATTCGTCACGGACACTTAAACACGCGCTTAATTAAACATTGATATTACAACGATATTAGACTCGTAAACACGGAAAAAAACACATCACAAACTAGTTCAAACTAAGGTTCCCCATGTCATCGTAAAGGTCGTGAAGTAGTGCAGTTGAATCCAATGTATGCCTATCGGAGTTGCGGTACAACTCTATCGTACACTCAAGTACCATTATCACTCCATTCAAGCGCACACAGTTTACACACGCTGAAGAGCTTGGAGAAGAAACTGGAATCGTTGAAGGTCTGGGAGAAGAGCTTGGAGTCGAAAAGCTCGTTGAAGGTCTTGAAGAAGAGCTTGGAGGAGAAAAGCTCATTGAACCTCCAAGAGAATTGATTAGTAGTTGGACGCGTTCGTCTTTCCATAAAAAAATTTTGCATCCATATGAAACTGGAGGTTGAACCCGTGAACCTGGACAAGCATAGTACAGTCTACCAAAGTTTTCAGTTGTCCACGATTCTCGAAGAACTACATCTCCATGTCCACACCTGCACCCAAAAGCTTCATGCTTCAACATGTACATAATAACAATTTGTTTATGATGATAAGTGTGTGTGATATGCTGGTGGTTGTGATGATAAGGAGTGTGTGTGGTTCTCTTTTTATGCTAAAAAAGTGAGGGAAATTGTTAACATTTTCCCTCCAATGTTTTCCCTCCAATGTTTTCCCTCCAATGCTGGTGGTTGTGATGATAAGGACTCATATCATGTAATACGATACCCTATTGACTCGTATCATGTAATACGATACCACATTGACTCATATCATGTAATACGATACCATATTGACTCATATCATATAATACGATACCCTATTGACTCATATCATGTAATACGATACCACATTGACTCATATCATGTATATTGACTCATATCATGTAATACGATACCATATTGGCTCATATCATGTAATACGATCCCCTATTGACTCGTATCATGTAATACGATCCCCTATTGACTCGTATCATGTAATACGATACCCTATTGACTCATATCATGTAATACGATACCATATTGACTCATATCATGTAATACGATACCGTATTGGCTCATATCATGTAATACGATCCCCTATTGACTCATATCATGCAATACGATACCCTATTGACTCATATCATGTAATACGATACCACATTGACTCATATCATGTAATACGATACCACATTGGCTCATATCATGTAATACGATCCCCTATTGACTCATATCATGTAATACGATACCCTATTGACTCATATCATGTAATACGATACCACATTGACTCATATCATGTAATACGATACCGTATTGGCTCATATCATGTAATACGATCCCCTATTGACTCATATCATGTAATACGATACCCTATTGACTCATATCATGTAATACGATACCATATTGACTCATATCATGTAATACGATACCGTATTGGCTCATATCATGTAATACGATCTCCTATTGACTCATATCATGTAATACGATACCACATTGACTCATATCATGTAATACGATACCATATTGACTCATATCATGTAGTACGATACCATATTGGCTCATATTGTAAAACCCGTATTTAAAAATCAGGATATTAAATACGCAGTTTAATGTTAATAAACTATTTAAGTATTAAATATTAGACAAGAGATATAAACGCAGAAATTAATTACGTTATCCCAGTTTATTAAAATACTATAAATATTACAGCTTATTCAGATAAGAAGTATTTAGTCTCAGAAAATACTGCAGATGAATTAATTATTTAACAGGAATAATTAAACGTTATTATAAATACGCGGGTTATTTTACTTGAACCGTTCACGTAGAAATTACCAACAGAACATACGCGAGAAATGATTACAAGTATTATGTTATTACAAGTATTATTAATTATACAAGATTTTTTTTTTAAAAAAAGAATAAAAAGAAAGAAATAAAAGGAAAGTGAGGGGCCGGTTTGTATAAAAAGAAAAGAAGACTATGGGCTTTAGCCCATTTTGACTACACAAAATAATCAGACGGGACTAAACCCTCATTAGCGTTCAAAAAAAAAAAATTAACAGACCAGGGTTCTTTGGATATGGCCGCCGGCAGAAAAAAAAAAAGGGGTCTCGATCATAGTTTGATTCGTGTGGGTGTTTCATTCGAGAATCAGCAAGCCCAAGGTAATCAGTCCTTCTTTTCCTTCTATCACGAATTACGAAAATTAACAAGATCAAAAAAAAAGGGGGGTGTCGGGTTTGACTGGGATTCACGAATACCGAGACCCTCATGGTCTCGGTGGTGCTGCTGTTTTGGCCGACCAGAATCAGAAAACCCCAAGCAGGGGCGTGTCGGGTTTTGTTTACGTTATGAAAACCGAGACCATAAGGTCTCGGTGTGTTTCTGCTCGACCCAGCCGAGACCACAGCAGGTCTCGGTGTTTCTTTCTTGCCAGACCCGAACCACAAAACCAAACAGGGAGTGTTTGGGAACTTTCTGCGGGTTAAGGGGGTGTTTGGGACTAACTGCAATAAGGGTATGTTTGGGTCTGTCGGAAATACAAAGGCAGTGGGAACAGAAATACAAAGGCAGTGGGAACGGAAATACAAAAGCAGTGGGAACATAAATACATTAACAGTGGGAACTTTAGAACAAAGGCAGTGGGAACTTTATTTTAAAAAAAAAAACAGTGGGAATTATTTAGTTTGGTAAAAGCACTTTATAAATAAGTTTTTGTAAATAAAATAAAACCTATTTGTTATTTTAATTATTTAATTAGTAAATTAAATTGATTTTAACATTTTCCTTCCACTTTTAAAAGTCGGATTTAACTTATGATTTGGGTAATGATTTATTTCAAGGAAACTCTTTTGGAAACCTATCTAATTTTAGAAAACCTTCTATTTTCAGCAGGTTACTAATTATAGCAAAATACATGTCATATAATAATCAGAGTTTCAGTAATAGACTTACCAGTAATAGTAAAGAACATTCAGATTTATCAGATTGTACAGTACTAAAATACAAGAACATTTTTAAATCGAAATAAGAACATATCAGAATCATAAATTATAGACATTAATCAGACGACTTAATTTCCGCCTATTATTTATGTAGTATTCGTGAAGTCAGAGTCGATCCTTCAGCTTTCATTCTTATTTCATTACTGGACGCGAGGTACGGATTTCCGTCCTTTCAGTAAGGACTTCCTTTCCTATGCATGATTAGGATTTCCCGTCTGCAGCCAAATGTTTTCCCCAGTATATGTTTAAGTTTATCAGTAATCATGTTAATAACTAAATAAATTGCCTGAGCCTTATATACAAGCACGACCAGTTTATGTACTAGTTACGGAGGTACCGTAACCACGGCACTAGAGGCACCGGTGTCGTGACTCACATGCAGGAGAGTGATATCCTGCATCGTCCCACTCAGCTCAGCTTGGCCATTTTATCAGTATATTTTTAGTGGGGCGTATGGATGCATCCTAGGCTTATATGTGTTACAAGTTATCAGGGTGAATGTGGTGTGTGCTCTACATCCTTCACATTGGAGCTGATCCCTCCACCCAGCACAGTTATTTAGAGGTCACCCCTCTACAGCATGACGAGGTCACCCCTCCAGTTATTCATGCACGGTTGTTACAGCACGTGACCTATATAAGCTCTGGCAAATAAAATACAGTAAATGCATGTTTTCAGAATTAATAGTTATATTTCAGTATTAGTATATATGAACCAGGTTTCTCAGATTTTATGCAGAGTTCTACCACATGTTACATATCAGTCTTACAGCTTCAGTATTCTATCGCCTGTTTCATTCAGTATATTCTTATCATGCTTTATATCCGTTCACTGAGCGTTATGCTCAGCCGTAGTTCCTTTCATGTTCTAACGGCAGGTACACCAGGACACTCTTAGGATTCTGAGAGGATGTGCATTTGGATGGAAGCTATCCAGACTTCTTACATTATGCATTTCTTACATTATTCTGCTTATTTGGACATTGTTTAGTCCTTTTTCTTCAGTATTTACTTTTCATGTTTTGAGCTTAGGTTGGATTACCGATGTTTGATTCCGGTATTTCCGTTATGGTCATTTAATGTTTTAGGACGTTTACCTTATGCTTTGATGACACGCCATAAATATACGTAACGGTCCACTTATCCTAGTGGGGTGTTACAATTATGGTATCAGAGCGCAAGGTTCGACCTGTAGGCTCTAAAACTTGACCTGTGACTAGTGGGTAGTCACCAGGAACTTCCCAGATTTTGGCGTTGTTATCTTTCATGTTTCTCATGGATTATTCAGTCAGTTTTCTTCATTTATCAGTCAGTTTTCTTAAAGTTTTGACTAAGTAAAAGGTTGGTACATAACTGGCCATATTTAGTCGCATGTGCTTTTTAGCGAATTTTTGTTTTGGTGAGCTGACCATAGGCGTTCACCCTTGACCGTTCAGATTTTTATATAGATGAACTGACCATATGCGTTTATCCTTACTCATGTCAGATTCATGTTTTCAGTCGAATATTACTTGGTGAACCAACCATAAACGTTCATCATTGTTCAGGTCAAATTTCATGCTATTCAGTCGAAGGTTGTTTTGTGAACCGATTCATAGAAGTTCACCTTGTCATATCAGGACAGTTAATAAATTTAGACAAGTATGGGCTGGACTATAGCCAACCATATTTAGTCCCAGATTATCAATTTCTATACATGACAGTTCTCAGAAATTTTTGACAAGCATGGATCGAACCAAAATCGCCATACTTAGTCTCATGTTTTCTTCTTTGAATTATGTGGATTGAACCATAGCCGTCCACATCAGTTGATATTACACCTCAGTTGATTTGATTTTTTATGTTCCTTGTAACAGTCAAATTTTCATACCCTCACGTTGATGTCATCTACATGATGATTCAGTTTCATGATTCCTTTCGAGGATTATGTTTTCAACAGAATGATAATGTTTCATGCTAAGATACATAAGGATTACAATGAAATACTATTTCATGATAATTCATGTTCGGGTCTTTATCAATCATGTCTTCATACTGAACGTAGATGAAACTCCATTTAATCATACTTTTAGCCTCTATACAACCAACATTAAGTCTACGCAGAAATTATCAGCCTATCATGTTAACCGTATCAGTTCAGTATTACTACCGTTTGAATCAATTTATTTCTTTGATAATGTCAGACAAGCGACACCAGTATCGATCATCCCATAAAATTTCCACCAGCTCCATGTACAGTATTCCATATGTACCCCATGTACAGTGTCTCAGTTATACTCCATGTATAATATTTCACGTGTACTCCAGGCATTTCCACTTGTCGATATTCTACCAGGTGCTGATGCTGCTCGTGAGTTGAAGATTTTACCAGATGCTGATGCTGCTAACACTCTGAAGACCACACAGATGCTGATGCTGCGGAACTTTAGAGATTTCTCAAGATGTTGATGCCGCGGAACGAGGACGAAAACTATAAATTTGGAATTTCTGACAAGAATAAATTCAACCATCAGACACTACCATTCTATTTTAGGTTTTTACTTCCTCACTTGGATGTCACACATCCCTCAGCTAATCTTTCTGTCAGAAGAGTGGGAACCGGTAACCAGCCGACCACTCAGCAGAAATAATTACATTAATCACGGTCATGATAACGACCGTCAGGAAACTGACAGACAAAGTAGTAGTGACAACCACCGTGCTCATAATTAATCAGTCAGTACCATCGGAACCCCGGAACGGACGTGACCAGAAATACAGAGGTCAGCAGTCTAACCGGTCCGCCAATCCTAGCAGTTACCAAAATTTTCAGCCTTGTTCATATTCATCTATTAAAACACGTGCCAAGACATCAGTCAAGACATAGATCTCATGTACCATTTCGGAAGACACATATCAGGGCACCAGTCATGATACACGTCATACAAATATATTCTCAGAGTACGAGTCCGAGCTACTAATTCCAGTATGTTCCAAGCAAGACCCTCGGTAATTCAGGGTATCTTTCAGAAAGGGGTATACTCATTCTATTATGCCACGCATATATCAGATCATTAAAATTCAGTCACCACCACCAGATTATTATTCAGATTAAACACATGGAAATATTTCTGTGAGGTTACAGACGAACCCACTCAGTGGAAGTCGCCACGTTACTCCACGTATTCCTATGTCAGCTTTATGTAAATCAGATATTTACCTACCTCTCAGCCAAAAGGACTCCACAGTATCACCTATATTATTAAGGTTTCCTTTCAATTAACGATAAGATCTGTCTTACTAAATTCTAAATATATTGTTATACTTTCTGCCAGAAAAATCAGTACAAATTACGTCTACCTTACCAGTACGTGGCTTGTCAGTCCATAGCTACAAAGACTTTTACCTACCTGTTATAAATTCACTTTTGAAATTCCTTAATTTCATGATCAGCAGATTATTCCAGAGTTCCAGATATAATTTCAGAAAGTTTTCAAGAAATTCCTTCCTAACCACGAGACATAAATTTAACGTCGAGCTAGTCTCAAGAACAGAACCTGTTTTCATAACTCTTTATTACAGGGCTCTAGCTATGTTAAAAGAGTTGCAGCAATTGCTGCAAGAGTTACCAAAATTAGGCTTTATTCGCCCTAGCGCCCCATCAAAAAATTTATCAGATCACCATTCCTAATCGATATTCATTCCACGAATAGAAAGTTTAATTGACCTACTACGAGGTGTCTTAAACATCCTTCCAGAAAAATTCAAGATCATGCCACCATCAGTGGTGAGGGAAGAACATGGTGTTCTTCAGACCGTTGTTGCACATATTATATCCACTCTAAAATTTTTTGATTTTACACGTCTGAACTCCTTAATGCTCCAGCTATATTATGGAAATTATGAATAAATTTTTCTATGGTTCTCAAACAAAATCGTCAGCGTATTCATTGATCACATTTTGGTCTGCTAAATTTTAAAGAAGAACACGAGAATCATCTTCTCACAGTTGTATAGAATCTTCGATAGGAGAAAATTTTATATACAGCTTTCCAGATATGAATTCAAATTGAACAAAGTGGCATCTCTGAGCCATTCTACCTTAGCAGAAAGAAATTTCAAACAATGCTGCGAAGATGAAGGCCATCACTTGATGGTCCCGACTGACGACTGTGACGAAGTACAAATTTTTTTCTAGAAATCAATTGACTGCTAACGCAGAAATTGCTGACAGTCATCACTAAAGCCTAGGCTAACGCATAAATTCTGCTATGACTATTCAACCAGATTCACACCAGAATGTCCCATAAGCCTAGGCAGAGTTTTTGATAGGAACCGTATTACACATTGATACAGCTATGTTCTTATCTAGATGCCTGACATACCTCAGGTTCAAGATAGAACACCGACATGCTATTACTACCAGTAGAAATTCTAGACCGAAAGGAGACAAGACTCCATGGAGATTGTTATCAGTTACCACGGACTCAGAGAAAGTATGATACTATCTAAATTATCATCAACCATGTAATCAGCCTGTGCATCTCTTTCATCCGAAAGGATCACGTAGTAGCAGCTCTGCAGAAAATTTTAAAAATTTAGCAGTAAATCGTACGAATTCAAGGCTTTCCTTTGACCATCATATCAGACAGAATTCATGTTCACGATCACGTGTATGTTTACGTTTACGCTCATTTTCACTTTCACGTATACGTCTCATTCGCAGTATGATGATGTTTCAGTTCACCTTTATGCTATCTCTTGATTTAAGCTCACATTTGTGTTCATAACATTGTGCACAATCAAGTTCGTGTGCCATTTCACAATACTCGTTTCTCAGTTTATTACCGAATACGGTCACAGAAAGCTTGAGAGACCAGATTTAAGTTTGGCACAACTATTCCATAACCAGGCAGACGTTTCACATCCCATGCCGTATCGTTTGGCATTCATTCCTCCGTCAGCATACGTTTATGATAAGTTCTAGTATCACGTTTACAGTATGTGTCATGTATCATCAGCACAATATATTCTATGCCCATCATTCCTCATATAATCGTGAACCACGTTCACAATTGCTCACGTAACACGTTCACAATGGTTCACGTAGTTCGTCCCTATATATATTCTCAACAGCTTGCTCAGAGATATAAATATTATCTTTTCAGAATATTTACACGTATTGCTTCAGGTATCCTACATGCTATAGCTTATTCATTCAGGTTCAGAAAATCCATCTTAAGTATGGAACCTGAAAGTTTTCAGCATCATCAGTAAAGGGTCATCAGGACCAAGATATTTTCTTATGTTTAGACCTTTGAAGGAATCGTTTCGAGCGGGAGGCCACTCGAAACGGAGGAGTCCATCCGGACCTCTCATTATTTTCTTCAATAAATTCAGTTAAGTTCTTTCAGTCATGTCACGTTCCATGTTCTCTTCAGCCATGTCACGTTACATGATCATTTCAGTCATGTCAGCTTTATACCTATCAGCAGTATTATGTCTTACTTAGAAGACAATTCATCCTTCAGCTTAATTGTCTTTTCAGTCTACGTGTTCTTTCAGTTCTTATAACTTCATCAGCTTATTACCTCTAATTCGAGGACGAATTTCTCCTTTTTAGAGGGGAAGAATTGTAAAACCCAGTATAGTCGTATCTTTAATTCGGGGACGAATTATTGTTTTTAGAGGGGAAGAATTGTAAAACCCGTATTTTAAAATCAGGATATTAAATACGCAGTTTAATGTTAATAAACTATTTAAGTATTAAATATTAGACAAGAGATATAAACGCAGAAATTAATTACGTTATCCCAGTTTATTTAAATACTATAAATATTACAGCTTATTCAGATAAGAAGTATTTAGTCTCAGAAAATACTGCAGATGAATTAATTATTTAACAGGAATAATTAAACGTTATTATAAATACGCGGGTTATTTTACTTGAACCGTTCACGTAGAAATTACCAACAGAACATACACGAGAAATGATTACAAGTATTATGTTATTACAAGTATTATTAATTATACAAGATTTTTTTAAAAAAAAGAATAAAAAGAAAGAAATAAAAGGAAAGTGAGGGGCCGGTTTGTATAAAAAGAAAAGAAGACTATGGGCTTTAGCCCATTTTGACTACACAAAATAATCAGACGAGACTAAACCCTCATTAGCGTTCAAAAAAAAAAAATTTAACAGACTAGGATTCTTTGGATATGGCCGCTGGCAGAAAAAAAAAAAGGGGGTCTCGATCATAGTTTGATTCGTGTGGGTGTTTCATTCGAGAATCAGCAAGCCCAAGGTAATCAGTCCTTCTTTTCCTTCTATCACGAATTACGAAAATTAACAAGATCAAAAAAAAGGGGGGGGGGGGGTGTCGGGTTTGACTGGGATTCACGAATACCGAGACCCTCATGGTCTCGGTGGTGCTGCGGTTTTGGCCGACCAGAATCAGAAAACCCCAAGCAGGGGCGTGTCGGGTTTTGTTTACGTTATGAAAACCGAGACCATAAGGTCTCGGTGTGTTTCTGCTCGACCCAGCCGAGACCACAGCAGGTCTCGGTGTTTCTTTCTTGCCAGACCCGAACCACAAAACCAAACAGTGAGTGTTTGGGAACTTTCTGCGGGTTAAGGGGGTGTTTGGGACTAACTGCGATAAGGGTATGTTTGGGTCTGTTGGAAATACAAAGGCAGTGGGAACAGAAATACAAAGGCAGTGGGAACGGAAATACAAAAGCAGTGGGAACATAAATACATTAACAGTGGGAACTTTAGAACAAAGGCAGTGGGAACTTTATTTTAAAAAAAAAACAGTGGGAATTATTTAGTTTGGTAAAAGCACTTTATAAATAAGTTTTTGTAAATAAAATAAAACCTATTTGTTATTTTAATTATTTAATTAGTAAATTAAATTGATTTTAACATTTTCCTTCCACTTTTAAAAGTCGGATTTAACTTATGATTTGGGTAATGATTTATTTCAAGGAAACTCTTTTGGAAACCTATCTAATTTTAGAAAACCTTCTATTTTCAGCAGGTTACTAATTATAGCTAAATACATGTCATATAATAATCAGAGTTTCAGTAATAGACTTACCAGTAATAGTAAAGAACATTCAGATTTATCAGATTGTACAGTACTAAAATACAAGAACATTTTTAAATCGAAATAAGAACATATCAGAATCATAAATTATAGACATTAATCAGACGACTTAATTTCCGCCTATTATTTATGTAGTATTCGTGAAGTCAGAGTCGATCCTTCAGCTTTCATTCTTATTTCATTACTGGACGCGACGTACGGATTTCCGTCCTTTCAGTAAGGACTTCCTTTCCTATGCATGATTAGGATTTCCCGTCTGCAGCCAAATGTTTTCCCCAGTATATGTTTAAGTTTATCAGTAATCATGTTAATAACTAAATAAATTGCCTGAGCCTTATATACAAGCACGACCAGTTTATGTACTAGTTACGGAGGTACCGTAACCACGGCACTAGAGGCACCGGTGTCATGACTCACATGCAGGAGAGTGATATCCTGCATCGTCCCACTCAGCTCAGATTGGCCATTTTATCAGTATATTTTTAGTGGGGTGTATGGATGCATCCTAGGCTTATATGTGTTACAAGTTATCAGGGTGAATGTGGTGTGTGCTCTACATCCTTCACATTGGAGCTGATCCCTCCACCCAGCACAGTTATTTAGAGGTCACCCCTCTACAGCATGAAGAGGTCACCCCTCCAGTTATTCATGCACGGTTGTTACAGCACGTGACCTATATAAGCTCTGGCAAATAAAATACAGTAAATGCATGTTTTCAGAATTAATAGTTATATTTCAGTATCAGTATATATGAACCAGGTTTCTCAGATTTTATGCAGAGTTCTACCACATGTTACATATCAGTCTTACAGCTTCAGTATTCTATCGCCTGTTTCATTCATTATATTCTTATCATGCTTTTTATCCGTTCACTGAGCGTTATGCTCAGCCGTAGTTCCTTTCATGTTCTAACGGCAGGTACACCAGGACACTCTTAGGATTCTGAGAGCATGTGCATTTGGATGGAAGCTATCCAGACTTCTTACATTATGCATTTCTTACATTATTCTGCTTATTTGGACATTGTTTAGTCCTTTTTCTTCAGTATTTACTTTTCATGTTTTGAGCTTAGGTTGGATTACCGATGTTTGATTCCGGTATTTCCGTTATGGTCATTTAATGTTTTAGGACGTTTACCTTATGCTTTGATGACACGCCATAAATATACGTAACGGTCCACTTATCCTAGTGGGGTGTTACACATATCATGTAATACGATCCCCTATTGACTCGTATCATGTAATACGATCCCCTATTGACTCGTATCATGTAATACGATACCACATTGACTCATATCATGTAATATGATACCATATTGACTCATATCATGTAATACGATACCATATTGGCTCATATCATGTAATACGATCCCCTATTGACTCGTATCATGTAATACGATCCCCTATTGACTCGTATCATGTAATACGATCCCCTATTGACTCATATCATGTAATACGATACCCTATTGACTCATATCATGTAATACGATCCCCTATTGACTCATATCATGTAATACGATACCCTATTGACTCATATCATGTAATACGATACCACATTGACTCATCATGTAATACGATACCATATTGACTCATATCATGTAATACGATACCATATTGGCTCATATCATGTAATACGATCCCCTATTGACTCGTATTTAGTAATTATAAACTCTATTTATTAATGTTTTAAAACATCTTAAAATTAAAATTATTCTCGTTTCGAAATTTACTATTTTAAAACGTAATTATTGTAATTTATAAAATAAATTTACATAAATAAAATATATTAGTGATACTTATTAATTTTTTATATAAACAAAATAACTTGATAATATTTTGTATAAATAATTTAGTAATTATAAACTCTATTTATTAATGTTTTAAAACATTTTAAAATTAAAATTATTCTCGTTTCAGAATTTACTATTTTAAAACGTAATTATTGTAATTTATTAAATAAATTTACATAAATAAAATATATTGGTGATACTTATTAATTTTTTATATAAACAAAATAACTTGATAATATTTTATATAAATAATTTAGTAATTATAAACTCTATTTATTAATGTTTTAAAATATTTTAAAATTAAAATTATTCTCGTTTCGAAATTTACTATTTTAAAACGTAATTATTGTAATTTATAAAATAAATTTACATAAATAAAATATATTAGTGACACTTATTAATTTTTTACATAAACAAAAGATTTGTTAATATTTTATATTAATAATTTAGTAATTTAAAAACTCTATTTATTGATTTTTTTAAAACATTTTAAATTTAAAACTATTATAGTTTCGAAATTTAGGGTCGAAATTTCGACCCTAAATTTGGCACTAAAACATTTTATTTTCAAAAAATTTCACGAAAATTTTAAAATTCCATACCAAAATTAAAAAATTCGCGGTTTATATTTAGGGTCGAAAATTTCGACCCTAATATTCGACCCTAAATTCTATCCACAACTTCACCCAAAACACTTCATTCATTCTATCTTCATCTTCCACAAAAAAAAACGGGAGCATCATTCTATCTTCATCACCAATCCGCATTCACATCACCAATCCGCCACAACCATTCGCATCACCACCACCTTCGCATCACCACCACCTTCGCATCACCACCACCTTCGCATCACCATCACCATTCGCATCACCACCACCTTCGCATCACCACCACCTTCGCATCACCACCACCATTCGCATCACCACCACCTTCGCACCACCACGCCTTCGCATCCATCACCACCACCACACTCCGTACCATCCATCACCACCACCACACTCCGACCCACCACCACACTCCACCCTGTCAGTCCCACCACCACCACACTCGCACACGAGCACTTTTGTGATTGTTTTTTTAATAATTATAAAGGTAATTAATTTTTTGTTTAATATATTAATTTTGTTTAATTATGTTTACTTTTTTGCTAAATGTGATTATTAAAGTTTAATTATTGTTAGTTTTTTTGCTAGAACCACCCACCACCACCGCCGGTGCGACAGCAGTGGCAACCACAGTCCCACCAATTTGTTTTTTTAATAAATATAAAGGTATTGATTTTTTGTTTAATATATTAATTTTGTTTAATTTTTTGCTAAATGTGATTGTTAATGTTTAATTATTATTATATTATTGTTAATTTTTTTGCTAGCAACCACCCACCACCACCGCCGGTGCGGCATCAGTAGCAACCACCACTGCCGGCAGCGGTAGCAGTAGCAACCACCACCATCGGCAGCAACAGTAGCCTCCACCACCACCACAGGTGCTTATGATTTCGGCTTAATTGATTTAGGCTTATTTAGGCTTAGTTGAAAGGTGTTTGAAAAGTGTATTTGTTTTGATAAGCTTATCACGATATGCGCTTATTAGTTGATTTCGGATTATATTTAAGCTTATGATTTCAGATTATATTTAGGGATTAACTGATTTAGGCTTAATAGATTTCAGCTTATATAGGCACAAGTTTAATTTTTTTTTTGATATGTTTGTCGTAGTCGAGACCCGAGTCACAGCCGAGTTAGCGGGGAAGCGAGTCGAGAACCGAATTCCCGAGTCACAGTCGTATAAAAGGTAATGTTTTTTTTTTAAATTGTTTTAGTGTTTGTTTCAAATTAGATAAAATCTCGGAAACCAACTAATTTAGATTTTTATATTGGGGATCAGAGGATAACAAATTAGAAAGATCGGGTTAGGATACGAATCGATTCATGCTTGTATAAACGATTGCTTTTTATATTGGGGATCAGAGGATAACAAAAAGAGGGATAATTGTCCAGTCTGCGGAGAGAGTAGATATAAAGACCCCAAGAAAACAAAGGGGAAGTTGGTTGCAAACAAGGTGGTGCGTTACTTTCCGTTAAAACCTAGACTTCAACGCATGTTCAACACAAAACACATAGCAAAGTGGATGACTTGGCATGCTACTGGACAGTCTAAGGATGGCAAGTTGAATCACCCCTGTGACGGTGAAGCATGGAAACATTTTGACATGATGCTACCTGATTTCTCTAGTGACCCTAGAAACGTTCGATTAGGGTTGGCTGTTGATGGTTTTAATCCTTATGGCATTATGAGTCAAAATTACAGCATGTGGCCGGTCATATTGACAGCATACAACACACCACCGTGGATGTGTATGAAAGAAACTTCTTTAATGTTAACGATGTTAATTCCCGGCCCTAAATCACCTGCAAAAGATATTGATGTTTTCCTGGCGCCTTTGATTATAGAACTCAAAGATTTATGGAAAGGAGTCAGGACGAAAGACGCTGCTACGGGTACTTATTTCGATATGAAAGCGGCGCTTTTATGGACCATCAATGATTTTCCAGCTCGGGGTATTCTTTCTGGGTGGGTTGGGCAAGGCTACTACGCATGCCCCACTTGTAACAAGGACACTCCATCGATGGCTATCAAGAACAAAATCGTTTATGTTGGTCATAGAAGATGGTTAAGAACAAATCATTATCTAAGGAGTAAAACTAGGCAATTCCATGGTAAAGCCAAACGGAAGCCTAAACCGGGAAAGTTTACCGAAATGGATATCCAGTTACAAATTAATAGCCTCTTGAGTCGTAAGCCGGGGAAGCATCCAAAAATTATGAAAACAAAACCCACCTCCTAATAGAAATGTTGAATTGAATTGGACTAAGCGTTCTATCTTTTGGGAGCTTGAGTATTGGCCCTTTCTTCTACTAAAACACAATTTGGATGTCATGCACATCGAAAAGAACGTGCTTGAGGCAATACTGAATATCTTGTTACGAAATGATAAATCCAAAGACACGGCAAAGGCAAGGCAAGACTTGGAAAAAATGGGAGTTCGACCCGAGTTGTGGTTAGTTCCAAAAGGAAACGGGAAGTTTGAGAAGCCTCATCCAAAGTACTCTTTCACCAAAGCTAACAGGGAACTTTTTTGTAAATTCATCAAAGGAGTTAGACTACCTGATGGGTTTGGATCCAACTTTAAGCAAAAAGTCACCGCTAATTATGACAATATAACGGGCATGAAATCTCATGACTGTCATATAATGATGCAACGGTTACTTCCTTACGGAGTACAACAATACTTGCCCAAAAACATTGCAGATCCTATAATCCAGCTTTGCTTGTTTTTTAAGCAGCTTTGTTCTAGAATTTTGACGGAGGAGGACATGGTAAAAGCTAAAAACCAATTGATCAGTGTGATGATTAATTTAGAGCAAATCTTTCCTCCTGCTTTTTTTGACATAATGCCTCATTTGGTTGTACATCTACCCGATGAGGCTATTCTAGGTGCCCTCATTCGCTGCAGGTGGATGTATCCATTTGAAAGATACATGAATAAGCTAAAGAATTATGTCTGAAATAAATCAAAGCCCGAAGGTTCTATTGCGGAGGGTTATGTTGTAGAAGAAGCATTAACTTTTTGTTCGCGTTATCTTCCTGAGGATGTCGAGACGAGATTTAACCGTCTTGACAGGAATGACGACGGTTTACCTGAACAAAAAGATAAATTCCAGGTGTTCCGGTCCGCATGCAAACTGATGGGTAGAGTCAAAGATATTCATATGAGTTTAGATGTTACGCGGGCAGTTGTATGGTATATACTTAACAACAGTCTTGAAATCGAATCAGACATCTTGGCTTACAAAGAGTATGTCTCTTCCTTATCTATATTTTAAAAAATCTTCTTTCGGGATGACTTATCCTAATATCATGAACTTTTGCAGAGAATCGCCTGATAACGTGGAAACGAGGTTTCCCACCTGGTTTAGTCACAAGGTAAATACATTAGATATATTACCTTGGAGTTATTGCTCATATATCTAAATATGTTTGTATCTCTTTCGTAGATTCGTGAAAAAAAACGACAGGCGACTGTAATGAAGAGTTATTCTCTTTGGCATGTGGACATACTAGTGCATGTACATACCCCGCTTGCGTAGTTAACGGTGTGAGGTTTGTGATACATGAACGCGATAAACTTCACACCACTCAATGCAGCGGTGTTTCAACAGTCGGGCTTGATGGAGAGATGTATTATGGTCAACTCGAAGAAATTCTGGAGCTCACTTATATCGGGAACCGCAAGGTTGTGTTGTTTCGATGTAAATGGTTTGACACCATTAACCCCCCCAAATTGTACGAAACGCAATAGACGTTCTTACATTGAGCAGGGCATACATCATATTTTGACTAATAAGGAATTTCACAAAAATAACCAATACATTCTTGCGACACAAGTATCACAAGTATTTTACCTTGAAGACCTTGCTAGAAAACCAAAGGGTCGGAAGGTGGTCGAACATGTTTATCATGGCGATGTTGAAGAGTCCGATCAAGATGTTATACATGGTAGCAGTTCATCAAATTTTACGCTGAATGTTGGTTTGACTTGTTTGGAGGATACAAATTTGAGTTTGAATGACGAATCGGCAGAAGTGTCCGCCACACAGGTTAATGAAGACGATGATGATCTAATCAATAATGAAGATGATGACGTTGCACATGCCCTTGATGATGATGATGTTGAAATGTCTGATGATGATGAAGTGAACCCTAATAATGTTGTTGAAGAAGTTTTATCTAGCGATGATTCAGATTGTGATAATTGATCTTAAGTTGTAATGAATGAAATAATGATTTAATCTTTAGATGTGTAACTTTTTTTAATGGAATTGTTCTTATATGTTTAAATGTGTAAATTTTTATGAATTTGTGTATTAGCATTAACCGGTGCACGAAATTGTGTGTTCATGTACTTGTTATATTACAGATGGCGTGTGTAGGTGGTAGATCACACGGTGGGGATGGTGGTGGCACTCCACCTAGACGACCTACAAAGTCCGTACTTGGCAATTGCAGAAGTAAGAAATTGTGATTTATTTTTATTTTATGTCAACTCTTATTGTTAATTAAGTGTGTTTGAATTTTCACGAATCAATAACTTCAATAACTAATCTTTGCAGGTGACCCGATACCACATATGGTTACGGTTAATACGAGCCTAAGGAGGAAGCATAGGGCGCATGGAGGACCTTTGCCAGTTACATTTGATATTTAGGATCTTAATAGCTTCCATCCGTTAGGCGATAATGCTGCGATGTTGAGCTCTCTGATGGGGGAAACAGTCCGACCACTTCCACTTGCTTGCGAGTGGGAACAGATACCATTGCACCTCAAAACCCATATCTTTCCTACACTTGAGGTATTAATTGTTTGCGTTACATCTAGTCTTATTAACTGTTTTGGTTGAAAATTGTTTGTTTATTTAAATGCATATGTTTACATGTAGACCTATTACAACCTGGCGGGTTGGTTGGATAGTCGTGATACTGTGACTTATGGCGGGATAACATATGTAGTGGGAGAAAGGATAAAAACTGGAATTAACTGTAAGTTGAGGCTACTTTGGCGCAAAAATAAGAACAAGTTAAAGCGTGACTATTATTCTATCCATGATTCGGCCGAGGAAGCGGCGCTTGTACCGCCCCCATCGAGTTCTACATGGGGCAACAGATCAGCAAGGGAGTGGCTTGATTTGTGCCGGTATTGGTCCGACCCGAAAGAGGTGAGGAGAAGTGAAGTTAATGCAGTTAACCGCTCGGAAAACAAAGTTTCTACACATCAAGGGAAAAAATCATTCGCTCAAGGAAGGAACGAATATGTAAGAATCGTTATAGTTTTTGTGATCATTTAAAAGTTTTATATTGTTTATTTGTATCTTGTTATTAATTTTTTTTGGTAAAGATCTTGTTATTAATTTATTTGATATTGTACAGAAAGTCAAGCATGGGTCCCACGAGGACCTTATACAAACTTGGAAGAGGGCACGCACAAACAAGAATGGCACTATGTCCGAGGAAAATGCAGACAGATATGTAAGTAATTTAATTTATACATGCTTTAATAACATATTTTTATTTGTTTTTAACTTCTTTTTTTCTCTTTCTTTTTCACAGTCGAGAATGATGGCCATAAAAGAAGCGATTTCTTGCGGTGCTGAGCAGTACAAAAGTAATCAAGAAATAATTGATCTAGTAAATCCGAGCCGCAACACTCAAAATATCGTCGGCAGGGGGCAAGAAGTTGTCGGGTGGTGGTACCTCATATAGATGCGGGAGTAGTTCTTATAGTGAGGGAGTGACTCGAGAACAACTCTCGGAGGTACTTAGGATTCATGAGCAAGAAAAAGAGCTCTTGAGGAAGCAAACCGAGGAGGCGCAGCAACGGGTTAATTTGGCCCATATGTATGCTAGTGTGGCGCAACAAAATGCTGAGGTAAACAACGCCCGCCTAAGTCATTTGATTTCTCATTATACTTCACATGTGGGTCGAGGGTATACCGGACCTAATAACCCTTTTGTACCGCCACCCCAATTCGCTTCTATGCCTGGCATGTCTCAGTTCCCTGGTATGCCTCAGTTCCCTGGTATGTCTCAGGTCCCTGTTATGCCCCAGTTCCGTGGTATTCCTCCTCCTCCCGGATTTCCATATAATGCTCCACTCAACCCACTCCAACCTCCAATTACCCAAAATAACAGTTTCAACAAATGTAATCGGCCCGTTGTCAACACCACTGGCCCCTCGAGTTCTAACTCTCGGGAAAGTCCTAACTATACGGTCAGCCTAAATCCTCATCAAAATGATACTCGGGCCGTCGACGAGTTGGCTCAAGATCTTGAGAATGCCAACAACATGTCCGATAATGAGCTAATTAACTCGGATGCTGATGAGGGGGATGATGAGGGGGATGATGATCAGGCTGGGGACTATTCAGATTAGGAGTTGTTGTTGGTTTTAGACTTTTTATTTTGTGTAATAACTTAAGACTTGTTAAATTGTGAAACATGGATTTATTGTGATGTGTAATAATTTTAGACTTGTTACATTTGTGAAATAAGGATTTGGTGAAATGTATTCTAACGTTTTGGCTATTTAACGTATTGTAAATTATTAGTATTGTACTGTTTAGTGATTTGTAATATTGTGGATTTGTTGAAATATAGATTTTTTTCCGGAAAAAATGCCGGAAAAAAATCTGGAAACAAGCTGCAAAATGCAGGTTTTTTTTTTGCCCAGAAACCATTTAGGGTCGAAATTTCGACCCTAACCATATAGTTAGGGTCGAAATTTCGACCCTAATTTATAGTTAGGGTCGAAATTTTCGACCCTAAGACTTAGGGTCGAAAACTTCGACCCTAATGTTCGACCCTAAGTCCAACCTGCACACATGATTTCTGCAAAAAAAAACTAATATAAAATGTTTAGGGTCGAAATTTTCGACCCTAAACTTGAAAACTATTTCGACCCTAATTTATTAAATTAAAAAAAAAACGTTTTCACAATGTTTTTTTAATTTACACGTGGATAATATTTAGGGTCGAAATTTTCGACCCTAAATTTGAAAGATTATTTCGACCCTAATTTAATAAATTAAAAAAAAAAACGTTTTTACAATGTTTTTTAAATTACACGTGGATATTATTTAGGGTCGAAAATTTTGACCCTAAATTACAAAGGCATTCGACCCTAAATTTTGGTCAAAATTTCTGCTGAAAAGTGGTGGGCCCCATTTTTTCGACCCTAAATTACATAGGGTATTTCGACCCTAGTTTTTTAGGGTCAAATAGTTAGGGTCGAGCATTTAGGGTCGAATATTTCGACCCTAAAAATTAGGGTCGAAAACCCTTTGTATTTAGGGTCGAAATTTTCGACCCTAACCCTTGATTTTGTTGTAGTGAACAAATGCGGCAGAACAGATAGCAGTTCATGTTGCACCAGCACCATAAGAATACTTTTATGGTTAGCGTTTTTGTTGGGAGTATTCTTTGACATGTCTTTTTAAGATCCCTTATGAAATTGTAGGAGTAACACTCGGGATAATTTAGTCAAAGAAGCTGTAATTGCTAAATGGAACTACGGTTTATAGGATTTACCCAAATTATATTCAAACAAGCCGTAATTGCTGAAAAGGAAACTCATGCTTTTTACATATGCATGAGACGCTTCCAGCTGATAATGTGTTCGTCTTCTAAGATTTTAGATATTCAATTGTTCAAAAAATAATGCCTAAATATAATTGGGATGAACGAAATGTTTTTTTCTTGTGCTACTATGTAAACTCATTTGGTCTGATATCCTTACGTATAATACCGTAACATCCATTCATTTTATGATTAAGTTCCTTCTATGGTAGCATTATTCAATCAACGTATCTTCATATGTGTATCGGATATGCAAACGGGATGCATTGAAAGGTCAATTTGTTCGAGATGAGATACCTTTCATGGTATGGTAGGACGTTCATATGATTTTTTTTCTATCTTTTTCTTAGAGCTATAAATATCATTTTTCTGGTATTTAAATGACGATGGGTCGTTTATCCCAAAATAGATAAATCTGAAACTTGAGAAGAAGTACGTATAGATAAGTTTAAAATACATGGTAGTTACCTGGCGCAATGTAGCCATAGGTGCCTACAACGGCAGTCCAATTGGATGAATCCACCTTTAGAAGCTTTGCTATTCCAAAATCAGAGATATGCGCCCCATAATCAGAATCGAGAAGAATATTAGCTCCAGAAATGTCTCTATGAATTATAGGTGGTGTGCAATCATGGTGCATATAAGTTAAACCATTCGCTACAGCCCTAACAATTCTTACCCTTTTCAGCCAATCCATTTCCTTTGCTGTGATATCGCTACTTAAGAGCGATTTTAGACTTCCCTTCTCAAGATATTCGTAAATCAGAAATGAGTGACGAGGATGGAAGCAATATCCATAGAGTTTAACTATGTTTTTGTGCCTTATGTTTGTCAATGCTTGTACCTCATTTAGGAAGCCTATATGATTGTCATTCTCGGATGATGAATGAAGTTTCTTCACAGCTACTAAATTGTTGGGTTGTAACACTGCTTTATACATACTACCGTATCCTCCCATCCCAATACAATATGAATCACCAAGATTATTTGTTGCCTTTATGATTTTATCATACATCGCATATCCATCAAAACTTGTTATCGAGAAAAATTTGCCACCTTCTTTGCGTGATGGTTCTTGTGGAGAAGTTCTCTTTCTACGTCGATATGTAATGAGGCCACACATAAATAAACCAAGTAAAAGAGCCGAAAAATGTGGGAGCATAGTTACAAGGATGAGCTTATATGATGAAAATGATTATTTTCTTCATTATTATTGGACTTTCACAAAGTTTCAAACCTGTAGCATTTCCACACAGATCATCATTGCCTTGTAATGCTTCTCCGGATACATTTAGAAAGACATCATAACTAGGAACTGGACCTCTAAGCTCATTGTAAGACAAATGGATATGAATCCCACTTGGCAAGTCACTGAACCCATTCGGAATAGAACCAGATAACTTATTGTGGCAAAGATTCATCGATTCCAGACTTTTTAAACTTCCAAACTCCGATGGTATCTCTTTTGTGAGTGAATTCCAAGTTAGATCAAGAAAATTGAGGTGACTTAATTTACTGATCTGATGGGATCTTTCCGCTGAGGTTGTTATTACTAAGATATAGTTCATGGATTTGTACCCAATTACTTATATATCTTTGTAATGACCCATTTAACCTGTTTTTTGATAGGTCAAGAGATAAGAGATCATGCAGTGATCCAAGCTCTTGAGGTATGACACCAGAAAGGTTGTTATCACTCAAGTTTAAATTTAACAAACCTTTCATTTCCTGAAACTCCTTTGGAATCTGACCAACCAAATGATTAGAAGAAAGATCAAGCTTTTGTATTGAATTTCCAAATTCCCGTGGTATGGTACCGCTGATGTTGTTATATCGTCCCATCTTTAATGTAGTCAAATTTTTGCATTTACCCCAGTTTTGAGATAGTTGCCCATGAAATTTATTACTATGACTGACATCAAGGAAACTTAAGTTTGCGTACACACCAAAACTATTCGATGTATCTCCAGAAAATTGATTAAATTGAAAGTGTGCTCTTATTAAGGAGGAGCAATTCCATAGCCTTTTTGGGATAGGACGAGAGAGTTGATAGACACAAATTATCAGGCAATTGGCCAGACAACTGATTTGTGTTCAGCTCTAGCTTAAGCAATTGTAGACATCCGATTCCTTTTGGTATAGGACCAGATAACTTGTTCCCATCGAGAAGCAGAGTCTGAAGGCTTCTCATGTTTTTAAACGATGAAGGAATTGAACCATTGAGTTGATTTTCGCTCAACTGTAAATCAGTTAGAGAATTCATATTCCCTAATTCAACCGGAATGGGTCCAGAGAGTTGATTTGCGTACAGATAAAGGTTATTCAAAGACGTCGACTCACCAAACGTTGAAGGGATTGAACCACTGAGTTGATTATCATTCAGTACTAAATTAGTAAGAGACTTCATATTCCGTAAGTTCAATTGGAATGGTTCCCGAAAGTTGATTTGCGTGCAGATAAAGGTTATTCAAAGACGTCAAGTTACCCAACGATGAAGGAAGTGAACCATTTAGTTGATTTTCGCTATTTAGTTGATTTTCGCTCAGTTCTTAATCAGTGGGAGACTTCATATTCCCTAATTCAATTGGAATGGGTCCAGGGAGCTGATTTGTGTACAGATAAAGGACCTTCAAAGACGTCAAGTTACCCAACGATGAAGGAAGTGAACCATTTCGTTGATTTCCGCTCAGTTCTAAATCAGTGAGAGACTTCATATTCCCTAATTCGATTGGAATGGGTCTAGAGAGTTGATTTGTGTACAGATAAAGGAGCTCCAAAGACGTCAAGTTACCCAACGATGAAGGAAGTGAACCATTAGTTGATTTTTGTTCAACGTTAATTCAGTGAGAGACTTCATATTCCCTAATTCAGTTGGAATGGGTCCAGAGAGTTGATTTGTGTACAGATAAAGTCTATTCAAAGACGTCAAGTTACCCAACGATGAAGGAATTGAAACATTGAGTTGATTTGCACTCAAATCTAATGCAGTGAGAGACTTCATATTCCCCAATTCGTAGGAATGAGCCCAGAGAGTTGATTTCCCCACAAACCTAACACATTGAGAGAATTCATATTTTGATAGTGACTACTTGAGGCAGTTAATCTCCAAGCAAAAGATTAAGAACAAAATACTAAAACTACTAACTTTTCTAACTTATTTTCTTCTCTCCTTTTGAAGTATATAAATTACATATTTATAGGAAATAGAACATGCACTAGCTACTATCCTATTTACTAGGAATATAAAAGAACATGATTACATGGTTACATGTAGGGGTGTAAGCGAGCCAAGACAGCTCGTGAGTTACTCGAGATCGACTCGTAAACTACTTGAAATCGACTCGACCTAAACGAGTTAAGCTCGAGTTCGAGCTACTCGAGTATATATTCAAATCGGGTTCGAGCTCTAATATACTTGGCTCGAGAAGCTCGCGAGCCTTATCGAGTTTTAATTAAATTATTTATATTACCTTATATACGTAAATCGAGCCGAGTCGAGCTACTCGACCTAAACGAGTCGAGCTCGAGTTCGAGCTACTCGAGTATATATTCGAATCGAGTTCGAGCTCTAATATACTTGGCTCGAGAAGCTCGTGAGCCTTATCGAGTTTTAAATAAATTATTTTTTTTACCCTTTTATATACGTAAATCGAGCCGAGTCGAGCTTGATATGCTGAGTATTTATCGAGTTCGAGCATGACATGTGAAAATAATCGAGCTCGAGTTTATTATGACGAGCCGAGCTCGAGCTCGAAATATAAAGCTCGGTCGAGCTCGAGCAGAGTTTCGAGCTCGAGTTTTTATATTCGAGTCAAGCTTGAGCTTGACATTACTCGGCTCGACTCGACTCGTTTACACCCATAGTTTTACATGTTCTAAACTACTTACTAAACTTGTGGAAACCAAATGAACGTAGGAAAGATGCATGCATGCACAAACTAAAAGTCTTCCATGCATGTTAGGAGATAGCAAATGATGTGATCGTATCATATTCCCCAGGTCAATTGGAATGCGAAAGTTGATTGACGTGCAGATAAAGGATATTCAAAGACGTCAAATTACCCGGTGATGAAGGGATTGAACCATAGAGTTGATTATGGCTCAATTTAACTCACTGAGGGGATTCATATTTTTCTAATTCAATTGGAATGAGTCCAGAGTTGATTTTTGTTTAGATAAAAGTAATTTCAAAGACTTCAAATCACCCAACGATCAACGGATTGAACCATTGAGTTGATTACGGCTCAAATCAACTCGGTGAGGGAATTCATATTCTCTAATTCAATTGGAATGAGTCCAGAGAGTTGATTTTTGTTTAGATAAAGTAATTTCAAAGACTTCAAATCACCCAACGATGAAGGGATTGAACCATTGAGTTGATTACGGCTCAAATCTAACTCAGTGAGACCAAAATGTGGCCACTAATCGGATCGGGGTAAACACAGCTTTACCATTGGTGACCAAATATTCTGGTCACCAATTGGTTAGAGACCAAATATTCTGGTCACCAATCGGTTAGATACCAAATATTCTGGTCACCAATTGGTTAGAGACCAAAAGGGTGGTCACTATTTCGGTTGATTGGTGACTAAAAAGTCGTCACTATCCACAAAGTTGCCAACCCACAAAACACAACGCGGTTGCTTGGCAACCTTTTACTTTTAGCAATCCGAAAAACTAAAATTATTGATTTCTTAGCGTAACACATATATATTAATCCAACCAAAAAAAAAGATCATCAAATACCATTGCAAGGCAACAATTGAATCCATTTACACCATTGAACATGAAAAAGGCTAAAAAAGATATTCGCAAGACAACCTTCTTATAACATACAATTTTTGAATCTTCTTGATACACCATGTAGTACGAAAGAGAAAATGACTAAACTTGCCGCAATACATTGCTAGAAACCACAATATGGTGAAAGTGTCATTTCTTTCCTGCATAGTCTTCAAGTTCCTACCAGGATAAAGAGACGCTTAATATTAATACATTACATTATAACAGTATTTTTAGATATTTCACTAGATACAGGGGAATGCAAAAATGTGGTGCAAGTCACTTAAGGAAAGTGAATAATACTGTTATAATGTAATGTATGTATTTAACCTCAACTCAACTTACAAACATTAAACTTAAAATCACAAACCGTATAGCTTGAGAAGGAAAATCTAAAACAATAATATGGTATGCGGCAGTGGAGCATTGTGAAAGTAGCCTAAATCTTATATAACGTGTAACCTATTTCGGTCAAGTAAGATATAAACATATAATTGTCACAGTTAATCCACTTCAATAGTACCTGGACTACGAGGCTCACGGGTACTTAGCCTACAAGGTTCACAAGTACCTTGACCACCAAGCTCACGCATGCTTTGACAACCAGGTCCACGACCACGAGTACCTTAACCACCAAACTCACCGATTCAACCAGTATGCAGGTGAGACCATTTCGAAAACCGAGCAAGCCCATCCATCTGAACAACAATAACACACAATTAATCTTCCAAATTAAGTTTCAACCCAAACCCATTATCACTAATAGAACCCTTACAGAACCTGTAATATTGTAGTTTACAATACAAGACTTTCAGAGGGTTTTAGATCAATCCAACTTAACATAACTCCCTTAACCCATTCCACCCATTCTTAAGAGACCTGGCTCTGCTGTACCATTCAGCAATCAGCCATGTTGAAGCTTCTACTACATTCTATCAGACAAAATAATTAATTCTGTACATATATAGCCATATTTGTACTAAGCTAATAGTCGTTCAATGATTATTGTAATTACTTACAATTGAAGAACTGATTTCTCCGAGAGCTGTGTAGAGTGACAACTTTCCCACGGGTATGTTCACTCCGGCATTCCCTATAACGTAAACCATAAAAATTAGCCACCATTTCGTAAATGCATAAAAACTTACTACGGAGTATTACACATCTAAAAGGTAAAAAGCACAAGTATAGATACACACATACTAAAAATTGCAATTATAAGTCGTTTTAGGTTACCTCCTGCTGGCTGTGGAACAATGCTAACATCCTCTATAATGCCCATCACAACCATCAGGGAATAACACCAGGAGAAGCTTCTTTCCACTTTCACGACCACACTGAAAGCACACACTAAGGTCACTACTATGTAGAGAAAAATAAAACATTAATATATGAACAACTAATGTAAGTAAGCCAACCTGCCTGAGCTGTTAAGGACGAAGCCACCAAGGGTTAGATTTGCCCCGCCACCCTTTTCAGTACTAGCATTCTGTATCAACAAAAATATTAATAGTGAACCATCGACTTTATACTAGTTAAAGCAGTAAAGGTATTAAGGTATATAGCATACTGCACATCTTAAAATTTGCAGCTTACTGGATCACTTCGAAAGAAGACCGATGAGGTTTCTGTCAGAATGAACCATCTTTTCTTCCATGAGGTCCACCCAATACCTACATAAGCGTAAATTAGAGATATCGGATAAACATACTAGAGACCACAAAAAGATTCATAAGAACTTAAATAGTTCACGAAAACATTAAATGATGACTAGTATTTACTTTTTGACAACAGGAACAGTGGTCCACTCTTGTAAACCTGCAAATCACAAATTATAAACGCCTTAACACATAATGGTAATTTGCATTATGTCTAGCTGATGTGGCTGAAGAAAAATTCGTGACGAAGATCGAGTGTGATACCTGCGATGTCCTTCCCTCGCTAATTTATACAGCAGCCACTAATTCCGGCAATGGATATAGGGTAACGTGAGCTATTCTGTGATGGAAGGCCTTGATGGTGTTCTACTGTGGCGTAGGGTGTTAGATGGTAAGGGTTTGATGGTGGTGGAGGGAGGTATCAGTATAGGATAGATGCTGGTGGTTAACTGATGCCTGTTACTAGCTTTTTGGCCACCAACGTGACGAAACCTAAACATATGGGACTACTTGTACCCTTACCTTGTAAGAGGCATTACATCTGAAAACGAAGATAACCACAACGGTCAACAGGTAATATAGTCTTGTTTTTGTGAACAGTAGAGGATGTATAAGTTGCTAACATTACTCATATACTGTATTTTGTTTTTTTTATGTTGATAAATATTGAAAAGAAAAAGTGTTTTTTAGGCAACAAATACAGATCGACGAAGATTGTAAATGTATGCTAGTGAAAGTTTAGTGTAGGAAAATAATGTAGCCATTAATCGTGTTTCACTTGTTTCTGTTTGAACTTCTACTTCTATCCACCACATATCTTGGACTCTTATTAAAGTGAAATATTACATCCTTATTGGAGTAGAATTAACAACTGTTATATTCAATTAAATACAATAGATGCTTAGCGTAGGTACCTTAATATGATATTCATATGTTACTATTTCATTTAGCTTAATTAAGCTACTGTACATCCAAACAAGTAGCTTCAAATACTGATGATGTAGCACATTAGTAAGAATGCAATATGTCTCAGATTAATAGATAAAAATAAAGAAAAGAAGCTCTGCCAACCCGTTCTAAACGCTGACTTTTTCACTTTTACGTTTCTAGTGTCGCGGTGTTAGTCGGGTCAGGTTGGGTTGGTCACGTTTGGGTCAGTTCGGATCAGGTCAAAGTCGGGTCAAGCCTGACCAAAATCATACCCAAACCCGACCCTATTTGAATTCGGGTTAATTCGGTTCGGGCCAATTCATCGTAAAACTTCATGTGGGTTCGATATACTTTGACCAGGCTGTTTTGAATTAAACAAGCAACATCATTCCAAGCTATTTGCCTACGCCACTCGAATTTCAAGCAACAATCATTCCAAACCAGAAAACATATGCCACCATCCAGCATTCATAAACATTCCAGCAACAACTAAAGTACTACAGATCCTATCTTATTATGAAATTAAATTCTACCCTTTAGCAAACATTAACTAATATATATAGCAGCACCCCTTAGCAAACATTAACTGAAATCCAAACACGACTAACTAACAGAACATCTAAAATATGGACTAATTCTACAGCACCTACACTTTAAAGGCTATACCAGCCGCCTATGAACAAGAAATATATCGACATGCTATATCCGCCGACGAACGCTACAGGTCTGTTAATACAATTTATCCAAATGGCCAACATTACAACTTATTTAACTAGCAACGACATTAAAGAAGAACAACAGCCGTAACAACCTGTGTTTAAAAAAGCGCGCCTGAGGCACGCCTGAGGCGTGACTGAGGCTGATGCACACCCCTATTGCATCGGACACCCTGAGGCAATGCAATTACCTCTTAAGTCTTAACTAGAGGAATCAGAAAACACTGAAACAACCGCATATCCGTTTATTGTGTCAATAACTCAATACAGAAGCGACCCCAAAGACTATCATAAGCTGGCAATTGATGCCGGTTTTTACAACAAATTATGTTATCATAGCTTATTTCCAAAATACAAGTTGCTTTAGTTTGGGTGTTTGGGATTGCTTATTTAGCTACTTATCCTCTGTTCATTGCTTATTTACAACAAATTATGTTATTATCGCTTATTTCCAAATTATGATAAGCAAGTAGGGACCGGCCGTTACTCAAAACCACTTACTGGAATAAGTACCTAATTAAGCAATTCTATAAAATAACTATTTTCGCAATCCAAACATAACAAATGATAAAATTGATATAAAAATTAACCATTCTTGTACCAAACTAGAGTCGACGGTATAGATCTCCGGTGATATCTCCTTGTAGATCGGTAGTGGTGCCGGTGTAGATCGGTAGTGGTGCCGGTGTAGATCTGCGATGGTGTTGGTGCAGACCGGCGGTTGTGCCGGTGTAGATCAGCGGTGGTGCCGGTGAGATCGTCGGTGGTGCCGGTGAGATCGCCGGTGGTGCCGGTGTAGATCGGCGATGGTGTTAGTGCAGACCGGCGGTTGTGCCGGTGTAGATCGCCGGTCGTGCCGGTGAGATCGCACTTGTGAAAGAGCTGCTTTCTTTGTGTGTATGCAAAAAGGACCGGGTAATCGTTTTGGATCGGATATAAAAAAGATCCGCGTCTTTTTTTTTTCAAGTTACTCGTATTTTTTGGTATAAAAAAGATTGGGTAAAAAAACTATTTTTTGTATAAAATCATGGGGGTTTTGGTATTAGTCACTTGGGTATAAAAAATTACAATTTACTGTTTATAAAGATTTTTTTGAATATGTATTATTTTTCGCAATTTGTTTAGTTTATTTTAATTATTTGATTTATAAAATATTATGATTTAAAGAGTAATTATTTTACGTAGTTTTATGACCAAATAGTTTGGTCACCTATTTTTAGTGTTCTAAATTGGTGACCAATAGTTTCGTCACTATCATCGAACAAAAGTATAAATTGTAGGAATAGTGACCGAATAAAATTTGGTCACCGAATTTTCGTCACTAAAAGCACTTTTTCTTGTAAGTGGGCAACAGTTCAAAACGAGTCGTTTTCAGTACAAAATACACCTCAAAGTTGTCTCATTAATAGTTGAATGGGTCGAAACAAACATTGTAACAGGTGCGGGTTGAAACCGGCCCTTTGAACAATTATTCACCAGGGTGGGAGTGGTTGAAAGTTGAAACGGCTTTTTAGTTATAGTAAATGGGTCGAAATTGTATGACATCAAAATTCAAAGTGATATTCTTTTTACATAGAATCATAATCATATATTGATAGGTCTTCTTCCATCGCCACCTATGCCATCATCACGAAACGGTAATGGTGGACCGTATGGTCACGAAAACAATGGCAGGGACATAAATCCCCTGTGTGTGGATATCAGTAAGCAAAGGTCTACCAATAGGCTAAGTGGTGGCATAATTTCCATAATAGTTTTATCTGCAGTCGTAGCCGTGGTTCTAGTCTCCGTTTCTGTTTGGGTTCTATTGGTTAAACGTAGGGAAGGGACCCAATCAGGAATTACCCTACAAGCTACTTTACTATCCGTCACAAAATCATCAGGGGTTGAAATGCTTGGCAAAGGGGTCGGGAATATTTAGCAAAAGTTGAAATGCTTAGCCGACTACACCACATAAATTTGGTTCGGTTGCTTGGCATTTGTACAGAGAAAATAAATCGGTGTTTCGTTTATGAGTAATCCCAAATGGGACTAATGTTGCTGTCAAGGTACTTTTTTGCGATGATCAACAAGGGGGTCGTGAATTCTTGGAAGAAGTTAAAATGCTTAGCCGACTACACCACATGAATTTGGTTCAGTTGCTTGGCATTTGTACAGAGAAAAGAAACCGGTGTTTGGTTTATGAGCTAATCCCAAATGGAAGCGCTGAATCTCACCTTCACACTTCACAGTATGGAATGTTTGACTTGCAAAAGTCAACTATTATGGCTTCTTTGTGCTTTATATTTTGTTTAAAAGAATTAAAGTGAGATTTTGTTAGTTAGGGATTGATAAGGAAGTTGCACCACTGGATTGAGGGCCTTGTTTGAAAATAGCTTTGGGAGCGGCTCGAGGGTTAGATTACTTGTATGAAGATTCAAGTCGAAGAGTCATACATGGAGACTTTAAGTCTTGCAACATTCTACTAGAACTTACTCCTAAAGTTTCTGATTTTGGTTTGGCTCGATCCGCTTTAGATGAAGAAACCAACATTTTTGACACGTGTGCACTTTCGGGTATGTTTTTTCTCTCTAAGATGAGTACATTACAGGTCATGTTTAAAGTCAGATGAGGTTTTTTCTCCGCATAAAAGTTGGATTATATTTCTTGGCTCGTTGGGGAATTCTTCGTGTCCAAATTTTCTAAAACTTCTTTTCATTTGAGTTTAGGTATGTGGCTCCCGAGTACGCAATGACATGCCATCTTCTTGTAGAAAGTAAGGTATATAACTACGGAGTGGTACTGCTTGAGCTTCAAAGAGGAAGAAAACCCGTCGACATGTCAATGTCATCGGGCCAAGAAAACCTTGTCGCGTGGGCACGTCCCCTCCTCCCAACAGCAGAAGGTCTAAACTTGCTGATTGATCCATCACTATCCATTGAAGGTCCATTCGACAGTATAGCTAATGTAGCAGCAACTGCATCAATGTGTGTGCAGCCTGAAGTATCACACCGACCCTTCATGGGGGGTGAGGTGGTTTAGGCCTTGAAGTTGGTCTGCAACGAGTGTGAAGAAACACGAGACTTGGGGTCAAGAACTTGTAGCCAAGAGGATTTCCTTGGACTTTGATCCAAGGGATACTACAAACTCAGACCACGGCCCTGACCCAGACCTCATACAGGAAATTGTAAGCCTCTCAAGAGAAATTTTCTTGCAGAAAGAGAGGCTATGGCTTCTGATAAAAGTTGGTACTCTGGGGTAAGGGCTACAATAACGACCTTATCCGCTATTGTTCCTCCCTGAGATTATATACTCAATGTATTAAGCACACGCAAAATGAGCAAAAATATGTATTTACATACGCAAAAGATGAACATGTCTCGTTAGCATTAAAATACGACACAAATAATTTGTACTAGGAAAAAACATAAAACTTTCTTAAATTTTATGACTTATGACTCGACATCATACAAAATCGATCAAGCTAGCATTAAGTTACGGATACATGCATCTTATTCCAAAGTCGACATCGACTGACAACAACTCTATGACTTGGCGCATTGTTGGCCTTTCCTGTGGGTTGTAGTTCAAGCATGCCCGTGATACATTCAAAATTGAATGAGCTGGTTTCTCAACTAGAGATGATGGTGGCGGAATTCGTCTATCTCCTACATTGGCTAGCAATAGATCATCAGTAGACATTGTTATCACTTAAGTTTAAATTTAACAAACCTTTCATTTCCCGAAACTCCTTTGGAATCTGACCAACCAAATGATTAGAAGAAAGATCAAGCTTTTGAATTAAATTTCCAAACTCCCGTGTTATGGAACCGCTGATGTTATTATATCCCATCTTTAATGTAGTCAAGTTTTTGCATTTACCCCAGTTTTGAGATAGCTGCCCATGAGACTGACATCAAGGAAACTTAAGTTTGGGTACACACCAAAACTATTCGATATATCTTTAGAAAATTGATTAAATTGAAAGTGTGCTCTTATTAAGGAGGAGAAATTCCATAATCCTTTTAGGGGGATAGGATCAGAGAGTTGATTATCACTTACAGATATATTTTGAAGCTTTCCCCTTGACACAAATTATCAGGCAATTGGCCAGACAACTGATTTGTGTACAGCTCTAGCTTAAGCAATTGTAGACTTCCGATTCCTTTTGGTATAGGACCAGATAACTTGTTCCCATCGAGAAGCAGAGTCTGAAGGCTTCTCATGTTTTTAAACGGTGAAGGAATTGAACCATTGAGTTGATTTTCGCTCAACTGTAAATCAGTTAGAGAATTCATATTCCCTAATTCAACCGGAATGGGTCCAGAGAGTTGATTTGTGTACAAATAAAGGATATTCAAAGATGTCAACTCACCAAAAGTTGAAGGGATTAAACCACTGAGTTGATTATCATTCAGTACTAAATTAGTAAGAGACTTCATATTCCATAGTTCAATTGGAATGGTTCCCGAAAGTTGATTTGCGTGCAGATAAAGGTTATTCAAAGACGTCAAGTTACCCAACGATGAAGGAAGTGAACCATTTAGTTGATTTTCGCTATTTAGTTGATTTTCGCTCAGTTCTTAATCAGTGAGAGACTTCATATTCCCTAATTCAATTGGAATGGGTCCAGAGAGCTGATTTGTGTACAGATAAAGGACCTTTAAAGACGTCAAGTTACCCAACGATGAAGGAAGTGAACCATTTCGTTGATTTCCGCTCAGTTCTAAATCAGTGAGAGACTTCATATTCCCTAATTCGATTGGAATGGGTCCAGAGAGCTGATTTGTGTACAGATAAAGGAGTTCCAAAGACGTCAAGTTACCCAACGATGAAGGAAGTGAACCATTAGTTGATTTTTGTTCAACGCTAATTCAGTGAGAGACTTCATATTCCCTAATTCAGTTGGAATGGGTCCAGAGATTTGATTTGTGTACAGATAAAGTCTATTCAAAGACGTCAAGTTACCCAACGATGAAGGAATTGAACCATTGAGTTGATTTGCACTCAAATCAAATGTAGTGAGAGACTTCATATTCTCCAATTCGTAGGAATGAGCCCAGAGAGTTGATTTCCCCACAAACCTAACACATTGAGAGAATTCATATTTTGATAGTGACTACTTGAGGCAGTTAATCTCTGATAGGTGTGTAAACACCCATCTTTTCTACCACTTATTTCTTGCTAAAACAAGACCAAAACGCGTATTTAATGTCATTTGTTTGGAATTATGCGTGGTTTGTGTGTTTGTTATGTTTTCAGAGCCAACCGGATAAATATTGGAGAAAACATGGGATTGCACGGGTTTTATCAAGGAAAAAGACTGAAGACGAAGTCTATTGTCCAAGAAATGCAAAAGATTTGAAGTCAATGGGCCTATTTGAAGATTTATCGAAGAAAAGGACCAAAGACGGAAGATTTACACATGTCGAAGAAACTCAAGTCTATTTAACGAAGAAATTAAAAGACGAGTTGAATTTAATCGACGACAAATCCCGAATCAGAATCGAAAACGTCAACTTTTCTGAAAAGACGAGAAGACAAAAAGAAGGGAAGAAAGCCCACTCACCAACCAAGGGAGAAGCCTATAAATACTCCTCCCATTCACACATGCGATCTCTCTCCTTTTCTAGTTTTCAGTTATTCTTCTTCCTAGTTTTTAGGAACCATCTCCCTTAAGGAGAGGTTTTAATCTTTGTTTGATTTATCTCCCAATCTTGTAAGTTAATCTTTTCTTGTTAGTTGAATCTAAATTCATTAATACAAATCATCTTTTAATCTTTCCATCATCTTGTTCTTCATATCTTTTTGATTCTTAGTTCTTAAATTTCATTCGTTTGGGTTGATTGTCAAAAGTAAGTGGGTTTTGTGATTTTGTTGTTTTTGGATTCAAGCTTTCTATGAGTAAAGGATTAGTGGTAAAATTGGTTTAAGTTTTGATCAAAAACTTGGTGATTTTTGGTTTTGATTTCGTGTTCTGTTAACTCCCCTGTTCTTCGTTGCACTTTCTGATCTCGCCCAGATTCCGAATAGGGAATCTGGGGTTGTGACTATTCGGAATATCTCAATTATTCCGAGTAGTGGTTATTTTCCTTGTTTATTCGGAACATTTCTATTATTCCGACTATTGGCTAATTTTCTTCTCTATTCGGAATAACTCGATTATTCCGAGTAAGGCTTTCTTTCCAAAATTTTCCGAATAGGGTTTCTCAAAAATATATTCCGAATAGCTCAAACTTTCCGCATAAAACCTCATATTCCGCATAGAGTTTATTATTCCGCATAAGAGACACTTTCCGCATAGAACAAATATTCCGAATAAGAAATACTTTCCGCATAGGGCATTTCCAGATTATTCCGAATAGGATATTTTCCAATTATTCCGAGTAAGGCAATTTTTCCGAATAGGATTGGTTTTCCGCATAGCAGTATTATTCCGCATAGACCCTTTCCCAAATTATTCCGCATAAGTGCTATTTTCCGCATAAGAGCTTTGTTCCGCATGACATTGATTATTCCGAGTAAGGGGAACTTTCCGAATGGAGCAATATATTCCGCATAGGGATCCAGAGTTGGGTTTTCCATTCAGTATTGAGGTACTTATTCTCAGTTATAATTTTTAGTTTAACTTAACTATTTCTAGTTCTTACATTTTAGTAGATTTAGACCAAAGCTCCCCCTTATTAGTCACCAATTACAACGATTCCACTTTTGACCGTGATCGATTCGAGAAGATACCGAGAACGAAACAACGATATAAATCAATTGGGTACGAGCAACGCAAAGAGAGATCTTGCAAGCAAAAACCTTTTTATTAACCAACCAAAAAGTCAGTTATTAATCTCCAAGCAAAAGATTAAGAACGGAATACTAAAACAACTAACTTTTCTAACTTATTTTCTTCTCTCCTTTTGAAGTATACAAATTACATATTTATAGGAAATATAACATGCACTAGCTACTATCCTATTTACTAGGAATATAAAAGAACATGATTACATGGTTACATGTAGGGGTGTAAGCGAGCCAAGACAGCTCGTGAGTTACTCGAGATCGACTCGTAAACTACTCGAAATCGACTCGACCTAAACGAGTTGAGCTCGAGTTCGAGCTACTCGAGTATATATTCAAATCGGGTTTAAGCTCTAATATACTTGGCTCGAGAAGCTCGCGAGCCTTATCGAGTTTTAATTAAATTATTTATATTACCTTATATACGTAAATCAAGCCGAGTCGAGCTACTCGACCTAAACGAGTCGAGCTGGAGTTCGAGCTACTCGAGTATATATTCCCCAGGTCAATTGGAATGCGAAAGTTGATTGACGTGCAGATAAAGGATATTCAAAGACGTCAAATTACCCGGTGATGAAGGGATTGAACCATAGAGTTGATTATGGCTCAATTTAACTCACTGAGGGGATTCATATTTTTCTAATTCAATTGGAATGAGTCCAGAGTTGATATTTGTTTAGATAAAAGTAATTTCAAAGACTTCAAATCACCCAACGATCAACGGATTGAACCATTGAGTTGATTACGGCTCAAATCAACTCGGTGAGGGAATTCATATTCTCTAATTCAATTGGAATGAGTCCAAAGAGTTGATTTTTGTTTAGATAAAGTAATTTCAAAGACTTCAAATCACCCAACGATGAAGGGATTGAACCATTGAGTTGATTACGGCTCAAATCTAACTTAGTGAGACACTTCGTATTCTCTAATTCAATTGGAATGGGTCCACAAAGTTGATTTTTGTTCAGATAAAGCAATTTCAAAGACGCCAAGTTACCCAACGATGAAGAAATAGCACCGCTAAGTTGATTTCAGCTCAAATATAATACAGTGAGAGTTAAAATTCCCTAATTCTTGTGGAATAAAACCCGAAAAGTGATTAGTTGAATAATACCCAAAGAAGCTGTTTACACTAATCTCCATATGGGTAAGATTACCTAGAATAGAGAACGGGAACTGGTGAAGCGTACCTTTTATAGTTTTATCCCACACGTCGAGAGGTTCAACCGGTTAATGTTCAGTAGAGCTAGAGATGAAAGTAGTAATTTGAAGAAGCCATTGCTTACTTTTGCATGTTTCTTTTTTCTATAAAGTTTAGATTCGATTCATATGTACAATGTATATATGTTTTTTTAGTGCAAACATTACGATGCTTTGTCGATATAATCTCTCTGTGTTTTGTTGATGACAAACGTATAATTCGCAATACATTATGTAAAATGTTAAGATACTCGTATTCACTCAAGAATACATTTGTATACTACTCTCGACACCTCCAAGACTGCATTCGACATGAATCACTAAAGGTATGTACAAACATGTCATTAACCAAACTAAGTGATCAAGGATTAATATTTTCTTAAAACTCACATTTTAATCAAATGTGACAAAAGATTTTAATTAACTTTATTTTTAAGAAAATGTTTTATTAAAAAGAAAATGGAAATTTGAATTTAGCATATTCCATATGCCAAAGAAATATCCTTTGAGGGTATAAACTACCCCAGATGGCATATCCTCACTAAAGGACAAATTTGCACGGACTCCGACGCGGAGGTTCCTTAAAGGAACCCGCGGTTCCTTATTGATAAGGTACCGCGGGTAGAGATAAGGAACCGCGGGTGTTTTTGACCATTGCAATGTTGTCCACCCGTGGTTGTGAGTGATCCTATCCCCTTAAAGCCTTCTTCTTCATCCAATATACCTTATCCTTCAAGGTTGAGGAAAGAGAAGCAAAAGAGCAAGGATGATATTCAGGTTTCAAACTTCCTAAAAATGTTTAAACAATTGAATTTTAACATCTCCTTTGCCGAGGCTCTCGCTCACATGCCCAAATATGCTAAGATGTTTAAAGATCTTCTAAGTGATAAAGAAAAGCTTCTTGACATTGCTCAGACCCAACTTAATGAGAACTGCTCCGCAGTGCTCTTAAGGAAATTGCCCACCAAACTTGGTGATCCGGGTCGCTTCTTGATTCCTTGCAACTTCCCGGGAGTAGAGAATTGCATGGCCCTAGCCGATCTAGGTGCCAGTATAAACTTAATGCCTTTAAGTGTTTGGAAGCAATTATCTCTTCCCGAGCTAGTCCCCACACGAATGACTTTGGAGCTAGCCAACCGTACGGTTGCTTATCCAGTGGGGATAGCCGAAGATGTCTTTGTTGGCGTTGATAAATTCACCTTCCCGGCGGATTTTGTCGTCGTTGACTACGAGATGGACCCTCGTGTTCCATTAATCGTTGGACGTCCATTCCTGAGGACCGGTCGCACTCTCATTGATGTAGCCGCAGGCGAATTAATCATGAGAGTTGGTGACGATCAAATTGTCTTCAACATGGGTAAGATTTCTCAGCAACCTTATTCATATGAGAGTGTTAATGCTATTGATGTTCTCGATGAGGCTTGTGAAGAACATTTTCATGATGCTTGCAAAAGTACTCTCTTTTCTCTACCCAATGTTGAGACCGTTGCCTCAATTGCTCCGGCATTTACTCCTTTTGGAGAAAGTGACTTGGATGAGTTCGAAGCTAGCTTGGGTCTCCTCGACATTAAGTATGATAATTCGTCCACCAATTGGGATGAAGATATTCTTACTATTGAGAGACTTCTCAATGAGGACCCATTGTCTCCTCCTACTCCTAAAGAGGTGACTAATGATGACCCATCGTTAGTTTCACCATCTACTGAGGATCCTCCTACTCTCGAGCTTAAGGACCTACCGCCTCATCTTGAGTACGTTTTTCTAGAAGACGACGAGAAGTTACCGGTCATCATCGCTAAGGATCTGAAAGAAGACGAAAAAGCCCGACTTGTTGCAGTATTGAAGAAGCATAAACGCGCTATCGCTTGGAAAATCTCCGACATCCGTGGAATTGATCCTCACTTCTGCACACATAAAATTCTCATGGAGGACGACTTTAAGCCCACTATTCAAAGCCAAAGAAGGGTGAATCCTAAAATCCATGACGTCATCAAAAAAGAGGTTATCAAACTTCTTGATGCGGGTATGATTTACCCTATTTCGGATTCACCATGGGTTAGTCCAGTCCATTGTGTGCCTAAGAAAGGCGGAATCACCGTTGTGCCCAATGCAACCAACGAGTTAATTCCTACCCGTCTCGTTACTGGGTGGAGAGTTTGTATAGACTACCGCAAACTCAATGATGCCACGAGAAAGGATCATTTCCCTCTACCTTTTATGGACCAAATGCTTGAACGTCTAGCGGGTAATGAATATTACTGCTTTCTGGATGGTTTCTCGGGTTATTTTCAAATACCCATCGATCCCCAAGATCAAGAGAAGACAACATTCACTTGTCCCTACGGCACATTTGCTTATAAAAGAATGCCTTTTGGCTTATGCAATGCCCCCGGGACTTTCCAAAGGTGCATGTTGGCTATATTCCATGACATGGTTGAGCAAACCATGGAAGTCTTCATGGATGATTTCTCGGTCTTCGGGGATTCCTTTTCTTCTTGCCTTGCCAATTTGGAACGTATGCTTAAGCGGTGCGAAGACACTCGCCTTGTTCTGAATTGGGAAAAATGCCATTTTATGGTAAAAGAAGGCATTGTGCTAGGACACAAAATCTCTAAAGCCGGTCTTGAAGTCGACCGTGCTAAAGTTGATGTCATAGCCAAATTACCTCCACCTTCAACCGTGAAGGGTGTGAGAAGTTTTCTGGGTCATGCGGGCTTCTATCGACGATTCATTCAGGATTTCTCTAAAATCGCTCGCCCGATGACCCACCTCTTGGAAAAAGATACTCCTTTTATCTTTTCTAAAGAGTGTCTCGAAGCCTTCAACCTTCTCAAGGATAAGCTAACTAAGGCACCGGTCTTGGTTACCCCTAATTGGGAGCTGCCTTTTGAATTGATGTGCGATGCTAGCGATTTTGCTATTGGTGCGGTTCTGGGCCAAAGAGTGAATAAACACTTCCAACCAATCCACTACGCTAGCAAAACAATGACGGGGGCTCAATTGCATTATACGACAACCGAAAAAGAGCTTTTAGCTGTTGTCTATGCTTTTGAGAAATTTCGCCCCTATCTTGTTTTATCCACCACCATTGTATACACGGACCATTCCGCGTTGAAGTACCTGATGACTAAGAATGATTCTAAGCCAAGACTTCTCCGCTGGGTTTTACTCCTTCAAGAATTCAACATTGAAATTCGTGACAAGAAGGGTGCTGAAAACCTGGCCGCGGATCATCTGAGCAGACTTGAGGATCCATATCAAGGGGACCATCCGAACAAAGAGATCAATGACTCTTTTCCCCTTGAGACCTTAGTGTCTATAAATCCCAATCTTGATGGCACCCCGTGGTTTGCAGACATTGCAAACTACTTAGCGGGTGGTATTCTCATCCAAGGGTTAACATCCCAACAAAAGAAGAAGTTCTTGAACGATGTTAAGACTTACTTTTGGGATGACCCTTATCTATTCAAACAGTGTGCTGATCTGATTATTCGTCGATGTGTTGACGGACCGGCAGCTTTTGACATCCTCCAAGCTTGCCACAAAGGACCCACCGGTGGTCACTTTGGTCCCAACTACACCGCTAAGAAAGTGTTTGATTCTGGATTCTACTGGCCCACCATTTATCGTGACGCTCACGAAATGGTTAAGCATTGTGATGCTTGCCAACGTCAAGGCAAGATCACACATAAGGATGAGATGCCTCAAAATTTCATACAAGAATGTGAAATCTTTGATGTATGGGGCATCGACTTTATGGGGCCATTTCCATCCTCCAAAGGGAACAAGTACATCCTCGTCGCCATCGACTACGTCTCTAAATGGGTTGAAGCTAAGGCTCTTCCTACGAATGATGCGATGGTGGTTGTGAACTTTTTGAAGCAGCTTTTCGCTCGATTTGGCGTTCCTCGTGCTATCATCAGTGACCGCGGGACTCATTTTTGCAACGATCAATTTGCACGAGTCATGGCAAAGTATGGTGTAAATCACCGTCTTTCCACCGCCTATCATCCCCAAACCAATGGGCAGGCCGAAATTTCCAATCGTGGCTTGAAGAGAATTTTGGAGCGTACTGTGGGAGAGCATCGTGCCGCGTGGGCCGATAAGTTAGATGATGCTCTGTGGGCTTTCCGTACTGCTTACAAGACCCCGATCGGTTGTACACCTTATCGTCTTGTGTACGGGAAAGCCTGCCACCTCCCCATCGAGCTGGAACATAAGGCATACTGGGCCTTGAAGTGGGCTAACTTCGACATCAACAAAGCCGGGGATTTTCGAAAGATTCAACTCAACGAGCTACACGAATTGAGGAATCAAGCTTACGAGAACTCATTGATCTACAAGGAGAAGACCAAGATTATCCACGATGCTAAAATCAAGAACTGAGAGTTCAACGTTGGTGATCAAGTCTTACTCTTTAACTCTCGGTTGAAGATCTTCTCAGGCAAGTTGAAGAGCCGCTGGTCTGGTCCATTCACCATCGCCAATGTCTTTCCCTATGGTACCATTGAGCTTTCTCAGCCAAATGGGCCCAACTTCAAGGTGAATGGCCAGCGTTTGAAATTGTACGTTGGTGAGGACATCTCTCAGGAGATGATTCCATCCCTCACCACGTTTCCCTTGCATTAGTTCGGGACCGAGTCAGGCTCGCGACTCGGTAAACAAAAACAAGCGCTCCTCGGGAGGCAACCCGAGTATCTATCCCCCTTTCCCGTTTTTCATCATAAGTTTAGGGGGAGCTATATAGGTTGCTTGTTTTTGGATGGTGATGTGATTACAGGGATTATTGCACTCTTGGAATCTTTGAAGAACCGTGCCCCCATGTTATCCGAAATCCGGTTCTATCTCTCATACTATCGTGATTCAATTTTCTTCATACTCACATTTGAAATTGATCACTTTAGTCGTCTCTTCCTTAACTCGAGTTAACCAACGTGCACTATGTCATAAGTGTAGGGGAGATTTTTCCCACATGCTTAAACATTGAGGACAATGTTTATCTTAAGTGTAGGGGGGACTTCTATCGAAGTTTTAAGTGGACTTTTCCATGAAAATGCCTTCATTAAACCGGAAAATCATCTTTTTCAACATTTTTCAAATTTTTTTATTAACTTTGGCCATTTAGTCATAATTTTTAAATTTTTATCGTTGCTTTCATATGTATATATCCCGCAATAAAGTCAAAAATATTAATAAAAGTGGTGTAGCTAGTTTAGAAGTCTTTGACATATTAGGCCCGTTGCGTTTATTTTGACTCAACCCGAATAGACTTATCCAAGTTTATTCTAGCTAGTATCCTTAACCATGTAGACCTTAATTGGTTTATTAGGCTAAGTGTCCACGAGTCTCATTACTTGAGATTTTAAATTGTGGAGGACGAGAAATGATAGAGTCAATTATAAGTCGGTATTCTTGCACAAGCTCACTTGGTGTAATTATCTGCCTATTCTCCCATCACATACTAATAACTTATCTGCAATAAGTAAGGTCATACGATTTGAAAAGTTACTTAGCTTCTAGCCCAAGATCGTTTAAAAGTTGCTCGGTAATGACGAGAGTTCATAGCCAAGGCATAACTTATGAAGCGGGGCGCGAAGATTGGCGAGTCCGAAAAGGCCCTAACAAGGCATGAGGATTCAATTTTATTGCTGAAGATCCAAAAGTGATGTGAAAAGCATTATTCCCAAAATCAATATGAAGGATCAAGACTCACGACGAAAAGCAATCAACTCCGACAAAGATGATGGAGAAGTCTATCCGAAAAGACCCTAACAAGGTATGAGGATAAATAGATCCAAGTCCGAAAAGGAGGCGGATCGTTGTATCTCAAAACCCCAATTAGAGATTGAAGAAATAATCATGAAGTCGTGGTCAACAAAGTTGGAGTACCCCTCAAAAGTCTCCAAAGTGAAGAAACTCTATTATGATGAGAAGACCATTATCTCAAGAACGTCTCTCGAAGATATGAAGTATGAAGTACATGCCAAATATCGGCCCGAGAAAGGTCTCAAATCGTGAAACCGAGTTATGCCAAGATATGAACTTTTTGATATCCCGAGAAGCAGTTTTAAGAGATTTTGTCCTTTAGCTAACTATTGATCAAATTGTCCTACTTTGCTTTCAGCCTAAATAAACTATCGAAATAAGTCCAAAAATGCATCTTCATGATCATTCTAAGACAATAATAAAATATAAAAGATACACCTAGGAATAAGGGAGTCTAAGCATTTAATTAAGCCATATGTGTAAGTGTTTGAATTGCTGACTTATAATAACAATGATCTCGTTTTTAAGCTTAGTTTGGGGAACGTGAAACTTGAGGGGGATAAATCTTCGCAGAACCAAAGCCCTAATATAAGTCCTCGATCTCTTTACAAGTTATTCCCACATAGCTATGTTCTATCCTTTTGTTTACTTTAAATTTCTCTTAGTGCTTTAATTTTTGTTTAGTAGTATTTGAATAAGGCCAAGGTTAATTAATTATGAGAAAAGTGTAATGTTGCTTTATCACTAAGCATTGCATGAGGGCATGGCAATGGTTAAGTGTAGGGGATTTGATAGGTGTGTAAACACCCATCTTTTCTACCACTTATTTCTTGCTAAAACAAGACCAAAACGCGTATTTAATGTCATTTGTTTGGAATTATGCGTGGTTTGTGTGTTTGTTATGTTTTCAGAGCCAACCGGATAAATATTGGAGAAAACATGGGATTGCACGGGTTTTATCAAGGAAAAAGACTGAAGACGAAGTCTATTGTCCAAGAAATGCAAAAGATTTGAAGTCAATGGGCCTATTTGAAGATTTATCGAAGAAAAGGACCAAAGACGGAAGATTTACACATGTCGAAGAAACTCAAGTCTATTTAACGAAGAAATTAAAAGACGAGTTGAATTTAATCGACGACAAATCCCGAATCAGAATCGAAAACGTCAACTTTTCTGAAAAGACGAGAAGACAAAAAGAAGGGAAGAAAGCCCACTCACCAACCAAGGGAGAAGCCTATAAATACTCCTCCCATTCACACATGCGATCTCTCTCCTTTTCTAGTTTTCAGTTATTCTTCTTCCTAGTTTTTAGGAACCATCTCCCTTAAGGAGAGGTTTTAATCTTTGTTTGATTTATCTCCCAATCTTGTAAGTTAATCTTTTCTTGTTAGTTGAATCTAAATTCATTAATACAAATCATCTTTTAATCTTTCCATCATCTTGTTCTTCATATCTTTTTGATTCTTAGTTCTTAAATTTCATTCGTTTGGGTTGATTGTCAAAAGTAAGTGGGTTTTGTGATTTTGTTGTTTTTGGATTCAAGCTTTCTATGAGTAAAGGATTAGTGGTAAAATTGGTTTAAGTTTTGATCAAAAACTTGGTGATTTTTGGTTTTGATTTCGTGTTCTGTTAACTCCCCTGTTCTTCGTTGCACTTTCTGATCTCGCCCAGATTCCGAATAGGGAATCTGGGGTTGTGACTATTCGGAATATCTCAATTATTCCGAGTAGTGGTTATTTTCCTTGTTTATTCGGAACATTTCTATTATTCCGACTATTGGCTAATTTTCTTCTCTATTCGGAATAACTCGATTATTCCGAGTAAGGCTTTCTTTCCAAAATTTTCCGAATAGGGTTTCTCAAAAATATATTCCGAATAGCTCAAACTTTCCGCATAAAACCTCATATTCCGCATAGAGTTTATTATTCCGCATAAGAGACACTTTCCGCATAGAACAAATATTCCGAATAAGAAATACTTTCCGCATAGGGCATTTCCAGATTATTCCGAATAGGATATTTTCCAATTATTCCGAGTAAGGCAATTTTTCCGAATAGGATTGGTTTTCCGCATAGCAGTATTATTCCGCATAGACCCTTTCCCAAATTATTCCGCATAAGTGCTATTTTCCGCATAAGAGCTTTGTTCCGCATGACATTGATTATTCCGAGTAAGGGGAACTTTCCGAATGGAGCAATATATTCCGCATAGGGATCCAGAGTTGGGTTTTCCATTCAGTATTGAGGTACTTATTCTCAGTTATAATTTTTAGTTTAACTTAACTATTTCTAGTTCTTACATTTTAGTAGATTTAGACCAAAGCTCCCCCTTATTAGTCACCAATTACAACGATTCCACTTTTGACCGTGATCGATTCGAGAAGATACCGAGAACGAAACAACGATATAAATCAATTGGGTACGAGCAACGCAAAGAGAGATCTTGCAAGCAAAAACCTTTTTATTAACCAACCAAAAAGTCAGTTATTAATCTCCAAGCAAAAGATTAAGAACGGAATACTAAAACAACTAACTTTTCTAACTTATTTTCTTCTCTCCTTTTGAAGTATACAAATTACATATTTATAGGAAATATAACATGCACTAGCTACTATCCTATTTACTAGGAATATAAAAGAACATGATTACATGGTTACATGTAGGGGTGTAAGCGAGCCAAGACAGCTCGTGAGTTACTCGAGATCGACTCGTAAACTACTCGAAATCGACTCGACCTAAACGAGTTGAGCTCGAGTTCGAGCTACTCGAGTATATATTCAAATCGGGTTTAAGCTCTAATATACTTGGCTCGAGAAGCTCGCGAGCCTTATCGAGTTTTAATTAAATTATTTATATTACCTTATATACGTAAATCAAGCCGAGTCGAGCTACTCGACCTAAACGAGTCGAGCTGGAGTTCGAGCTACTCGAGTATATATTCCCCAGGTCAATTGGAATGCGAAAGTTGATTGACGTGCAGATAAAGGATATTCAAAGACGTCAAATTACCCGGTGATGAAGGGATTGAACCATAGAGTTGATTATGGCTCAATTTAACTCACTGAGGGGATTCATATTTTTCTAATTCAATTGGAATGAGTCCAGAGTTGATATTTGTTTAGATAAAAGTAATTTCAAAGACTTCAAATCACCCAACGATCAACGGATTGAACCATTGAGTTGATTACGGCTCAAATCAACTCGGTGAGGGAATTCATATTCTCTAATTCAATTGGAATGAGTCCAAAGAGTTGATTTTTGTTTAGATAAAGTAATTTCAAAGACTTCAAATCACCCAACGATGAAGGGATTGAACCATTGAGTTGATTACGGCTCAAATCTAACTTAGTGAGACACTTCGTATTCTCTAATTCAATTGGAATGGGTCCACAAAGTTGATTTTTGTTCAGATAAAGCAATTTCAAAGACGCCAAGTTACCCAACGATGAAGAAATAGCACCGCTAAGTTGATTTCAGCTCAAATATAATACAGTGAGAGTTAAAATTCCCTAATTCTTGTGGAATAAAACCCGAAAAGTGATTAGTTGAATAATACCCAAAGAAGCTGTTTACACTAATCTCCATATGGGTAAGATTACCTAGAATAGAGAACGGGAACTGGTGAAGCGTACCTTTTATAGTTTTATCCCACACGTCGAGAGGTTCAACCGGTTAATGTTCAGTAGAGCTAGAGATGAAAGTAGTAATTTGAAGAAGCCATTGCTTACTTTTGCATGTTTCTTTTTTCTATAAAGTTTAGATTCGATTCATATGTACAATGTATATATGTTTTTTTAGTGCAAACATTACGATGCTTTGTCGATATAATCTCTCTGTGTTTTGTTGATGACAAACGTATAATTCGCAATACATTATGTAAAATGTTAAGATACTCGTATTCACTCAAGAATACATTTGTATACTACTCTCGACACCTCCAAGACTGCATTCGACATGAATCACTAAAGGTATGTACAAACATGTCATTAACCAAACTAAGTGATCAAGGATTAATATTTTCTTAAAACTCACATTTTAATCAAATGTGACAAAAGATTTTAATTAACTTTATTTTTAAGAAAATGTTTTATTAAAAAGAAAATGGAAATTTGAATTTAGCATATTCCATATGCCAAAGAAATATCCTTTGAGGGTATAAACTACCCCAGATGGCATATCCTCACTAAAGGACAAATTTGCACGGACTCCGACGCGGAGGTTCCTTAAAGGAACCCGCGGTTCCTTATTGATAAGGTACCGCGGGTAGAGATAAGGAACCGCGGGTGTTTTTGACCATTGCAATGTTGTCCTATAAATAGTGGATCATTTCCAGGTTTTCTTTCAACCCTTTTTGCACAGTTTCTTTCAAAAACCATCTTAGATCCTTGATTAGTTAGTTTTGATTAATCTTGTTTAAGATGTGATTCAATCTTCAATCTCCTCATCCTCACAAGTGCAAAGAGAAGAACACTATCATTACCATGATGTGTTGGGTTCACTACATGATGAAGATCTTTCCTTCTATAGATCTAAGTTATGTTTTTAGTCTTCCTACTATGTATATGTAGAAGATCCAAGTGTTGGGTACACTTGGATGTGTTTGTAAGGGTAGAATATCCAAGTGATGGGTATCCTTGGATTAGGTGTTAGTTGTGTAGATCCAAGTCTTATTAGTACTTGGATATAGTGTTAGAGTTATAGATCTAAGTGTTGTGTGCTTAGATCTATATGGTTTATGTGTTTAGGCCATAAAACACAAGGTTTGTTATGTTGGGCCATAAAACATAACTAGTGGGTAGATTAGGTTGTGTCTTGGTAGTTCTCACTAAACTCTAAAGTGATGTGGTTGTGTCTAGGTAGTTCTCACTAAACTATAAAGTGATGTGGTTGTGTCTTGTGAGTTCTCACTTAGCGTTAAAGTGATTAGTAGTTGTGTTGTGTGAAGTTCTCACTTAGCTTCAAAGTGAAGAGTCGTGAAGATTGGTTCTAGCTTTCGATTAGAACTCGACATCTAGCCTTGTGTCGTTAAATGGAAGTGGGCGACGTTGTGTAGATTGGTCCTACCTAAGATTAGGACTCGACTTTTAGCTTAGAGTCGAAAAATGGATAAGCGACGTTGTGTATGGTTTCTCCACCTTAAGGAGTTTGTTGACTAGTGAAGTAACTCTCGAGTAAGGTGTACTCGAGGAGTGGAGTAGGGCGAAGAGGAGCTTCGTGACCGAACCACTATAAATCATCGTGTCGGTACTTTCATTTACATTTATGTCTTTACCTTTGTAGATGTATTTATAATTGCTTACTTGTGTTGTGTGTCTTTGTGTGCATCACATAATCTAAACATCTAAGTTGCGGAAAAGCTATGGCTAAGTACGTGTGTGCTTCATGTTTAGATTATAGTCAAGTGTACATCACTTAGTCTAAACATCCTAGTTGCGGAAAAGCTTGTGCTTAGTACGTGTGTGCTTAGTGTTTAGACTATTGCTTGATGTACTCTTGATTTGATGTGCTTGTGTGTTTTCTTACTTGTAGTATTTATCTCTCAATCAAACACATCTCACATCTAGTCAAGATTGATAAGGAATTTGATACAAAGGATTGTTAAGGTTTCAAATTAACAATGTTGCTACGTCCACTGTCGGCGGTTCGTTATTGGACCGGCGGTTCCTTATCAATAAGGAACCGCGGGCAGAGATAAGGAACCGCAGGCAGTAGATTGAGCCGAAATGTTTTGAAAATGAACTAGAAACTATTCAACCCCCCTTCTAGTTTCTACAATTGGTATCAGAGCGAGGTTACTCAAGATCTTTGAAGTATATTGTACTTTAAAGCTTAGATCGATCTTTGCTCTCTTTTTCAAAACAAATGGTTTTTAAAAATGAAAACGGTTTTTAAAAATAGAGACGATCTTTGTATCAAATTGTTCATAAAGAGTGATTACTTATGAAATGTGTTTTGTTGTTTTATTCATACAAGTTTTGGTGTTAAATAAACTTTGTATAATAGCTTGAATTAAATCTTTTCATGTTTGGAAGTATAAAAATCTTTTGTGTCATAATTAACTCTAAAATACGAGTTCTGTGTGTCTAAAATGATTTTTTAGAGTCCTAAGTCCTTCCAAAAAGTTACCAAATTATTTTGGCCAAAAACTCATTTTTTTGTTCTCTGACCGCGGTTCTTTATTGTTCCCCGCGGATCCTTATCAATAAGGAACCGCAGTCAGTCTGACTCAGATTTTTGAAAACTTTGAAAAATCATATAAAATCAACCGTAAGTCCGTAGAAGTCGTGCCACCCGTCATTTCGAACGTAATTGAATTTTCTTTCAATTAAAAATGCTTCCAAACCTTTATTCAAACTTTAAAATTTGGATGGTTTCTAAGTTCCATACTTTGTCCAAAGTATTGAGCGTCGGTTTGTCGTAAAACTTGTGTTTTACTCTTTTCTATTAAGTTGGACATCTCTTGGTGATATATCTTTGAAAATTGATATATTTACAAAGTGTTAAACTTAATTAAATCTTAAATGGGTCAAATACTATTTTCAAATAAAATCAAGCTATGAATACTTTGTTGTATCTAACACTCAAAACATGGACGAATGCTTTTATGTGTTAACCTAATTGTTTGTATGTGTTTCCTTGTGTGTTATTATTATATGTAGTCATTATTAAGTGTTCCTTGCTATTTGTTAGTATCTAGTTTTTCCTAATTAGGATGTATGCTAGATTTCTTGCATTTTAGTTGCAACATTATGTGTGCATTGCATATAGGATTAACATCTCTTTGTTTACAAATGTTACATAAACATCTTGTACACCTCGGGATGTTCTTTAACACTTTTAGGTTTGAAAGCTTTGGGAGCTTGTCAAATCTATTGATTTAGGTCGTCTTACTCGATCATTGTGTTATTAGTTCAAGTAGATAAATGTCTCACTATAAAACATGAAACACCCTTTGAAAATCTTAGCTATTTTCTCTTAAAAGAGTGTTTGTGGGAATCAAGAAAGACTTGATTAAATATCAATGCATTATTCAAACTATGATTGGTATCATTATCGAATCTAATTGACATGTTTTTTAGTGTAGACATGAATGTGGTTTATTAATAATATACATCGGATCATAACTCACACTTGTGTTGATGGTGTTATATTGAATCTACTTGTTCAAATTGTTAGACATATTTTGTTTAATAATTACTTATAATGCACAATAGAGTCGGTTTGATAACTTGGATGTTTCATCCGAAATACTCAAGTAATTTACATTGCTATGCAATTTATAAATGTGTCATTTCCGAAAGAACAATCAAGAGTGTTCCTTTGGTTTGTGTAAACTTTGTTTATACACTTCAAAGTTATTGGCCTCAAGTTTTATTAAGGTAAATAACCTTAACTAGACTTGTTTGACAAGATATGCAATGGTGCATTCATAACCCTTATTAGGTCATGCATTGTGTCGCCATGCAAGTTTCATCCTTGCTAAACTTTATTAGGCAAATGTTGGAATTACATTTTGTCTAACTTGAGAATGACTACTAGATAATTTATGCACTAGGATCTTAATTTGACCTAACGGTTGAATTACTTCCATGTGAGAAGTTGAGTTGGTGTATAACTCGTAAAAATGGTCGTGTTTAGCCTTAATTGAGCACCTCTAGTGATAGTCTCATACTCATTCTCTAAATTGGCTAAATGGCTCTTCCTATATATGACTAATGATAGTTTACTTTGATGAACTTTGTATGTCATTAGGAGTCTTTTTCTTTTGTAGCCATTAGGTTTTTCTTAGCTTTCCTCTTACGTGCTAATTGAACCTATGTGTCTTTCCTTTGTGTGTGTTCTAGTTTTTATTTCTCTTAAGCACGACTTTATGATAAGTTAGACTAGAACATTAGGATTTGCTGAATTGGAAAATCCTCCTTCACCACCTAAACCTAGCCTCTGTAGGCGGTTCTTTAAATAGACCGCGGCTCCATATCAATATGGAATCGCCGGTGGAGATAAAGAACCGCGGGCAGAAGCTCTCAAATTCGGGTTTTCTGAAACTTCCCAATTGTTCCAACACCCTTTGGAATCTTTGTTTCAAACCTTTGATCACTCCCAAATATCTTGGGCTTTCCCTTTTTAACCCTTTACTAGTTTGGATCATCCCCTCACCCCTTAAACCACCCATTACTACCATGTTCTACAAGAACCTCCAATTCATCCAAAACCTCCTCTTCAAAGAGGCACCTCAAAATTAAGATTAAGTTACCCAAACTTAACTCTTCACCCTTTCACACACCCAAGAATGAGATTGTTCTAATTCTCATCTCTTCATCACCCTCACCACCTCTTGCTCCATGCAAGACTACCTCAACCCATGGTACCAACCATTCACATGGTTCTACCTCCTCTTCATTCCAATCTAGAATGAATGAGCTAACCTCACCCTTCACTCCAAGTACTCTCTTGGATGTGACTACCCAACCTCAACCCATCCAAAGCATTCCCATTGTGAATGACTTTGTTGATACCTTGGTGACTTCACCTTTTACCCCTTCAAACTCACCCACATCACCCATCCAAAGCATTCCTATTGTGAATGACTTTGTTGAACCCTTGGTGACTTCACCTTTCACCCCACCAAATTCCGCCACCACCCTTGTCTTTCATTTAAGCATGTGGATTGCTTATTGCTAAGACATCTAATTTAAGCAAATCTTAGTTTTCTAGTGTAACTAGGATTAAAATTATGCTTAAGTTTTAGGCTTGAGTTTCATACATCTTTGTATGATCTTTATTCTCTTGTTTTTTCCTTCATGTTTTTCAACATGATCTTTTTTTCTTTGAGTCTTGGAACTTGTTGTTATTATGTTTCTTTCTTTTCTCTTATTTTGAGTCCTTTTCTTAAACTAATAAGAATTAGGAATCTTCTTGGAGATTTACATTACATGTAGCTTGATTTGTGATATCTAGATAGATGACTTGCTTGTATGCTACTTGCTTATATATCTTCTTGCTTATCCGTATGCTATATGCTTAATTGAGTAGTTAATGAATGCATGCTTATTATAAAGGTCTTGTCTTTGTCAAGCAATTCCGATATAATATCTCTTAGATGTGTCTAACTCATGCATGTCCTTATATGCTACGTGCTAACATGTTTTACTTAGTCTTCTCTTTTTAAGTAATCATGTTTCTTGCATGTCATATGTGTTAATTGCGCACCTTCTCTCATTGGTTTATTGTAGACTTCATTAGGCATTGCATGAATTATCCTATGTGCTTACTTGATTATGTGTTAGATTTTGTACTAACTCTTTCATGTCTTCTTGAGCTTCTTTTGAGTTTCTTTTCTCATTTTCTTTCGAGATTTCACTATCACCTTCTAAGGTAATTTGTGAAGTTATCCTTAACTTCTTTGCTGAGTCTCTCTCAATTCATTTTAATCATGTTCTTCTAAGTCGATTCTCTTTCTTCTAGTCTTTCTAAACTAAGTTGAGTCGAGCCTTACCCTTTCCTCATCATGTAATTGTTCTTTGAACATCCATAATGATTGAGAAGAGCTACGAAACTTTGAGCATGTAGTTTATCGTATGCTAAACACCATTTGGTGTCGACATTCATACGCATTTTTGCCTATAATGTCCTATATCCCAATTTTTCTTAAAGCGTCGATTTATCCGCTTTTGGTTTTCCTTTATTTTTTTTGTCAAAAATGTCTCTAGGTTGAGATATTTTTGTTCCTCTTTTTGAGAGTTGATTGCGGTTAAAATTTACAATTGGTATGGGTGATTCCATCAATTCTAAGTTTTTAACCCCTTGAGATGATATCTTCAAATTCTTGGATGTTTCTTTTCTACCTCTATTCCAACAATTTTGAATTGATTTCCTCAAAATCCTCTCCTTGTTTTTTGAGAGTTGATGGTTAAATCTTGAATTTTCTTGGGTGATTCCAAAAATTCTATGATTTTTACCCTTTGACATATTATCATTACAATTGGTATGGATGTTTCTTTTCTATCTCTATTCCAACAATTGTGAATTGATCTTGTCACGATCCTCTCCTTTATTTATTTCTTTTTGGTTGATAGCATCGCGTGCACACTTCTTTCTTCAATGCTTGTCATTGTTTGTGCAAACGACTTGTTTATCATCCTCTTTTTATATATGCTCTTGTCTACTAACCTTGTTTTGTAGGACACTTCTAACCCATTTTTGTAGCTAGTCACTATTCTTGCTTTGTTGGTGTCTCAAGCAAGGGGGAGCTCATATCAAGGGGGAGCATTTGCAAGAGTTCAAGTCACTACATTTGCGATCGTTGACTCACTCAAATTGCATTCATCGAACATCTTGCAAGTAATGCATTTTGGACACTCGTAGATAAGCATATTATTATGCTTGGAGTTGGTTAACCTATGGTGATTGAAGACTTCACTAGGATGACGCAAGCTCAATGTCTTTGGATGATGGGTTTATGGTTTAGATTCTCGCCTCTCAAACGACAACCACAATGGATGATTAGATTTTTGGATGCATGTTCTCTCGAAGTCGATCCTCCTCTTCAACAAATGAAGACTACCTTTCAGATGCAAGCTCGTGTGATCGATGACTACCACTTTGGACGTGTGCTCTCTCGACGTTGATTCTTCTCTTCTTCAAGACGTTGACTACCTTTTTGATTCGACAAAAGGGGGAGAAGTAAGTGTAAACGAGTAACTTATGCATTTTAATATGTATCGCGGTTTACTTGTTTGTCATCATCAAAAAGGGGGAGATTGTTAGTGCAAACATTACGATGCTTTGTCGATATAATCTCTCTGTGTTTTGTTGATGACAAACGTATAATTCGCAATACATTATGTAAAATGTTAAGATACTCGTATTCACTTAAGAATACATTTGTATACTACTCTCGACACCTCCAAGACTGCATTCGGCATGAATCACTAAAGGTATGTACAAACATGTCATTAACCAAACTAAGTGATCAAGGATTAATATTTTCTTAAAACTCACATTTTAATCAAATGTGACAAAAGATTTTAATTAACTTTATTTTTAAGAAAATGTTTTATTAAAAAGAAAATGGAAATTTGAATTTAGCATATTCCATATGCCAAAGGAATATCCTTTGAGTGTATAAACTACCCCAGATGGCATATCCCCACTAAAGGACAAATTTGCACGGACTCCGACGCGGAGGTTCCTTAAAGGAACCCGCGGTTCCTTATTGATAAGGTACCGCGGGTAGAGATAAGGAACCGCGGGTGTTTTTGACCGTTCTGCAATGTTGTCCTATAAATAGTGGATCATTTCCAGGTTTTCTTTCAACCCTTTTTGCACAGTTTCTTTCAAAAACCATCTTAGATCCTTGATTAGTTAGTTTTGATTAATCTTGTTTAAGATGTGATTCAATCTTCAATCTCCTCATCCTCACAAGTGCAAAGAGAAGAACACTATCATTACCATGATGTGTTGGGTTCACTACATGATGAAGATCTTTCCTTCTATAGATCTAAGTTATGTTTTTAGTCTTCCTACAATGTATATGTAGAAGATCCAAGTGTTGGGTACACTTGGATGTGTTTGTAAGGGTAGAATATCCAAGTGATGGGTATCCTTGGATTAGGTGTTAGTTGTGTAGATCCAAGTCTTGTTAGTACTTGGATATAGTGTTAGAGTTATAGATCTAAGTGTTGTGTGCTTAGATCTATATGGTTTATGTGTTTAGGCCATTAAACACAAAGTTTGTTATGTTGGGCCATAAAACATAACTAGTGGGTAGATTAGGTTGTGTCTTGGTAGTTCTCACTAAACTCTAAAGTGATGTGGTTGTGTCTAGGTAGTTCTCACTAAACTATAAAGTGATGTGGTTGTGTCTTGTGAGTTCTCACCTAGCTTTAAAGTGATTAGTAGTTGTGTTGTGTGAAGTTCTCACTTAGATTCAAAGTGAAGAGTCGTGAAGATTGGTTCTAGCTTTCGATTAGAACTCGACATCTAGCCTTGTGTCGTTAAATGGTGAAGTGGGCGACGTTTTGTAGATTGGTCCTACCTAAGATTAGGACTCGACTTTTAGCTTAGAGTCGAAAAATGGATAAGCGACGTTGTGTATGGTTTCTCCACCTTAAGGAGTTTGTTGACTAGTGAAGTAACTCTCGAGTAAGGTGTACTCGAGGAGTGGAGTAGGGCGAAGAGGAGCTTCGTGACCGAACCACTATAAATCATCGTGTCGGTACTTTCATTTACATTTATGTCTTTACCTTTGTAGATGTATTTATAATTGCTTACTTGTGTTGTGTGTCTTTGTGTGCATCACATAATCTAAACATCTAAGTTGCGGAAAAGCTATGGCTAAGTACGTGTGTGCTTCATGTTTAGATTATATTCAAGTGTACATCACTTAGTCTAAACATCCTAGTTGCGGAAAAGCTTGTGCTTAGTACGTGTGTGCTTAGTGTTTAGACTATTGCTTGATGTACTCTTGATTTGATGTGCTTGTGTGTTTTCTTACTTGTAGTATTTATCTCTCAATCAAACACATCTCACATATAGTCAAGATTGATAAGGAATTTGATACAAAGGATTGTTAAGGTTTCAAATTAACAATGTTGCTACGTCCACTGTCGGCGGTTCGTTATTGGACCGACGGTTCCTTATCAATAAGGAACCGCGGGCAGAGATAAGGAACCGCAGGCAGTAGATTGAGCCGAAATGTTTTGAAAATGAACTAGAAACTATTCAACCCCCTTCTAGTTTCTACATGTTTTTATACGATTCAATTTATGCAGGCCATTTCTTTGTACAGGCCGAATAATTAGTCTTAAAATAATGACTTGGGACTTAAGAAAACATCATACACTTTTTAGACTAGACACTAATAATATCAAAACCCTAATATAAGTTATTCATTCACTGAGTTTGGTTCTACATGTAATAACAGAATCATGTTACAAGTTTTTTGTTGTTTCTTAGAAGAAAGGTGCAATTTGGGCAGCCATGAGAGAACGCTGATCGTGAGGCTGGTCAAATCACCAGCTGAGTCTGGAAACGCCCTTGACGACTGAAAACAAGTATGGCAAGTATGTCTTCTTGATTTCTACAAATTTTTGAGGGTTTCTCTTTCATTATGACTAGAAGGCTTATTTTATTGTGTTCGATCAATAGTAATATATTTTCTGGTTATGGAGAAGTATTTTGCAGCCGAATTTTAATCTCGCAACTATGAAGATGTTGGGCAATCTGATGGTTGCATGTGTTGTCGGAAGCTATTGCTTTCTTAAATATATGCCAAAATCAGCTGATATCTGGAAAATGGTACTCAATTAATGTACAGAACTTTGTTTACTCCGGCTTAACTTATTACTCCGGTTTGTAGGATTGACTCGTGAGGTTTAAGCCTATCGTCACATAAACACATGTAAAATAGCTAAAACCTTACCTTAAAATCAGGCTTATTTGCACCTGTCATGAATATAATTGGAACTGAAAACTATTAAATGGATTGTATTAGATATGAGATTTTTACCCTCGATTAGTTTCATCATTCTTTACTTCCAGCAAACCATGAACATGAGATTAAGGCTGAGCATTTTCACCCGACAAATCGGGCCGAACCGACCTTATTCGGTTCGGTTTTCGGTTTAGTCGGTTCGCTTCGGGTCAAGGTGTGTCCATATGTATGCTATTACTCTCATGCTTAAAATATTCATCACTACAGGCTCATTCACTGAAAGTAAGAGTAGATAGAATGGTCATTCAACGAAACTTGTATGGCCATTGGCATGTATTCATGTACCACAAATGGGCATTGTGCTTTCACTTTTATGAACTCCGCAACCTAAGAACATGTTCTCTAGTTTACGCGATTTACGCGTACTGATTATATCATATTAATGCGAAAAGTATAAGTATGATTCAGTTCAAGATCCACATAAGCAGAGGAACAGTAAAGTATGTGCGAAGGCATGCTAGGATGAATGGTGTTCAAGCAAAGGCGAAACTACATGAAGCTGAACTAAGTTTGAACAACCAAATGTAGAGGGAAGTAAACCAACATTCTTTATTCTTTTTCATCATGACAGCATACGTATGCACCACTAACCACTCTAACTGACATAAGTGTACGCTTTGATTTTTCAACAGGATGATCTTGTTTTACACGCGAGTTTACAATCAAAGATTTTGGCTGAAACAAGTGGCTATTAAGTCCTCTTTTTTGCGTTTATGGAATTCTGTTTGTGAAGTATCCAGTTACTTCTATGCTAAGAGATCGATATACGGCCCGGGTCGGGAGGGTTTGGGCAACAGTTCAAAACGAGCCTTTTTTCAGTACAAAATACACCCCAAAGTTGACTCATTAAAAGTTGAATGGGTCGAAACAAACATTGTAACAGGTGCGGTTTGAAACCGGCCCTTTGAACAATTATTCACCAGGGGTGGGAGTGGTTGAAACAGGCTTTTTAGTTATAGTAAATGGGTCGTAATTGTATGACATCGAAATTCAAAGTGATATTCTTTTTACATAGAATCATAATCATATATTGATAGGTCTTCTTCCATCGCCACCTATGTCATCATCACGAAACGGTAATGGTGGACCGTATGGTCACGGAAACAATAGTAGGGACATAAAGCCCCTGTGTGTGGATATCAGTAAGCAAAGGTCTAGCAATAGGCTAAGTTGTGGCATAAGTTTCATCATAGTTTTATCTGCGGTCGTAGCCGTGGTTCTAGTCTCCGTTTCTGTTTGGGTTCTATTGGTTAAACGTAGGGAAGAGACCCAATCAGGATACACCCTACAAGCTACTTTACTATCCGTCACAAAATCATCAGGGGTTGAAATGCTTGGCAAAGGGTTCGGGAATCTTTGGCAAAAGTTGAAATGCTTAGCCGACTACACCACATAAATTTGGTTCGATTGCTTGGCATTTGTACAGAGAAAATAAATCTTTGGCATTTGTAATCCCAAATGGAACCGTCGAATACTCGAATCTCACCTTGACGATATGTAATGTTTGACATTCCTAAGTCAATTGTTTGACTTGAAGAGTCAACTGTTTTAGTTTTTTTTTTTGAAGATGGGAGTAATGTTGCTATCAAGGTACTTTTTCGCGATGATCAACAAGGGGGTCGTGAATTCTTGGGGAAGTTAATGCTTAGCCGACTACACCACAGAATTTGGTTCAGTTGCTTGGCATTTGTGGAGAAAAGTAACCAGCGTTTGGTTTATGAGCTAATCCCAAACGGAAGCGCGGAATCTCACCTTCATAGTATGGAATGTTTGACTTGTAAAAGTAAACTATTTTAGCCTTTGTGTGCTTTATTTTTTGTAGGGGTGTTCACGGGTCGGTTCAGTTCGGGTAGTTAGATGATTTTGACTATTCATCGCGGTTCGGTTAGTTAAATTTACTATCTGTAACCGAACCGTACAAGGCGGTTAATCGGACATACGGTTACCCGAAATGAGCGGTTACCTACGGTCGGGTCACGGTTAACCATTATATAAGTTTCATAAAGTTTTAGTTTATAAATAATAATATGGTTTAAAACATAGAATGTAGTTTTCATATAATTCAACGACATTAAATAGATAAAAATCATGTAAAAGTTATTTTGTTAAAAAAAGTGCATTAGAATATTCATAAATAACATATTAACTAAAAAATATTTATTCGATATTTATAAACTACAATCACATTAATTAAATTTACACATACATGTTTAAAACAATTGACATTAAGAGTAAAACAATCGTTGTATAATAAAAGTAGGGTACTAATACAATTAATACATGTACTATAATTTGAATATTTAGTTAAAAAAAATCATGTATAATATGTGCGGTTCGGTTCGGTTAACCACGGATATCTAAAAATGAAAACCGTAACCGAACCGTTATAAGCGGGTTTTTTCGGTTTCGGTTCTTTTCGGTTTCGGTTTCTTCGGTTTCGGGTTTTTTGGTTTCGGATTGAGCGGTTCAGCTCGGTTTCCCGGTTTTTTTTAACACCCCTAATTTTTTGTTTAAAAGGATTGAAGTGAGATTTTGTTTGTTTAGGGATTGATAAGGAAGTTGCACCACTGGATTGAGGGGCCTGCTTGAAAATAGCTTTGGGTGCGGCTCGAGGGTTACATTACTTGTATGAAGATTCAAGCCCAAGAGTCATACAAAGAGACTTCAAGTCTAGCAACAACATTCAACTAGAACTTACTCCTAAAGTTTCTGATTTTGTTTGGCTCGATCCGCTTTAGATGAAGAAACCAACATATTTTGACACGTGTTGTAACACCTCCATTTTACCTTATAGCATGCAGCGGAAGCTAATTTGGGGTATTACTATCAAAGTACCATAGTCACAATAATAGAAAATGCTTAAAAACATTTTATAAATTGTAACACCCCCAAATTTATACAACTCAGTACAGCGGAAGACTCGTTGGTGTTACGGGATAGCACATTACTCACATCATAGACAACGCATAAAAATCGCGTCGTTTAATAATAAATCATTTCCATTCATAAACATCAAAGTTACATCGGTCCCAAGTCATTATATTTCATACAAAGTTTTACAAAGTATTTGAATGGAAAATATTGTTTAAGTGCGGGCCATGAATTCTTGTCGTCTTCCCGAGAATTACCTTCAAGTACCTGAGATAAAACATGTTAAAAGAAAAGGTCAGCGATAACGCCGAGTGAATTCATAGAGTTTGATAAAATCCATCAATATAATATCAGTATAAGATTATTACTGAAAATCATTTTGTACAAATCATTTTGATAGGCCATAAAATAGCCAAAGTCATTTTATACAAATCCTTATCGAAAATCATAATATAGGCATTTGCCTTAAAAATCATTATACGAGCCAATGTCGTAAAAACAATCATACAATACGTCTTATAACGTTGTATGAAAATAAAAACCGTTATATAAATATGGTTATGAAAACCAAAATACAAACATAATATCAATAGTATGACCCAGTATTGCTAGTCAGGCAATACATCGTAATTCGGAGCGTCTAGTAGTATTTCGTTAGTTTTGGATTATTACAAGTCGCATGACATTGTTACCTTACTAAACCAAACGGGTAGCTAACCCGATACCAATTTTTGCCCATCTAAAGTAGCGTGTCGTTACAAAGGTCACGCTATGGAAATCTTCTCATACATAAATTCGCTTACCAATCAATGTGGCACGATGGGGATCAACCGTCAAGGCGCAAACTGGGGTGATCGTCCCCAAATAGTACTATTAAATGCATAAGCGTCTACCAAATCCCGGTAGTTCACAATTCATGCTAATGGGACTTTTAGTGACATAACCTAACTTTAATAATCCATTTAATTTCATCTATCGGGTCCTTTATTCATTTATCGGGTCATACAATCGGGTCATTCAATCATTCGGGTCCAAAATCAATAAACAAACAATCGAGACAAATGGTGTCCTATTTAATAAAAACTAACATGTTATCTCCCTCGCGGGTTTATAAAACATTTCATAAAAACATTTAAAAGAGTGCGAGGCTATGAACTCACGTTGATATGGGAAGGCGGGTTATCGGCAATTCGGATGTACGGTACGTGCTTCAATCACAGAAACCTAGACAAATAATACTCGGTCTTAGACGTTTGTCCAATGACTTTATAAAAATACCAATTATGTATACATATGATGATTATATATATATGATGATCAAGTGGGTTTACATATTCTCGTTTACTCATTTTAGTGTTATATGTCGGTAACTTTTATACTAGCTCACTAGTTTTACTTATTTACACGTTTTAAGTCCAATAAACTTATTATAAGTTCTTTAACTTGTTTTAATCCATTTTACACTTATATTATCAGTATTTAAACTTTACAAATTGGGCCTAAATGGGTTAAGCCCAATAAGTTCTTTTTATGGGTGTTTATCTTATTTAGTCCAATTATTAGCCCAAGTATTAGTCCAATATGTTTACTTAGCTCGTTAATGTCCGTATGCCCTATAGTTCGGGTTTTATCGGTTTTTACTTGTTATACATGTCTATATATCAGTATATAAGTTTTATAAAGTTTTCATTAGACGGGTCCAACCATCTAAGTTTTATTTAGCAAAAACGTTAATTTTACGGCAATAGCCGAAAAAGTCGTAAAAATCAAGTTTATAGTTTTATAACTTATAAAACTTAACAAGTTACCATTTTTATAAAATGTCCACTTATTTAACCTTTTACATACTTGTATAAATAAAATCCATAAGTTAGTGGGTTTTTATTTTACATTTTATACTATTGAAATTTTGAGTGCTTATATAATAGTATTATTCTTTAATTTCCAAAAATCTGATTTTTATCTTCACTTTCACCAAAACTGCCATATCTTGAGTTCTACATGGAGATAGAAGCTCAAATTTTTATCACATAAACTAAATGATATGTGCTACATTTAACTCTTCTATAGCTACTGTTGAATCATCCTATAAGTATTTTCTAAAAATCGTCCAAAACAGTAACCTCAGATTTATACCCTAAACTTGTTTTGATCATATCTCACTCATTATTTTGATTCCATTGCATGGCCAACTCTCACATGTGTACAAGACCCATAGATTACTGTAAATACATCCTACTTCATCATTTTATCAGTTCATGACTTGCTTCTTTACTGTTTTATACAGCCATCAAATTTAGACAAGATTTTAGCCTTGTTTCTTATAGTTTTTCACCTTTTTAATCATGTTTATCAACAACAAATCCCCACATAACATTTTTATCATCATATAATCATCATATACATATACAATAGGAAATAAAATACATGTTTACATAATCAAAATAACAAGAAGATGAGGAGGACAATCTTTATACCACCAACTTGATGTAGGTTATGAGTTTGACATGGTTTTGGATGGATAAACTTATGATGCACCAAGACCACCTTCATGACCACCATTCTTCTTAGAAACCTTGTGGAAAATCATCCTCAAGACACTATGAAAACTCCTCCTTGGATGTTATAAGTACCACCAATCTTCATCTTTTTGAATGGAGATTAACATATGTTAATTATAACATATATTTATGGTTAAACTTTGATCAATGATGGTGTTTTTGTGGAGAAAATGGGACGGCTCAAGAGAGAGTAGAGAGGAAATTTGGGTGGTTTGCATGTAGGAAATGAGATGAGTGGTAAGTTGCTCATGGTTTTGTGTAAGCCTTAGCTTACATTGTAAGCAAAGGACAAGTGTAGGTTTATTAAGTAAAAACTTGACACCAAAGTGGTATATTTGCTAGTGTTGGCCGGTTTTGGAGTGGGGTGGGACAAGTGTCCCACTTGTCTCATCCCATTTATTTACGGGTACTCCTCGATTCTAGTTTCCTCGATTTGCGTGCCCTCGGGTCGTTTTACGAAAAACGTTTTTATAAATTATGAATCACCGTCACAAAACGAATCTAATAAAAATTGTCTCATCAAAAACGGAGTTCGAAAACGTAAATACGTAATCCTAGGGTTTCCGGTTTAGTCGTAAAGGACGTTAAAATAAAATCGTAAGTCCTAATCTCTTCTCGTAAATTTGTGAGTTTATGAATCAACACAAATTTAAAACTCCAAAATAATATTCATGGATAAATTTATTTTCTGAAATGTCTGACTGTCACCAAGGACGGTGTATGTAAACGTAAGCATGTAACGTTGAATCCTCCGGTTTAGACGTAGTCAATGCTACTCCAAGACGTAAATCCGAATTTCTTCCCAAAAATAAGTGAGTTCATATTGTATCATTAAAATAATATTTTCAAATAATATTTGAGAATAAAATATCAATCATAAATTGACGGATTGTCACATAAATATCACATGTTTTTCCAAAGATCTAGTTTTATTCTCTAGAATGATAACTTTTCAAGATACCACCATCCGTAGCCCGCCAGTCCTCATTCACCTGAAATATATGCCTTAAAGTCAACACAATGGTTGAGTGAATTCATAGGTTTTAAACAATATTTGAATACAAGTACGACTTCAGGCCTACAATGTTATACACCCTAATTTTTAAATTTATCGATTCTTATTGCACTAGCTTATGACCCCGCGACTAGACATTATCAGAAAAACCCAACAAATTGCCCTTAAGTATGAAGTTTGTCGGACTACCCTTAGTTAGCAAAATAAAGCATATATGTTTAGCCTAGGTGGGAACCATTAGCTGCTGACAAGAGCGACTTGCCTAGACAGGAGATGTCAGTCTCCAATAGTACTATTCACAATATTAGCGTTCATTACATGATTAGCGGTCCATAATTAAAAAGGGACTTTAACGACAATAAGTAAACGTAGTGTCAGTAATCATATAGGTAACATACAAAAATGTTTGTATTCCAGTTTTAGCATATATCCCCCTCATGAATTTTCAAATCATTTATAAAGCATTTAAAAGTGATCCTATGAACTCACCTTAGCCTAAAGAGTCTTGAATTATTAATCACAACCTCCTCACAATATCTTAGTTGACACATAATATGTATATATATCAAGTCATAATCTCTGAGTTCAATCGTTTCTTATTTCATATATTTATTATTTGATTCATATATTTTGGTTATTATAGTATCATTGTTCGGGCCATTATACTCAGAAGCCATTCTATAAACGTTTGAGGAGCGAATACACTTTAAATCGTAAACCCAACCACTCATTCAGAACGTAATATCGAGATGGAACATCTTTGTACAAAGTTCCCTACTAACAAGATACTTAGTATATTATTACATTTTATGTCTTTAGTTTCAATATTGGCAAAAATAGTCCTTTTAGTTATATTTTAGCATAATTACACTTTTAACCCTTTAAGTATATATTTTCATTATTTGCAATTTAATCCCTCAATATTTAATCATAGGGTCTCAAACTTTCCAAAATTTATTCTTATAGATTTAAATTTCATAAAATGACAGTTTTGGCCCAAAATTTAAATTTCATAATACGCGAGTTTCATCAAACATAACTACGGGAATAAGATCAGGCTAAATGTTGACTTACTTTCTCTATCCATGATGTTCACGGGTTTCTGATGAATGCAACTTTTCGCCGATCTAAGCTTGATTAAGAACAATCAGATTTTCACTTGATAGATATTCCATCAAGTTTGATTTACGAAACATAATTTACGCAGTCCTTGAAGTCCTAGGGTAGATCCAGCTTATATGCCTTTCAATCCCAACCTTTACGTCATCTCAATGGTCCCATACAACGGGGACTTATATCCCATGATTTGTCAGATCATGAATTCATTCTTCCAACGTTAAAAATTGTGGCATAACTTCGCTACCCATTTGGCATTTCAAGATCTACATTTCATATTCACATAACCTCTTGCCCACTATCGGCAGTTAATAATCAAATCCTAATTTCAACAATCATTTCAGATCTCGCGGGTCGGGTATTTTGCAAGGATAGGTTCGCCATCATAGGAAACCTTAAACCTAAAAGACATGTCCAACTCACAATGGGTGTATGTCGGGTGTCTTTATCTCAACTCCTGCTTACAGATGCTCTAATATTTAGATCTTAACAAGATTCGATCTCGATCCTAATACGATAATTATCAATGGTAACCTTTCCAAAGGAAAACGATTATACGGTCTATTACCAAAGGTCAATCATTCAAACATAAAACAGCACTAATTTACTTTGTATCATTACTTTACCTCGTCCCTTCGATTTGGGGTGGTACATAGTACTCTCATCAAGGTTCGTTCTCAATGATTTCAGAGCAAATCTCTAGAAATTCGATGCGAAGCGAGGATCTTGATATAGATGTTCGATACAGGCACACTATGTTTACATAACTCCTTTGCATTTATCATTAACGGGAATGATATTAGCAGATTTGGTCAGTCTGTCGACGATGACCCAAATCGAATCAAATTCAGATGATGACCTTTGCAATAGCTAGACGTTTACTAATGTATGAGGCGATGTCTGCCTGCATAATTGCCATCAGTACAACTTCTTCAGACAAAGATACTTTTTGTCATAAAATGACATAAATAGAATACTTATACTTACAAATTCCAACATAACTATATCTCACAATCCTCTATTTTTAGTCAACCACGAGTGGCCTCTAAAATATTTAATGCTATTGGCTTCTCAATTTTAATGGTTCACATTAGCCGCGAACCCCTTTTATTATCTATATTATCCTTCTTACAAACATTGTTTATTTTTATATTGTTCGGCAATTTATTTTGCACCTTCATCATTAAGGAACATGTCCTAATTGGTTCTTTATATTTTATACATAATGTGTCAGTATCTACATTCACTTTTCCAGATAAATAATTATCATGTCCACAATTTACTCAGATATTCTTTCTATATTATGCGTCAGAAATTTCGTTCACTTTCCTCATGAAATAAATATCATAACCGTATTTATTCAAAATTCTTTCTTCATATCTTCTATGTTTTAGTTTCGTCTTTACTATCATTTTTATCCGTTTTACTCAATCCGTCGTTTAAAGCGTCGATAATTATTACAACTAATTAAATATTAAATATTCAATTTTTATGAAACGTAAACGTAAATTTTTTTAAATTTCTTAGTTCGACCAATCATATAAAATGTTCAAAATAAATTTGAATTTAATTAACAAGATTTTTGTTGATTTATCGAAAATAATTAAAATAATTAATAAGATCCGAAAATGTTCGAGAAATCTTTGTTTATATTTTGGTCAAAATTTTCTTAGTTGAAAAGAAAAAATTGTTGTTTCGAATTCAAGTTATGGTTTAAATGGTTTTCCTCAATCCTTTTTAAGTTATCTGGAGGTATACACAAACATTTACCCCTAAACAGAAGTTTAGTTAAATGGTTTGTGTATAAGGGAATGATCCCTTTAAAATCCTTTGTTAAAACATTTGTCAAAACATATTTCCATTTCTTTTTGGTAAAATCCAAGTCTTAAAAGGGCTCTTAATTTTTGAAGAGTCAATTTATATTCCATTATCTATTAATCATATGGTTAAATCATGTAAAGATTCAAGTCTTTAATCACATGTTAAATATTTAAGGTACAGGCTTTTATTGTTTAGCCAATTCAGGGCGATTCATAACTAATTATAAACTCATTATTATTATTATATACAAACATATAGTCTTTAATGATCACGAGCATGAATTTATCAAATTACAGCCTACACACGTGATTCACCAAATTTATGAATACTACATGTGTATTAGTCAATCCAAACGTCACCACGTGAAACTCATAATGTTCATTACAAGTACCAGATGTAGTGATTGGAATACATAATCTCTTTCGCAGATGCGAAGTTGATGATAACCATACCGTGGATCAAATCTTTTAAAACATACGCTAGAACCTTGTAAATGATCGAACAAATCTTCCATTTCGAGTTATGGATATCGTTTTCGATTGTCAATTTACTCAGTCGCAGTAATCTACAAATATAAGGAATGATTACACCATAGCTCTTCAGGATGACAGGCTTGGTATAATAAAATCTTTCTCCGACAACTCTCTCAGCTGTACGATAATTCCTTTAATTCAGATGGTGCTGACGTACAGTGCACAAGTCACAGGTGCAGCACCGAAAATATAATCAATACCAATTTCAACTTGCCTTAATGGCGAAAGTCTAGGTAATTCATCAACAAATACTTCCTAAGATTTCAAATAACATAAACATCTCTTAATACAGGATATGGTCATCCATCAAGAATTATTTAGATCACTTTTGATAATCAACATCTTATCATTTAGGGGAATTCAATTCGAGTTCCCATCAATTAAGACAATGTCTTCATGTCATAATCAATTAATCCATTCTACTGGCATTACCAACTTTCCAGTTTTATTGTCGTCGATAAGATGTGAACTTCTCAAAAGTCTAATAATAACTCATAATCCTTCACAAGTTCAAGGATATATGGAGACACAACTTTCATCTAAAGAGTAAGGTCAACGCAAAATCTATGCGAGAGAATTTCAAATAAGATACAGACGAAAACATTTAATGATTATTAATATATCCCATGTTTTCAAAATTTGAATACGCATTCGAAATCTCCTCGGATCGTTACCCAGGTCATTCAAATGAAATCAAATCATAAGAAATGATAGGAACGTCGATACGTCCAATCGGGTATCAACACTCGGTAATCATATACTTTTCCTAAGAATCTCACTACGGGAGAATTGGACAAGAAAGAATTGTCAATTGTCAAATAAGACAATTTCCACAGATGAGTAAATTCGACTCAGAAGAATAGATGCTACAGGCACATATGTAGGTGTCCCTAACATTATGTCCTTATTTTTCACTTCTTGCAGATCTCATAAATTTTTATTCTTTCACAATCTTCAAAGAAAATGTAGTGTTTATTCATTAGTTTTATGGTGACTACTAATCAGTCTTGCATGGTCCATTCCAAATTGTATGTAGGCGCGCAACTATATACAATTTCAAGATTAACGATGCAATACTCAGTTCGTCAAAATTTTATCATCATGTATATAATAAAAACATTTTCATGCTCAATTCTTAAATAAGAATCAAAAATAAATTTACGAAGATTTTCTTTGTTATGGAAATAATTAAGTTTCCAAAGCGTCTCATAAACAACTTCATTTTTATATCAATCACTTATAAATCTCACTTTGAATAATCCTTATTGTGATGAAAATTAAATTTTCTCAAAGGATACCGTTTTAACTTTATAAAAACAATGTGTGATCTGCAAAAGAGTGATGAAAGCTTGTTCACCAAGAATTAACTACGATATGATAGGAAATGAGCTTAGCCAATTAATCATGAGGTTCATGACCTCGATGGCACTCATGAAGAATAATTCACAACGTAACTCAAATCAAGATGAGTACTTGTTCAATGGTTGCATCGCTAATGCGAACATTAGGATGAAGCAAGAAAAGATAGATAACATCGATACATGTAGAATTTAGCAATCAAAGGTAGTCTTTTCATTAATCACAAACAAGTCAAAATTGTACCGTAACACATTACGTGTCACTATGTCATACAATTCTCAGAACTCATCCTACCAACTGATGTCACAGTTAAGTTAGGGATTTTTAAAAGATACTACAATGAATACTAATCTACAAGAGTCATTAGGTGTTCCATATGTCCCGGAAGATCCATCGGTCTCAATTCAGAAGAAGATTTCTTCAATTTATTTCTTGGACACTGGGCATCCTCGTTAGCGGACAATGGTCTAGGAACAACCCTTAACACGAATCAATAATCAATTAAATCCTTATAATTCAATCACAAAACTTAACGACTTCCTCTTAACAATCTTATATCCCATACAAGTTAAATTTTACTTTATTCAAGTTTCAATCAATTTTATACTCAATTCGATATCCTACCTCATTATCCAATACTTACAACCTTATTCTTCGGCCTTGTAGAGGCAATACAATCTCAATATGAATCAACACTTAATTTCCAATCCTATTAGCTCTTACAACAATAATTATCAAATGAGTCATTAATATGAAATGACTTGATCATTCAACTAGACTTCTCGGAAAGGTATTAGTGGCATGAGGCTTTTGGGTAACGGTTCCAATAACAGCCTCAAGTGCAACATTCACCCTTTCGATTTCAATTTAAGAATTGGATGACAACGAATCAGATGACATCTTTCCAGGTGATAACGTTTTGTCAAACTCCACTCTATAAGGAAAGATCGTCATGACCTCGATATCAGATTTAATCTCGCCAATTCTTTTTCAATATCATAATCAACTAATATCTACATTTCTACGAATATCAACCATTTGTTGGGATCATAAATATCCACAACTTGGTTTAGATCTAGGATAGCTAGAATTCCTACGAGAATAGCTTCGATTAATTTACTAGGGGATTTAGGGTTTCTTGTGACAATCTACGTCGTATAAATATCTCGTATAAATATCAAAATAATCATCAAATAATCATGTAATAAAATTACATCATATATATATATATATATATAATCCAAGTTATATATATATTAAAATAACACTTCTCAGTCTGGCCTTGTCGGTAACTCGGGAATTCTTCGGCACCGTTATAGTCAAAATATTTTTAGACATTTTTAGAAAAATGTTTTTAGTTAAAAGATTTTGAAATGTTTTATTCAAAACCTTGGTTTTAAAAATCTTTCGTTCTCTATAACGAGAGCTCTGATACCAAACTGTAACACCCCCAAATTTATACAACTCAGTACAGCGGAAGACTCGTTGGTGTTACGGGATAGCACATTACTCACATCATAGACAACGCATAAAAATCGCGTCGTTTAATAATAAATCATTTCCATTCATAAACATCAAAGTTACATCGGTCCCAAGTCATTATATTTCATACAAAGTTTTACAAAGTATTTGAATGGAAAATATTGTTTAAGTGCGGGCCATGAATTCTTGTCGTCTTCCCGAGAATTACCTTCAAGTACCTGAGATAAAACATGTTAAAAGAAAAGGTCAGCGATAACGCCGAGTGAATTCATAGAGTTTGATAAAATCCATCAATATAATATCAGTATAAGATTATTACTGAAAATCATTTTGTACAAATCATTTTGATAGACCATAAAATAGCCAAAGTCATTTTATACAAATCCTTATCGAAAATCATAATATAGGCATTTGCCTTAAAAATCATTATACGAGCCAATGTCGTAAAAACAATCATACAATACGTCTTATAACGTTGTATGAAAATAAAAACCGTTATATGAATATGGTTATGAAAACCAAAATACAAACATAATATCAATAGTATGACCCAATATTGCTAGTCAGGCAATACATCGTAATTCGGAGCGTCTAGTAGTATTTCGTTAGTTTTGGATTATTACAAGCCGCATGACATTGTTACCTTACTAAACCAAACGGGTAGCTAACCCGATACCAATTTTTGCCCATCTAAAGTAGCGTGTCGTCACAAAGGTCACGCTATGGAAATCTTCTCATACATAAATTCGCTTACCAATCAATGTGGCACGACGGGGATCAACCGTCAAGGCGCGAACTGGGGTGATCGTCCCCAAATAGTACTATTAAATGCATAAGCGTCTATCAAATCCCGGTAGTTCACAATTCATGCTAATGGGACTTTTAGTGACATAACCTAACTTTAATAATCCATTTAATTTCATCTATCAGGTCCTTTATTCATTTATCGGGTCATACAATCGGGTCATTCAATCATTCGGGTCCAAAATCAATAAACAAACAATCGGGACAAATGGTGTCCTATTTAATAAAAACTAACATGTTATCTCCCTCGCGGGTTTATAAAACATTTCATAAAAACATTTAAAAGAGTGCGAGGCTATGAACTCACGTTGATATGGGAAGGCGGGTTATCGGCAATTCGGATGTACGGTACGTGCTTCAATCACGGAAACCTAGACAAATAATACTCGGTCTTAGACGTTTGTCCAATGACTTTATAAAAATACCAATTATGTATACATATGATGATTATATATATATGATGATCAAGTGGGTTTACATATTCTCGTTTACTCATTTTAGTGTTATATGTCGGTAACTTTTATACTAGCTCACTAGTTTTACTTATTTACACGTTTTAAGTCCAATAAACTTATTATAAGTTCTTTAACTTGTTTTAATCCATTTTACACTTATATTATCAGTATTTAAACTTTACAAATTGGGCCTAAATGGGTTAAGCCCAATAAGTTCTTTTTATGGGTGTTTATCTTATTTAGTCCAATTATTAGCCCAAGTATTAGTCCAATATGTTTACTTAGCTCGTTAATGTCCGTATGTCCTATAGTTCGGGTTTTATCGGTTTTTACTTGTTATACATGTCTATATATCAGTATATAAGTTTTATAAAGTTTTCATTAGACGGGTCCAACCATCTAAGTTTTATTTAGCAAAAACGTTAATTTTACGGCAATAGCCGAAAAAGTCGTAAAAATCAAGTTTATAGTTTTATAACTTATAAAACTTAACAAGTTACCATTTTTATAAAATGTCCACTTATTTAACCTTTTACATACTTTTATAAATAAAATCTATAAGTTAGTGGGTTTTTATTTTATATTTTATACTATTAAAATTTTGAGTGCTTATATAATAGTATTATTCTTTAATTTCCAAAAATCTGATTTTTATCTTCACTTTCACCAAAACTGCCATATCTTGAGTTCTACATGGAGATAGAAGCTCAAATTTTTCACATAAACTACATGATATGTGCTACATTTAACTCTTCTATAGCTACCGTTGAATCATCCTTTAAGTATTTTCTAAAAATCGTCCAAAACAGTAACCTTAGATTTATACCCTAAACTTGTTTTGATCATATCTCACTCATTATTTTGATTCCATTGCATGGCCAACTCTCACATGTGTACAAGAACCATAGCTTACTGTAAATAAATCCTACTTCATCATTTTATCAGTTCATGACTTGCTTCTTTACTGTTTTATACAGCCATCAAATTTAGACAAGATTTTAGCCTTGTTTCTTATAGTTTTTCACCTTTTTAATCATGTTTATCAACAACAAATCCCCACATAACATTTTTATCATCATATAATCATCATATACATATACAATAGGAAATAAAATACATGTTTACATAATCAAAATAACAAGAAGATGAGGAGGACAATCTTTATACCACCAACTTGATGTAGGTTATGAGTTTGACATGGTTTTGGATGGAGAAACTTATGATGCACCAAGACCACCTTCATGACCACCATTCTTCTTAGAAACCTTGTGGAAAATCAGCCTCAAGACACTATGAAAACTCCTCCTTGGATGTTATAAGTACCACCAATCTTCATCTTTTTGAATGGAGATTAACATATGTTAATTATAACATATGTTTATGGTTAAATTTGTTAAAATGGGACGGCTCAAGAGAGAGTAGAGAGGAAATTTGGGTTGTTTGCATATAGGAAATGAGATGAGTGGTAAGTTGCTCATGGTTTTGTGTAAGCCTTAGCTTACATTGTAAGCAAAGGACAAGTGTAGGTTTATTAAGTAAAAACTTGACACCAAAGTGGTATATGTTGCTAGTGTTGGCCGGTTTTGGAGTGGGGTGGGACAAGTGTCCCACTTGTCTCATCCCATTTATTTACGGGTACTCCTCGATTCTAGTTTCCTCGATTTGCGTGCCCTCGGGTCGTTTTACGAAAAACGTTTTTATAAATTATGAATCACCGTCACAAAACGAATCTAATAAAAATTGTCTCATCAAAAACGGAGTTCGAAAACGTAAATACGTAATCCTAGGGTTTCCGGTTTAGTCGTAAAGGACGTTAAAATAAAATCGTAAGTCCTAATCTCTTCTCGTAAATTTGTGAGTTTATGAATCAACACAAATTTAAAACTCAAAAATAATATTCATGGATAAATTTATTTTCTGAAATGTCGGACTGTCACCAAGGACGGTGTATGTAAACGTAAGCATGTAACGTTGAATCCTCCGGTTTAGACGTAGTCAATGCTACTCCAAGACGTAAATCCGAATTTCTTCCCAAAAATAAGTGAGTTCATATTGTATCATTAAAATAATATTTTCAAATAATATTTGAGAATAAAATATCAATCATAAATTGACGGATTGTCACATAAATATCACATGTTTTTCCAAAGATCTAGTTTTATTCTCTAGAATGATAACTTTTCAAGATACCACCATCCGTGGCCCGCCAGTCCTCATTCACCTGAAATATATGCCTTAAAGTCAACACAATGGTTGAGTGAATTCATAGGTTTTAAACAATATTTGAATACAAGTACGACTTCAGGCCTACAATGTTATACACCCTAATTTTTAAATTCATCGATTCTTATAGCACTAGCTTATGACCCCGCGACTAGACATTATCAGAAAAACCCAACAAATTGCCCTTAAGCATGAAGTTTGTCGGACTACCCTGAGTTAGCAAAATAAAGCATATATGTTTAGCCTAGGTGGGAACCATTAGCTGCGGACAAGAGCGACTTGCCTAGACAGGAGATGTCAGTCTCCAATAGTACTATTCATAATATTAGCGTTCATTACATGATTAGCGGTCCATAATTAAAAAGGGACTTTAACGGCAATAAGTAAACGTAGTGTCAGTAATCATATAGGCAACATACAAAAATGTTTGTATTCCAGTTTTAGCATATATCCCCCTCATGAATTTTCAAATCATTTATAAAGCATTTAAAAGTGATCCTATGAACTCACCTTAGCCTAAAGAGTCTTGAATTATTCAACTATAATCAATCACAACCTCCTCACAATATCTTAGTTGACACATAATATGTATATATATCAAGTCATAATCTCTGAGTTCAATCTTTTCTTATTTCATATATTTATTATTTGATTCATATATTTTGTTATTATAGTATCATTGTTCGGGCCATTATACTCAGAAGCCATTCTATAAACGTTTGAGGAGCGAATACACTTTAAATCGTAAACCCAACCACTCATTCAGAACGTAATATCGAGATGGAACATCTTTGTACAAAGTTCCCTACTAACATGATACTTAGTATATTATTACATTTTATGTCTTTAGTTTCAATATTGGCAAAAATAGTCCTTTTAGTTATATTTTAGCATAATTACACTTTTAACCCTTTAAGTATATATTTTCATTATTTGCAATTTAATCCCTCAATATTTAATCATAGGGTCTCAAACTTTCCAAAATTTATTCTTATAGATTTAAATTTCATAAAATGACAGTTTTGGCCCAAAATGTTAAATAGTTTCAAAAATGACAGTTTTGGTCCCTATACTTGTAAAAATCACATAACTTCTTCAAAAATGTACCAAATGATCTAGGATTTAAAAAAAAAGTTTCAAGAAACATTTATAATCATAATAAAAACATTTTACCAGATTTATAGCTCTTGAAATGGATTATAAGTCATTATTTCATGTAAAATACAAAACTAGGATTTTAAGACATCTTTAGCTATTAACTTTCATTTAAATTATCATATGACTTAATTTATTTTGGATTATCTTTCTAACATAATTTTGGCATTATAACAAGTATTAGTATTCATTATAACAAGATCAAAGCTTGCTTAGCATAAGAATTACCTAGGTAGCTCCAAAATGGCTCCTAATAACTTCTTATGAGCACTACTTGCTATCAAAGCTTCAATGACTTCCTTCTAGACATGGTTACTGGTATTGTGAGATGTCCTAGGATGTTTATAGAAGTGAATATGAATAATAGGTAGGAGGTTAAGAGAAAACGGGGTGCAAGTCTTCATGTTGTGTATTCGGCCCTATTTATAGTATTTGCAACACTTAGGCTTTAAGCTAAGGGTATGGACGTGTAATATAGATATACTAATGACTAAGGATGGCTATTGATTCTCTTTGAAAGTTCCTAGACCCTAGCTTCAATTCAATCTTTACTTGTGGCTCTAAATTGGTCACAACAACATTAAGATGAGAATGGTGTTGTATATCACACAAGTAGGTGATGCACCTACTTGTCACCACTTCTAGAATATCCTAAAACATGTAAATATCTGGTTTTCAAACTTGGAATAGGAGGGAAAGTGTTTAAAATGAGTTTTGGAGGGAAAATACAAAATCAGGTCTAATTTATAGGGCTTGTAACTTATGGTTTGTAATTTTGGTGATTAGGGACTTAGGAAAGTGATTAGTGAATGATTAAGGCTTAATAGAAATTCTATTAGAAGATTTGGGTCTTGGTTTGAAGTTTAACAAAGGTTTGATGTAAAAAAGGGAAGTAATCTTATATAGATTAGGGTTTTCTAATGATCTAGGTTTAAATCTTAGTAAAAGTCATTATCCTCCTCTTAAATACTAATTTAAACTTAATTTAGGTCTTAGAAATTGTGTTTTAAGTTTCCAGTGAGTTCTCACACTTGGTTTGATAGCTTAGTTTAAGTGAACATGTCTAAAGAGTGAAAATACCTATTTTGACCTAATTTACAAGTCATGCATTGAAATCTTGTACCTTGTGCATTAGGATACTTGTACATTGTCTTAACATAATCTTATAACCTTAATTAAGTCCAATAAGTGATTGTATACTTGTCCTAAAAGACTAGGTAACGATTCCATGTAGATTTCTTAATATAAGGGTTTTTATATCATTAAGCCTAATGACTTTCTAACTTGGGTAATTAGGTTTTATATCTTAATTTAAACTTATTATAAGTCTTATATAGTATATTTATGACTTCTAGAGTTTTTACATTCTTAGTTTAAGGGTTTATATAGGTTGATCATATCTTAGGGTTAATTAAATAAGCTTAAGGTCCTATGCTTTGAATACTTGTACTTTATGCGTTAATAATTTGTAACTTAGTTTAAGATAAATGTATTAACTTATTATGATACTTAGTTAAGTTTTATAATTAGTTTCAAAATCTTAGACTTTAATTTATTATAGAATGGATTTTATATGCTAATCTTGGTTTTAGGTCATTTTCTTGTAATTAGCTTGAGATTAGTGAATATTATTATTTTGTGATTATTTACCTCTCCTTTATATGATAGATTATAATTAGTATAATGTATTTGATAATAGTACACAGATATTATGTAGTTATGTTGCTTGAAACATTAGTTTATAAGGGATTTCTAGGGTTTCTAAGGCTTTCTTAGGAACTTAAGGTATCCTTGTTATATTTGAGTTGTTACACATAGTTACTTTTAGAACTCATACTTGATATATACATATTGTGTACAACATATAGGCATACGTGGAAGTGATAATTGAGATAGTGAGAATCCATACATATAATAATTCAGTCACATATCATAGTAAAATGTAAAAATTTCTTAGTAAAATCACCTCTTTATTTATAAACATAGATGTTACATTAGTCTAAATTACTAGATGTTATACGTGTCATGGGCACTTTCGGGTATGTTTTTTCTCTCTAAGATGAGTACATTACAGGTCATGTTTAAAGTCAGATGAGGTTTTTCTCAGCACGAAAGTTGGATTATATTTCTGGGCTCGTTGGGGAATTCTCCGTGTCTAAATTTTCTAAAACTTGTTTTCATTTTATTTTAGGTATGTGGTCCCAAGTATGCAATGACATGCCGTCTTCTTGTAAAAAGTGACGTATATAGCTACGGAGTGGTACTCCCTGAGATTCTAAGAGGAAGAAAACCCGTCGACATGTCAATGCCATCGGGCCAAGTAAAGCTTGTCGCGTGGGCACGTCTCCTCCTCCCAACAGCAAAAGGTCTAAACTTGTTGATTGATCCGTCACTATCCATTGAAGTTCTATTCGACTGTATAGCTAAAGTAGCAGAAATTGCATCAATGTGTGTGCAGCCTGAAGTATCACACTGACCCTTCAGGGTGAGGTAAGAAACAAGAGACTAGGGGCAAGGGCTACAATAACGACCTTATCCGCTATAGGAAATTTTAAGCCTCTCAAGAGAAATTTTCTTGTAGAAAAATAGGCTATGGCTTCTGATGAAAGCTGGTACTCTGGGCAAGGGCTACAATAACGACCGTATCCACTATTGTTGCTCCCTGAGATTATATAATCAATGTATTAAGCACATTCAAAATGAGCAAAGATATGTATTTACATACGCCCTCGTTAGCATTAAAATACAACACAAACAATTATGACTTATGACTAGACACCATACAAAATCGATCAAGCTAGATAGCATTAAGTTACGGATAAATGCACCTTATTCCAAAGTCGATCATCGACTGACATCAACTTTGTGACTTGGCGCAATGTTGGCCTTTCCTGCGGGTTGTAGTTCAAACATGTACGTGATACATTCAAAATCAAATGAGATAGTTTCTCAACTAGAGATGATTGTCGCGGAATCCGCTTATCTCCTATATTGGCTAGCAATAGATCATCAGTAGACAATGTTGGTAGAGATGATACAAGCTATCCAGGATGCTTTCCCATAATCACTTCTAGAGCAACAACTCCAAAACTAAACACCTCACATATCTGTGTCGCCACCATCGTATAAGCAAGCGCTACAAGGAGGAAACACGAGATTAGAAAAGTTGTTATATCAGATCATGATCAAATGTAACATAGATAAAGATGAAACTAGACAAGACGCGTGTATATATAACATAAAAATATATGGTTGTTACCTGGCGCAATATAGCCATAGGTGCTTACAACCGCAATCCAATTGGATGAATTCGGCTTTAGAAGCTTCGTCGTTCCAAAATCCGAGATACGTGCCCTATAATTAGATTCGAGAAGAATATTAGCTTCAACTCAGTTGGCCACCGAGGTTCCACTAAATGGTTTCTTTGGGGAGGTTTCCTGAAGGTCTTGGATTCAAGACCTGCCAAGGGCCTTAAAGGCGAAATGGATAAGGAGTTTAGCATAACTAGGTGATGGTTCTAATAAGACATTATGCCGCTTGGATGTCATTGCACGACTCGACCCACTAATTATAGGTGGTGTGAAATCATGGTGCATATACGCCAAACCATTTGATACAGCCCTAACAATTCTTACCCTTTTTAGCCAATCCATTTCCGCTACTTAAGAGCGATTTTAGACTTCTCTTCTCAAGATATTCGTAAATAAAAAATAGTGACGAGCATGGAAGCAATATCCATTAAGTTTAACTATGTTATATGCCTAATGTGCGTTAATGCTCGTAATTCATTTAGGAAGCCTATATGATCGTCATTCTCGGAAGATGGATGAATTTTATTGACAACTACGAAATTTTTGGGTTGTAACTCAGCGGTACCGTATCCTCCTATCCCAATATGATTATGATATGCATCATCAAAATTTTTTGGTAGCTTGATGATTTCCTCATATGTCGCATGTCCATCAAAACTTGTTACTGTGAAAATTTTGCCACCTTCTTCGCGTGATGGTTCTTGTGAAGAAGTTATCTTTCTACCCCGATAAGCAATGAGGTCACACACGAATAAACCAAGTAAAAGAGCCACATAAAGTGAGACCGTTGTTACAAGGATGAGCGTTCGATTAAAATGAGTATTTTTCTTCTTTATCTTATGACTATCACAAAGTTTCAAACCTACACAGACCATCATTTCCTTGTAATGTTTCTCTAGACACATTTAGAAAGACATCATATGGGGGAACATGACCCGCGAGCTCATTGTAAGACATGTCTATATGAATCCCTCTTGGCAAGTTTCTAAAACCATTAGGAATAAAACTTGATAGCTCATTGTCATAAAAATTCATCCTTTCCAAACCTTCTAAACTTCCAATTTCTGATAGTATCTCTTTTGTGAGTGAATTCTACGATAAATCATGAACACTTAGGTGGTTTAATTTACCGATCTCCCATGGGATCTTTCCGCTGAGCTTGTTATTACTAAGGTATATATCATAGATTTTGTACCCAATCACTAATGTATCTTTGTAATGACCCGGTCAAACTATTTTTTATAGGTCAAGAGCAAGGAGATCATGCGGTGATCCAGGATCTTGAGGTATGACACCTGAAAGGGTGTTATTTTTGGGAAACACACGGGGCCTTTTAGGCTTATGCTAGAGGAAGAGATAAGGTTTTAGGAAAATAACTTTTATTACTCGACTTTTGATACTTTTTGGATGCTTCTTACAAAATGCATACGACCAACACCTATTTGTACTACTTCATGAAACATTCTAGGTAGAGATATTTTCCATAGTATTCTAGATATTTCTGACTCCATACTTATCTATTTTACTTACTAGTATACCATACTTATCTTCTATCTTCTACACACTTCTACATAGATATTTTACATAGATATTTTCCAAGACTTTTCCTTGACTTTCTATCATCTAACTCCGTCGTATTTTCTAAAATTTTGTGATTTTTAATTTAATATTCATTTTGATATATTTTCCGTTTATTGTTTTTTAAGTTAGTGGGTTTTTTTTAGTTTAAATCAATCTTTTTACAGTTTGACCTTAAGTTGATGAAAAAAAAGTCACGATTACTCGTCGCCGCATTGCGCGAGTATGGTGTTAGGTATTTATAAATGTGCCTACATTGTTAATTACTCTTTTGAAATACTATTGTACTATAAAATAGATTGTCGTAAGTGATTCTATTATTAACAGTTACGTGGTAATTAGCTAACGTTATAGAGTAACATTCTTATAGCTAGGTGTCTATCGAACATTAAATGGACTCACTAAGATAAATGTTTACGTAAAAAAGTTGTATGCTTTAAGCATACAAAACATGAGTTAGCTTAACACAACTCCTCGATACATAGTATTCTCAAGAGATATATACAAGATTAATTATTTTCACTTTCACCTAATCAACTTTTGAGAAGAAAGTGCAAAATATAAAATCTCAATTAAAAGTTCAAGTACTTAAAAGTTACCACACGCATTGGTTCGTAAAACTTACCATGCGGTAAGGTTTTGATTATTGATCCTAAAACTAGGTGTAGTTAACAATACTATAAATGAGAAGAAAACAAAACACTTAAGCTTGAGTAATAGGGTCATCATTTAACCAAGTATGGTACAACATAAATCATATAACGGAAGTGTAGGATAGTTCCTTAAACTAACAAATCACCCGCTCGCTAGGCAAAACATGTCAAAAAGGTTTATATAGGTTTGAAAACTTTGTTTACTAAAGGCCTGTTTTATTTATGTGTTACAATGGGTTTGGAGAAATCAACTATAATTTCATTGTTTTCTTGCCAGTTTAGCTTCAATTTAAAAGAATCATTGTAGAAAATGGTGGGTACTCCTGTACCAGCCATGACCGTATGGATTCAACTAAAGTTGTGAGCCGTACATTTAATTGAGTGTTATCTCTCTTTTTTTGCATTATAAAATAATATTATACAATTTTTTATTTTACTTTATATTATTATATACAGTTTAATTGTAATAAACATACATATATTTATAATAATCATTTATTTTCTCTCATACTTTTCATTCATACCTATACTAATATTGATTCCTACTCGAACCTCACCAGTAAACCAAACGCTCCCTTACTTAGTATCAAGAAGTGGTTTAAGTGTTAAGAATTTAAAAATTGCATTTCTTAAAATTTGAAAATTGTTGGGTTAGTTGATAATAGCAACTTCAGCAAAACTTTAGCTACTTTTGATTGGTCCACTAGCTATTAACACATACAAAGAAAACATTAAAAACAACACCAAACATACACTATATCCGTTCATAATCAAACGATAACTTATTTTCAACTTCCTTCATGTTTGACTAGGTACAACATGTTAGGATTCAATGTAATAAAGAATTAAATATGATGCAAAAATAATACTGTGAAGTAAACGAATCCTCTTACATTAGTCTACTCGGTTTCTATAAAATGCCAAAGCCATTCTAGAATCTTCCAATGATGCTAACAACCGGTTTTTAACTAAGCATCGAGCGTGCTCATTGAATACTTGGGTTGGAACATGCTCGCGACTTGACAAAAGAATAATAAAGATATATTACTCATAAATATATAGGATCACGTTTATTAATATATGCATGTTTTTTTGTGTATTTTCTTGTAGTTTTACATAGTTTTATTAAAGACCTCAAAAAACTAATGAGTAATGGCCGAACATTAATATAATCCTCAAATAGTACTATAAGAAGACATGAAGTATGAAAGTAACATTTGCTCATTTTGAATTGGGTTAGTTGCTCCACATCGACTCGGGAAAAGCCTAAAATGATTTGAACGTAACAAGCCGAGCTCAAGTTGAGCTTTATTGCATTTAATCCAATCACAAAATGAGTACAGCCCGAGCTTAATATTAGTAATAAACATTAGGTAGACTAACTTTGGTACGACATATGTCACAGTTGGCACGACTAACTAGTACATGAAATCAGTAAAAGAATAACAAAGCTAATATCATAAACCAATTTATGCGAAGATAATTAATGTTATGTCGCTTTGAAACTTTCTAAGCATAATTTATGTGTACTCGTGTATATGTTGTACATGTATATGTTTTACATGTATATATCAAAATGATGATGGTCAGATTTTGAAGACATTACCATTTAGGGGTAGCCAATACAACATGCAGGGTACAATGCAACCTTAACAGAACATATTACAACATCATACATGTTGTATAAATACACACCACCACTAAATACATACTCTCGTAAATAGTATTTACTCTCTCATTACATATAATCTCTCTTTCATTTTCATTCTCTTTCATTTTCATTCTCTTCCATTTCCATTGTCTTTCACCATGTTATATACTTTTATCTCTAAAAAAATATCAAAACCTAATAACCAACCTCTCAAATATGATGATTAGTCTCCAAAAGCTTTTCAGCAGGGTTAGGGGGCTCTCGAGTGTTCACGGGAACTCGATGGATGTTTGTCTCGTAATATAAGTTTCGGATATTCGAAATGTAAAATTTTAGCTAAAATAATTGATATAACATAAACTTAGCTAAGATTTTTTCCAATAAACCCGGTCCCATTTTTTGTGTTATGTAAATAATTATTTATTCGAAATTTTGGATACTCGTAAATACAAAAAAATTTATTCGAAAATTCGGATATATAAAATGTAAAATTTTTGTTAAAGTATAAAGAAAACCTTTTTAACCTGTTGCGGCTGCTTGTTCTTCATCTCTTCTTCGTTTCCCAGGCTTTGTCCATCCCGTTGGATTTTTGGGAGATCTTCTTCCTCCCCCTGTTCAACAAAAACACAAGGAAACATGAGAATTTGGTTCTTGTTTTTTGTAAATCTGTCAAATAACAACAATAAATACTCTTATTTATTTTCTATGTAAAGCCCAACCTAACTAAAGCCCGAAATCTCAATTCTTACTTTTTATAATCGAACAACAAATCTTGTAGTTTTTTCCACCTCTTTTTTCATGCATCAGATACTGTAAAAAATCCATAAACAACAACATATCTATCTATCTATATTTTTATTTTATTTATATATATTTCTTCTATAAACAATAATATCTTCTTACAAACAATCAAGTTTTTCCTACTTTTTTATCTTTCTTTTTTTATACCTTTTATGTTTGCTTTATCAAACACAAAACATACCACTTTTAAAACAAAATAACCAAAAAACCACCACTTTGGATCTACAATTTTCTACATATATATATATATATATATATATATATATATATATATATATATATATATATATATATATATATATATATATATATATATATATATATATATATATATATATATATATATATATATATATATATATATATATATATATATATGGTGAACAAATATATTTGTGATTTTTTTCTTTTTATATAAAAAACTAAAAGGTTTTATAAAATAACCCTTAATAAAACCATGCATACCATACCATACCACCCACCCCTTTTACTACTAAAAACAATTGTAACTAGCTATAGATGTTACAAACAACAAAGGGTTTAGTGCTCTACCGAGAAAAGTAACGTCGTGATGTGGCAACAAATTCACCCTCAAAAGCAGCAGCTGATACATCACCACTACCACCAACAAGTCCATGTCCAACAACCCTAACCCCTAAATTGTACAACTTCTTAAGACTCATCATTTTTGGTTATTAGGGTTTTGATTTTTTTTAGAGATAAAGTGGTGAAAGTATATTTTTTATAAAGAGGAAGTGGTGATATTTAGACAATGGAAATGGACGATGAGCAATTATATAGAGAATTTAGTATGTGCTTGTCTACCAGGTATATATGGAATGAGAGAGAGTATGTGAGAATATGTAATAAGAGTATGTGTAATGTAGTGGTGGTGTGTCTTTGTACATGCTAGCTGTAGGAGGTTGTAATATGTGCTCTAAAATGTTGTACACTACATATTGTACCTCTTTCTTTGTCTGTGTGGCATTTTTATGGATGTGTGCATGTATGTATGGTACTAATGTATATACTAAAACTTTAAGTTAATGCATTTTTGAAATGACTCCAAGTTAGCTGGCTTTATTTCAAATTTTATTTTTTTGTTTCAAGCTTGTTATGTGAAATTTTCCTTAACCTCTCACCGCTCAAAGCTTCAATTAAACCTTGTATAACATTCAATAAAGAAAACATATCAACAAAAAATCAAGAACCAGAAAAACTAAGCAAAACGTTTTGTTCGAGGTTTGGTTGTAACATGTTACAGTTGTTAAAACTGTTTTTTACTAGTATAAAATTTAAACGGTGGTGTTATGTGTATGGTGGTTTTAAGGATTTTTTATACTTCCTTCTTTAAAAAAAAATTCAAACCCTAATAACCAAAAGCTTTTCAGCATGGTTAGGGGGTTCTCGAGGGTTCACGGTAACCCGGTGGATGTTTGTCTCGTAATATAAGTTTCGGATATTTGAAATGTAAAAATTAGCTAAAATAATCGATATAACATAAACTTAGCTAAGATTTTTTCCTCTAAACCCAATCCTAATTTTTGTGTTATGTAAATAATTCTTAATCTAAAATTTTGGATACTCGTAAATACAAAAAATTTATTCGAAATTTCGGATATATGAAATGTAAAAATTTAGCTGAAGTATCAAGAAAAAACCTTTTTTAGCTGCTACGGCTGCTTGTTCTTCATCCCTCCTTCGTTGCCCAGGCTTTGTCAATCCCGTTGGCTTTTTGGGAGATCTTCTTCCTCCCCTTGTTCAACAAAAACATAAGGAAACATGAGAATTTGGTTCTTGTTTTTCATAAATCTCTCAAATAACAACAACAAATACTCTTATTTATTCAGTATGTAAAGCCCAGCCCAACTAAAACCCAAAATCTCAATTCTTACTTTTTATCATCAAACAACAAATCTTCTTGTTGTTTTTACCACCTATTTTTTCATGCATTGGATAATATAAAAATTCCATAAACAACAACATATCTATCTATATTTTTATCGTCTTTATATATATATATTTCTTCTATAAACAATAATATCTTCTTACAAACAACCAAGTTTTTCCTACTTTTTCTTCTCTTTTTTTATACCTTTTATATTTGCTTTATCAAACAAAAAACATACCACTTTTAAAACAAAATAACCAAAACCACCACTTTGGATCTACAATTTTCTACATATATATATATGGTGAACAAATATATTTGTGGTTTTTTTCTTTTTATATAAAAAACTAAAAGGTTTTATAAAATAACCCTTGATAAAACCATGCATACCATACCATACCACCCACCTCTTTTACTACTAAAAACAATTGTAACTAGCTATAGATGTTACAAACAACAAAGGGTTTAGTGCTCTACCAAGAAAAGTAATGTTGTGATGTGGCAACAAATGCACCCTCAAAAGTAGCAGCTGATACATCACCACTACCACCAACAAGTCCATGTCCAACAACCCTAACCCCTAAATTGTACAACTTCTTAAGACTCATCATTGTTGGTTATTAGGGTTTTGATTTATTTTTCTAGAGAGAAAGTGGTGAAATTATTTTTTTTAGAGAGAGGAAGTGGTGATATTTTAGACAATAGAAATGGACGATGAGCAATTATATTGAGAGTGGAATTTAGTTTGTGCTTGTCTATCGAGTATATATGGAATGAGAGAGAGTACGTACGAATATCTAATGAGAGTATGTATAATGTAGTGGTGGTGTGTTGTACATGATAGTTGTAGGATGTTTTAGTATGTGCTCTAAATGTTGTACACTACATATTGTACCTCTTTCTTTGTCTGTGTGGCGTTTTTACGGGTGTGTCGTGTATGTATGGTAGTAATGTATATAGTAAAACTTTAAGTTAATTCATTTCTGAAATGACTCCAAGTTAGCTGACCTTATTTCAAGTTTTATTTTTTCTGTTTGAGCTCGTTTTGTGAAATTTTCCTTAATCGCTCACCGATCAAAGCTTTAATTAAACCTTGTGTAACCTTGTATAACATAAAAACTTTATCGCAAATTTCAGGTTTCCAAATACATAAAAAGTTAATCGCAAATTTCGGATATCCAAATTCATGGTATATTGATGTTTGTTTCACAAGTCTTAAATCTATAACAAGGTTTGACAAAACAAGGGACTAGAATACAAACACGAGCAAGTATATGCTTTCGTTCGTAGTATGGTTTTGTAGTGGTAAGCCGGGATCGTTTGCAAGGACTTAGTTTCGTTTTGGTAAGCAATATAATAATCGAACAAAGAAATGTGTGAATAAGTAATAATAATGACAAATATGACTAAGATGGGATAGTTCATATAACTTCGTGATGATGATAATAATGATCGAGATATGTTTAGGTAGGTAAAACGCGATAAACCTTTTTCATCAAAATGGTGCTTTCACAATTTACTTAGTTTGATTTAAGACTTATGTTTAAATCAGCGACCAAGCTTAAACAAGTTTCCAACAAGTTCAATATTTTATCAAGGTATCTAAGCGGATCCCTCCAACTAAAGATTCAAAACCATAGACATGTCATTAAAAACTTATTATGACAACTTGACCATCTCGGCGTCAAACTATTGTAATAAATCAACTTTGATATAGTATGGTGGTAGAAGTAGGTGGAAAATGGTTCTACAACATTAGCTTGAAATCATTTATAAAAGATCATATCATAGCATCATCACTAATTATAATCACATACCCATATAGTCACAAATAATTTAGCCTAGCATAGCAATCAAAGTAACAAATGAAAAAGAGTAAAAGAACATCATAATTACATTGAATGAATTGACGAGTACACAAGTGACACGATTGAATGGTCTTTCCAAGAATCAAAGAGCAATATACAGAAATTTTACTAAGGAGACTAAAATACTCGGATTATAGAGTATTAGATAGAAGAGGTGTGTGTAAAATGAGATGAGAAGGCCTCTATCTATAGTGCAGTCTGGGGGTAAATGTGCGCCGCACTTCTCCAAATGTGTGTCGCACTTCTGACTTTGTGCGCCGCACTTTAGGTGCGTCCAGAATGTTCTTCTCACAACTTTTTTATTATTTCTAATAAGGACTCCATGTTTGCTTTCCTTCACTTTGAGCTTTCAACCTTTACTTGCATATAAAACACAATGTTTTAAGTATCGAGAGTTCTTATTTATAATACAAAGTGAGATAATAGGAACGGATTAAATATGTATATTTTGGTCGTTATCATATATCCCATTTCATATTTACATTTTAGCCTACAAAAATTAATGAGATTACTCTTATAATAACTGTATAAATTCACGCGATAATTTATTGTTAAAGAGATTTCAAAATTGTAGAAAATATAGCATTCAATTAAAAAATAAAAAACATAGCAACAAAAAACCAAGAACCGGAAAAACCAAGCAAAACGTTTTGTTCGAGGTTTGGTTGTAACATGTTATTGTTGTTGAAACTGTTTTTTACTAGTATAAAATTTAAACGGTGGTGTTATGTGCATGGTGGTTTTAGGGATATTTTTATATATTAAAAAAACCACAAACATATTTGGTTAATATTTTTCACCATATATGCTTGTGGTTATTTTGTTTAAAAGTTGTATGCTTTGTGTTGATAAAAAATATAAAAGAAGAAGAAAAAGTAAAAGAATATTATAAGAAGAAAAAGTATAAAACTTGTAGTATGTTGTTTGTTTTTAAGATTTTACAACATTTTTAGTTTTTATAAAAGAAATACATAAAGAAGATGAAGAAAGATGATAAAAAGTAAGTATGGATTTATTGGTTGTGAGATTTCGGGCTTTAGTTGAACATGGGCTTAGATACAGAACAATAAGAATTAAAATATTTATTGATTCTTAAAAACAATTGAAAAACAAAAACCAAATCCTCATGTTTCTTTTGTTTTTGTTGAACAAATATATGTGAAAAAACACCAAAAGATGAAAAAAAAAGCCTAGGCAACAAAGGAAGGATGAAGCAGCAAAAAAAGATGGGTACAAAAAGGCTGGGATTTTGCTCATAACAAAGATTTTATAAAATATTGTTTTAATTCTAGGGTTTATTTGATTTTATATAATATTGTTTTAATTCTATAGTTTGTTGTCCTTCTTTGGAGGTTGCTTGTTTTTTAAAATTATTGAACTATGTTTCTTCTTAAATAAATTTCTACTCAAACTCTAGGGGTTGGGGGTTGCTTTGTTTATAACAAAGATTTCATAAAATATTGTTTTAATTCTAGGGTTTATTTGATTTGATAAAATATTGATTTAATTATATGGTTTGTTGTCCTTCTTTGGGGTTTTGCTTGTTAAAATTATTGAACTATGCTTCTTTTTAAATAAGTTTTTTACTCAAATTCTAGGGGGTTTTTTTTTGGGGGGGGGGGGGGTTGTTTTGTTTTCAAATATTTTTAAACTTTTGTTTTCATTCTAACATTTATTTTATAAAATATTGTTTTAATTCTAAGGTTTGTTGTCCTTTTTTGAGGGTTTGCTTGTTTTTTAAGATTATTGAACTATGCTTCTTTACAAATCCCTTATGTTTTTGCTTTTTTGTTTAGGGGGGTGTTTGGATATGTAAATCTAGAAACGCTCATAAGCCCACCTTTCTCGGCTTAGGAGCTTATTATGTTATTTAAGGTCATAACCTCAACTTGATAAGCTCATAAGTCAAAAAAGGTACACTTGTGAGCTTTTCAATTGTTACATAAGCTTATGTCACTTTTGAAAAAGCCCATACGCCTACTTTTCTTGGCTTATCAACTTGTTTTGTTAAGCTTATGGCTTGTTTAAGTCATAAGCTCAAGTTTATAAGCTTATAAGCTGAAACAAGTAGGCTAAAAGAGTTTAAGTAATTGTTTTTGTTAACCCCTTTATTAAAGTGTTTTGCAAATGTTTGGGTATAATCATCTTCGGAAATATCTTTTTGTAGTCATTCTTTACAGGTCTCAAAATTTGTTTTGGGTGTGTTTGTATGAAAATATCGTTTTCTATATTTGGGGGTGTCGTTTCACCTAACAAATCGCTTATTAAGTTAAGCTCATGGCTTGTTTAAGTCATAAGCTCAACTTGATATGCTCATAATCCAAAACAAATCGGCTTATGAGCTTCTTAAGTTAAGCTTATGGCTTGTTTAAGTCATAAGATCACCTTGATAAGCTCATAATCATAAAAGAAATGCTTATTAAGTTAAACTTATGGCTTGTTAAAGTCATAAGCTCAACTTGAAAAGCTCATAATCAGAAACAAGTCGCTTATTAAGTTAAGCTTATGGCTTGTTTAAGTCATAAGCTCAACTTAAAAAGCTCATAAGCCAAACAAATAGGCTTATGAGCTTATTAAGTTAAGGTAACAAATATCTGATATTCACTAGTTTTTAAGATTACGTAACAAATATCTCATAATAAAAAAAAAATGTTACTGCTAAAAAGGTGGGTAAAAATCAACGTATGGCTTGTTAAAAAATGTTATTGCATTAAGATAAAAAGTTTATTTACTGGCTAAACATTTGTATTTGAATCATATTGTTGCAGCTGCGGTTCCAGTAATCACTCTTTTCTAAAAATAATCTCTAAAGGTTGCTATTGATTTACACGGCATTGCTTCATTCCATGTTGTTGGCATGTTGGACTTGGAAGATAATGAACCTAAAAAATACCTTTTTTAAAATTAAGGTTTGTATCTAATTAATACCCCTCTTTCATATGATTATTGAATGATCTTCAGTTTAAATTGTTTGTACAAGTCTTTAATTTTGCTTATGTGTTCACCTATAACTGCTGATATACCTTTATGTATTTGTTGTATGTTTTCCTTTAGAGATATTATAGATGTAAATGGTTTATTAATTATAACTGATATATTCAAGTTACTTGCTAGGTTTGAGTTTAGATTCGTGAATGTGATTTTGGATCTTTTATTTGGTTGTTTACTCTTCGGCAGATTTGTAATATATTGTTGTTTTATTCGTTTTGCTAAACTTGCCTTCATTGTTGTTGAATGTGCGTTGTCAAAAAGAAACATTTTGTTTTCAGTTCGGTGGATTGGGATATACATTTCATAGGATACTTAATGCAGTTTTAAACTTTTGATGTGTATATCTGGTTTATGTGTATGAAGAGTTGTCGTTTGTTTAATCTGAATTTAGCACTTGTGACTTGTGACTTGTTCACTTTATTATGTTTATTTAGTATATTGTTCTTTATTTGATGTGTTTCGTATATGCTTTGTTAGCTATGTGTGTCTTGCTTAACATTAACATAAAGTATATGCATATGCTATAAAAGTTTGCTTACTCTGTATGACATTTAAACCGTGATTTATGTCCAATTTGAGAGTGAGCACACACAAGTCGATTGGAGGGCTCATCAGTATATGGAACCGAGAGTGTTCTTTACTTAGAATATTCTTTAACACTGCATACGCGAAATCTCATTTCCCAAATGTCGTCCCCTCAAATGGACATTTGAAACCGAAGACAAAACCTATGTACCACTCAAAAGTGAGCATCACATTGTGTGCCATCTGAGATAATTTTTTCATGCACATTTACCTAACTTTTTGTTTGTTTAGTCAAATACAGGACCGTCGATGTGGATGAAGAGAAGGTCAAGGTGATAGTCAAGTTGTTGCTTTTTATAGGTTTGTTTTGAAGAAAATGGTTATTCCAATCCTTATTACACCTAGAGAGACACCGGATGTCAACTCCTACAGAGGTAAAGTTCTGTATTTGTTAAGAAAATAAATGAATGGCTTGATTTTGTTGTTTGTATGGTGAGCAGTAAGAAAATGAACAATATTAACTCTCATTTTTTTCAAACCTAAGTTTAACTCTGGAAATTCAAAGTTGGAGTGGGAAATGGGTAGTGTCAATGACTCAAATCGTTAGTAAAAAAAATGACTCAAATCGAACAGATTGTATTGAGTTTTGTGTTGGTCGAGTTGATCGTTCTGAGTTCTTCCCCATATATGTGGATTTGAAGACGGCAAGCACCTACATCAACCTGAAGCTTGATGTCTTACCACTAAAAGCGAAAGATGATAAGCCAAAGTTCATACACAATCTGGAAATGGTGACCGACAAGGAGGAGGATTATGAGATTTCAGGTTGAACAATGACAATTAATGGTTTGGGTAGCTTATGTTAAGACTTTACTTATAACAAATGTATTGGTAGCTTATGTTATGATGAACAAGCAGGCTTTTGGTTTATGTAACTTATTAAGAGTATTTATTATTATTATTATATATATGACAAGTTATGTAATGATATTTGAGATGTTTTGAATGTTTTACTTTTGACTAAAGTGATATTTACTATAAGATAGATGCTTTGATGAACAACAAGCATGCTTTACCTTTTGGTTTATGTAACTCCTTATTGCATGGTAAAAGTATTTTATATTATGTTCTTTATGAGTTGAATATTGACCTTGTTTCGAGTTAGTAAATGATTGTGAACTACCTCATTGTAGTATATGCTTGGGGTGCTCTTTTGTTTATAACCGTCAAAGTTATTCTTTCTCGGTATTTGGAACTCAAATATCTCATCATGTATAATAATGGTCAGGTGTTACATATTTGTGAAGATAAAATGATTTAAGAAACAAACCCCAAGCAAAACCAGTCAGCTAAATGACATAACCTACTCCTTTTAAAATATAAGAGGACAAGTATCGTAGACACCATACAACATAAAATATTAGATACAAGAAACATCTTGGATGACTCTACCTAGCACTTTCTATGAAGATAGATCCAAACACCCCATGATTACATTTCCCTATTCAAGTTGCAAAGATCATTCATACCACATCCACAATAACTTTTGCAGACACTGATCAGTGCATCGTCATGAAGATTCATCTTAACTTAATAATAAAGACGGTGATTAGTTATCGATGAAGGCAATGCGATAGCAATGAAAACAATGGAGAATGAATGATCAACTAAGACGGTTGAGTCGAAAGAGGTGCTGTTTCTAAGCCTCCATAAGACCTATATGGTTGTGTTAAAAGAAAGAGTCAACGAGATCAGCAAGATTGATGGACAATCACATCATCTCCCATGAAACCATGGAACCATATATTTGCTTCCTACTTATCTAAAGTTACAGCTAGCAATAGATTCTTTTCCATATTCAATTATATTTTAAGTGTGTATAAATAGGAAATCTCATTGTAAATCATCGATACATAATATACAAAACAGTTTCCCATCAATTCCCTTTCAATTATATTTTTATCATGGTATCAGAGCGGGTTTGCTCATCATATACCTCATAACCTATTCAAATCCTCAAATCAAGAAACCATGTCTGGAGATGATTTGTCCCTACAACTAGCAAATTTGTTAAAGAATGGTTCCACAACTAACCTCAAAACCTAAAGCTATATGATAATCTCCAAATCAACCTCAACAAAAACTATGCACTATGGAATCGAATGATTCGAGTCGCCATAAGTGGAAAATACAAGGCCCTATTATCACATTTAACCTCAGGTCCTCCAGCCCAAAGCAGTGAAACTTATGAGCAATGGGACCAAGAAGATTTAACGGTTTTCTTATGGCTCCTCCAGAATATTGAACCCACTTTAGTAGGAAACCTAACCGAGTACCCCCACTTTTAAAACCTTGTGCGATGTTGTGGTAGTCACGTACAACCATGGAAAAGAAAAGCTGTAGACTTTCAACCTTCATGTTAAGGCTATTGATATTAAACCAAACGACAACTCCCTTGAGGAATTTTAGATTACACTACAAGGGATCTGGGGAGAAATCGAAAGAAACGACCCAAACCAAATGAAATGTCTAGAAGATATTAAAACATATTCAAAACTAGGGTCAGAACAAAAACTCTTCCAATTTTTAAACACACTTGACAAGAAATATGAATCTATCAAAAGGGAAATACTCCGGCTAGACCCCCTTCCCTTAGTGGAGACGGCGTAAGCAACTATGCGTACGGAAGCTGCCCACCATAACATTATGGGAGAAACTAACCATGACACATATAGCATAGCGGCGGGTCTCTTTCCCAAAAAAACGGGGGGAGTCAGACTCGCTGTGAAGGGGCACTGTCATTTTGACGTGAAAAAAGTGGAACATCCGGCAAAGAGGATAAAGCACACCTGCAATGTGGTAATTGCGGTATGATGAGACATACCAAAGAGCAGTGTTTCGAGCTCATTGGCTAGCCCGATTGGTGGAATGATGGCCACAAAAAGGGAACCAAGGGTCTCGGATCTGAAAAAGGAGAAGCGTGAACCAAAAAACCAACACTAACCGGAAAATTTCCACTAGATTTGAGGGAGTGGCAGCAGCTCTCGATTAAGAAGCTGAAGCTTTCTCGGTGGGAACAGGTATATGAGGTGAGAGACTATTTCTCGAAACTCCCGAAAAACCAAATACACATCACTGATTCTTTTTCCTTCTTTATTCAACAAGCCTTTAAAAATTGCAAACAGAGCCATGTTTATGGTTATGCAAATGTGGCTCAAAATTACAAATTAAAACATGAACCATCATGGATTTTTGATTGTGGAGCCACCGACACCATGACTTATGATTTATTTGATTTTGCTATGTCGACCAAACCAAAAAAATCATACATTCAATTGAAATCTCACCAACACTTAAACTCTCTAATTGTCTCTATGTTCTGTCATTATCTCATAAACTCTTGTCCATAAGTAATGTGACGAAGGAGTTGAATTGCTCGGTTCTTATGCAACCTACTTTTTGTATTTACATGATATCATGACTGGAGCAATAATTAGGCATGGCACTAAAAGACAAGGGTTGTATAATGTGGACGAGGTAGCTCAAAATGGTGATGTAATGCTTTCTCATGAGCAAAGGAACGAAAAGCTTGGCTACGGCATAGAAGATTGGGACATCCATCCACCGGCAACTTACATATGTTATTTCCAAAAATATTTCCTTTTAATTGTAAGTCACATTATAACACTTGCGTGTTAGCCAAAAGTCACCGAAAATCGTTTAAACCCAATATCTCAAGAGTTGATCTACCAATTTCCTTGATTCACTTGGATGTGTGGCCCCGCCCTAATACCAGGGGGACATGTATATTCAGTGTTTTTTACAGCATGACTTGGGTTTATTTATTAAAAAATAAATTTGAAGTTTTTGATAAATTCATTGTTTTTTACAACATGATCCAAACTAAATTTCATAAACATATTCAGATTTTTACATCATACAATGGAGGAAAATTTGTCAACTTTGAATGAAATCCTTCTTTCAAATCAAAGGTATAATTCATCAAACGACATGCCCTCATACTCCAGAATAAAATATTGTCGTGGAGCGAAAAAAACGGATCTTGTTAGAAATAACTCTAGCCCTTCTCATAAAATCACAATCTTCAAAATATTTTTTCCAAAGCTCTCGTTACGGCGACATATCTTATCGACCGAATTCCCACCCGAATCCTAAAAACCAAAATCCCGTCGCAAAATATGGCCGAATACACTAAACTCCCATCAGTTCTTACCCTTGAACCACGAATATTTGGTTGCACCGTGTTCGTTCATATACCTAAAGCCAATAGATCTAAACTTGACCCTTGTTTTGAGAGATGTGTCTTTGTTGGGTACGGAATAACTCAGAAAGGCTACCGATGTTATAATCCAACAACCCGACACATATACACTATGATGAACTGTGATTTTGTTGAAACTGAGTATCACTATGCCTCCCAACACAATGTTCAAGGGGAGACAAAGTATACTTACAGCCAGGAAAAACTGAGTTGGTTGAGTTCGACTACATTTGAAGAAAGAAGCCAAAGTTCACAAGATGATACCTTCTTCCCGAACAACCTGAAGATGCTAGTGCCACCCCAAAAACTGCTCCTGACTTGTTGTCCGAGATGAGTAATACTAACCTTGATCATTTTCCTTCTTCTGAGACTCCAAACCAAACATAACAAAGTGAAGATGTACAAGAACAAGAACATGTGGGAACTGTTTTGACAATATCAGAACAGTGTATGTACTTCTACCAAGATCAAACCATGAAGTCCCACCCAAAAAATATTCACTAGAAAAGGAATCCAGAAGGAATGGATATCTGGTGGCAAACATAGCAAAAGGAAACGTATCCAAAGGAGCCAATGCCTTTGTATCTTCGTTGTATACTAATGAAATTCAAGCTACCACAGAACAAGCATTGGAGTCTAAACAATGAAGAGATGTAATGGAGGAAGAAATGAAGTTCGTACAAAAAATTATACATGGGAAAATCGTATATCGCCACTAGGAAGAAAATTGTCGGGTGTCGGTGGGTGTTCACAATTAAATACAAACACGATGGTACAATTGAAAGATACAAGGCGAGATTAGTACCTAAAGGCTATACGCAAACTTATGGTATTGACTACTCTGAAACCTTCTCTCCGGCTGCAAAGATCGATAAAATCATGGTTCTATTTTCGTTGCAGGAAATAAAGGTTAGCCCTTACACCAGTTTGACGTGAAGAACGCTTTCCTACATGGAGCTCTGAAAGAGGAAGTTTATATGGAAGCTCCGCATGGATTTACACACAGAGCGGATTTGGAAAGAGGGAGGTGTAACACCCCATTTTGATAAACAGAATGTCACGCGTGATTATGGCATGTCAACAAATCATACAAGGATAAATGTCTAAACATTACATGACCATAAAGGAAATACCAGAATCAAACATCGGTAGTCCAAAAGTAGAACTCATCACACACAAACATAAGTACTATAAATGAAAGGACTAAACAATGTCCATGGAAATGAGTATCAAAGTATAGATAAATGCATAAAGTAAAGAAGGCTAGGAAGCTTCTAATCCATATGCACGTTCGCTTAAAGTCTACGAGCGTCCCTGAGTACCTGCCGTTTTGGGAACATGAAAAGGAAAACGGCTGAGCAATACACTCAGTGCACGGATATACAAGAATAGCATGAATAGTATAAGCATATAAACATGAAACAGCGGAAGAAACTAAGTCCTGGATAACCTGGTTATATCTTAGTAAAACTGGTTTTACAGTTTGAAAAGCCTTATGTTTATCTTGTAAAAATTGTTTAACATATTTTACCATTAGCCAATATAGGTCATGAAATATCAACGTGCATGAATACTTGGAGGGGTGACCTCGTCATGCAAATTAGAGGGGCTGCCTCTAATTTAATATACTAGTTTTGGGTAGGAGGGATCAGCTCCTTGTGAAGGATGCAAGGCACACACCACATTCACACTGAGTAATCTGCTGAAAACATGTAACTAGGATGCACCCATACGCCCCACCTAATAATAATAATATGGCCAAAAGCTGAAAGGGACGCCACGAGCTATCACTCTGCCGTGGTGAAGTCATAACACTAGTGCCTCCAGTGTTATGGTTATGGTACCTCCATAACTAGGTGAAACTGGTCATGCATGTATATGGCTTTAGGTATTCTAATTAAACATAAGCAATTCAAAAACATATAAAACATATATTGGGGAAAACAGTTGGCTGCATACGGGAAATCCTAATAAGGAAAGAATGTCCATACTGAAAGGACGGAGAATCCGTACCTTATGTCCAGTGAACGAAGAAGACGAACGGAAGAGAGTCCTACTTCGGTATCACTAATGCTACATAAATACATACGTGTATAAGTATCTGATTACTGAGTACGTAACTGTTTTTATATCATGTCTTAGCTTGTTTTATATGTTCATGTCATGTTTTACTGATTTAAGCTTTATACTGTGTTTATCATATATTCTGCCTATTCTGATTAAGTATTACTTGTATTTCATGTATTATTATACTTGTTGGGTAATAATAAGTAACTTTCTAAAAATAGCAGGTTTCCTAAAATAGAAAGTTTCCAAAAATAGAAAGTTACCAAAAATAGAAAGTTTCCAAAATAAGAAAGTTTCCAAAATAAGAAAGTTTCCAAAAATAGAAAGTTTCCAAAAATAGAATTACTGCTTAAAATAGATAAGTTTCTAAAAATAGAAAGTTTCCATAAATAGATTAGCTGCCTTAAATAAATAAGTTTCTAAAAATAGAAAGTTTCCATAATTAGATATAAGCTGGATAATTAAGCTATTTATATAAGCTTAAGTGTTTTCTGGTTAATATTCTAAGTCATGTGATTATATAGTATAGTTTATTAATTATTTCATGTAAATTAAATAACTATAGGTTAAAGTATTTAATTAAATATAACATGATTTAATTAAATAAAGGTAAAATAAATACTTAGGTTAAAACATGTATTATTATCTATAAATAATATAACCTAAGTCATGTAAATTAATTAATTATAAGTCATAATTTTAATAATTAATTAATTATATAGTCTAATTAGAAGATAAAATACTTAGGTTAAAATTCATGTGTTAATAATAAAATTAATAACCTAAGTCATGTAAATTAAATTAATCATGTTCATGCTTTTACTTAATTTAATTTAAATCTTACAAAAATAATATAACTTATAAAAATATTAAACCTTGAAAAATAACTCATGAACCAAACCGTGTTTTAAATCTAAACATGTGTGAACCAGACCCGTGTTTTAAACCCATGAACCGGACCCGTAAAAACCACCATACCCCGACCTAGGTCGGGGTTTTCCCTTCCTTGCTGCTGCCGTGACCCGAGACCACCCAAACCACCACCAAACCGAGACCATGTGGTCTCGGTGGTGCGAGTAAACCCAAGCCAAGATCCCTCTTGGGGCTCGGTTAGGCGTCGGCCACAACAAACACCCCTTAACACTTGATTGATTTAACCCCCATGATTAAATAGCATGTTTATATCTTGTTTTTAATTAGTTTATTAAAACATTCATGATTTTATGTGATAAACAAATCAAAACATAAAAAGAAAAAGGTTAAAGGTTATACCAATCGCGTGAATCGAATGAGGATGAACACATAACGATCCTTGCAATAAATCAAAGACCAAAATCAAACCGAATCACCACTTTGATGATGCTAAACCCAGCGGCCAAGAGAGGAAGAAGAAAAGGGATATTTAGGGTTTTTAGTTAATTTCTAAATCTTGAATTATGAAAATAATCTTTTCCTTAAATTCCATGTTTAATAAAATTATGGGCTTGGCCCCTTTGGTCTTGTGGTGTCCGCGGGTAAGGGGCCCATAAGGGTAACCCGAACATTTTCCGTGTCTAAAATATAAGTGTGTTCTCGTCTTCGTAATTTACGTGATTTAATTAGTTATCGTTCGTGACTTAATATATTTATTCGTGATCGTAATAAATATACATACATACGTAATATTAGCTCGTGATTATTTTACGTTCATGATTTTATGTTCGTAAGTTCGTGATTATAATTATTATTGAAATAATTATCGTGTGTTAATACGTACTAAATACTTATCGTGTTATAACACGTACGTAATACTTGTAATTCTTGTTCGTGAAACGTAAACATGTTATAAAAGGAAAGTTCTAATCGTGTACGTACTATCGTAAGGGTACTATTCATGGTAAAAGCATGCGGGTTTTACAACTCTTCCCCCCTAAAAGGAATAATTCGTCCCCGAATTATGGATAAATTAAACTGGAAAAGAAGAACATACCTGAATTCAAAATATGAAATGAGGGTAAGAAGCCCGGATAGACTCCTCTGTTTCCCAAGTGGCTTCCCGCTCGGTATGATCCCTCCAAAGGATTTTGATGAATGGAATCGTCTTCCTTCTCATGACTCGTTCTTGTCTGTTAAGAACTCGTTCGGGTTCTTCTATAAAAGTGAGATCTTCACGAATATGTTCCAGTGGATACTGAACCATGTGAAGGGGATGATATTGGTACCCTCTGAGTAAGGACACAGGGAAAACATTGTGTACATGAGAAAGCTGCGGAAGTAACGCTAAACGGTAAGATACTTCACTGACTCGTTCAATGATATCAAACGGTCCGATGAATCGAGGACTGAGCTTCTCTTTAATTCCAAAACGTCTAACACCACGTGCCGGCGAAACCTTAAGGAAAACGTAATATCCTACCTTAAAATGTAAGTCCCTACGATGCTTGTCCGCGTAACTCTTCTGACGTGACCGTGCTTCTTGCAGTTGCTGCTTAGCTACTATGACCTTCTCATTAGTCATCTCTATGATTTCTGGCCCTTCAAGTGCTCGCTCGCCAACCTGATCCCAGCAGATTGGGGCGCGACACTTCCTGCCTTACAACATCTCGAAAGGAGCACACTTGATACTTCCGTGCCAACTGTTGTTGTATGCAAACTCCACCAAACAGATATAATCATCCCAATCACCCGTCCATTCCAACGCACATGACCTCAACATGTCTTCTAATGTCTGAATCGTTCGCTCTGACTGCCCGTCTTTTTGAGGATGAAAAGTCATGCTAAGCTTAAGTTGTGTACCCCAAGCTTTCTGTAGGCTTCTCTAGAATCGCGAAGTGAATCGAGGATCTTTGTGACAATCCGTCAATTTATGATTGATATTTTATTCTCAAATATTATTTGAAAATATTATTTTAATGATACAATATGAACTCACTTACTTTTTGGGAAGAAATTTTGATTTACGTCTTGAAGTAGCATCGACTACGTTTAAACCGGAGGATTCTACGTTACGTGCTTACGTTTACATACACCGTCTTTGGTGACAGTCCGACATTTCAGAAAATAAAATTTATCTGTGAATATTATTTTGGAGTTTTAAATTTGTGTTGGTTCATAAACTCACAAGTTTACGAGAAGAGATTAGGACTTACGATTTTATTTTAACGTCCTTTACGACTAAACCGGAAACCTTAGGATTACGTATTTACGTTTTCGAACTCCGTTTTTGATGAGACAATTTTTATTGGATTCGTTTTGTGACGTTGATTCATAATTTATAAAAACGTTTTTCGTAAACCGACCCGAGGGCACGTAAATCGAGGAAACTAGAATCGAGGAGTACCCGTAAACAAACGGGGATGAGACAAGTGGGACACTTGCCCCACCCCCATCAAAACCGGCCCAAGTAAGCAAGCTAACACCTTTAGGTGTCAAATTTTATATAACAAATGCTACACTTGTCCTAAGCTTATGAACTAAGCTACCTTACAACAAAACCAACCAAAACCACTAGCAACTCTCATTTCCATTTCCCTCACATGCAAAACCACTTCTCTCTCTCTCTCTCTCTTGATCCCATTTTAGCCGTCCCATATCACTCACCAACATCCCATTTTGATCAAATTCATCCAAGAAATCATGTGTTATTCATACACATGTTGAAGCCCTCTTGAAGCTCTCTTGAATGGTGGTGATTATAACATCCATGGAGGAGTTTTCTTGGTGTCTTGGGGCTGATTTTCCACAAGGTGTTTATGAAGAATGGTGATCTTGAAGATGGTCATGATTATCCACAAGTTTCTCCAACAAAATCCATGTCCAAATCATAACCTACATCAACTTGGTGGTATAAAGATTGTCCTCCTCAACTTCTTGTTATTTTGATTATGTAAACATGTATTTTATTTCCTATTGTATATGTATATGATGATTATATGATGATAAAAATATTATGTGGGGATTTGTTGTTGATAAATATGCTTAAAAAGGATGATAACTATAAGAAATGAAGCTAAAATCTTGATTATTTAGTTGGCTGTATAAAAACAGTAGATAACTAAAAGATGAACTGATAAAATTGCATGGTTTGATCTATTTGCAGTAAGTAGAAGATGTTATACACATGTGAGAGTTGGCCATGCAATGGAATCAAAATAATGAGTGAGATATGATCAAAACAAGTTAGGTGGTCTAATCTGAATAAGCAGTTTTGTAGGGACTGTTAAGGCAAGTTAAACTCAAAATGGGCAGTAGCTATAACTATGTTAAAAGTAGCACATATTATGAAGATCATGCCATCCAAAAATGAGCTTCTAATTCATTATAGAACTCTAGATATGTTAAAAATGGTGAACATGAAGTTAAAAATCAGATTTTTGGAAATAATGTTTATTATTATTATATAAGCACTCACATTATAATGTATAAAATGTAAAAATATAAACCCACTAACTTATAAAACTTATTTATATAAATGTATAAAAGGTTAATTAAATGGGTAAATTATATAAATGGTGGTAAAATAATATTTATAAGTAATAAAAACTATAAACTTGATTTTTACGACTTTTTCGGCTATCGCCGTAAAATTAACGTTTTTCGCCAAATAAAACTTAGACGACCAAACCCGTCTAATGTAAAGTTTATAAAAGTCCTATACTGATGTATAGGTAACTAAGACAAGTAAAAACCGATAAAACCCAAACTATAAGAAATACGGACATTTACGAGCTAACTAAACATATTGGACTAATAGTTGGACTTAATAAGATAAATACTTGTAAAAAGAACTTATTGGGCTTAACCCATTTAGGCCCAACTTGTAAAGTGTAGATACTGATAATGTAAGTATAACAAGGATTAATACAAGTTAAGAACTTATAATAGGCTTATTGGACTTAAAACATGTAAATAAGTAAAACTAGTAAACTAGTATAAAAGTTATCGACATATAACACTAAAATGAGTAAACGAGAATATGTAAACCCACTCGATCATCATATATATATATACAATCATCATATGTATACATATTTGTTATTTTTATAAAGTCATTGGACATGAGTCTAAGACCGATTATTATTTATATAGGTTTCTGTGATTGAGGCACGTACCGTACATCCGAATCGCCGATAACCGCTTTCCCACATCAACGTGAGTTCATAGCCTCGCACTCTTTTAAATGTTTTTATAAATGTTTTATAAACCCGCGAGGGAGATAACATGTTAGTTTTTATAAAATAGGACACCATTTGTCCCGATTGCTTGTTTATTGATTTGGACCCGAATGATTGAATGACCCGATTGTATGACCCGATAGGTGATTAAAGGACCCGATAGATGAAATTAAATGGATTATTAAAGTTAGGTTATGTCACTAAAAGTCCCATTAGCATGAATTGTGAACTACCAGGAGTTGGTAGATGCTTATGCATTTAATAGTACTATTTGGGGACGATCACCCCAGTTCGCGCCTTGACGGTTGATCCCCGTCGTGCCACATTGATTGGTAAGCGAATTTATGTATGAGAAGATTTCCATAGCGTGACCTTTGTGACGACACGCTACTTTAGATGGGCAAAATTGGTATCAGGTTAGCTACCCGTTGTTGGTTTAGTAAGGTAACAATGTCATGCGGCTTATAATAATCCGACTAACGAAATACTACTAGACGCTCAGAATCACGACGTATTGCCTGACTAGCAATACAGGGTCATACTATTGATATTATGTTTGTGTTTTGGTTTTCATAACCATACTCATATAACGGTTTTTATTTTCATACAACGTTATAAGACGTATTGTATGACATTTTTACGACATTGGCTCATATGATGATTTTTAAGGCTATTTATAACCTTATTCATATAACGGTTTTATTTAATCTATACAACGTTGCAAAACGTATCGTATGGTGTTTTTAACGACAATGATTCGTATAATGATTTTTAAGGCAAATGCCTATATTATGATTTTCGATAAAGATTTGTATAAAATGACTTTGGCTATCTTATGGCCTATTAAAATGATTTGTACAAAATGATTTATAGTAATACTTTTATACTGATATTATATTGAGGGAATTTATTAAACTCTATGAATTCACTCGGCGTTATCGCTGACCTTTTCTTTTAACATGTTTTATCTCAGGTACTTGAAGGTAATTCTCGGGAAGACAACAAGAATTCATGGCCCGCACTTAAACAATATTTTCCATTCAAATACTTTGTAAAACTTTGTATGAAATAATATGACTTGGGACTGATGTAACTTTGATATTTATGAATGGAAATGATTTATTATTAAACGACGCGATTTTTATGCGTTGTCTATGATGTGAGTAATGTGCTATCCCGTAACACCAACTAGTCTTCCGCTGTATTGAGTTGTATAAATTTGGGGGTGTTACAGTTTGGTATCAGAGCTCTCGTTATAGAGAACGAAAGATTTTTAAAACCAAGGTTTTGAATAAAACATTTCAAAATCTTTTAACTATAAACATTTTTCTAAAAATGTCTAAAAATCTTTTGACTATAACGGTGCCGAAGAATTCCCGAGTTATCGACAAGGCCAGGACTGAGAAGTGTTATTTTAATATATATATAACTTGGATTATATATATGATGTAATTTTATTACATGATTGTTTGATGATTATTTTGATTTTTATACGAGGTATTTATACGACGTAGATTGTCACAAGTAACCCTAAATTCCCCTAGTAAATTAATCAAAGCTATTCTCGTAGGAATCCTAGCTATCCTAGATCTACACCAAGTTGTGGATATTTATGATCCCAACAAATGGTTGATATTCGTAGAAATGTAGATATTATTTGATTGTGATATTGAAGAAGAATTGGTAAGATTAAATCTGATATCGATGTCATGACGATCTTTCCTTATAGAGTGGAGTTTGACAAAACGTTACCACCTAGAAAGATGTCATCTGATTCGTTGTCATCCAATTCTTAAATTGAAATCGAAAGGGTGAATGTTGCACTTGAGGCTGTTATTGGAACCATTACTCAAAAGCCTCATGGCACTAGTACCTTTCCGAGGAGTCTAGTTGAATGATCAAGTCATTTCATACTAGTGACTCATTTGATAATTGTTGTTGTAAGAGCTATAGGATTGGAAATTAATTATTGATCATATCGAACTTTGATTGCCCCTTTTAAGGTGTAAGGATAAGGATGAAAGTATTGGAAAATGAGGTAGGATATCGAATTGAGTATAAATTGATTGAAACTTGAATAAAGTAAAATTTAACTTGATTGGAATATGAGATTGTTAAGAGGAAGTCGTTAAGTTATGTGATTGAATTATAAGGCTTTAAATGATTGTTAGTTTGTGATAAGTGTTGTTCCTAGGCCATTGTCCAATAATGAGGATGCCCAGTGTCCAGGAAATAAATTGAAGAAATCTTCTTCTGAATTGGGACCGATGGATCTTCCGGGACATGTGGAACACCTAATGACTCTCGTAGATTAGTATTCATTGTGGTATCTTTTAAAAATCCCTAACTTAACTGAGATATCAGTTGGTAGGATGAGTTCTGAGAATTGTATGACATAGTGACACGTAATGTGTTACGGTACAATTTTGACTTGTTTGTGATTAATGAAAAGACTACCTTTGATTGCTAAATTCTACATGTATCAATGTTATCTATCTTTTAGTGCTTCATCCTAATGTTCGCATTAGTGATGCAACCATCGAACAAGTACTCATCTCGATTTGAGTTACGTTGTGGATTATTCTTCTTGAGTGCCATCGAGATCATGAATCTCATGATTATTTGGCTAAAGCTCATTTCCTATCATATTGTAGTTAGTTCTTGGTGAAGAAGTTTTCATCACTCTTTTGCAGATCACTCATTGTTTTTATAAAGTTAAAACGGTATCCTTTGAGAAAATTTAATTTTCATCACGATAAGGATTATTCAAAGTGAGATTTATAAGTGATTGATATCAAAATGAAGTTGTTTATGAGACGCTTTGGAAAACCTAATTGTTTTCATAACAAAGAAAATCTTTGTAAATTTATTTTGATTCTTATTTAAGAATTAAACATGTAAGTGTTTTTATTATAAACATGATGATAAAATTTTTGACAAACTGAGTATTGCATCTCTTAATCTTGAAATTGTATATAGTTGCGCGCCTACATACAATTTGGAATGGACTATGCAAGACTGATTAGTAGTCACCATAAAACTAATGAATAAACACTACATTTTCTTTGAGGATTGTGAAAGATTAAATTTTATGAGATCTGCAAGAAGTGAAAAATAAGGACATAATGTTAGGGACACCTACATATGTGCCTGTAGCATCTATTCTTCTGAGTCGGATTTACTCATCTGTGGAAATTGTCTTATTTGACAATTGATATTTCTTTCTTGTCCAATTCTCCGGTAGCGAGATTCTTAGGAAAAGTACTTGATTACCGAGTGTTGATACCCGACTGGATGTATCGACGTTCATATCATTTCTTTTGATTTGATTTCATTTGAATGACCTGGTAATGATCCGAGGAGCTTTCGAATGCGTACTCAAATTATGAAAACATGGGATATATTCATATTCGTTAAATGTTTTCATCTGTATCTGATTTGAAATTCTCTCGCATAGATTATGCGTTGACCTTACTCTTTTAATAGTAGTTGTGTATCATAATATCCCTGAATTTGTGAAGGATTACGAGTTAATATTAGTCTTTTGAGAAGTTCACATCTTATCGACGGCAATGAAACTGGAAAGTTGATAGTTCCAGTAGAATGGATTGATTGATTATGACATGACGACATTGTCTTAATTGATGGGAACTCGAATAGAATTCCCCTACATGATGAGATGTTGATTATCAAAAGTGAACTAAATAATTCTTGATGGATGACCATATCGTGTATTTGGACTTCAAATTTTTACCGTGAATGATTGTGAATTAGTCATAAGATATTGTAATATAGAAGAACCTAATATGAATTTATTAAAAGAAGTTTTCGATATCTAAAACTTTAGTAAGTATTTGTTGATAAATTACCTAGAATTTCGCCATTAAGGCAAATTGAAATTGGTATTGATTATATTTCCGGTGCTGCACTTGTGGCTTGTACACTGTACGTCAGCACCATCTGAATTTAAGGAATTACCGTACAACTGAGAAAGTTGTCGGAGAAAGATTTTATTATACCAAGCCTGTCATCCTGAAGAGCTATGGTGTTATCTTTCCTTATATTTATAGATTACTGTGACTGAGTAAATTGACAATCGAAAACGATATCCATAACTCGAAATGGAAGAATTGTTCGATCATTTACAAGGTTCTAGCAAATTCGATCCACGGCATGGTTATTATCAACTTCGTTTCCGCGAAGAAGATTATTTATTCCAATCACTACATTCGGTACTTGTAATGAACGTTATGAGTTTCACGTGATGTCGTTTGGATTGACAATGCACATGTAGTATTCATAACTATGATGAATCACGTGCGTAGGCTGTAATTTGATAAATTCATGCTCGTGATCATTAAGGACTATATGTTTGTATATAAGAATAAGAATGAGTTAGTAATTAATTATAGATTGCCCTGAATTGGCCGAACAATTAAAAATGGTGCCTTGAATATTTAACATAAGACTTGAGACTTAATCCTTTATATGATTTAACCGTGTGATTAATAGATAATGGAAGCTATATCGACTTTTCAAAGATTAGAACCATTAACGCTTAAGGATTTAAAACTTAATCCTTTACATAAAATGACCATTGGATTAATAATGGTAAGATGTATGCATATAGACTCTTCAAAAATTAAGAGCCCTTTTAAGACTTTGGATTTTACCAAAAAGAAATGGAAATATGTTTTGACAGATGTTTTAACAAAGGATTTTTAAAGGGATTATTCCCCTATACACAAACCATTTAACTAAACTTCTGTTTAGGGGTAAATGTTTGTGTATACCTCAAGATAACTTAAGAAGGACTGAGTAAAACCATTTATACCATAACCTGAAAACTTAAAACGACAATTTTTGCCTTTCAAACTAAGAAAACTTTGACCAAAGTATAAACATAGGTTTTTCGAACATTTACGAATCTTATTAAATATTTTCGATAAATCAACAAAAATCTTGTTAATTAAATCCAAATTTATTTTGAACATTTTTTATAATTGGTCGAACTAAGAAATTTAAAACTTTTACGCTTCATAAAAATTAACTAATAATTATTTAATTAATTATAATAATTATCGACGCCTTAGACGTCAGATTGAGTAAAACGGATAAAAATGATAGTGAAGAAGAAAGTAAAACATAGAAGATATGAAGAAAGAATTTTGAATAAATACGGTTATGATATTTATTTCATCAGGAATGTGAACGTAATTACTGACGCATAATATAGAAAGAATATCTGAGTGAATTGTGGACATGATAATTATATCATCATGAGAAGTGAATATAGATGCCGATGCATTATGTGGAAAAGATAAAGAACCAGTTAGGACATGTTCCTTAATAATGGAGGTGCAAAATAAATTGCCGAACCATATAAAAATAAACGATGTTTGTGAAAAGGATAATATAGATAATAAAAATTCACGGCTAATATGAACCATTAGAATAGAGAAGCCGATGGCATTAAATGTTTTAAAGGGCCGTTTATGGTTGCCTAAATATGGAGATTGTGAGATATAGTTAGGTAGGAATTTGTAAGTATAAGTATTATATTTATGTCATTTCTGACTAAAAGTATTTTTGTCTGAAGAAGTTGTACTGATGGCAATTATGAAGGCATACATCGCCTCAAACATTAGTAAACGTCTAGCTATTGCAAAGGTCATCATCTGAATTTGATTCGATTTGGGTCATCGTCGACAGACTGACCAAATCTGCTAATATCATTCCCGTTAATGATAAATGCAAAAGAGTTATGTAAACATAATGTGCCTGTATCGGACATCTTTATCAAGATCCTCGCTTCGCATCAAATTTCTAGAGATTTGCTCAGAAATCATTGAGAACGAACCTTGATGAGAGTACTATGTACCATCCCAAATCGAAGGGACGAGGTAAAGTAACGATACAAAATACTATAAGCGCTGTTCTATGTTTGAATGATTGACCTTTGGATATAGACCGTATAATCGTTTTCCTTTGGAGAGATTATCATTAATAATTATCGTATTAGGATCGAGATCGTATCTTGTTAGGATCTGAATCTTAGAGCATCCGTAAGCAAGAGTTGAGATGGAGACATCCGACATACACCCATTGTGAGTTGGACATATCTTTTAGGTTTAAGGTTTCCTATGATGGCGAACCTAACCTTGCAAAATACTCGAACCGCGAAACCTGAAATGATTGTTGAAATTAGGATTTGATTATTGACTGCCTGTAGTGGGCAAGAGGTTATGTGAATGTGAAATGTAGATCTTGAAGTGCCAAATGGGTAGCGAAGTTATGCCATAATTTTTAACCTTGGAAAAATGAATTCATGATCTGACAAATCATGGGATATAAGTCCCCGTTGTATGGGACCATTGAGATGATGTGAAAGTTGGGATTGAAAGGCATATAAGCTGGATCTACCCTAGGACTTCAAGAACCGCGTGAATTATGTTTCGTATATCAAACTTGATGGAATATCTATCAAGTGAAAATTCTGAATTCTTCTTAGTAAAGTTTAGATCGTCGAAAAGTTGCATTCATCAGAAACCCGTGAACATCATGGATAGAGAAAGTAAGTCAACATTTAGCCTGATCTTATTCTCGTAGTTATGTTTGATGAAACTCGCTTATTGTAATGAATTGCACTTGTGAGAAAAGACCAAATGTGGAGGAAATACCCACATGGCTTTACCTCTATAAGAAGCGAGTAGTAAGGTAAGATGATCTTTGAGGACAAAGATCCTGTTTAGGGGTAAATGCTGTGACAATCCGTCAATTTATGATTGATATTTTATTCTCAAATATTATTTGAAAATATTATTTTAATGATACAATATGAACTCACTTACTTTTTGGGAAGAAATTTTTATTTACGTCTTGAAGTAGCATCGACTACGTTTAAACCGGAGGATTCTACGTTACGTGCTTACGTTTACATACACCGTCTTTGGTGACAGTCCGACATTTCAGAAAATAAAATTTATCTGTGAATATTATTTTGGAGTTTTAAATTTGTGTTGGTTCATAAACTCACAAATTTACGAGAAGAGATTAGGACTTACGATTTTATTTTAACGTCCTTTACGACTAAACCGGAAACCTTAGGATTACGTATTTACGTTTTCGAACTCCGTTTTTGATGAGACAATTTTTATTGGATTCGTTTTGTGACGTTGATTCATAATTTATAAAAACGTTTTTCGTAAAACGACCCGAGGGCACGCAAATCGAGGAAACTAGAATCGAGGAGTACCCGTAAATAAATAGGGATGAGACAAGTGGGACACTTGCCCCACCCCCATCAAAACCGGCCCAAGTAAGCAAACTAACACCTTTAGGTGTCAAATTTTATATAACAAATGCTACACTTGTCCTAAGCTTATGAACTAAGCTACCTTACAACAAAACCAACCAAAACCACTAGCAACTCTCATTTCCATTTCCCTCACATGCAAAACCACTTCTCTCTCTCTCTCTTGATCCCATTTTAGCCGTCCCATATCACTCACCAACATCCCATTTTGATCAAATTCATCCAAGAAATCATGTGTTATTCATACACATGTTGAAGCCCTCTTGAAGCTCTCTTGAATGGTGGTGATTATAACATCCATGGAGGAGTTTTCTTGGTGTCTTGGGGCTGATTTTCCACAAGGTGTTTATGAAGAATGGTGATCTTGAAGATGGTCATGATTATCCACAAGTTTCTCCAACAAAATCCATGTCCAAATCATAACCTACATCAACTTGGTGGTATAAAGATTGTCCTCCTCAACTTCTTGTTATTTTGATTATGTAAACATGTATTTTATTTCCTATTGTATATGTATATGATGATTATATGATGATAAAAATATTATGTGGGGATTTGTTGTTGATAAATATGCTTAAAAAGGATGATAACTATAAGAAATGAAGCTAAAATCTTGATTATTTAGTTGGCTGTATAAAAACAGTAGATAACTAAAAGATGAACTGATAAAATTGCATGGTTTGATTTATTTGCAGTAAGTAGAAGATGTTATACACATGTGAGAGTTGGCCATGCAATGGAATCAAAATAATGAGTGAGATATGATCAAAACAAGTTAGGTGGTCTAATCTGAATAAGCAGTTTTGTAGGGACTGTTAAGGCAAGTTAAACTCAAAATGGGCAGTAGCTATAACTAAGTTAAAAGTAGCACATATTATGAAGATCATGCCATCCAAAAATGAGCTTCTAATTCATTATAGAACTCTAGATATGTTAAAAATGGTGAACATGAAGTTAAAAATCAGATATTTGGAAATAATGTTTATTATTATTATATAAGCACTCACATTATAATGTATAAAATGTAAAAATATAAACCCACTAACTTATAAAACTTATTTATATAAATGTATAAAAGGTTAATTAAATGGGTAAATTATATAAATGGTGGTAAAATAATATTTATAAGTAATAAAAACTATAAACTTGATTTTTACGACTTTTTCGGCTATCGCCGTAAAATTAACGTTTTTCGCCAAATAAAACTTAGACGACCAAACCCGTCTAATGTAAAGTTTATAAAAGTCCTATACTGATGTATAGGTAACTAAGACAAGTAAAAACCGATAAAACCCGAACTATAAGAAATACGGACATTTACGAGCTAACTAAACATATTGGACTAATAGTTGGACTTAATAAGATAAATACTTGTAAAAAGAACTTATTGGGCTTAGTCCATTTAGGCCCAACTTGTAAAGTGTAGATACTGATAATGTAATTATAACAAGGATTAATACAAGTTAAGAACTTATAATAGGCTTATTGGACTTAAAACGTGTAAATAAGTAAAACTAGTAAACTAGTATAAAAGTTATCGACATATAACACTAAAATGAGTAAACGAGAATATGTAAACCCACTCGATCATCATATATATATATACAATCATCATATGTATACATATTTGTTATTTTTATAAAGTCATTGGACATGAGTCTAAGACCGATTATTATTTATATAGGTTTCTGTGATTGAGGCACGTACCGTACATCCGAATCGCCGATAACCGCTTTCCCACATCAACGTGAGTTCATAGCCTCGCACTCTTTTAAATGTTTTTATAAATGTTTTATAAACCCGCGAGGGAGATAACATGTTAGTTTTTATAAAATAGGACACCATTTGTCCCGATTGCTTGTTTATTGATTTGGACCCGAATGATTGAATGACCCGATTGTATGACCCGATAGGTGATTAAAGGACCCGATAGATGAAATTAAATGGATTATTAAAGTTAGGTTATGTCACTAAAAGTCCCATTAGCATGAATTGTGAACTACCGGGAGTTGGTAGATGCTTATGCATTTAATAGTACTATTTGGGGACGATCACCCCAGTTCGCGCCTTGACGGTTGATCCCCGTCGTGCCACATTGATTGGTAAGCGAATTTATGTATGAGAAGATTTCCATAGCGTGACCTTTGTGACGACACGCTACTTTAGATGGGCAAAATTGGTATCAGGTTAGCTACCCGTTGTTGGTTTAGTAAGGTAACAATGTCATGCGGCTTATAATATTCCGACTAACGAAATACTACTAGACGCTCAGAATCACGACGTATTGCCTGACTAGTAATACAGGTTCATACTATTGATATTATGTTTGTGTTTTGGTTTTCATAACCATACTCATATAACGGTTTTTATTTTCATACAACGTTATAAGACGTATTGTATGACATTTTTACGACATTGGCTCATATGATGAATTTTAAGGCTATTTATAACCTTATTCATATAACGGTTTTATTTAATCTATACAACGTTGCAAAACGTATCGTATGGTGTTTTTAACGACAATGATTCGTATAATGATTTTTAAGGCAAATGCCTATATTATGATTTTCGATAAAGATTTGTATAAAATGACTTTGGCTATCTTATGGCCTATTAAAATGATTTGTACAAAATGATTTATAGTAATACTTTTATACTGATATTATATTGAGGAAATTTATTAAACTCTATGAATTCACTCGGCGTTATCGCTGACCTTTTCTTTTAACATGTTTTATCTCAGGTACTTGAAGGTAATTCTCGGGAAGACAACAAGAATTCATGGCCCGCACTTAAACAATATTTTCCATTCAAATACTTTGTAAAACTTTGTATGAAATAATATGACTTGGGACTGATGTAACTTTGATATTTATGAATGGAAATGATTTATTATTAAACGACGTGATTTTTATGCGTTGTCTATGATGTGAGTAATGTGCTATCCCGTAACACCAACTAGTCTTCCGCTGTATTGAGTTGTATAAATTTGGGGGTGTTACAATCTCTGTCTGAGACGATGCTGGATGGAGCATCGTGGAGTCTCATGATCTTCCTTTTATAAGTATCGGCGAGTTTACTGGCCGAATCTTCCTTGCGGATCGGTAAGAAATGAGCTTATTTGGTAAGTTGATCTACGATAACCCAAATTGCATCGTGCTTCCTCTTGGTTGGCGGAAGACCAGTAACAAAATCCATGGTGATTTTGTCCCACTTCCACTCTGGAATATCTAACGATTGAAGAAGACCACCAGATCGCTGATGCTCGATCTTAACCTACTGGCAGGAAAGACATTTGGAGACGTAAGTGGCAACATCCTGTTTCATATCACTCCACCAAAAGTACTGCTTGATGTCATGGTACATCTTGGTCGAACCAGGATGTATAGAGAATGGGGTGCTATGAGCCTCAACTAACAAGGCTTCCCGGAGTTCTTAATCATCAGGAACACAAAGTCTCGTGCCCTGCCATAAGATACCATCTGCATCTACTCGAAATTCTGTCTGCTTCTCCAAATTCTGAATTATCGCCCAGATTTCTCCATCTTCTTTCTGAGCTTCCTTGATCTTAGAGAGTAACTCGGGTTCTACTCTAAGATTAGCCCAGTAACCGTGTTGTCCACGTACCATAATCTCTATGTCTAGTTGCTCCAAGTCTCTTATGATTTCCTCCTCAATCTCAATGCCGTTGATCATTCCGGACTTTATGCTAAGTGCATCTGCCACCACATTCGCCTTGCCGAGATGATACTGCAGATTAATGTCATAATCCTTCAACAGCTCTAACCATCTCCTCTGTCTCATGTTCAATTCACGCTGAGTGAAGATATACTTCAAGCTCTTATGGTCCGTGAAAATGTCACATGATTCTCCATATAAGTAGTGCCTCCATATCTTCAAAGCAAACACGACTCCTGCAAGTTCCAAGTCATGCGTAGGGTAATTTTCCTCATAAGGCTTAAGCTGCCGTGAAGCGTACGCGATCACTTTCCCATGTTGCATGAGAACACAGCCAAGTCCCTTCCCCGATGCATCACTGTAGATTTGAAATCCACCCGTACCAGATGGGAGAGTAAGAATCGGTGCAGATACTAACTTCTGCTTCAGGTCTTCAAAGCTCTTCTCTCGTTCTTCAGTCCAGACGAATTTCTCCTCTTTCCGCATCAGTTTGGTCAATGGTAGTGCTAGGCGGGAAAAGTTCTCCACGAACCTGCGGTAATAACCATCTAAGCCTAGGAAACTGCGGACTTCAGTCGCTGATGTCGGCCTCGGCCACCTAGTAATAGCCTCTACCTTCGCTGGATCCATAGTGATTCCTAGTTGATACAATGTGACCTAAGAATGCCACCTTGTCTAACCAGAACTCACACTTGGAGAATTTAGCATACAGTTGCTTCTGGCGAAGAATCTGTAATACTGAACGAAGATGGTCTTCGTGTTCCTCCTTGGACTTAGAGAAAATCAGGATGTCATCGATGAAGACAATGACAAACTTGTCCAAAAATTCATGGAAGATTCTGTTCATCAAATCCATGAACACTGTTGGAGCATTGGTAAGGCCAAATGCCATGACTACAAATTCGTAGTGGCTATAGCGTGTACGGAAAGCAGTCTTGGCGATGTCCTGCTCCTTAACCCGTATCTGATGATAGCCTGACCTTAGATCAATCTTGGAGAAATGTTTGGCCCCTTGGAGTTGGTCAAACATATCGTCTATACGTGGGAGTGGATACCTATTCCTGATGGTAATCTTGTTGAGCTCGCGATAATCTATGCAAAGACACATACTGCCGTCCTTCTTCTTAACATATAAGACCGGTGCGCCCCATGGAGATACGCTCGGTCGAATGAAACCTCGTTCCAGAAGTTCTTGCAGTTGATCTTTCAACTCCTTTAACTCTATGGGAGCCATGCGATAAGGAGCCTTGGAAATCGGCTCAGCTCCTGGGATGAGCTTGATATTAAATTCCACTTCACGTGCAGGTGGTATGCCCGGAAGTTCTTCTGGAAATACATCTGGAAATTCTGACACTATCGGCTGATCCTGAATTGATGGGGATTCAGTATCCATGTCATGAACAGTAGCTAGATAACCCTCACAACCATGTGAAAGTAGTGCACGTGCTTGCAGGGTTGATATGATTTGTACAGACCTGTCGGGTAAGAACCCGTTATGAATGTACTCTGGCGCATTAACATCACCAAAAATGACTTGATATGAATGGCAGTCTATGGTAGCATGATGCTTGGATAGCCAATCCATGCCCAAAATCATGTCAAAATCATTCATGTCCAGCGGAAGTGCGTCAACAGGACGAACCTTGTCGTCAAACTCTAGGGGAAGGCTCTTGTACACATGGGTTATAAGTACAAAGTCTCTCAAAGGCGTGGAAATACTGAGTCTATTTTCTAGTGGCATAGGGAGTATCCTAACATTCTTGGCATAAGCAGTAGAAATAACCGAGTGAGTAGCACTCGTATCAACAGAACACATGCAGCTTGACCATACATATACAAGATTCCAGTGATGGTACCTGTAGACTTGTTGGCCTGATCGCGAGATGTCGTGTAAACGCGCCCAGTAGTAGGAGGTAAGGCTGAGCATTTGGACCGTTAGACCGGACCGGACCGGAAAACCGAACCGGACCGGACCGAGCCGGACCGGACCGAGCAAATTCGGTCCGGTCCTCGATCCGTGATTTTGGAACATTTCGGTCCTCGGTCCGGTCGGTCTGGGCCGGTCCGGTCTGGTCTTACCAAAAATTCTTTTATTTTGCCTAATTTGGACCGGACCGGACCGAAGACCGGACAAGACCGGACCGACCCGGACCGGACCGGACCATTTCGGTCCGGTCTCGGTCCGGGGTTTTGGACCAATTCGGTCCTCGGTCCGGTCCGGTTTTGGTCGGTCCGGTCCGGTCTGGGTCTGCTGCTCAGCCCTAGTAGGAGGCGGCTTGGTATCAGCATGTCCCGATGTGCCCTCCATCTCGCCCTTGCGGCAGTCCTTCATGCGATGGGCAGGAAGACCACACTTGAAGCATGCATCACTGTCGCGGCGACATGGCCCTGGGTGCCTACGATGGCATGTAGAGCAAAGAGGATGAGTATATCCTCCAGCAGGTGTCGTAACTCGCTGAGAACCTGATAAAACATTATACATGAGACATGATAATAGGGTACAAAGGACAATGCGGATAATCGTAAGGTTGAATACCAGTGATAGCTGGACGGTTAGGCTGTGAACCTCTCTTGTTCTGGTCCCTACCGTTACCATGATTCCTGGTAGAAGATTTTCGAATGTGTCAGAATTAAGAATTATAACATGTAATCATAAGAAAATGCGTAAGTATAAGGACCCGCTGCTCTTGGAGTGTCCAGCGTTGTTACAGTAATTATCATTACTGCCACACCTATCCATAGCAAAACGGTCGTTAGTCTGACCATTTCCCTTGGGCTGATTAGGCTGCTGGTAGGTAGCCGGCTGAGACCGGTCCCCAGTCTTCTGCCTGGAAGATACAATTTACAGAGATGAAATATTGACATATGCTGAAAGAATACGGATTGGTCACCGCTTGAATACGAATGTTTACCTCTTATCGGGTCTCTCTGCTTCCCCGAACTCATCTCTCTCCTACAACATCTCCAGCTTACGTGTTGCGTCGGCCACTTGTGCTACCGTACCCAACAGAGCACCTTCTAAGTTATTGGCAATCATTGGAGAAAGGGCCCAACAAAAATGTTGTGCCTGCTCTTCAGTGGTGCCCGCAACTGCTCTCAGGACACCGGCGAATCGAAGGAAACGCTGCATGAAATCATTGTTGTTTTCCTTAGGTCGCTGCCTAATGGTGTAGTACTCTCTTATGAGCCTATTCCTTCCTTCCGTGGGGAAGATGCTAGACGGGGGAGGATAGTTGTCGTTCTGATGAAGGATGTCTTGCAAATCTGCATTGGCAGCTGCAACCATCTCCCGGATATTGTGTGTGTTTGTCATCTGATAGTATAACATAAAATACATGATTAAACTGATCAAAACATAAACTATATACATGAAAAAAATGTATACCAACTAATCACGAGAAAAAAATTTTATGCAGGAAAATTTGTACATGAATACATGATGCAGTTTTATGAAAACTTTTGTATGCACGAGGGTGAACGCCTATGGTCAGTTCACTCAAAACAAAATACATGGCGAGGGGACGCCTATGGGTCGGTCCAAAATTTAAAAGTTTCGATAAAACACATGCGACTAAATAGGGCCAGTCCTGTGCCAACCATTACTTAGTCATAAACCTACGACAATGACATATATATGTATGCATGAAAATGATGAATGCATGAAACCCGACTGTCAGTTCTAGGAAGACCATAGTGACTACCCACTAATCACAGGTCATGTTTTGAGAGCCTACAAGTCGAAGCCTTGGCTCTGATACCATAATTGTAACACTCCATTTTGATAAATAGAATGTCACGCGTGATTATGGCGTGTCATCAAAGCATACAAGGATAAATGTCTAAACAGTACATGACCATAAAGGAAATACCGGAATCAAACATCGGTAGTCCAAAAGTAGAACTCATCACACACAAACATAAGTACTGTAAATGAAAGGACTAAACAATGTCCATGGAAGTGAGTATCAAAGTATAGATAAATGCATAAAGTAAAGAAGGCTAGGAAGCTTCCAATCCATATGCACATACGCTTAAAGTCTACGAGCGTCCCCAAGTACCTGCCGTTTTGGGAACATGAAAAGGAAAACGGCTGAGCAATACGCTCAGTGCACGGATATACAAGAATAGCATGAATAGTATAAGCATATAAACATGAAACAGCGGAAGAAACTAAGTCCTGGATAACCTGGTTATATCTTAGTAAATCTGGTTTTATAATTTGAAAAGCCTTATGTTTATCTTGTAAAAACTGTTTAACATATTTTACCATTAGCCAATATAGGTCATGAAATATCAACGTGCATGAATACTTGGAGGGGTGACCTCGTCATGCAAATTAGAGGGGCTGCCTCTAATTTAATATACTGGTTTTGGGTAGGAGGGATCAGCTCCTTGTGAAGGATGCAAGGCACACACCACATTCACACTGGGTAATCTGCTGAAAACATGTAACTAGGATGCACCCATACGCCCCACCTGATAATAATAATATGGCCAAAATCTGAAAGGGACGCCACGAGCTATCACTCTGCCGTGGTGAAGTCATAACACTGGTGCCTCCAGTGTTATGTGTTGATCCCAAACTTAGATCGATTAGCTTTGTGTATACGAGATTAGATCAAGTACTACACGTAGAGAAACCTTTGCTTATGAATAAAGTAACAAAGTGTTATGCGGAATTAACACTTGATCTAAAACACAATGATGTTAAACAAACTTTCACTTGTATTAGAATAATCGTGTTGATTACAATGAAAGGTTTAACTTGCGAATACTATGAAAACTGATATTAAACATTAACCTAAAAGATCTTCTTTTATAGAACAAGAAGTCTTGTACAATAAGCTACGAATCAATTATTCTAGGTAAAGATAAACATAGAAAATACATTGTCGTTTCTATCCTTACTAGAAGTAATCTAGAATATAACATACGTGTAGCTCACAACTTCCATCAGTGCTTGTCTTCAATCTGTCAACGCTTGACTTTAACTTGTCAATGCTTATGCTATCAGCGCTCACTTTGCTCTTGTCAACGCTTGAGTTGTTCTTGTCAGCGTTCAAGTGTTCTGGCCTAAATTTATTCCCAACAATCCTCCCCTAAACTTGATATCCACTCTTATGATCAAGTTTCTGAATAAACATTAAGAACTTGGAGGAGTCTGACAAACCTTATCATATTGGTAATAAATAAATCTGATCAAATTCTTTGCCACGTCACTTGTATAATCTATCTCCAACTGGGTGTCCTTCATCTTCTCCAAAACAGACTTGGATATGAAATACTGAGCATCTACAAGTAAATACTCAGCAAACTTTGTAGAACTCAAATGGTATACACCAGCAGCTGAATATAATCTCCATTGAAGACCACTGAGGTCATCTTCAAGATCCTTCCATATTTCAGGATCTTCTTCATTTGTCCCACACATTCTTTTGAATGTGGTCCAAAGTTTTATTCCATTGGCTGAAGTTGGTGCTTCAGCCTCATACTTGGTCTCTAGTAACCTCCAAAGGTCTACCAAGTCTTCTCTGTCACAACTTGCAAATAAAGATATGAGAGTGGTAAAAGTGTGTACCTCCTTGCCAAATCTTCCAATTTTCCAGAATCCACATTCATCTTCCTCATAACTTATAATTGGATTCCTGGAATCTAATGGTAACACATGAACCATATCTGAAGCTTCTAATGGGGAGAGCTTGAGGCTCTTTCTAATGATTGCTTCACTTGGATACAGTTGAGACATATCTTTTGGAAACTCAAGAACAAATCCCTTCTTCACTGGTCTAGGGACTATCATAGCTTTCTTGATTGCCATCTCTTCTGCAAGTTGCTCCTTTCTTTCATCTGAAAGAAGTCTGAAAGTGTTCTCTTCCTGCACTTTCACCCAAATAGGATAAGCCCTATGTTCCAACTCATCAAATGTCAAAGCCTTCAGCTTTTGATGTGTCCATCCAACTCCATGACATTTGAGCAACATAAAATAGAGCTTTCTTCTATCCCTTTTCAGTTGAGAGAGAATGTTGCTTGCCCTGTATTTCAACATCACCTTACAATCCTGCTGAACTCTAAGAAGAATTTCCAAACCCCATATCTGATCAGAAATGGTCAAGTCTGGATTATTCATGCAGCTTTCTTCCCAAGAATTGTACATCTGAACTACCTCTGGCATATCAAAATCAATTTGCAACTTCAAATCTCTCAGCCTTTCCTTAGCAAGCTCATCACCATACTCAAGTCTTTCTGGTTCAACAATCATCACACTTGAATCTGAGCTGCCTCCATCACTTTCTTCCTCAGAAGTCACAACAAATGGTGACTTTTCCTTCTCACCTTGTTCCATCATTTGCTCAGCCAACCTTCTATCAAATTCAACCTGAGCTGCATTCTTTGGAACATTTTCTTCTACCAACTTACCCTTACCCTTATCTGTTGGTTCAATTGTTGGTAGGGTAGATGATAATACCTGAGTAGGAACATCTTTGATGATAGATGATGACTGGAATACATCACCTCCATATGCAGATCTGTCAACGCCCAAATTTCCTCTATCAGCGCCCAAAATACTTCTGTCAGCGTCCAAACTTGTCTTATCAACGCTCAAATATTTTCCCTCAGCGCCTTGTGTAACCTCTCTCAGCATATCTGTAAATGATAAATTTAAATTTGTTGGAGAGATTAAGGACGTATCAAAACCTTTTTGTTCCTTCAAACTAGTAAGAGCTTCAGCAATATCCAATGATTGACCATCTTGACTGCTCTTATCACTCAGATTTCTTGCTTCCTCCCCTTTGGAAGACTCCTCCATACCTCCCCTTGAATGAGCACTCTCCAAAACAACAATCCTCTCCCTCAATTCTTTGAGTTCAAGGCCTTGGTTACTGACAATTTGTACCAAGTCTGCATTTTGCTTTTGCAAGCTAATGCAGACAGCCGTCAATTCTAAAAGCGTCATTGGTTCCAGTCTGCCCGCTTCCAAAATGGGAATTTGACCTCCCAAGTTAGGTTCATTGGGCATGGATGAGGACTTAATTATGGTGGGACTGTCTTGGCCAGCTTCTAAGCCAGAACCAATAGTCCCAGCCTCATCCAGGTCACCAGCCACACTTGTGGTGGTGGTTCTCTCTGCTTCATGGCTAGGACCACCAGAGGAGAACACTCCAGCAGTCCTTTGGCGTTTAATCAACCTATATTCTGGTGGTGTGGAAGATGGTGTAGAAGATGGTGTAGATGTTGGTTGGTTAAGGGGTGTTTGGGATTGTGATGGTTGGGTGTCAACGTTGGAAACAGGCATATCAACGCCCACATTAGATGTGTCAGCGTCAAAGGGATTTTGGTCTATTTGCATTTGGTCAGGTGAGGGTAAAGGTTCAGGGATAGGCTCAAGTTGTGGTTGAGGGTCAATATGAGGTTGGGGGTCTGGTCGGGGTTGTGCTGCTGCAATAACAGCAAGCATGGCTGGGGTTAATGGTAGGTCTCTATGAGGTGGTGAATTCATCTTGGTAAAAATAGCCTTCTTTTGTTCAGGGATCTTATAAAAGTCATTGTGATCCCTTAAACAATATCTTTGAGCATCAAAAACCATTTGCAGAAAACGGGGATAAGCTAAAGTCATTTTTGTCCCCTTGTTTTTACACATTCCTTCAAAAATCATTTTAGACCAATTATAATTTTGCCCTGTTGCAATACACACAATAGCAGATGCAATAGATCTATTGATCTCATTATGTGCAGTACATTTGGGACTCAAACACTGAAGGAGAATGTGAATTAGGTACTTCCAGGCTGGGGGAAATTCCTGCTTATGGTACTTATTAAGAGTACCTTCATCAGGAATAGGGTATCCCAAAGCCCTTAGCCCTTGTTCTATTTCAGATATGGGAAGCATGGTTATACCATCAGCATCATTAAGATGCAAGGCCTGGCGTACCAAGGCCTCAGTAACCACCCAAGGTCTCCCATGTACAATAGAAGTCAATGTTGTCATTCCATTAACTGTTGTGGAACTGACAGTGTTCCAAAACTGTTTAATGTGTGTGACTGGAATGAGTGGGGCATGAGAAAGAGCATACCTTAATGGGGATGCATTCAAATACTCCACCATCTGTGTGTATTCAGGGAACAAAGTATTATCAGCAACAAGATATGCAATCATGTTGTGTTGAGACTTGAACCCCAAATCCAATTCTGCTGAGTTAAATCTTGGTGCCATTGATGAAAGCTATTAATTTGATGTATAAAAGATGAAGGTTGATAAGAGAAAATTGTTAGACAAGAATTATAGATACCCTGTTTAAAATAGGAGCCAAATTTATAGGAGTGGATGAATGCACGTGATTGGCCCAAAAATAGGCAAAGATTTTCAAAAATCAATCATGAAAATATTGAAAAAGTTTATAAGTTATCTCATGCATTAAATGAAAGTAACAACTCCTAAAATTACGGCTTGAAAATATGTCAAAAAGTTACAACTGGGTAGGTCCCATTGTTTGTCAACGGTCAAATATAACCCATCAACGCCCAACGGCTATAATCCTGTCAACGTTCGCCTAAAGCCATGTCAGCGTCCATTTTGGTCACAACAACGCTTGGAAAAATCTTGTCAGCGTCCAAAAATAAAATTGTTTTAAAAAGTGAACAATGACCTTAACAAGTAATTTATCCTAGAGAAGATAACCAAAAGCTGATAATTATCATAGGGCGGCAAGCACTGTCCAGTTATGCACACTTGCATAAGCAAGATAGACATAACAGTCCTCTAGTGTCCCTTGCTAACCAAAATTCTTAACAACCAAGTTACCTCATAAAATCCTTGTTACTCCCAGGTAAAACCCATATCAAAAGAATTCCCAAGCCTCCCATCAGACCATAACCAATTCTAAGTCAAAAATGTCTTGGCAGCATGCAAAGTTGATATACTATGCATGCTACAATGCCTCATGGTTTAGTAAAACTAACCCATACTCACCAGTGGACACAATCTAGAATTGTGATGAGAGTATTCTAAGAATACCCAAGAGTCCTAAAGGTTCCTTAAACCTCCCCTCAAACTATGATACATGAGTTCTCAACAATATATATGAACATTAAAAATTTATGTCAAGATAGGAATATAAATATTCCAACCATCATCCATAAACAAAACATGTCCAAATAGCTCTTCAAAGATCCATAAGCAACTCTGTATCCAATGGCATAAAGCTACCATTACCTGCACATTTAGATGAAAACCACAAAACTAACATTTGTTGCTGACAGCGTCCCGACAACACTTAACAGCGTTGAAGGAACTCTTGTCAGCGTTAGACCATAATATCTCTAACAACGGCAAAATAACACTTGACAGTGTTACATATACCTTTGTCAGTGTTAGAAAAATAATGTGAAAAATCTAAATCATCACAAAGACCAATAACAATGCATTATCCTGTACATACTTTTACAAAAATATTCCAAAACACATATTAAGTGAGATTAACCATTCCAATATTTGTTACCAAATATTGAAATCTTCCAGCATCAAAAGGTTTAGTTAATAAATCAGCTACATTATCTTCAGTATCTACCCTATCTGGTTGTATTAAACCTTTCTCAAAGCAATCTCTTATAAAATGATGTCTAATTTCTATGTGTTTGGTTTTAGAATGATGTACAGGATTTTTAATAATGCATAAAGTACTGTTATTGTCTACAAAAATCTTGGTATGCATAAAATTATACCCATAATCCAACAGCTGGTTCTGAATCCATAAGACTTGTCCACAACAAGCAGCTGCTGCCACATATTCTGCTTCAGTTGTAGAGTTTGCCACCACTGTTTGTTTCTTGCATTGCCAAGATATTAATCTGCTCCCAAGAAATTGGCATCCACCAGTTGTGGATTTCCTATCAAACTTATCACCTCCATAATCACTGTCTGAATAAGCAATAAGATCCAAGGGAGAATCTTTTGGGTACCACAATCCAAGATCTGGATAGCATCTTAGGTACCTAAAAATCCTCTTCACAGCAAAAAGGTGACATTCTTTGGGAGTCACTTGATGGCGTGCACATGCACACACAGCAAACATGATGTCAGGTCTTGAGGCTGTAAGATACATCAATGAACCAATCATTGATCTATAGTGCCTAACATCCACATCCTTTCCAGCTCCAAGTTTTCCCCAGGGGTGTTGTCTGTCCATAGGAGTAGAAGCCTCCTTCTCATGTGGAGAAAAACCATATTTCTTCAAGATTTCAGCTACATACTTGTCCTGGGAGATGAAGATACCATCTTCTTTCTGCTGAACTTGTAAACCTAGAAAGAAGTTCATCTCACCCATTGCACTCATCTTGAATTTATCTGTCATGAGCTTGGAAAATTCCTCACTCATTTTTGGATCAGTAGAGCCAAAAATGATGTCATCAACATAGACCTGCACAAGTAACACATGTTTTCCTTTCTTCTTTGTAAACAGTGTCTGGTCTATGGTGCCCCTCTTGAAACCATTTTCCACCAAGTAGGTGGACAATGTACCATACCATGCTCTTGGGGCTTGATGAAGGCCATACATTGCCTTCTTTACTCTATAAACCTTGTCTGGATTCTCAGGATCTTCAAAACCAGGAGGCTGCATTACATAAACCTCCTCAACAATTGTGCCATAGAGGAAAGCACTCTTCACATCCATTTGATAAACAGTAAAATTCATGCAAGAAGCATAAGCTAAGAAAATTCTGATAGCTTCAATTCTTGCAACTGGAGCAAAGACTTCTTCATAATCAATTCCTTCCTCTTGTGTATAACCCTGAGCTACCAAACGTGCCTTGTTTCTGACCACAATGCCTCTTTCATCTTTCTTGTTCCTTAGAACCCATCTTGTCCCAATTGGTCTCACATATCTAGGACAATCAACCAGCTCCCAAACATCCTGTATAGCAAATTGGTGAAGCTCATCCTGCATTGCTTCCACCCAACTTGGTTCCTTGAGAGCATCAAAAAATTTCTTGGGTTCTTCCTGTGACAGAAAACAGGCAAACAAACATGCTTGTACAAGAGGGGTATCAACCTTCTTGTGTATATTGGCAATAAATCCACCAAGACCTTGATGGGATCTTCTTGTCTGAACTGGAGCCATAACATCACCAATGATTTGAGATGTGGGGTGATCTTTAGCTGTGGAAGTGAGAACTCCTCCTTCAAAAAGTCTGGTGTCCTCAATTTCACGCTCCATGTTGCCAATATCTTCTTCAGTTTCTTCTTCATCAACAGGAATCTCTTCATGGATATTGGAAGGTCCACCCTGTTCAAAATGAGAAGAGAAAAGCTGTGTAAAGGTGTCTCCAAAGTCTGATCCTTGTGTGTCAGCGTTTGGGCTAACAACGCCTGAACTGGTGTTGTCAGCGTTGGAGCCATCAGCGTCTGAATTGGTCGTGTCAGCGCTGGATTTCCCTTTGTCAGCGCTTGAAGAATCATGCATGTTTGTAGTTGGTGGTATCTGAACACCACCATTATCTTTCCTTGCAGCAGTAGCAGCAGCATAATACTCATCTGTCCATATAGGAAGTGTAACAAATTCTTGTGTGGGAGATGATATAACTGCTGGTGGTCCATCCTCCTTAGCAACCTGTATACCTGAAACATTACCAATTCTCTTTTCCAAAACACTTGAAGTTACCTTCACAATGTCTGGATCAGTAACAGGCATATAATTTAAAGCTCTAGACAAAGGTTCTAAGTCAAACAACCAATTTGGACCACTCTCAGGATCACTAGGTTTACTCTCTAAAAACCTAACATGTACTTTTTCAAGTATACGTTTTTCCTTTTTAATGTAAACCCTATATCCTTTACTCTGCACTGAATAACCCATGAAGTAGCCTTCATCACCTTTTGAATCAAATTTACCTAGGGCCTCACTAGTTTCTAACACAACTACATGACAACCAAATGGCTTCAGAAAACCAATATTTGGCTTCCTTCCCCAAAGTAATTCATAAGGTGTCTTATTATGTATCTTGTTGACTAATGCCCTATTCTGAACGTAACAAGCTGTGTTAACAGCTTCAGCCCAAAAGGCTATAGGAAAGTGGGCATCAGCCAACATGGTTCTGGCTGCTTCAATAAGGGTCCTATTCTTCCTTTCAGCAACTCCATTTTGCTGAGGAGTTCTAGCTATGCTGAACTGCCTAGTAATCCCTTTCTTGGCACAAAAATCATCTAATAACTGATTTCTAAACTCACCCCCATTGTCACTTCTAATAATTTTGACCTCATTACCATTCTTCTTTTCAATCTGGGTAATGAAATTAATCAGACTAAGGGCAGTTTCACTTTTCTTAGCTAAAAAGAAAGTCCATGTGAACCTGGAGTAATCATCAGTAATGACAAAACAATATGATTTACCCTTCAAACTCTCTATATTAGTAGGACCAAAGAGGTCCATATGCAATAAGTGAAGGGGTTTAGAGCTAGAGTTCACCTGTTTAGACCTGAATGAGACCTTGTGCTGCTTGCCCTTAAGGCATGCAACACAAGAGTGGTCATTGTGGAAAGCATTTTCAGGCAAACCATCAACTAAACCAAGCCTCACAAGTCTATTAATATTCTTAAAGTTTATGTGCCCTAGTCTCCTGTGCCAAAGATTACTTTCATCTACTGAGGCCTTAGCATACAGACATGACATTTTATTATTTACCTTAATTCCATTAAGATTCACATTATATATGTCTTTATGCCTTGGTGTTCTAAAATCTATGTATTTCTCATCAGGGAGCTTATAATCTTTGCTTAACACCAAGCACTCAGTATCTGTGAAAAGAACCTTATTTTTGTTATCACACACTTGTGATACACTAAACAAATTATAATCCAGGTCTTTCACCAAGAAGACATTATCAAACCTTAGATTGTTGGTGACAAGGGTTCCTTTTCCTGTGATTGTGCCGTAGCCCCCTCCAAAGTATACCTTATCACCATCTTGAATAGGAGAGAAATTGGTCAGATAGTCTTCCTTTCCTGTCATGTGCCTTGAGCATCCACTATCCCAGTATCCATAGTCATTGATCTTCTTCTGAATGCCTTGCACATAAAGAAAACACATTAGTTTTCTTTGGGAACCCAAGCCTTGGAAGACTTGGATTCATTTGGTTGTTCAACAAGAACAGACTTGGTTCTCATAACAACCCCATTTTCATCCATGTTTGAATGAAATTCCCAGTTAACCCCAATTGGTGTTGACAATGCCTTTGAAATATAATGAAACCTGTTGCATGTCATAGAAATACCAGTATTATTAGGGTTCTGGTCTTGTTTTGGTCTCCATGTTAAGCTAGTAGAAGCTTTAGACCTATTTCCCTGTGGCTGCAAATACCTAGGTTTAGCAGTGTTTCTATCAGCGCTGAAATTACTCCTGTCAACGCCCCGATTGCTCTTATCAGCGTTGAACCTAGGGTTTGCTACAGGAACCCATTGCCTATTTGACCAAGTATTTGACTTTTGAAAAGGTCTTAGGCCTTGTGTGTTAGACCCTCTAGAAAAGAATGGGGCTGGTCTAACAACTTGTGAACTTTTGTTCACAAAGGTATTGGGTCTGACAGTGTTTGACCTATGTTGACTTTTGTCAGCGCTGAAATGGTTCCTGTCAGCGTTGACATTGGAAGCATTGACACATTTGTAGGCCAAATGTGAGAAGCTACCACATGTATAACAAGCTTTTCTAGACATAGACTTAGGTCTAGAAGCAAAGAAGCCTGTTCCATGATTACTTACTTGGCTTTTTGGTGACCTAGAATTTCTATACATCTCTGCATATTTAACACTAGGTTTCCTAACATTTTGTGGGCCAAGGTCAACAGGTTTGCCAGTGGTAGGGTGTGTGATCTTAATAGGTTTAGGATCATAGGACTCCACAATTGGTATCATGTTTGGTGTGGGCTCATTTGGACTTTCACACAACAACCCTCCCTTAACAAACAAGGTGTGGTTAGCTTTCTTCCACTCTTCTAGGTCAGTCAGCTTTTGCTGATATTCCTCAACTGGGGAAGTCACTCTAGGTGGAGGAATAAACTCCTCCTCTTGGAATTCTGGCAAGCCAGTCCAAGATAAGTCCTTTGATTGGACACCATAGAAATCCCCAGCTGGTGGTGGAACAACATTATAGTTATTTATCCCAATCCCACTCATATCCTTAGAGTCTCTTTGTTTACTAACACACTCTCCTAGGGATTGTGTGGCCTTATCAAATCTCTGGATTTTAAGACTCACATTATCTTTGTTTTTGTTAGCCTCCTCTAACTGAGCTATCAAATCAAGATTAACCCTATTTACTATATCTTGAACATCCTTACTCTGATGTAACTCATGTTTTAAGATATTTATTTGATCCTTTAAATCAAACTCCATTTTCTTATACTCAGTTACTGTCTTTTCTGTTTGGGTAAGAGCAATTTGATAGTTAGATAATTTGCACCTTAGAGTACTTGCTTCATCTAATAACTTAACTATCTCTTGTTTTGATTTTTCAGTATTTAAACGACAACCCTTAGAACAGAAAGCATCATCATATACCTCATTATCTGATGAAGAGGAGGAGTGTGCCATGAGAGCATATTCAGCATGCTCTTCTTTGACTTCAGCAACCAAAGCTCTGTCCTCTTCCTCATTCTTAGCCATCCAGCTCCAATCCCATTCTCCAACGCCATCAATTTGTTGAACAGCAACCATGGCCTTGGGATCTGGGTTCTTAATCATTTGGCTAGAAGGCTTCCCAGCATCAGATCTCCTTGGAGATCTACATTCCCTCATAAAGTGCCCCATCCTATGACAGTTGTAGCACTCCACCTTGGACTTGTCAAATCCAGCAACATCCTTAGCATTAAAGGTCATCTTCTTCTTGAACCTTTTATTGAACCTGTTTGCTCTTAAACTTACAAGAGCCATAGTCCACTTTATATCCATCTCTTCCAATTGTTCATCACTTATCTGCTCAAGATCTTCATAAGTGATCCTTGAATCACTAGGCAAAGAAGCAATGAAGGCACACACAGTATCAAGATCAAAACCAGCAGGTTTAATTCTATCAGCGCCATGATTGTGTGTGTCAGCGCTTGAGTACAAAGCGTTGACAGGATATGATCCAGCGCTGACAGATTGACATCCAGCACTGACACCTTGAGATCCAGAGGCTGAATGTCCATAAAAGTTCATGGAATCAAATTGGCCTTCACTTTGTGAAAAGAAGGCCATGTTGCTGCTGGAAGATTTGTTATCACTCTCCAATTGCCATTCATTCTCCAACAGCCTTAACTTGTTGAAGATGTCATCAAACCTGGAAGTCTTGTGGGTGTTATTGACAAGAATAGATCTTGTCTCAATCTTCCATACATCACCAAGGCTTTTGAGAAAAGTAGCATTCAATTCAGGGTCATCAATCTGTTTTCCCATGAAGGAAAGTTGACTTGTGATGTCAAGAAGTCTACTTCTCACACTGCTGAGATTCTCATTAGGTTGAGCTTTAAAGACAGCATACTCATGCAAGAGTTGCTTCTTCTTTTCTTCTTTTGTGTCAGCATTGCCACCATGTGCTACTTCAAGAGCTTCCCAAAGCTCTTTTGCAGAATCAAAACGTTTGTACTTATGCTGATTCTCATGACCTAGGGCATGTTTCAAGATGTTCAAAATTTTCATGTCCACCCTCTTCTTGGCTATGTCTTCAACAGCTACCGCTCTCCCATCATCAGGCTTTTCCACTTTATCAGCTTCTGGACAATTAGGAATAGCTGACCTTGCCTCAATCGCAGTAATCTTTGCTGCTTTATCGAATGTGTTCCCATATTCGATAATTTCCCAAAGAGTGTAGTCATGAATAGCTATGTATTGCTCAAAATTGGACTTCCAAAGTTCAAAGTTCCTGGCATCAAACATGGGAATTTTGATACTAGGATTTGAGAAGTTGTTTTGCAGCAAAGCAGGAGGTTGATTTGTGCCAGACATGGTGTTTTTTAGGGTTTTGAGATTTTAGGGTTTTTAGGGTTTGGTGTTTTAGGGTTCTGCGTTACTTAAAGATCAAAAGTTTCTCAACAAGCTCTGATACCACTTGTTGATCCCAAACTTAGATCGATTAGCTTTGTGTATACGAGATTAGATCAAGTACTACACGTAGAGAAACCTTTGCTTATGAATAAAGTAACAAAGTGTTATGCGGAATTAACACTTGATCTAAAACACAATGATGTTAAACAAACTTTCACTTGTATTAGAATAATCGTGTTGATTACAATGAAAGGTTTAACTTGCGAATACTATGAAAACTGATATTAAACATTAACCTAAAAGATCTTCTTTTATAGAACAAGAAGTCTTGTACAATAAGCTACGAATCAATTATTCTAGGTAAAGATAAACATAGAAAATACATTGTCGTTTCTATCCTTACTAGAAGTAATCTAGAATATAACATACGTGTAGCTCACAACTTCCATCAGTGCTTGTCTTCAATCTGTCAACGCTTGACTTTAACTTGTCAATGCTTATGCTATCAGCGCTCACTTTGCTCTTGTCAACGCTTGAGTTGTTCTTGTCAGCGTTCAAGTGTTCTGGCCTAAATTTATTCCCAACATTATGGTTATGGTACCTCCATAACTAGGTGAAACTGGTCATGCATGTATATGGCTTTAGGTATTCTAATTAAACATAAGCAATTCAAAAACATATAAAACATATACTGGGGAAAACAGTTGGCTGCATACGGGAAATCCTAATAAGGAAAGAATGTCCATACTGAAAGGACGGAGAATCCGTACCTTATGTCCAGTGAACGAAGAAGACGAACGGAAGAGAGTCCTACTTCGGTATCACTAATGCTACATAAATACATACGTGTATAAGTATCTGATTACTGAGTACGTAACTGTTTTTATATCATGCCTTAGCTTGTTATAAAAGGAAAGTTCTAATCGTGTACGTACTATCGTAAGGGTACTATTCATGGTAAAAGCATACGGGTTTTACAGGAGGTGTGCTTTATATAGAAATCTCTTTACGGATTAAAAAAGTCCTCGAGGGCATGGTTCGAGAAGTTCACCTTGGCCATGAACAATTATGGATTCAAGCAAAGCAACTCAGATCATACATTGTTTCTGAAACGGAGAGGCTAGTTCATAACCTGTTTAATAATCTATGTTGATGATATGATAAATAAGAAATAGCCAGAGTGAGAAAAAGATTGCATACATAATTCAAATGAAAAGTCTTGGGGAACTCAAATACTTCCTTGGAATTGAGGTCCTAAGATCAAAACAAGGAATCTTTATGTGTCAAAGAAAGTAGGTTATGGATTTGCTTGTAGAAACTGGTATGGTCGTTTGTAAACCCGTGGACACTCCGATGATTATGAATCAAAAGCTTTATATGTAGGAGAAAGCGGAGCTAGCTGAAAAAGAAAGATACCAACAAATGGTAGGAAAACTATATATCTCTCAAACACCCGCCCGGGCATAACGTATGTTGTGGGAGTGGTAAGTCAGTTTATGCATCAACCTCAAAAGACCCACATGGAAGCAGTCTTAAGAATTATACGATAGCTCAAAGGAACAACCAGACATGGAGTCTTGCATAAGCCAAATAGGTATCTTGAAAAATAGTTGTATACAACTGCAGATTAGGCATGAGATAAAAGTGACTGAACATCAACCTCAGGGGTACTTTATATTAGTTGGAGGAAATCTTGTTACATGGAGAAGCAAGAAAAAAAAGGTGGTAGCCCTTCAAGTGTTGAGGCAGAATTCCTAGGAATCGCAATAGGAATTCTAAAGTTCTATGGGTACATAGGCTCCTAACTCAAATAAGATATCCACCACAAGAACCTAGCAGGATTTTTAGTGACAATAAGGCAGTCGTTCAAATTTCAAAGAACTCGGTTCACCATGATCGAACGAAACATATAGAAGTGGATCGACACTTCATTAAAGAGAAGTTAGAAGCAAAGATCATCACACTCCCATTTGTTCGATCAGAAAATCAACTTGTAGTTATCTTGACAAAAGCTGTTAATGAGAAAAGTCTACACAAATGTCTAGGCAAGTTGAATTTTGGAAATCATGTTATTCAACTTGAGTGGGCGTGTTAAAAGAAAGAGTCAATGAGATCAGCAAGATCAGCAAGATTGATGGATAATCACATAATCTCCCATGAAATCAGGGACCGCATATTCACTTCTTACTTATCTAAAATGACAGCTAGCAATATACTTTTTTCCATATTTAAGTATAGATGTAAGTTCATTTGGATACTAAATTTTATTTATATACTAAGGGACTAATCCCCACCTTTTATATTCATTTTAATCTAATTCATGAGATTAAACACAAAATCTTTTTCCACCCTATTTTTTCAAACATTAATATATCTTAAACCGTTAATCGTTATATGAAAATATACCGTTACAAAGCGTATTTAATTATCTTTATATAGATATGCTATATGATAAACTTTCGACAAAAAAATTGTTTTGCTTTTTTCACGTGTTTTTTTTTGTTGTCAAAAACTATCATATATGATACTAATATCATATATGATGTAACACCAGTGTCATATATGATATAACTTATCATATATGATTTAACAATAGTTTGTGATTTAACACTGGTATTATATATGAAGAAACACTATTATCATATATGATATTTCACGTAAATTTTAACAACAAGAAAATTTTTTTCTTCAAAAGTATATATCATAATGTATATTGGTAGAAAGATAATTAAATTCTAGTCGTGTTGATATATTTTTTCGCTTAACTGTTTATGAGATATCTAAATTATAAAATATAGGTGAGTAATAAAATAAATTTAATAAGTCGGCCAATGAGTCGGAAATCACGGTTACCAAAAAAATATTAGATGAAATATGATGGATTGTGGGGATGTGGACAATTAATATAAGTATATTATAAATGTGTATAAACATGTACACATTCCCGTACACCATCATAATATCAGACTATTTTATAAAAGATTACAAATTATCAGTTATAGTTGTTATGAACAAAAAAGGTTCGCTCGTGATGATTCAACATCGCCAAAAACCACCTCCAGCTTCACGTCTGACACCAGGCCGTTAGCCTTATTTCCAAGGTTTACGAATTACAGTACATTTGTTTTCTTGTTCTTTTGTCCAACCTGCATGTTATCACCGAGAAACAGAGTCTTGTCAACATAAGTCCTTCCACACCAGCTGAACCTAGACAAAACCTGTAATCTTGCCTTCCCATAGGATTCGTCCACGCATTACCTTCCCCTAAGGTTGAATTGGAATTTATTCTTATGTAAACGGGTTAAAAAGAAGAACAAAAGCTTTTGAACGGATTTAAAAAGGGCTATATAGCAATTACTGTAAAAAAGAAGAATAAAACAACTTTTTTTAACCATTTAGTAATGTATATCGGTAGCAGGAAGAGAAAGGTCATCAAAGTTTATATGTTAATGTTGCTTTACTTTCAGATGCATTCAAACGTGCAAGAATATTCAGCCATGAGGCTTTAGCAGTATGGTGGTGTTGGTGGTTGCAGTTATTCATCATTGATAAATCATCAAGAAGGGAACATACACCACACTTAAATATGCTTTTGAACGAGAGTACATCATGTAAGTATTTATCTTTTTTTCCCTTTATTCAAATACGCGCATATCAACTGATCTCATGACACGTGTGCAAATTTTCAGTTACTTCGCGCAGTGGCTGGACTCTGAGGAAAGGGTACCCTACCATTGGAAGGGACACTAACAGTCATGAAAATCAAAGAATGGGACGGTATAAACGTCGAGACGGTTCACGTATTAACCCCAACAATAGTCTGCAAATTCCATGGATATATGATTCCTCAAATCCTATACATGACAACAACCCCAAAGCGTAAGACCAAAAGGTAGTTTCACCAACCGTAGATGTAACAGATGGACCTAAACTCAGAACCGTTTCTGCAGTATACCTGGTACGCTACTCGATACTGTTTATTTTCTGTTTTGAGTTGACCTAAAATCAGAACCATGTTTATTTTATGTTCTACTCGATACTGCTTATGTCAGAATACCAGTTTTTTGAACGTGTCCACTGTCAATGCCTTTTCTCTAAACAACGTTGGTTTTGTGACAAATTAGGCTTAAATGCGAGTGCAGTTCAAGGTATGGTTTGGGACCGAACTGGTTGTTAGTAAAAGTTTACGAGAATGATAAGCAGTTACGTATTTGTTGCATGTGATAGTTCAATAACCATTTACTAATTAATTACAAGGGTAAATGTCGAAAATACACAACGTACTTTCTCAGATTATCCATTATGCCCATCGAACTATTTTATGTACGAAATACATACTTGACTGGAAAATGACCTTTGACTTAACGGAACAACCGGTTACCGTTAGTATTTTCGTTAACTTAGAAATTAGTTTTACAATTTTAATCATTTCTTTAACTTTTCATCCTTAAGTTAACATCATCTTCATCATGTTCATCATTTTCTTCATCTTCATGATTTTCCCAGATTCAAAATCTAAATCCCCATATCCAAAAGAAATGGTAATAACTTTGACGGATCGGATCCAAAATCTAAATCCCCTGAATCTTATTATCATGCTAGATCTATTGGCCTTTCAGCTTGCAGATCAGACTTTAACTTGCTAACCTTAGGCAATGCAACTTTAAGCATTGTGGTGAAAGGTGCATAATGTATGACACTTCAAGTATCAGCCTTATTATTAGGTTCATAAGCATATGACACTTGCAATGCAGGTGTGGACACTTTCATTCTGTCTAATACTCCTTTTCATTCTATGCTAGTTCAGTTTTGACTTTAAAAGTCAAACATACTACTTTCACTTTTACAATCATATGAATGTATCTGATGTTCCAATACAGTCAGTAGATGCGCGCATAAGATGTACTACAATGGAATTACATATACGCAACTGAGGTAAAATTGTTTGAAACTTAATTACAACTGTTAGATACATATAAATGGAATTACATACACACAATAGATATCATGGGTATAGGCTCTTACAAGTACTGAGCATGAAGAACACCATTTCTTTTGGATCTGGGGATTTAGAATTTAGATCTGGAAAAATCATGAAGATGAAGAAGATGATGAACATGAACATGATGAAGATAATGTTAATTTTTGGATGAAAAATTAAAGAAAGGATTAAAATTGTAAAACTAATTTCTAAGTTAACGAAAATACTAACGATAACCGGTTGTAGTCAAAGGTCATTTTCCAGTCAAGTATGTATTTCGTACATAAAATAGTTCGATGGGCATAATGGATAATCTGAGAAACTACGATGTGTATTTTCGACATTTACCCTTAATTACACCTACATGCATGTTGCCTACTAATATTCAATACAATGATCTTTTCTAAATTGCATGTTACGTACTCCGTATATATATTCTTTAGTCACGACTAAGATAGACTAGTTACGCACCTGGTCTAAATTGGTAAATAAACATTGTGCGTCCTAAAGATTTGCTATAGACTAGACAGATTCATCTGCGACAACTCTAGCTATCTAAAAGGGTGGCCGCCCTGAGATTTAGCGGCTTACAATATCGAGTCGGAAAACATAGTATAACAAAAAAAGGAAAAAAATAATCAAAGTGAAATGGCGAAAAACTCGCTCTAAATTCCACTAAGTTTTGAAGATGTTGAGGTAGTAGATTAATGTAGTAATGTACTACCAGTCCTCCTCTCAAATGTGTCTAGGTATTTTGGCAAGTGAATGAAAGGGGAAAATAAAAGGCATTTCTTCTTATTAATATTGAGGGTTGTTATACATTGCTTTCTAAAATTTTCTATCTGCTTATTGTGTTTTATGACATCAGATATTTTTTTATCATGGTATTAATTATGATGTGAAGGTTACTTAATGATATTTGAACTTGTTCTATAGTCTAAGTTTGTTCTGTCATCCGGTCTTTCGGTTCAGGTTTGTCGAGATGTAGCAAGAGTTGTCTAACTGGGATGGACTAATTATCTTCGACCTGGTTGTAAGCGTTTCTATTTCATGAATTTAGGCTTGCTAAGTGAACGAGCTTTATCAAGTTGTTTGTGATCGCTCTCTTATGAGATGTATTGAGCCAAACTTAATGATTTACATCTATTTATTTATAATTAGTTAACCCACTAGCTACGCCATCATCCCAACCCACCACCTTTTGCGAAGATGTGCTTTTTAATATGAATTTTAATAAGATAAATCTGTTGCTTATGCGTCTTTAAAGTTTTTAAAGTGAAAATGAAAAAATAGCTGAAAATTAAAGAGTAAAAGCTATACAATATCAACGAATTTTCTAAACGTTACCATTTTAAAACACATATAATTTTATTACTAATATTATCAATATGCTCTCAGATATTTTTTTAACTTGAATCTTTTTTTAAATATATCATCGTTAGTGCATTTAGCCAGCGATCGTTCACAACATTAATCTTTTTTCATTAACAGTCGTTTAATCTTTCTATTCCGAACTTTAAAGTCGAATTCTTTTTTTAGATTTTTTACGAAAGAAAAAAAATTCAAAAAGAAACTAAAAAAATCGAAAGATGAAATAAAAATATTTTTTTAGTTTTCTTTTTCATCCGTATTTTTTTTTATTTTTTTCATTCAATTTAAAAAAAGTCGTGTCACTTAAATTTAAAAAAATATTAGAAAATGTCTTTTTTTCATCTTTTTAAATTAATTTTAGTTTTATGATTTTCTCGAAATTTCCAATAAAAAGTTTCTGATTTTTTTCTCAGTTGTTTCAAATCGCGATGAAAGGATGTAGTTTTTTTAACATTTTTTCAAAAAAATTATACATTTTATATTGCAATTTGGAAAAAAATGGGAAAAAATCGTAAAAAAAATTGATTTTTTTTGTACATTGTTTTTACGAAATTTCCAAAAAATCATAAAAATTAAAATTAATATTAAAAATAAAAAAGCATTTTTTTTCTTTCGAATTTTTTTTAAAAATTGAATAAAAAAAATTAAGAAGAAATTATTTTTTTCAGTGTTGCAAAATCGTGAATCGCTAGTTGGTCGGTCGACCACCTTGTAGCTTGTAATCGTTCTAGGCGGGATTTATCCGTGATTAGTAAGTTTTAGGTATTTCTAACGAGTTTTAGGTGTTTCTAACGAGTTTTAGGTATTTTCGACAATATTATTCGTAAAATACAACTTATCATACATATAAAGAGTCACTATAAGTAATAAACACAAGTTTACAGTGAGTTTTATGTATTTTCGGTCAAATTTGCAAGTTTTCGGCAACTTTTACTTTCTTTGACTGCCGTTGACCACCGTTGACTGCCATTAATCACCTTTTCATTAATCGCATGTATTAATCGGCCTTGTATACCTACCTTCTTTGTAATACTAATTTTTTTCTTTCGAATTTTTTACCTAGTAAAGAAAACTAAAATTTTTTATTTTATTTTTCTTTAGATTTTTTTAGTTTCTTTTTTTGAATATTTTTTTTCGAAAATGTATAAGAAAAAAATTCGAATACATATTCCTAGGAGAAAGGTCAAACGATTGTTAAAAGAAAAGGATTAATGTTGCTAATGATCGTTGGATAATGGACTAAGAATAATACATTTAACTAACGATTGTTCAAGTTAAAAAGATATTTGAAAGTATATTGGTAATATTAGTAATAAAAAAAATAAGTGCTTTAAAGTGGTAAATTTCAGAAACTTTGTTGGTATTTTATATCTTTTACTCAAAATTAAATAAAGAATGGTTGTCATTTACTTGTGATGTTTGTTTTCTTAAGATGCATTACATTAATAACAATGTATCAGTCATATGGGTTATATACTAAATATGTGTAATGGAACTCTATAAAATGAATAAAATGTTTGCTACTCTTACAAGCAATGTTTTAAAAATCGGTTTTTTAGTTGACCCGGTTTAGTGACCGGTTCACGGGTCAACCGATTGAACCGCCGGGTTAACCCGGTTTTATATATATGTATAATATATATATATATATATATATATATATATATATATATATATATATATATATATATATATATATATATATATATATATATATATATATATATATATATATATATATATATATATATATATATATATATATATATATATATATATATATATATATATATATATATATATATATATATATATATATATATATATATATATATATTTATATATAATATAATATTTTATAATCTTATAACTTGTGTTACGTCAAGTTAAATCGATAAAAAAATATTTAATTTTTTTAGTTTAATATTTATAACATTATAGAGAATGTATGGAAAACAATTAATTCATATTTATAATTTGTATTAAACCATTATAAAATGACTAGGCGAGTACCCGCGCAAAGCGGCGGAAGTTTCAGTGAAAGATAATTAACGATATACTATGGTAATAGTTTCCTTTAACTTTCAATATACAACGTAAATATATAAATATATATATATATATATATATATATATATATATATATATATATATATATATATATATATATATATAGAGTTGAGTTAATGTAGTTGTGTAGCTTAAAATTGTTAAAATAAAAGGTAGTTTGAACCGTTAGATCTACTAGTTTCATTTGATCAGATTAATTAATAGATACTCATTTAATTTGCTAGTTATTATAGAATGAAGGGTAAAATAGAAATTATATCTTACACAGTTAATAACAAGCTTTTAAACCTCTCAAATTTTTTTGTCATACATTTAATAGTCTGACTTTTTGTCCATTCGATTGTATGTATTACTTTGTTATAGATGGTGAATATGTGATGCACTTTTATAATAGTCTAACTATCAAATGTATTTTCATCTATTGTTTCTCAACAATTGATACATTTGTCCACATGAGCCTGATATAGATATAAAAATTGATACACTTTAATAATAGTGCTACAACCTATATACCCAATAGTCCTAGTTGTTGACACATAAAACAAAGACGATAAAGATAATGGACATATATGAAACATAAAAATACGTGTTGACTTGTTGATAAATTACGTATAGTCTTGTTAATAAATTATGACCCAAATTGCAATCAATTATACACCTGTATCACTACATGAAAAACTAGTTTTGCCACAATTAAAATGTTGATACACAAAGGTTGAAATTTTACATATAAAAATATGATACACCATGGTGAATCATAGGACTTGTACACCATCAATTCATACTAGTTGTGTAGTGTGGCGAACTCGAGCCTCACCACATACGACTGATACACCACCCACTCTAGCCTCGTCACACACGACTTCTACACCATCGACTCGTACACCTAGAACTTGTACACCACGAACTAGTACACCATCGACTAGTACACCACCTACTGGTACACCATGAAATGATACACCATAAACTCGTACACCATGGTGAACTCGACCCTCGCCACACACGACTTCTAAACCACCAACCTATCCATCACGAACTGGTACACCATGATGAATTTGGGATATACCACCGAATCATAAACCATCAAAACTGAATCGCTAGCTACCATAGCTTGGCTTTGCCTCGACATATATTATATTCAACCAATTTGTATTATCTTGGAAACTACATGTCTCATCTTCAACCCATTGCCTGTTTAATAGAACCAACACAACCCAATATACACAACTGATGCAACCATTTTTACCCGTGATACACAACTCGACATACACAAAATACATAATCAGATGGTGGTTAAATCGCAACTACTATCATTCTAACTTGAACACCTTCTCACAAAATAGCCGTAAATCTCTTACAACTGTGGTCGCCATGTCTTCGGAATATGATAAACATCATATCGTCAATTGGGTTTTCTAGATTCGTAGTGACGGAGAGAAAAATCTGCTTGATGGTTCGACTGGGATTCGGGTCTGAGCTATATAGGAGTATAGATTATATATAAAGATACTATAATCTTTTTTTATGGTGCTTCTTTGATGAAAACTAACAAGAAAATTTTGAGAAAAAAGATAAAGTTAGGCAGTTATTTTGATTTTGAGAGAGAGAGAGAGAGGAATGTTACAAAAAACCAGGGATATTCGTAACATATTGACATAAATGAGGATTACCGAAAATACCCATAATAGTATAAAAAGATAAATAAATTTATTTTTAATTTTCTGTAATTAATTAATGGTATCATAAACTGATTAAAAGATCCTATGGTCCACAATGCTTCTCATTATAACAATTTTAAAGAGCTACACTACTTTAACTAAATTCTATATATATATATATATATATATATATATATATATATATATATATATATATATATATATATATATATATATATATATATATATATATATATATATATACATATATATATATATATATATATATATATATATATATATATATATATATATATATATATATATATATATATATATATATATATATATATATATATATATATATATATATATATATATATATATATATATATATATATATATATATATATATATTAAACCTTCTTCATAAGGCCATTCACTATCAAAGGAGAGGTTAGTGATTCAAAGCTCGTTTGGTGTTGTTGGTTCTGGTCTAAACCGACACTTAGTCGTCTTAAACCAATAAACAAACCGACTTAAACGTATTCGGTATGGTTTTGGTTACCCGACCCTACACTCAGTTTAGTTCTAGGTGTCATTCTCCCTTAACTTGATTTTGGTTTTCGATCGGTTTTGTCGAGTCGGGTTGTTTCCGACCCGATGCTCAACCCCAGAGCATGTAACCCTCGCATCATATTATATTTTTGTTTGAAAAAGTGTATTAGATCCTAATGTCCAAGTCCAATTCTTACCTAAGAAATAGAAATACATGTTGCAAGTTAAGAACATAAAAATATTGAAAAACCTATTGCAAACATGAACAAACGAATTAGCATGGCAATGAAATTTAGTACCGTACAAGTTTCAAACCATCTCATAAATTTGGTAAAAGCAATGAATGTTGAAATTAGGGATTTTGCTAGTTGAAAAAGTTCGTTTCTCGGTATCTTCTCGAATTGATTTCCGGTTTGAAGTGTGACTCAATCGTTTTGGTAAAGAACAATATTTTTGGTTTGGTAAAATAAATGTGCAAGACTGTAAAATAAATGACGGCTAATTAAAACTAAAACTAGTTAGAACGTAAACGGTGCAATATTTAAAAACTTTGAAAAGTAAATAACGAGAAATTAACTGACTTAAAGTTAAAGAGTGACGAGAATTAAAATTGACAAAGTATTAAAATGAGAACTTAAAATTTAAACAAGACAAAATATAAAAATAAACCCACCATCGGAATACATTCCGATCAGTACAATCGGAATGTACACAAACCCTGATCGGAATAAGGCGTGGTCTCCCAATCGGAATACTGTCACTAGACCTAATCGGAATGTCAACCCTTACCTTTTAATCGGAATGTGGGAATAAGGGGCTATCGGAATCCTCCCAATCGGAATGTTGTCGGAACTCCAATCGGAATACTGTCACTAGACTGATCGGAATAACCAACTTACCCTGATCGGAATCTCAATAATCCCCAAATCGGAATGTGCTTACCTCCTGATCGGAATGAAGAATAGACTCCTGATCGGAATAACTGTCACTTAACCTGATCGGAATGTGCTAGACTCCCCTGATCGGAATAACACAAACCCTTTTCCTACCAAGCAAGAAATGCTGGTCGGAATATGAAACCCTTTTCCGACTGGTGGTCGGAATACAGTAAAAAAAACACAAAATAAGCTAAACTAATAAGCTATAACTCAAATAAGCACACACCTAAAATCCTAATCAAAACAAGTATAAGTAAAACTAATAAGCTGAAATTTAAAGACTTTTAAAACACGAAATGAAAAAGATTTACGAAAACAAACTTTATATATAAAAATAACTTTTATAAAAACTTTAGAAGCTTAAAGATAAACACAAGTAATCTATAAGAATCAATAATCCAAACAATTAAAAGCATAAAAACATAACCTTTAATCAAATAAGCAAGATAATAAACACATAAACATAAAGATCAAGTAAAGAAAGAAAGGTATAATGAGAGATTTAAACAAGAAAAGTAAAGGTGCAATAAAAGTAACTTACTTGAAAAATAAGGTGCAAGACAAGGTAATTAAAATGCAATAAAGAAAACGTGCAAGTAAATAAAGATGGAAGAACTAGTGCACTCTAGCCAACAAAAAAAAAAAGATTAATCCTAATGACTATTTATAGGGGCGGATTAAGGGGTGCTTAGGAAGCTTCCTCCCCTCCTTCATTTCTTCTTAATTGCATGATTAAGTCCCTCAAGCCTTTAATCTTCATTTAATTGCACCATTAGTCCTTAAGTCTTTTAATCTTCTTTAATCTTGGACTTCAATGACTTTTGGCTCGGGATTTCTTTGAACTTGTCTTTTAATTCTTCAATAAATAAGACTTGAGTTCTTCGGATTTTAGTAAACTTCCGTCTTTTGACTTTTTCTTCGATAAATCTTCAGAATTGGTCTTGGACTTCCGTTCTTTTTGCACTCTTGACTTCTTGACTTCGTCTTTCATCTTTTTCTTCAATAAAAGCCCGTGAATGCCCGTGTTTTCTCCCATTTTCACAATTTCGTCCTAAATCACAACAAAAACACAAACCACGCATAATTCCGACATAAAAGACATAAAATACACGTTTTGGCCCGGTTATTATTGTAATTAAGTGGTAAAAAGGATGGGTGTTTACACACCTATCAAATCCCCTACACTTGACCATTGCAATGTCCTCATGCAATGCATTAGTTACCAAGCATGTTTACACTTTTCATCATAATCAATCCACCTTGGCCTTTATTAAAGAGATAGAAAATAACAAACATTTAAAGTAAAGAAATCAAAAGCATACCTTGGTTTTTGGAAATGTCATGAATAATCATCATCCTCAAGTTTTCACTTTCTCCAAACCAAGCTTAAAAACGAGATCATTGTTATTATAAGTTAGCAAACTAACACGAACTCATGTGGGCCAATTATTCACTTAGACTCCCTTATTCCTAGGTGTATCTCTTATATTTTATTATTGTCTTGAATGATCACGAGGATGCATTTGTTGACTTATTTCGATAGTTTATTAGGCCAAAAATAAAGTGAACGATTTAATCAATAGTTAGCTAAAGGACAAAATCTTTTAAAACTGCTTCTCGGGACCTCATAAAGTTCATATCTTGGCATAACTCGCTTCGCGATTTGAGACCTTTCTCGGACCGATATTTGGTAGCGACTTCATACTTCAAATCTTGAGAGACGTTCATGAAATAATGGTCTTCTCTTCATATAGTAATTTCTTCACTTGAAGTTTTGAGAGATTCATACTTGGACCACGACTTCTTCATTTTTCTCCAATCTTTATTTTGGACTTTGATATACAACGATCTGCCTCCTTTTGGACTTGGCTTTATTTATCCTCATACCTTGCTAGGGTCTTTTCGGATAGACTTCTCCATGACTTTTGGGGAGTTTTTTGCTTTTCGTCGTGTGTCTCGATCCTTCATATTGATTTTCGATAAATGATTCTTCACATCACTTTGGATCTTTAGCAACAAAATATAGCCCTCATGCCTTGTTAGGACCTCTTTGGACTCGCCAATCTTCGCGTCCCGCTTCAATAAGTTATGCTTTGGCTATGAACTCTAATCCATACCGAGCAACTTTTAAACGATGTTGGGTTAGAAGCTAAGTAACTTTTCAAATCGTACAACCATATTTATTGCAGATAAATTTATTAGCAAGCGATGGGAGAATAGGCTTATAATTAACTCACATAAATTCACGAAAGAAAACCAAACTTATAATTGGCTCTATCATCTCTCGTTCTCCACAGTTTAAAATCTCAAGGAATGAGACTCGTGGATGCTTAGCCAATTAAATCAAAGTTTTGGGTTTTCGAGTCATCTATAGGATCTTGCAAACTCTTAGACTTTTTCAAGTTTAGAATTCGCATTTTAAAGTTCCCTAGATAAACAACTCTCTAGGATCAATTATAGGAACTTGCGAAAAGTTCGTGTTCTTAACCCGTGAGAGTTAAGACTTTCGCGTTTTAAAGCTCCCTATATAAAAGCCTAGCAAAACTTGACTTAAACACGTTAAGGATACTAGATAGAGTAAACTAAGATAAGTAAACTCGGGTTGAGTCAAAAGATTCACAACGTTTGAAAATTAAAACCACTTTATTAAAAATTTATTCTGGCAAAAAAAGAAAATAACTATACAAAGGTAAAACTAATAGGCCAAAATAGATCAAAAATTTTGAAAAATGTCAAAATTTTGATTTTTCCGGTTAAAATGAGGACAAATACAAGGAAAAGGCCACTTAACTTCGATAGAAGTCCCCCCTACACTTAATATAAACATTGTCCTCAATGTTTAAGCATGTGGGAGTAAACTCCCCCACACTTAGGACATTGTGCACTTTGTTTAAATCTCGCTAAGGAAGAGTCAACTAAAGAGATTCCTATTTTAATATTGGAAAATATTAAATAGTGAATCGAAAAGAGTTTAGGATAGAACCGGGAAGAAGGGAACACGGAATCACGGTTCGTCAAAAGTCATCAAGAGTGTGTCTTTGAATCTCTAATCCCTGCACATGATAAGAAAGAAAACAAGAAACACCAACGGGGCTCCCCCTACACTTATGATAAAGATAGATAGATAAATGGGTTGCCTCCCAAAAAGCGCTTGTTTTTGTTAACCGAGTCACGAGCCTGACTCGTCCCCGAATTAAATAGTCCATGGGGAAGCCTCGAATGTTATACCGGGATCAAAGACCTTGTCCTCGTTCCCGGTTGACATCAAAGAAGGAGAGGCGGGGGGATAAGTCTTGTATGAGAGAAAGGTTCTTTCAACATACGAAAAGTATGTGAAATCAAGGTCCACGGGAGGTGGGGTGGGTAAAGTAAGCACATTGTCCTCCCCCAAAGACAATGGATGCTGAGCAAGCGGCAAAGCCGTAATGGTATCAATGATAGCATAATCAATGTCACCTCCCGGGTCAAAGCACTCATCCTCCATAATAGTGGCTAAAGGGGAGAATGAAAGGTGCTCGGGAGGGGGACTTGGGACAATACCTTCCTGCAGCAAATTATCAAAAATAATCCCCCCTCCGTATCATTATCATCAATACCTGGAGGCATGGAGTGAATGTCGATTTCTTCCAGCAATAGGTCATTATCTTCAACGGGAGGAATAGATGGAGGCAAAGACGCGGAGAGAGGAGGGGAAGTCAACTCTTCGATTTGAGCAATAAGAAGGTGCACTTTCCGTAATCTATCGCGAATAAGCACGTCTTCCACCTCATCCACAAGATCAAGTTCATCGGTGAACTTCTCGTAAGCCGGAGAGAATAAATCATCATTGCCCGCGTCTCCCGGTGGAGATTGAGAAACTTCAAAAGTGAAATTCTCATAGCAGAGAGAAGAATCATCATCACTAGGATCGACCTCTTCCGTAAGAGCAATGTCGTCCTGAAGCTCCATTGCAGGTAAGTCACAAACCTCATCATCCAATACTTTGTCGAGACCAACATCACTAAGCTCATTCAACGAATCAAGATCCTTAGACGCAATAGGAACATCGAGAGTAGGAGCAGCAACTTCAGAAGATGTGTTGAAAGTGCATACAGCATCGTCGTCATCATCATCATAATAGTATTGACGCATAAGAGGAGAGGTAGAGTCGCTAAGATTAGATACTTGCTCTTGTTGCAGTCGCGTTTCCTCTGCCCATGCTTCTTTAAACTGAACAAAGGCTTCTTGAATTTCCAAAATAATGGCGTGCCTTTCTTCATTCAAAGTAGTGAGTTGTTGATCAATACGAATTCCCTGAGAGGATTGATGATTGAGGGTGTGATGTGGGGGCTCATAGTTATGAAAACCATAATTATAGCACGGATGTGGCTCATAGTCAGTCATCGGTTGAGAAGAATTATAACACGGATTTGGTTCATAATAATCCATCGATGAAGAAAATTGAGGACACGGATCTGGCTCATAATAATTCATTGGTTGACAATAAGAGGTATCGTGAGGACCCCCACAGTTGTTGCAAAACGGGTAATGAGAAAGACTGGGTGCGTCTTGTGGATAGCTATTATCAATGTCATAATTGTACCCCGGTTCTTGCTCGTGACCATAAGGGTATCGAACCGGGCACGAAACATGCCAATGAGAATCGCTTCCATAATAGATGCACAGGGGAACAGGAGGTGGATTCAAAAAGGAGGAATTAGTCGAGTTGCACAAGGGACAAAATCCGTATATGAATTATGTATTGTTGATATCGTTTCCGCACCGCTCACATGTACACCATTGACATGAGTCGTTCCCGTATAATCGTCTCCCACACCCGACGCAATGGACATAAAAGTCCATAAAGAAAGATAGATAAGCAAGAAGAATATTTTTGGTGCAAAACTTTGAAAAAGAAATGCTTTTTATGATTTTTCAAATGTTTTTGGGATTTTTGAAAATTTTTGACACGAAAAATAATGTTCACGAGTGAACGGATCCCAAAAGCCAACGCGTCTCTCACAAAAAACCGTAAATCCTCACGAAAAGAGCCGGCAGCGGTGCCATTTAAAATTAGGGATTTTGCTAGTTGAAAAAGTTCGTTTCTCGGTATCTTCTCGAATTGATTTCCGGTTTGAAGTGTGACTCAATCGTTTTTGGTAAAGAACAATATTTTTGGTTTGGTAAAATAAATGTGCAAGACTGTAAAATAAATGACGGGTAATTAAAACTAAAACTAGTTAGAACGTAAACGGTGGAATATTTAAAAACTTTGAAAAGTAAATAACGAGAAATTAAGTGACTTAAAGTTAAAGCGTGACGAGAATTAAAATTGACAAAGTATTAAAATGAGAACTTAAAATTTAAACAAGACAAAATATAAAAATAAACCCACCATCGGAATACATTCCGATCAGTACAATCGGAATGTACACAAACCCTGATCGGAATAAGGCGTGGTCTCCCAATCGGAATACTGTCACTAGACCTGATCGGAATGTCAACCCTTACCTTTTAATCGAAATGTGGGAATAAGGGGCTATCAGAATCCACCCAATCGGAATGTTGTCGGAACTCCAATCAGAATACTGTCACTAGACTGATCGGAATAACCAACTTACCCTGATCGGAATCTCAACAATCCCCAAATCGGAATGTGTTTACCTCCTGATCGGAATGAAGAATAGACTCCTGATCGGAATAACTGTCACTTAACCTGATCGGAATGTGCTAGACTCCCCTGATCGGAATAACACAAACCCTTTTCCTACCAAGCAAGGAATGCTGGTCGGAATATGAAACCCTTTTCTGACTGGTGGTCGGAATACAGTAAAAAAACACAAAATAAGCTAAACTAATAAGCTATAACTCAAATAAGCACACACCTAAAATCCTAATCAAAACAAGTATAAGTAAAACTAATAAGCTGAAATTTAAAGACTTTTAAAACACGAAATGAAAAAGATTTACGAAAACAAACTTTATATATAAAAATAAATTTTATAAAAACTTTAGAAGCTTAAAGATAAACACAAGTAAGCTATAAGAATCAATAATCCAAACAATTAAAAGCATAAAAACATAAGCTTTAATCAAATAAACAAGATAATAAACACATAAACATAAAGATCAAGTAAAGAAAGAAAGGTAGAATGAGAGATTTAAACAAGAAAAGTAAATGTGCAATAAAAGTAACTTACTTGAAAAATAAGGTGCAAGACAAGGTAATTAAAATGCAATAAAGAAAACGTGCAAGTAAATAAAGATGGAAGAACTAGTGTCACTCTAGCCAACAAAAAAAAAGATTAATCCTAATGACTATTTATAGGGGAGGATTAAGGGGTGCTTAGGAAGCTTCCTCCCCTCCTTCATTTCTTCTTAATTGCATGATTAAGTCCCTCAAGCCTTTAATCTTCATTTAATTGCACCATTAGTCCTTAAGTCTTTTAATCTTCTTTAATCTTGGACTTCAATGACTTTTGGCTCGGGATTTCTTTGAACTTGTCTTTTAATTCTTCAATAAATAAGACTTGAGTTCTTCGGCTTTTAGTAAACTTCCGTCTTTTGACTTTTTCTTCGATAAATCTTCAGAATTGGTCTTGGACTTCCGTTCTTTTTGAACTCTTGACTTCTTGACTTCGTCTTTCATCTTTTTCTTCAATAAAAGCCCGTGAATGCCCGTGTTTTCTCCCATTTTCACAATTTCGTCCTAAATCACAACAAAAACACAAACCACGCATAATTCCGACATAAAAGACATAAAATACACGTTTTGGCCCGGTTATTATTGTAATTAAGTGGTAAAAAGGATGGGTGTTTACACACCTATCAAATGTCAACTACGTAATTTAATTTGACAACCAACATACATTCCTCTCTAGCTCTTACACCACCCATCAGGTCATTTGGCTCCAAATGAAAGAAAAAAGTATAAACCAAAAGTAATTTATATATCCTAGTTGTAGTTATAGAATAATTAATATAACGGAAAACTTACAATATAAGGACAAGTGAGTGAGAGCAGAAATCACATATGAGCCATTTTGGCTTCAAGTACAAGCAGGAAAAACTAAACTACATAAAGCTTAACGTATATGGGTTACTTTGAGCCAAACACTTTATCCAACATAGTCAAGCCTATCGCCTTCAGCTTCAAAAGAGCACTTGCAGTCACAACCAAAATACGTAAAGCTGAAGGTGTGGGTCTGTGGCGAATAAAGATAGTAGGCACGCACGGGTCACTTTGAGCCAAACACTTTGTCCAACAATTTCACATTTTTTTATAACAAAGAACCATCAAAACTGATCAAAGATAATTTCTTTTATATATATATGATATTCGAGTACGATCATGAATATACGAGCAACTCGACATTTTGAATAAGCAATTTTGAAGCTGCTAAATGTAAACATAATGGTTTCACAAGCAAATACCATATGCAGATTATTTAAAAACACAATAATAAAAATAGTCTTTATAATAAAAACACAAACACCCTTTAATCAGGTTTCACCTATCAAAGAGCAAATTTGAAAAATTGAGAACATTTTGCATAATCTGTACAGACACACATTTATAAAGATAATAAAGCCTTTAATCATTCATGAAAAAACAAGACTTATGACTCCATGACCATCAATTATTGCGGCATTTCATAGTCTTCATAATGGCCGTAAAGAACAATCCTATGTGAGTGACTACATGAATGCTAAAACGCATTGGGCCTTATTAATTTTGTTATATTAAATTTTTTTAATACATAATATATTTTTCTTCAAGAAATAGTACGTATCAATTGTTGTTTATATTTGGTCTAATTAAAATGGTCCCCCAAATGAATAATTGGTACTAAATAGCTGTTTATATTTGGTCTAATTAAAATGGTCCCCCAAATGAATAATTGGTACTAAATAGCTATAACCCGAGCAGTCGTTTTATCAAAATGAGGCTCACTATGCATATAATTGCTGATAAAAGATGTTGTCATTTTACTATGAATTATTATGTTGTTTGAACAAAGTCATAATTTATTGGCTCTTTTGCAATATCACACGATAACCTGACTCACCCGACCCAAATATCATCCGAGACCGTTAACCCAATTTCTTATCGGGTCGGGTTTTTTGTGAGTTTCTAAAAGTAAAAAACTCGTAATGACTCGACCCGACATGATCGATAACACGACCCAATAACACCCCTAGCTGCAGTAACCTAAATTATCTATAAAAAATCGCAAACTGATATTATATGAGATAATATAAGAGTTACATTACTTATTTCTTTCAACAAATAGTCACAAAGATGTATAAGCACTGGTTTGTTATCTTTGACCATAACAAAAAGATACACTATATGCTAATTCATGTGTGGTTCAAGTTGATGAGAAAAAACAATATGCAAACGTCAAAATGAGTGAATATAGGATCATTTTGATGTTGTGGCTAGAGAATTGGAAAGATAAATGGATCATCAGACTATTTAAGATAATCTATTTGAATATATACTTCAACATTCAAAAGGAGCATGGGAACTATTTAAATACATACCTTACGTTAACGATCAAGTTCATCTTCAATGTTCTTCGCCTATTTTTGATAAGATAGCAAAAAACATAAAAATTCTTATAAATACTCAACTAACTTTCAAATATCATAAACGAAAATAAGATATGATAAGATTTTATATATACTAATATCCATATATCTTGATAAACTGACAAAGAAAACACATGATCCGATCAAAGAATTATGATAATGGCATTATATCAAACATAATCATGTGCATTAATAAACTACCATAACGTTGGTGTGGTTCGGTTTGAACAACGAATCCTAACGTGATACATCTTAACCAATCAAATCAAAGCATAATCGTTATTATTATAACCGGTTATCGTAAGAATTAAGGATGACGAACGTACCATATGAAGAAGACATCAAAAAAACCAAGACACCTTAATCAACACCACACAAAAACAAATAAAACTAAAAATCATATCATAATAAAAATATAAAAACCGAATTAAAGATTTTTACACCTTGAACAAACTGATTGATTAGATTAATTTAAATCTTCGCAACATAAAACACACACCAACAACCGACAAACCACCTAAACCATAAACCAAAATCACAAATCCACCGAAACCGTCTAACTCACCAGCCTACAACACCATAAATGGTGGTCGTTGTGGTGGAAATTTTGGATGATAGTGGTGGGCAGATGGTTAGTAACAGTTATAGAATAGTTGGTTGTATTTGTGATTCCCTAATGTAGTGAGTGTTTTTTAGGGTTGATATATGGTTAGAGGTTTAATAAAAAATGAAAATTAGGCAAGGAGTATAGCAGAAGTTTCATTATTGAGGATCGACATTTAATTTTTCTAATATCATTCCCATAGTTAGAATCCCCATTCCAGGTTTAAGAAAAAAATAAAATTCAACGTTGCCTTTATTAATCAAATTGAAAAACTAAACTGATTGATACTGGGAGTATGGAAGATTTTCCTAATATAGCTTCAACTTTCAACATTCAACTTTTTCAACATTTTACATACACCCTTTATAGGGTATATAAATAGATATAGATAGATATAGATATAGATATATATCAAGAAGGGAGAGCTACAACTAAAAGTTTACATACATTTAGATAGTACTGACATACTAAAAGAAAAATGAAATCTCAGACAAATCAGATTCTAAAGATTAAAGATTTTACATATCCCCTATGAGCACGGTAGTATGAAACTTTTAATTAACCTTAAACAAAGGCCGCAAATGAGTTAAACTTTTATCATGAAACACGATCAATTCTAGTTTTTCAACTTTACACGTATTCACGGTTTTTCGACAAAAGTAGTAGAAAGATGCATTGATAGCAAGAACATCTGATTATGGCTCGTTTGTTGCATAGAAAGGCACTTTTTGAATTAGAAAAAAGATAAGATATACTTGTGATTAGAAGCTCGTGATTAGCAACCCGGTGATCAACAAACCGGTAATCAGCGATGTTTCCTGCGGCAACCACTTGCCCAACTCTCTTTATTGATCTTATCTTCGGGGGTTTTCATGAGTCCTTTCAGCAATACCTTTCCTATAAAGCATAAATCCCAATCTATAAACATCACTCTTTTCATTCCTAATCGAATTGGTTGCATATACTGTTTAGCATAAATTCCGCATCTATTAGTATATTACTAAAAACTAAATTAGTATCTGGATGCACCACTTTTGGTTTAATAGCCTCATGAAAATGAGCAAGCCTGTAGATTATTTATGAATATCCGACATAAAAATAATAGAGAGGTAAAACTGATTTGAAGGTCAATAAAAACTGAAAACTTATGAAGCTTACAGGAACACACTCTTATTGTTGACATAGCACATACTCATAGTGACTATATTCCAAACATGACTATGTAAGGAAGTTCAAAATTGGTACTAATATAGAAGCTCAAAATCAACCTTATTGTCATTGAAGTGTCATATGCCAAAGACTCAATTTCTACCAGTAATATGAAAATAGTCCTATCAAATGATGACTTAAGGTAAACCAAAACTTCATTCTATCAAATGATGAGTTAAGGTAAACCAAAACTCCATTCTATAAATGGACTAACAGAGTTACCACCCCAAAAGAAGTAATATTTACCACCTCCGATAAGAGCACAACAACATATCAATTTGATACCTTAATTCTATACTAACGATCTATCGACAACATATTTTTTATATCTTAATTCTATACTAACGATCTACCTGATATCTTAATCAGACTATCAAATTATATTAAACTAACAACGACGAGAAAAGTGACTCTAACCTCAAGTACAACTCAATGAACCAAACGCTCCAATTCCCCACGCTTGATATGTCCTCTTTCAAACTTTTTTACGAACTTCTCCAAACGCTCTAACTCCACACGCTCCTCTTTAGGAACCTATATACACAGTTAATTAACACCTAACTTGTAAGCAATTACTAATTACTTGATAAAATTTTAACAAATATTATGGATTATTGAATGGAATTGATTTTCTTTTGATTGATATGGGCATTTTTTTAGGATCGGCCAAGCCAATGGCATCCTGTTGAAAGCGCAGGGTCTGGTAAGATGAATGTAAAGAACCGATATAAACTAAAACCATCAGCCAAATCCACCTAATCGAAAACAACCGGCCAACAACACCTAAACCATGTAAAATGGTGGTGGCGGTGGTGCCGACACATGTTGTTTGTTGATCGTGGAGGCGGCGGATCCAGTTTGTATTAGAGAGATGAAGATATGAAAGTAAAATGGTGTTTGTGTGTTTAATGGGTGTGAGTAGGAAGTTTTTAATTTTTCAAAAGTCAAATCATTTCTTTATATGTAGAGATTTCAGAATAAAGGTATTAAAAACAGTTAGAGAGAAGTTCAATATTGACTTTGTTAATGAAACTTACAAGAGAAGCTACAAAGGGTTTTTTCAAGTTTCAACAAATGTCATCCGCCCTTTATAATTAGTTAAGATATTAATTTATGTTTTAAGTTAGTTTTAATTTTATTTTAACTAACAATAATCACCAATACTTAAATTTATCTTTAAAAGTTAGAAATGTTTATGAAAAAAAAGTTGTTGAAAATAGTTTTTCATAAAAAAATTGTGACCCGGCCGGGTTTTTCAGACCGGGTCAACCCGGTTCAACGAAAAACTGGCGGTTTAATCCGGTTCTCAAACAAGCAAAAACCCGGTCACATCCGACCCGGTCTCTAAGCTGATTCACGGTTCAACTGGTTCAACCGGCCGGGTCAACCCAATTTTTAAAACATTGCTTACAAGTTATAACTTTGAATCCTTAAGGTGTTATATAAAGGTGCACATACTGGTAGATCGGTTTGGTTTTTAAAGAAACCGGAACTAGGCTGGTCAACGCGATCAAAATCGGTTAATCTAGTTAACCGGTTAAAAACCGGACCGGCTGAAAGCTGAAAAATCTAGACCGGTAGAACCGGTTCTTAACCGGTCCCTAACCGGTTTTTGTCGGTTAACCGGGTGAAACCCCAAAAATAGGTATACTAACAAGTTGAAACTCAACCGGTATTTTGACCAGTTAACCGGTCGATAAACCGGCTGAAGCTCTGAAAACAAGAACCGGTCCGAGACCCTTGGTTTGTAAAAAACCCGGGATTGGTTTGGTCAAAACCGGTTTTAACCGATTTTTAGTATTTTTTCGGTTCCGATGATTTTTATACCCACCTCCGGTGTTATATGATTCTAACCGAATCACCATTTCCATATATCAAAGACAAATATGTTTTTGATTTTTGACTTTTCTAAAAGACAAATATGAAGTGTTGTATCAAAAGTACGTTATTTGCATATGGTCAGCTCTTACTGGGTCAAACTTAGCGTAACAGGTTGCAAGTCATATTTCTTGAAAATGTAATGTCTAATGAATAAAATGATGAAATAAATACACCACGATGATGAATCAAAATTTTGTTAAGTATGTATAACTAGCTTAAAGACCCGTCTAACGCCGGGACTACTTTAAAGAGTGATTTTCGTAAGAAAAAGTAAGAAGATCTGTATATTCAAAACATGAAAGGGTTCGCGTAATATATGAAAAAAGTAATATAAAGAACATAGTTCGCTTAAAGACCCGTCTAACGTCTAGAATAGTGTAATGAAGTATTTTTAAAAGAATGTATGTTTAGCTAATAAAAATAATGAGAACATATGTAAGAAATACTAAAATTGATATTATAACTAAGTACCACAAACTTGAAAGTTACACTAATGGTAGTATAAAGCTTATGTTGTGTATGAGATTATATGCATAAGAAAAAACTACACTCGTGAATGAAACTAAAAAACTTGTTCTCCAAGAATGAGCATTGTAACAATATCCCCAAATTTATGACCACTGCAACTTGCGCGGTCGAGAGAACCAACAAAGGAACATATAGTATCATCGAAACTGCAACAGCAATGAAGGCTCCACGAAATGAATTAAGGACTTTGAAGCTTTCTCTAACACCAACTACGGGGTCCCACTACATGCATCAAGAGAGTTAAATTATTAAGTTATGGAATCATTCTTTTACATGACCAAAATGAACAGAAGACGACTATTTTTCGTTTCAAGTGATGGTTCCAGCAACACGAAGCAAAATTTCATGACTTCGTTTTTAATAAGTCGGCATATGTACGATGTAGTAAATTATATATGTGGGGCATGGTTAATGTTTTAGGCATGGTTTATAAAGCTATACCTCAAATCATATATGAAAAATACAATTCAGGAGGCTCGGTGACTTTTTAATCCGTGTTCCTAAAAAAGTTAGATTTACTGAAAACTCAATATAGTAGTACTGTACTAATGATAACAGTTTATCACTATTGTAATGAAAGAAGTATAATATTAATCTCGTGTTACAGACTTGCAGTCAAAGGGACTTTAATCATCTTGTTTGGAGAGGCCAATATGTTGTCTTTACACATAAAGCAAATATCGACTATTATAACAAAGAAGACGCAATATATGTTGAGGGTATATAGATACGTGTGTAACCAGCTGAGCTAGCTCAGTTGGCCACCAAGGGTAACCTTGGGGAGGTATTCTTGGAGAGGTCTCGAGTTCGAGTCTCACCAAGAACCTTCAGGGGCCCGAATTAAGCAGGAGTGGGGTTTATCCCCTAAGGAGAAGGTTCGAGGCTTGCATACTGCCCAATTGGATGTCACTGTAAGCTCGAATCACTAACTACTAACTCGCCGTTCAAAAAAAAAATATAGATACGTGTGTGTAACTACTTGCATCTTCCAATATATAGACACTAATTATTGTATATGCAATCCCAAACAGCCCGCATAATCACATAATTACAGCAATATCCTTATAAATCTCATAACTACTTCAATATCCTTCAAAATTATAAAATTCACAAAATTATCCAAATGTACATTTTCTTTATACTACTTGCATATTCCTCTAAGAAAAGCTTTAAAAAGCCCTTACCAAACATAGCCAAAATATAATTTATGATTAACTACAACTGATCTCCCAAATCGTTTAAATGTGTGTGTCAATTGAGATTGTGGGTTCTACTTTCATCTTTTGTGTGCCAATCATTTATAGCTTAAGTAACTCATGACCACAATAGGTTATTTGTCACAAGTCATGATAGATAATGTGACAAATTATCATGTAATAAAACTAAATCATGCATCATATGAGGAATGCAAAAAAGCTCTACAAATTAACATTAAAAAGTTCCTGCTAAGAGATAGATAGTGTGATCCTGGAAATGGAAATAGTGGTACTCCTTATCCTGATAATTAAAAAAAGAATGAAATTAAGATTCGCAACGTCAGTTTTGAAATTCAAAATAACATAATCAGATCCAGATGATCGCAAGATCATGACTCTATATACGGCAACACACAAACATCAAAGGTTAAAATTAAATAACGCTACATTTAGAAGCGTCTGAGATACTTACCCGTGAATTCATCTTAAGAATTGTATTGCAAAACAGCCTCATCAGTCTCATCCATTCGTTGGCACATCCATACATGTTAAATTTGTTTATTTTCAAAGAGACACACAATACATAAGTTAGCACATCATAATTATCATATCAACTATTTAAAGAATAAGTTTCAAACCCCACCCTTTTCCCGATCGGTTTTGAATTGTACTCAAATTGACTCCATCACTGACCTTAAATATAAAAAATATAAGAAAATCATACAAACTTGCGAAGAACCTCTATCACTGACCTTAAATCTAAAAAATATAAGAATATCATATACCTGCCAATTGCCAATAACATTTAATGTACTAATATGGGACTGACAGAAACAAACCTATATGAAAAGAAGACAATGTGGAAGCTCACTTGGTGCTATTTTTGTTCTCCCTATAGTGTTGGGCGTATGGAAGCCCAATCTTGATATATACCCCTTTCGTAGATCCATCTAAAGCAGTGTCCAGTACAGCTTCTTCACAGATCTGTGAACATTCATATGACAAAGGAATTCAAATCTTGCTAAAATAGGTGTCAAATATAAATTAAAATGATTACTATGTATAATAGTTCAAATCAACTCTATTGTAAAACTATTTATTATGTTACCATCTAATTCAAGCCAACCAATCTTGATAATTATAAAATCTTTATAAAGTACCCATAAGATGACCCGTAGAATCACACTGGTTTTATGGGAAATAACATAGGCATATTTAAAAATGAGAAATGCTACAACTTCAAGCTAAACCAAGTCATATGAATGCATTAGTAAAAAAAGAAAGACTGTGCTTAGACCTTGATTTGGCATCAGTTGAAGGTGGCATTATAGACAGGCTGGGCAATCGTAAAAAGTCGCTTGGGTCTGGGTCAAAGTGGGACAGGCTGGGTTTTTCAACATATTCAACAAATTGACCATTTTTCTAATAAAATAAAAACACTAAAGGAAATAGAAGAATTTATTCGGCACCTAAGTTGACCTCATATTTTTATTTAACGCGAGTGTTTTAAAGGTTTATGAATAAAAGAACTTCACAATCACAGCTTTTAATTTACAGAAGTTATTAACAAATAGTCAACAATGTGGATTTTTCTTATTTTAAAATTATACACTTATTTAATACAGTATTAGATGCAGAAGTTGGCCTAAAAATACTTATGAGAAATTAGTAGAGTGACAAACATTAGAGTGTCAACAAATAGCATGGCAGCAGATACTACATAAATAATTAAGTAGTATGTAACTAACTTGTCTAATATGTAACTAACTGTGTCTAATTCCTTGTGATTTTTATTTAAGCAATGAACTTAACATGACTGTCTATGCAGAGGTGAAATTAATGTGTGACGTAAATGATAAAATCATGGCAATTTCAAAAAATGTTGACACTATCACCTTTCCTAATTATATGTGGTGAGCATGAACCTTCGACTTGCTCGCTGCTATTACCTTTGAAATAGATGTTTGGCATTATATTCAGATAACCATTCTTTAAGCATTTTACAAATTCTAGTGGTAAAAAGGTTATAAGTATTTGATTAAACACTAACATTCTTAGCAATTGCATAGTGTGAATAATTTTCAATACAAAAACACTATTAACTACAAATTTGCCGCTTACCAAAAGCAATACCAAACACTCCTAAGACTACAACTTTACCTCAAGTAAGACTGTATTCAATTCTGTAAAAAGGTTCATGGCGCTAAATGGGTAACTTCACCGTTCACATGTAAGAGATAAAACTACACATCGAACAGTTGTGGTTTTGCTCTTTTATTAGTCTAATAAATTGGTAAAATGAGTAAATTCTAGTAACAATTGGTGCAATTAGTACTACTTTATTAGATTTATCATTATGTTATTGAGGTGGTTTTCCCAATTCATACAAAAATGTGAATATCACCATCAAACATTTAGCATTTATTTGCAGCAAGTAACTGTGATTGTATTGTTTCTTATCTTCATGTAATTTTATAAGCTTTTAGTAAAGCACTAAGTTAAGAATATCTATTTTTATCACAAACAAAACAAATGTAACTTACTAAGAAAATTGTTTGAATGTAATACCGTAAAGAGACCAAGTTTCCCCACCATCACTAGGTACATCCAGTTGCAATTATGCCACGCTGTCTAGAAGTTTAAATCCACGTGCATCTCATTTGTTGTCATTTAAAGAGACTTGATGGTTGCTTCATCATTTGTTATGTAGTAGTTGTGACCAAGTTCAGAAGATCGGCATCGTCTACACTGAAGCATTTTGTATGATCAGTATGCACAAAATCAGAGGTCAAGTGTACACTGGACACATAATATCTTTGAAAACAAAAAAAATGCAGATAAAAGTATCACCTTTTTCATAGTGAATCATTATAACTCTAAATTATCATAAGAATTATCGACCGTTGATCAATAAAACCCAATAAACTTGTTTTATTATTTGCTAACCGACTCAAACAGGTTTAATTTGTATGATTATACAAAGGTAAAATTTGAGCTTAAAGTTATAGAAGGTATATTCTAAAATGATAAACTTTAAATTACCCAATAAGTATCATTTACACAGAACCAAAAATGCCCCGATGCCACATTATTAAACACCTCTTTGGTGGTTTCACGCATCTCATTCGTTGAAATCACGCCTTCTTCTACCCGTGTAGAAATTACACATATTATAGCGGTAGTACAGTATAAATTTGATTGACATGCAAAGATCAAGGTCATCTGCCAATTTTATTGGTTTACAGAAATATTTATCGTTAATATGTACCGTCAGTTAATCGAGATTGAAAGAACTACCGTAAAACAGTACTCATTTATACCTTTACAAAAATAAGAAAAAAACATGCTCAGTTCAGTAAAACAGTATGCCAAAAAGTTACCACGTCCTATAATTTAACAAAATTTAACTATGATTCAAGAAGACACAAGTCCGTTAAATACGAATTTTGCTTATTAAAGACCACCCAGATTAACACATATAAGCATGCACATTTATAGCTTTAATACATATTGATGATATTCTTCTCACTCGGCTTCAAAAGCATTTTTACCACAAACCCAATTATCTCAAGAATATCATCAAACATATAGTAGACAGAAAATCCTACTTCTGTCAACCACAACCCGGATTGCTATTGTGTGTCGTTTCCAGTCTTGTTAATGCTATTCTAATTATTCAGTGTTACCCATCAACCACAACCCGGATTGTTATTCTAATTAGTCTATTCCAAAAATAAATAATTAATAGGTTATTAATCACACTAATCACAAACATAAAATATGAAAACTAATATTAGATCGAAAACATTGAAACGACCACATTATGCATATTAATTTACATATTCAACTGGAATATAAAACATACAATGATATTAACAATTAAGATTGACGCTTACCCGAGTACCACTGCAAGGAGCATCCAACAAAAACCCTATATGATGTGTTGTGTCCAACGGGAACCACCCTTCCTGTAAATCAAAACAAATTCGAAAAGATCAAATCACATAAACCCATAAAAGGGAATTTGATACATGTGTTGCAACCAATTACGTAGCTACAATTGAATTTAAAATTAATCAAGCCAGAATCAACTAAAAAACACATAGATATTGGTCTGGAAAATGTATTTTGTAATTTATTTTGTAAATATAACCACACATCTACGACAGCTTAATGTTATTTGTTTAACCAATCCCAAACAGTCATGTATATGTGATAAGAAAATCCTAAACGCCTTTAAACTTTCATATGCGTGTCAATGAGGAGATCGAACAACCCCATAATATTATCGCTAATCAAGAATGTAAGTATGCCTTATACTTTCATATGTTGTATTCTTGTTGCGGTTTTTTTCGCTCTATTAGTAATATATTGCCTTTCAAATATCACCTATGATGATATGATATGATCCTTTGTTAAAAGCTTATATTTCCACATCTTCCTGATGCAAAATATGTAAAATTCTATATGCAGTTCTTATAATCACTACACCCAATTAACCCATATAATGAGTTTTAATAATAAATCTCAAGCAATCGATGAATGTAGTTATTTCATTAAGGAATCCCAAAAAGCCTATATAAGTAGTTTCAACACCATCTAAAAGGTATTATTATATATCAATACCAAAAAACTTGTATAATATTTGGTTGATACATAAAAAAAACTCATTTAAAGAGTAATCAAGCATATGATAAAACCATATGAGTTCAAAAATTTAAACCTTTTAAGGGTGTGAACCTTTATGGAATAACATTGATGTTCAGCTAAAAATCACTTGAGTAACATTGTTTTCCTCATCTAAACCTGCATAATCAAGAAAGAAATTGTTCAGAAATTTAAATCACTTTAGTAACATTTTTTCCCCATCTTAAATTTTCACTTTTTTTAGGTTTAAATCACAAACATAAATTTAATGGACTATAATATAAATCAAATGGATCTCATTACATAAATTATTGGTTTTAATCAAAATTCTTAATCATTCTTTATTGACATGTATGGCCTGCAAAAATAAAGAGTAAAAGTAAATAAATGGAATAAAGGATTATAGAGGTAAGGGGTAGATGTTTTTGAATCGGTATGTGTTGAAGAGAATATTGTTTTTGAATGGAATGTTATAAGATTTTCTTCTGTGAAGGTTTTTATGACATTAAAACACATATAAAACTTTTTAAAATTCGAAGCAGATTGAGTCAAAGATAAACATTTGTTTTGAAGCTTTCTCAATAGGCTTTTTTATCCGACAATCATAATAAGATCACAACATATCAAAATATTTAATACTAATCTAGTCATCATGAACAATAAAAGATAAAAACAAACTAACCAGAAAGCATCAATGAAAGCTCCGGTTTATGTTTCCGCAACAAAAAAAGAATGGACATGAATCTATTCAGAATGTTCTGCACAACAAAAAGAGAGATTATGAAGAGATAGTATGGACCTAAATCTATTCAATTCTATGCTGCAAATGTAATTAGATCAAAATGTTGTTGCATGAATGGAACTAAATCCATTCGGTTCTTGGTAGCATTAAAATGATTAGCAATCTATATTGTTGTGCAAGCAATTATATCAATGTTGTTGCATGAATAGACCTAAACCCATTCAATTATTGGAAGCATTACAAAGAAGGAGATTAAGAATAGAGTTTTTTTGGATCTAACAGATTGCACAAACATGGAGGCTGATCATTGTGAATTTTGTGCTGCAAATGTGGTATGGGGGCACTTATATAGGTTTTAGGTTTAGAGTTACTTTAGGGCAGGAGCGTATTGGGCTTCACAAAACGCGTTTTGTTGTTAATGGCCATAAAAACACTTCCCAAAATAAGTCCCTGCGTTTTGAATTTGTAAAATTCATATTTTTTTGAATTGTTAAAACAGACGCTCCTTTTGTTAAACGTTATATTAGGAAACTGGTTTATGAGGTGTTCATTAAAAATCTTATACATTGGTGCCAATTTAGGAAACTAATTAAAATTTTTGTGCTTTAAAATACTTGTAAATTATTTTGGTTTATTATATAAAATAGATGAATCATTTCATAGAGAGTATACGGAGAGCATTTTCTTTTTATCCAAAGCTGAAATTAATGTAAATCTTTATTTTAAAATAAACATAATTAACCAATTATGTTTACTCATTTTTTTTAAAACTCACTTCCAATTTATTTAAAATAAAATATAATTATAAACAATAAATCATCAAACGATAAAAAAATACAGCACTGTAATTAAATCATCTTTTTATCGAATGACACATGTATATATACTTTTGACGGACTTTTATTTGATTTTTTTTAATTACATTTGAGAAAATGGTAAATGATTCGTATCACGAATCATATATGATTTCAGAAACTCATATATGATTCGTGATACGAATCATATACAATTTTCTCAAACGTGACTTAAGAAAAAAAAATATTGAATGTGACGCTTGATAGAAAGATGATATAAATTTTATTGCGATAATATGTTTTTGTTTTGAAAATGAGTTTTATTATTAAATTAAATACTTAATTTTAATAAAAAATAATGAAATACTAAATTTTAATGAAATACTTAATTTTAATAAAAAATAATCAAAATGAGTTTTATTATTAATAACATAATAAAAAAACTGTGATTAACAAGAATTTCTTACCCGCGCTTCGCTGCGGTTTGCGTATCGTTATCTATTACAGTATTACATCCCAACTCTAGATGCACATGCTGACCAAAAGAAAAAACAAACAAAAAGGAAAGCCGAGAATCAAGCATTCCTGCAAGTTCTATCTTTGAGTGCGAATATCTCTCCAACTTGCACCAATAACATGCTCAGATATATACAACATAAGAAGACTGGGTGTGCAGAGTCAAAAAAATATAAGCTTCAAATAGGTGCATGTCTTAGATGGTAATCACACAAAAGACTCGCACATATGGTTAAACACATTTGTGAAGAAAACATGAGAAAAATGTACAAATCTGTGTTGTCTAGATTATACAAATTCTTCAACACTTATGAATCTAATTCCGAAACATAGCATAGATACTAAAGAAATGCTAATTTTGTATGCATATGCATACTATTGTACAAACAGCTAGGCAATATATGTTTAGAAAAAGTCAAGAGAATTTCAGTTCAAAACTTGTAAGAGCAATAAAAAAGAGTTGTTGTGAAAAATACATCATGATGAATATTTATGGCAAATAGAAGGTACAAAGAGTGTCAATTCAAAATTACAATTTGTTACTTCAAACCTTTGTTGTTGCTTATCCGCCGTAGGCAATTTTTCCAATTGTAGGCCACGTACCTAGAAAACTTCCTGAACTTCTAACCACTGTTTTCAGGGGGTTTGGCATTCGGCGTATGTGGCACGACCAAATTTTGCAATGTCAGTTTGTAATCAAATGCAGCAACCCGAGACTGAACAAATTGAAAACTTCAATCAATTATATTGTTACTTTATAACTATGTAATGACATTATAAAACAAACCTGTTTACTTGCAGGATCGATGCAATATTCGTCGCATGTTACACGACTATTTCCTGGTCAACCATTCAGTCTAAGATTAACCTGAAAAAGAAGTGTATAATTCTATTTAGTACACATTTTATATAAGGCAACCATTACTCTATAAAGCCCAGTAATTCAGTTTGGAGTATGGCAATGTGCAGTCTCTTAAATGCATCGTGTGATTACAACAATCTAGAGACGTAACCAAGTACCACTATCTTTATAAATATCCCATTATGTTTCCTAACATATACACATGGACAACAGGATTACATTATGTGCATTACAAATGCAAAACTAAAAAAATAAAAACAGATGATCCCTAAGTGGCCTATTTTTGACGTTGTTACATTGCCTTGCCATGGCTGGAAAGCCGGTAACTAATATGCCACGAATAACATAGTAAAGTAGTACTTAAGCATAAACGTATGAAAAAAAGAAGAAAGAAGTAATACCCAGGATCCATATTGATAAGATCACATAGCTCAATATTAATAGCCCAATCGGACTTAATAAATCACTCGTTGCTCTTTCTGCAACTGCTGCTGCATTATTATTATTAACATTCTGACATTTCCTGCAATAAAAGTTCATCAATTAAACAGATGACTTAAGAAGTCAAAATAAGAAATTTGGAGATTTGATTGAAACCCTTTTGATTACTTGCCATTACACCTCAAAATGGGAACTTATCTATCTCGAAATTCTTAAACTTTTTTCACAATCAGTCCTTCTAACATTTTATCAAAAACCCAATAAAAATAAACAAAAAAAATCGAAGTGAAGCCGAATTTTTAAGTCGAAACTGACCTCGAATAACCATCAGAAGCTTTGGTCCCGGCTCCGTTGCAGTCAATCTGTTACAAAAAAAATGAAAATAAAAAAGAGCGAATTAAATCTCAAAGAAAAAAACCGCCAAACATAATTATATATGTGTAAAAAGATGAAGAGATGACTCTTTAGATGGCTACACAACAAAAGCAATAAAGTTTAACCAAAACAGTAAGCCTAAACGCAAACCTGGGGCTTATTATCAAACATTTCATTTAGCTTCTATTTAAAATAAGCTTCATCCTTTTCACAATGGTGCAACTGATCCTTCTTCCGATACCCTGTTCCAAACGAACACAAATATCATTACAAAAAATACATATAAAAAAATGATACAGTAAAATTACTAAAATCATCTCATCATCAGAAAGCTATTAAATGACCTTATCATCACAAAATCATATTAGGAAATTGGTGTATAAGATGAGATCTGGGAATGGGAACTGGTATAATAGACACGTAGCATGTATGGTGTAAATGATTTTGTGATAATATGGTTAATCTTTGTGTGATTTGTTGAAGGAAAAAGATGAGAGAAGAATCCAGAGAAAGATCTGTGTTTACATCTCAAGGCATTATGAAGATAAAGGACACGTAGAGGACACGTGGGGAGTTTTTTTCCCGCCAAAAATGTAGGAACGTAATAAAAAAACTGAGCAATGTTTTTCCACAAACGTTATATAGTAGTAATCTGAAAATGATCCTATATGGTAATCATGTCCATGGCTTCACTGTACTGTCTAAAAGCTGATTACACAAAATATCAATCCTAAACACCCTTAAGTGGAACAAACTAAACACATTAATCTCAATGAACTCGCTACTTATTTTCTACTGAGCTTAACTCATATTAGTGAGGGCTTTTGTTTTAGCTTTTTTTATGCTAATAAGATTATACTGTTTAGATTAGTAATCAATCAGTCTGCCATTTTAGTTGACCGCATCCGGTATTTTAACAGGACAGTGCAGGCGGCGACACTTATCTAAAAGCTTACATACCAACATACATAATTTGTATTTGGTGACACATTTAGTTTGGATTTTGTCAATTTATTTTTACAAAACTCCAAATATAGATTACAAAGCCATAATACAACTAACCTACAAACAGCCTCCGCGAACAATTTCATGCAGAATTATGTCTTTTCACAACTATCCACATCTCAAAATTTTCATTATATAACTTATATGCTTGTTTACTTATGGGTACATCCCTCCTACTTTTTTCAGTTAACAACACCGGTATGAAGAGAAAAACACAAATATAAAATCAGCAAATGTGCACATTATAGCAATGTAGCATGAAGGGTTTCAAAACTAAACATATATAGGATGAAAATTATCATTATGTGCATTCTACGCAACAAACAAATTCAAGTGAACTATCATTCATTGAGTCATTACACGCTCTTATTAATAGCAAATATTTTATCCTATTACATATCATCTTATATCAACACTAAATTCATGAATGCAAGTGTTCGCAAGTATGGTTGTAAATGAGTCGAACTTTGGCAGTTTGGCTCGAGCTGGGTCGTCAAGCATTCTTGATGGAAGCTTGAGCTCGATTTATTAGTAATGATGTGTTATTTAAGCCTACTAAAAATATATAGAGGGGGTGTTTTTTCGGCTTATATAGCCTGCTTATGGCTTATTTGGTTCTGGGCTTATGTTTAATAAGCCTACTTTTTGTGGCTTATTATCAGACTTTTTGGCTTATATAAGTTTATTATGACATAATTAACTTATACAAGACAAAAAGTATCAAAATAAGCCACAAAAAATGAGCTCATGAAACATAAGCCCAAACTCACATAAGCCATAATCCGGCTATAGAAATCGAAACAAACACCCCTATAATCTATTTTATCTATTAAAAGAAGGTTTATGCTAATGTCATTTTTGAATAGGTGGTCATATTTTATTGGTTAGTGCAATAAAAAAATATTAATGATGATGCAATAATTCTAAAATACATTTTTTAGTTAAATTTAAACAAACAGTCCATCTAGAAATTGTAAACAGCTCAAAGCTTCATAAAAAAAATATCAGTATACGCAAAGCTTACTTTGAAAATGTAAACAACCCATTTATGTGATTGGTGAAGACTGAGGTGCTCAGTTATCCACGCCATATTTCTGAAAGAAAAATTATGCATTTGAATTTCAAAATTGTTTCTTACTTTTTCATATGCATCTTTCTCATTTGTCATTGATTCCGCTTTTTTCTTTCAGTGAAGAACATTTCATTTCATCAAAACTTGGATCTGTTGGAGCAAATTGATTTCGATTTCTAGACGAAACAGGTTATCCATCTTCTTCATGCAATTGTTTTACAAACTATTAAACTTTTGATACATACTAAAAGATTACATGAGTGTTTCTTTTAAATGTGTATATTTCTTGGTGTTCGATGAAATGACACAGGCAAGTTTGGTTAAATGCAATATATATCATTCTCTTGAACCACAGATATCTTCAACACTCATGTATAGTTCTCGGTTGTTGGATACAAATATTCTCCTCTTGAACCACACTCATAACTTCAACAGGTATATTTTCTTTTTCTTTAAATATACTTTATAATTTGATGATCATTATGTATTAGATTATATTTATAAGAACTATTTTGAGTCTTGAAAGTTGAAACTAATTCTATATCTATATTTTGTTATATGGTTAATTGTTTAACATTCTTATAAGCCATGGATATATAAGATAAGACTAAAAAAGGAATCCATAAGTATTATTTCCTTTGGTATTTTGATTTGTGCAGCTTCTAAGTGTTAGATATGATATGGCGACAATAGCTTTTTATGTTTAATAAGCGAGATAAATTTTGTTAATGTTTGTATGTGTTCAAAATATTTATGCAATGTTCGTTGTTCATTGGATTTCCTTCAAGGATTTGTTGAGATTAATATTACTACGTATATGAATGCATCATGAAAGGATTTTTATATGTATGCTTTTTAAGATATGGTTATGCTCATCTTTAATCGAAGTATTGTACTGAAAAATGTCGAACAATTTAAAGGGATATGATTTGAGCAAAACTTTTCAATGTGTGTAGATGAGGTGTTTGTGGAAATTCTTATGAGAATTCTTATTGTTTCATTGCAGGAAGATTTTTTTGTTTGCATTTATTAGAATTGCTCATGGTTAGTTGAAACTTGGATATTAGTATGTGAGAGTTGATACTGGCATTGAAACTATATGTTGATACTAGGTCTTCATCTGCATCCTTAAAGCGCGAATGCTTAGAAACTCTATGTAAATGAAGGTACATCCTTTATTTTTTTCCTATATAAGTTGAGGTTTCAATTTTTCATCATACTTTTTTGACAAAACTTTATGCATCAAGTATGAATCAAGTCAAATGAAGACCAAATGTTTGATTGAATGCATGAACCAAAAAAGGTACAACTTTTGTTGTCTAATAAAACTACTTTTACTTTATTACCACGTAATAGGTTGACCTACCCGTGAATTAAGGTTCAATTAATTAGCTATTGAATTATGTTTGTATATGCTTATTGTTTATAGAAGCTATTATCCATATTACACGATTTACAAACCTTTTTGGATGCATCATTGAGGACCAGTGTATTAAGAAAGAAAAAGAGCATGTAACTGTTGCGATTACCTGTTTTAGTGAACCATTAGACTTTTAGTGTTGTAGGTCGAGATGATGACCATGTTTGTTTAATAATTTTAAGAAAAAATATATGATATGATATTTTGAAAGATAACATGCTTAATTTATTGCTTTTAAGAAAACAATATGTTCACATGATGATTAGCTTTCATAGTCATTATGGGTATGTAGCTATGACAACTATTTTGGTTGTTAATGTTTTTTCTTGAAACCTAAGTTTAGCAATGGGTTAATAACTTTATTGTTGTTGTTATGTGTGTTTATTTAGCTTTTAAAGTTAAATTATAAACCCCTATTGTTTTGAATTTACATGATTGTGTTTCATGTTAGAGGTTACATTGTATTTGAGTCGCCCCATATGTGAATTTACCGCTCTGCCTAACTATTTTGTTTAAATAATTTTATTAAACCCAAGTAATTTTTAGCAGTTGTAGTTACTTAGAGAATTTGGCAGCGTCCTGCTGTAGAATACACTTTTCCAGAGTGTTGACACTTCACAACGAAGTCATATTGTGCGAGTTAAAGATCAATGACAACTCTCTTGGGGAGGTTTAGACTTAAACAGTTAAAGATCAAAGATTACTCTCTTAAAAGTTCAGTTTAGGCTTAAACTGTTAGATGTTTGACTGTTAGTCCTAAGGGTGTTTATGTAATTTTTGGTAAAAGGGTAGTTTGGTCTTTCCAGTACTTACTTAAGATGTAGGAAACTTTTATGTCGATTTGTTTGATATAGATGCTTCCAGTTTTTTTTATCTCTGTAACATATACTTTCACAGATAATGAAATAGCAGCAGTTTGTTTTCTGTCCCAAACACCCCGTTTGATTTGTTCTGATATATATGTTGCTGATCTTTGTACTTGTTTCTGCACATTTGCCACTGATTATCCACCTCTATTCCTAACAAATTGGTATCAAGAGCTTTGGTTGATCAATTTGGAGCAAGCTTTTGTTTTGGGTTATTAAATCATTTGAATTGGTTTGGATTTATCCCTTTTTTAGTGGCTTGCTAATTCGATTACAAAGATATCAGGTTTGTGATTTTGGGATTTTCTGTTGTTCAATCATTTGTTTCTCTTGTTTGATAGTTTGAAGGGGCTGTTGATGTGAGAATTGGGATAATCACTTGGTAAGAATTTGTTTTGTGGAAGTATTTTTGTTACACATCAGAACTTTAAACCCTTATTAGAAAACCCATTTGAATAATCATGTCCTCTCAACCATCATCATCATCACTTAGTGTTGTTGAGAAGTTCAATGGAAAAAGTAACTTTAGTTTGTGGCGGGTTAAAGTTCGAGCCTTGCTGAAACAACAACGTATTTGGGCACCTCTAGCCGGACCCAAACCGGCTGATATGACTGATGCAAAATATAATACACTAGATGAAAAGGCGCATTCTACTATTTTGCTATCTTTATCGGATGAGGTTTTGTATGAGGTTGCTGATGAGGAAACGGCTGCGGGTGTATGGAAGAAGCTAGAAAAGCTTTATATGACCAAGTCGTTGACGAATAAATTGTTACTGAAGCAGCGTTTGTTTTCACTCAGAATGAAAGAGGGCTCAGCTTTGAAAGACCATCTTGATGCGTTAAACTCAATCTTGATGGATTTGAAAAATGTTGACGTCAAGATTGATGATGAAGATGCCGCTCTTATTCTACTTGTTTCGTTACCTCCCTCGTATGAGAACTTTGTGAATTCCTTTGTTGTCGGTAAAGGAACTATTACCTTGGAAGACGTTCGATCGGGTTTGCATTCCCGAGAGCTTCGCCATCAAGCATCAGGAACTTTGGAATCTCAACCCGTTGGCTTGACAGTTACGAATCAACAGGATAGAGGTAGACATCGAACACAAAAAGGCAAAGGAAAAGGTAGATATAATAGTAGATCAAAGTCAAGACCTCGAGGGTCGAATCCTTGATATACTTGTCATTATTGGGATGAGGAAGGCCATTGGAAGAACAATTGCCCGAAGCTTAAGAAGAAAGGCCAGGTTGCTGCGGTTGCTAAAGATGACTCAGGTTCGGAACGCGATGTGGTATTGTCGGTTGTTGACTATAAAGGTACACCACTTGCTTGGATCATGGATTCTGCTTGTTCTTTTCATATGAGTCCCAATCGGGATTGGTTTGTGACATATGAAGAGTTTGATGGCGGGAATGTGTTTATGGGCAATGATTCACCATGCAAAGTTGTTGGCATCGGAACAATTCAAATCAGGATGCATGATGGAGTTGTTAGAACGCTCACTGATGTTCGTCATGTTCCAGATCTTAAGAAAAATCTGATCTCGCTAGGTGTGTTCGACTCAAAAGGTTTCAAATACACTAGTGAGAATGGTGTACTTCGTGTTTCGAAAGGAGCTTTAGTGGTTATGAAAGCAACCAAAGGTACTTCTTCTCTTTACACTTTACAAGGTGAAACCATCACAAGTTCTGCTTCCGTCTCGTGTTCAGAGAAAAGTAACTCAGATTTGACGAGGTTATGGCATATGCGTCTTGGTCACATGAGTGAGAAAGGCATGGTCATATTGAGCAAGCGGGGACTACTTGAAAACCACAAGGTTTCCAACTTGGAGTTTTGTGAGCATTGTGTTATAGGGAAACAAAAGCGGGTGAGTTTCTCAAAAGCAATTCATCAAACAAAAGGTACTCTCGATTATCTGCATGCTGATTGTTGGGGGCCTTCTCGAGTACCTTCTCTCGGTGGTGCTCGGTATTTTCTCTCAATCATTGACGATTTCTCAAGGATGACGTGGGTGTTTATGATGAAGCACAAGAGTCAGGCGTTTGAGAAATTTAAGCATTGGAAGATTTTGATTGAAAACCAAACTGGAAGGAAGATTAAGCGTCTTCGTACTGATAATGGTTTGGAATTTTGTTCGAGAGAATTTGAAGACTTTTGTCGAGATGAAGGAATTGCTAGGCATTATACGGTTCGTTACACTCCTCAACAAAACGGGGTAGCTGAACGAATGAACCGGACGCTGTTAGAAAGAACGCGATGCTTACTATTGAATTCCGGATTAGATAGAAGTTTTTGGGCTGAAGCACTCAATACAACTTGCTATCTAGTCAATAGGTCTCCTGCCACTGCTATTGATTGTAAGACTCCGATTGAAGTTTGGTCTGGGAAGCCCGCAGATTATTCGAAGCTTCGTGTTTTTGGATGCCCCGCGTATTACCATGTTAGTGACTGAAAGTTGGACCCGAGAGGTAATAAAGGCATTTTCATGGGATACGGTGATGGGGTTAAAGGCTATCGAATTTGGTCACCATCTGAAAGAAGAGTCATTCATAGCCGAGATGTGACATTTGATGAGGATTACTTGTTTCGTGCAAAACAAGATCCTGTTGAATCGAAGCTTCAAGATGGTGTTTCCTAAAAGGTGGAGGACGTTCCGAAACAGATGGAGCATGTTGTTCCCGAAGACATGGACCACGATGTTACTTCACCAAATGATCCACCTAATTCGCTGGAACGCGGGCAAGAACGGTCTATAGCCCATGATAGACCTCGTAGGGATGCTAAAGCTCCTACTCGATTTGGTTTTGAAGACTATGTCGCATACGCATTGGAAGTAGCGGAAGAGGTGGAGTCCCTTGAACCGGCTAGTTATCGGGAAGCTATTACTTCTAAAGAGTCTGATATGTGGAGTGCGGCTATGAGTGAAGAGATGGAATCTCTTCATAAGAACAATACATGGGAATTGGTGAAACTTCCTGAAGGAAGAAAGGTTGTTGATAGTAAGTGGGTCTTCAAGAAGAAAATCGGCTTACCGAGCTCAGACATCACATTCAAGGCACGCTTGGTTACGAAGGGATATAGCCAAAAGGAGGGAATCGACTACAACGAGATTTTCTCCCCAGTGGTACGTCATACATCTATTCGTGTGTTACTATCCTTAGTAGCACATCACGATTTGGAATTGGAACAATTAGATGTAAAGACGGCATTTCTTCACGGTGACCTTGAGGAAGAAATCTATATGAGCCAACCCAAAGGCTTTGTTGTTCAAGGCAAAGAAGATTATGTTTGTAAGCTCCGAAAATCTTTATATGGTTTGAAACAGTCGCCGAGACAGTGGTACAAGAGATTTGATAGCTTTATGGTAAAGCATGGTTTTAGTAGAAGTGCTTATGATTGTTGTGTCTATCATAAAAGGGCACCATCAGGATCACTTGTCTACTTACTCTTGTATGTTGACGACATGCTCGTAGCGGCTAAAGATTTGGCGGAGGTTGAGAAGTTGAAGACTCTTCTCAACACAGAATTTGATATGAAAGATTTGGGAGCGACTCGAAAGATTTTGGGCATGGAAATAATTCGAGACCGAAAACATGGTAAGCTTTTATTATCAGAGAAAAGTTATATAGAGAAGATTATTTCTCGTTTTGGCATGAGTTCGGCAAAATCGGTAAATACTCCTTCCTCGGCAAATTTTCGTTTATCTACTGCTTGTGCACCTCAAAGTGAAGCAGAGATGGAATATATGTCCCGAATACCCTATGCTAGTGTTGTTGGGAGTTTGATGTATGCTATGGTTTGCACTAGGCCGGATATAGCTCACGCGATGAGTGTTGTGTCACGGTATATGGCTCATCCTGGAAAAGAGCATTGGAATGCGGTGAAGCGCATTTTTCGTTATTTGAAAGGGACATCTGATGTTGGCCTTATTTACGGTGGTGAACGCGAATATTTGGTTGCCGGATACTCAGATTCGGATTATGCTATGGATCTTGATGCTAGAAGATCCTTGACAGGTTATGTTTTCACTATTGGGAATTCGGTTGTAAGTTGGAAAGCTACATTACAACCATCTGTTGCTTTATCTACTACCGAAGCCGAGTACATGGCATTAACCGAAGCAGCGAAGGAAGGAATTTGGTTGAAAGGTTTGATTGAAGATCTTGGTTTCCCGTAAGATCAAGCGACCGTGTTTTGTGATAGCATGAGTGCTATTTGTTTGGCTAAAGACCAAGTACACCACGACCGGACTAAACACATTGATGTTCGTTATCACTTTATTCGTTCCGAAAGAAGAATCAAAGTGACCGTGTTTTGTGATAGCATGAGTGCTATTTGTTTGGCTAAAGACCAAGTACACCACGACCGGACTAAACACATTGATGTTCGTTATCACTTTATTCGTTCCGAAAGAAGAATCAAAGTGAAGAAGATTGGCACGAAAGACAATCCTGCTGACGTGTTTACTAAACCGGTTCCTTTGAGCAAGTTTCGCCATTGTTTGGATTTGCTCAATATCGATAATTGGAAATATGGCGCTACCTAGGAGCTAAAGTCAAGGTGGAGATTGTTAGATGTTTGACTGTTAGTCCTAAGGGTGTTTATGTAATTTTTGGTAAAAGGGTAGTTTGGTCTTTTCAGTACTTACTTAAGATGTAGGAAACTTTTATGTCGGTTTGTTTGATATAGATGCTTCCAGTTTTTTTATCTCTGTAACATATACTTTCACAGATAATGAAATAGCAGCAGTTTGTTTTCTGTCCCAAACACCCCGTTTGATTTGTTCTGATATATATGTTGCTGATCTTTGTACTTGTTTCTGCATATTTGCCACTGATTATCCACCTCTATTCCTAACATAAACAGTGACATAATGTCGATGAATTTGATTTTAGTTAGTTTTATCAAGAATTTATTTATACGCCAATTTTTCAAGCAATTTATTGAGTAAAAGCTCCTAATTTCCTAATATGTCAAATTTTAATGTTATATTTTTTAACGTTACTCATTTGCCATGTCATATTGGTTTTTAGATTTCTTTGTAACAGTTTAGATTTTTTTTATCTGGTCAAAGTCTAAAACTGAGGTGTCTATCGCTGATGTTTATATGGCCAGGTTTGTGAGATTGAAGGTAAACAAGAACCGTTTATTATACTAGATAGAGTTTAGGCTATGTGGAAAATGATGTTAGAGGAATGTGTACATGTGTACGGAAGCAATCAAGTAAGTCCTTTTTTTACTATTGTATTCTGTTTGCAGCATCATATTTGAATTTGCAACTGTTGGCCAGTACTTTTCTAGAGCGGAATTTTTTTTCCTTTTTTTTTCTTCTGCAATTTGCAATGTGAAGGCATAAATCCATTCTTCTATGTTGGTTTGTGTCCATTAAATATGCTTCCTCTGGCTTATGTGTGTATATTGATTATTTAAAACTTGCCTATTTTATTTTGATTATGCAAGGTTCTTGATGATACAAAGGCTGTTTGTGAGCTGGTGTTGAGTCGAGTATTTTGGGCAGAACGTTCCCCTTATATGCTTTCAAGGAGTTTGGAGAAGAATTGAAGCTGAGTACAAAATTTCTTTTTGTTACCAGTCAGTTAAAAGGACATTTTGTCAAGCTATGCAACATGTAATGAGATTTCCTTACAATTAAGAAGTTGCTTTAATATGATTAGTGTCTTTGATAAAGGTGATTGTATCTTGATGTTAGGTTATGTATGTGTGCAAAGTGCAAACAGTGTCTTGATATGATTAACGTTTTTGATATCCTTAGATGTTAAATTGTGCATCTTTCTCGAACTAAGTTCAGGCACTTTTGATGATGTCTATTTGATTTTGTAGTATCAAGCGAAAACAGATTCTTTTCATTACAATTATGTATTTACGTTGACTTAGTAAAGTCACAATTATAGTTTTCCTCCTATTTTCTACAGACGTTGAATTTGTCATACAAACAACCCAACTTTCTACACGGTTAAATTGTGATCCAAAAAAAGAATCCACTATAAAACTTATTTATTTTTCTTTTTGGTTTTAGTAATTAGTTTACTCCATCAATTTATGTTTAATGTTTTATTTATAAAGTATATATTAAAATGCCCGTGTATTATACGGGTCTTAAACTAGTATATACAAAAAGCTCGACAAAAACTGAGTGAGGCATTTCGGCAAACAGTTGGTCTACACATGCAATTTTCAACATAAGACGGCAGTTGGACATGCTATCGAGCACTTTGTATGCAAGTAATAATATGACAAACAAATGGTGTTACTTAGATACGACTGGTGGAGAATAGATTACCCAATACCAATCTGAATATAAAAAATAAAACACACAGAGGCAAAAAATCACCTGAAATAGGAACAGAGAACAACAATCCTTGCAATCCCTAAAAATATGCAAAAGAAAATTGAATCAGACATACAAATCAGAATCCCTACAATTATAAGAATCACGAATCAAACAAAAGCATTGCAAAAAAAGAAGATAAAAAAGAGGGAAAGTAACCTAATTGAAAACCCACATCAAAATATCAGTGGTCTTAACAACAAACTTGCATCAAACACAATCTTGTATGGATATTATACTTCTTAAAAACATTAAACTTTCAAGTAAAGAGGAAACCCTAAATTGTTGTGTATAAAAAGAAAAATCAGAAATCAGGGTTTATAAAGTCAGCCACAAATTAAAAACATGCCTTTATATCAAATAACAATGGTCACAATTAGAAGGTCAGAAAACACTCCAAAAAATGAAACTTCAAATCCAATCTGACTTATGGAAGTATCAAGTAAATATACGTATGTTGTGTGAATTGGTTTTTGTTGTCAACATATGGTTGATGGTAGGGGATTAATTTGAGGAGCGTTGTGTTTCGGTGAAGAGATCTGTGTTTGGTGTGATCTGTGGAGATGATGCGTCAGGGGTGAACACGTATGAATGTTGGTATGACTAACCCCATTTCAGTGATTAGTCATGGGGCACGTGTATAATTTTCTTTCCCGCCAAAAAGGACGATATTATTAAAATATTTCAATCGCTTCGTAAAACAGTTATAAGTTATAATTATGCTAAAAATGGTATATTTTAAACTTTTACAGTTTTACGTATCTTAAATGCATCACATTTTATCATTCGTATAAAGCGGTTAAAAAAGAAGTTCAAAACAAGTAAGTAGTAGTACTTTTAAATATACTATTATATTTTTTTTTCTAGTTGAGTCATCGCGTTATAAGATCGATCATCAAGTTAATTCAGTCGAGTTATCAAGTTACGGGTTTGATCATCGGATCAACTCGCCGAGTCACTCGGTCACGGGATCGACCAACGGATAAATACGATTGAGTCACGTGTTCACGGGTTCGATCATCGAGTCAACCCGGTCAAGTCACCGGGTCATGAGTTCGACCACTGTGTCAACCCGATCCATAGTCAACTCAAAGGTTACGAGTTCGACCATTGGATCAACCAGGTCGAATCGCCAATTCACTTATTCGACCAACGAATTAACTTAGTTAAGTCATCAGTCACAAAATATATCACCAAATCAACCCGATCAAATCATCAGTTAATTAGCCTGGTCGAATCATCAGTTAAATTATTGATTCCATTACTAAATCAATTAGCGCATCATTGAACATAAATTTACAATACAAGCATATAAGGCAAGTAGCGACAGAGGACTAAAAAGATGAAAGCAATGTTTTAAAATTCGGGTCGAACTGGTCGGTTCAACCGGTTTCAGTAAAAAAATGGGACAAATTGACTTGGATCTTATATATTAGAAACTCGGTGTGATCCGTCAGGTTTGAAACAACTCAGGTCGACCCGGTTCGTGAAACCCGACCTAGTTTAATTTTTTTTCGTGTTTTTCCACGATTTAGTTAATATATTTGCAACGTAAATTTGTTTTTACATGTTATATTTGTTAGTAAATAGGTTTTAGGCCAAATATATGAAATATTCGTGATTTTTATATAAAATATTTTTTTAATATTTAAAATATATATATAATTTTTTTAATAGAAAATCGGGTCAATTCGATGGTCCGACCGATTGAACCGGTGACCCGGTCGTTCGACGGAGTCTATTCAAAACCCGGTTTCAAAACATGGGATAAAAGGCCTCTTTTGTGGAGGGGCTTTGTTTTAAGATAAAACCCTACTACTACCTTATCCATATCGCCTCCATTCCTCACCTCCATTCATTTCATTTTGTAGATAAAAATACAAACAAACAAAGTACACCAGTCTGAGATTCGATCTTGTGAACCTAATGACGTTGTTAATCTGTAACCATCCACCTTGGTGTCTCACTCCAAGAGGTTTTTCTGGATTCGCTTACTTTCATAATACAGTAAGTTTGGTTTTCTAAACTAAATTTACTTACCAGTCTAAATTACAAATTAATTATGGGGTTGTTTTGTTTTCTTACCAAATCTGATCATTTACATGATTTGGGGGTGTTTTGTTTGATTATTGTTTATAAAAAAAATTGAATTATTTTTCATCGTAAATCCCCTCTGTCTGTACTACATTTGTTGATTAAGTATTAGAGTATAAGGAATATGTATTCTAAATTTAACAAGTTATCTTTATATATTTATTTACATTAAAATAATGTAATTTATTTATAATTGATATTGCAGGTGCTGAGGGGCACAATTCAGTTTCTTGACAATTGCTGTTGAGATGTCTGACTTCTTACCCATTACTGTGAATAAGATGGGAGGTGTTCCAAAGGCTGCACCAGCAGGTTTCTATGTGGATAAGAAGGTGAAGTGCCTGTTGCTGATTTTCCTCAGAGAATCATCATCATATGTTAACCTGTGTGGTATAAGATGATTTTTGAACTCTCCTTGTCATACTTTTGTGGGGTTCTGAGGGGTGGGAATCGGGTCGGGTCAACCGGGTTCGGTCAATTCGGGTCGGGTCAAGACTCAATAAAATCATACCCGAACCCGAGCCTAATTAGAACTCGGGCCAGTCGGGTTCGGGTCAATTCAGGTTCGGTCAACCCGAGTATTAGTAAAAAATTTGAAAATTGGGTTATTTAAGTATATTTACAAGGTAAAATGTGTTAAAAAAACTCGGGTTGGTCGGGTTTGGTTCAAGTCGGGTCGGGTCAATTCGGATCAAGGCTAAAAAAATATAAAGCCTAATTAGAGCTCGGGTCAATTCGGGTCAACCCGAATTGACCCCAATATCTTTTTGAACCCGATTGACCCGACGGGTCAAATTTTTCGACACCCCTAGTTCTGATTGTTGCTTGTTGTTTTTTTAACAAGATCTGAATATGCTTCGGTTGCTTCCTCTTAAATCTCATGTGTCTTTGTTTTATTTGTTTATGGGGGTGTTTGGGTATCAATATAATAATTTCAGTACTCCTTATAAGAGTAAATTATTGTTTAAGGCGGTGTTTGTCTTGAACTTTATTTGTTTTCGTTGTGTTTGTGTGAAAAGATCATTTTCTATATATGTTATTCATATTTGGTTGGGGTGTCGTTTACCTATGAAAATCCGGAATCTGGAAAACACATAACACAACTTTAATTTGGAACCTGTAGTAGTACATTATAACGCAACTGTGTTTTTGAAAATATGGCTAAAAGGGGCTTAAGCAACTGTTTTGAAAAGCCCATAAGCCCACTTTTCTCGGCTTATGAGCTTAGTTGTTCCTTTTGGTTTCTGATATCTATTTGCTATACGGAAAAATAGCTAAAACTGAAAGTCTAAGGGGGTGTTTGTTTAGGCTTATGAGACATAAGCCCATTTCGGTTTATATTTCATAAGCTCCAAATTTGTGGCTTATTTGAAGACTTATGGGCTTATTTAAGTATATTGTGATATAATAAACTTATTTAAGCCCATAAGTCTCAATATAAGCTACATAATTGGGCTTACAAAAAATAAGCCAAATTTCGGCTTATATTACATAAGCCCCAATTTTATGGCTTATTTTAAGACTTATAGGCTTATATAAGTTTATCTTATCATAATAAATTTATATAAGCCCATAAGTTTCCAAATAAGCTACAAATTTGGGGCTTATGAAATATAAGCCGAAATGGGCTTATGTTTCATAAGCCTAAACAAACTCTTCCTAATTTAAATTGTTTTTTGTGTTTGTTATGTCATCTGTTTTTTGTTGCTTGTGAGATATTAGGTTTGGTACTTAGGTTAGGCTTCGATTTGATTCTTGTTGAAAACACATGTGTTTATTTTAAGGACTAATGGTGAGACATGAGGAATATAAAACTATAATCGCTAGTTTAAAGTCAAAAAAAGATTTTATGGACTTTTTTGTCTATGTCTAAACGACTGTTCAGACGTCTTTAGTTGGTTTTAAAGCCTTCTAATACCTCGATCCAAATGCGCATGTACTACATGTGGGATTGAGATTTTGAGTTTGATATGTTTCTTATGATTTTTGTCGTTTATTTCTAACTGCTTTATTTTTATTATCTAGTAGCCGGGTACAAGGAGTTGTACCCCGCAGGGGATTGCAAATAAGAATGCTATCTACGATCATAACGAAAATCCCATCTTCAATAGTGGGCATCAGTACGGGTACAGTTCGATATCGATCCCACATGTCAGAAAGATAAAAGGCAAAGTTTGATCGGGTCTTTTACGTGGATCTTACGGGGGAGAAGAAGATCATGGATTTTTTCATCATGTGTAGCAACATCCTTAAAGATAACGGAGGGCTCCATATAATCATCAAAGAGGCGGACTTCAAGTCCTTGAATCTGAAGGTGATCCGTCCTGAAACTAAAGGTACACTTTTAAATTGCTCAAAGTGTTGTCTATGATATAGGCGTCTTTATAACTGACATCTGATTCTTCTCTTTTTCCCAGCAAGGAACCAACTGGTGTGCGAAGCCGAGTCAGCATTGTTGTCACAGAATGTGAAAGTAAGTTTTTACACATATAGAACATTTCTTATGGTTTCAATTCGTTAAAAAGACTTCTATGCTTCTTGTTACTTTATTGTATAGTTCAGAAGGTAGCCTTTTTAACCCGTTTGACTTATAAATGGTTTGATGTGCGTTTACTTTAATGTTGAAATGTCGAATGAGTCATCCAAAGTGATTGCGTTGACTAGGTCATACATGACAAAACTCGCTCAAAATGTCTTTAAAGTTTAAAGTTTCATTATTGAAAATCTAAAATCTTATCGAGCTAGCCCAACTCGAAGTTGTATGGAAATTTGGTCATTTAGTCATCATATTTATGGGTGAACTTAGTGTAGTTTTTCTTTGAATAATAAATGATTTTGTGTACTGACATGTGTTTGTATGTTTAAATAGTCTATTTGTTTTAAAGATGTGACTAGTCAACACCGTCTCTAGTTTTTTATTAAACAGTGGCTGCTAGCACTTTGGAATTTTTTTTATTAAACAGTGGCTGCTAGCACTTTGGAATTTTTTAGTTTCTAACATAATCTCATTGTTGTTTTTATTGTGTCTTGATCACAGAATATGACGAAGTTCTTCATCACATGTAGCAACATGATTAAATGCCTAAACAGAAGTTCGATTGCGTGTATTATGTGGATTCGACTAGAGAGAAAAACATGATGAATTTTTTTCATTAATCACGTAGCTGCACATGATGAAAAAAATTCATGATGTTTTTCTCTCCGGTCCAGTCCACATATTACACGCATTCAAACATTTTCCGTTTAGGCATTTTAGCGCTATTGTAGTAAGGGTTCAATTTGATATCGATTCCACGTGTTATTGTGGACTCGACTTGGAGAGAAAACATGATTTAAGAGACCGATTTCAAGTCCTCGAAGATATTGGCGCTACAGTAAACATTTTTATTAAGGTAAACAGACCATATATTTGGCTACTTACTGCGTGGGTTATATCCCGAGACATATCGCCACCAATGATGGGAGAATCTGCATTTTTGAACCGGATGTAACAAAGAAGGTGGGGATTAGGAATAATCCTGAACTAAGATTGTATAACCTTTTAAGTTGCTTTAACATAAATCAATATATTACTTGTTTGTTGCTGTTTGTTAATAACTTTAAGGTATTTTGATAGTGCCTGAGATGGCGATTGGCCTATAATCTGGTTGGTAGAAATTTGCATGCCATGATGACAGTTTTTAATCTGAATGAAAGGTTAACTTTTGGTAGCAAATGATTGCTAGTTCGATTATCTTTGGATTCTTTGAAATGTTTAACTTGCAAGTGTTCTTATGTGAGCCTTGAATGCTATAATCTTGTTGCTTTGTGAAATGGTATGATCATTATTCGATCAGAAGTTCAGAACTGATATGTTGAAGCACCAAAAGACTACATAAAAACTGAATTGCATATTTGCATGTAAGTAACTAGGTTGAATGTATAATGAATAAAAAGTGAAGAGTGTTTTACTGTTGTGTGTTATAGGAATGTTTTAAGGGAGGTTGTGTCTCGGCTGTGTTATACTTCTTTTAATGTATTTACCGGCTAACATCTACAGTAGTGTTCGGGATTTTGAGATGGAACACATGAAGAATGGTCACCTCATACGAAGTAAATCGTGATCATATTTTAAGCATGTTTTCATAAAGTTGACGTGGATGACTCTTCGTGTTGTATGTCGTCATCTCGAGCCTAGAAATGAAGTTGTCAATCAAGAGAGACATGGTCAATGATTGTGAATGGATTACGGATCTTAGTAGATGTGTTGTGATGAGGTGTGGTTGAAATTCCAAAAAATGCCGATATTCTTCAGTCTAATATAACGTAGACCGAAATAATTTTGATTTACCACCTCATATCTACCATTGCTCAAAGTAATGGGCGAATCCACCAGCTTCCACCACCAAATAATGTTCCACCACCTCCTAACGGGCTGCAAATTCGGCCGCCCAAACTCAACCTTCCGGCATTTGACGGATCGAACCCTCTTGATTGGCTTTTTCAAGCCGATAAATATTTCACATTATTGTAAAGAGACATGGCAAGTGTTGGGAATAAAATTAGCTAAGTCACTAGAACGCTGACAAGAGGAAATTGGACGCTGACAAGAGTAAACGAGGCGCTGACAGATGAGACGCTGATAAGAATTATCAAGGCGTTGACAAGAAGAATCTAAAAGACATTTATTTTTGCCTGTTAAGGAAAACACTCAGCAAGGATGACACAATTTCTTACTGTCGAATGCATATTTTTTTGAAGTAAAAGTGAAACGTTTGCGTCGGTATTTCTTCATATGCTATCGTTTATAACTAAATGCTTCATTGCAATCAAGTTGTTAATGTAAGTTTTCCCGATAACAAGGTACTAATACAGTAATACGTATCATTATCTCGATTCCAATTAGGCAATTAGTTGTTACATAAATAAGATACTGGACAATTCCCTTTTTCTATCTATCTATCTATTAACATATACATATAAAAGAATACAACTATAAAATTTCCTGGCATTTAGTAGTCTATTATTTACTATGAAAATGAAAAACTAGCAATTACGAATCCAAAAGCCACACTGAAAACCGAGAGCAAGTTGTCACGGGTATCTAGCAATGAACTGCTACTACCAATCTGACCAGCATTCACGTATTCACTACGGCCACCAGTTGAGGTTGTTGACACATTTACAGAGGACGTGCCTAGCAACATCAAGAGACAAAAATAAATCCACATTTGATTCACATATCAGAAGTGAAGGGTTTTTAGGGTAAGCATCTTTAACAATGTAAAACTCATGTCAACTAAAATTTTGCTTGTGAAAAGAATCAAGCGCCGAAGAGCCGAAGAGGACTTACAGTCATAGTTTGCCCAACCTATCCTTTGACCGCCCAAATCATAAACAACAATCCTATCTTTTAAAACAAGATCTGCATCGTTCATAACCAAAATTCACAATAACACAAGTTAAAAAATGGAAAAAAAAAAATAAAGTAAAGTATTCTATTTGTCGAAATGAGAGACTTATACCTCCTAGAATGGTAATTCCTTGACCTCGAATTTTCTGAAAGCCAATGCACCACACTACAGCCCCGCCCTACAAAACATATCGAATTAGGCCTTCAAGTTTTACAACTGAACGATAATATGATACTTGTTGTATGCAATTAGACTTGTAGTAAACCCATGTAACATTTTTTTAATTATAACTAGAAGCTTTATGAGAACTTACCACGGAGTTCTGTTGAAGTAGATAGTCCTGTGGTCTTAAAAACATTGAAGCACCACCCGCAAAGTTCAAGCTTACGGTAGGAAACATATCAGGCGTACTGAAATATTATCAAAATTCCATATTACTTTCATGAAAATTGAACATTGGTTAAAAAACTGTGGGAATCGAACAAAAAGAACCTCGAAGTGACTACATAACACTGGCTCCCCTTCGACATAACAGACTGAACTGATTGCGAAACGGACCGTGTAATCTGCAGTAACAGGACAGGTTTAGATTTTTAAAAGATAAGTAATTTGACAAATTGGCCCTTCAAACTTACAGCATCTACAAAAGGAACATATGCTTCTTCCGCAAGGTATGCAAGAGTAGTCCCGGAATCGATTATGGTCCCCCCTCGGCTGCCTGATGTTGCAAACATTGATGGATCGATGGACAATGTTTGTCCATTGACAGATATGCTCAGCAAATTTAAGTTGTAATGTGGCCTGGAATATCATGGTAACATATTTTTGAGTGGCAGAACCGCAAGAAAGGCCAAAGCATGGCATACCCATGTAAATTTTGAATAACAAAAGGTCAGAGATCATAGCTTTCGACATGGGTTCTTTTTGGATCGTGGAAACTACAATGTGAACCCCTTGAGAACGATTAAAATGTGTAGAAGTTTGGTTGAATATTTTGGTTATTCAAGCTAACAGAAAAAGTAGTATTTACGAGTGGGTATTTAGAGGGGCGTAATGGTAAAACAACATACAAATGTAATCACATAACCAATAAAAGTCAAAGTTTATAGCTTTAGATATGGATTCCTTGCGGGCTTTCGGATCATGAAAACATTAAAGTGAAACCGTAAAGACAATGAAATGTGTAGATACTGGTTAGCATTTTGCTAATGTCAGCTCACAACATAAATGAGAGGCATAATGCCATAATGTTCAATGAAGAGAGCTTACTGTGACGGGATAAGAGGAGTATACACCATGTTTGGCTCAATAATCTGACCTAGAACCAAAATACCACCACCCGCACCTTCTCCAACAAGACAATGAGAAAATGCATCCGGTGCTACTCCTTGTGAAGAAAGCTGCGCGATTACTGATAAGCCCTGCTGACCAAACCCGAATATCCCATCAACTGCTCTATCAGGCTTTGTCAAATCCCCTGTTTGTGTTGTGCTACATCTGTTTCATAAGTCAATAGTAAGTAAAGACGGTTTCTCAGTTTTTACGAAAAATCTAAAGAGGTTACCAAATAGCTCACCCAAATACAATAGAAGCTGAAGCATTTGATGATGTTGAATCCCCAACAATAGTATCCAGATGAATCTGATCAGATACGTAGAAACCAGACGTCCCACTACCATCTCCATACTGAAATGTATAGCTACACTGGTTATTTGAACCCGAACATCCAGAATCAGACGATTGAGTTCCTAATGCACATCGTTGGTCTGAACACGAGATCAAGGAAGCTGTTGACGAGCTTGAAGGATCATAAAACTGAATCGGAATCTGTTCAATCACAAAAGATAACATCATTAAACTAGCAAGTCTTTCATTTAGCGATATTAAATCATATAGTAACAAGAAATGGTAAAAATAGTACTTGGAGTCCACTAGATCTCGGGCACCCATTGCATTTATCGCAGCTAACCCACAACACGTCACTACCCGTATCGATTTGAACATAATATTCTTTAGGCGGTGAACCCAATTGCACTCTAGTAAAATAAAGCCTACAACCAATCGGAGACCCAAAATTAGAATTAAACCAAACATTTAACCACAAGTAATAGAAAAAATTTATTCACAATATAATATCATAAGGCGGCCAGTGGCAAAAGGCTTGCGACTATTATCACAAAACTGTGAGAGATATCTAAAGTTAAGTGGCAACGCTCCTAAGAAAGGAGAGTTTTACTCGACTTGAGTATCTGTGGCGGTGAGTTCAAACCCCGTGGATTAGTCGGCCATAAGGTACCAATAAAATATACTCCGTATTTAACTTCACAAAAAACCCCACAACAACATTACCTACTCCTGCTGGTACAAGGGAGCTAACATGTAAACAGTCATATCTTTAACCACTGGTAAAGAGTCGAGTGTGTTTGTTTTGGCTTATACAGCACTATAGCGGGCTTATGGCTTACTGGGTTTTCGTCTTATGTTTCATAAGCTCACTTTTGTGGCTTATTTTGAAACTTTTCAGCTTATGGGGGTGTTTGTTTCGGCTAATATGTGGGTTTATGAGCTTATTTGAATTTCAGCTTATATTTCATAAGCCTCAATTTTCTAGCTTATTTTGAGATTTATGGGCTTATATAAGTTTATCATAATGTAATAAACTTATATAAGTCCACAAGTCTCAAAATAAGCCGAAAATTGAGGCTTATAAAATATAAGCTGAAATCGAATAAGCTCATAAGCCCAAATAAGCCGGAACAAACACTCCCGTATATAAGCTTACCATGTCATGATAAGCTTATACAAGCCGAAAAGTTTCGAAATAAGCCGCAAAAAGAGAGCTTATGAAACACAAGCCGAAAACCAAATAACCCATAAGCCCGGCTAAACTTTAGAAAAGCAAGAATCTTTTTCACTATATTTACAATCTGGCCAACTTCTAATCATAAAAAAACAACATAACTTGAAAACAAAGCAACCTAACCAACACGAACTAATAATTTAAATAAAATTACCCAACGCGATAAGGATCATAAGTCCCTTGAACAGGAAAATTAACAACACTAGCAACAGAAGAAGACTGCTGCAAGATTCTAGGATGTCTTAAACTATCTCTCACTTTAAGTTCACTCAACTCGACAACATTGTCCACCGGAAAACCTCTCTCCAATCTTAAAGTTGTCGGAAACCCAGATACCATTTTCAATAAAACAACCATGGTAAACATCACCGGACCTCCGGTGACAAAATTTAGCCGCATTGGTGTTCAGGACTTTTATCAAACACCTTGTGTGCAGGTTTTGAAAAATGGGATTTTAGGGGGTCAAATTAATGGGTTTTTGCTAAAGATTAAAAGGGTGTTGATATAAATGAGTGATTGTTAAGATTTTGTAAGAAAATTGGAATATTGTAGGGATACTTTTAAGCCAATCCAATCATGTTAGTTGTGTTAGTTTTCATTGGTCCTTTACTCTTCTTTTTTTAAAGTTTATATTAGAAGTCCCTTAAGTTGTGAACTTTTTCTCTAGTTGTGTTTGTGCACGGACAAGGACAATTGTCCGTGCACTGCTAAAATTGGTGAGGGTGTTGGGTTTCTGTTCGAGGAGTGCATCGACGACTAAAAATAACCACGACTAGTGATGGGTATAAAAATTCTCTCGGCAACGAGCATAATTGCGTCAAACCATCAGGTATATTTTTTAAACGCAATCAGATCCGTGAAACATTTAAAATACTAACATTATATGTATTCTTTTAAATTTTGAGAGTTTAACGCAACATAAGTATAGTTGAATAGCTTTATGGGTCAACCAATAATTCAATTTGCCTATTATAATGTAAGTAGGAAGTTGTAATTTGTTTAGCTCTGTTCCCGAGTATAAAAGGGGTAGATGAGGGATGGAGAGGGAAAAAAAAAAGGAGAGAAAGAAAAATAATTTTTTATAATGCGTTCTTGAATTAGAAAGAAAAAAAATATAGTGTAAGCAAAAATAAGGTTGTTCACTTATTTTCATTCCAATTTGAAAAGATTATAAGAGTAAATTTGACTTAATTTACTACTGTATCATTTACTTCTTTTTCTTCTTTTGAAAAATCCCAAGAACACAAATATTTTTTATTACCACTTCAAATATTTCCTTTTAACTCCAAAACATAACCTTGAGAACAGAATGTAACATAAGAATAAGAATGCACAAAAAATAATAATATGGCAACTTTACATTATCGAATAGTCTTAAGGATGTGGTGATTCATATGTACTGACTCGTATTTTACTCACTTTATTAAAAACATAAGATATTTTCTATCAATTCATGTTTTGTACTCTTTTTTTTTTTGGCATTTTACTTTGTCAAACTTTATATTTTATGTTCTCTTTATATATTTTGTAGTTTTTAGAATAAAAACGGAAACATAAAGTAAAAAAGGAAAAAAATAAAAATAAATAAAAAGTGTATTAAATCCATTTGAGAGGTAAGTTTGGTTTACAAGGTTAACAAACTCAAACCAACACACAATAATATGTACATGACTCACTTAGCGGTTGTGATTATGAGACCTCGAGAAGTGAACCATTTAGTTCGTGCTTGTTATACAAAGATAACTCACCTGTTACCGCTTAGCTATAAGCCATTAGCCGTTTTGAGAAACATGTATATACATTCCTAGGCTTCAGATTTTATTGCACATCATTTATTTAATTATGAATCCTTATTATACGCTTGATTTTTAAATAGTACTAGTAATATAAGATTTCTTTTTCCTCGTGCGTGTTGAAGACTTGAAGTTGCTAAGTTTACGCATCATGTCCACTACTTGTGCCTCATGCATTAATTTTCCTGCCTAATCAAATGGATTCAAGTGATGTAAATTTATGATCTAAAATGGACGACATGGATATTATGTTACAATATTTTCAAATTTGGATATCCTAGTTTTAATTTTGACTTTCTTATTGTAAACAATTGATAAAGTGATCACCAAATTATCAAATTCCCCAGATCGTGTTGAAATATAGGCTACGTTTAGTTGTATAAAAGTTATTTTAATTTTTTTTCTTTAGTTTTTTGAAAATTGAATAACTTTTTTTTTCTACAGAGTTTTTTTAAAAATGGAAGAACTCTAAACCTAAGTTTTTAATAGAGAAATTTCAAAAATTAATTAAGTTTAGAAAAATTCTCTAGAAAAACTTTCCATTTATCAACAACTAGTCTTTCTTTTTCATTTTTGTATGTTTCATAATAATAAGCATTTTGTTGTCTCAGCCAATTAAAAAAAGTTTAGTGAATAAGTATGATATTTGATTATTACTTTCGTTCTAAGATTATTGTCAATCAACAAATAATACAAAGTCTAAAAAAATGTGTTTATTACTGTTTTTTCTCTCTTATTTTTTAACAGAATAACAGTTTTATCTTTAGCTAGTTAACGTAATAATTTTTTTTTAATGTTTGTAATAATAATTTCAAAAAATAACAATATGATACACTTAATCAAACTTTTTTTATTTATTTTTAATAATGATAACTAATTTGAGATATATATAAAAAAAATAAACAATTAATTTAAAAGGAAAAAAATAGTTAAAAATATAGTCCAGCTTTTCTTAAACTACATATTCTTTGTCCAATTAGGATGATCTTGGAACCAAAAGATAAATAATCTACTAATCCTTTTATCTTAATACCTTATAAAACATTTAGACCATTTTCTAAATTTAGTAGTCTTAAAATTTTAAGACTAAAACATTTCTTCTTTTAGAAAGTTTATGCATACAATGTTTAAAAGTCATTCAAAATCCTGGGAGTTATGCATACACATTTAAGAAAATTAAATATTATATATCATAATTTAAAAGTGTTTATTATGTAGTAAATGTATACGTTTTTTCTAATGTTGGGTCAATAACAACCCTTAAAAATTAAATTTCTTTAAAACCATGGTTGTAACCGTCCTCCCTTATTGTAACAGCCCATATCAACCAAACTTATAAAAGCCTATTGCGCAACCTTTTTAAAGCATGCATAAGACGGTTTTGGCTGTTGTTTTTGGTTCCAAACCCCTCGAACATACAACTCAACCCTTTGCTGCATTCTGAAATTACTACATCTACATCTTCGTCACAACATATGTAGTCTGCTTATGTTTAAATTATTTTTGTTGGTTATTTTGGCGGTGTTGCGCTGCTAATGTGTGTGACACATGTTTATATAGTTTAGCCTGTTAAATGTGCAATGATTTTTTTTTTATCATATTTAATTCATTCGTTTGCCTCAAAATATAGTCACAGGTATCCGCCGCCGCATTGCGCGGATACCCGGCTAGTAAGTGTTTAACACATGGGTCAAAGAGTTGAACCAAAAGATGAATTATGAGAATTTATATTTGGTAAAAGACACAAATATGATGAACTACTTTGTTGTATGGTTGGGTCACTCATTACATGTCTTTGCTTAATAAGGTGGGTTTGTCTAACGTATGGGTCCATGCCCCACTCACCATTGTCTCATGAAACAGATTTTATGATTTAGAAATGACTCATTAAACCCTTCGATACTTTCTCTTATCTAAGAGAGCTGGGAACGTTATAACGAGAAAGTGGTGTCAAAACCGTTACGTAAGATTTTGGAGCTTTGACATCAGAAACTTTTTGACATCACATTTGTGAGAGAGTGGTTCGCATGAGAAAAAATGGTGCCAAAGGGGTATAATGGACCCACAAAATACCCTCTTTATTACTATAAAAAAAATGGTTGACTCTGACTGTTGTGGTTGGCGCGAGCACCGGAGTGATGCGCCAATAAAAAGGTGGCATCAAAGGGCTATCAGCCCTCCCACCAGCTCCCACTCCTCCACTCTAAGAAAGTATTGCTGATTCGCTGAGAAATTAGTGTCCAGTGTTTCCTTTTATAACTTTATAAGGCGTCTATTTTTATAAGAAATTAACTCCGAATGACATACCCGACGTGTTCTAGAAACCTTTAATTACGAGTTGTGATTGAATTCCAGTTAATTTACTTGGGGCATGCTTGGTATGATAAATTTGGTAATGAAGAACAGAAATTATCGTGATACATGATGTTTGTTTGAAAATATAGGTTTCAAATTTTGAAATAATATTTATTTTGGCTATACATCAATGCTCATTTAGAGACGTTAGTGCGTATTTAATGAACACGAATTTTCTTAATTAGTATTAAAATACCTTAAACATATTAAATAAACTCATAAATTACTATATATTTAAATATAATTTTTAATAAAATTAATATATATTTAATACATTTTAATGCTAATTTAGAAAATTTGTGTTTAATTAATACGTACATACTAGCCTTTGCCCATTGAGCATTAATTAACAAAACCCCTCACTTAGAGCTCACGGTACGCTTGGCTGCTAAATGGCGCCATACACCACCTTTAGCGCACCACGTCAGCTTTGGCGCCAAAGAGGCTCGCGCCGTAGTTCCCAGCCAACAAAAACTCGCCTTTGGATTTTTTTTATTTTTTTTATATAATAAATAGGGTATATATGGACCCACTATACCACTTTTTATCCCTATAGCACCACTTTTACCATGCTACACCATACAATGTGGTGTCATAACATTCTAATGTTATAACCTATGTGTCAACTATAACACCACTTTTAACTACGATATTACACCACTGTACCCAGTGCTCTCATCTATCATTATTTTTTCATGTTTTGATTATAGCTTATTTTAGTTTTCCTTTCCAAATCATTATTTGCATTGTATGGTTATTAATTATTATTGGCATATGATTTTTCCTTTTTCTTTTTTACAATATAATATCTTTTCTATTACTAAAGGCTCGTATTTTCTTCTTCCACGAAACAATATGGTTGCTATATTTATTCAAACAAAATACTAAAGTGTTAAATGTAAACAGCACATGTTAACGATCTGGGTTTATGAGCTAGGATGTATGTAGAATCTCATCCCATCAAGGAACAAATGAACATATCTTATCCATTCAATTTATTTTCATCTAGTGGCTATAATTCATTCCATCAAGCATATATAAACCTTTAAAAACATTACTTCCCCTCATTGTTCACTACTTCATCTCTCTACAAAATACACACATCGATCTACCCTCCAACCACCTCGCCGGAATCACGCCAAAAATCAATAAAAAAAGTTCGGATGCATTACCCATGGTCTCTCCTTCGTTCTAATACAAACACACGGCGTCGAATCACAACAAAACCTCGCCGAAATCACAAAAAAGCTCGCCGAAAAACTTGAACCTCGCCGGAAAATTAAAACCTCACCGGAAAATGAATGAGACTCAACTCGATGTGTTATGAAAATGGTTAAACAAATATATTTAAACAAAGATGTTGAATTAGACATATATGATGTTAGGGAAGAAGTAGATGATGCAGATCCTAATGTAGAAAGAGATAACACGTAAAATTACATGTGATTCAGACAGAATCACATGTAATTCTTCTTTATAGTTATTATCACATGAAAATCACATGTGATTCAGATAGAACCACATGTAATTTTTCTGTGTATTTTTTTGTAATAAATAAATTGAAATCACATGTGATTATGAGTAATCACATGTGATTTTGTTAAAATATTTTTGTTATTAACAAAGTGGGTTTTTATTTTTTAAGGAATGAATCACATGTGATTCTCTCTGAATCACATGTGATTTTGACTGATCACATGTGATTCTCGTGAGCTTTTTATGAATCTCATGTGATTTTGCGTTTTGATATACAGGGTGTATGCAAACACCGAGAGTAATTTCATATGAGCATATTGAAAAATGAAGTGAACCAACATATTGGCCGCCTCATATACAAGAATTCCTATGACAATTGATGAGACGTATATTGATGTAGAAAGAAGTAAATCACAAACGATTATGTTTTGTTGTTATATGAAAATGTAAATCAAGTCTGATTTTTTTTTTGTTGTTGTAAACAAAATCACTTATGATCCAACTTTATTTTGAAAATGACAATGACTATTATGTTTGTCAATAACCTGAAAGTATAAACTATTACGTGATAATTTTCTATGATATTGTTTGTCCCTTGTAATTCGTTATTGCTTATCAACCTTAAGTAATAACTTGTTACCAAGACTCAAGTGAGTTGTTTTAACAATTGATAAGAACTAAGAACAATTAAAACAACTATACCAATAACTTTCAACGTATAGCCTTTTATTAAAACTCAATAATGAATCTATGGCCCACTTTGTTTGCGGAATAACAAAGTGGTTGAATGACAATGTGTGGTGATCTCATCTACTTAAACTTCTAACCAAAGTTAATAGTCTAAGCTCCAAACTAAACGTTCATATGCTCTTTGGCTATATGGTTTAGTTGGTATTGAGAGAGAAGATTTTTTCAGAGTTTTTACTCTTGTGATGGTTAACCTTTTCTCTCTCAATATGCACTCCTTAAATAGGCAGTGCAAAACTAGGGTCTGCATTTTGCAAGTTCCCAGGTTTATCCAGTGGGTGGTTGATGCCCATGCTGGATAAACAGTGCAAAGTACTTATTAAATTATTCTAGAAAAGATAAAGATTGCACTTATAGCTAACTATACAAGCAACCTAGTTTGACTTAAAGTAATCTTTTCCCACCTAATGCAAATCATCAGAATACTGAAGTGTCTTTAGCATTCTAGAGGAGATCGACATCATTCAGTTTGGTATTGTCAAACCAAACTGAATTGAAAGCTATTCTTCAGTACTTGTTCTTCAGCAACTAGACCGCCTAGTATTTGAAGCAAAGACTCCTTTGTATTCTAAGTTAACTGGAAGAGGAACGCTGAACATCCTTCAGCAACATAGTCTTTAGTAGGAACTTTGTTCCCCTGGTCATGCTTCAGCAGACTCACTTTATTGCTGAACATGAAACACTTAGGGGGGTTTTATATTCAAATCCTAGAGTTGCTTCAGGGTCAGTAAATACTGACCCAAAAATCTCCCCCTGTTTGGATATACAAATAGCCTAAGTCTAAAGTCAGTAGTAAGTGAGCATAACAACTTTTTCTTACTTGCACTGAACAATAAAATACTTATAAACATCAGATAATCATGTATTAATAAAACATTACAAATTACAACAAAAGCAATACAAATGATTATACAATCTTCCTTAGGCCTAAGTTCTTCAATGATGGGAGTCTGAATTAATGGATCCGAGTTTCTGTGGTCCAGTATAGCAAGTAAGCACATGTTGAAGGTTCTTGCAGCATCAGTAAGTCATGGGCCTCTATGCTGAGAATAAAATATCCTTTTAACATTCCAAAGAAGTTCATTGTTCATTTCATCGAGGTCACTGATGCCAACAAAGTCTTGACGTTCACGATGATTGAACATTATCATTCCCAATTCTGGTTCGTCTAGTACATGCCCAAGGAGATGATTTTGAAACTGAACAAAGCCCTTGTAATTCTTTGTGGTGACAAAAATTTCACCCACACCAGGTTTGATCAGATTGGCCCTTTTGTTCAGGTCTAGTATAGGATCTTGATCTTCCAGAGAAACTTCAGTGCTGATATTGAGAACCTCAACCAGTTTTTCATGATTTCTCATAAAGTGTTCAATTCTGGTACGGACTTCATCCCATCTCTTGGATTTTCTTTTCTCAACTGTATCACTCATTTCAATCCATTCAGTGTAAGAAATCTCCTTCCCTTGGAAGTCTTCTAAGATCTCATTGGTGATTGGTGAAAGATTTCTTCTGTTCAGTCTTGTTATACAAAATTTTTCATATAACATCTTCTTCTTGAAGAGGATTTCAACTTCAGGTTTCCCAATTTGTTCATACAAGCTCAGCTTTAGGTTTCTTAGTTGTTCTTCTTGTTGGAGCTTGTACAATTTATCAAGTTCTTCTTGAGTGGCCACCCCAACTTTGATCAGCCTTTCACTCAGTGTAAAATCTCCTTTGTTCTTGGGTTGAAAGGGAGGTGTACCACTATCAGTTGTATCCTCACTGGTGGTTAGTCCATCAACATGACTGTCCTTGGTTGAAGACTCCCCTTAGCCTTAGCTGGACTCTTCTCAACAAACGGTGACTCATAGATAACTGTTGTTTCTGAGCCTTCTTTTGAGCATGTTTTTGGAATAGCTGTTGGATAGTGATTTTCTCCCCCTCGGCAGAAGATTGCCCAGCAACTTCTGATGACCCACCAGCAGAGAAGAGAGCACAAGTATGATCAAGCGTGAAGGATACCTTGGCCATCATGTTGGTACATTTTCAAGGGCATTCAGCTTCTGTTGAACCTCTTTAGATAAGGTCAACTTTTGTTTCTCCAACAACGCCACCCTATCCTTAATCTTGGAAACAGAGTCACGCAAATCATTAACTTGGCCAGGTACTGGTGTGAACTCTGGTGGAAACTCCATGGAGGCACTATTGATGGAGTCCATAAGTGATGGCATATCTTGCTTAAGGGAAGTGGTGGTGGCCACATCTTTGACTAAGGGCTTCAGAGAAGCAAGAATGACATCCTTGATTTGATCAACTGTAAGAGGAAATGGTCTTGCTTTAAGAGTTGTAAGTTCAACATCAGCAATAACCTTTTCCTCTTTGAGTTTAGCCACCTGAGATTGAAGAATTAACACTTGATTTGTCAAATCTTTTACCTGAACAGATCTGGGGGATGTTGGCTTTGGTGTCAAGTCAGTAGTATCATCTTCAGGTTCACTATCATCAAGGTTGACTAGAACTCATTCATTGAACCCAAGCTCTTTCTCCAAGTCATCTAAAGACATACTGAACATATAAGTAGGCAAGTGTCCCACCTTGGCGCCAGTGGTGAGAGGCACTTCCTTTGTGGGCTTCTTGGCATCACCTCTAGTGTGAAGGTCAGTTTCTACTCCTTCACCACCAGGGTTGGTTTTACCCGATGGATCCTGAGAAAAAGTCCCTGATGAATTAAGATCAATGAATGTGTTTTTGGTTCCTTTAGTAGGACCCTGTTGTGGGGGTGCTACATCATTAGAAACATATAGTCCAGGGTCAGCGTCAACTGTTGTATTTGCTAACGCCTCATGCCCTGATGCCGACTCAGAGTGACAAATGATAGAGTTTGGTAATGAAATTGGAAATGTATTCAGATTTAAATTACTTACCAATACTGACTACACTATTGAGCTGAGGGTGCGCTCCATCTTCACCCTTATCTCCTAAAGAGGTTGAGATAGGGTTGCCTTCAGGGCCTCTTTATGCATGTTACCTCTAGCAGATACTGAAGGTGACGGATGGCTTGGGTTCTTGTCCTTGGCCGAGGACTTATGTTTCTTCAAGGCTTGACCTTTGGAAGTATCAACAACCTCCTTTGATGAAGAATGTGTGAGGGTTCTCCTCTTTCTAGACGCACGTCTAACTTTCTCAGTATTAATAGACGTTTGCTTCTGACGTGGTCCAGAAGACGCTCAAGGATTTTTTCCCTTCAGATCCCCTTCTCCAGTTGGATGAGCGTCTTGTGGAGCTTTGTACACTACTGGAGCATCTGCTGAGCAGATGTCCAGTATGGGTTGTGTAAGAGGAGGATCAATGGTACTGACTGGAATGTTCCAGCGTGTAATATTAAAGGGTTAAAAAACCAAATTTTCTCCTTGGAGTTTAGAAAAATCATCTCCAAGATGGTCAACAAATAGGAGAGATAGAAATCTGGTGTAAACAACATTTTTCTCCCTAGTCTTTTTCTCTAGCTTCCCATGGAGATCTTCAAATATTAGCCTCCCAAAATCAGCTTTGATCCCCTTAGCCAGACAATATAAAATTATTGCATCCTTTTGGTTTATATGGTCAAGTCCTCCAGTTCCCCCCCCCCCCCAAACACTCAATAATAATGGTCATCAGCAATCTCCACTTAGGTGACAAATAACTCATTTTCAAATCCCCTTTTTCAGTGATCTTTTCAGTATACCCAATTTCTTTAAAGAAATCTTTAACAATGGAAAAATCATTAGGTATAGCTTCATAGTCACTAGGGTTTTCCAAATAGTTTAAACCCGAAACCCTTCTAAACAATTTTAAACTGATTTTCCCATGAATCCCAGCAGTTGTAGAATCAAACTCTATTGATTTCTTGTTGTGAGAAGCATGTGCCGTGAACCAAAACTCTTTTAAAACATTTTGGAACATCATTCCTGGATCTTTAGACAAAGCATCACGTAGAACATATTTTGATAAGAAAGTCATTACTTGATCCCCATGAACTGATTTTATGGTATCTGGTTTGATTAAAGTGATGTTGTTGGGCTTGAAGATGATATCTTTAATGAGATAGGTGACATGAATGGATGGGTTAAGTATGATCTCAACATCTTTCTGGGAAGAAGATCCTGCCATTGATGTGTTTTGTGTTTTTTGAGAGAGAGAGAGAGAGAGAGAGAGAGAGAGAGAGAGAGAGAGTTTGTGTGTGTTTTTCTTTGAGATGAAAAGATTTGTAAGTGTGATATGAAATCCAAATTCAAGAGATTATATAAAAACTTAGACTGATTTGTGAAAAGTTTTTTAAACCATTTGAAAAAGTTATAAATCTTTAAGGGTTTCTCTTGAACATTTGGCACAAACTCTCTCATTAATGTTCTGCAAAAAGGTATGATTTTCTGTTGCTTTGAACAGTGAAACGCCTCATGTGTCAGGAAGTTATTGACTGTGGATGTGCACGTTTGAAATTTCCTTAATTAACAAATGACACCTTTTGAAAGAATGTTTGTTTTTATTCACAAGGAAATTCAATGCCATTTAATACTTTTCGACTCATGATTGATTTGTTTTAAAAGTTGTTGCTCATATATGCTGAAGCTGATGGCAATACTTGTGAGCTTCAGTGCGTCAAATAAGGCGACAAAACCACATATACATGTTCACATAAGTGAACAAGACATATGACATTGCACGCTCCTCTACTCAAGCCTAGCTACTAATTTTATTAGAAACTTTATTCAGATTTTTTTGAAGAAAAACTTTGATGACTGGTGATTATTTGTTCAGCTTCAGTGAATCAGATAAGGCGACAAAACATCATACACACAATCACATATTGTGAGATAGACACATGACATTGCACACTCCTTTATTCAGACACGTCTACTTAGCATTAATCAAAATAGTTTAGAAAAATGTTGAACCTTTAAGCTTCTTCAGTGAATGCTGAAGGTTCAGGTTTTGTATCATCAATGTTTAGCATACCAAGCTCCATTATCAATCTTTTGAAAGTTAGTTCATCCAGTGGTTTTGTGAAGATATCAGCCAATTGGTAATGAGTAGGGATGAAATGTAATTCAATATCCCCTTTCACAATGTGATCTCTAATAAAGTGATATCTGATATCAATGTGTTTTGTTCTTGAGTGAAGGACTGGATTGTTGGATATTGCAATAGCACTAGTGTTATCACAAAAGATTGGTACCTTTTTCATATTCTATGTCATAATCAGCCAGTTGGCTTTTCATCCAAAGAACATTGGCACAACATCCAACAACTGCCACATATTCAGCTTCTGTTGAAGACATGGCAACTGTTTGTAGCTTTTTAGCACTCCAACACACAAGTTTGCCACCTAGCAATTGGCAAGCACTAGAAGTGATTTTTCTGTCCATATTGCATCCAACATAGTCATATTCTGAATACCCTTTTAGATCAAACCCTGAGGATTTGGGGTACCAAAGACCTAGACTTGGTGTAACTTTTAGGTATCTAAAGATTCTCTTTACAGTAGTAAGGTGTGATTCCTTTGGGTCTGCTTGGTATCTTGCACAAAGGCATGTAGAGAATTGAATGTAAGGTCTGTTTGCAGTTAAGTACATGAGTGACCCAATCATACCTCTATATTGAGTCTCATTGACTGATTGTCCATTGAGATCGGGTCCTAAGTTGTTAGGGGGTACCATTGGTCTTTTTATTGAAGCAGAATTGATATCATACTTCTTCAGCAGATCATTGACTTATTTTTCTTGATTGATGGAGATGCCTTGGTCAGATTGTTTTATCTAAAGACCAAGGAAGTATGTGAGTTCTCCCATCATACTCATCTCAAACTTGTTGGTCATAAGCTTGGCAAATTGTTTGCATAGTTTCAAGCTCGTTGAACAAAAAATGATGTCAACCACATAAATTTGTACTAGAATGGTGTCAGTTTTGGATTTATAGATAACAAGGTGATATCTATTTTTCCTCTGACAAATTTATGTTCAATGAGAAATGTTGAGAGAGTTTCATACCATGCCCTTGGGGATTGCTTCAGTCCATACAAAGTTTTGTAAAGCTTGTAGACATGATTTGGGTATTTACTACTCTCAAATCCAGGAGGCTGTTTAACATAAACTTCTTCTTTTAGGTCACCATTTAGGAATGCACTTTTGACATCTATTTGGTAGATGGTGAAGTTCATGTAAGTGGCATAAGCAAGGAAGATTCGTATGGCTTCCCTACGTGCAACTGGAGCAAAAGTCTGATCAAAATCAACACCAAGCTCTTAATTAAATCCTTGGGCCACCAGCCAAACTTTGTTTTTGGTCACCACATTGGTTTCATCTCTTTTGAGTTTGTAAACCCATTTGGTGCCAGTGGTTGATTTACCATATGGAAGAGGAGCCAATTTCCAGACTTTATTTCTTTCAAATTGATTTAGTTCCTCTTGCATGGCATCCACCTATCCAGGGTGAGTGAGTGCTTCAGAAATCTTTGTAGGTTCAATTTCTGAAAGAAAGTTTGCATAGAGGCATTCTCTAGGTGAAGCAACACTCAGTTTCTGTCACACCCCACTATGGCGGAATGTGGGGCGCGACGTATGGATATCATCACAACAATAGCGTGTCCATAGAGATAACTAAATGAAATGGAAATATCATAAATGGTGACACAATGTCATGAAGATATCACAAACAATGCAGGCGTCTAGGTAAGTAGGCAACATGTCTACCTCTTACCAAAGACATACAATTAACAAATACAAACACATAGGTGTCTACAAAGTATCACTTATTCAAACATAAGTAAAGACTAAGAGGAAAGGGGGTTCCTCCAATGCAATCCTAAGCCTCCCAGCTAACCACTCCTATTCTCACACTTAACCACATTCTCACCTGAAAGAGACACTAAAACACGTCAACATAAAGTTGGTGAGAGTCATAGGTTTAGACTCCAACTCCAAATCAATTATAAGTTGTGAATAACAACCATTAACAAAAGAACATATGGACAATGTGCTACAATTATGTATTAACAACTAGCATTCAAGATTAACCAATCACCACAAATCTAAGGCTCCAAGCCTTACCAATAACCACAATTCCAAGGCTCCAAGCCTTACCAATAACCATGGTCCCATAGGCACCCATACACCTATGAACCAATCCCAAGGCCCCGCCTTGTCAAGTGTCAACATCCCCTTGGTACCAAGTCAAACCAAAATAACTGAGACGGTACGTGTCCCCCGATCCAAATCATAAACACCATCAAGAATCACATAGCAGTTAATCACATAAGTGCACACACAAGTCCATCACAAATCATAAAAACATTCACAACATTAGTTACAAAACCATAAAGTGTATCTTCCATCCCATCTGGAAGTCAAAATCATTAAACTCATAAAGACATGGGACTATGAAACTCACCTGAACAAGCTTCTCCAAGTATCCGCGCTCTAGCAAAAATCTAAACACACAAACGTATACAATCAAGACATGAACCACATACCAAAATGGCTCACCAATCTATGATGGATATATAACCTTATCCTACCACTTAACCCCATTTATATGTCATATGCATCTCATTACATCCCTCTATAAAACCCTTAACTTAGTTTAGTTCATAACTCGCCCCGTTAACATTTAACCCAAAACAGTCCCGTTTTTCATACTTCAAACTATGGGTCGAACACCCACTTAACCAAAATAACATGCCCTGTAAAAGAAACCCTGTGCCCTTACATGTGTTATCTAACTTTCACATTTGGGCTCAATCTTAAAGCTATTGTTAAGGCCTCCATATATATATATATATATATATATATATATATATATATATATATATATATATACTTTTACATATCCAGAATTTACTGATTTTGAACATATGAAAAGTTTGTTATGATCAGAGGGTCTTACCCTAACCCATTTGTTTAGACCTCCTCTAGATCTTTTATTTAACATATAATTTAAGTCTCATGTTCGTTTGAAGGTCCAATTATACTCCTAAGTACCCTAATAATCTTAAAACATTAATTTAAACCCGACTGATTTCAAAACTGCCTTGACCTCCGACTGTTGTAACCTGTTTTTGGCCCACTTTCCGACCTCCAATTTAGTTCTCTTTTCTTGCATTTGAAATCCAACTCAATTACCTTTCTAGAGGGTACCAAGATCTCAATTTAAAAGTTTGTAAAACTCTAGATATGATAAAACAATGACTCAAAATTTCTGCCCAGTTTTTAATAACGAATTTAATATGATTAACCTAATTAATCATACATAAACCCTAATTAAAACCTAAAAACAATTTCCAATGATAAAAACTCATTATTTACATCACTAATTACAGATCATTAACAAACCCTAATAAAAATTTATGAATTCCTAAACCCTAATCCATCATACTAGGTTACAAATACGTAAATTAAACGTTAATTGAACATAGTAAGTGTTTACCTTAAACCCTAATTGAATAATTGGGTTTTCTTGATACACCATTGTTAATCACGACTGATATTAAGTTTGGGAGAAGGAAAAATCGTTTTTGGGGCTAAAGGGATTAGTATGGGTAATTAAAACTAACCAGGAAGCCTAATAGTACTCAAACTGGGCTCCTCTTCCCTTCCTTAAGCAAAATTCGTCCCAAAACCAAGTCCAACACCCTATGGCCGACTTTTTTAATTCTATTACTGTAAATTAAGTATTAATTATTATTACCTTAAATTTCCTTAATTTATTTCAGCTCCTAAAGCCTCCAAAACCTCAAAACCGTAAAACTAGTCAAATTTACGCGTATACCGTAAAAGACGTACAATATACAGTTTTATAAAAAGTTTTGAAATATGAACTAAAATAATTAACTAAGTCCTAAATGACTTAAAACCATCCCGAAAAATATTCCCGTGACTAATTACCTCATCCCAGACCTCTAAATGCTAAACCTTAAATCGTAAAAATATATTTACTATTATTCTTATACGTATACGTAAAATACCAAATAACACCATTTCATTTCATAGTCACCAGTTTGTGAGCTCATGAACATGAAATAACCTTTCCTCGATTTACTTATGAGTACCATTTACCCATAAACGATATCCAAACCTCACTCCAAACACACAAAATAAACACATAAGCACATATTTGCACAAAACACCCTAAACTATAGTCTAAGTGACGAACCCCAAAACCATGGTTGTCACATCACTCCCTCATTTCTATGTGTACTTTAGTTCAAGTCTCATTTCTGTGTGTACTTTAGTTCAAGTCTCAAATTACTCCTTAGGATCAAACACACAAACAACAAATCACATGAGGTTACTTGTTCTAAATGAACTCCTCTCATTTCTATGTGTACTTTAGTTCAAGTCTCAAATTACCATATATTAACCAACATTATTTAAACTCATTCCCAAACTATTGACCTCACAGCCCATAAATCTCACAAATGACTATTTTTAACATAAATCCCTAATAACCGCACATGCAAATATGCATTCTCAAACCACATTTCCCAAATCTCAATACATGAAATATATCATGTACACCACTCAATTCCCCATGTAATTCTATACCCATAAACTACTGGTCCAATCTTTCAAAAGATCATAAATGGACCTACAAAACTCGACATCAACGTTTCCTTTTTTCCTAAACATGGCGCCCGTTACTATAGGTGAAACTTCCTACATAACTTTGTCACTAAACTGTAGTGGTTTCCTCCTTTTTAACATATTATCTCTTGTTTCTCTCGTCCTTTCCACAAACACCATTATTATATTAGCAGCCTCTTTCACCAATTCTAGTCCACAATAGGGGAAACTCACCCAATCCTTCCATATAGTGCCTCAAATGGCATTCATCGACTTCTAGTATGATAACTATCATTATATGAAAACTTAGACATTGCTAACGAGTTTCCCACCTCCCTCTAAATCAGTCACCCAAGCTCTCAACACGACTCCTATACTTGTAGTAATTTCTCACTTCGTCCATCCATTTCCAGTTAGCCGAATATACTCATGTCCAATCATGTTCATCAATCCCTTTAGTCCGTACCCCAAACCACTTAAAAATTCGAATTTCCTTACAAAAGTGACCTATGACGGTCTTTCACATATTCATTAGTTAGTTTTATCAACTTTCATCCAAACCTATGTTACAACTACTTCCATCAAATTTGGATAGCTCATTAGTACCACCCATACACTTCTTTTCCCACTTTACTCAATGAAAGATTTTTTTTTTGATATCCAACACTTCCTTTATACCTACACAATGTCTTACCTTCAAGGTCATAGTGCTCCTCATCTTGTCTCAGTTAGACCAAACCCTTCGTCTCTCATGACACATCACATCTATAACTCCTCATCCATTAAACCTTCCAATCCAACAGTCTCGGTCAGTGCCATTCCTTTTTCCACACTACAACAATATTCGCATGCTTTGTGATTTAGTCTACTCATTAGGCTATACCAAAGTTTTACCTTCGGTTCCTATCTCGACCTATTTCATTCATGATTCACAATTATCCACACTTCCTTCTTCTTCTGCAGCTAATGGCATACATCACGAGGTTATGCTTCCCGTATTTCAAGTCATCTATACGTCAAAATTTTCCACGTAGCTTCACTTGTTTTCCTCACGACCAGTTCTCCTACTCCCTCCTAATAGGGACAAACTAGAGTTTCATGTGATTACATGCGGATCACACTCTTATCTTATGCCCATATTAGTTTCCATATGTCTAAACTAAGCCATATTCTAAATTCTTACTCAAGTCTCATACTTCTATTGACCTTGCACCTAACATGAGGTACTTTCAATCATCATCTTCTAAGAATACTTGGTTCTCTCCTTCCATGGTTCTCCCTAATTCCTTCACTATCATGTCCAACCAAAATTTCTCACTCAATTCATCAACTCTATGGAAATCGTTATTTCATTAGATAATGCATAACTGTCTCTTCCAAAGATCCTTCAAAAACACCTTCACTAAACTGACCCTATAATCACTTCAACACGAACTTATTTCGCTCAGCTTCACTACTCATCCCTCGATATTGATTGCCACAAAATTTTATCTTTGTGTACTCACTTGACTCCCCTTGTTACTTCCACGAGCTCTTAATCTCCCATGTTATGTAGTCACTCCATCACGATCCATTGGTTTAGCTCTTTGTAGCTCCACTCCGGTACTCGATCTGTCCTTCTTCGTCATGAACCATACGGAGATTCCCATCATAGTGCTTGTCACCTTTCCAGTCCTTACAACTTCTGTGACTCTTTCAAAATCTCTTGCATCCTTCTAGCAGCCGGCACGTAGTCCTTTAGGCTCCTTGCTTCACGATGTAGCTCTTCACGCACTCCTTCTTGTCTCCATGATGTTACCTAGGAACTTCACACTACGTAGTAGCTTCTAACTTTAACTCATCAACCACAATATATCTACAGGTACTTCAACCCCCCAATGGCTCACTCTTTCTTACTTTTTGTACTTCACCACTAATCAGCCTCCTACCAATCATTCTTTCACATCCATGTTTTCTTTCACGTGTCTACTACTACCTTGCCTCCATAACTATACCAATTCCCTTGCGTGTTATTTGCGCCATATTTCCATTAGTAGAAACTTTCTACTCTAGCCTCACATCCGCTAGTACTTTCATCAATCTCCTAATGGTACTTCAACCAACTTCTCATAGCATGACATCTCGTTCCCACGACCAGTCAACTAACTTTACTTACTCCCTTATTCCCGTAACCAATCTAAATTTCAAAACTCCACAAATATTAATCATTCCTTCAACACAACCTTTAAACCAAAATACATCTCTCCATTCTAATATCTAACCATAAGTAATACTACCTAACTCTATCTTCTCATCCTAACGTTCCCACAACTGTATAACTAAATCAACCATGACGTGTACCAAAAGAATTCCAAACAATCATGTCCCAAAATAAAATATAGGGTAAAACGAACCCTAGCCAAAACAACTGAAAACAAAACAATGTAATCCGAAAGATCAATGAAGTGTGCCAACAACAAAAGATAGACTCATCACGATTTGTATTACCAAATTTCAATATCTTAGAAAATTTTAAATTTTCATCTCAATTAGTTACTTCACATTAGGACCATATTTTAACACCAATAAATGAAATCATAATCATATTTTACCATATTCGTTACTATCAAAGGGCATAACTCAGTTAGTGTACTAAAACTCACTTTATCTATCATCTCCTTTAACAATAAACTCTTCTTTTATCTTCATTATTTTATCAAAGGTATCTACTAGTTAGTATAGTATAACGTTATTCTAACCATTATCTTGTTTACTCACATTAAACTCATTTCACTTGTTATTATGAAACCAATACGTGTTTATAAAATATGGTGTTTTTATTCATTTTATTCTATATTATAATTATTTTATATAATCCATTTAGGCTTGTTATATACATGTTTACAAAGTGTGGTGTTATTATTATCATTATTATAATAAAATCTTCCTCTTTACTCTTTCCGTCTATTTAAATACTTCTAAATTGTAACTCCACTTTTAAGAAAATTATCATAAATTTTTTTTACGCTTTATATGTACTATCACATGTTACCTAGAAAACTAATCCATTCATTGTCAAGATTTTTTTTAACTTATTACCAATAAACTTAAAGAAAAGATATGTAAGTCAGGAAATCATACCGTACACTTACAAAGTATTTTCAAAAGCATTTTCCTTTAATTAGCTAGACTCCTTTGCAAGAAAATTTGGTAGTTATCATCAATTAAAATACATACCCGAATGTAGACACACTTCAAAAGATTCAAAACGCCGTTGGAACTCCATCAAACTCCAGCACTAATAAACTGTTTAAACACGAGAGAACACTAGGTACGTTCAAGTTATAATAACTATTGAACGAACGTATATCATAACATAACATCTACTAGTATACATACCTCCGCATATATATACCTATTAAATCTCCCAAAACATACTCGTTATCATATACGTCAAGTCAATAGATCGCGTCATACACTCATTTTTCCATACGAGTAATCACTGTCTCACCATCTCACCATCCCACAACAAGGCATAAAACCCATCACCAAAACCAACCCATATCGAGTGACCCCATAATCACACAACATGACTATTACTCAAAACATAAAACAAAAAAAAATAGCATATCATAGGCAACCATTACATAAACTCCTATTGTTTACAAATACCAAAAATATAGATCTCATCATATACAAGCATGTACTAACCCCTTTTTCATGCAACCGTACTTGGAAGTCCATCGGTGTTGTGGCACATATATAATTACGTAGGCCTCCATAATTATATATGTCCCCTTTCACCCATGTACTCCCTCCTATTACGACACTTATAAGAAATTAGTACTACACGGAACACATATATACCACATAAAATACACTCTCTATATATACCGTATTATCAAATAAGAACATCTCATACGTCAACCCTAAATTCATTCATAACTCGAGGTTCAAACGCCAAAACAAATCAATAACAACAAAATATCCAACATTAAAAAAATGATCATAACAATTCAGGCGGAAATTCGATTCTACTACTAGTCGCAGACTCAACATCAGTACTATCCTATTATTACCTAGCGCACCTCTTCTTCTACGCGACATGGGTAACACTAAATAAGTTCCTACACTTCCGGTTCATACGTCGCATCAATAGAAAATAGATGAATGTACTTACATATACTATATCTCAATAAGTAAGTATGAAACTAAATAAATATCCAAAACGAAATCAACACTTAAGCACTCCATATACTATAATGCACACATACCCCTATGACACCTACATGAATGGACCCTTAAGCAATAGACTAGGCTACTAGACTAGGCAACCTAATTCTCTATAACCATTGGCTCTGATAACATTCTGTCACACCCCACCATGGCGGAATGTGAGGTGCGACGTATAGATATCATCACAACAATAGCGTGTCCATAGATATAACTAAATGAAATGGAAATATCATAAATGGTGACACAATGTCATGAAGATATCACAAACAATGCAAGCGTCTAGGTAAGTAGGTAACATGTCTACCTCTTACCAAAGACATACAATTAACAAATACAAACACATAGGTGTCTACAAAGTATCACTTATTCAAACATAAGTAAAGACTAAGAGGAAAGGGGGTTCCTCCAATGCAATCCTAAGCCTCCCAGCTAACCACTCCTATTCTCAGGCTTAGCCACATTCTCACCTAAAAGAGACACTAAAACACGTCAACATAAAGTTGGTGAGAGTCATAGGTTTAGACTCCAACTCCAAATCAATTATAAGCTATGAATAACAACTATTAACAAAAGAACATATGAACAATATGCTGCAATTATGTATTAACAACTAGCATTCAAGATTAACCAATCACCACAAATCCAAGGCTCCAAGCCTTACCAATAACCACAATTCCAAGGCTCTAAGCCTTACCAATAACCATAGTCCCATAGGCGCCCATACACCTATGAACCAATCTTAAGGCCCCGCCTTGTCAAGTGTCAACATCCCCTTGGTACCAAGTCAAACCATAATAACTGAGACGGTACGTGTCCCCCGATCCAAATCATAAACACCATCAAGAATCACATAGCAGTTAATCACATAAGTGCACACACAAGTCCATCACAAATCATAAAAACATTCACAACATTAGTTACAAAACCATACAGTGTATCTTCCATTCCATCTGGAAGTCAAAATAATTAAAATCATAAAGACATGGGACTATGAAACTCACTTGAACAAGCTTCTCCAAGTATCAGCGCTCTAGCAAAAATCTAAACACACAAACGTATACAATCAAGACATGAACCACATACCAAAATGGCTCACCAATCTATGATGGATATATAACCTTATCCTACCACTTAAACCCATTTATATGCCATATGCATCTCATTACATCCCTCTATAAAGCCCTTAACTTAGTTTAGTTCATAACTCGCCCCGTTAACATTTAACCCAAAATAGTCCCGTTTTTCATACTTCAAACTATGGGTCGAACACCCCCTTAACCAAAATAACATGCCCTATAAAAGAAAACCTGTTCCCTTAAATGTGTTAGCTAACTCTCACATTTGGCCTCAATCTTAAAGCTACTGTTAAGGCCTCCATATATATATATATACTTTTACATATCCAGAATTTACTAATTTTGAACATATGAAAAGTTTGTTATGATCAGAGGGTCTTACCCTAACCCATTTGTTTTGACCTCATCTAGATCTTTTATTTAACGTATAATCTAAGTCTCATGTTCGTTTGAAGGTCCACATATACTCCTAAGTACCCTAAACATCTTAAAACATTAATTTAAACCCGACTGATTTCAAAACTGCCTTAACCTCCGACTGTTGTAACCTGTTTTTGGCCCACTTTCCGACCTCTAATTTAGTTTTAGTTTCTTGCATTTGAAAGCCAACTCAATTACCTTTCCAGAGGGTACCAAGATCGCAATTTAAAAGTTTGTAAAACTCTAGATATGATCAAAACAATGACCCAAAAATTCTGCCAAGTTTTTAATGACGAATTTAATATGATTAACCTAATTAATCATACATAAACCCTAATTAAAACCTAAAAACAATTTCCAATGATAAAAACTCATTAATTATATCACTAATTACAGATCATTAACAAACCCGAATAAAAATTTATGAATTCCTAAACCCTAATCAATCATACTAGGTTACAAATACGTATATTAAACGTTAATTGAACGTAGTAAGTGTTTACCTTAAACCCTAATTGAATAATTGGGTTTTCTTGATCCACCATTGTTAATCACGACTGATATTAAGTTTGGGAGAAGGAAAAATCGTTTTTGGGGCTAAAGAGATTAGTATGGGTAATTAAAACTAACCAGGAAGCCTAATGGTACTCAAACTGGGCTCCTCTTCCATTCCTTAAGCAAAATTCAGCCCAAAACCAAGTCCAACACCCTATGGCCGACTTTTTTAATTATATTACTGTAAATTAAGTATTAATTATTATTACCTTAAATTCCTTAATTTATTTCAGCTCCTAAAGCCTCCAAAACCTCAAAACCGTAAAACTAGTCAAATTTACGTGTATGCCGTAAAAGACGTAAAATATACACTTTTATAAAAACTTTTGAAATATGAAATAAAATAATTAACCAAGTCATAAATGACTTAAAACCATCCCAAAAAATATTCCCGTGACTAATTACCTCATCCGAGACCTCTAAATGCTAAACCTTAATTCGTAGAAATATATTTACTATTATACTTATACGTATACATAAAACACCAAAATAACACCATTTTATTTCATAGTCACCAATTTGTGAGCTCATGAACATGAAATAACCTTTCCTCGATTTACTTATGAGTACCATTTACCCATAAACGATATCCAAACCTCACTCCAAACACACAAAATAAACACAAAAGCACATAAAAGCACATATTTGCACAAAATACCCTAAACTATAGTCTAAGTGACGAACCCCAAAACCATGGTTGTCACAGTTTCTTTGCCATAGATCTAGTGACTCTACCTTCTCCAAGATTGCCTATTATGTTCACCAGCTGTATGTGACTATCATTAGTCCAAGATTTTTGTGGAGCTGGAGAATCAGCACTGGTATCTTGATGAGAGCTATAGCTTGGAAGTCAAATACATAGACTTGGACTTGAATTATCTCTAGTGTCTACTGAAGGATATTCAATAGACAAAGGTTCAATCAATGGAGGGCTTCCTTCTTGGTCAGAAGCAACACATCCAAGACATAATTACCTAGAGATAGTTAGGGAATTTTGAGCAAGAGGCTCAGATTGTTCATCAGCAGCATCATTTGATTGATCAAGTGTGTGAGCATGCTGATCATTTTGAGACTGGCCATTTTGGTCATTTGTGTTATCTTGCTGATCATTTTGATACTGATCATTTTGATCATTTGATTGACAGCCATCAGTATTTGATACTGAAGGATTTCCTTTTGTAGGACTTGTCATATCTTCAAATGGATCAATATGAGAAACTGAATTGCTTGTTTAATATCTTTGAGAATGATCATAATGTTGAAATTCATCAGATAGATAGTTGTGAGGTTCATGAATATGAAGTTCATCATCTGATGTATTTTCAAATTTGAGAGCTTCAGAACTTTCATTGAAAGTGATGTGGTAAGTTTCTTTAATACATTGTCTTATTGTGTTAAAGACTCTGTATGCTTTAGATACTAGTGAGTATCCAAGGAATTAACCATCATCAGATTTTTCATCAAACTTACCAAGGTGATCCTTGTGATTGTGAATGAATATTGGACACCCAAACACATGTAAGAATGGGATGTTTGGAATCTCCCCCTGAAGACTTCATAGGGAGTCTTCATGTGTCTCTTCACAATGATGGATCTATTTTGTGTGTAGCAAGCAGTGGCTACAAGTCCAAAAATGCTTAGAGAGAGCTAATCCAGCAAGCATTGTTCTTGCTGCTTCAATCAAAATTCTGTTCCTTCTTTCAGCCACACTATTTTGTTCAGGTGTGTAAGGTGATGAGAAATTTTGTAATATTCCTTTGTCATCACAGAACTTGATTGGAGTATGATTTCTGAATTCAGTGCCATTGTCAGTTCTAAGTTGTTTGACATGAGTGTCATTTTGATTTTCAACTCTTTTGATGAAATACATAATGGCATATGGTGCATGGAATTTCTTTGTCAGAGATTATATCCAGTTGTACCTTGAGTACTCATCAACAATGATAAGTGTATATTTTCATGACAAATGGCCCTAGGTGATACTGGGCCAAATAAGTCCATGTGAAGTAGATGAAGACTTTTTTTAATTGAGAAAGTTTGTTTTGTTTTGAAACTGGCCCTATGCTGCTTTCCTTTTTCACATGCTGAGCATGGTTTGTCCTTTGAATAAACAATTAAAGGAAAACCAATAACAAGATTTTGTTTTGCCAACAGAGTTATTGTTTTAAATTTTAGATGAGAGAGCCTCTTATGCCAGAGCCAGCTAGTAATGTTGGAAGCTCTATCAAAGAAACATGTCTCCTGATTAGAGTTCATGTTCATGACATAAACATCTTTGACTCTGGGAGCAATCATCACAATTTCATTATTGGAGTTAAAGATTGTACCTTTTTTGTCATCAAACAGGACCAGATACTTTGCATCACAAAGTTGACTGATGCGGATGAGATTGTTCTTTAATCCATTTACATATGCTACCCTTGTGAAAACTATATCTTTACATTTCACTAAACCAAAGCCTTCAGTAGCAGCTGATGAGTTATCACCAAAAACAATTTTAGGACCTTGTTCCTCCATATACTTGTGTAGATGACTTTTGGTGCCAGTCATATGCCTTGAGTAGCCACTATCCAGGTACCAAATAGGCTTCCTGAGATCTTACTACACAAGTTAATGAAATGGTCAGTTTTGTTTTGAAACCCACCTTTGATGGGTGGGTGTTTTAGATCTGGAAGGTGTTCTAGATCTGAAGGATCCTTTAGATGAGGATGAAAAAGATTTCTCAGAAGAAGAAGGAGAGGTTTGAACCGCATTTGCTTTCTTAGCCTGAAGGGCTTCACCTCTTCTGAACCACTCTATATGATTGTGATCAGATGTAGTGTGGACATTACTTCCACAAGTTTTACAGCATTTGGCAATAGAGTTTGGGTTCCTAGATTTGATGCCCCTTCTGAGAGAGATTACTCGATTATGTCCATGAGTGACATGGTCATAACTTCCACAAATGTTACAAACAGGATAGTAGTAACAGTCATCTGAGTGATGATTGCCCATACCACAATGAATGCATGGTGGGAAAGGCATTTTTCGCCTAGATAGAGATGCTTCAGTGTTGTGAGCATCAGCACTAGTTTTAGCAAGCATATATTGAGTATGTTTACAAGTGCGATGGTCAGTCCTCTCACATTTAGTACAATAAATCACTTTTAGGCAAGTTTTAGTGAGATGGTTGTTTAAACCACATAGATCACAAGACCTTTTAAATTGTGTCTTGTACTTGTAATTTGGAGAGATTGAAGGTTCATCCCTAAATCGAGTTGGTGTTTGCTAGTGCCTGAGTTGTAATTTGAGATCATTGATCTCTTGCATGACAAGAGACATTCTCTCATCTTTCTCAGACCTAGCATTCTTCAGTTTATTTGTTGAAACTAAATAGGTAGTTCCCTTATGTGAACCTTTAGCAAGAGCTGGAGAGTTTTTTGATGTGTCAATTTTGACATGCTTGGGAGACCTACTTTTGTGTGTTGTGTGAGAATTGATGATTGACTGGATTGATTTTAGTCCAATAGAGGGTTCAGCACCAGCCAACTTCTCCAAAGGAGGAAGTGGGGTACTTACTTCATTCTCTAAATCATCATCTGAGTCATCTTCAGTAACTGAAGACTCAATAGGTGTTGATGTGTCAGCATCTGCTTGAAACTCAGGGAGAAGGATACGTTCAGTGTCATGATTTGGTAAATTCTCTTCACCTGACCTTACAACATCAGGGATCGAGCTACCATCCTCATTTGAAGCTTTGACAAAGACAATATCATTTGAGTTGGTGCTGGAGGATCCTTCAGCACCAAGTATTTTCCTCTTTTGAGCAGGAATTTGTTCATTGATACATTGATTTACCCTATCAGAGTTTCTAAGCCAAAATTTAACAATATCTTTTGATTCTTTTAGTTCAACCCTTAGGGAGTTGTTTCATCCAGAATCTATTTTTTTAGTTGTTGAAAAGTAAGTACATCAAGTTTAGCTTCTTTTAGCTCTATAAGCTTACTTTCAAAATCATCAAGTTTAAGAACAATTTTATGATATTTTTCAAGCAGATTGTTTCTTTGTTCTTCAACAAATTTTAGATCAATGCATAGGTAATCAAAGACAAATTTAATGTCTTCCTTATCTTCTAATTCAAGAAGATTTTGTACCTTTTTTATAGTGATGTTGACTCATTCACCATTTCGAGCACTTTCTTTGGCAACAACATTTGAGTTAGAGCCTTCATCATCAGCTAGTGCCATTAGCACTTTCACATTTACCAATTCATCATCATCTGAAGAGACTTCCTCTTCATCCCATTCATAAGCTTCAACAATAAGTCCTTTATTCATATCTTGCTTGGGAGCCTTGGAGGAAGACCCGTCAGTGCTCATGAGAGCCAGTCTAGCCTTGATTTCTTTATACTTTGCCATTAAAGTCTTTTGTTAGTCGAAGTTCAGCCCTGTTTTGCTGAAAGGAAGTTGAAGCAATTTGTTTCTGTTGAAAAGATGATTGACCAAATGGTCTTGATTGAGCTGGCGAGGAATAAGAAGGAATGGATGTTTTAGAAAAACAATCCTTAGCAAAATGATCAGCCTTTCCACATTTATAGCAAACAATGTCAGCTGTAGCTTTTGAGGTGCTGGAGAAATTGCCTCTTTTCTTAAAGAACCTTCTAGACTTGGCCAGAAGTGCTCTTTTATGAAATTCCTCCTTGAGGTCATTCAGATAATCCTCACTGGTTCTTGTGTCCTCTTCATCATCTGGACTATCTTGGTAGTCTTGGATGACAACTTCACTGAAGAAGGCTGTTGACAAGGGTGTAGAAATAGTTACTGCTTTACTCTTGCCAGAGCCTTCATAAATCCTATCAACTAGGTTTTCTTCATATTTTAGTTTCCCAAAAAGAGAGGCCAGATCACAATCTTTAATGTGATTGGCATTTCTCAAGCTTTGGCAGAAACTGAGCCACTTCTTTGGCAATGCATTAACAAAAATTGTGTTGATTTCAAGTTTTGAAAGCTCAACACCATCATTCACAAGTTCATTCATCAGAGCTTTATATGTGGTGAAAGTTTGAGTGAGGTTTTCCCTTTCTTTGTACTTGAAGGTGTTGTATTAAAGCTTTAAATCCATTATTCTTGTTTCCTTCACATCAGAGGGTCCATCATGATATAAAATAAGGTCATCCCATCTAGATTTACCTGTTTTGCAATTCACATCATAATTCATTTGGTGATCTAGGAGTACGGACAAAATGAGACTTTTGAGACGCTGATCTAGGTTAGCAGCTTTTCTCTCATCAGCAGTCCATTGTACTTCAAGTTTTTTATTATCCCCAACCATGGGAACAAATAGACCATTTTCAATGATTCCAAGGAATTTAGGTTCAATCCCAACCATGTGGACAAGGAACGTTTTCTTCCAATTGGTGAAATTAGCTACCTCTAGGACAGGAGCAGCATTGAGTTGGCCACCCCTATACTCTAGGGTTTGTGGTATTACTTGAGCCATCTTGTATCTTGATTTGAAAACTTCAAAATGAGCAGTTTAATGAAAAATAAGAGTTTTGCTAATCAAACTGCTCTGATACCACTTGTTGGTCCCTTGTAATTCGTTATTACTTATCAACCTTAAGTAATAACTTGTTACCAAGACTCAAGTGAGTTGTTTTAACAATTGATAATAACTAAGAACAATTAAACAACAATACCAATAACTTTCAACGTATAGACTTATATTAAAACTCAATAAAGAATCTATAGCCCACTTTGTTTGTGGAATAACAAAGTGGTTGAATGACAATGTGTGGTGATCTCCTCTACTTAAACTTTTAACCAAAGTTAATAGTCTAAGCTCCAAACTAAACGTTCATATGCTCTTTGGCTATATGGTTTAGTTGTTATTGAGAGAGAAGGTTTTTTAAGAGTTTTTACTCTTGTGATGGTTAACCTTTTCTCTCTCAATATGCACTCCTTAAATAGGTAGTGCAAAACTAAGGTTTGAAGTTTGCATGTTCCCATGCATAAGTTTATCCAGTTGGTGGTTGATGACCATGCTGGATAAACTATAAAAGTACTTAATAAATTATTCTATAAAAGATAAAGGTTGTACTTATAGCTAACTATACAAGCAACCTACTTTGAGTTAAAGTAATCTTTTCCCGCCTAATTCAAACCATCAGAATACCGAAGTGTCTTCAGCATTCTAGAGGAGATCGACATTATTCAGTTTGGTATTGTCAAACCAAACTGAACTGAAAGCTCTTCTTCAATACTTGTTCTTCAGCAACTAGACCGCCTAGTATTTGAAGCAAAGACTCCTTTTTCTTGTAAGTTAACTGGAAGAGGAAAGTTGAACATCCTTCAACAACATAGTCTTCAGTAGGAACTTTGTTCCTCTGGTCATGCTTCAACAGACTCACCTTACTGTTGAACATGAAACAATTAGGGGGATTTTATATTCAAATCCTAGAGTTGCTTCAGGGTCAGTAAATACTGACCCAACATATATTCTTTTATCATAATCACATGTGATGACTATTTAAATTACATGTGATTTGTATGTGAATCACAAGTGATTCACACAACATTTGATAAATGATAAAAGCATAATTAAACATCATGCGTAGACATGTTTAACTTTTAGTAAATCACATGTAATTATGCATTTAATTACATGTGATTTATGGAAATCACATTTGATTTGCATATTAACCTCTACAAAAATATAACATATAAAGCACTTAAGATCTACACATTCATATCAATCGTACAATGACATTCGGTGATAAAAACTCACAAATTGAATAACATAACATATCATGAGTTTGGATTAACTCTTTTAGCAATATCATTAAAGCAAAAAAAAAATACATTAAACTTATTAAAATTAAGTAACAAATCACATGTGATTCTGTACAATCACATGTGATTCTGTGCAAATCACATGTGATTTTTTTCTAAAATTAAAACACGTAAATAATTTCAACTTCGACTACTTGGAACTTAGATCTTCATTATCTAAGGTCTGAAATGTTTCTGTAACTTGTCCTTGCTGAGCAATGAACATCTTCTCATTTCCAGTCTTATCGCGTCTCTTCTAAACTCGGTTCGTTTCTTTACCTTCTTTTGGGGGCTTTCTACTTCTTTCTTCATTGCCAAATACATTCTTTAACCAATCAACTTTGTCATCTGATCCAACATGATCACCACTTCTTATAACCTGATTTGTCTTAGCCTAAACGTTGTTGTTAAACATTCTTATTCTAGCATTTATTTCGATCAACATGCCATTATTATGTTGCTACAATATCTTTATCCATTTCATCAAACACTTTTCGTGCATCAAATTCTCAATAATATGTGCTACCATCTCTTTTAGGCATTTCATCAAACACTTTTCATGCATCAAATTTCTAGTATAATATGTTGCTACCATCTCTTTAAAACAAATTATTTTACCCTAAAATAAGTATATAATAAAAAACTATTCAATCCCAGCTGCCACATCTTCTACAAATGTATCAAAATTCAAACTTTTTACTAGATATATTAATCAAATACCGTCAGCAGTGTGCGTTCTATGATGGGTTCGATGATAGTGTTACAGTGGTGGGGTGCGACGGAGGCGGTAGAGTGGTGGGGTTTGTGTGTGTGTGTGTGTGTATGTGTGTGTGTGTGTGTGTCTGTGTGTGTGTGTGTGAGGTGAAGGTGTAGGAGAAAGAATAAATTTCTGCCACAAGATCATTTGGAAATAGATAGTCTAGATCTATTCTTTTTATTCTTTTTTGGATGTTTGTTCCTTATAGAACTTTTCTCCCGGGTTTATAGGTTTTCTAATCAACAACAAACCAATATTTGGAAAAAATATGATACCCATTCTGGTCCATCAAACCGTTAGTTTTGAAAACATATATGAAATCCATTGTCATTCCGTTTCAAATCTAAAACCCATATGCATTCTAATTCATGACACCAAACCAAACCCACACCTTTAAAACTTTCTATGTGTATGAAAGTATCTGTTATAATAGTTTATAACTGGGTTTATAATACATATATATATATTTTTTAATTATAATAAAGACTATTTTATGCTTACATAAAATAAAAAAGATCTAAAATTATTTTTTTTCAAAATTTAATGCATTTAAAAAATATATACTCCCTCCGTCTGATAATAAGTGTCCACTATAGAATATTTTAAGTCTTTATTACTAAGCTTTGACCATAAATATTTATATTTGTGTTATATAATACTCGATTAAAATAATACCAATGAAAATATATTTTAATACCGAATATATTCATATGACTTTCGTTAAGTATTACAGTATATAACACAAATACAAATATTTATGGTTAAAGTTTAGTAACAAAGACTTTGAAGATTTCATAGTGGACACTTAATATGAGACGGAGGTAGTAATATATATGAAGTTTCTATAGTATAAAGCTTTATCATAGTGGATGGTCTAAGATCCACTATGATAAACCTTTATATAGGTTTCTATTTTATGATGACATTAGTTTATGAATTTTTTGTATTATAAACCTATCTTCATTATATATAAACATCATAAAATTGTATAAACATTGTACATAATGCAAATGTATTAAATCATAAAAAGGTTTTAATAAGGTTAAAGTTGGGCCAAGTATGAATAAATTGGGCTCTTACAGTCTATTTTCAAAAGGGGAGAAAAAAATCTTTTAATGAGAGTCATGGAAAAGATTTAGACGCAATTCTTCTGGAATAATATTTCACGAGGTTAGTTTTGGATAATTTGGAATTCAGCAAGTACAATTGTGATTGCGTTTGTTATTAGGATATGACATATTTCAATTGTGGTTTAGAGGTGTTTTTAAATATTTTTCTGGTGGTTTGAGATCAATTTATCTAGGTTTTTTCCTCGATTTTCTTGGTGGTATGCTATATTCAATATTTTATCTATATTGACATAACAACTCAAATTTTCATTTTATAAGAGCATTTTTAATGGAAAAATTAAACATAGCTTTTTGCTATTACAAGAAGTCATTTTAGAGGTTTTCTTTGCATTGGATTAATAGATTTTCACAAAGCTTTTTGAGAAAACTTGGTATAATCAAAGTCTTTTTTTATAGTCTTTTCTATAAAATGGAGTGCACATTTATGGAAGACGTGTAATGCGTATGGGACGGTCGTTGATGTTTTCATTCCTTTCAAAAAATCCAAAGCAGGTAAAAGATTCACTTTTGTTCGCTTCATTAGGGTTTCTAACCTTGATCGACTGATGGAGAACCTTTTGTACCATTTGGATCGGCAGATTCGACATATATGTGAATCAAGTACGTTTTGAAATTTGTTCTTAAAAACTAAAATGAATGTTGTTATCAATGAAAAGAGGAAAGTAATCATTGATGGAAATGAATTCTGGATTCGGGCTAAGGATTTTGACGCTTGGGTCCCCGACTGAGGAAGACGATGATTCTATTTATATGGATGAGGGCGTGCCCATTCCTAACAACATTGATGATGATAGTGACGTTGATAAAGTCTCTGAATCGAGTTTTATACAGGAAATGGATCAAGTCATTGCTTATGTCCGTGATGATGCTTCCACTAGTAAAACAGGAGAAGATAAGCCAGAAGATGATACGCCACTATTTGAAGATCCTTTTGATATTTATGGATTGCTTCATAAGAAAAAAATCACCACATGTAACTTTGGAAGTGAAGGTCCAAAATTTTCCCCGGGCTACACACCAAGCACTACTAAACAAGAGAAAATCGAGGAGGTTTTTACACATGACTCCTCCAATAGTCCTCAATCTTTCTCTAATAAAATTGGAGAATGTAAGAAGAAACATGGTAGGTCATCTATTCATAAAACTAACTCAGGATCAACTAAATACAAGCATGTGACTCTATTATTAAACTTATGGATGAGTTATTAAACTTGGGCCAAACAATAGGTTATAATATGAAAGGGTGCATGAAAGACATTGAGACTATAATTGGCTCGAAAGAGGATCTTAACATCTATAGATGATTTTTTATCTCTCAACATTCAAGGCCTTGGTATCAAGGCGAAAAGGAGGTGGATCAGTGAGTTATGTCATAAACATGTAATTAATTTTTGTTTATCTCCAGGAAACTAAATTGGAGGATGTTTGTGCTATCAAGGAGTTATGGGGATATCTGTATTTCGATAATGTTATCGGTTCCTCAGTTGGTTTCTCAGGAGGCATTGTAACATGTTTGTTAAAGAACACGTTTCCAAATTCGATTACTTTGTAGCGTTGATGGGTACTTGGATTCCAAATTCTACTAAAATTCTTATTATTTCTGTTTATGCTCCACAAGAGTTGTCCGAGAAGCGGGATCTAAGGGATTATCTTCATATTCTTATTAGCAAATGGGATGGGGAGACGCTCCTTATGGGCGATTTTAATGAAGTACGTCGGAAAGTGAAAGGTACGGTTCTATTTTTAACCAACAAGGTGCATCAGCTTTTAATAACTTTATATATTGTAATAGTTTAGTTGATTCTCCCTTGGATCGTTATGCTTTTACATGATCTCGTAAATCTGCCTTGAAGATGAGTAAACTAGACTGTTTACTATTATCAAAAGGTCTACTAGAGATCTTCCTGCACTTATCCGCCATTTGTTTAGATAAAAACCTTTCGGACCATCGACCAATTCTTTTACGTGAAACATGTATGGACTATAGACCAACACCTTTCTGGTTTTTCCACTATTGGTTCACTATGGACATGTTTGATGCTTTTGTGGAAAGTACTTGAAAGTCTCTTAATGTTACTAATGATAATGGTCTGATTCATTTGAAGAAGAAGTTGCAACTTCTTTAGATCGCAATAAAGGGTTCGATCAAAGAAAATAAACAGAAGTCCAATGAAAAGAAGTGTAAAATTCAGATAACATTTTGAAGCTCGATAAGCTCATCGATCAAGGCATGAGTAATGATGATTCTTTTAGTGAAAGAACCTTGCTTCTTAACGAGTTACATGAGATCAATTCCAGGAACCCAAAGGAGCTCTCCCAAAAAGCTAAAATTCGTTGGTCCATTGGAGGCGATGAAAATTTAAAATACTTTCATGGCATCATCAATAAAAAAATAGAACTCAACTAGCAATCCGGGGTATTCTTGTTGAATGTGCTAGGATTTATGAGTCGTCTCTAGTTAAGAAAGAATTCTTCCATCATTTTAGCAAGCAATTTTTGTTACCCCTTTCTCCTCATATAAGTTTTGACTATGATTTTCCTACTCGACTTACATCAGACAAGGTAGAATATCTCGAAAGAGAGGTTTCCTATGAGGAGATTAAAGCGGTTGTTTGGGATTGCGGTATGAAAATATCCCCCGGTCATGATGGGTATTCTTTTGAATTCTTTCGTAAATATTGGGCGTTCATGGATCATGACATCCTTATGGCTATTAAGGAGTTCTTTACAAATGGTTGCTTCCCTAGAGGATGTAATTCCTCATTCATTGCCTCATTTAGAAGATTTAAGACGCCAAATTTGTGAAAGACTTTCGTCCCATTAGCTTAACTGGAAGTGTTTACAAAATTATCATAAAATTTGAAGGTCTACACAATTAATGGCCTATTCTATATCATGGATTTGGTGGATTAGGTTGGTTGATTTAGATGATAATCATAAGGAAATGAAGGAAAGAGATGAAGGATTAGAGAGAGAAAGGAGAGAAAAGGGGAAATGTAGAGAGAGAAAGAAAAGATGAATAATGATTAAGTGTGAAATGGTAATCAACAACCCCTCCTAACATGCTAGGAGGGGATATATATAGCCCACCCTACATGTGGGCTATATGGACCATACATAAAGTAAATAGATCACGAGCCCATTACATAATTATCGTTGGAGCGACCGATCCTTCATAAATACGTAAAAACATATTTCTAACAATCTCCCCCTAAGGGAGGTCGCTCCAAGAAACAAAGTTCTAAATAGTCTATAACTCGTGATCTATGCTAACTAAGATGTGACCGAGACTTTATTGGGAAAAACGGATTTCCAACAATCTCCCCCTAAGGGAGGTCACATCTTTTTACAAAATCTTAAACCTAGCATCTATGCTTGAGTCTTCGATCTTGTTCTTGTGAATATGCTTGATGTGATCTTTGACTTTAGTCTTGAGCATGTTTCCTTGCCTTGACCTTGTGCATTCTTCACTTGTGATATTTGCCTCTTTGTGACTTCATGTTCCACATACTTATACTTTTAAATTCTTGAAAGCTTCAGAGTTTGATACAGCGGAAGACTTGACCTTCAGGCTTTCTTGAATTTGTTGAAGTACTAATTGTATGTAGTATAAGCATGTGGTGACGACTTCTTCTGGATTATACCCCGCAATGCCACCTGCTTGTTACGCTGCATAAGACAGTTAGCAACAAAACAATATACACGGATGAAATGGCCTTGAACATTTCATTCTAATTCGGTAGCAATTTACCTCCGGTCGGTGAAGACCGTTGGACGATATTAAATATCGTACTTGTGGCAGGTAGTTTCAATAAAGAACCTCCTTGACAAGATTTCGCGGGTAAACCCGTTCTCTTTACTCGACCGTCCAAAGCTGACTGCGAACGTAAAGAGTGGATCATTTGGATAATATTATCCGCATGATTTGAAGCCGTCAATTCATGTTCCTGGAACAAGTGAAGTTCAATTAAGAACCGCACCATCGTTGCTTTCCAGTTGTCACTAGCTTGATTCATATAGAATCTTGCAAGTTACCTACCAAGTGCTATTTGATGTTAACACTAGAAGGATTTCCACTCGTCACTGTGATCAATAAAGAGTCACTCTGAGTGTTCTGGCAAGATCATATGATAATGCGTAGAGGCCTGGAACGTGTTTAAATTCATTTAAGAATTAAACCACTGTTGCTTTCCAGTTATCACAAGTTTGATTCATAAAGAACCGCACAAGTCACCTACCATGAGCTTTTTGATATTCGCTCAAGAAGGATTTCCATCTTCATTGTAAATACTTTCGTATTACTCGGATGTTCAGGCAAGATCATGAAGATTTTGCGTAGGACTCTGAAGATCTTTCTTACTTTTCACAGTGTGTGAAGAAGCAAGAAAATATGAAAGCGTGTCCTAATGAGATATTTGATGATCTCAAATGGCTCTAGACTCGATCGTGCATTTTGGATTTTTAGTGATCGGAGGCTGGAGAGGAGTGCCACCTTTTCAATACCAGTCTATTCGGAGTGAATAAACCAATAGATAATGTGTTGATCTCCGTGTGATTAAAACAAATACCTTTTGAGAGATATTTGAGTTAGCTGGGAAGGGTTGTGCATTGCATCACTGGGTCCATGATGTCTTTCTTTAATATCGAGAATCATTAACAAAAATGATCTCAATAGCATATGTATTGACCCGGTTTCTGCCTAAAGTTGTAAGGAGGGCTTCTTTCTTTACACCCTTTATCTTTACAATTCTTTTTCATTCTTCAACCCCTTCAATGCTTACCAATACGTCATCACTAGCACCTTGTTGTGATTGTTCCAGTGCTAATTTAAGTACTTGGTCGGCATTCAGCTACGTTCACAATCTTTCTCCATCTTTCCTAAGGACTACTATTTCTAGCTATGGAATGTCCTTGGGAAGATTCCTCCGGTTCTAGAGAAATCATTGGACTTTAACCTATCCTACCATCCTTATGTCACCACAATCTTCACCGTCGTGAATAGAGATGATTTGGGTAAGTGTATGTCACCATGAAATCCATTTTGAAGTGCAAATCCATTTTGCTCCCCCTTAACATATGCTACGATATCCGAAAACATTTTGCACATGTCGGGATGAGCTATCACGTTAAGTCAAACCATTTATGATTGATCATATCCCATATTAAATCACATTTTCTCCCCCATATTAAAAATATTAACCCAATCGATGTTTTTAATATCAATTGATTTAATAGCATTTTAAGAAAAATTGGGAAGAAAAATGCAAGTCCAATTATCTTCATGAATTACACAAGCTCCCCCTCAAATTAATGAGGGTGTGCTGAAACGTAAATTAAATACCTTTAAACACAAGTGTAAGGTATTCATTACGTGCAAAGATCATATATGATAATGAATTCACAAGATTAGCAATTTACGAGGTTGGACCTGAATGATGGAGAACATCATATGAAAGATTCACATGGTTCTTGTTCACGAATGTTGGTCTCCTCGTCACGTTCCCGAGAAAATTAATTCCCGTTGTTGAGTCAAAGCTTTCCGGTGAAATGCTTGACTTGATTATGAAAAGCGGGTTACTATCTGAAATAGTAGCAAACCATTTTGAGCATGTTTTAAATGTTTTAAACTTCTGCTCGAACTTTATTTACAACCCCGTGTCATTATTGAATGACATTTCTAGGTTCGTAAATATTATCGTTTCCAGAAGACATGCTCTTTTTATCAAAACATTTTTGAACACACAATTTTGAAAGATTTAGAAAAACCTTTTGAGAAATTCTCGAAAAATTGTGTTCAAAGTTTTGAAAACCAATTACTTGAGCTTAAGATTTAGAATATCTTAGGAAAGCTCAAGTCCGAGAAGTTGTAAACTTCTCGTTGTTAAGGATAAGTTTATCATCGGCGATAAACTTTCCTTTTATCTGAAGAACGAGTCCTAAGCTGACATTTACTTAGAAGTCGTGTTCATGAGCTTGAAAACTTTGACTGTTTTAACGGAAAGCTCATGACCGAGAAAGGTTAATTTCTCGTTACGAGGAAAAGTTCTCTTATTTAAAAGATACACTTTCCTTTCTGAGCTTAAAACTTCGAATGTTTTAAGACAAGCTCATGACCGAGAAAGGTGAATTTCTCGTTAAGAGGATAAGTTATCATAAAAGATAATCTTTCCTTTATAATAAGTTCGAGTTACAGTCTGACATTTAACTGTAAGTCATAATGCATGGGCTTAAAAAACTTGGAATGTTTTTTGATAGAAGCTCATGCCCGAGAAAAATTAATTTCTCGTTGTTAGGATAAGTTTACCATCGGCGATAAACTTTCCTTTCTTTGAGGATCGAGTTACAGTCTGTTATGTGACTGTAAGTCCTAGTGCATGAGCTTAAAAACGTGGAATGTTTTTTAACATAAGCTCATGCCCGAGAAAAATGAATTTCTCGTTTTTTTTTTAGGATAAGTCATCATCGGGATGAACTTTCCTGTCTTTGGAGATCGAGTTACAGTCTGTTATGTGACTGTAAGTCCTTGTTTGCAGCTTAACCATGAATCCCCTAAGACATTTGTTTCTCTGATATCTGCTTCTTCAGCAACCAAACTCTAAGAGTGTCCTTAGTTGAACGGTACACAACGATTGGACCGCTTCGTTCTTTTGGAACATCAACTTTGGTACCTGCAATCTCATTAGGAATTTGCATGCTTTGACGTGGGTTAGCAATATCAATTATAGAAGCACATGGGGGTTCACAGTTGGCTTTACTTGTTTCAGAGGCGACCTGAGGGGATGATTCACTTGTCTTAGTTGGAAAACGTTTCCTTTTATAGAAAACCTTAAGTTCAGGCTTAAGTGATGTATCATCCTTTGCAATTTCCTCCCTAGTAGACTTAGTAGAATCGGAGACTATCCTAGTTAAAGGGCACTCGTTTCCTACAAGAGTGAAAGTCCTACCAGTGGGGTGCCACATTTTGCCAACGGGTTTGATTTTAGCTACCCACTGGGATTTAAGTCTAGCACGGGAGTTCACCTCATTAAGCAATTTTTTAATACAGGAGTCATGATTTGCCGTAAAGACACATTTTCTACATGTTTTACACGTAGCATATTTAATGTCCGAGTAAGATCTAGAATCCCTAGGTGATTGATTGATGCTCCTAGGATTGGACATGCTACGGTTAGCAGTGTTGGGTAAACTAGAAGGCATCTGACTAGGTTTGAAATTCCTATCTCTTACATGTGTCTTTTGCTTAGCTTCCCTAAGATCAGATTCATGGCAAACGTCATTTGAACTAGTTCTAGACGTGGTCTTGGTATTTTTAGGGAAACTAGAGGCAATCATATGATTTGGTCTTGCTAAAGCTGGAGTGATCACATTGGGCCTAGTTGCTGGAGTGACTGGTCTAATAAGATGAACCAAATCAACTTGGGAGGCAAACTGCGGTCTCGAGGATTGTGGTCGCTCGGATCTAAATGCAGTAGGTTGTCTGACAATCGGTTGTCTGACGAACTGATTTGTAGGCGGTTTCCCCAAGATTGATGGTTTTTCAAGCTTAGTGTCCACACTAGGTCCTTTACTTTTCCTTAACTCGTTTTTCAACGCGGCTATAGCAAAGACCTTTTCCTGTACTTGGGCCTTTAAAGTCTCATTCTCTTTGAGCAAGTTATCTTGGGATGCCAACTTAGATTCAAGCAGTTGAATTTGTTTCAAAAAATTATCCTTTTCAGCTTTAGAATCTAGAACAGTTTGATCCAATTTTCTTTCAAGAACAACGTTTGACTTTTCAAGTTTTTCAAAGTATGTTTCAAATTTATCCGTTTTCTTAGAAAATTCAAGTTTGGCATCCTCAAGATCTTTTGATTGCCGAGCTACGATCGTTTCGAGCTCTTTAATCTTGGAATCAGAATCAGTTAACGAGGCAGTTATAAAGCATTTATCATGATGAACTATAGCATTTTGAACACTTTCTCCCCCATTATGACTCACATCGGATGAATCATAAGTGGTATTTCTATCACTCTTGTCCATCCCATGTTTGTCATAATTAGGTTCAGAATGCTCAATATGCGGCATGTCATCAGCATATACATCATAACCAACATCACATTGTACCATGTTTGCAGGCTCTTCGTCATAAATGGGTAAGGTGTCATCCAGAGAAATCTCGTGAACATTCCCTGACGTGCCACTGGCATCATGTTGTCCTCCTGATTCTGTGCGCTTGGCATCGTTAGGCTCCAAGTTGTCAACCGTATGACCATTATCCTCTTGCATCTGCGTCATTGATTCTTGCACTCCATTAACATACACTTGCTGAAGTTGTGATCTTTGATATATCGAAGACGAGACCGATGACATGAGTTTCAAAATCGTATCACGGAAAACTCGAAGCTCGGTATGTGTATCTCGAAGAAACGATTGGCAAATCATTGAACTTTCAGGCCTGATGATATTAAATTGGAGGAAAGGCGTAAGATGTGTCATAAGAGCCTTATATGCAAGTACCGATGCAGAGTGATTAAAGTTTCCATGGTTGAGTTGCTCGGCGAGTTGGGTCAAAGTGGTAAAAATGGAGTCGATGAATATATGACGATCTTGTCCAAAGATTGTCACAAATTCGCTCCCTCCTTGAATCCCCGAAAGAGTGACAAGATGAGACTGGAGCATTTGAAATGAATTTATACCACTTGCTCGAGCTTTGTCTTGTATTCGATGCAAATCTCCCTCTTTAAGTGTTGATTTTAACGATTCCATTGAAAATCGAGGAAAAATGATGTAGATGTAGTAGTTTGCAGGATTTTTACAATTCGATTCGGCTCAAAAGATGTTGTCGGCTCAAACGATTATGAATTAAACCCGTTCAAAAATCCATATTTGCTAAGTATAAATCCCGTCACTTTCACTCGTCAGTTTTGACTTCAAATCCGGCCAGAATAATGATTAACCCGATAAATATTTTTCGACGTTAACTTAAAGGGAATCCCCGCCTCAACACGATTTGTCAAAAAAAATTAGTAAACAAGATTTACTAAACTAAAAATCAAAAATGACAAATATTACTTGACAAAAATCCCAATATTAACTTAATAGTACAAAATTTTCAAAAGAAAAATTTTGAATAAGAATAAAAATCTCAATGGATTATTAAAAAGTGAAAAGTTAATATAAAAAAAATGAAAATTTTCTAAAATAAGAATTAATTCAATCTTAAAAAAACTTTCTAAAATAAAAAAATAAAAAGATTTGATTTTGAAATTTTGACAGAATTTTGTAGAACTAAACGTTTAGGTTTAGTAACCTAAAATCAAGAAAAATAAAATAAATGTAACTAGATTTTTTTTAGAGAGAAACGTGGCAAGATAAAAGACAAACGGTCAAGGGGACCTTGTAAACTCCGTCCCATAAACGTGTACCAGACACGTGGCCCAATCAAATAAGTCCACCGCCCACTCCTTTTTCTTGTTTAATCCGCCCCTTATAATCTTATCTCTCTTTGACTCTTAACTTTCTTTCTCAATCTAAAAACTCTCTCTCTCACATAATATCTAATCTCTCTCTCTCGGTTCCTCCAACCTAATCTCACAAAACTCTCTCTCTCGCAGCCTAGAAACTCCTCCGTCTATACCACTCTACATACTTTGATCAAATACCACTTATACCCTCGAAATCATGTTTTTGATGGAGCATGAAATCACGTTCCTTATGAAGAATGATGTCTTCAAGATCACTGAGATGGTCTCAGGTAGGTGTTTCTAATTTAAGTTTTTGTTGAGTCTCTCTCTCTTCTGTAGAGTCTTTCTGTCGAGTCTGTGTTTTTGTGGTGTGAGTTTTTGAACGAGGATGTTTGTTGATTTGGAGTGTGAGGGAGTGAGGGAGTCTATGTTGTGTGTTGTACCAAGGGGGAGATTCGAGGGCGAGGGTGTTTGTCTGAGTCGAGGGTCAGAAAAATGAGACGAGGGTTAGAGTCGGTTTGGGTTAGAGTCGGTTTGGGTGTGAGGGTGTCGGGGTTAGAGTCGGTTTGGGTTAGAGTCGGTTTGGGTTAGAGTCGGTTTGGGTGTGAGGGTGTCGGGGTTAGAGTCGGTTTGGGTTAGAGTCGGTTTGGGTGAATTGGTGAGTCGGGGGGAAAATATTAAGATGTTGAGTTGTTTGTGTGAGTGTTTTAGTGTAACGAGGGAGTGGAGGGGAAGTCAGGGTGGAGTCCGAGGCATGTTAGGGGGAGTCTGTGAGTTGTTGAGGGAGAATGAGAGGTGGGGGTTTTTGTTGCAAGAGATTTCGAGTCGATGGTTTGTTGGGGCTGTCGAGGTATTTTTGATTCAAAGTGGGAGTCTGTTTCGAGGGAATGAGTCTTTTTGAAAGACGATGATTTGCCCGTTTATTTTGAATATGGTTGCTTCATTCGGAAGAGTTCCGAATCGGAACTTTTTTTTTCTTGATCCGGAAGTTCTTGGTTCGGAAGTTCTTGATCCGGAACTTCTTGATCCGGAACTTTTGGCTTGATCCGGAAGTTCTTGGTTCGGAAGTTCTTGATCCGGAACTTCTTGATCCGGAACTTTTGGCTTGATCCGGAAGTTCTTGGTTCGGAAGTTCTTGATCCGGAACTTTTTGATCCGGAACTTCTTGGTCCGGAAGTTCTTTCACCCGGAACTTTTTTAGGTTTGATTCGGAACTTAGAGATTTTGATTCGGAACTTTTCTATTCAGAAATTTTCAGATCGCCCGGAACAGGACAACAATTGACAGACTGAAACTTGAGATCAAAAACCTTGATTATGAAGGACTGTTGGACAACTGGACAACTGGACAAAAACTGAGACCCAATAGATTAAAAATAAAGAAAAAAATACTGATTATAAAAATATTGATTAAAAAACTATATAAACTGTATAAAAAATAGAGGCTGATTAAAGTAATAAGTGATAAAAAAATAATAACTGGTAAAATTGATTAAAAAAATAAAAATAAAAATAAATAAATAATAAAAAAAAAATTGATTCAAACAAAAAAGAAATCAAAATAGAAGGATTTAAAAAAAAAAATACAAAATTAAAAAGAGAAAAAACACAAACTTTTATAAAAAACACCAACTTTTTATAAAAACACAAACTTTTTAAGATTTTATAAAGAAATTTTTGATTTTTATATAAAAATTTGTAAATTTTATCTAAAAAGTAAATAAATTTGAAGATTTGATATGATTTAACACAAAAAACACAAAATTTTTTATAAAAAATACAAACTTTTTATGATTTAAGCATGATTAAATCAAAACCCACCAAAATCAAAAAGAAATAAAACAAGAATAAACCAAACTAACCATGGCTCTTGATACCAATTGAAGGTCTACGCAATTAATGGCCTATTCTATATCATGGATTTGGTGGATTAGGTTGGTTGATTTAGATGATAATCATAAGGAAATGAAGGAAAGAGATGAAGGATTAGAGAGAGAAAGGAGAGAAAAGGGGAAATGTAGAGAGAGAAAGAAAAGATGAATAATGATTAAGTGTGAAATGGTAATCAACAACCCCTCCTAACATGCTAGGAGGGGATATATATAGCCCACCCTACATGTGGGCTATATGGACCATACATAAAGTAAATAGATCACGAGCCCATTACATAATTATCGTTGGAGCGACCGATCCTTCATAAATACGTAAAAACGTATTTCTAACAAAATTCTTGGCCAATCTTTTTTTCTTGTGCTTCCTTTTCTCATAACTGAAGTTCAATCAGCCTTTGTCTCGAACCAGCAGACTCTTGATGGGATTTTCATCCTAAATGAGTTAATATCCTGGTGCGATCACACAAAATTTAAGGGCACAAATTTTAAGATGGACTTCGAAAAGGCATTTGATTTGGTTAAATGAGACTGTTTAGATGAGACTCTGAATTCTTTTGGTTTCAGTTCGAAATGGCGCAAGTGGATTAGTGGGTGTCTTAATAACGTTATGGGCTCGGTGCTCGTTAACGGTAATCCTTCATCCTGCTCCAGTTTTTCAAAGGGCTAAAACAAGGAGATCCTCTTTCTCATTTCCTTTTCATATTGATCATGGAGACACTTCATCTATCCTTCAAAAGGATTATAAACGCATGTCTCTACAATGGAATTTCTATCAATGGCCCTTTTAGGCTTTATCACTTATTTTACGATGATGATGTGCTTTGCCTTGATGATTGGAAGGACAACAATATCTACGTTTGGCTCAAAGTATTGAAGTTCTCCTACTTAGCGTTGGGTCTCAAAATTAGTCTCCATAAAAGTAAATTGATGGGAATGGGTGTTACCACGAATGTCGTAGAATCTGCTGCAAATCTGATTGGATGTTCCATTCTTCATTCGCCCTTCAATTACTTAGGTGTCAAAGTTGGAAGAAATATGGCTCGTATTAGCTCGTGGGATGACGTTGTTTCTAAGATTCCCTCACGTTTGTATAAATGGAAATTTAAATCTCTTTCCATCGGTGGTCGCCTCACCCTTTTAAAATCGGTACTTACCTTGATTCCTTTATATCATATGTCGATTTTCAAGGTTCCTATGGAGGTTTTAAACAAATTTGAATATGCTTAGAATGAATTTTTTCAATGGTCATGATGGCTCAGCTAGAAAATCCACTTGGTATAACTGTAACAAATATCTCACTTCTAAAAAGAATGGGGGTCTTGGTGTTTCCTATTTCTTTGCCGTTAACCGTATTCTTCTTTTTAAATGGGTTTGGCGTTTCATTACGGATGGCTCCTCTTTGTGGTCTTCTTTCATCAAAGCTTTGTTTGGAAACCATGGGGCTCTCAGGAATCCATTAAAGCCGAGTAGAGGATCTACTTGGATTGATATCACTCATGTTGTCAAGTCACTCAACGAAAAAGGTATTAATCTTTCCCATTTTATTCAGAAGAAAATTGGTAACTATGTAAACACCTCTTTTTGGGACGATATTTGGATAGGCAGTATTTTCTTTAAGGACAATTTTAAGAGATTGTACGCTTTAGAGGAACGTAAATCCATTAACATGGCTGGGAAATTAAGGCACTCTTCTTTATGCCATTATTTTCGTCGCCCCCAAGAGGTATCGAACATGATACATTTACCTAGCTTTGCCAGATTGTTAGGGAGTTTGTTCCCCTAAATATGGAAGATAGATGGAGTTTGAACTTAGACGGCTCATTTCAGTTCTCGGTTAAATCTCCGTGTGTGAGAACCCGCACTTACCCAGCATTACTTTATTCTTTTTATTCGTGCTTCTTGAATTTTCCAACGTATTACATTTTCTTGTATTCTTATATGTAAATCCTGAGATCTTGATATTTTAATAAATAATACTTTTTAAGTATTTACTGATCATTGATAATAAATTATCTGGAATTATAAAATTTCTTATTTTATTTTTCCCATATTTATTTAAATCAAAGTTTTTCATTTAAAATAACCCGCGTGCGTTTTACAACGAGTTTATTCAAAAACAATGTACAACGAGAATTCCTAGTGATCGCGATACCGACGGATGCCTAACATTTTATATTTTATTATCGATTATTTCGATAATTAATATTTTCGATGATGTCGTTTTAATTTCGTATTAAGTCGTGTCGGGAAATCATATAATCATTTTTACGATGCATTGTAACTTCTGAAAAGTATTTTTACGAAACCCGAGCCCCGTAAATATTTTCAATATTTACCAATAACCATTTTCTACCCTTTAAAACTATTAATTGTTTTAAGTCTTAAAGTTTTATACTTGGCGATATTGGACCCTTCACTTAACTAGCCATATAAAAGCCTTTTATTTCCACTAAAAAACACACATACAAGTTTTTTTATACAAATCAAACACACACTCCCTCCCCTCTTTCTTTTCTCTTCATCACCTTCAACCACAAACACCCCTTAATCACCAAATTTTATCATGAATCTCTTGATTCTAAATTAAGACCCATCCTTAAATTGTTCTTGTGATTCTAATGGTACCAAATTCAAGCACATGCATCAACTTTCAAGAAATTTTATAATTCCATGGTGGATTTGTGTTTTGATCATCTTGCATGTAAGGTTTTTGGTAAAATCTTCATGTTTTCATGTTAAAAAGTCTAAGTTTTTATTTTGATCTTTTGATTTTGATGCATGCATGTGTTTAGGAGTGTGTTTGGTTGATGGGTTTCATAGTATGATGATCCTAGAGATATGGGAATGATTATATTTGGTGGGAAAATTGATTTGACATGTTTTCTAAATGTATAATTTGGGACAGCAACTTTAAACAGTTTGTTTCGTGGGTTTAAGGTCTGTGAAAGGCTAAGATTATTTGATATTGTTGTAGAGTTTTCCGAGACATTCGTTATGGTATAAGATAGAGCTTCTAAGTCATTACGAGTCAAAAGTTATGCTAGTTTTAATTTTCGTGTACCGGGAGACGCAAGTCGGCACAATCCGAAATTGTGGCTGATTTTGGGTCGACTCTCGGGGACTTTAGACTTGGTTAGATAGTTGATACTACTGATTTTCAAAGTTTATAAACTGAGTTTGATGAGTCTAGTAGTGATTTCAAAAGACGGATGGTCGAGTTAGTACTTTTAAAGTGGTCCAAACGGTTTTATAAAACAAGTGTACAAATCTGTCTCAAATTTGGAGTCGAGTAAAGTGTCGAGCTGATGGATTTTAAAGTGTGAAATTTGGCTCAAATTTTGGTGAGGTCTTATACAGGTTATAAGTGACCTTGACACCAATTTTCATCTAAAACGGACAAGTCTATATAGGGTAGATCGGTGTGTACATTCGGGGTGTACTTGCTGATTTTTATTTTGGACACTTAGTTCAATGTTTGTGTTGCGTGAGTTTGAGTATTCACCATCGTACATGGTGAATTACTCAAGTGATTAGTCATTATATAAATGACTTAGCTACTGGTCCAATTAAGGTTAAATGATAGTTTGACTTGCGTTGACTTGACGTCGTATAACGGGTAAATTTCAAGTGCAAGTGTTTAAACGAGTAACGTTGGTTAGTATGAATTCATTTGGTTCGTGTCAATAGTTTTGAAACATGAGTACTTTGAAAACATTTGAGTCATATTATATTTGGTACATATCTATATTCGAGTTCGATTCTTAACGCGCGCCTTATTTTGATAGGTTGCGGTTTTCGTGTTTCCCCGGGCATCCATATCGTCGGTGATCGTCTACCACTACCGTTTCTACTCAGTTGCTGAGTACCGTGATTGACTTACCTCGTGGCTAAGGTGAGTTCATAGCCCATTTTTACTTGTACATGGTTTCTAAACACGGGGTGAGATTTTACATGGTGGAACACAACCAAATTAAAAACTGTATTGCTATCCATAACTTGTATGTTATCCAGAACGTGTATGCTTTACAGATGATTTCAATGGTATTATTAGACTTTAGCCTTGAGTTTCCTCTACTATCATGAACCGTTAATTGTCCCGTATGCTTTGCGCTAAGCGCGAATGTTGTGGGCGGATCCATCGGGATTGACAATCCCCGTCCCGATTACCTTGACGCACTAATATTCGTTTATACTTGAGTATTTAGGCTGAATACTCCCTAGAGGAATTTACATTTGAGTTAAGCTTCGGTTCATGAGACTAAACAACAATAATATGCATCGTGACTATGGACGTACATAGTTAACCCCCCTATTACGTGTTTTACAAATTCTATTGTGTTCCACACGTTTACTGCTAAACCTATGAATATCACTCAACTTTATGTTGACGATTTTACATGTTTAATCTCAGGTATTATTACTTAGCTTTGCTTGGATGGGAGCACGCAGGATATTATCGCAGCTTGGAGATTTCTGTGATGCTTTAAAAAGACTGTTTTTAGTAAAAACTATCAGGAGTTTTTTCTATCTTTTGGGCAACTTTATGTTATAAATTGAGACGAAATAATATAACATTCCGCTTCTAAAACTCTGGGACCTATGTTTAAAAACTCTGACTATTTATGATGTAATGTACATGTTTTTATTTTGTCAGCTTTGTATGAACTGTAATTCATTGTTTCTTGTACTACGACGTGTTACCCTCTCGTTGCGTAGTTGTTCCATATCCGATTTTGGGGGTCTCTGAAATTAAGATTTTGCTAGTTGAAAAAGTTCGTTTCTCGTAATCTTCTCGAATTGATTTCCGGTTCAAAGTGTGACTCAGTCGTTCTTGGTAGAAAAATAAGAAAGGTTTGGTTGTCTAAAACTAATTTAAAATAAAGACTTGGAACGATAAAAATAAAGACGGTAAAAAGAAATACTGAAAGATAAAAACTTGACGGGAAATTAATTACGAGAAATTAAAAACGTGACGAGAAATAAAAAGCAAACTTAAAAGTAAATAAGGCAAACTTAAGCTTAAACTAAACGCAAGTAAATAAAAAGTGCAACTAAGTAAAAAGGCTGGAAAAATAAAGTTTAAAATTTAAAGACATAAACTTCAAATAAGCTAAAACTGAAATTACAAAACTAAGAAAAACTGCTCATCCGGAATACTCCATTCATCCGGAATAAATCCTTCATTCGGAACAAATTCCTTCATCCGGAATAAATTCCTTCATTCGGAACAAAGTGGTTCATTCGGAACAAATTCCTTCATTCGGAACAAAGTGGTTCATTCGGAACAAATTCCTTCATTCGGAATGTAGGCTTCATCCGGAATATACGGCATCATCCGGAATAAACATTGATTCGGAACAAAAATGCTGATTCGGAATAATAACTAGAAAACATTGATTCGGAATAAAAATTAAGTAAGCTTCATTCGGAACATCCCTTCATCCGGAATATTGATTATTCCGGATAAAGACACTGATTCGGAATACTTATTACAATAAGCTCATTCGGAACAATTTAAATCAAAGGTTAATTCGGAACATTTCCTTGATCCGGAATAAAATGAAAGACAATGCTTGGTTCGGAATAATTTCACTAATTCGGAATCTGGGCAAAACAAATAGTGCGAAGAACAAGGAAAAGATGAAGGGACGAATTCAATCAAAACGAACCAAATCAAACCAAAATATTAAACCAAAATAACCACTGAACATCAACTAACAATAATCAATCAAAACAAATCACCAAAACTAACAAATTTAACCAAATCAATCAAACCCCACTTGATTGAAAACCATAAAAATAGAAGAACATAAAGATTAAGATTAAGATCAAACAAAGAAAGGTAGATGAGAGATTAACAATAAAAGTAAAGATTCAATAACAACTAAAAGTAAACTTACTTGAATTAAAGGAATTAAAGGTGCAAGACAATGTAATTAAAGGTGCAAGTAATTAAGGTGCAAGTAAGAAAAAAATGGAAGAGCATAGTTTGTCAAACTAGCCAACAAGAAAAAATGAAAGCCTAAGGATCCTATTTATAGTGGATTAGGGAGGTGCTTAGTGGAAGCTTCCTCCCCTCTTTCTTTTTTCTTTAATTGCTTGATTAGTCCTTAATCTTCTTAAATCTTCGACTTTTGAATTTGTCTCGGGATTAATAAACTCGTCTTGTAATTTCTTTAATAAATTAGACTTGAGTTCTTCGGCTTTTAGTAAACTTCCGTCTTTTGAATCTTTCTTCGATAAATCTTCATAATTGGTCTTGGACTTCCGTTCTTTTTGCACTCTTGATTTCTTGACTTCGTCTTTTGTCTTTTTCTTCGATAAAAGCCCGTGAATGCCCGTGTTTTCTCCCCTTTTCACATTTTCGTCCTAAATCACAACAAAAACACAAACCACGCATAATTCCGACATTTACGACATAAATACACGTTTTAGCTTGGTTATTATTGTAGTTAAGTGGTAAAAAGGATGGGTGTTTACACACTATCAAATCCCCTACACTTGACCATTGCAATGTCCTCATGCAATGCATTAGTTTCAAAGCACGATTACATTTTTCATCATAATCAATCCATATTGGCCTTTATTAAAGAGATAGAAAATTATAAACATTCAAAGTAAAGAAATCAAAAACATACCTTCGGGTTTTGGAAATGTCATGAATGATCATCATCCTCAAGTTTTCACATTCTCCAAACCAAGCTTAAAAACGAGATCATTGTTATTATAAGTTAGCAAACTAAAATGAACTCATGTGGGCCAATTATTTACTTAGACTCCCTTATTCTTAGATGTATCTCTTATATTTTATAATTGTCTTGAATGATCACGAGGATGCATTGTTGACTTATTTCGATAGTTATGAAGGCTGAAAATAAAGTGGGATGATTTAATCAATAGTTAGCTAAAGGACAAAATCTTTTAAAACTGCTTCTCGGCACCTCATAAAGTTCATATCTTGGCATAACTCGCTTCGCGATTTGAGACCTTTCTCGGACCGATATTTGGCAGCGACTTCATACTTCAAATCTTGAGAGACGTTCATGAAATAATGGTCTTTTCTTCATAATAGGAATTTCTTCACTTGAAGTTTTGAGAGATTCTTCATACTTGGACCACGACTTCTTCATTTTTCTCCAATCTTTATTTAGGATTTTGATTTACAACGATCCGCCTCCTTTTTGGACTTGGATCTATTTATCCTCATACCTTGTTAGGGCCTTTTTGGATAGACTTCTTCATGATCTTTACAGGAGTATTTGCTTTTCATCGTTTGTCTCGATCCTTCATATTGATCTTTGATAAATGATTCTTCACATCACTTTGGATCTTTAGCAACAAAATTGTAGCCCTCATGCCTTGTTAGGGCCTTTTCGGACTCGCCAATCTTCGCATCCCGCTTCAATAAGTTATGCCTTGGCTATGAACTCTAATCCATACCGAGCAACTTTTAAACGATCTTGGGCTAGAAGCTAAGTAACTTTTCAAATCGTACAACCTTATTTATTGCAGATAAATTTATTAGCAAGCGATGGGAGAATAGGCTTATAATTAACTCACATAAATTCACGAAAGAATACCAAACTTATAACTGACTCCATCATCTCTCGTTCTCCACAGTTTAAAATCTCAAGGAATGAGACTCGTGGATGCTTAGCCTATTAAATCAAAGTTTTGGTTTTCGAGTCGTCTATAGGATCTTGCAAACTCTTAGACTTTCTCAAGTTTAGAAATCGCGTTTTAAAGTTCCCTTGATAAACAACTCTCTAGGATCAATTATAGGAACTTGCGAAAAGTTCTTGTTCTTAACGCGTGAGAGTTAAGACTTTCGCGTTTTATAGATCCCTAAATAAAAGCCTAGCAAAACTTGACTTAAACACGTTAAGGATACTAGCTAGAGTAAACTTAGATAAGTAAACTCGGGTTGAGTCAAAAGATTCACAACGTTTGAAAATTAAAACCACTTTATTAAAAATTTTATTCTAGCAAATAAGGAAAATAACTATACAAAGGGAAAAACTAATAGGCCAAAATAGATCAAAAATTTTGAAAAATGTCGAAAAAATTGATTTTCCGGTTAATATGAGGACAAATACAAGGAAAAGACCACTTAACTTCGATAGAAGTCCCCCCTACACTTGATATAAACATTGTCCTCAATGTTTAAGCATGTGGGAGTAAACTCCCCTACACTTAGGACATTGTGTACTTTGTTTAAATCTCGCTAAGGAAAAGACAACTAAAGAGATTCCTATTTTAATATTGAGAAATATAAAATAGTGAATCGAAAAGAGTTTAGGATAGAACCAGGAAGACGGAAACTCTGAATCACGGGTCGTCAAAAGTCATCAAGAGTGTGTCTTTGAAGCTCTAATCCCTGCACATGATAAGAAAGAAAACAAGAAACACCAACGGGGCTCCCCCTACACTTATGGTGAAAACAGGTAAAGATAGATAGATAATTGGGTTGCCTCCCAAAAAGCGCTTGTTTATATTAACCGAGTCACGAGCCTGGCTCGTCCCCGAATTAAATGGTCTATGGGGAAGCCTCGAATGTAATACCGGGATCAAAGACCTTGTCCTCGTTCCCGTAGGACATCAACAAAGGAGAGGCGGGGGGATAAGTCTTGAATGGGAGAAAAGTCCTTTCAACATACGAGAAGTATGTTAAATCGAGATCCACGGGAGGTGGGTGGGTAAAGTAATCACATTGTCATCCCCCAAAGACAATGGATGCTGAGCACTCGGCAAAGCCGTAATGTTATCAATCATGAAATAGTGAATGTCACCTCCCGGGTCAAAGAACTCATCCTCCGTAATAGTGGCTACATGGGAGGATGAAAGGTGCTCGGGAGGGGGATTTAGGACAATACCTTCCTGCAGCAAATTATCAAAAATAATATCCCCCTCCGTGTCATCATCATCAATACCCGGAGGTATTGAGTGAATGTCGATTTCTTCCAGCGGTCATTATCTTCAACAGGAGGAATAGATGGAGGTAAAGACTCAGAAAGAGGAGGAGAAGTCAACTCTTCGATTTGAGCAATAAGAAGATGCACTTTCCGTAATCTGTCGCGGAGAATCACGTCTTCCACCTCATCTTCAAGAGCAAGTTCATCGGTGAACTTCTCGTAAGCCGGAGAGAATAAATCGTCATCGCCCGCATCTCCCGGTGGAGATTGAAAAATTTCAAAGGTGAAATTCTCATAGCGTGGAGAAAAATCGGTATCATCAGGATCGACCTCCTCTTGCGGAAGAGCAACGTCTTCCTCAGACTCCATAGCAGTCGGTATGTCACAAACCTCATCATCAAAGAATTTTTCGAGACCAAAACCACTAATCTCACTCAATGAATCATAATCCTTAGACGCATTAGGAATATCGAGAGTAGGAGCAGCAACTTCAGTAGATAAGTCGAGAGCGTAGACATCATCGTCGTCATCATTATCATAATAGACGGGACCATTCCAATTAGGAGTGACATGGTCGGCTAACTCTTCCTTGATAACCTCCACATCTTTAAGAAGCTCATGAAGCAATTTTTGTTGTTCATCTCCCCGAGTATGTTCAATTAAACCAATTCTATCCCACGCTGTAATTAAACATTTTGGTGTAGAAAAGAAGGGAAAACAACCAAATTGGCTCAAAAAGGTGTTGGTGGATTTCAAGATTTCGTCACCATCAAGCAAGGTTGCCTTTCCTGATGCAAGTCAGCTCGGATTTGAGCTAAACTTTCTAGAACATGGTTCAAAGAAGTGAGTTGTTGGTCAAGACTAATTTGCTGAGAGGATTGATGATTGAGGGTGTGATGTGGGGGCTCAAAGTTATACACACTGACGAAATTTTCTCAAAGACCTTCGAAGGATCACAAGAAGAAGCATCGTGAGGGCCCCCACAAATATAGCACCACGGGTATGGAGAAAAACCGGGTGCGTCATGTGGAAAGCTATTACCATTGTCATAATTGTAACCCGGTTCTTACCCATGACCATACGGGTATCGAATCGGGCACGAAACATGCCAATGAGAATCGCTTCCACAATACATGCAATAGGAAGGAGTAAGTTCATTAGAAGTAAAGGATGAGTTAATCGAATTACACGATGGACAAAATCCTATTTGTGAATCGATGGAAATGGGAGGAAGGTCTCTTCCGCATCGCTCGCATGAACACCATTGACATGATGCGCCCCCATATAGTCGTCTCCAACACCCGACGCAATGGACATAAGAATCCATAAAGAAAAATAGATAAGCAAGAAGAATATTTTTGGTGCAAAACTTTGAAAAAGAAATGCTTGTTATGATTTTTCAAATGTTTTTGGGATTTTTGAAAATTTTTGACACGAAAAATAACATTCACGAGTGAACGGATCCCAAAATCCAAGGCGTCTCTCACAAAAAACCGTTAATCTTCACAAAAAGAGCCGGCAGCGGCGCCATTTGAAATTAAGATTTTGCTAGTTGAAAAAGTTCGTTTCTCGGTATCTTCTCGAATTGATTTCCAGTTCAAAGTGTGACTCAGTCGTTCTTGGTAGAAAAATAAGAAAGGTTTGGTGTCTAAAACTAATTTAAAATAAAGACTTGGAACGATAAAAATAAAGACGGTAAAAAGAAATAATAAAAGATAAAAACTTGACGGGAAATTAATTACGAGAAATTAAAAACGTGACGAGAAATAAAAAGCAAACTTAAAAGTAAATAAGGCAAACTTAAACTTAAACTAAAGGCAAGTAAATAAAAAGTGCGACTAAGTAAAAAGGCTGGAAAAATAACGTTTAAAATTTAAAGACATAAACTTCAAATAAGATAAAACTGAAATTACAAATCTAAGAAAAACTGCTCATCCGGAATACTCCATTCATCCGGAATAAGTCCTTCATTCGGAACAAATTCTTTCATCCAGAACAAATTCCTTCATTCGGAACAAAGTGGTTCATTCGGAACAAATTCCTTCATTCGGAACAAAGTGGTTCATTCGGAACAAATTCCTTCATTCGGAATGTAGGCTTCATCCGGAACATACGGCTTCATCCGGAATAAACATTGATTCGGAACAAAAATACTGATTCGGAATAATAACTAGAAAACTTTGATTCGGAATAAAAATTAAGTAAGCTTCATTCGGAACATCCCTTCATCCAGAATATTGATTATTCCGGATAAGGACACTGATTCGGAATACTTATTACAATAAGCTCATTCGGAACAATTTAAATCAAAGGTTCATTCAGAACATTTCCTTGATCCGGAATAAAATGAAAGACAATGCTTGGTTCGGAATAATTTCACTGATTCAGAATCTGGGCAAAACAAATAGTGCGAAGAACAAGGAAAAGATGAAGGGACGAATTCAATCAAAACTAACCAAATCAAACCAAAAGATTAAACCAAAATAACCACTAAACATCAACTAACAATAATCAATCAAAACAAATCACCAAAACTAACAAATTTAACCAAATCAATCAAAACCCACTTGATTGAAAACCATAAAAATAGAAGAACATAAAGATTAAGATTAAGATCAAACAAAGAAAGGTAGATGAGAGATTAACAATAAAAGTAAAGATTCAATAACAATTAAAAGTAAACTTACTTGAATTAAAGGAATTAAAGGTGCAAGACAATGTAATTAAATGTGCAAGTAAGAAAAAAATGGAAGAGCATAGTTTGTCAAACTAGCCAACAAGAAAAAATGAAAGCCTAAGGATCCTATTTATAGTGGATTAGGGAGGTGCTTAGTGGAAGCTTCCTCCTCTCTTTCTTCTTTCTTTAATTGCTTGATTAGTCCTTAATCTTCTTAAATCTTCGACTTTTGACTTTGTCTCGGGATTAATAAACTCGTCTTGTAATTTCTTCAATAAATTAGACTTGAGTTCTTCGGCTTTTAGTAAACTTTCGTCTTTTGACTTTTTCTTCGATAAATCTTCAGAATTGGTCTTGGACTTCCGTTCTTTTTGCACTCTTGATTTCTTGACTTCGTCTTTTGTCTTTTTCTTCGATAAAAGCCCGTGAATGCCCGTGTTTTCTCCCCTTTTCATATTTTCGTCCTAAATCACAACAAAAACACAAACTACGCATAATTCCGACATTTACGACATAAAATACACGTTTTGGCTTGGTTATTATTGTAGTTAAGTGGTAAAAAGGATGGTGTTTACACACCTATCAGTCTCACAGAGTGGTATCAGAGCGATGGTTATAGGGAACTGAGTCATTTTTCAAAAACTTAGTCTATAACCGAAAGTTCAAATATTTCATGTTTTAAGTGTCAACCACAGAATCTGCCAATGTTGTTCGATATCTGCGCGGGTAACTCTCTAATCCTTATTATTTTCTTTTAATTATCGTTATAGCATTTCATCTCTTGATATCATGTTGAAATATTACATTACCCTAATGACGATAATTACTATGTCTTTTCAAAGCCTATGTGCTTTATGGATTATCATTCGTTATTACTGTGATTACATCTGATTTTACTGTATTTCTGGAATTCTTGTTCTTGTGAACTGATCTGGTTACGTTGATTTTATATCCTTATGACGTTACATACTTGTATTCAGAGCGCGTGTACTGCCGACTTTTCATGCTCATTATTCTGAGTACTATTGTTATTTCATATATGTGTGATACGATTGACCTCATATACTCATTCGTTTTGAACCCTCTGTTTTTCTCAGCTCACTGTTACATGCCGTGTATACTCTCGCGATACCATTGTTCGGGATTAAATAAGTGTTGTTTTCGATGAACTTCTGATTTTCATTCTACTACCGTACGTGTTGCGCTCATTGTTTAATTTCTTTAAAATATCTATTTAGATACCCAATTTTCTTTCCGACCATTTGTAATTGAATGTCTAGCCTATAGACCATTGTGTAGCTCAATGTGTCTTTGAAAAAGACTAAAAGCCATCGTGTGAGTCACATATCTCGAAGCATCCGTTGAATCAGTGCTGAATAATATCGTGGGTTTTCATAATCTTGATTGACCTTTACGTCACCGTTTTACACGACACTTGTACATGGATTACATCTTATTTCATTGACCATTTTACGTTTCGACTTCGACTTACAACATCCATTGTACCTTGAACACATGATCGTCATTTATTATGTGACAACTGTTTGGAATACTATCCTACTTGCATCCTCCTTTTTTTCATTAAACCTCCTCGCCTCAGGAGTGTGACTTGTTAATATTTTGTTTCTCTCTCGGTATATCTTGTGATTTTGGAAAATCACGCCGCCAGGAGACCTTCCTGCATTGCATCTTGCAGCCGAAGACACGGATGATATGCGTCGTTTCTTATCTCTCAGATTATCGTTGGCATTCTTGAACCATTTTCATACTGTGTTTTCTTTACATGATTAATTATACAGTTTATCTTCTTTCGTCTTTATGGAATCCACAAGTCTTGTGTGTACATTCATTCTGGGTTATTATGAAATTTGATTTAATTTCAAGCTATGTCGAAAAATAAACGTTGTACAGAAACTTTACAGGGAATTTAACAGTGTCGAGAAAATATTTTTATAACTTAGACAATATATATATATATATATATATATATATATATATATATATATATATATATATATATATATATATATATATATATATATATATATATATATATATATATATATATATATATATATATATATATATATATATATATATATATATATATATATATATATATATATATATATATATATATATATATATATATATATATATATATATATATATATATATATATATATATATATATATATATATATATATATATATATATATATATATATATATATATATATATATTTCTACCCGTTGAGACGTCCATTTAGGACATAAAATTTTGGCCAATAAACATTAAAATCGAGCAGGTTATGCTCATTTGAGATTGTGAAATTTAAGAACTTATTTTTGCGTAGTTCTAAAATATCGTTTTGCTGACAGATTTAATGCAAGGGCATTTTTGTCCATTTTTGGTCCGTTTCAAGTCCCGAGTAAAACTAGAAAGTTGTTAAAAACATCGTTTTACACCAAATTACTCTAGATTTCGAGTCTTAAAATGTCATTTACTGAATCAATTGGTCTAGTCAAACCCCAAAAGTCAAACCCAAAAAGTCAAAGTTGACTAAAAAGGTCAAAGCTGATAGAAGTTAAAAACATGATTTGAAGCATATTAAGTTCGTGTGAGCTCGTAAAACTGTAACTAATGACATTTTACAACCATGAAACATTGATTGTGTTTGAAAATGTTTACAAATAATAACTTGAGCTAGGTCATACATAAATCTTGAACTTTTAGGAACCAAGTGATTTGACAAACTGATACCCTACTTTCTTAAAAGTATATTATTGTCAAATTAATCGCGATGTGCACATATGGATTCCTTATTCCTTTCTTTTATTTATGATTTAATTGTCATTCTATTTTCTTTCTTTGCTTCTATCGTACCACTGAATTGGACCGAGGCTGAAGTTCTTGCTTTCGTATCGTTCGTTACCATCTTGACACGTGTCTCTTGACGATTCCTGTTAAACCTCTTAAAACCTTATCACCTTGTAACCATTTCGTTGACTGTCTTGAACTACTCCTTATTTCACTCTTGTAACCCACTCGCTACTTTATAAACTATTGTCATGTTACCATATAAATCAAACTGGTCTTGTTTGCGAATCATTTTACAAAAGGTTTCATTTGGGCTTTCTTAAATAATTGAATGTTGTCTTATAAAATTAATTTATATTAATTTTACAATGTATTTTCACAAATTGTTCTACCTTGGGTCTTGTAAAGAATCTTGTAACATTACAATTGTTGAATTAAATATCTAGCCAGTAACCTATTGGCAAATAGTTTCATAAACTATTTTGATTTATGTTTTTACAAATGCTATTATATACATATTTTAAATCATATGATATGTAATACTGGTTTGACGAAGCTGAGCATAGCATTGCTAGTCCTAAATTATGCATGGCTTGATCACCTATGCTTAATTTAGAAGGAGCCATGCAAGGCCGAATAGTAGTCACCTTAAATATTTGGCTAGGAACCAAATTTTTAATTATATTTCTTAAAAATTTAGATAAATGTAAATTTTGAAAACTTTTACATCTTATGCGGGTAACAACAGTTCGCGACATACACTTATGAACCCTTATCTTTTCTTGAACAAAGTACATGCCTCAAGCACAGATTCCTTACTCAGTGATCTTTGCTTTACTTGTTACCTCATCATCCTCATGATACAATTTTCGTTACCATTTGCCTAAATTCTTACCATTGATACCAGACTTGAAAGTTTCAACGTTGTTATGCTTCTATGATCGACCATCTCTATCTATCTTGGTAGAACTACGAAACGTCTCTGGACGCGATTAATGATTTATGATTGGATGTGAACGATGATTTTGTGTAATTGTCATGATGTGTGTTAGAATTTGTCGTCTTGAAATTCATTCGTGTGAATCATGTGTTGATTTCGCCTTTCATTACTAATGTTGTTCATTTTACTGGAATTACTCTCAGGTGACTTCTTAATAATTTTCTGTGATTCGAAAATTTATTGTGTGGCTTTCCTCTTTCGATCGGGTATCAACCACCGAGAACTTAATAAGCCGTTATTGGTGTCATCAACTGCACTCAAGAAGTGATGACTTGCTATAATTCTTGTTTCTTATTATTTTATCATCGACGCGTCTAGTCTATCACGTCTGTTAAGAGTTGACACGACTTCCGTTTTATTCCCTCGTGCTATTGCTTGTATACTAATTGTTGATCGATATTCGTTTCATAATCATTTGCTATTTTGTCACTTTCTGAAAACTAGAAACTGTTACGTGTTTATCGTTTGATATCTTAAACACTTTCTTGAATTTCTAAAAATTATTATTAATTTTTAAGAACGTTTTATACATTTTACCAAATGTTTAATTGTCAAAATACCCATTTCAAGTTTAATATCGAATCTGTACATGCTCTTGGGTAAATTTATAACTTATGTTTAAACAGTGTCAAGTTGTATCTTTTAAAGTAATTGATTTTATCATACTTTACTGTCAACCTAATGAAATTATTAAATTAATTTATAATTTGTAACAATGATTCTAAATAACTTGAAAAAAACCTGATTTTCCTAATGGTAACGATAAACCTGAGTTTTTAACGATAATTTCATGTAGTCACCCGAAAAGCTCTTAAGCTGATCAAAATAACTATTTGAACTGAGTTACTTTTACTTTGAAATCCTGATCAAGAAAAAGATTTGACAACTGTTTACCCACTCATTTTATATGAAGTTGATTTTTAAATCACTACATCTTGTAAAATTTTCTTTTAATAAAGAAAATATTTAAAACTAGGTTTTAAAGTAATACCAAAATACTAGACAACTGGTTGTAACAGATTGTATTTTAAATGATCATATGTTATTCATTTTTCCCTTCTATTTCGCTTGTGACTAGATTCTTACATTTTAAGATTTTCACGTTTTACAGGTACACGATTTGCGACCCCTTGTTGATTTACAATCTTGGTTCATTTTATCGCACTTTGCCTGTTTAAGCGATTCTTGTTAGTTTATCACACGTATTTCCAACAACTCTATCTCTCGATGTATCTCCGTAATGAAAGATCGTTATCCTAATCCAAGACTGAAAAGTTATACGAAAAGGAGTTAAGAAACTGAAGCATAGCGAATTCTAACCGTTAAGATTCGTCGTGGTACGGAAATTACCTTGGAAGCAATGAATTTTGTTCTACACTTGGTACCTCCTCTTGTTTGCATCTTCTACTGTTTTCAGGAGAGCTTTGGGGACCAGAGTTCCTTTAGGGGAGAAGACTGTGAGAACCCGTACTTACCCAACATTACTTTATTCTTTTTATTCGTGCTTCTTGAATTTTCCAACGTATTACGTTTTCTTTTATTCTTATATGTAAATCCCGAGATCTTGATAAATAATACTTTTTAAGTATTTACTGATCATTGATAATAAATTATCTGGATTATAAAATTTCTTATTTTATTTTTCCCATATTTATTTTTCCAACAAACACCCCTTAATCACCAAATTTTATCATGAATCTCTTGATTATAAATTAAGACTCATCCTTAAATTGCTCTTGTGATTCTAATGGTACCAAATTCAAGCACATGCATCAACTTTCAAGAAATTTTATAATTCCATGGTGGATTTGTGTTTTGATCATCTTGCATGTAAGGTTTTTGGTAAAATCTTTATGTTTTCATGTTAAAAAGTCTAAGTTTTTATTTTGATCTTTTGATTTTGATGCATGCATGTGTTTAGGAGTGTGTTTGGTTGATGGGTTTCATAGTATGATGATCCTAGAGATATGGGAATGATTATATTTGGTGGGAAAATTGATTTGACATGTTTTCTAAATGTATAATTTGGGAAAGCAGCTTTAAACAGTTTGTTTCGTGGGTTTAAGGTCTGTGAAAGGCTAATATTATTTGATATTGTTGTAGAGTTTTTCGAGACGGTCGTTTTGGTATAAGATAGAGCTTCTAAGTCATTACGAGTCAAAAGTTATGCTAGTTTTAATTTTCGTGTACCGGGAGACGCAAGTCGGCACAATCCGAAATTGTGGCTGATTTTGGGTCGACTCTCGGGGACTTTAGACTTGGTTAGATAGTTTATACTACTGATTTTCAAAGTTTACAAACTGAGTTTGATGAGTCTAGTAGTGATTTCAAAAGACGGATGGTCGAGTTAGTACTTTTAAAGTGGTCCAAACGGTTTTACAAAACAAGTGTACAAATCTATCCCAAATTTGGAATCGAGTAAAGTGTCGAGCTGATGGATTTTAAAGTGTGAACTTTGGCTCAAATTTTGGTGAGGTCTTATACAGGTTATAAGTGACATTGACACCAATTTTCATCTAAAATGGACAAGTCTAGATAGGGTAGATCGGTGTGTACATTCGGGGTGTACTTGCTGATTTTTATTTTGGACACTTAGTTCAATGTTTGTGTTGCGTGAGTTTGAGTATTCATCATCGGACATGGTGACTTACTCAAGTGATTAGTCATTATATAAATGACTTAGCTACTGGTCCAAGTACGGTTAAAGGGTAGTTTGACTTGTGTTGACTTGGCGTCGTATAACGGGTAAATTTCAAGTGCAAGTGTTTAAACGAGTAACGTTGGTTAGTATGAATTCATTTGGTTCGTGTCAATGGTTTTGAAACATGAGTACTTTGAAAACATTTGAGTCATATTATATTTGGTACATATCGATATTTGAGTTCGAGTCTTAACGCGCGCCTTATTTTGATAGGTTGCGGTTTTCGTGTTTCCCCGGGCATCCATATCGTCGGTGATCGTCTACCACTACCGTTTCTACTCAGTTGCTGAGTACCGTGATTGACTTACCTCGTGGCTAAGGTGAGTTCATAGCCCCTTTTTACTTGTACATGGTTTCTAAACACGGGGTGAGATTTTACATGGTGGAACACAACCAAATTAAAAACTGTATTGCTATCCATAACTTGTATGTTATCCAGAACGTGTATGCTTTACAGATGATTTCAATGGTATTATTGCTTTTAGACGTTAGCCTTGAGTTTCCTCTCCTATCGTGAACCGTTAATTGTCCCGTATGCTTTGCGCTAAGCGCGAATGTTGTGGGTGGATCTATCGGGATCGACAATCCCCGTCCCGATTACCTTGACGCACTAATATTCGTTTATACTTGAGCATTTAGATTGAATACTCCCTAGAGGAACTTACATTTGAGTTAAGCTTCGGTTCATGAGACTAAACAGCAATAATATGCATCGTGACTATGGACGTACATAGTTAACCCCCCATTACATGTTTTACAAATTCTGTTGTGTTCCACACGTTTACTGCTAAACCTATGAATATCACTAAACTTTATGTTGACGATTTTACATGTTTAATCTCAAATATTATTACTTAGCTTTGCTTGGATGGGAGCCCGTAGGATATTATCGTAGCTTGGAGATTTCTGTGATGCTTTAAAAAGACTGTTTTTAGTAAAAACTATCGGGAGTTTATTCTATCTTTTGGGCAACTTTATGTTATAAATTGAGACGAAATAATATAATTTTCCGCTTCTAAAACTCTGGGACCTATGTTTAAAAACTCTGACTACTTATGATGTAATGTACATGTTTTTATTTCGTCAGCTTTGTTTGAACTGTAATTCATTGTTTCTTGTACTATGACGTGTTACCCCCTCGTTTCCTAGTTGTTGCATGTCAGATTTTGGGGGTCTCACACCGTGTGCTTTCATTGATGGTTTTCTTTTGCCCAAGGCCGATGTCGCAACGCAATGGATCAAGGTTATTCCAATCAAAGTTAATGTGTTCGCTTGGAAGGTTTTTTTGGATGCTTTGCCTATTAGATTCAACATGTCTCTTCGAGGAATTGACATTCCCTCGATTCTTTTCCTTATTTGCAACTTAGTTGTGGAAACTTCTTTTAATATTTTATTTTCGTGCTCGATGGTTCGCAATGTATGGCGCAGATTTTTGATTTGGGAACTCAGTGACACTGCTTACCACTCCTACAATGAGTGGCTTCTTTGGCTTGTTAACATTTGTCTTCCTAAACAATTGAACCATTTTCTCGAAAGCTCTTGTTATGTGATGTGGTGGCTTGTTTGGAAGTTCAGAAAAAATCTGCTCTTCAGCGACTTTACTATTAAACTGGTTACTCTTTTCGATGATGTAGTCCAAATGTTATACTTATGGATGAATAACCTATCTAAGTCTCAGTTTAATTGGAACTCTTGGCATAAAAGTCCCAATTGTATTAGACTATTAGTTTGTAATCTTTTCTAGCTCATTACTAGTGTTATAATAAAATCTTGGCTGTTCAAAAAAAGAATGTTAGATGTTATGTCAATATAGCATACCTTTTTAGTTTTGATCCGAATTAAGTTGTTACATAAATCATAAATGTATAGATTGTTTACAAAACAACAAATTAACATATATCTAAAGAGTTGAGTTATTTTGTAACCTTCTTTTTATTTGCAAGCAAGGGAACTAATACTATTCATTCATTACCTAAGATTAAATTACATGAAAAAAACACAGAGGGACTATTTTTGCCAAAATGTCAAAAAATGCAAAAAAAGATGGAGGGACTTGAAACTAGGATTTTGAATGTCAATTAAAGTTCGTTTATCGTTCCTCGACTCACTCGAATTTGATTTCCAATTAACGTAACGACTAAGATTTGGTTTTGCTAAATAATAATTTTTGGTATTTTTAAACTAATTTAAAACTACTAATTAATTAATTATCTAAACAATTTAAAAACTATTTTAAACTAATTTATATAAAAACTTTTAAATGAAATCTATTTTTAAATGAAACTTAAACTATGTAAAAAGACTATTTTTAAAAAGAAAACTTTAAATCTAAATTTGAAAACTAATTAATTTAAACTAAAGACTTTAAAATAAAAACAATTTTAAAATAAAATGAAAACAATGAAAATAAATTTTAAAACTATTTAAAATAAAATCAAAATATTTTTTTTTAGTCTTTTTTTTTTAAAACTGAATTAAAATAAATCTATATAAAACTATTTAAAGTTAAATCTAAAACTTTGTATATAAAATCTAATTAAACAAAACTGCTAAAGAAAATTACTCTATATTAATTTGATACTGCAATAAAAATCACAAGAAGAGTTCTAGACTACTGGTTGGGGTGTTTGACCATTAAGCGAGGGGTCTGGGGTTCGAATCTCGCCCCAGACAAAATTTATGCTATTATTTTTTTTTATATATAGGACAATCAAGTCTTACATACAGATTAATTTAATCTGTATGTTTCAGTAGCAAAAATCAGTAAGTATACAAAATGAGCAAACAGCTGGGCAATAGGCTAAACAGCTATAAGAATATAAACAAACAAGCAGTCCTAATAAAGTATGAAAATAAGCTGATAATCCAAAACCAAAACTAAACAAGGAGAACAAATAAGCCAAACGAAAATAAGCTATAACCCAAATTAAGCAGTTCTAAAAAAAGTAAATACTGACTAAAATGAAAATAGCAAACAATTCATACCAATTCAAACAATAGCAGATCCAAATAAAAAAAGCTGATAATATCAAACTAGCAGATTAAAAAGCATAAAATTAAACAAGAAAGTTTAAAAAGAAAATGAACCGATTGATGAATCCTTTGGGTCGAAGGATGGCGCTGAGCCACCTTGTGAACCAAAATAACCGTCACCTCCTTCGTCTCGAACCAATCGAACCAAACAATTCTTCGAACCAATAAAGGACTTACTCGAACAGTAGCTTAAATATTTTCCTAGTGGGGGAAAATAAATTTACTTTCCTTGATCTTTATTATTATTTTTTTATTATTTTTTTTATATATATATTATTGATATGAGTTTAAACTCATATCCTTTTATCAACAAATAACCCTAAAACATGAAGCAAATTACCAATTTATTTGGCAAAAACAGTGTTATGTGGTATGTTTGTGTTTGTGTATACTTGTGTAGGTAAAAGGATACATTTTCAAGCAAACAAATAAAAATCAAGCTCAAATGGATGAAAAAGACAAAGAAGGATCAAAAGTGACAAGACTTTGAAGTACAAGGACCTATCTTGACAAATTGCCAAAGTTGAAGGACTAAAAGTGCAAATATTGTGAAAGTCAAGATTCAAGTCAAACTTGGTCAACTCTCAAGTCAACTCAGTCAAAGGACCATTTTGTTCAAGAATGAAAGTTAAAGGACCAAATATGTCAAAAGTATGAAGCTGCTAGCTTGAAAATACAATCTGCCAAGTATGAGGACTAATTCTGCCAACATTTGAAAGATATTCAAGTTTTGATCCATGTGACAAAGAATCAGCCAATGAGAAGAGAGGAAGCAAAGCACACGGATTGAATAATTAATTCCCACTCAGCCGACATGCATTTAATACCCAATCACAACAGTGTGATCCGTGTGACGCCTTTTCAGCCAATCACATGCTGACACGTGGCGTCTTCTTCATCAAATAAGTTTGCCAGGATCGCGTTTGAGCTACAAGCTATTTCATGGAAAGATTTCAACACCAAAGTTGATCATTTTGAAGAGACGAACACAATGGTGCAAATCAATTAACATATCATCACTCAATCAAGAAACCCCAAATCCTTGTTCATACCTGCAAATGCAATTGTGCAGAATTGTACACGTGGCAAGTTGGGATTGGTTCTGACACGTCACCAACCCCAACTAACTCCTCCTTCATGCCTATAAATAGATGATAGGACTTCATTTGTAAAATGTAGCCTAGTTTTGTAAAAACACATAGTTCTAAATTTCCTTTCAACTTTCCTTCATTTTTACCCTAGCTACTCAAGAGTCTGACAAACTCTTGAGTTAGTTAGTTAGTTACTTACCTTCCAACAACTTTGTAACCGTTTTTCATTGAATAAAATTCAAATTCATCCTTTCTCGCCAAAACTGTTCTTCCTATTACTGTTCATTACCTGCTGATATTGGATACTTGAGTTGCTGTTTTGTGTTTGTTATGATCATAGATTGATCATAACTGACATTGGAGAAGTTTGTTAGCTGATTGATCAGAACTCAGTTCATTCCATTGGTTTTTGAAGATTTCAAGCAGTATGATGATGATTGTTGATTTGTTAGCAGTTCTTGTTGATTGATTGATTTCCTAGTGATAAGGTGGTGGTTATCACTAGGCTAAGAGAGCTCAGCGCTCCTCTTCTTCTCAGTTGTTTACTCCAATAGGTTTTAAAGTCCTTGTTTTTGTTCCACTCAACAAGTCAAATGCATGTTTCTTTTCATAGTGTAAATTTGATGTCTGCATGATAAAAGTTGTTTAGAGTTGCTAATTGTTTGAATTTTGGTTGCTTGTAGCTTAATCTGCTTACTTGTTCTTAGTTTTTGATTAAGTCTAGTCTTAGCTTATTTTCAGTTGATTTGATACTTGCATCTTATTTGGTCATAGTTGTTCTTAATGCTCACTTTCAGTCTTAAATCATAGCATTTTGAGTATAAAATTTGGTAGTTTAAAGCATTTGATTCAGCTTAATTCAGATCTTAAAAAGTCTTTGTAAGAAGTTTGTAATATCAGTAAAGGAGTGTTTGGGAATAGCTTAAAAAGATTTTTCAAGAGCTGAGTTTTGGATTGTTAGAGGTCATTTGCAGTTAAAAAGTGGTAATAAAGTTTTTCAAGTCATTTACAAGTCATTAAGATAGTCAAACAGGCAAATGGCATCAAAAAGGTTTGGGTTGATTTCAGTCAGTTTGGTCATTTAGAACTTATCATTTTCAGTTGATCAGAGCTCATTCAAAACTTAATGAAATTGTACCAAATTTGTTTCCATTTGTAGCTTATATCATATAGAATTAGAATCCAAGAGCATTTTCTACAGTATTCAATAAGCAGATAGAAATAAGCATAATTCAGATAAGCCAACTTAAGTCAAGTTTCTGTAACTTGAAACTGGAAATCTGTATCTCTTTATTCTCTTCATTAACATGTCCATTTTTCTTCACAAATCCTCTTAAAACATTGAGTTACATGATATTTGAAAGAATCAGCTTTTTGAAAAATAAGCTGGTCAACGCTGGTCAACGATAAGCCCATTTTCAGCTTAATTCAAATTTAGAGCTTATTACTTGATGAAAAATGTTCTAGTTTGATTTCCCGTTCATTAATTGAGTTGCTTAATCAGTTTCATTAAAAAAATCAAGTTGTGACTGTTTAGTTTTTGCTATAGCTTATTTTGAGCTTATTGATAAGCACTCATTTGCTTATTTTGAATCTTTAGCCAATTTCCTTTGACACACGTAGCTTATTTGGGATTTTAAGAGTTTTGAAACTTGTCTCATCAAATTTGGTTCATTAATAAGCTCAAACGAGCTTATTTTCAAGCTTAACCCATTTTTGGCTAAAGTAGTTTTCAAAATTGCTTTTTGGTCCCTATAGTTTTAAACAAATTGTAAACTTGGCTTAATTTCCATGTTTTTAGGGTTTGCAAGTGTTAAGCCCTTGTAGTTTTGGAACTTGCTAAATTCAGTTAGCAAGTTGTTAGTTTGTTACATTTTTGGTTAGTTGGTTATAAGATTTGCATTTTTGATCCTTGTAGTTAACTGTTTTACACTTTTAGTCCCTAGAATTGTTAGAATTTACATTTCAAGCATTTATCTTTCATAGAATTTACAATTTCAGTCCTTTTAGTTTCATGTTTTACATTTTGAGATTTACTTGAATAAAAATTTGGTATTTGCAATTTGTTTTACATATAAGTAGGTAATATTTTTCCCTTTTTGCAAGGCTTTGTTGAATTAGCAAATAGAATATCCAAGCAAGTTTAAACAACCAAAAACAGTTAAAACCCGATATTGGTTGGACTTTCCATTAGCAAGAACTGAGAAAAAACGAACTGCATTATACTTAATTTCAAATGGCGCCGCTGCCGGTTCTTTGACTACACGAGAGACTATCGATTGACGGTTTTCATTGGCTTTTGGGATCCGTTCACTTTGTGAACGTTATTTTTACGTATCATAAATCAAAAACAAATAAAAAAAAATCAAAAATATAAAAATATATAAAAACTAAAAAAGTAACAAAACAATTCTTTTCCTAAAGAATTGACCAAAAAAATAAAAAAATCCAAAAAGCAATCTTTTTCCTAAGAGATTGCACCCAAAAATATATATTATTGGATTCTCTCGGTTTTTATGTACATATAGTATTTTCCCTTAAAAAACTCATAAATACAAAAATATTTTCCATATATTATTATAAGTAAATACGTATACGTATAAGAACAATCAATCTACATATTCTCCATAAGTATTGCCGAGGCAATACACCGTGTTGAGGGGCGTTCCGGTCCTTGACACGTGTATCGATCAAACAAAATAAAGCAAGAATAGATAAATACTCTCAATAAGCAACAATTCGAAGAATACGAACATTTAAGTGAATAGAAAGGCGATGTGCTATAAAATGCCATCTAAGGGTCAATAGGTACTTAAGTGCTTCGCGCCACCTAACCCCCCCCCCCCCCCCCCCCGTTCACTTGTAAGTATCTAAGAAGGAAGGCTTCATTGAGGGTCTTGCACCCAAGTAGTACATACATATATTGTTATTTTCTTGTGGATATTTAATATTGAAACTCGAAGAGGATAATCCATTTCTCTTCAAAGTCACACGAGAGCTTCTCTCTCATTCCTCGTATTGAGTTGCATGCTCACTCGCGGGCGTGCACAAATACCGATTGGTGTACAACCTCTTCCTCCAAAAAGGAAGAAAAAGAGAAAGAGTAAGACCACCATCGTCCACCAAGCCGATCACGAGAATCGTGCTTTGACTCCACCACAAGAAGCCATGGCTATTGATAATCGCACTTTGTATGAACGTATGCAATCCAACATTCATGGATATTCTAGTGCCATTAAGATTCCCGACTTTCCCGCAAACACATTTGAGCTACATACATCTATGATCAATATGGTTTCACAATCACCTTTCTTTGGTAACAAGAATGAGGATCCTCATGCTCACCTTAAGAGATTCCTTTCACTTTGCAATACCATTAAGCATAATGGGGTTCCACATGAGGTGATTAGGTTGATGTTAGTGTCATTTTCCTTAGAGGGAATTGCTAAGCATTGGTTAGACACCCAACCACCCGATAGTATCACCACATGGGATGGTTTCACCACTAAGTTTTTGAACAAGTTCTTTCCTCCCCATAAGACTATGGCTTTGAGGACTTTAATTATGGGCTTTCAACAAAAACCTAGTCAATCCTTTAATGATGCTTGGGAAGAGTATAGTGAGCTATTGAGGCGATGCCCTAATCATGGATTGGATCAAGTTCATCAAATCAACCTCTTTTATGATGGCCTTAAATCTCACCACCAAGATTCACTCAATGCTTCCGCGGGAGGGAATATTCTTCTTGAGACCTACCAAGAGGCTTTGGACATCATTGAGACTAAGGCAATGGTTCAAACAAACAATCCATTTGAAGAAAAGGTTCATGTTATCCAAAACAATTCTCAAACCCCTTGTGACAACCAACTCCTCAAGTTTCAAGAAGAGATTTTTCAAAGGATGGATAGTCATAATGAGAAGAATTTGCAAGTACAACTAGAAATGCTTCAAACTTTTAAGAACATGTCATTGAACAATTCTTCGAATAATGTGAATGCCATTGCCCTTTCTTGTGTAACTTGTGGAGGTCCCCATTCTTATGAACAATGTGATAAAGTGCAAGGGTATCAAGGGGAATGCTATGCTTACCAAGAGGAACATCGTGAACACTTCAAGCCTAATATCAATCCAAATAACCTTTCTTACAAGTCCCAAAACTACCTTTCTCCACCCGGATTCCCACCCCAACCATCCACCCAAATTCAACAAAATCCACCTCAAATTTTACCAAGGAATCAAGGGCAAAGACCACCATACCAAGGAAATAACTACAAGGCACCCAATCAATTTCAACCTCAAGCAAATACCTTTTATCCACCAACTCAAGGACTTAATACCCAACCTTTACCTTTCCAACCTCAAGGTTTTGAAGGTTATGTGCCACAAGAGTTTAACACAATAGATCTCTTGCAAAAAATGAATCAAGAGAATGAAAGGAAGTTCCAAGCTATGGAGAAGAAAATGAATGACCAATTCAATAGGGTTTTGGTGGTATTAAATCAAAGACCACAAGGGGCTTTACCTTCCAACACACAAACAAACCCACGGGCCAATGTCAATGCTATTACAACAAGGAGTGGAACAACAACAAAGGATCCTTCACCTCCTAAACCTACTATTGTTCAACCCACTTGTGCTCCTACTTGGGACAAGCCCTCTACCTCTACTTCACCACCTCAAAATGCTTCCATTTCAAAGCCTATTCATGAAGCACTCACTAAGGAAAATCCTTCATCCACACCTGAACCACAACCAAAACCAAGTCTTCCTTATCCCTCAAGATTGAGAAAAGAAAAGCTTAAGAACAAGGATGATATCCAAGTTTCTAACTTTTTGAGGATGTTCAAGCAACTTAACATCAATATCTCCTTTGCGAAAGCCTTAGCCAATATGCCTAAGTTTGCTAAGATGATTAAGGACTTGCTTTCTAACAAGGAAAGATTGGTGGATTTGCCTAATGCTTCATTGAATGAAAATTGCTCCGCGGTTTTGCTTAAGAAGTTGCCTACGAAGCTTGGAGATCCGGGGAGGTTTTTGATTCCTTGCAATTTCCCGGGGGTGGAAAATTGTATGGCTTTAGCGGATTTAGGAGCAAGCATAAATCTTATGCCATTATCGGTTTGGAAGAAACTTTCACTTCCCGAGCTCACTCCTACTAAGATGACTCTCGAGTTGGCCAACCGTACTATAGCTTATCCGGTGGGAATTGCGGAGGATGTTTTTGTTGGGGTTGATAGATTTACATTTCCCGCGGATTTTGTGGTGGTTGATTATGATATGGATCCTAGAGTGCCTTTGATTGTTGGTAGGACATTTTTGAGAACGGGTCGTACTTTAATCGATGTGGCAGAAGGAGAACTTACAATGCGGGTAGGAGATGAGAGAGTGGTGTTTAACATGGGGAAGTTGTCCAAAAAGTCTAATGAGCACGAAGCGGTAAAACACATTGATGTTGTGCATGAGGAGGAAACACAAGATGATCTTCTTGATGAAGTTTGTGATGAGTACTTTTATGAAGCTTGCTCAAGTGGAGACTATGATTACCCTCATATTGAGACCATTGCTTCCATTACTTACTCCTTGGATTTTCATGAACCTCAAGAGCTTAACTTTAGTGGAATTCCATATGACACCCCACTTTTCCACAATGATAATCTTACTCATGAGGATTTAAGTGATGAGGAATCTTTTCTTTGTGATTCACCAACATATGATGACTATAGTGATGATGAGCTTTCTACTTGTGACTCTCCATTTGTTGATGATCATACTTCCTTTGGCTTTGAGGGATCACCAATTTTTGATAGTCCAATCTATGATGTTTATGGTGATGAGGAGGATTCTATAATGGATGAGAGTGATGAGTTTTTAGTGGAAGATATATCTTTTGAGTATACTCTTGGTTACCTTGATGAAGAGGGGGACATACTTTATTTAGAATCCCTATTGGATGAAGATCCTTTACCTTCTTCCTTGCCTATCTCAACCTTTCAAAGTGATAAAGGAAAACAAGTCATGATAGTTCCTTCCAAGAGCTTGTTGTTACCCATGTCTTCACAACTTTTCTTTCACAATGTGATTTACAAAGAAGAGTCTTCTAAGGCAACCAACACTTGTTGTTTTCCCATCAAGGAACGGATTTTTGATCCTGGCATAGAGCTTGCTAAACTATCTCAGTATCCATCTGATGCAACAAAAGGAAACCTTGTGAAAGATTTGAGAGCTTTACCATATCACCTTGGGAAGAACATATGGGAAACCATTTTAGAGAATTACACCTCATTCTTTTCACCATTGCTTGGGAAGCTAGTTGTTGAATTGTGTTATAAGTGGGAGGGTAATTATGTATTTGATCCTGGTGGATATTTATGGAGTTTTGATAAATGAACAATTGTTTTACCTCATCATGGAGATTTTTCTTTAAAAAAGGGCAAAATTTTTCTTCTCCATGATAGGTTTTAGACACTTTTAAGTGTGGGACGAGTCGAGCTAGAGACTCATTAACTCAAGCATCGTATAACTAGGTTTAGAGTGTTGTAGGTTAGAAATAAAGGTATAGACTTGGAGATAAGTGTAGGGGAGACCTTCTTTTGTCTTCATGATTGTTTGTAGGGTTGCTCACTCATCTCATGCTTTGGAGCTTATGGAGGAGGCCCTTGTATCCGGTTCACTTCGTTACTTTAGTGATTTTTCATTGACACCTTGTGCTTAAACATGATTTCACTAATAGTTGTCCTTTCCTTAACTTGGGTTAAGCAAAGTCTATTCATTGTTATAAGTGTAGGGGAAGTTTTTATACTTCCATGCTCTTAAACATTGAGGACAATGTTTAGCTTAAGTGTAGGGGGGTCTTCTATCGAAGTGACCTTACCTAGAACTTGTCATTGACTTGCATGATAACATGGAAAATTGAATTTTCAACATTTTTCAAATTCTTGATCTACTTTGGCCACCAAAAATATGCATTGCATTAATCATTTTATATTTGCATAACACATTTGCATTGTATATATCTTTTTCTTTTAATCAAAAATATATAAAAGGAAAAAAAATATAATAAAAACATGGTTTTAACAAGTTTAGACTTCTTTGACATATTAGGCCCGCCATGGATATTTTGACTCAACCCGAGTTTGCTTATCTTAGCATTCTCTAGCTAGTATCCTTAACCATGTAGTCCTTCATTGGTCTATTAGGCTAAGCTTCCACCAATTTCATTATTTGAAATTTTAAATTTGTGGAGAATGGGAAATGATAGAGTTGAAGCAAGTATAAAAGGGCTAGATAGACTTCATGACAATTACTTGTGGCTAAACCCTTCTCTTCTTTATCTCTACTTTCTTCGCATGTATATAATTGTTAATAAATAATCAAGTACGGTTTTAATTGGTTTGTAATCTCTTACGCATTTTTGGCTAATCATTTATGGTTGATATGAGTACGTCTTAAGATTCTAAGTTAGCACGTTTTATGTGTACTAGACTTATGTCATGCTCCATATTTAGCGGGTGTTTTTCCTTTTCTTCTTTTCAAATTTCTTTGTGAGGAATAAAGAAAAATAAGAGCGGCTTATGAAAAAAAATGAGTGGCTAGGAAAAAAAAAGAAAAGAAAGAAGAAAGAAGAAAAAAAAATAAAAATAATGCAAGACTCCCAAGAGGGGCAGTGTGGTGTTAATTATAGTGACTATTGAGTTCCAATATTACCTTGACGGGTTGCGGGGATTCAATAGATTGCTCTAATCCAATATTGCCTTGACGGGTTGCGGGGTTGAAGATCCAAAGTCTCAAAAAGATGGCGGATATAAATTATTGCGTGAGTTTTATTTTCCTTTCCTTAGCGAGTGTGTAGCTACTTATGAAAGCATGACATGAGGATTTTACACATAAGGCGAATGACTTATTATTCTTGAAACGGACTTGTATTAATTGTGAGCGGTTTTTCAAGTAATGGATGAGAGGATTACTTAGGATTAAAACCATGCTTCCTTATTTTTGGATTTTGCACTTCTTATACTTCACACTTGAAATAATGACAAATTTGCCCACAAGCAATTTGCTTAAATAATAACCGGTTCCACATTTAATTGTCATGAATAAGTTGATGCACTTTTTACTTGTGAATGCAATGATCCCATTTTTAAGCTTGGTATGGGGAAAGTAAAACTTGAGGGTGATGAATTTCCATGGTACCCAAGCCCTAATCTAAGCCATTGAATTCTTTATGAGTTATTTCCATCAAAACCATTTCAAGAAAAATAAAAAAGATATAGATAGAATTGTATTTTGTTCATTGCATTATTAAAAGTCAAAATCATGCATCATTTAGTTTAAGAGTAGTGTAGATGCATCTCATATGGCCAAGGTGGGTTAATTATGAGGGAAATGTAAATTTGAGCTTTAATATATAATATTGCATGAGGACATGACAATGTTCAAGTGTAGGGGAATTTGATATGAGTTTAAACTCATATCCTTTTATCAACAAATAACCCTAAAACATGAAGCAAATTACCAATTTATTTGGCAAAAATAGTGTTATGTGGTATGTTTGTGTTTGTGTATACTTGTGTAGGTAAAAGGATACATTTTCAAGCAAACAAAGAAAAATCAAGCTCAAATGGATGAAAAAGACAAAGAAGGATCAAAAGTGACAAGACTTTGAAGTACAAGGACCTATCTTGACAAATTGCCAAAGTTGAAGGACTAAAAGTGCAAATATTGTGAAAGTCAAGATTCAAGTCAAACTTGGTCAACTCTCAAGTCAACTCAGTCAAAGGACCATTTTGTTCAAGAATGAAAGTTGAAGGACCAAATATGTCAAAAGTATGAAGCTGCTAGCTTGAAAATACAATCTGCCAAGTATGAGGACTAATTCTGCCAACATTTGAAAGATATTCAAGTTTTGATCCATGTGACAAAGAATCAGCCAATGAGAAGGGAGGAAGCAAAGCACACGGATTGAATAATTAATTCCCACTCAGCCGACATGCATTTAATACCCAATCACAACAGTGTGATCCGTGTGACGCTTTTTCAGCCAATCACATGCTGACAAGTGGCGTCTTCTTCATCAAATAAGTTTGCCAGGATCGCGTTTGAGCTACAAGCTATTTCATGGAAAGATTTCAACACCAAAGTTGATCATTTTGAAGAGACGAACACAATGGTGCAAATCAATTAACATATCATCCACTCAATCAAGAAACCCCAAATCCTTGTTCATACCTGCAAATGCAATTGTGCAGAATTGTACACGTGGCAAGTTGGGATTGGTTCTGACACGTCACCAACCCCAACTAACTCCTCCTTCATGCCTATAAATAGATGATAGGACTTCATTTGTAAAATGTAGCCTAGTTTTGTAAAAACACATAGTTCTAAATTTCCTTTCAACTTTCCTTCATTTTTACCCTAGCTACTCAAGAGTCTGACAAACTCTTGAGTTAGTTAGTTAGTTACTTACCTTCCAACAACTTTGTAACCGTTTTTCATTGAATAAAATTCAAATTCATCCTTTCCCGCCAAAACTGTTCTTCCTATTACTGTTCATTACATGCTGATATTGGATACTTGAGTTGCTGTTTTGTGTTTGTTATGATCATAGATTGATCATAACTGACATTGGAGAAGTTTGTTAGCTGATTGATCAGAATTCAGTTCATTCCATTGGTTTTTGAAGATTTCAAGCAGTATGATGATGATTGTTGATTTGTTAGCAGTTCTTGTTGATTGATTGATTTCCTAGTGATAAGGTGGTGGTTATCACTAGGCTAAGAGAGCTCAGCGCTCCTCTTCTTCTCAGTGGTTTACTCCAATAGGTTTTAAAGTCCTTGTTTTTGTTCCACTCAACAAGTCAAATGCATGTTTCTTTTCATAGTGTAAATTTGATGTCTGCATGATAAAAGTTGTTTAGAGTTGCTAATTGTTTGAATTTTGGTTGCTTGTAGCTTAATCTGCTTACTTGTTCTTAGTTTTTGATTAAGTCTAGTCTTAGCTTATTTTCAGTTGATTTGATACTTGCATCTTATTTGGTCATAGTTGTTCTTAATGCTCACTTTCAGTCTTAAATCATAGCATTTTGAGTATAAAATTTGGTAGTTTAAAGCATTTGATTCAGCTTAATTCAGATCTTAAAAAGTCTTTGTAAGAAGTTTGTAATATCAGTAAAGGAGTGTTTGGGAATAGCTTAAAAACAGTTTTCAAGAGCTGAGTTTTGGATTGTTAGAGGTCATTTGCAGTTAAAAAGTGGTAATAAAGTTTTTCAAGTCATTTACAAGTCATTAAGATAGTCAAACAGGCAAATGGCATCAAAAAGGTTTGGGTTGATTTCAGTCAGTTTGGTCATTTAGAACTTATCATTTTCAGTTGATCAGAACTCATTCAAAACTTAATGAAATTGTACCAAATTTGTTTCCATTTGTAGCTTATATCATATAGAATTAGAATCCAAGAGCATTTTCTACAGTATTCAATAAGCAGATAGAAATAAGCATAATTTAGATAAGCCAACTTAAGTCAAGTTTCTGTAACTTGAAACTGTAAATCTGTATCTCTTTATTCTCTTCATTAACATGTCCATTTTTCTTCACAAATCCTCTTAAAACATTGAGTTACATGATATTTGAAAGAATCAGCTTTTTGAAAAATAAGCTGGTCAACGCTGGTCAACGATAAGCCCATTTTCAGCTTAATTCAAATTTAGAGCTTATTACTTGATGAAAAATGTTCTAGTTTGATTTCCCGTTCATTAATTGAGTTGCTTAATCAGTTTCATTAAAAAAATCAAGTTGTGACTGTTTAGTTTTTGCTATAGCTTATTTTGAGCTTATTGATAAGCACTCATTTGCTTATTTTGAATCTTTAGCCAATTTCCTTTGACACACGTAGCTTATTTGGGATTTTAAGAGTTTTGAAACTTGTCTCATCAAATTTGGTTCATTAATAAGCTCAAACGAGCTTATTTTCAAGCTTAACCCGTTTTTGGCTAAAGTAGTTTTCAAAATTGCTTTTTGGTCCCTATAGTTTTAAACAGATTGTAAACTTGGCTTAATTTCCATGTTTTTAGGGTTTGCAAGTGTTAAGCCCTTGTAGTTTTGGAACTTGCTAAATTCAGTTAGCAAGTTGTTAGTTTGTTACATTTTTGGTTAGTTGGTTATAAGATTTGCATTTTTGATCCTTGTAGTTAACTGTTTTACACTTTTAGTCCCTAGAATTGTTAGAATTTACATTTCAAGCATTTATCTTTCATAGAATTTACAATTTCAGTCCTTTTAGTTTCATGTTTTACATTTTGAGATTTACTTGAATAAAAATTTGGTATTTGCAATTTGTTTTACATATAAGTAGGTAATATTTTTCCCTTTTTGCAAGGCTTTGTTGAATTAGCAAATAGAATATCCAAGCAAGTTTAAACAACCAAAAACAGTTAAAACCCGATATTGGTTGGACTTTCCATTAGCAAGAACTGAGAAAAAACGAACTGCATTATACTTAATTTCAATTATAAATACATGCGACGAACAATTATTAAATAACTCAGATTCAGTAATTAAAATTCGGATTAAAGGAGACAATCAAACTTTGCAAAAATTAAATTGAGACAAAATTAATAAAAAGAACTTTTCATTAATTAAATAAAAGAGTACAATACTTGAAAATTTAAAGAAATACAAAATTAAATCTAAACCTAATTTTACTGAAAATTAAAAATAAAGAAAAGGCTATTTGTTACATCTTTTGTGGGGGTTTTTATAGGCAAAAACCCCAAAACCTTCTTAAATCTTCAAGAGTAAGCAATTGATCCTGAGCCGTCCATTCTTCTATTTCTCTCTCATCTCTTGAATCAAAGGCTGAAAATCACCCAAGCATCACATGGATTGCCAAAGTGGCAGTTTTTGTTCTACTTGTTTTTCTTTAATGCTGAGGTGGAGGATCATGATTGGATGGATGGGTTGTGGTGAGTTGTTTCCACCAATCAAAACAAAGATATGGGCCACGTCAGGATTTGGAGATAGGACCACCATGAAGTGCTTGATGCGATTTTCTTGGGGATTTATTTCCCTTTGATGTGAATTAAACACTTTTATCAAAAGCCCTAATTTTTCTTTGGTAATTATTGGTATAGGGTTAATTAGGGTTTGTAAAAATGGTGGCTGTGAAAATGGGAGAAGAAGAAAGTGGGTGTGGGGTTTTCTTGGTTGTATCGAATAAATGGAGAGAATGGGGTAAAGATACAAAACGTTTTTATAAAAAACTGAGTGGGGTGGGTAAATTGTTTTTGTTTAATAATTATGTTGGGGAAAGACTGGGTAAAGGGTACACGTGTGATGGTTTGTGTGGGATAAGTAGGAGTTACGTGTGTTGTTTGACTGGTCATTTGACCAAGTCCTTTTGTTTATCCATCTTCCACCGTCCCATTTACACAAGTAAATAACCTTACTTTTTACAAAAAAAATCGTCCCAATGTGTTAGTATATTGGGCTTGTAGCCCAATTCTTTACCAAGTCATCCATGTGTTTAAAAATGAGCCAGATGGGCTTTTGGGCTTTAAGGGTCACCTATTGATCCGTTTATGTAAAATAGATTGATAAATGGGCTTTTGACCCATTTCCCAAATGTGGGACCCACAAAACCGAATTCTTCGTAAAAGATTTAAACGAGCTCGATATCGGCTTTCTTAATCATTTCCTTCAAACTTGCGTCGGTTTTCATGATCTTGGCACCCTTTAGGTCTTTTGACTTAGTCTTTGTCTCTATTTGGACTTTTCTTCAACATTTGGCCATGAAATCCCGTGTTTTCTCTTCTTTGATCATTTGTACCTATTAGAACACAAAAACACAAAACCACGCGTAATACCGACTTTTACGATAAAAAACACATGATTAGGTCTTGTTTTTCCATGGTTTTAGTGGTAAAAGGATAAGTGTTTACACACTTATTAAATCCCCTACACTTGACCATTGCAATGACCCCATGCAATGCATTATTTTAAAGCATAAAGTTACATTTTTCACATAATTAACCCATCTTGGCCTTTATTACTATTACTACTACGATGAAAAGATAAAGCTTTAAAGGAAACAAAAGTTATAACAATTTATTAACTTGAAAATTATTCGATGGAAGAAACTCGTAAAGAAATCTAAGACTTGAATTAGGGCTTTGGTGTCATGAATATTAATCACCCTCAAGTTTCACGTTCCCCATACCAAGCTTAAAAACGAGATCATTGTTTACCACAAGTTAGCACAACTAACACTTACTCATGTGGTTTAGTTAATCACTTAGACCCCCTTATTCCTACGGTGTTTCTCTTGTATTTTATTTTTGTTTTGAATGATCACGAGGATGCATTTTTGACTTATTTCGATAATTTATTAAGGCCGAAAATAAAGTGGGACGATTTAATCAATAGTTAGCTAAAGGACAAAATCTTTTAAAACGGCTTCTCGAAACCTCATAAAGTTCATATCTTGGCATAACTCGTTTCACGATTTGAGACCTTTCTCGGACCGATATTTGCCTTGTACTTCAAACTTCAAATCTTGAGAGACGATCTTGAAATTATGGTCTTCTCTTCATTTTGGTATACATCTTCATAAAGAGTGAAAGATGCTTCAAACGTTGACCACGACTTCTTCATTTATCCTCTTCTTTATTTAGGATTTTGATATACAATGATCCGCCTCCTTTTCGGACTTGGATCTATTTATCCTCATACCTTTTTAGGATCTTTTTGGATAGACTTCTCCATGATCTTTAGGGGAGTAATTGCTTCTCGTCTTGTGTCTTGATCCATCATATTGATTTGGATTAATGATCTTCACAATCTCTTAGGATCTTTAGCAAAAAAGTGAATCCTCATGCATTGTGAGGGCCTTTTTGGACTCGGGTATCCTCATGCCTTGTGAGGGCCTTTTTGGATATGCCAATCTTCGCGTCCCGCTTCAATAAGTTATGCCTTGGCTATGAACTCTAATTAATACCGAGCAACTTTTAAACGGCTTGTGCTAGAAGCTAAGTAACTTTTCAAATCGTACAACCTTATTTATTGCAAATATATTTATTAACAAGTGATGGGAGAAAAAGTTCATAACTAACTCACATAAGTTAATGAAAGAATACCAAACTTATAATTAACTCTATCATCTCTCGTTCTCCACAATTTAAAATCTCAAGGAATGAGACTCGTGGATGCTTAGCCTAATAAACCAATTAAGGTCCATATGGTTAAGGATACTAGCTAGAGTAAACTCGGATAAGTAAACTCGGGTTGAGTCAAAATATTCACGACGGGCCTAATATATCAAAGACATCTAAACTTGTTAAAACCATTTTATTTATTTATTTTTGACTTTATTGAAATGGAAATTATACGATGCGATGATAAAAGGAAAAATAAATGAAAATACTACAAGGCCAAAATAGATCAAAAATTTGAAAAACGTTGAAAATTTTTTAAATTTTCCGGTTAAAATGGGGTCAAATTCATGGAAAAGGCCACTAAAATTTCGATAGAAATCCCCCCTACACTTAATATAAACATTGTCCTCAATGTTTAAGCATGTGGGAGAATAAACTCCCCTACACTTAGGTGAGTACGTTGTTTAAATCGAGCTAAGGAAAGGACAACTAAAGTGATCACATTTATTTGTCTTATTTATATACATGATTGAATCACAATAGCAAAAACTTATCGAAGGAACCGGGTACACGGGAAACACGGGAACACGGGTCTTGTCAAAAGCACCAAAAGTGGATCATTTAAGCACATGTCCCTGCACACAACATCGCAACATACAAACAAACAACCTACACGGCTCCCTCCTACACTTATTATAGAAAATAGATAGAAAAATAGATAATAGATAGATCATCGGGTTGCCTCCCGAGAAGCGCTTGTTTTTGTTAACCGAGTCACGAGCCTGACTCGACCCCGAATTAAATGGTCCATGGGGAAGCCTCGAATGTAATACCGGGATCAAAAATCTTATCCTCGGTCCCGGAGGAACATAACAAATGAGAGGCAGGAGGATAAGTCATAGAAGGTAAAAAGGTCCTCTCAACATACGAAAAGTATGTGAGGTCGTGATCCACGGGAGGTGGGATGGGTAAATGTAACACTCCCAAATTTCGGATAGCAACGGAAGGGTCATTGGGAGTATTACTTCATAGCACAACACACAAGTTACAGGAAACGACTCAAAAAGAGGCGTTTAAAAAGTTTAATTCATTCGATAATTTAAATTCAGAGTTTACAAGCAGAAACAGGTCCCAATAATAATGTAATAATAAACAGTTTCAAAAAGTTTATCGAATGGTAATCAATATTTTATTGCCTTTAAAATATCCAGTGCGACTCCATGCTCCAGCTGCTCTTTAACCTAAGTACCTGAGAAATACATGCTAAAATGTCAACACAACGGTTGAGTGAATTCATAGGTTTGCAAGTAAAAGCAGTGGACCACAAGATTTCAAGTATTCAGTTTCCAAAGTCAGATAGCATCAGTTATCACAATTAGCTCATGAAACCGAACATTAACATCCGTTATTCCGTTCAAGTTTCAAATACAATGCGTCCAGTCGGTTTTCCGTTAAACCCGAACGGAGAGGTCAATCCCAATAGATCTATTCACAGCATTCACGTTTACTCGACCAGTACAGTCGGTCCAAGTAATTAACGGTTCATGACTAATAGGGATAAAATAAGCATACAGTTCAAGCACTTGCGTCCATTCTTAAAAAGTAGCATGTATCTCCCTCGCGGGTTTAATAAAACAATTAAATAAGTAAAAGCGAGGCTATGAACTCACCTTAAATAAAACGATGAATATAATGAAAGTTAACGTGACGAGAAGCCGACAAAATCATATAAGCAACCTAATGTGTGTTCTTTCATCAAACTCGTACTTTTAATTTAATAGCCGAAAAATCAAAGCTTCATTACTTAACCACTACATAGCATATACAATACTACTATTTTATATCGTTAAACTCTTAGGTACTAGAAATTATAGTTTACATATAGACACTTGAAATTTTTGGATACACATTACCTTTATCAACACACGTGTATATCAATTTGACACGCATATGCCTTTTACTTCATTACATTATCTCTTTTTCTATATATAGTTTAGTAATTAGGTTATAAGCGGGTATTATCAAAGCTCGATATTTTAAAAGCTACGTGTTATAAAAGATATGCGTTAGACATGAAAAATAAGCGCTCAATATAAAATAAAAACATTGACATTCGGAGAACATTTGTATTTTTATAAATAAACGAGGGCTTATAATTTACTAAGCGCTAACGCGTTGTATAAACGAATAACGCCTAAAGGCTTAATGTAAATTACGAACAATGCTCGTAAAACGAGAAATTAAAGCGAAAATTAAAACGACGAAAAAAAACATTTTTATGTCATAACAAAAATATTTACGGTCGATGACGAACATAATCTTTGCCGATAAATAATAAATGACAGTATTTGATACGTTAAGCCATAACCTTTCCAGTTAGCCGAGAATTTAATATTTATTTAATTTAATTTTTTTTACAAACCTGATAAATAAAAGTCGAGTTATAAATACTGATCAAAAAATTACGAATTGCTACAGTAAAGGAGACAATTTGTCATCCCCCGAAGACATAGGATGGTCACTATTCGGCAAATCCGTAAAGGTATCAATCATAGAATGGTCAATGTCACCTCCCGGGTCAAAGCACTCATCCTCATGAACGTGAATCTCTTCGATTTCTTCATCATAGATAGGCTCGTCAAACAAAGGTTTGTCGTTCCCCTCATTGAGGATTTTAGAAATTCTCTCGAAGAGATCACGATCAAGTACGAAACCATCATTCATTTGTGGGATTTGTTGATAAGTTAAATCCTCACGAATGTGGTAAACGTAATCCTCATTAGAGGAGTGTTGATTAGGTAACTCCTCGAGAATTGGATGAGAATCAATGGTAGAATCAAAAGTAATTGGCGAAGAGGCAAATGTGAATTTATCAAAATCTGAGTTCTCAAAATGAATATCAATATCAAGTTTTAAAACTCCATTTGCCTTCTCATCAATACCATGATCACAATTAAGCTCATGCGAGAAATCCAATAACACGGGATCATAAAAAGCATCCTCGTGATGGAATTTCTCGATACTCGGGGTATAAAAGTCATCACTAAGGAGTAAAGAATCCGCTAAATCATTAGTATCATGGTTTTCAAAAGTCGGTCTTGGTAAAATAGGCGAATCATCCTCATCCGAACCCGAAGAATAATTAAAAATGTAGTCGGAATCACAAGATAACTCATCCCTATCTAAAAACTCCTTAGGTGTAGGACAACTTATGGGTTCTTCTTCTATGCACTCACACTCCTCAAAAATTGGTTTCTCAAAACATGTCTCGCTAAGAGGATTTGAAGAAAGCATAAAGTCATTTGAAGGGGTAGGTGAAGGAGTCATAAAAGGAATGGGGTCTTCAATGGGTAATGGAGGCTATTGAATAATCTCGGGAATTTCCTCAATAGGTGAGGAAAGAGGAGAGCTAATAGTATCCGTGGGTGTCAACACCGGAGGGTGAGTAAAACTCATGATAATCTCCGGGCCTTGTCTCTCCTTTATTGGCGGAGAGATGGAAGGATCCACGGTGGGAACATCACTACTAGTAGTGGTGCTAGCCTCAATATCAACTCTCAAAGACGGCTCAATATCAAATTGATCTTGATAGGTTTCTAAAAAGAGCATGAATTTCCTATCGGTTTCTATTAATGCAATAATGACTAAAAACGTTACTTGCATTTTTCGGTCTCGCTTAGTTTTGATTACGACAATATGTAAAAACAAGCATTTACGAAAACAACGAAAAACGAATTCTTGAGTTCAAGTATTTTTCATTTTACCCATTTTCACTTAAGGTATGGATAAACAAGTACTAACCTTAATCAAGTGATCAAGTGATTTAATCTTTTCTTAAAACTCACTTTTTATTAAATGTGACAAGTTTTGATTAAACTTTATTTTTAAGAAAATGTTTTATTAAATTAATTATTTGAAATTTGAAAATGGCATATTCTTATTCTGTTAAGAATATCCTTTTAGGATATTTTTATACCCAGATAAGACCTCCACCACTAAAGGACAAAAAGGAGCGTAGTCTAGTCCAGCGGTACCTTAGCGCCTAGGCGGTAACTTATCGATAAGGTACCGCGGGCTGTGATAAGGTACCTGCGGGCAGATATAGCCGTTGGCTCTTTATCCTTTAAATAGTGGACCATTCTCAGCTTTTCATCTCACCTCTTTTGCACATTTATTTCCAGATTCAAACCCCTTCTTTAATCACTCAAATCTTTGATCATTTGTTTGATTATTACTTGTTTAAGAAGTGAATCTTGTTCTTCCATCCCTTCCTCTCCAAGTGCAAAGAGAAGAACACTATCCTAGTGAAGTGTTGAGTCCACCACCAAAGATCCATTGAAGATCAAACTTTATATATTTGTAGTTGTGTCATAGTTGTGAAGATCCAATTAGTTGTGTCTATTTGGAAGTTGTGTATGTACTAAGTATAGTTGTGTAGATTGGTCCTAGCTACGATTAGGGCTCGACTTTTATCTTAGAGTCAGAAATTGGTTAAGCGACGTGTACGGTTTTCTCCACCATAAGGAGCTTGTTGTGTAGTGAACTCTCGAGTAAGGAGTACTCGAGGAGTGGAGTAGGAACGAGGAGTGAGCTTCGTTGCCGAACCACTATAAATCCTTGGTGTTCGGTTTGATCTTTCTTTACCCTTAACTCTTTACATTCTTTATTCTTTTTGCATATACATGTGTTAATATTAGATTAGCTACACTATCATTCTTTATTCTTTGTGGATATATTTTTGTTAGTATTAGTTTAGCTACACTATCATTGTTCATATTGTGCATAAGAAGATTTCACATATTTCCTCAAGCCTAAGTTTTTAAAAAAAGGATTTTTAGAAACCATATTTTAACAGGTAAATATAAGAAACTATTCAACCCCCCCCCCCCCTTCTAGTTTCTACAATTGGTATCAGAGACGGTTGATCAAGAATTTTTAAAGTATATTGTATTTTAAAACTTGAATCGATCTATGGATTCCAACAAGTACCTAGAAGGGCAATCTATGCAAAGACCACCACTTTTTGAAACCGATAGTTTTATTTATTGGAAAAATAGATTTTAAACTTATGTGAAATCAAAATATTTAGATCTTTGGCATGTTATTACCAATGGTGATTTTTTACCCTTTCAATTTAATGAAGTTTCTAAAACAAAAGAATTAGTCACTTTTGACAAAGCTAATGATGATACTAAAAAGAAACTTTCAAAAAATAATGAGGCTAAAATGGTGATTTATAATGCTTTGCCTAAGAAAGAGTATGAAAGAATTTTTATGTGTGAAACCCCTAAAGATATTTGGAACACTCTTTTAGTAACCCACCAAGGTAATAGCCAAGTCAAAGAAAGTAAAATCGATCTTCTTGTCCAACAATATGAACAATTTGTCATCTTAGAAGATGAAACTATTGATAGTGCATTTGCTAGGTTTAACACCATTATTACTAGTCTAAAAGCACTTGATGAAGGTTTTTCTAGCAAGAACAATGTTAGGAAGTTACTAAGGGCCTTACATCCAAAGTGGAGAGCAAAAGTCACGGCTATTGAAGAGTCGAAAGATCTCTCAACTTTATCACTCGATGAACTCATAGGAACCTTGAAGGTTCATGAGATGATAATTTTGAAGGACTCGGAATTAGTAAAAACCAAGAGTGAAAGGAAATCTCTTGCACTTAAAGCCAAGAAGGCACAAAATGACCATGATAGTTCCTCGGAAAGTGATGACGAGGAGTATGCATTGGCGGTGAGAGATTTCAAGAAGTTCTTCAAGAGACGAGGTCAACACGTTAGGCAACCAAACGATGACAAGAAACCATTGTCAAAGAATCGGTTTGTCAAGAACGAAAAAGGTGATAGGAGTTGCTTTAGATGTGGTGATCCAAATCACTTCATTGGTGATTGTCCAAAGCCCGCTCGTGATAAGAACCACACGGCATTCGTTAGTGGCGCTTGGAGCGATAGCGGTGAAGATGATGATGACAACCCCAAAGAGGAAAAATGTCTTATGGCTCACACTTCTAAAGAGGTACATTCCGAAACCGAATATTATAGCAATGATAGTTCCACTTTAGATGATATTGAATTTGAAGGCAAATATGATAGCTTACACAAACTTAGTCTTAAATTCATAGAAAAGAATAAAACCTTAAAATCAACCAAAACTAAGCTTGAAAATGAGATCAATGAACTTAGGGAGAAATTGGCTAAACTTGAGAAAAACAAAGAGGTTGATTTAGGTTGCTTAAGTTGTGAGAAACTTAGATTAGAGAATGATTATCTCAAGAGCACCTCCATTAAATTGGAAAAGTTCATGAAAGGTACTAGTGCTCTAGATGATATGTTAAACAAACAAGTTCATTCTAAGGAAAAACTTGGTCTAGGTTTTAACTCAAATGAAGCCTCAACTAGTGAACCAAAACAAGTCAGGTTTTCACAGAAAACACCCTCTGGACGCGGTTCCACATTGTATGGCGCGGTTCCTTATCACTATGGAACCGCGGCCATAGATAAGGTACCGCGGCCAGAAGTTGAGTTTTGTGAAAATTCTGAACTTTCTGAAAAATCTAAGTTAAATGAAAAACCAAAACATCTTACTGTTAATAAGGTTCAATTACCCATACTTGACGAAAATGCTATTGGTAAGTTCTATAAGCCGTTAAGTAAACCTCTCATGGGAAATAGAAGTTTATCTAGACTATCTTCTACTCCACCTAGAGTACGAAATGAGTCTAAGCCTAGAAGTAGAACGACAACGCCTACAAGAGATAATCAAAACAACCCACGACCTAGAAGTAAAACTCCAACACCTAGAAGGAACAATAATAACTCTAAACCTAGATCAAACACACCTAGGAGAAGTAATGAACAACAAAATGGTTACATAAATTACTACCCTCCTCCATTTTGTTCTCCATGGGTAATCCCCTCCTCATTCATGCATCCCAACCAAATGCAAGGGATGTTTGGAACTAACAATTTTGGACCCATGAGATATTGGGGACTAAATGTTTGATCTTGTGTGTTGTTACCTAGATATGCTTGGGAATTGATTTGGAGCCCGATGAGTGGATTAAGGATAGTGGATGTTCTAAACACATGACGGGTAATCGAAGTTTGTTCTCGCATTACAAAGCATATGATGGAGGTAACGTCACATTCGCTAGTAGTCTACGTGGTAATATCATTGGCAAAGGTACGGTTTCTCTTGACTCCATGACCATTGAAAATGTTGAGCACGTAGATAACTTAGGTTTTAACCTTTTAAGTATAGGTCAAATTTGTGATAATAAGTGTAAGGTCATCTTTTCGGAACATGACAGTGAAATCGTAAAAGATGGAAAAGTCATTGGAAAAGGTGTTAGAAAGCATGGGCTTTATGTCATGAAGGTTAATAAGAAGTCAAAAGACAACATATGTCTTGCGACTATAGATGATAGTTCTACTCTTTGGCATAGGAGATTAGGTCACGCTAATATGCGTTTAATTCAATCTTTAGTCTCTAAGGAGTTGGTAAGACACCTCCCCAAGATTAAGTTTGATAGTCACTTTTGTGATGCTTGCAAAGTTGGAAAGCAAGTTCACTCAAGTCACAAAGCCAAGAATTTGGTTTCGACCTCTCGGTGCTTAGAGCTCCTACATATGGATCTCTTTGGACCTTCCGCCATACGGAGTTATGGAGGTAACCTTTATACCCTAGTTATAGTTGATGACTATTCTAGATTCACTTGGACTAGATTTTTGGCATCTAAGAATGAAGCTTTCGATCTCTTCGAAATCTTTAGTCGAAGAATTCAAAATCAGCTAGGATGTTCAATTGTCTCTATTAGGACGGATCATGGTAGGGAATTTGATAATGAGGTGCAATTTGGTGCCTTTTGTGAAGCTCATGGTATTACCAATAACTTCTCGGCTCCTCGCACTCCACAATCAAATGGGGTAGTTGAAAGGAAGAATAGGACTCTTAATAACTGGTATTTAGTTGATTAAAAATGTTGCTTTTGCAAGATCTTTCTTTGCGTTGCTCGTACCCAATTGATATATGTCGTTGTTTCGTTCTCGGTATCTTCTCGAATTGATCACGGTCAAAAGTGGAATCGTTGTAATTGGTGACTAAAAAGGGGGAGCTTTGGCTATTTCTACTAAAATGATAAGTGCTAGAAATAACTAAAATTAAACTAAAAACAATTACTGATAATAAAGCTAGAATTTAGATGAAAAGTAAGTACCTTGATAAAAAAACAAAACTGGAAGTTTCAATTCGAAATGTCTATGCAGAATTCTGGCTCTTACTCGGAATAAATACTCTTATGCGGAAAAACAGCTCTATCCGGAACATTGGTTCTTATGCGGAAAACTCTGGCCATGCGGAATGTTTTGACAAGAAAGCTTATGCGGAATTATGGGTGTAGAAAGCTATGCGGAATAAGAGGTTATGCGGAATAACCTATTCGGAATATTTTGGAAGAAAGCTATTCGGAATATTTGGAAAAGATCCCCATGCGGAATATATTAAAAAGGAAGCTATGCGGAATGTTTGATAAGAAAGCTATTCGGAATAATAACAAAATACCCCCTATGCGGAATAATCATGATATTCCGAATGATCAACAAACTCACAACTCTATCCGGAATATTTTTAAAAGCAACTCTATGTGGAATGTTTTGGAAATGAACTCTATTCGGAATATGACCACTACTCAGACTATTTTAAATATTCCGAATAAACAACAAAATCCTTCCTTGATCCGGAATAATAGGGTATTCCGAACCAACACAATCCCAGACTCCCTATTCGGAATCTGGGAAAACTCAGTAACTTAATAGAGAAGAACAGAGGGTTAAGAAACACGAATTTAACACCAAAATTCACCAAGTTTTTAATCAAAACTTAAACCAATTTCACCACTAATCATTTACCTAAGGTAAACATCAATCCAAAACCACGAAAACATAAAACCCACTTACTAATGATGATCAAACCAATTAAAATGAAAACTTAAGAACTTAGAATCAAAAAGAGATGAAGAACAAGATGATGGAAAGATTAAAGGTAGACTTGTATTAATGATTTAGGATTCAACAAACAAAGTGGAAAGATCAAACTTACAAGATTGGAAGAAATCAAACAAAGATGAAAACCACTCCTTAAAGGAGATGGTTCCTAAGAACTAGGAAAAACGTAACAGAAAGGAAAAGAAAAGCTTGTGAAAGTCTTGAATGGGAGGAGTATTTATAGGCTTCTCCCTTGGTTAGTGAGTGGGTTTTCTTCCTTTCTTTTTGTCTTCTCGTCTTTTCAGAAAAGTTGACGTTTTCGATTTCGATTCGGGATTTGTCGACGAATAAATTCAACTCGTCTTTTAATTTCTTCATTTAATAGACTTGAGTTTCTTCGTCATAGGTAAATCTTCCGTCTTTGGCCCTTTTCTTCGATAAATCTTCAAATAGGCCCATTGACTTCAAATCTTTTGCATCTCTTGGACTATAGACTTCATCTTTTCGTCTTTTTCCTCGATAAAACCCGTGCAATCCCATGTTTTCTCCAATATTTATCCGGTTGGCTCTGAAAACACAACAAACACACAAACCACGCATAATTCCAAACAAATGACATTAAATACGCGTTTTGGTCTTGTTTTAGAAAGAAATAAGTGGTAAAAGGATGGGTGTTGTCACACCTATCAAATCCCCTACACTTAACCATTGCCATGCCCTCATGCAATGCTTAGTAATAAAGCAAATTTACATTTTTCTCATAATTAATTAACCTTGGCCTTATTAACATACTACTAAACAAAAATTAAAGTACTAAGAGAAATTAAAACTTTTAACATAAACTAAAGGATAGAAAACCATTTTCACTTGAAAATAGCTTCATGGAAATAACTTGCAAAGAGATCAAGGACTTACATTAGGGCTTTGGGGCTGCGAAGATTTATCACCCTCAAGTTTCACGTTCCCCAAACTAAGCTTAAAAACGAGATCATTGTTATTATAAGTTAGCAATTCAAACACTTACACACATGGCTTAATTATATGCTTAAACTCCCTTATTCCTAGGTGTATCTCTTATATTTTAATTTTGTCTTAGAATGATCATGAAGATGCATTTTTGGACTTATTTCGATAGTTTATTTAGGCTGAAAGCAAAGTAGGACGATTTGATTAATAGTTAGCTAAAGGACAAAATCTCTTAAAACTGCTTCTCGAGATATCAAAAAGTTCATATCTTGGCATAACTCGGTTCACGATTTGAGACCTTTCTCGGGCCGATATTTGGCATGTACTTCATTCTTCATATCTTGAGAGACGTGCTTGAGATAATGGTCTTCTCTTCGTTAATAGAGTTCTTCACTTGGAGACTTTTGAGGGGTACTCCAACATTGTTGACCACGACTTCGTGATTATTTCTTCAATCTCTAATTGGGATTTTGAGATACAACGATCCGCCTCCTTTTCGGACTTGGATATATTTATCCTCATACCTTGTTAGGGTCTTTTTGGATAGACTTCTCCATGATCTTTATGGGAGTTGATTGCTTTTCGTCGTGAGTCTTGATCCTTCATATTGATTTTGGGAATAATGCTTTTCACATCACCTTGGATCTTTAGCAATAAAATGGAATCCTCATGCCTTGTTAAGGGCCTTTTTGGACTCGCCAATCTTCGCGCCCCGCTTCATAAGTTATGCCTTGGCTATGAACTCTTATCATTACCGAGCAACTTTTAAACGATCTTGGGCTAGAAGCTAAGTAACCTTTCAAATCGTACGACCTTACTTATTGCAGATAAATTATTAGCAAGTGATGGGAGAATAGGCAAATAATTACACCAAGTGAGCTTGTGCAAGAATACCGACTTATAATCGACTCTATCATTTCTCGTCCTCCACAATTAAAAATCTCAAGTAATGAGACTCGTGGATGCTTAGCCTAATAAACCAATTAAGGTCTACATGGTTAAGGATACTAGCTAGAATAAACTTAGAGAAGTCTATTCGGGTTGAGTCAAAATAATCGCAACGGGCCTAATATGTCAAAGATTTCAAAACTAGCCATACCACTTTATTAATATTTTTGAATTTATTGCGGGATATATACATATGAAAGCAACGATAAAAAAAATTTAAAAATTACGACAAAATGGCCAAAGTTAATTAAAAATTTGAAAAATGCTGAAAAAATGATTTTCTGGTTAATGAAGGCATTTTCATGGAAAAGTCCACTTAAAACTTCGATAGAAGTCCCCCCTACACTTAAGATAAACATTTTCCTCAATGTTTAAGCATGTGTGAAAAGTCTCCCCTACACTTATGACATTGTGCACGTTGGTTAAATCAAGCTAAGGAAGAGACGACTAAAGTGATCAATTTCAAATGTGAATATGAAGATAATTGGATCACGATAGTTGAGAGATAGAACCGGTATTGTGGATAACATGGGAGCACGGTTCTTCAAAGATTCCAAGAGTGCAATTATCCCTGTAATCACATCACCATACAAATACAAGCAACCTATATAGCTCCCCCTACACTTAGGATGAAAAACGGGAAAGGGGGTAGATACTCGGGTTGCCTCCCGAGGAGCGCTTGTTTTTGTTTACCGAGTCGCGAGCCTGAATCGATCCCGAAATAATTCAAGGGAAACGTGGTGAGGGATGGAATCATCTCTTGAGAGATGTCCTCACCAAAGTACAATTTCAAACGCTGGCCATTCACCTTGAAGTTGGGCCCATTTAGCTGAGAAAGCTCAATGGTGCCATAGGGAAAGACATTGGCGATGGTGAATGGACCAGACCAGCGGCTCTTCAACTTGCCTGAGAAGATCTTCAACCGAGAGTTAAAGAGTAAGACTTGATCACCAACGTGGAACTCTCGGTTCTTGATTTTAGCATCGTGGATAATCTTGGTCTTCTCCTTGTAGATCAATGAGTTCTCGTAAGCTTGATTCCTCAATTCTTGTAGCTCGTTGAGTTGAATCTTGCGAAAATCACCGGCTTTGTTGATGTCGAAGTTAGCCCACTTCAAGGCCCAGTATGCCTTATGTTCCAGCTCGATAGGGAGGTGGCAAGCTTTCCCGTACACAAGACGATAAGGTGTACAACCAATCGGCGTCTTATAGGCGGTACGGAAAGCCCACAGAGCATCATCAAGTTTATCGGCCCACGAGGCACGATGCTCTCCCACAGTACGTTCCAAAATTCTCTTTAATCCACGGTTGGATATCTCGGCTTGACCGTTGGTTTGAGGATGATAAGCGGTGGAAAGACGGTGATTGACACCATACTTAGCCATGACTCTTGCAAATTGACCGTTGCAAAAATGAGTCCCGCGGTCACTGATAATAGCACGAGGAACACCGAATCGAGCAAACAGTTGTTTCAAGAAATTACAAACCACCCTCGCGTCATTAGTGGGTAAAGCTTTGGCTTCAACCCATTTAGAAACGTAGTCGACAGCGACAAGGATGTATTTGTTGCCTTTAGAAGAAGGGAATGGCCCCATAAAGTCGATGCCCCATACATCAAAGATTTCACATTCTTGTATGAATTTTTGAGGCATCTCATCTTTATGTGTGATCTTGCCTTGTTTTTGGCAAGCATCACAATGTTTAACCATCTCGTGAGCATCACGATAAATGGTGGGCCAATAGAATCCCGAGTCAAAAACTTTTTTGGCGGTGTAGTTGGGACCAAAGTGACCACCGGTGGGTCCTTTGTGGCAAGCTTGGAGAATGTCCAAAGCGGCCGGTCCGTCAACACATCGGCGAATAATCAAGTCAGCGCATTGTTTGAATAGAAAAGGGTCATCCCAAAAGTAAGTCTTAACATCGTTCAAGAACTTCTTCTTTTGTTGGGATGTTAACCCTTTGATGAGAACACCACCTGCTAAGTAGTTTGCAATATCGGCAAACCACGGGGTGCCATCAAGATTGAGATTTATAGAAATTAAGGTTTCAAGGGGGAAAGAGTTATTGATCTCTTTGTTCAGATGATCCCCTTGATATGGATCCTCAAGTCTGCTCAGATGATCCGCGGCTAGGTTTTCAGCACCCTTCTTGTCACGAATTTCAATGTTGAATTCTTGAAGGAGTAAAACCCAGCGAAGAAGTCTTGGCTTAGAGTCGTGTTTAGTCATCAAGTACTTCAACGCGGAATGGTCCGTGTATACGATGGTGGTGGATAAAACAAGATAGGGACGGAATTTTTCAAAAGCATAGACAACAGCTAAAAGCTCTTTTTCGGTTGTCGTATAATGCAATTGAGCCCCCGTCATTGTTTTGCTAGCATAGTGGATTGGTTGGAAATGTTTGTTGATCCTTTGTCCCAAAATCGCACCAATAGCAAAGTCGCTAGCATCGTACATCAACTCAAAGGGTAGCTCCCAATTAGGGGTAACCAAGACCGGTGTCTTAGTTAGCTTATCCTTAAGAAGATTGAAAGCTTCGATACACTCTTTAGAAAAGAAAAAAGGAGTATCTTTTTCCAAGAGGTGGGTCATCGGGCGAGCGATTTTAGAGAAATCCTGAATGAATGGACGATAGAAGCCCGCATGACCCAAAAAACTTCTCACACCCTTCACGATTGAAGGTGGGGGTAATTTGGCTATGACATCTACTTTAGCACGGTCGACTTCAAGACCGGCATTAGAGATTTTGTGTCCTAGCACAATGCCTTCTTTTACCATAAAATGGCATTTTTCCCAATTCAGAACAAGGCGAGTGTCTTCGCACCGCTTAAGCATATGTTCCAAATTGGCAATGCAAGAAGAGAAGGAATCCCCAAAGACCGAGAAATCATCCATGAAGACTTCCATGGTTTGCTCAACCATGTCATGGAAGATAGCCAACATGCACCTTTGGAAAGTCCCGGGGGCATTGCATAAGCCAAAAGGCATTCTTTTGTAAGCAAATGTGCCACAGGGACAAGTGAATGTTCTCTTCTCTTGATCTTGGGGATCGATGGGTATTTGGAAATAACCCGAGAAACCATCAAGAAAGCAGTAATATTCATTACCCGCTAAACGTTCAAGCATTTGGTCCATAAAAGGGAGAGGGAAATGATCCTTTCTCGTGGCATCATTGAGTTTGCGGTAGTCTATACAAACTCTCCACCCAGTAACGAGACGGGTAGGAATCAACTCGTTGTTCGCATTGGGCACAATGGTAATTCCGCCTTTCTTAGGCACACAATGGACTGGACTAACCCATGGTGAATCCGAAATAGGGTAAATCATACCCGCATCAAGAAGTTTGATAACCTCTTTTTTGATGACTTCATGGATTTTAGGATTCACCCTTCGTTGGCTTTGAATTGTGGGCTTAAAGTTGTCCTCCATGAGAATTTTATGTGTGCAAAAGTGAGGATCAATTCGGCGAATGTCGGAGATTTTCCAAGCGATAGCTCTTTTATGCTTCTTCAACACGGCGACAAGTCGGGCTTTTTCTTCTTCTTTCAGGTCCTTCGCGATGATGACCGGTAACTTCTCGTTGTCTTCAAGGAAAACGTACTCAAGATGAGGAGGTAGGTCCTTAAGCTCAAGAGTAGGAGGATCCTCAATAGATGGTGTAATTAACGATGGATCATCATTAGTCACCTCTTTAGGAGAGGGAGGAGGAAACGGGTCTTCATTGAGAAGTCTCTCAATAGTACGAATGTCTTCATCCCAATCAGTGGAAGAATCATCATACTTAATATCGAGAGGACCCAAGCTAGCTTCGAAATCATCCAAGTCACTTTCTCCAAAAGGAGTCAATGCCGGAGCAATTGAGGCAACGTTCTCAACATTGGGTAGAGAAGAGAGAGTACTTTTGCAAGCATCATGAAAATGTTCTTCACAAGCCTCATCGAGAACATCAATAGCATTAACACTCTCATAAGAATAAGGTTGCTTAGAAATCTTACCCATGTTGAAGACAATTTTGTCGTCACCAACTCTCATGATTATTTCGCACGCGGCTACATCAATGAGAGTGTGACCGGTCCTCAGGAATGGACGTCCAACGATTAATGGAACACGAGGATCCATCTCGTAGTCAACGACAACAAAATCCGCCGGGAAGGTGAATTTGTCAACGCCAACAAAGACATCTTCGGTTATCCCCACTGGATAAGCAACCGTACGGTTGGCTAATTCCAAAGTCATTTTGGTGGGGACTAGCTCGGGGAGAGATAATTGCTTCCAAACACTTAAAGGCATTAATTTATACTGGCACCTATATCGGCTAGGGCCATGCAATTCTCTACTCCCGGTAAGTTGCAAGGAATCAAAAAGCGACCCGGATCACCAAGTTTGGTGGGCAATTTCCTTAAAAGCACTGCGGAGCAGTTCTCATTAAGTTGGGTCTGAGCAATGTCAAGAAGCTTTTCCTTATCACTTAGAAGATCTTTAAACATCTTAGCGTATTTGGGCATGTGAGCGAGAGCCTCGGCAAAGGAGATGTTAAAATTCAACTGTTTAAACATTTTGAGAAAGTTTGAAACCTGAATATCATCCTTGCTCTTTTGCTTCTCTTTCCTCAACCTTGAAGGATAAGGTATATTGGATGAAGAAGAAGGCTTTAGGGGAATAGGATCACTCACAACCACGGGTGGTGGGGAAATGGGGATAGAAGGTGAAGGAGGTGAGGAAAGTTGCTCTGTTTCCTTGTTCACAATCACGGGTGGAGGTGTAGGAAGCTCGGGTTCCATATAACCTTTTCCACTACGAGTGCTGATTGCTTTCATCTCCCCTCTTGGATTCGCAACGGTGTTACTCGGAAGAGTACCCGAAGAAGAGGGTTGATTACCTTGGATGAGCGAACCAATCATATCACGAATGTTAAGCGCTTGAGTGCTGAAAGAATCTCTGATGTCGGCACGAATTTCATTGCTTTGTTTGGCCATATCATTCCTTAGCTCAGCTCGAATATCGTTCCCTTGTTTCGCCATGTCATTCTTCAAGTTGACAAATTGACTCTAAAGATTCGTCACCATCTCTCGATTAGTCTTCATGAACGTCTCGACGTCTTGATTCACTGCTATCGGTTGATTGAGAGGTGGAGCTTGGTAAGCTTGATAATTTCCTTGAGTTGGGTATGGGTTTCTTTGGGGTTGATATTGATTTTGAGCACGAGGTTGGGATTGGTTGTTTCGGTTATAGCTTTGTTGTTGGTTTTGGTTCTGAGGAGGGAAACCGGGTGGAGCAAGATAATTGTTGGAACGATAACTTAGCAAGCTACGATCTCCTTGAGGGCGAGCTTGATAGCCTCCCGTGGGATAAGTACCGTAAGTTGCGTTAACGTTTTCAGAAAATTGCCTTGGGTGGAAGGACAATCATTATAAGAATGAGGACCACCACATGTGTCACAAGAAATAGCAACGGCTTTAGCTTGTTGAAAGTGGTTTGTGGCCATGGTTATGAAATTCTTGTTCATCTCAGCGAGTTGTCGAGAAATTTTAGTCATCTCAGGATTGGAAGTAGTAGAAGAAACATTGACTCTCGAGTTAGATCTTGAGGATGCGGATGAATCCCAATTCTTGTGGTGAGTAGTCATGTTTTCAATCAACTCTCTACACTCCTCCGGTCTCCTTTTCATAAAAGTACCACCGGCGGAGGCATTGATCGTGTCACGATCACGAAAAGTGAGACCATTGTAGAAGGTGTCAATGAGAGTGACGGGGAGCATGTTGTGATTTGGACAGCGGTCGATCAAATCATTGTATCGTTCCCAAGCATCGAAGAGCGATTCATCATTGTCTTGCATGAATCCACTAATTTGGTTACGAAGGCTCGTGACCATGGATGGTGGGAAGTAGCGCGACAAAAAGCGTTGAGTCATGTCGTCCCAAGTATGAATAGAGTTCTTTGGGAGACGGTCAAACCATTTTTCGGCATGGTGAGAAAGCGAGTGGGGAAAGAGTTGAAGGCGAAGGTCATCCATAGAAACACCGGGGGACTTCATGCTTTGGGTGATGGTAATGAATTTGTCGAGATGTTTGTTGGCATCATCATCCGGAATTCCGCGAAATAGGTTAGTTTGCACTTGCTGGATCATGTGATGCTTCAACGAAAACTCCTGAGCCGTGACATGCATCGGTGCAATCGGGCCTCCACGTCCGTTCATCGTGGGTTGACATAGCTCCTCCATGGTTCGTAGGTCGGGTAAGGGTGGATTATTCATGTTTTGGTGGGGTGGGTTATTATTGTTGTTGTTGTTTGGGAGGGGTGGATTATTATTGTTGTTGTGTACACCGGCCATGTCTAAATCTTCGAGAGTCTCGGGCTCTGAGTAAGACGTTGATCGAGTACGCATACACTAAAAGAAAATGCAAGAGAAAATATTTTTGGTTTTTATAGGTTTTTTAATGTTTTTGTATTTTTGAAAATTTTATATTTTTATGGGTTTTTTGAAAATTTTTGTTCCTGAAAATAACGTTCCCGAAAGAACGGATCCCAAAATTCAATTTTTCTCACAAAAAACTGTTGATCTTAACGAGAAGAGCCGGCAGCGGCGCCATTTTAATAACTGGTATTTTGTTGATTAAAAATGTTGCTTTTGCAAGATCTTTCTTTGCGTTGCTCGTAACCAATTGATATATGTCGTTGTTTCGTTCTCGGTATCTTCTCTAATTGATCACGGTCAAAAGTGGAATCGTTGTAACTGGTGACTAAAAAGGGGGAGCTTTGGCTATTTCTACTAAAATGATAAGTGCTAGAAATAACTAAAATTAAACTAAAAACAATTACTGATAATAAAGCTAGAGTTTAGATGAAAAGTAAGTACCTTGATAAAAAATAAAACTGGAAGTTTCAATTTGAAATGTCTATGCAGAATTCTGGCTCTTACTCGGAATAAATACTCCTATGCGGATAAACAGCTCTATCCGGAACATTGGTTCTTATGCGGAAAACTCTGGCCATGCGGAATGTTTTGACAAGAAAGCTTATGCGGAATTATGGGCGTAGAAAGCTATGCGGAATAAGAGGTTATGCGGAATAAGAGGTTATGCGGAATAACCTATTCGGAATATTTTGGAAGAAAGCTATTCGGAATATTTGGAAAAGATCCCCATGCGGAATATATTAAAAAGGAAGCTATGCGGAATGTTTGATAAGAAAGCTATTCGGAATAATAACAAAATACCCCCTATGCGGAATAATCATGATATTCCGAATGATCAACAAACTCACAACTCTATCCGGAATATTTTTAAAAGCAACTTTATGTGGAATGTTTTGGAAATGAACTCTATTCGGAATATGACCACTACTCGGAATATTTTAAATATTCCGAATAAACAACAAAATCCTTCCTTGATCCGGAATAATAGGGTATTCCGAACCAACACAATCCCAGACTCCCTATTCGGAATCTGGGAAAACTCAGTAACTTAATAGCGAAGACGGAGGGTTAAGAAACATGAATTTAACACCAAAATTCACCAAGTTTTTAATCAAAACTTAAACCAATTTCACCACTAATCATTTACCTAAGGTAAACATCAATCCAAAACCACGAAAACATAAAACCCACTTACTAATGATGATCAAACCAATTAAAATGAAAACTTAAGAACTTAGAATCAAAAAGAGATGAAGAACAAGATGATGGAAAGATTAAAGGTAGACTTGTATTAATGATTTAGGATTTAACAAACAAAGTGGAAAGATCAAACTTACAAGATTGGAAGAAATCAAACAAAGATGAAAACCACTCCTTAAGGGAGATGGTTCCTAAGAACTAGGAAAAACGTAACAGAAAGGAAAAGAAAAGCTTGTGAAAGTCTTGAATGGGAGGAGTATTTATAGGCTTCTCCCTTGGTTGGTGAGTGGGCTTTCTTCCTTTCTTTTTGTCTTCTCGTCTTTTCAGAAAAGTTGACGTTTTCGATTTCGATTCGGGATTTGTCGACGAATAAATTCAACTCGTCTTTTAATTTCTTCATTTAATAGACTTGAGTTTCTTCGTCATAGGTAAATCTTCCGTCTATGGCCCTTTTCTTCGATAAATATTCAAATAGGCCCATTGACTTCAAATCTTTTGCATCTCTTGGACTATAGACTTCATCTTTTCTTCTTTTTCCTCGATAAAACCCGTGCAATCCCATGTTTTCTCCAATATTTATCCGGTTGGCTCTGAAAACACAACAAACACACAAACCACGCATAATTCCAAACAAATGACATTAAATACGCGTTTTGGTCTTGTTTTAGCAAGAAATAAGTGGTAAAAGGATGGGTGTTTTCACACCTATCAACTCTCCAAGAGATGAGTAAGTTGGTATCAAAAGAGATGAGTAGGACGATGTTAAACGAGCAATCTTTGCCTCAAAAGTTTTGGTGCAATGCCGTGGATACATCGACTTATATTCTCAACCGAATTCTTATTCGACCTTTCCTAGGAAAGACCCCCTATGAGATTCTTAAAGGTAAGAAACCCTCATTAGAATACTTTAGGGTGTTTGGAAGCAAGTGCTTTATCCTCAACACCAAAGACTACCTTACCAAGTTTGACCCTAAGTCTTACGAAGGTATCCTTTTAGGTTATTCCCAAACTAGTAAGGCCTACATAGTCCTAAATAGAACCTCAGGGGCTATTGAAAAATCACTCAACGTAACCTTTGATGAAACCCCTCCTTCACCCAAGACACCACCATTGGTTGATGATGACTTGGATGAATTAGAAGTAGTTAAAGCCAAAGAGGTTAGAAAAATAGGAGTTGAAGACCTTAGTGTTGAAAAGGAAGTAAACATTAAGGAGTCTAGGGATCATACTCTCAATAATGTCATTGGTGACTTAAATCAAAGGACCCTAAGATCTCAAGTCCAAAACCAAAGCAACTTCTTTTGTTTTGTCTCCTTGATTGCACCAAAGAATGTTAAAGAAGCTTTAACGGATGAGAGTTGGGTCATTGCGATGCAAGAAGAATTGAATCAATTCGTTGCCAATGATGTTTGGGAACTTGTTCCTCTACCTAGAAGTTCTACCATTATAGGAACCAAATGGGTATTTAGGAATAAGCTAGATGAGAATGGTGTTGTGTCTCGTAACAAGGCTAGACTTGTAGCTCAAGGCTATAATCAACAAGAAGGGATTGATTATGATGAGACATATGCACCGGTAGCTAGATTAGAATCGATTAGAATCCTTTTAGCCTACGCTTGTGCCTTAGATATTAAGCTTCAACAAATGGATGTAAAGAGTGCATTTCTTAATGGTTTGATCAATGAGGAGGTATATGTGGCTCAACCTCCCGGCTTCATTGATTTTGAGAAACCGGACCATGTTTACAAGCTTAAGAAAGCACTTTATGGACTCAAACAAGCACCCAAAGCTTGGTATGATAGACTTAAAGCGTTTCTTGTTAAACATGAGTATACCATGGGAATGGTAGACAATACACTCTTTACAAAGAAGAAAGGTCCTCACCTCATAATCGTACAAATATATGTTGATGACATTATATTTGGCTCAACTTGTCAAGAATTGTGTGATGACTTTGCCAAAATCATGCATGATGAGTTTGAAATGAGTATGATGGGAGAACTTAACTTCTTTTTAGGACTCCAAATTAAACAAATGGACGATGGTATTTTCTTTAGTCAATCTAAGTACGCTAAAGAAATGCTAAAGAAATTTGGATTAGAAGAATCTAGACCAATGAAGACCCCTATGGCCTCAGATACTAAACTCACCGTAGATGATGATTGTGAGTCGGTAGACAACACCAAATATAGAGGTGTGACTGGTAGTTTGTTGTACCTAACGTCAAGTCGACCGGATATCATGTTTAGTGTTTGCCTTTGTGCTCGCTTCCAAGAGGCTCCCAAAACCTCTCACCTTGAAGCGGTTAAGCGTATCTTCTGATACATTAAAGGCACTATACATTTAGGATTATGGTATCCTAAAGGGACCGGCGTAGAAACCATTGTCTTCGCGGACTCGGATCATGCGGGAGACTATGTGGACCGGAAAAGCACTAGTGGAGTTTGTACCTTCATGGGTTGTTGTTTAACTTCTTGGTTCTCCAAGAAACAAACCGCTCTTGCGATATCCACCACGGAAGCCGAGTATGTGAGTGCCGGAAAAGCATGCCAACAAGCTCTATGGATGAAGCAAGCGCTTGTTGATTACGGGATTTCTCTTGATGATGTTCCCATCATGTGCGATAATAAAGGCGCTATAGACCTAAGCAAGAATCCTGTGCAACATTCGCGAACCAAACACATAGAAATTAGACACCATTTCCTTAGGGATAATGTTCAAAAGGGGAACATTACTATTGAAAAGGTGCCCTCCGAGGACAACTTAGCCGATATCTTCACTAAGCCACTTAAGAGGGAACCTTTTAATTAATTGCATCTAGGTCTAGGATTAATGGAACATCTTCCTTAAATTCTTTTCTTCTTGTGTGTTTTCTATTACCTCTTTGAGTCCTTGAGTCTTTTGAAACTCTTTTGAAAAATCTTCTCCTCTCCTTTTCAAAACTCTCAAAATCTCTTTCGAAAATGGTTGAGAAATTCGTTTGACATTGTTAATTCAATCTAAAAACGATTTTTCATAGATTCTCGCTATTAATATAGAGCTTACATAACTCATATGTATGATTCTCTCAAACATAGAAAGAACAAGATTGAATCATGGAGGATCATTGTGTCATGGCTTAAGGTCTTGTCTTACACACCTCCTACATTGATTTTTTAATCCATGTATTTTGGTCAAATCTCTATTTGGTAAGTTTGCATATGTTTTCTTTGTCTATCTTTGCTTTTAAGCACACCCCTATGATAAGTTAGACTAGAAAAATAAGATTTGCTGAAAAATCTTTCTCCAAAACACCAAACCCTGCTTCTGCAGGCGGTTCCATATGTGAACCGCAGTACCTTATTGATAAGGTACCGCCACCATAGATAAGGAACCACCTACAGTGGCCTTCCTTTTCGGGTTTTTGTCTGAAACTCCAGATTTGCTCCAACCCTTTTGAGAATCTTTGTTTCAAACCCTTTGACCACCCCAAAAATACCCTAAGCCTTCCCTATTTAAACCATAAGCATTTTGCATTACTTCACATCCAAAATGTCTTATTCTCCCAATGAAAGCCTTGAATCTCCTCCATTTTCTCCAATTGCTTTCAATCCAAACCCACCCAAGAACACTCTTAATCACATTTCTCCTACCAAGAATGTTGATTGTGGAACTTCCTTTCTTCCACCACCACCCTTTAGTGTTCTTCCTCCTTCTCATGATAATGTCATGCACCATGGAACATATTGTCATTGTTGTCAATATCAACATCTTGCTATGGCACACATCTATGAGGAGTTGAGCTACATCAAGAGTCTCTTAATCAAGCCTCCTCTTCACGTTGATTATGAGATCTCCAACAAGCCACCACCACCACCCTCCGCTATTACCTTGTCTTTCATATAAGCATTGATTGCTTATCCTCAAGACACCAAATGTGACAATCCGTCAATTTATGATTGATATTTTATTCTCAAATATTATTTGAAAATATTATTTTAATGATACAATATGAACTCACTTATTTTTGGGAAGAAATTTGGATTTACTTCTGGAAGTAGCATCGACTACGTCTAAACCGGAGGATTCAACGTTACGTGCTTACGTTTACATACACCGTCCTTGGTGACAGTCCGACATTTCAGAAAATAAATTTATCTATGAATATTATTTTGGAGTTTTAAATTTGTGTTGGTTCATAAACTCACAAATTTACGAGAAGAGACTAGGACTTACGATTTTATTTTAAGGTCCTTTACGACTAAACCGGAAACCTTAGGATTACGTATTTACGTTTTCAAACTCTATTTTTGATGAGACAATTTTTATTGGATTCGTTTTGTAACGTTGATTCATAATTTATAAAAACGTTTTTCGTAAAACGACCCGAGGGCACGCAAATCGAGGAAACTAGAATCGAGGAGTACCCGTAAATAAATGGGGATGAGACAAGTGGGACACTTGTCCCACCCCCAAAACCGGCCAACATGAAGCTACAACACATCTATGATGTGTCAAAACCTCAACACTTAGCTTACACATGTAACTAGCTTACTATGTAAGCCAAGCTACCATCAAAACCACTACCTAAAACCATTTTTCATTTCTCACACATGCAAACAACTAAATCCTCTCTTCCTCTCTATAGGATTTCGTCCCATACTCCCCAAAAATACCCATTTGATCCAAATTTAACCACAAACATATGTTATAACTTACATATGTTAATCTCCATTCAAAAAGAGGAAGATTGGTGCAAGTTTTAACATCCAAGGAGGAGTTTCCATGGAGTCTTGAGGCTGATTTTCCACAAGGTATTCATGAAGATTGGTGATCTTGAAGATGGTCATGGTTATGCACAAGTTTCTCCATCAAAATCCATGTCTAAATCATAACCTACATCAACATGGTGGTATAAAGATTGTCCTCCTCATCTTCTTGTTATTTTGATTATGTAAACATGTATTTTATTTCCTATTGTATATGTATATGATGATTATATGATGATAAAAATGTTATGTGGGGATTTGGTGTTGATAAACATGATTAAAAGGTGAAAAACCATAAGAAACAAGGTTAAAATCTTGGTTAAATTTGTTGGCTGTATAAAACAGTAAAGAAACAGGTCATGGACTGATAAAATGTTGAAGTAGAATCCATTTAAAGTAAGCTATATGTCTTGTACACATGTGAGAGTTGGCCATGCAATGGAATCATTGTAATGAGTGAGATATGATCAAAACAAGTTTAAGATACAAATCTGAGTTCACTGTTTTGGACGATTTTTAGAAAATACTTAGAAGATGATTCAACAGTAGCTATAGAAGATTTAAATGTAGCACATATCATGTTGTTTATGTGATAAAAATTTGAGCTTCTATCTCCATATAGAACTCTAGATATGGCAGTTTTGGTGAAAGTGAAGATAAAAATTAGATTTTGGAAATTAAAGAATAATACTATTATATAAGCACTCAAAATTTAATAGTATAAAATATAAATTAAAACCCACTAACTTATGGATTCTATTTATATAAATATGTAAAAGGTGGAATAAGTGTATAAATAATAAAAATGGTAACTTGTTAAGTTTTATAAGTTATAAAACTATAAACATGATTTTTACGACTTTTTCGGCTAATACCGTAAAATTAACGTTTTTGTTAAATAAAACTTAGATGGTTGGACCCGTCTAATGTAAACTTTATAAAACTTATATACTGATATATAAACATGTATAACAAGTAAAAACCGATAAAACCCGAACTATAGGACATACGGATGTTAACGGACTAAATTAACGTTATTGGACTAATAATACAACAAAAATGGACTAAAACACTTATAAACTTATTATTGGGCTTAACCCATTTGGGCCCAACTTATAAAGTATAGATACTGATAATGTAGGTATAAAAGTGATTAAAACAAGTTAAAGAACTTATAATAAGCTTATTGGACTTAAAACGTGTAAATAGGTAAAACTAGTAAACTAGTATAAACGTTATCGACACTTAACACAAAAATGAGTAAATGAGAATATATAAACCCACTTGATCATCATATATAAATAATCATCATATGTATACATAATTGTTATTTTTATAAAGTCATTGGACAAACGTCTAAGACCGAGTATTATTTGTCTAGGTTTCCGTGATTGAAGCCCGTACCGTACGTCCGAATTGCCGATAACCCGCCTTCCCACATCAACGTGAGTTCATAGCCTCGCACTCTTTTAAATGTTTTTATGAAATGTTTTATAAACCCGCGAGGGAGATAACATGTTAGATTTTATAAAATAGGACACCATTTGTCCCGATTGATTGTTTATTGATTTGGACCCGAATGATTGAATGACCCGATTGTATGACCTGATAAATGATTAAAGGACCCGATAGATGAAACTAAATGGATTATTAAAGTTAGGTTATGTCACTAAAAGTCCCATTAGCATGAATTGTGAACTACCGGGATTTGGTAGACGCTTATGCATTTAATAGTACTATTTGGGGACGATCACCCCAGTTCGCGCCTTGACGCTTGATCCCCGTCGTGCCACATTGATTGGTAAGCGAATTTATGTATGAGAAGATTTCCATAGCGTGACCTTTGTGACGACACGCTAATTTAGATGGGCAAATTGAGTATCGGGTTAGCTACCCGTTGTTGGTTTAGTAAGGTAACAATGTCATGCGGCTTATAATAATCCAAAATTTACAAAATACTAATAGACGCTCCGAATTTATGATGTATTGCCTGACTAGCAATACAGGGTCATACTATTGATATTATGTTTGTGTTTTGGTTTTCATAACCATATTCGTATAACGGTTTTGATTTGATTTTATACAACGTCATAAGACGTATTGTATGATGTTTCTACGACATTGGCTCGTATAATGATTTTTAAGGCAAATGCCTATATTATGATTTTCTATAAGGATTTGTATAAAATGACTTTGGCTATTTTATGGCCTATTAAAATGATTTGTACAAAATGATTTTCAGTAATAATTTTATACTGATATTATATTGATGGATTTTATTAAACTCTATGAATTCACTCGGCGTTATCGCTGGCCCTTTCTTTTAACATGTTTTGTCTCAGGTACTTGAAGGTAATTCTCGGGAAGACAACAAGAATTCATGGCCTGCACTTAAACAATGTTTTCCATTCAAATACTTTGTAAAACTTTGTATGAAATAATATGACTTGGGACCGATGTAACTTTAATATTAATGAATGGAAATGCTTTATTAATAAACGACGCGATTTTTATGCGTTGTCTATGATGTGAGTAATGTGCTATCCCGTAACACCAACTAGTCTTCCGCTGTACTGAGTTGTATAAATTTGGGGGTGTTACAGTTTGGTACCAGAGCTCTCGTTATAGAGAACGAAAGATTTTTAAAACCAAGGTTTTGAATAAAACATTTCAAAATCTTTTAATTATAAACATTTTTCCCAAAATGTCTAAAAATCTTTTGACTATAACGGCGCCGAAGAATTCCCGAGTTACCGACAAGGCCAAGACTGAGAAGTGTTATTTTAATATATATATAACTTGGATTATATATATATATATATGATGTAATTTTATTACATGATTGTTTGATGATTATTTTGATATTTATACGAGGTATTTATACGACGTAGATTGTCACAAGTAACCCTAAATCCCCTAGTAAATTAATCGAAGCTATTCTCGTAGGAATTCTAGCTATCCTAGATCTAAGCCAAGTTGTGGATATTTATGATCCCAACAAATGGTTGATATTCGTAAAAATGTAGATATTAGTTGATTGTGATATTGAAAAAGAATTGGCGAGATTAAATCTGATATCGATGTCATGACGATCTTTTCTAATAGAGTGGAGTTTGACAAAACGTTACCACCTAGAAAGATGTCATCTGATTCGTTGTCACCCAATTCTTAAATTGAAATCTAAAGGGTGAATGTTGCACTTGAGGCTGTCATTGGAACCGTTACCCAAAAGCCTCATGCCACTAATACCTTTCCGAGAAGTCTAGTTGAATGATTAAGTCATTTTATATTAATGACTCATTTGATAATTGTTGTCGTAAGAGATATAGGATTGGAAATTAAGTGTTGTTCTTATCGAGCTTTTATCGCCTATTAAGGCCTAAGAATAAGATTGAAAGTATTGGAATATGAGGTAGGATATTGAATTGAGTATAAAATTGGTTGAAACTTGAATAAAGTAAAATTTAACCCGTATGAAATATGAGATTATTAAGAGGAAGTCGTTAAGTTCTGTGATTGAACTATAAGGTTTTAATTGATTGATAGTTCGTGTTAAGGGTTGTTCCTAGGCCATTGTCCACTAACGAGGATGCCTAGTGTCCAAGAAATAAATTGAAGAAATCTTCTTCTGAATTGGGACCGATGGATCTTCCGGGACATGTGGAACACCTAATGACTCTTGTAGATTAGTATTCATTGTGGTATCTTTTAAAAATCCCTAACTTAACTGAGATATCAGTTGGTAGGATGAGTTTTGGAAATTGTATGACATAGTGACACGTAATGTGTTACGATACAATTTGACTTGTTTGTGATTAATGAAAAGACTACATTTGATTGCTAAACTCTACATTTATCGATGATATCTATCTTTTCTTGCTTCTTCCTAATGCTCGCATTAGTGATGCAACCATTGAACAAGTACTCATCTTGACTTGAGTTACATTGTGAATTATTCTTCGTGAGTGCCATCGAAGTCATGAACCTCATGATTAATTGGCTAAGCTCATTTCCTATCATATCGTAGTTAGTTCTTGGTGAACCACTCTTCATCACTCCTTTGCAGATCAGTAATTGTTTTTATAAGACAAAATGGTATCTATTGAGAAAAACTGAGTTTTCATCACTATAAGGATTATTCAAAGTGGGATTTATAAATGATTGTTATCAAAATAAAGTTGTTTATAAAACACCTTGGAAAACTTAATTGTTTTCATAACAAAGAACATCTTTGTAAATTTATTTTTGATTCTTATTTAAGAATTAAGCATGAAAATGTTTATATTATAAACATGATGATAAAATTTTGATGAACTGAGTATTGCATCGTTAATCTTGAAATTGTATATAGTTGCGCGCCTACATACAATTTGGAATGGACTATGCAAGACTGATTAGTAGTCACCATAAAACTAATGAATAAACACTACATTTTCTTTGAAGATTGTGAAAGATTAAATTTTAAGAGATCTGCAAGAAGCGAAATATAGGGACATAGTGTTAGGGACACCTACATATGTGCCCGTACTATTTATTCTTCTGAGTCGAATTTACTCATCTGTGGAAATTGTCTTATTTGACAATTGACAATTCTTTCTTGTCCAATTCTCCCGTAGTGAGATTCTTAGGAAAAGTATTTGATTATCGAGTGTTGATACCCGACTGGATGCATCGACGTTCCTATCATTTCTTTTGATTTGATTTCATTTGAATGACCTGGGTAACGATCCGAGGAGTTTTCGAATGCGTACTCAAATTATGAAAACATGGGATATATTCATATTCATTGAATGTTTTCGTCTGTATCTGATTTGAAATTCTCTCCCGTAGATTATGCGTTGACCTTACTCTTTTAATAGTAGTTGTGTCTCCAGATATCCCTGAAATTGTGAAGGATTATGAGTTATTATTAGTCTTTTGAGAAGTTCACATCTTATCGCCGGCAATGAAACTAGAAAGTTGATAATGCCAGTAGAATGGAATGATTGATTATGACATGACGACATTGTCTTAATTAATGGGAACTCGAGTAGAATTCCCCGAAAAGATAAGATGTTGATTATCAAAAATGATCTAAATAATTCTTGGTGGATGACCATATCCTGCTTTAGACTTAAAATCATACTGTGAATGGTTGTGAATTAGTCATAGATACTATAATCTCGAAAGAACCTAATATGAATTTATTAAAAGATGTTTTCGTTATCTGAAACTTTAGGAGGTATTTGTTAATAAACTACCTAGACTTTCGCCATTAAGGCAAGTTGAATTTGGTATTTGATTATATTCTCGGTGCTGCACTTGTGGCTTGTGCACTGTACGTCAGCATCATCTGAATTTAAGGAATTACCGTACAACTGAGAGAGTTGTCGGAGAAAGATTTTATTATACCAAGCCTGTCATCCTGAAGAGCTATGGTGTTATCATTCCTTATATTTATAGATTACTGTGAACTGAGTAAATTGACAATCGAAAGCGATATCCATAACTCGAAATGGAAAATTTGTTCGATCATTTACAAGGTTCTAGCAAATTGATCCACGGCATGGTTATCATCAACTTCGCATCTGCGAAGAAGATTATCTATTCCAATCACTACATCCAGTACTTGTAATGAACATTATGAGTTTTACGTGATGTCGTTTGGATTAACCAGTGCACATGTAGCATTCATAAATTTGGTGAATCACGTGTGTAGGCTGTAATTTGATAAATTCATGCTTGTGATCATTAAGGATCATCTATTTGTTTATAAGAATAAGAATGAGTTAATAATTATTTATAGATTGCCCTGAATTGGCCGAACAATGAAAACATGTACCTTAAATATTTAACATAGGACGTAAGACTTAATTCTTTACATGATTTAACCGTGTGATTAATAGATAATGGAAGCTATATTGACTTTTCAAAGATTAGAACCATTAATGCTTAGGGATTAAAAATTTAATCCTTTACATAAAATGACCGTTGGATTAATAATGGTAAGATGTATGTATATAGACTCTTCAAAAATTAAGAGCCCTTTTACGACTTTGGATTTTACCAAAAAAAATTGGAAATATGTTTTGACAAATGTTTTAACAAAGGATTTTAAGGGATTATTCCCTTATACACAAACCATTTAACTAAACTTCTGTTTAGGGGTAAATGTTTGTGTATACTTCTAGACAACCTAAGAAGAATTGAGGAAACTATATAAACCATGACCTGAAAACTTAAAACGACAATTTTTGCTTTTCAACTAAGAAAACTTTGACCAAAGTATAAACAAAGGTTTCTCGAACATTTTCGGATCTTATTAATTATTTTAATTATTTTCGATAAATCAACAAAAATCTTGTTAAATTAAATTCAAATTTATTTTTGAACATTTTTATAATTGGTCGAACTAAGGAAATTTAAAAATTTTACGTTTACGATTCATAAAAATTTAATAATTATTATTTAATTAATTGTAATAATTATCGACGCTTTAGACGACGGATTGAGTAAAACAGATAAAAATGATAGATGAGACAAAACTAAAACATAGAAGATATGAAGAAAGAATTTTGAATAAATACGGTTGTGATATTTATTTCATCAGGAAAGTGAACGTAATTACTGACGCATAATGTAGAAAGAATATCTAAGTGAATTGTGGACATAATAATTATATCATCATGAGAAGTGAATATAGATACCGACGCATTATGTAGAAAAGATAAAGAACCAGTTAGGACATGTTCCTTAATAATGAACGTGCAAAATAAATTGCCAAACAATTTAAAATATAGCCGATGATTGTAAAAAGGATAATATAGATAATAAAAAGGGATTCGCGACTAATATGAATCATTAAGATTGAGAAACCAATAGCGTTAAATGTTTTAAAGACCACTTGTGATTGCCTGAATATGGAAGATTGTGAGATATAGTTATGTTGGAATTTGTAAGTATAAGTATTCTATTTATGTCATTTACGACTAAAAGTATCTTTGTCTGAAGAGTTGTACTGATGATAAATTATGAAGGCAGATATCGCCTCATACATTAGTAAACGTCTAGCTATTGCAAAGGTCATCATCTAAATTTAATTCGATTTGGGTCATCGTCGACAGACTGACCAAATCTGCTAATATCATTCCCGTTAATGATAAATGCAAAAGAGTTATGTAAACATAGTGTGCCTGTATCAAACATCTTTATCAAGATCCTCGCTTCGCAACGAATTTCTAGAGATTTGCTCAGAAGTCATTAAGAACGAACCTTGATGAGAGTACTATGTACCACCCCAAATCGAAGGGACGAGGTAAAGTAACGATACAAGGTAATATAAGTGCTGTTTTATGTTTGAATGATTGACCTTTGGTAATAGACCGTATAATCGTTTTCCTTTGGAGAGTTTATCAATGATAATCATCGTATTAGGATTGAGATCGAATCTTGTTAGAATCTAAATCTTAGAGCATCTGTAAGCAAGAGTTGAGATGAAGACATCCGACATACACCCATTGTGAGTTGGACATGTCTTTTAGGTTTAAGGTTTCCTATGATGGCGAACCTATCCTTGCAAAATACTCGACCCGCGATACCTTAAATGATTGTTGAAATTAGGATGTGATTATTGACCGCCGATAGTGGGCAGGAGGTTATGTGAATATGAAATGTAGATCTTGAAGTGCCAAATGGGTAGCGAAGTTATGCCACAATTTTTAACCTTGGAAAAATGAATTCATGATCTGACAAATCATGGGATATAAGTCCCCGTTGTATGGGACCATTGAGATGATGTAAAAGATTTGGTTTGAAAGGCATATAAGCTGGATCTACCCTAGGACTTCACGGACTGCGTGAATTATGTTTCGTAAATCGAACTTGATGGAATATCTATCAAGTGAAATTCTGCTTATTCTTAGTAGAGCTTAGATCGGCGAAAAGTTGCATTCATCAGAAACCCGTGAACATCATGGATAGAGAAAGTAAGTCAATATTTAGCCTGATCTTATTCTCGTAGTTATGTTTGATGAAACTCGCGTAATATAATGGATTACACTTGTGAGAAAAAGACCGAATGTGGAGGAAATACCCACATGGCTTTAACTCTATAAGAAGCGAGTAGTAAGACGATCTTTGAGGACAAAGATCCTGTTTAGGGGTAAATGCTGTGACAATCCGTCAATTTATGATTGATATTTTATTCTCAAATATTATTTGAAAATATTATTTTAATGATACAATATGAACTCACTTATTTTTGGGAAGAAATTTGGATTTACGTCTGGAAGTAGCATCGACTACGTCTAAACCGGAGGATTCAACGTTACGTGCTTACGTTTACATACACCGTCCTTGGTGACAGTCCGACATTTCAGAAAATAAATTTATCTATGAATATTATTTTGGAGTTTTAAATTTGTGTTGGTTCATAAACTCACAAATTTACGAGAAGAGACTAGGACTTACGATTTTATTTTAAGGTCCTTTACGACTAAACCGGAAACCTTAGGATTACGTATTTACGTTTTCAAACTCCATTTTTGATGAGACAATTTTTATTGGATTCGTTTTGTAACGTTGATTCATAATTTATAAAAACGCTTTTCGTAAAACGACCCGAGGGCACGCAAATCGAGGAAACTAGAATCGAGGAGTACCCGTAAATAAATGGGGATGAGACAAGTGGGACACTTGTCCCACCCCCAAAACCGGCCAACATGAAGCTACAACACATCTATGATGTGTCAAAACCTCAACACTTAGCTTACACATGTAACTAGCTTACTATGTAAGCCAAGCTACCATCAAAACCACTACCTAAAACCATTTTTCATTTCTCACACATGCAAACAACTAAATCCTCTCTTCCTCTCTATAGGATTTCGTCCCATACTCCCCAAAAATACCCATTTGATCCAAATTTAACCACAAACATATGTTATAACTTACATATGTTAATCTCCATTCAAAAAGAGGAAGATTGGTGCAAGTTTTAACATCCAAGGAGGAGTTTCCATGGAGTCTTGAGGCTGATTTTCCACAAGGTATTCATGAAGATTGGTGATCTTGAAGATGGTCATGGTTATGCACAAGTTTCTCCATCAAAATCCATGTCTAAATCATAACCTACATCAACATGGTGGTATAAAGATTGTCCTCCTCTTCTTCTTGTTATTTTGATTATGTAAACATGTATTTTATTTCCTATTGTATATGTATATGATGATTATATGATGATAAAAATGTTATGTGGGGATTTGGTGTTGATAAACATGATTAAAAAGGTGAAAAACCATAAGAAACAAGGTTAAAATCTTGGTTAAATTTGTTGGCTGTATAAAACAGTAAAGAAACAGGTCATGGACTGATAAAATGATGAAGTAGAATCCATTTACAGTAAGCTATATGTCTTGTACACATGTGAGAGTTGGCCATGCAATGGAATCATTGTAATGAGTGAGATATGATCAAAACAAGTTTAAGATACAAATCTGAGTTCACTGTTTTGGACGATTTTTAGAAAATACTTAGAAGATGATTCAACAGTAGCTATACAAGATTTAAATGTAGCACATATCATGTTGTTTATGTGATAAAAATTTGAGCTTCTATCTCCATATAGAACTCTAGATATGGCAGTTTTGGTGAAAGTGAAGATAAAAATCAGATTTTGGAAATTAAAGAATAATACTATTATATAAGCACTCAAAATTTAATAGTATAAAATATAAATTAAAACCCACTAACTTATGGATTCTATTTATATAAATATGTAAAAGGTGGAATAACTGTATAAATTATAAAAATGGTAACTTGTTAAGTTTTATAAGTTATAAAACTATAAACATGATTTTTACGACTTTTTCGGCTAATACCGTAAAATTAACGTTTTTGTTAAATAAAACTTAGATGGTTGGACCCGTCTAATGTAAACTTTATAAAACTTATATACTGATATATAAACATGTATAACAAGTAAAAACCGATAAAACCCGAACTATAGGACATACGGACGTTAACGGACTAAATTAACGTTATTGGACTAATAATACAACAAAAATGGACTAAAACACTTATAAACTTATTATTGGGCTTAACCCATTTGGGCCCAACTTATAAAGTATAGATACTGATAATGTAGGTATAAAAGTGATTAAAACAAGTTAAAGAACTTATAATAAGCTTATTGGACTTAAAACGTGTAAATAGGTAAAACTAGTAAACTAGTATAAACGTTATCGACACATAACACAAAAATGAGTAAATGAGAATATATAAACCCACTTGATCATCATATATAAATAATCATCATATGTATACATAATTGTTATTTTTATAAAGTCATTGGACAAACGTCTAAGACCGAGTATTATTTGTCTAGGTTTCCGTGATTGAAGCCCGTACCGTACGTCCGAATTGCCGATAACCCGCCTTCCCACATCAACGTAAGTTCATAGCCTCGCACTCTTTTAAATGTTTTTATGAAATGTTTTATAAACCCGCGAGGGAGATAACATGTTAGATTTTATAAAATAGGACACCATTTGTCCCGATTGATGTTTATTGATTTGGACCCGAATGATTGAATGACCCGATTGTATGACCCGATAAATGATTAAAGGACCCGATAGATGAAACTAAATGGATTATTAAAGTTAGGTTATGTCACTAAAAGTCCCATTAGCATGAATTGTGAACTACCGGGATTTGGTAGACGCTTATGCATTTAATAGTACTATTTGGGGACGATCACCCCAGTTCGCGCCTTGACGCTTGATCCCCGTCGTGCCACATTGATTGGTAAGCGAATTTATGTATGAGAAGATTTCCATAGCGTGACCTTTGTGACGACACGCTAATTTAGATGGGCAAATTGAGTATCGGGTTAGCTACCCGTTGTTGGTTTAGTAAGGTAACAATGTCATGCGGCTTATAATAATCCAAAATTTACAAAATACTAATAGACGCTCCGAATTTACGATGTATTGCCTGACTAGCAATACAGGGTCATACAATTGATATTATGTTTGTGTTTTGGTTTTCATAACCATATTCGTATAACGGTTTTTATTTGATTTTATACAACGTCATAAGACGTATTGTATGATGTTTCTACGACATTGGCTCGTATAATGATTTTTAAGGCAAATGTCTATATTATGATTTTCTATAAGGATTTGTATAAAATGACTTTGGCTATTTTATGGCCTATTAAAATGATTTGTACAAAATGATTTTCAGTAATAATTTTATACTGATATTATATTGATGGATTTTATTAAACTCTATGAATTCACTCGGCGTTATCGCTGACCCTTTCTTTTAACATGTTTTGTCTCAGGTACTTGAAGGTAATTCTCGGGAAGACAACAAGAATTCATGGCCCGCACTTAAACAATGTTTTCCATTCAAATACTTTGTAAAACTTTGTATGAAATAATATGACTTGGGACCGATGTAACTTTAATATTAATGAATGGAATTACTTTATTAATAAACGACGCTATTTTTATGCGTTGTCTATGATGTGAGTAATGTGCTATCCCGTAACACCAACTAGTCTTCCGTTGTACTGAGTTGTATAAATTTGGGGGTGTTACACCAAATTCAAGCAAATCTTAGAATTCTAGAATAACTAGGATTAGATTTATGCTTTTGGCTTGTTTCTTTTTCCATACTTCTTTGTATGATGTTCATTTAGTAACCTATCCTGGATCTTTGTCTTTGTGTTTTCTTCTCTTTTAATTTTTCTTTATGTGACCTATTGCTATATATTGTTGGTTGTTTCTTTTGTTCAACTAACCCTTCTATGTAGCTTGTCACCATATCTCGATTCCCCGGTGCCCCAAGCTAGGGGGAGTAAGCACCAAGGGGGAGTCTTTGCAAAGTCCGTTTCTTCAACACCGGCTTACGCAACCTTTTTGCTTCGACAAAGGGGGAGAAATGAATAAACTCGTCTTCGAAAATCTTGTTTTTGTGTGATTGAGTTTATGTATTGTCGGAATCAAAAAGGGGGAGATTGTTAATGCAATAATGACTAAAAACGTTACTTGCATTTTTCGGTCTCGCTTAGTTTTGATTACGACAATATGTAAAAACAAGCATTTACGAAAACAACGAAAAACGAATTCTTGAGTTCAAGTATTTTTCATTTTACCCATTTTCACTTAAGGTATGGATAAACAAGTACTAACCTTAATCAAGTGATCAAGTGATTTAATCTTTTCTTAAAACTCACTTTTTATTAAATGTGACAAGTTTTTATTCAACTTTATTTTTAAGAAAATGTTTTATTAAATTAATTATTTGAAATTTGAAAATGGCATATTCTTATTCTGTTAAGAATATCCTTTCAGGATATTTTTTATACCCAGATAAGACCTCCACCACTAAAGGACAAAAAGGAGCGTAGTCTAGTCCGGCGGTACCTTAGCGCCTAGGCGGTACCTTATCGATAAGGTACCGCGGGCTGTGATAAGGTACCGCGGGCAGATATAGCCGTTGGCTCCTTTATCCTTTAAATAGTGGACCATTCTCAGCTTTTCACCTCACCTCTTTTTCACATTTATTTCCAGATTCAAACCCCTTCTTTAATCACTCAAATCTTTGATCATTTGTTTGATTATTACTTGTTTAAGAAGTGAATCTTGTTCTTTCATCCCTTCCTCTCCAAGTGCAAAGAGAAGAACACTATCCTAGTGAAGTGTTGAGTCCACCACCAAAGATCCATTGAAGATCAAACTTTATATATTTGTAGTTGTTTCATAGTTGTGAAGATCCAAGTAGTTGTGTCTATTTGGAAGTTGTGTATGTACTAAGTATAGTTGTGTAGATTGGTCCTAGCTACGATTAGGGCTCGACTTTTAGCTTAGAGTCGGAAATTGGTTAAGCGACGTGTACGGTTTTCTCCACCATAAGGAGCTTGTTGTGTAGTGAACTCTCGAGTAAGGAGTACTCGAGGAGTGGAGTAGGAACGAGGAGTGAGCTTCGTTGCCGAACCACTATAAATCCTTGGTGTTCGGTTTGATCTTTCTTTACCCTTAACTCTTTACATTCTTCATTCTTTTTGCATATACATGTGTTAATATTAGATTAGCTACACTATCATTCTTTATTCTTTGTGGATATATTTTTGTTAGTATTAGTTTAGCTACACTATCATTGTTCATATTGTGCATAAGAAGATTTCACATATTTCCTCAAGCCTAAGTTTTTTAAAAAAGGAATTTTGGAAACCATATTTTAACAAGTAAATATAAGAAACTATTCAACCCCCCCCCCTTCTAGTTTCTGCAGTTTCCTCTTGCATTTCTCTTAAGAATCTACCATGTTCCTCAAGTTTATGAAGAACTAAGTCCATTTGAGGTTGTGAAATACTCCCTTGATTATAGTTTTGAAAATTGCCTTCATTTGGAAAACCTTCATTATTTGAAAACCCTTGATTTTGAAATTCCCCATAAAATAGTTGATCATATTGTGGTGGGTCATTAGTCGTAGGAAAACTAGGGGAGACAAAATAAGTATTAGTATCATAACACATACTTTCCTCACTATAATAAACCTCCTCATAAGTTTTGTCACAATTAAAATAAGCATGAGGCCCACCACAAGTCGTACACTCCTCGGACATAATCTTATAACGCTCTTCTTGCAATATTTCCCAAATCGGACGATTATCCATGGTAGTGTCGAAAGAAAACGAAATAACAATAATTATTATGCTACGTAATATATTATAATAAAAGAAAAATCTTTTTGTATTTTTTAGAAAAATATATATTTACAAGAAAAATCGAAAGAAATCGAATTAAGAAAAATAATATTAATACGTAATACTTTTGGTGTAATACTTTTAGGAAAAAGTATTACTTTTGGATTTTTAAATTTTTTTTTTTTGGTGCAATTCTTTGGAAAGAATTTGCTTTTGTGATTTTTTAATTTTTTTTTTTTTTGTATTTTTAAGTTTTTGATTTTTTTTGTATTTTTGATTTTTTGTGCAAGAAAATTAACGTTCAAAGCGAACGGATCCCAAAATCCAAACGTCTTCACGAAAATCGTCAATCGTACGAGCGAAGCGGCAGCGGCGCCATTTTGAAACTAGGATTTTGAACGTCAATTAAAGTTTGTTTATCGTTCCTCGACTCACTCGAATTTGATTTCCAATTAACGTAACGACTAAGATTTGTTTTTGGTAAATAATAATTTTTGGTATTTTTAAACTAATTTAAAACTACTAATTAATTAATTATCTAAACAATTTAAAAACTATTTTAAACTAATTTATATAAAAACTTTTAAATGAAATCTATTTTTAAATGAAACTTAAACTAATGTAAAAAGACTATTTTTAAAAAGAAAACTTTAAATCTAAATTTGAAAACTAATTAATTTAAACTAAAGACTTTAAAATAAAAACAATTTTAAAATAAAATGAAAACAATGAAAATAAATTTTAAAACTATTTAAAATAAAATCAAAATATTTTTTTTTTAGTCTTTTTTTTTTAAACTGAATTAAAATAAATCTATATAAAACTATTTAAAGTTAAATCTAAAACTTTGTATATAAAATCTAATTAAACAAAACTGCTAAAGAAAATTACTCTATATTAGTTTGATACTGCAATAAAAATCACAAGAAGAGTTCTAGACTACTGGTTGGGGCGTTTGACCATTAAGCGAGGGGTCTGGGGTTCGAATCTCGCCCCAGACAAAATTTATGCTATTATTTTTTTATTATTATTATTTTTATATAGGACAATCAAGTCTTACATACAGATTAATTTAATCTGTATGTTTCAGTAGCAAAAATCAGTAAGTACACAAAATAAGCAAACAGCTGGGCAATAGGCTAAACAGCTATAAGAATATAAACAAACAAGCAGCCCTAATAAAGTATGAAAATAAGCTGATAATCCAAAACCAAAACTAAACAAGGAGAACAAATAAGCCAAACGAAAATAAGCTATAACCCAAATTAAGCAGTTCTAAAAAAAAGTAAATACTGACTAAAATGAAAATAGCAAACAATTCATACCAATTCAAACAATAGCAGATCCAAATAAACAAAAGCTGATAATATCAAACTAGCAGATTAAAAAGCATAAAATTAAACAAGAAAGTTTAAAAAGAAAATGAACCAATTGATGAATCCTTTGGGTCGAAGGATGGCGCTGAGCCACCTTGTGGACCAAAATAACCGTCACCTCCTTCGTCTCCAACCAATCGAACCAAACAATTCTTCGAACCAATAAAGGACTTACTCGAACAGTAGCTTAAATATTTTCCCAGTAGGGGAAAATAAATTTAATTTCCTTTATCTTTATTATTATTTTTTTTATTTTTATTTTTTATATATTATAAATACATGCGACGAACAGTTATTAAATAACTCAGATTCAGTAATTTAAATTAGAATTAAAGGAGACAATCAAACTTTGCAAAAATTAAATTGAGACAAAATTAATAAAAAGAACTTTTCATTAATTAAATAAAAGAGTACAATACTTGAAAATTTAAAGAAATACAAAATTAAATCTAAACCTAATTTTACTGAAAATAAAAAATAAAGAAAAGGCTATTTGTTACATCTTTTGTGGGGGTTTTTATAGGCAAAAACCCCAAAACCTTCTTGAATCTTCAAGAGTAAGCAATTGATCCTGAGCCGTCCATTCTTCTATTTCTCTCTCATCTCTTGAATCAAAGGCTGAAAATCACCCAAGCATCACATGGATTGCCAAAGTGGCAGTTTTTGTGCTACTTGTTTTTCTTTAATGCTGAGGTGGAGGATCATGATTGGATGGATGGGTTGTGGTGAGTTGTTTCCACCAATCAAAACAAAGATATGGGCCACGTCAGGATTTGGAGATAGGACCACCATGAAGTGCTTGATGCGATTTTCTTGGGGATTTATTTTCCTTTGATGTGAATTAAACACTTTTATCAAAAGCCCTAATTTTTCTTTGGTAATTATTGGTATAGGGTTAATTAGGGTTTGTAAAAATGGTGGCTGTGAAAATGGGAGAAGAAGAAAGTGGGTGTGGGGTTTTCTTGGTTGTATCGAATAATGGAGAGAATGGGGTAAAGATACAAAACGTTTTTATAAAAAACTGAGTGGGGTGGGTAAATTGTTTTTGTTTATTAATTGTGTTGGGGAAAGACTGGGAAAAGGGTACACGTGTGATGGTTTGTGTGGGATAAGTAGGAGTTACGTGTGTTGTTTGACTGGTCATTTGACCAAGTCCTTTTGTTTATCCATCTTCCACCGTCCCATTTACACAAGTAAATAACCTTACTTTTTACAACAAATCGTCCCAATGTGTTAGTATATTGGGCTTGTAGCCCAATTCTTTACCAAGTCATCCATGTGTTTAAAAATGGGCCAGATGGGCTTTTGGGCTTTAAGGGTCACCTATTAATCCGTTTATGTAAAATAGATTGATAAATGGGCTTTTGACCCATTTCCCAAATGTGGGACCCACAAAACCGAATTCTTCGTAAAAGACTAAAACGAGCTCGATATCGGCTTTCTTAATCATTTCCTTCAAACTTGTGTCGGTTTTCGTGATCTTGGCACACTTTTGGTCTTTTGACTTAGTCTTCGTCTCTATTTGGACTTTTTTTCAACATTTGGCCATGAAATCCCGTGTTTTCTCTTCTTTTGATCATTTGTACCTATTAGAACACAAAAACACAAAACCACGCGTAATTCCGACTTTTACGATATAAAACACATGATTAGGTCTTGTTTTTCCATGGTCTTAGTGGTAAAAGGATAAGTGTTTACACACTTATTAGGACTAAAATTGTAAATTTTTCGAACTGATTTTTATCAATAGTGATATTTCACTAGTGAAAAAATAATGAAATATCATTAGTGATAAAATGAAATATCACCAGTGATAAAATTATTTTATCACTAGTGATATTTCATTGTTTTTTTACACTAATGAAATATAATCTTTGATAAAATCAGTTTAGAAAATTTCCAACTTTAGTTCCTCCGCCTGATTTTTTAAACTTTTGGACTTTTTGGCAAAAATGATCCCTCCGTGTTTTTTTAATATTAGGTTAATCTCCACTTTAGATCAAACTAAAATGAATGGTGGAGATTTGTCCCTTTACTTTAAAAAAACAAAATTATATTTGAATTTTTGTCTATATGTAAAGGATTAGAATTCTCTAAATTTGAGTCAAACATGATCTATCATGTTCACCAATCACAAATCAATTGAAATTATTATTTTTTATTTAATTAAATTCAGGGCCCATTTCTTTATCTATATTAACAAAATGTTTAACATGACCAACCAAATTTGACTAGGAAAAAGATCCCTAGAGACCTTTAGCTTAGCATAAACTCAATCAACCAATCACAATCACCTATTTTTATCATGTAACAAAAAAACTCATTTTTTAAAAATTAAATATCTCATAAACCGTTCACCCAGAGACGGAGCCAGTGGGGGGGCTGGAGGGTGCTCGGCCCCCCCTAACTGAGTTAGGTTGCGTAAGTAGTTTACATTTTTCCGACGAGTTTGAATGACAGTTTTCTAATGATAATGGTGAAGTAAGTCGGTGATAAAGGCTGTGTAGAAAAAAGAGAAAGAAGGTAAAGTGATTAATTGCCTTTATGTCCTACTAATTTTGTCGTTTATGAAGAGTGACTTTATTTCTTACTAGTACAGTACTACAGTTCAAAAAAAAAATTATTTCTTAGAGCACGCGGTACAGTTGAGCCGTCGTGTTCGTGTCGTGGGCAAAAAGTGATGCCACGTCACTTTTTACTCCCACGACACCAAAACACCCCACGATGGCTCAACCCCCCTCCCTGGTTAACACGAGAATTCTCGTGTCGTCGTCACCCAACTTTTTTTTTTTCAACAATTAATTTTAAACTAAAAACACATTTCATTCATAATAAAAATACAAATACAAATTTTTTTAAAAATAATACACGAAAAAAAATTACATTTAAAAAAAATAACAATAATAAAAAAAACATCAATGATTAAGGTTCCATAAATGCTCAACGAGATCACGTCGAAGAGAATCGTGAACTTTCCTATCCCGAAGTTCCTTATTTAACACCAAAAAACGGGCAAAAACATGGAAAAACAAAAAACTAGCCGTTACCCAACGGTAACTTTTTTTAAATTTTCAAAAAAAAATTAAAAAAAAATTAAAAAACCCGACGGCGCGAGCCACGGTGTGGTTGGCGCCGCCGTGGCCTCGCGCCGTCACCATGGCGTCGGCTGGTAGGTACCAGCCAAAACCGACGACGCGAGCCACGGTGTGGTTGGCGCCGCCGTGGCCTCGCGCCGTCGTGGCCAGCCTCCCACGAGCCCACCGTACCGAGCTCTCTTACTAGTACTATTACTCGTATTTTCTTTCATTTTTGCTACCTTATTTCACGTGTTTTGTTTTCTAGGTTTCTAGCTACTCTAATTAGTTTCTTTTTATTTAGGTCACATGTTTTTTAGAATGCAACAATTACTAACATGTAACCGTTACGTGATAAATGTAGTTTGAAAACATGATCGGTTTCAAATAACCTGAACACAAGAATCAAACTGATAATGATGACGCCCTTTACTACTTATAAATTGCGATGTTGCTCCCAATTTTACGTTTGTCTTGTTTTCTTACAAGTATATGTTACCATCAGGAAAAAAATTTTTGAGCCCCCTTAAAGTAAATTTCTGGCTCCGTCCATGCGTTCACCGTTATTAAATCATCTATCCATCGAGGGCCACATGTATATACTTTCGACAAACTTTTTTTTCGATCTTTTTTTCTTAAATCACGTCTGAGATGAATCATGTATGATTCGTCACGAAACATATATGATTTTCAGAAAATCATATATGATTCATATTACGAATCATATATGATTTTCTGAAAATCATATATGATTCGTGACGAATCATACATGATTCCTCTCAGACGTGACTTAAGAAAAAAATCGAAAAAAAAGTTTGTCGAAAGTATATACATGTGCCCCTCGATAGATAGATGATTTAATTCTCGTTGCAATGGTGTATTTTTTTCGTTTGACGATTTACCGTTTGTGAGATATTTAATTTTTAAAAAAGTGGTGGAAAATGGATTTTTTTTAAATGAGTGATTATAATTGGTTGAATAGGTATATGCTAATTTAAGGGTTTATACAGATCTTAACATGAGAGGATCCTTTTTCATATCTAAAAGAGAGTGAACACCCAACACGAGGAGTAAAACATAGAGCGAGCAAGCCATCATCTCGGATCAACGGGAGGAGTTGTTATGGATGAACACCCAAGTTACATTTATAAGACAAATCATGCCTTCAGATTAAAATATATTTACTCATTATTGTGAATTACGTAGCGTAAACACATTTAAATATATCTAACTATACTTTTTTATTTGCATATTTTCTCAAATCGTGCTTAAACCGCATTATAAATATGCATTAAAATTTTGTACTTTAAGGAAATATGCAAATAAACAACTTTAGTTGGGTATATTTGCAAATTCCCCTTAAACTTAAGTAATGTTGTATGTATTACGAAAATAATAATTATAACACTATACTAAAAAGTTACCAAAAGCAAAAGAAAAGCAATATGAATTGATAAGCATTATTTGTGCTTTTCATCTTTTTGTTTCTTTTCATAAAGCCATACCCAATGTTTTCAGACCCGGGTCGACCCGGTCGGGTCAACCGATTGAACCGGTTTCGGCCGAAAAAACGGGTCATATTGACCCGGGTTTCATATTTTCGAAACCCGGCTTGACCCGGCAGGTTTGGGGTGACCCGGGTCAACCCGGTTCTCAAGACCCGGCCGGGTTTCGAATTTTTCGGGTTTTTTTGAAATTTTTTTTAAATTTTACGTATTTGTGACGAAATTTAATTTTTACATATTATATTGGTTGGTAAACAATTTATATTTTCAATATACGTAAGTTTTTATGGTTTTTATAAGTATAATTTTGTTAATTATTAAAAATATATATTTTTTTTCTTTTAGAAAACCGGGTTAACCCGGGTTGACCCGGGTTGACCCGGACCCGGCAACTCGACCGAGTCGATTTAAGACCCGGGTTTCAAAACATTGGCCATACCCATCGTATATTTGTATGAACTCGCCATTTTGTTTTTAGTATTTTTCCAACAAAAAATGTTGGAAATTTAGTGCAATTGTGGGAACGGGTAATACTTGTAAATGGGTTTGGAGGTACGGAGTGTACACCCATTAAGTCCCTTACCTCCCTGGACTCAATATAGTGGTTGTGATATCAGTAGGAAGCTGCTCCTGGTCAGGAAGTTGCTCCTGGTCAGGAAGTTGCTCCTGGTTAGGAAGCTGCTCCTGGTTAGGAAGCTGCTCCTGGTTAGGACGTTGCTCCTGGTGATGCACAAAGTCTTTGTAACCTCTTTGACCAGTTAATGAGGGTTGAATATTGACTTGATGACCAGGTTTATGGTCATGTAACCACTATGCTTTATGAAGATAATTATGAGATTAATAGGCCGAATTAATGCTCTTAAAACCTTTGACTAGGAGTTACATTCCTTACGGAATAGGATCACTATAAATAGTGATCATATTTTGCATGATGAGAGATACAAAAACAAGAAACACTTACACGCACAGAGTTCTTGATTTGTGCCTAAAACAAGAACTAACTCTTGGTTTTATCCCAAGGAGGTATTCGTGTTAACCCAGGCATAGGGTCGAATAATCTTCTTTGGAAAGTGATTACACGACTTCAAGAGATATCCGGTAACCATTCATTGGTACGTAGTTAGGCTATTGATTATCTTCACCCTGTTGGAACGAAGTAAACCCCAACAATCAAAGAAGATTATTTTGTGATAATCATTGGCGGCGGCAATGAAGCATATGGTAGCTAACTTCTCCAAACTGGACAAGTTTGAAGGGGTTGATTTTAGGAGATGGCAGAAGAAGATGCACTTTCTTCTTTATACCATGAACGTGGTGTACGTGCTGACCACTCCCATTCCTGATGGTGGTGATGATGCTACTTTGGAGGAACTGAGGAAAAGGAGCAAATGGGAGAATGATGATTATGTGTGTCGCGGCATAATTCTCAATGGTATGTCTGATTCTTTATTTGATATTTACCAAAATGTTGAATCTGCTAAAGAACTATGGGATTCCTTGGAAGCCAAATATATGGCTGAGGATGCATCAAGTAAGAAGTTCCTTGTGAGTGATTTCACAAATTACAAAATGACTGATTCAAGACCAGTCATGGAACAATACAATGAACTTCTTTGAATACTTGGCAGATTTACACAACATAAAATGAACATGGATGAGACCATTCAGGTCTCGTGTGTCATTGACAAACTACCTCCTTCTTGGAAAGATTTCAAGCACACCTTGAAATATAAGAAGGAGGAGTTAACTCTTGTTGAGTTGGGCAGTCATTTGCGCATTGAGGAATCCCTCAGGGTGCATGAAAGTGATAAGCCAAAGAGCAACAATGTTGCTGGTTCATCTGTTGTCAATATGGTGAAGCATAACAACTCCACCAGGTACAATGACAACAAGGGCAAACGTAAGCATCATGATAACACCAAAGCTAATCCTAACAAAAAGTCATCAGTGGCTTGTTGGAAGTGTGGGAAACCTGGACACTTCAAAAGGGATTGCAAAGGTGTTAGCATTAGCAACCAAGCTAATGGATCAGGCACAAAAGGTCAGAATATGTTTAATGAATCTCTCCAGATTTATTATGTTACATATGTATCTGAAGCTTATTTTGTGCAGGATGATGATGTTGCGTGGTGGGTTGACTCTGGAGAAACAGTACATGTGTGTAAAGATAGATGCTGGTTCAAGACTTATGAGTCAATGAATGATGGATCTATTCTTCACATGGGAAATGAGTCAACAGCCCTAGTGCATGGACGTGGTTGTGTAGATCTTAAATTTAGTTCTGGAAAGATTGTTTCTTTGTTTAATGTTTTGCATGTTCCTAATATTAGGAAGAACTTGGTTTCTAGTAGTGTTTTGAATAATTGTGGTTATAAACAAGTGATTGAATCTAATAAATTTGTTTTATCTAAACATGGTGTGTTTATTGATTTTGGCTATTTGAGTAATCAAATGTTCAGGCTTGATATTGATTCTAGTATAAATGTTGATTCTGTCCTGATGACTACCACTAAACTGAATGATTCATCACTATGGCATGCTAGACTAGGCCATGTCCACTATAAGAGGATGCAAGATATGTCTAAGGATGGGTTAATTCCAGCTTTTGACATGGACACTGATAAGTGTCAGACTTGTATGCTGAATAAAATTACTAAGAAACCATTTCAGGATGTAAAACGTGTAACTACAGTTTTGGAGCTAATCCATAGTGACCTATGTGATTTGCATGCTACTCCCTCATTAGGGAATAAGAAATACTTGGTAACATTTATTGATGATGCTTCTAGGTTTTGCTATGTTTATTTGTTACATACTAAGGATGAAGCATTAGATAAATTTAAAGTATTTAAAACTGAAGTTGAGTTACAACAAGGAGTCCAAATCAAAAGATTTAGGACTGATAGGGGAGGTGAGTACATGGATACTTTGTACTTTGAGTCTGTTGGAATCATCCATGAGACAACTGCTCCCTATACTCCACAACAAAATGGTATATCTGAAAGGAAAAATAGAGTACTAAAAGAGATGGTTAACTCCATGTTGTCCTACTCAGGACTGAGTCAAGGGTTTTGGGGAGAAGCTATGTTAACAGCTTGCTATTTATTAAATAGGGTTCCTAATAAAAGGAACAGGATTACCCCTTATGAACTCTGGACTAAAAGGAAACCAAACTTGAACTACCTCAAAGTTTGGGGTTGTAGGGCTGTTGTAAGACTCCCTGATCCAAAGGTGAAAACCTTGGGTGAAAGAGGCATTGAATGCATCTTTGTTGGATATGCTGAGCATTCCAAGGCTTATAGGTTCTATGTTATTGAACCTAATGATTCAGTTTCAATAAACTCAATCATTGAATCAAGGGATGCTAACTTTGATGAGAATAGGTTCTCATCAGTCACTAGACCAAGCCTTAGGACTCCTATAGGAGCTGAGGACACTGGTGTTTCAGTGGAAATTGAAAGGGTCACTGATGAGGTTGTGGTTCAACAACCTGAGCCTGAGCTTAGAAGAAGCACAAGGCATAGGACTCCAAAGAATTTTGGGCCTGAATTTCAACTATACCTAGTTGAAGGAACAAGGGATGAGGTCTCTGACCAGTACTACTATTGCTTTAATGTTGAGGATGATCCCAAAACAATTGATGAAGCAATAAAGTCCCAGGATGTTGCTTTCTGGAAAGAAGCAATCAATGATGAGATGGATTCCATCATGGGCAACAACACTTGGGTGTTGGTTGATCTACCTCCAGGTTGTAATCCACTTGGTAACAAGTGGATTTTCAAAAGGAAAATGAAGGTAGATGGAACTGTTGAAAAGTTCAAGGCAAGGTTAGTCATTCAGGGCTTTAAACAAAAGTCAGGGATAGACTATTTTGATACTTATGCTCCAGTAGCACGTATCAGTACCATAAGAATGCTGATTGCTCTAGCAAGTATTCACAATGTGATTATTCATCACATGGATGTGAAGACAGCATTCTTGAATGGTGACTTGGATGAGGAGGTTTATATGAACCAACCTCAGGGCTTCATCATGCCTGGTTATGAAGGTAAGGTGTGTAAACTGATTAAGTCCTTATATGGACTGAAGCAGGCACCTAAGCAATGGCACCAGAAATTTGATGAAGTGTTTTTGTCTAATGGTTATTCACTTAACCAAGCTGACAAATGTGTATATAGCAAATTTGATGAATCTGGTAAAGGAGTCATCATTTGCCTATATGTTGATGACATGTTAATCTTTGGTACTGGCCAAGCTAAGGTTGGTCAGACAAAGGATTTTTTGTCATCAAAGTTCTCCATGAAAGACATGGGGGAGGCTGATGTTATCCTTGGCATAAGGATTAAACATGAAAGTGATGGTATTGTAATTTCTCAGTCTCATTACATTGAGAAGGTGCTGAAGAAATTCAATCACTTTGATTGTACTCCAGTAAGTACACCTATGGATACAAGTGAGAAACTAATGCCTAACAATGGTCAGGCTGTCTCCCAGCTTGAGTATTCTAGGGTTATTGGTTGCTTGATGTATGCCATGACTAGTACTAGGCCTGACATTGCATTTGCTGTGGGTAAACTGAGTAGGTATACTAGTAATCCTGGTACTCAGCATTGGCAAGCAATTCAGAGGGTACTGAAGTATTTAAAAGGAACAATGGATTATTGTTTGTCTTATACTGGATATCCTTCAGTGTTGGAAGGTTACACTGATGCAAGTTGGATCAGCAATACTGAGGATAATTCATCCACAAGTGGCTGGGTATTCCTTCTTGGTGGTGGTGCAATTTCTTGGGCATCCAAGAAGCAAACTTGCATTACTGGTTCAACAATGGAATCTGAATTTGTGGCTCTAGCAGCTGCTGGTAAAGAGGCTGAATGGTTGAGAAACTTGCTTCTTGAGATTCCATTGTGGGTCAAACCTATGGCACCCATTTCTATCCGTTGTGATAGTGCAGCTACATTGGCTAAGGCATATAGCCAGATGTACAATGGCAAGTCTAGACACCTAGGTGTTAGACATAGCATGATTCGTGAGTTGATCACGAATGAGGTGATTTCAATAGAGTTTGTGAGGTCTCAACAAAACTTAGCTGGTCACTTGACGAAGGGATTGGCTAGAGACGTGGTTATAAAGTCTGGTAAAGGGATGGGTTTAAAAGTCCACTCTAGTCACTGAATGCTAGGACACCCAACTCCCTCCTGAGGAAACTTGGGAGCTGAGTTCAATGTGGAAAGCTGAACATTCAGGGGACTGAAGCACATGTTTTACATATCATCTCAAGGATGTGCTTGTACCTGTTGAAAGGAGGATGAAGTTATAAACTTCTTAATGGTTAATTTCTTTGAAAGAGTGCTTAAGCAGGAGCATGAACTAAAGAGGAACCACCTATGTAAATGTTGAGGTTTCGCCGCCTCAAGGAGCATGGACTTTGGCTCTTACAACATTTATGAATTGGATATGGACACATGGCTAGTATGGTGTCAGGAGCGTTTTAAGTGTTTAAAAACTTGGGTGTATGTTATCTTCAGGTATTCAAAGTTGTTGAAGGGTTCAATTCTTAGAACACCCTGATTCTCGAATATTTGGAGTGATGTACTAAGATGGAAATTCAATCCTCAGGACATTTTCATTTATGCACTAGTTTTGCCAAAGTTGATTTTCATGCAAAAAGGAATTGTACTAAATTGGGGAGGATTGTTGGAAATTTAGTGCAATTGTGGGAACGGGTAATACTTGTAAATGGGTTTGGAGGTACGGAGTGTACACCCATAAAGTCCCTTACCTTACTGGACTCAATATAGTGGTTGTGATATCAGTAGGAAGCTGCTCCTGGTCAGGAAGTTGCTCCTGGTCAGGAAGTTGCTCCTGGTTAGGAAGCTGCTCCTGGTTAGGAAGCTGCTCCTGGTTAGGACGTTGCTCCTGGTGATGCACAAAGTCTTTGTAACCTCTTTGACCAGTTAATGAGGGTTGAATATTGACTTGATGACCAGGTTTATGGTCATGTAACCACTATGCTTTATGAAGGTAATTATGAGATTAATAGGCCGAATTAATGCTCTTAAAACCTTTGACTAGGAGTTACATTCCTTAAGGAATAGGATCACTATAAATAGTGATCATATTTTGCATGATGAGAGATACAAAAACAAGAAACACTTACACGCACAGAGTTCTTGATTTGTGCCTAAAACAAGAACTAACTCTTGGTTTTATCCCAAGGAGGTATTCGTGTTAACCCAGGCATAGGGTCGAATAATCTTCTTTGGAAAGTGATTACACGACTTCAAGAGATATCCGGTAACCATTCATTGGTACGTAGTTAGGCTATTGATTATCTTCACCCTGTTGGAACGAAGTAAACCTCAACAAAAAATAATCATATTCAGATTTAGTTACTCTTTTCGTTTCAAAATTATTTTTTATTTAGAAAATATACAGTCAAAAAATAACACCATCAGTTTTTTTTCTTCCTTTTATATAAATTTTCTACAAATTTTTAGACTAGATATTTAATTTGAAACAACCTGAATAAAATAAAATACAATTTAAAACGATAATAGTAATAAAGTACATATAATATTTACTCATATAAAATTATAAATCATGTAACTGGTAGCAAAAGGCGTATTACGGAGCATATGAAGTGTACAGTCAATAGTTCTAATCAATTTATGCATGCTTTATCATCGTTTTTCTTATTTATCTTATCATGGTTTTTTGACAATCACATGTTGGGTTACTCTGGGGAGCCCCGGTCCCGGGTCCATGTACTTAACCGGAATATTTCATTGAGGTTTCTACACCCGATACAATCTACCGTCTCAAGAAGGATATTGTGATGGATGCTAATTGTGATGTCTTGAAGATAACTATTCTCAAATAAAGATGCAAATAAACCGGATAAAATCGTTTTCGGTTTTTAGTAAACCGGTTTTTTAAAAACCGGTTTTGGTTCAGATCGTTTTTTTCAAAGCGGTGTTTTTCGGTTAAAAATGTAGGTATTGGTTTTTTTGGTTATAAATTTCGTTTTTGGTTTTTATCGGGGTTTTTTTGGATCGTTTTTCGGAAAAAATTAAAAAATAATTTAATATATACTTTTGGTTTAAAAATCATTTTTAGGGTTATTTTTAATATTATGCTAAAAACAAGCTCAAATCTATGGTTTAAAATTAATTTTGGACTAAAAAGTTAAAACCTAGAAGCTTTACCCATAAGCCCAACTGAGAAGTCCAAACCTACAATTACAAAATCAAGCCAAAATCTATGGTTTAAAATCAATTTTGGACTAAAAGTTGAAGCCAGAAACTTTACCCATAAGCTTAATTGAGAAATCCAAAACTAAAATGCAAAAAACAAGCCCAAATTTATGGTTTTTTCTAATAAAAAAAATACTCCCTCCGTCCCAATTTATTAGTCCACTATTGACTTTTGCAGTCTTTTTTACTAAACTTTAACCTTAAATAATTATTTTTATGTTATGTAATACTTGATGAAAATTATACCAAATGAAAATAGATCTAAACCAATTCATACATATATTTTGCATCAATTATTATATAACAAAACAATATTGATTTAAAGTCAAAATTGAATGAAAAAAACTTTAAAAGTCAATAGGGGACTAATATATTGAGATGGAGGAAATAATAGTTAATTAAAAAAAAAGGTTAAAACCGGTTTTTTATTTTAACCAGTTAAAGCCGGTTACAGAACCGCTAAAAACCAATTTACATAAAATCGGTATACCCAATCCGGTTAAAAAAAAAACTGGATTCGGTTTTTGAACCGGTTTTTTGAAAAAACCGGTTTTATATTTGCAAAGTTCAAAAAGAAATGGAAGTGGAGGGCCTAGCTTCATAATAAGGGTTGAGATTTGAGAATGATGATCAAACATTCAAATGAGAAACTCTTCACGTGATAAATTGCGAAATTCACAATACCTTTATTAGAAACGCATTTAGCCATGTTGATTCGAAATTAAAACGTGAAAAATGCATTTAGCCACGTTGATTCAAAGTTTGTATAATGATTTAAGACTTTTTAACATTTGTATGATATTTTGCGAATACTGATGTGTCACGAACGAGGTACTTCAAATACTAGTTTCTGATTAGAATTGAGACTGCAGATCACCGTTCAAAAGTTTACCAGCATAACCTCAAACCCAAAACAAAAGCACCAAGGCTTTGTTTGGCAATGTGTACTATGAAATTAAAGGATAGGCTTTGAATTTGCCAGGATATGAAGAGACGCCACCTTTCCCATGTCCGGAGAACCCATGTTCTCAATCTGGACATAAAAAATATTTATTACTAAGGATGACTAATGGACAACTAGTCAACTATGCATTCAAATTCGTGTCGGCCAAAGTATGCCAATAAGAATCATAACAAAGGGTCAATGACACTTAACATATATTCGGCTATTCATCCAGGCATCAATTAAAGCAAAAGACATATAAGCAAAACTGATATACTAATAGAGAGCCACTAGTGTTTATTTAAGCAATCGTTGATTCGCTGGTTTTTACACTTCTACCTAAGCAGCAGGCTTTCTTTAACAAACCAAGGTGTAATGATATAATGATGGCCTACTGTTCATACTAGCAAGGTGATGTGCGCATGTGACCAAAAGGCCAAGTTACGTCTAGGTATATTATTAGGCTGTTAACAGCATTAATATCCCCTAAAAGCCTAAATGTATTTGAATGACCATGATCAACGATAGAGTACTAAGTTATAGTCTTGTTCCGACTCCTATTGTTTGACTAGTTGTTACAGTTGTAAACTTCTTATCAACTAACCAAGTTCAACTGTGAATGTCAATAATTTGGCAAAATCAATATTCATTACAAGTTACTTACCGGATAGACCCTTTACCCAAACAAAATTATTCATTACTAGCACAGATAGAATAAGCCCTGGAACACATCTTTATACCCACACACTCCTAAGTTAAATGAAGTATACAACGGAATTATGATGAAGAATATTCAAACATTGTTAAAACTGAGGCATTATGAAGAATACAACGGAACACATCTTTATACCCAAACACTCCTAAGAATATTCAAACATTATTATGAAGAATACAACAGAATTATTGAGGCATGCATATGCATGCATGAGCCAATTACTCTGTGCTTGGATTTTGAGGCTTTACCTCCAGGTTGCTGCAAGTAGATTTTGCTTTCAACTTCACACTAATGGGAAAGAATTCAGACAGGCCAACAGCTCCAGGCGCGAGATAACTACAATATCGATTATAAGTAAGTTACACATTACTTTAACATAGATAAATAAATATATAAAGATAACTTAGTAAATTTAGAAAACAAAACTCCCCTGAATCTTGATAAAGACATAAACAACCCATAATTATATTGTGATTTTGACTAGTAAATTTAGTTTAAAAAGGAATCTGGTCTTACCATATTATGAAGATAATCTAAACCATCAAAAACTCTTCCAGTAATACGCAAGGGGATGATTAGACATATATGGGGAAGAACTCAGAATGATTAACCTGACGAACAAAAACTCCATAAGACCCGTTCGATTAGAGTTATCGACACCACCCATTTCCCACTCCAACTTGGATTTTACAGAGTTAAACTTAGGTCTGAAAAAAAAAAAGAATATAGAGGTTAACATCGTTCATTTGCTTACGGCTTATTGCTCACCAATTCTATACAAACAACAAAATCAAACATTCAATTTATATTCTTGAGAAAAGACAAAATTTCACCTCCATATTCGTGTGTAGGAGCTGACATTCGGTGTCTTCCAACCGGAATAGCGACTGAAATAAACGAATCTCTGAAAAGCAACATACTCGACTTATCACCTTGACCTTCTCTTCATCCACATCGACGGTCCTGCATTTGCCTAAACAAACAAAAAGTTAGGTAAATCTGCATGAAAAAATTATCTCAGATGGCACATAATATGATGCTCACTTTTGAGTGGGACATAGGTTTCATCTTCAGTTTCAAATGTCCATTTGAGGGGACGGCATTTGGAAAATGGGTTATCACATATATAGTGTTGAAGAATATTCTGAGTGGAGAAGTTCCATATACTGATGAGCCCCCCAATCAATTTTTGTCTCCTCGCTGTCAAACTGGACATAAATCACGATTTTAAATGTCATATAGAGTAAGAAAAATTTGATAGGCATACGCATATACTTTATGTTAATGTTAAGAAAGACACACATAACTAACAAAGCATATACGAAACACGTCAAATAAAGCACAATCTTCTAAATAAACATGATAAAGCGAACAAGTCACAACTACTAAATTAACAGCCATGTATCTCACGAAATGTATAAAACAAAATATTTCTTCCTAACAACGCACATTCAACAACAATAAAGTCAAGTTTAGCAGAACCAATAAAACAGCGATATATTACAAATATGCAGAAGAGTAGACAATCAAATAAATGATCAAAAATCACATTCTTGAATCTAAACGTAACTCGAATATAGCAAGCATAATTAGGGGCGTCGAAAAAGTCGACCCGAACCCGAATAAACCTATTCGGGTCGGATCACTCGGGTCCAAAAACATATTTGGGTGACCCGAGTTCTAATTAGGCCCGGGTTCAGGTTTATATTTTTTAGCCTTGACCCGACCAACCCGACTCGAATAACACTTTCTACATTGTATTAATATTGACCCGAACCCGAATTGACCCGACACGAGTTGACCCGAACTCGACCGGGTCAACCCGAATCACACCCCTACATAATTAATAAACTCTTTACATCTATAATATATATATATAGTCAGTTATAGCCGAACACATAAGCAAAATTAAAGACTGGTATCATTGACCCACCACAGTCATCTGAAAGAGGGCTATTAATCATAATTAATAAACTCTTTACATCTATAATATCTCTTAGAAGAAAATATACAACACATGCATCCAGGCATATTGTCAATTATAGCAAAACACATAAGCAATTGACCCACCACAATCATCTGAAAGAGGGGTATTATTTAGATACAAACCTTGATTTTGAAGAAGCCATTCTTTTGGGGCTCGTTCACTTCCAAGTCCAACATGCAAGCCACATGGAATGAAGCAAGACGGTCTGAAGAGCCGAAGCTGCAGCAATATGATTCAAATACAAATGTTACTTAGTAAGAAAACACCATCAAATCATGTAAATGATCAGATTTGGTAAGAAAACAAAACACCCCCATAATTAATTTGTGATTTAGACTAGTAAGTAAATTTAGTTTAAAAAACAAAACTTACTGTATTATGAAAGTAAGCGAATCCAGAAAAAACTCTTCTAGTGAGCCGCCAAGGTGGGTGATGACAGATTACCAACGTCATTAGGTTCACAAGATCGAATCTCAGACAGATGTACTTTGTTTGTTTATGTTTTTATCTACAAAATGAAATGAATGGAGGTGAGGAATGGAGGCGATATGGATAAGGTACTAGGGTTTTATCTCAAACAAACCCCCTCCACAAAAGAGGCCTTTTAAGTCCACTCGCATAGGCTGAGCATCGGCTCGGATCGAACCGAATAATCAAAATAATTCAAAAATTCGGATTGGGATTAGATCGAAATGGTTTAATCTGATTCAGGTTGATCTAGTCTGGTTTGATCTTTGATCCGAGTTGATTCTATTAGACATAATTGATAAGATCTTTGATAAGACTGAATCAGACCAAACCAAATGGTCCAACAACTCGGACCGAGGACCGGCCTGAAATTATTTGGTCTGATTCAAATCGATCCAGTCCGAAGTAATTTTCCGATCTATATCGGTTTTAAATCTGCTATGCTCAACTCTGTTGGCACCAAGGACGGAGCTATGTGTTGGCTTGGGTTGGCCAAAACCCACCCCAAAACTTTATTAATTGCTATTGATTTTATAATGCTATTGTAAATTATCTCGTAAAAGAGAGATTGGCCCACCTAAATCCTATAGCCGAGAGATACAAAGAGTTGATAAGGTAGTTTCATGTGTATCACACAATTGACAGTACTAGGAATACTGCCCGCGCTTCGCCGCGGCGTTTTGGTTTCGTTGCATGTCTGTAAGCATTTGAATACACGTTATAAGAAATAAAATAAGAATAATCACCCAGTTAGTTACTACAATGGATACCATAAAATAAGCGATAGTCAGATATTGGAACACAGAAGACAACCATACGACAATCTTGGTTCAGAAGGGAACCACACGACAATCTTAGCAAATTGTTAGCCGTACGTGGTAGCATGTTAGTTATCTTCAGCCGAAAAACACAATACCAAAATTGCATCGGCTGAATCTTCAAGTTTGATCCATTCGATCTTTGTAAAATCTTCACTTGCAAATGATTAGTTCTCGTGTATCGTGTATCTTCACCTGCAAACATTAAATGGAAAAAGGCATTACGAATATACATGTTAGGAAGGAAATTACGTGGGTATTTAGTAATGTAAATGCAATCTGGATATGAATATAACAAAATGATAAAGAAAATGATAAAGAAACAGAAGCAATGTACCTGCAATCTGGCATACCTTTCACTCCAACAAAGATTTTATTTTCTTGCTATCTTGTACACATAAACTACAACAGTTGTCCAATAGTTACTTGGTTTTCAGCTTATATTTCACAACCTTATTTTTTGGGCTAATTTCAAAACATTTACGTTTATATAAGCTAGTATGACATAATAAGGTTATATAAGCCGAAATATAATCCGGTATGTGTGAATCCAATGAAATGACACAATACAACCAAATGTAAAGTGCAAGTGCACTCTTCCAGCACACGGATTGTAAATATATCAAACATTTGTACATCACAATTGATTTACATTTCGTTATGGCTGCCAATGTAAGAATATTGTAGTTTGGCTCGTTTACACCTATCTCTAATCAATTACAGAAGCATATATTAATTGATCACAAAATGAAAGGAATCGTAAACTTACCAGTAAAAAATGATAGGAGTATCAAACACACCGACAATTTACCGCCTTTAACTGCAAAAGAGGTAAAACAGAAAAAGATATCATTAGTGGTAATCAATTATTTCAACTATTTATAATACAAACACATCAGCTTCTTATCAGATCTAAAGAATAATGTTTAATAAAAATGGAGAAACTGTTTAGAGGTTAACGCGACTCGTTGTGTATTGGTACTTGCTAAAATCAACCCGTTTCCGCCCTGAACCCCTGTGTTGCAGCCACCGTTACTCAAAATAATCATATATTTGTTGCTTGTCTTTAGGTACGTTTGGCTGGAACTGGTTCTCAGCTTTATGCAAGCGAAAGTGCCATGACAATATAAATAGCTGACCATTTTACTCACATTCTTGCACCATCAATAATTTCAATGGCGTTGATGCAGAGATACACCACCATACTCATGGTCATGAGCTTTCTCAGTGACACTATATGTCATCTCTTGCATTATCTAATCATAATATCAGTTGTTATATCAGTAGTGTCACAAATCGATCATGTAAGTCCAAATTGTAGATATATAAAACGAAATAGGTGGTCATACCTCATGTAAAAAAGTGAGACACAAAAAAAGCAGCAGGAAGTTGTAAGAGTCTAAAAGATGTCAAAAACAATTGAAAGCTAAAAAAAGCGCACGAAAGCTTTGAAAAACAGCGCACGAAGTCGTGAAATTTCGGTTGTCCAAGCACCTATGTTCGTGCCATAATCCTAATGCCTAAACGGCCCGATTTTTGCTTTAAAAACAGCAATTTAAAGCTTTAAAATCAGAAACTAAAAGCTCAAAAAGAGTATGTATAAACTTGTATAAAACGTGCCTCCAATCATCCCATAAAGACGCCGTCAAACCCTAAGACTAACCATACGAAATGAACATGATTCGCTGAATTTTAAACTAACAAACTCACAGAAACAAAAACATGATCAAAGTATAATCTTAGGTCTTGATTGACAATAAAAAAATCAAAAGCTTAAGCAATTTAGAAAACCATACCGTCATATTGTAAACAAAACCCCTAATAATCTCAAATAAATAATAATAAAAAAGATTAAATATTTATAATCATAAATTAGGGATTAAACCTTGAGATAAGAGACATAGCAACTTCATTAAGTTGTGCAGCGTCGTACTTGAACCTGCCAATAAAACCTTGGTATGTCGCTGCCGGCAACTCTGAGGCCTTCTCTCCCCATCACGCCCTTGTGTTTGTGGGTTTGATCAACTCATATCTTCATCTTCAAATTAGTGAAATAGGTGCAGTTCTAAAAAATGTAGATGTAAGGCGAGGTAAATAGTCGCTTGCTTTTGAAAGATCAACGTAAAAACTTGCTGTATTCTTATTTCCAACAAAAGGTGACAACCCACATGGTCCCACATCAAGGAAAGATTGATTGGGTGTTTTTCGCAATAACTTTGCCTTTCTAAAAACAAAATTGCAGGAAAAAGTATCAGGAGTTGGTAGATAATTTCAAATAAGTAAAAATTTGCACATAGAGAAACCTACCTAACAAACTTTTGCTTTAAGCCAGCAGAGTTAAAATATGCAGTTTAAAATAAACAGGTGAAACAGGTAAAAACTGAACTTAATGCATTACAACCCTCTAAATTGTTTATCAAAGACTAATATAGTTAGTTGTAATCTAATGGACGCATTTATATCGCTTTTGTTATAAAAGTTTACCAATAATTATCATTCATAGTATTAAGACCAATAGTGTTCGTGGATCAACTAAACTCACCTGTCCCGATTTAGCTCAGATAAATATGACCCATTTTAAGTTGACCATCTGATAAACCCCAATGATACGTTTTACGTCTTCGAAAACTGTACATATTCCTTAAAAGTGTTCACCTGAATTTAGGAACGTACCAGATATAGATATGGATGAAGTCACAGCAGGCGTGTGTTTGCTTATCTCGGTCACCTACTTCATTTTAAATAATTCTAGTTACTTTTAACATTTTATAAACATCTTGAAATAGTGTTCCCTTCCCTTTAGATAAATCTTAAAAGGAAAACATAACCCATAGTAGCAAATCCGTATACAAAAGTCGATGATGTGTATACGCAAATATTGTACCTTGGTCCTTTTGCAAACCGGATTAAACTATGAAGCATTCGAACGGCGGCTATTGCAGTATTCGGAGGCCTGTACAATCTTGTCTCACTTTGTAATAATCGCATATCCATGTACACGACAATAGCAGCTCAACAGCAACACGAAATACTATCAAAATTAAACTTTTTCACTAAGGGGATAAAAAAGTACAGCAGAAACTTATTAATGGCGATGACATACCACTTTGCATCTCACCCTTCCCTGGAGCCTTAATTATATCAGCATCAACATCAACAATAGTTTCCAATTCAGTAGCCTTCAAGCTCAACTCGCAGGTTTTAACGCAGACTTAGAAACCGTTGAGCGCCCAACTTGGATCTCAAAAACTATGGGTTCGATAATGGAAGCCTGTTGGTTGATCATAAACCAACAGACTTCATAAAAGGCCATCATTAGTGGCGATTCAACACTAATGCATACTGGGTCGTTGAGGCTCAGATTAATTGGTATTTGAGAAAACTGGTCATATTCGACATGGCTGCAAAGCTGACTGATTGCCCTGCCAAGACTCGAATGGTCCAGTTCAAAACCTATTAGTATTCATCATCGCCTCTAATAGTCAACCCCTGATCCAAAACCCCAATCTGTGATCAAATCAATTTACGTACGGTAAAGCTTAATCATGACCACTATATTATTGCATCTACACGGAGAGCGATAAATGTTTCTGTATTTTCAAAGATCGTATACAGGACCTCGTTTACAAATGGCGCAGCGTTTAGCCTTTTATATGGGCGTAGATGTAACTCGCACAAATACACATTCTGAGCAGACAAACAGATAATGCTACGCGTTTCAAATGAATCGTCACATACCAAGCACCATCGCCGCCCACCATGAGCGGTGGCAACGAAGGTGTGGGCAACCATACTAAATCAGAACGTATGCTTGGTCGAAAGCGGTAAGGCATAAGTGCATACAATTGTCAAAGTATTCATATATACATAATGCAAAGCTGTCGGTAAGCTGGCAACCTTAAAAGGTCGTGTAGGAAAAACATCGTTAGCCCCATCCGTTAACCTTTCATGCCCTTACCGCGTGCCATGTACAGCCGCAACAAAACATGTTCTAAATGATATCCGGTTTTCATGTCTTGTGCGCTCATACATGAGCACCAAAAAAATGCAAGGCGAAAGCCGGAATCATAAGCAACTTCAACAGCACAAATTTTAATACACTGTATATTTTCCAAAAGCGAAACCTGCCACGGCTGCAAGCACGTATGTGTGCTGCCACGCCAGGACAGGGTTCGATTTCAATTGCTAAATAGCAGCGGAACTTTGGTTACATGAAGTTACAATGTGTAAAGTACAACCTAACAAACAAATATATGGAGCATAAGCCGGCAGTTCCAACATAAACAGTAGCTTAAACAAAAACAACAGAGATTACAAAGGGGAAAACATATACCTGCCGGCGAGAATTAAAAACCAAAGGCCCAATGATCGTGACAATCAAGAGCCAAACCCACAATCAAGAGCCAAACCCACAATCAAGAGCCAAACCAACGTCGCCAACTATTAACGGCGGCATCGAAGGGATCAGCGGCATCGAAAAGGTTAGATGTTAATCGTATACCAACCAATCACCAACGTCGCCAGCCATTAACGGCGGCATCAAAGGGATCGGCGACATCGAAGATCTAGGTGGTATATTTTTATATAGTGGGTGTGAGGCGAGATCCAAATGATTGGTGGTATATACAATTGCTACAGGATCAAACCTCATCAACGGCCACAATTCAGCACAATGAAAAGAGATCAACGGTGATCTCCACTTGTATGTGTGAGGTGTGTGAGGGAGATACGAAGTGTATGTGTGAGGTGTGTGAGGAGAAGTAATAAAATATTGGATATGAGAGGGGATCACTGTTCCTAGGGGAACGTGATTCCCCTCTATTATTAAGTATACAATTATGGTTGTAACACTTAACTAAATAAAACTTTAGATACTATATAAAATATTTTTAATATTATTACTTTGTCTTATATATTAAAAGTATCATGACATCTAAAACAATAAAATTTGATACAAGTATTTATATTGTTTCATCTTTAGTCAATTCTTAAGATCAAGTGACACTTTTTCATTCATCCTAGGTTTGCTAACTTGAAAACATTACATACACGTATAATAGTTTGCTTGAAAACGAACGAAAAGTAGTAATCTACCGGTTATTAACTTACTATTACCTTCGTTCACTTGTTTTCAATAGATTTAATGTGCATGTCATCTTGCGCAGGAGCGATGTGCTCAAAATAAATAGATATAACTGAAATACATGCACGACTCTCTCCTAGTGAAATGCGCAGTAATATGATTTCGGCCCACCCACATATTGAATCCTGGCTTCGTCACTGGTTGGCACAACTTGCCTTATATGTTTGTACTGTAAATTTATTTGGTTCGGAGCTCGTGTTCATAAGTTATTTTTTTGCCTTATTCTAAAACTTCGGCTTATATAAGTCTTATTTGTTATTATTATTAAAAAAAAATCATGTTTGGTCCCTATCGTTTACACCAAACATCGTCCCTATCTCAAACTAAGTCAGCAGATCGTCTCTATTGTTTACAGTTTGGATCAAAAATGGCCCCTATCTTGGAAGACGAGGGACCAAATTTGTCAATCTTCAATTCTTCAAGGGTATTTTTGGAAATTCACCATTCGGGTCCGGTTCTTTGTGCGGCTTCGTTTCCCGTGTTCGTTTTTGCTTTATTCTTGTGATCTTTTGTTGATTTCACGATATTCGTACCTAAAATACACAATGAACAAACACAAGCATAGTTTGGGGTATTTTAATGATATTTTAAGCGATTAAAGCCCGTTTTGGATGATGAGACTATGTATAATTGCAGTCTCATCAAGAAGCAGAGACAAAGGTTGAGGGAAATGGAAGTTAAACGCGCTGAGGCACTAAGAAAAGTCAAAGCTGATTATGATGCTTGCGTTAACAACAGGTATGCACCTGGCAAGATAACCAAGTTTAAATACACTATTCACAAATCCACCAACACCCCACAGATGATCTTGTGGAGAGACAACCAACAGGGAAACATGAATGTGTTTGACGACTTCAGGCTAAAGACACTTGGGTTATCTGAATGGTTTGAACTTGAAGCCTTAGCTGCCAAAAGAATTGGACAGGCAAATTTTCTTCTGCTTAAGACTCTTAAGGCCAAGTTTACCTGGATCAAAGAAACGGCTGCCAAACTCAAGATAGATCCCCCACCACAGCTTTTTGAACAAGAACCCCCAAAGACTGGTAAGAAAAGAAGAAGAGTTTCTCAACTTGTTAAGGAAACTTTTGTCACAGATGATGTTCAAGTGGATGGAATGCACAGGGATTTGATCCTACCAAATGGTATAGTTGGCCCTGTTGATGGTCAGACATACACAGAGCCTGAAAGAGGAATGACATTCATGAACAGAGCTTGCCAGTATGCATTTCAAAGAGAAGACGAGCTTGGCTTAGCATCAACAATTCAGCTACTTTGTCTCAAGAAGGGACTCAAGATTAACACAGAGAATTCCAAAGTTTTTGCAAAAGCTTTGCAGGTAGAGTTGGATAACAGATTAGACATAGATGAAGCTGAAGAAAAGATTAAAAATGATGACTATTGAAGAAATTCACAGACCAATTTTACCTTCACATTTTATTTCACTTTTGTAATGTACTTGTAATTTTCTTTAAGTATGAATAAAATCATGAGGTATGTTTGTTTAGATCTGTTATGAGTAAAAAGAAGCTGTTAACTCACTTACCTTAACTTAGATAGATCTAGCTATATTTATGTTTAAATAGGGGAAGATTGTTGGGAATCTAAGTTTTTTTATATTCCCTGATCATAGATTTAAACATAATTAAGCTGTTAGATAGTCCCTTGCCTGTGCCTAGGAGGCAGGCAAGTATCGCAAGACTTACAGAGATCCAATTCTCTGTGAGCAACCTCATAGGAGTCCATGTCAGAGACATTGTCAAGGAAGTCAAAGATTACTTGAAGACATACTCATTGGCTGTGATGGATAACAACCAAGATGTATCAGGGACTCTGAGGGGTTGATGGTTAACAGGGGTGGCAATACCCTATTAACACTCAGCACACTTTGGACATGCCATTTATGTGTTCGAGACAATGAAGAAAAAGGAAACTGTTTCCTTAAAGCATAATGGCAGACTATCAAGAATAGAAGAGCATCATGTGACTGATGTCTGAAAAGCGAAAGTCTTGTGTAGTCACCATCAAGTACTATTTAGGTCAACCTCGTATCACTATAAATAGGATGTGTATCCATGCATTCATGTTCAACACTTTGAGTATATTCATAACATTAATGCTTAGAACTTATAGAATCAAACAGCTGCGACTGTATTCATAAGTTAGGGTTTATAGTTATTCAAAGTATGCACAACACATTGTCATCAAACGGTGTTATCCATAACACTTGTAATTCTTTATTATACAATAATAAGATTACGTTTGAAAAGTAATAACTTGTGTTGATTAGTTAAGTTTAGGGTTTCTAGCATTGATTAGGGACTTTCAAAAACCTTTCGGACCATCGGCCAATTCTTTTACGTGAAACAAGCATGGACTATAGACCAACACCTTTTTGGTTTTTCCACTCTTGGTTCACTATGGACAGGTTTGATACTTTTGTGGAAAGTACTTGAAAGTCTCTTAATGTTACTAATGATAATGGTTTGATTCGTTTGAAGAAGAAGTTGCAACTTCTTTAGATTGCAATAAAGGGTTTGATCAAAGAAAATAAACAGAAGTCCAATGAAAAGAAGTATAAAATTCATATAACATTTTGAAGCTCGATAAGCTCATCGATCAAGGCAAGAGTAATGATGATTCTCTTAGCGAAAGAACCTTGCTTTTTAATGAGTTACATGAGATCTATACCAGGAACCCTAAAGAGCTCTCCCAAAAAGCTAAAATTCGTTGGTCCATTGGAGGCGATGAAAATTCAAAATACTTTCATGGCATCATCAATAAAAAGAGAACTCAACTAGCAATTCGGGCTATTCTTGTTGAATGTGCTTGGATTTATGAGTCGTCTCTTGATAAGAAAGAATTCTTCCATCATTTTAACAAGTAATTTTCGTTACCCCTTTCTCCTCATATAAGTTTTGACTATGATTTTCCTACTCGGCTTACATCAGACAAGGTGGGAGATCTCGAAAGAGAGGTTTCCTATGAGGAGATTAAAGCGGTTGTTTAGGATTGCGGTATGAAAAAATCCCCCGGTCCTGATGGGTATTCTTTTGAATTCTTTCGTAAATATTGGCGTTCATGAATCATGACATCCTTATGGCTATTAAGGAGTTCTTTACAAATGGTTTCTTCCTTAGAGGATGTAATTCCTGATTCATTGCCTCATTCCGAAGATTCAAGACGCCAAATTTGTGAAATACTTTCGTCCCATTAGCTTAACTGGAAGCGTTTACAAAATTATCGCAAAAATCTTGGCCAATCGTTTTTGTCTTGTGCTTCCTTTTTTCACAATTGAAGTTCAATCAGCTTTTGTCTCAAACCAGCAGATTTTTGATGGGATTTTCATCCTAAATGAGTTAATATCCTGGTGCAATCACACAAAATTTAAGGGCATGGATTTTAAGATGGACTTCGAAAAGGTATTTGATTTGGTTAAATGGGACTATTTAGATGAGACTCTGAATTCTTTTCATTTCGGTTCGAAATGGCGCAAGTGGATTAATGGGTGTCTTAATAACGCTATGGGCTCGGTGCTCGTTAACGTAATCCTTCACCGCAGCTCCAGTTTTTCAAAGGGTTGAAACAAGGATATCCTCTTTCTCATTTCCTTTTCATATTGATCATGGAGACACTTCATCTATCCTTCAAAAGGATTATAAACGCATGTCTCTACGATGGAATTTCTATCAATGGCCCTCTTAGGATTTATCACTTGTTTTACGATGATGATGTGCTTTGCGTTGATGAATGGAAGGACAACAATATCCACGTTTGGCTCAAAGTATTGAAGTTATTCTACTTAGGGTTGGGTCTCAAAATGAGTCTCCATAAAATTAAATTGATGGGAATGGGTGTTACCACGAATATCCTGGAATCTGCTGCAAATCTGATTGGGATATTCCATTCTTCATTCGCCCTTCAATTACTTAGGTGTCAAAGTTGGAAGAAATATGGCTCGTATTGGTTCGTGGGATGACGTTGTTTCTAAGATTTCCTCATGTCTCTCTAAATGGAAATTTTAATCTCTTTCCATCGATGGTCGCCTCACCATTTTAAAATCAGTACTCACCTCGATTCCTTTATATCATATGTCGATTTTCAAGATTCCTGTGGAGGTTTTAAACAAATTTGAATCACTTAGAAGGAATTTTTTCAATGGTTATGATGGCTCAGCTAGAAAATCCACTTGGTTTAATTGGAACAAAGCTCTTGTTTCTAAAAAGAATGGGGGTCTTGGTGTTTCCCGTTTCTTTGCCATTAACCGTACTCTTCTTTTCAAATGGGTTGGCGTTTCAATACGGATGGCTCCTCTTTGTGGTTTTCTTTCATTAAAGCTTTGTTTGGAAACCAGGGGCTCTCAGGAATCCATTAAAGCTGAGTGGGGATCTACTTGGATTGATATCACTCATGTTGTCAAGTCACTAAACGAAAAAGGTATTAGTCTTTCCCATTTTATTCGGAAGAAAATTGGTAACTGTGTAAACACCTCTTTTTGGGATGATATTTGGATAGGCAGTATTTTCTTTAAGGACAAATTTAAGAGATTGTACGCTTTAGAAGAGTGTAAATCCATTAACATGGCTGACAAATTAAGGCACTCTTCTTTATGTCATTCTTTTCGTCGCCCCCAAGAGGAGGTATCGAACAAGATACATTTACCTAGCTTTTCCAGATTGTTAGCGGGTTTGCTTCCCTAAATATGGAAGATAGATGGAGTTTGAGCTTAGACGGCTCATGTCAGTTCTCGGTTAAATCTTCGTGTGCTTTCATTGATGGTTTTCTTTTGCCCAAGGCCGATGTCGCAACGCGATGGATCAAGGTTATTCCAATCAAAGTTAATGTGTTCGCTTGGAAGGTTTTTTTTGGATGTTTTGCCTATTAGATTCAACATGTCTCTTCGAGGAATTGACATTCCCTCGATTCTTTGCCCTATTTGAAACTTAGCTGTGGAAACTTCTTTTCATATTTTCTTTTCGTCCTCGATGGTTCGCAATGTATGGCGCAAATTTTTGATTTGGTGGGAACTTGGTGACACTGCTTACCACTCCTACAATGAGTGGCTTCTTTGGCTTGTTAACATTTGGCTTCCTAAACAATTAAACGATTTTTTTAAAAGCTCTTGTTATGTGATGTGGTGGCTTGTTTGAAAATTCAGAAAACATTTGCTCTTCAACGACTCTTCTACTAAACAGGTTGCTCTTTTTGATGATGTAGTCCAAAAGTTATACTTATGGATGAATAACCTATTTAAGTCTCAGTTTAATTGGAACTTTTGGTTTAAAAGCCCTAATTATATTAGTTTGTAATCTTTTTTAGCTCATTGCTAGTGTTTTAATAAAATCTTCGCCGTTAAAAAAAGAATGTTAAATGTTATGTCAATATAGCATACCTTTTTTGTTTGATCCGAATTAAGTTGTTACATAAATCATAAATGTATCGATTGTTTTACAAAACAACAAATTAGCATATATCTAGGGAGTTGAGTTATTTTGCAAACTTCTTTTTACTTGTAAGCAAGGGGACTAATCTTACTCATTCATTACCTAAGATTAAATCAAATGAAAAAAATACGGAGGGACTCTTTTTGACAAAATGTCAAAAAAAATGCAAAAAACGGTGGAAGGACTAAAATTATAAATTTTTGGAACTTATTTTTATCAATGGTGATATTTCACTAGTGAAAAAAATAATGAAATATCATCAGTGATAAAATGAAATATCACCAGTGATAAAACTATTTTATCACTAGTGATATTTCATTTTTTCACTAATAAAATATCACATTTGATATAAAAATCAGTTCGGAATATTTCCAACTTTAGTCCCTCCGCCCGATATTTGAAACTTTTGAACTTTTTGGCAAAAATGATCCCTCCGTGTTTTCTTAAATTTTAAGTTAATCTTCACTTTTAGATCAAATTAAAATGAATGGTAAAGATTTATCCCTTTATTTAAAAAAAAACAAAGTTATATTTGAACTTTTATATCTAAAAGAAAATGATATTTATGTCTAAAAGTTATAAAAGTTATGCTTAAAAGATAGAGTTAAGATTTATTTAGACCCTTAAATTAGCAAAGACATATTCAACAAATCATAATCACTCATTTTTTAAAAAACCTACTTCCTACCACTTTTTTAAAATTAAATATCTCACAAACGGTAAATCGTCAAACGAAAAAAAAATACACAATATCAACGAGAATTAAATCATCTTTCTATCGAGGGGCACATGTATATACTTTCGACGAACTTTTTTTTCGACTTTTTTTCTTAAGTCACGTCTGAGAGAAATAATATATGATTCGTCACGAAATATATATGATTTTCAGAAAATCATATATGATTCGTGATATGAATCATATATGATTTTCTGAAAATCATATATGTTTCGTGACGAATCATATATGATTTCTCTCAGACGTGACTTAAGAAAAAAAGTCGAAAAAAAATTCGTCGAAAGTATATACATGCGCCCATCGATAGATAGATGATTTAATTCTCGTCGCGCTAATATGTTTTGTTTTATGTAACGGTGAACGGTTTGTGAGATATTTAATTTTTAAAAAATGAGTTTTTTTGTTACATGATAAAAATAGATAATTGTGATTAGTTGATTGAATATATGCTAAACTAAAGGTATATGTGAACTTTTTCCTAAAAGATATGCACAAGAAGATATGTGTGTCGATTGATGAATTAGTTATATATACTACTCTGCAGGTCTTTTACATCATTACCCATATTTAGAAACGGATATAAAATATAAAATAAACAGGTGTACTTAAAATAAACTAAATAGTAACATATTTTTAAAATCAGATGCATTTAACACAAATCTAATAACAATCGACATTTTAACAAATTTAACATTACGAAACAAAAATTAATGAACGTCCTAAAACCCAATGTTTTGAAAACCGGGTCTGTGATCGACCCGGCAGCGTCACCGGGTCACCGGCTCACCGGGTCAACCGGTTCGACCGCCGGGTCAACCCGGTTTTGTGAACATAGCCAAAAACAAGCATTTTCTACCATCCAAACACTACTTGTGCTGATATAACAGTGAAGAACCACGCTTTTTATGAGATTGAAAACCACGTGATGATATCTCTGAAAATAAAAATGTATAGAAACAAAGTAAATACCATGATTCATGATATCTCTGATTTATAATCTTTGAATAAATCCTTAGATCAAACAAAACACCACTTAAATTATAAGAAAAAAGAGTAAAAATGACCTTCATCACTAATGTTGGGCTTGTTGTCTTTGCGATTTATAGAGATTCTTTTAGAGAAATTTAATGATGTTAAGTTTGATTCATTAGATTTGGATGGTAGGTGTTGTTAAGATGTTGATGGCTGGAAAGTGAAAAGAAAGAGTAGATAGGGAAGAAAGAGTACCAAATGTATACCGTGTCCTTATCTTTTCAACATCTAATAGATAAGAAAAGTGAACCGGCGGGTAATATGCACCCGGGTCGACCCGGGTTTTATAAAACCCGGCGATTTAAACTGGGTTTTAATTATTTACAGAATCAGTTAATTATAGCCCATTTTTCAGACCGGGACCGGTTGAACCGGTTCACCCGACCGGATTGAACCGGGTTTTAAAACATTGCTAAGACCCCTTAAATACACCCTGATTTCATCCCTGCTCATATTCACATATAAAAGCTTAGCTATCAATAAGGACAAAATACACCCAACATGTGATTGTCAAAGAACCATGATAAGATAAATAAGAAAAACGATGATAAAGCATGCATACTATGATTAGAAACTATATATCGACTGTATGAGATAAGTATGTAAGTATTATATGTACTTTATTACTATTATCGTTTTAAAATTATATTCTATTTTTTCCGTGTTGTTTCAAATAAGATATCTAGTCTAAAAATTTGTAGAAAATTTAGATCGATATTATTATATAACTCTTACTTGTAGTTATGATTATAAATTTTAAATAAGTTTTAAATTAATTAGTTAATAGTAAAAGTATGTTTATACAAAAGGTAAAACAAAAAAACAGATAATGTTTGTTTTTAACTGTATGTTTTTTCAATGAACAATAATTTTGAAACAAAAAAGTAACTAAATCTGAATATGATTATTGATTTAAGTTCATTTGGATACCAAACTTATCTAAGATATGGGGGGACTCATCCCCACCCTTCATCTCTTTTTCATCCAATAACTAAGATTAAATCTTTAATTTACACTGCAAGGGTATTTCAGTCATTTCACCATCTACTATATAATGTTTTTTCTTCTTTCTTCTCTCACAAAAAACACACATCGGATCTCTCTTTCTCTCTCTACCCCTGATTTACTTTATCTCTCTACCCCCGATCTATAATCACGATCTACTATATCATGAATCCATCGAAACGCGATCGACGAATTCATCACGAACATCTATAATCACGAATTGATTTATCCATCACCAGGTTTGATTAATATGTTTTTTAGCTTATTTGGTTTAAATAAGCTTATTAATGTATTATCATTAGCTTTTAACTGGATTATTATGAATGAATCTTTTTGGATTGATTGTTCTTAATTATAAGCTAAGTTCTTAGATGAGAAGTTATGAATAAGTTATAAAGTTGGATTAATAAGCTAGTTAGTTTGAATAAGCTTATGAATAAGCTTTTTTTTAATAAGAGTAGAGTTATGAATAAGCTTTGTAAATTAAATGATTTGAATTCATTGTGTTGCATTATAAGATAGCTTATTAGATTATTTCAATGAGTTATACGTTTTTGTGAATAAGATAGTTATGAATAAGCTTATTTTCATGTTAATAAGCTGTATTATTATGATTTTTTTTTTACTTTCTGATGTTATCATATATGATGTACATTTCTTATCATATATGATAGATACATCATATATGATAACTGATGATATATCATATATGATATATATATATCATATATGATATATCAAATAAATCATATGAAAAAACAGATTTTATATGAGTATCTTTCAGAAAATCTGTATAAACTCTTGAAACCTGCCTTCTATCATATATATATATATATATGAGTAATTCATTTTGGTATTAAAATTTTGCATAATATGTTGTTTTTTTCTTTTATAAATGCAGTCAAACAGAGATGGTGTGATTGCCCTATTTGGAGCAAAGGAGAGAGGGATGTTGATTATAACAAGAGGATGTGCACGGATGTGTTTTAAGGATCAAGACGAAGTATGCGTTGTTCATGAATTCATCATTTGATAATTTGTTTTAAGATAGTGTATTATTGAAAAAAAAGAGTAGTTTCAATAATAATGTTGTTAGCACCTTTTGATTTTGTATAAATGGTTATCATTCAGATGTATATCATATATAATTTTACATTAGGTTATGTTCTGTTTGAATTATCATATATGATCTGTTCAAACGCACATTATTTTATGTTATGAACAAGTGTTTAGTTATTAATTGTGCATACTTTTTGTTGTAATCATGAGTTCATCATATTCTTTGTTTAATATATCCAAGTTTTCTTTGAGTATCATATATGATAATGCCTTATCATATATGATAGTGCATTATCATATATGGCTTAATTTATCAAACCATCATGACATAATACTAAGAAAGTTAATCATATTAACAAGACGCTGTACCAGATACCAATAGATTATAAAATCGTCCATATACTTCAAAACTCCATTAGGAGATTACAAAGAAAAAACAAACAATAAACGTAAAAAATTCATGAGCTTCTTCACTAAGCTTCTTGGCCTTTTGGATGCTTGTGATATTCAACATGCCTTGTAAACAGCTTCCTCTACACAAAAAAAGAAGATTTAATTAAATTTTCAAGCACTAATCATATATGCTATATTTTATCATATATGATATTTTAGCTTATATCATATATGATATAGTATATCATATATGATATGTCACTAGCAAGTCATACTAAATATGTTCAACGAGATTAAACCATAAAAAATAAGAGTTAATTCAGTTTTCAACCACATAATCATATATGATATATTTATCATATATGATACTTTAACTTATATCATATATGATATAGTATATCATATATGATACTTTAACTTATATCATATATGATATAGTATATCATATATGATACTTCACAAACAGGTCATACTAAATCTGTTCAGCGAGATTAAACCATAAAACCTTATAATTTACGAAAATAAGCTAATAAGTTAGCTTATAATTCATCATAATAAAGATGATGATAATCTATAAGCTTATTCATATTAGTTAGCTTTTAATTCACGTAGTTTCTCAAATAAGTTATAAAAGAATAAGATGAATAATAAGCTTATTCACATCGAATAAGCTAAAAAAAATGAATCAAAATAAATCGAATGAACTTTACCTTATTTATGAAGTGGATGATCGATTTACGAGGTGATGATCAACGGATTTGATGTTTGTGATGATTGATTACGACATAAATATGTGTACGTGTGTGTGTTTTTGTGTGTGTTTTAGAGAGAAGAAGAAAAAAGGAAACCTTGATCCAGATCTGAGATGTGGAATTGTTATTTGGTGTTAGGTGGGAGGGGTAAAATGACGAAAATACCCCTCCGTTTTTTTTAATTAGAAAACAAGAATTAATGTGAGCCTTTGATCAAGATTAGATGGAAGGTGGAGATTGGTCCCCTTGTATCCAAAGGATACAAGGGATCCACAATAACCGGACTCTTATTTTTTTGTTGGAAAAATACTAAAAACAAAATGGTGAGTTCATGCAAATATACGATGGGTTATATGGGTTTAAGGTTGGCTTTATGAAAAGAAACAAAAAGATGAAAAGCACAAATAATGCTTATCAATTCATATTGCTTGTCTTTTGCTTTTTGTGAGGTTAGCATATTTCAACTTTTTAGTGTAGTGTTATAATTATTTTTTTCGTAATACATAAACATTACTTAAATTTAATGGTATGAGAGTCACGAATTAATCCAGTATATTATAAATTATTCATTTTTGTAAAAACAATTGTGAAGGTCATTAGTACGATAAACGTGTTTACGCTACGTAATTCACTATAACGAGTAAATATATTTTAATCTGAAGGCATGATCTATCTTAGAAATGTAACTTGGGTGTGTTCATCATAACAACTCCTCCTGTTGATCCGATATGATGGCTTGCTCGCTCGCTGGCCTCTCTGCACCCGTAATATTTCTTATAAGAACATTTTAGTTGATGCTATGCCCTAGCAGGGGAGTTCATACGTATTTCTGTTCTACTCGTTTCAGGCTTGTATGAATACGTTTCGGGTTGTGTACGTGTATCGACACGACATGATGAAATGTGGTTTAGGGTTAGTCAGGCTTGTATGAATATGTTTCTGGTTGTGTACGTGTATGGACACGACATGATGAAATGTGGTTTAGGGTTAGCCTGGGGAGCCTCGGTCCCGGGTCCATGTATTTATCCGGAATATTTCATTGGGGTTTCTACACCCGATACAATCTACCGTCTCAAGAAGGATATTGTGATGGCGAATTGTGATGTCTTGAAGATGATTATTCTCAAATAAATGTGCAAATAAACCGGATAAAATAACAAAAGTTGAAGCCCAGAAGCTTTGCCCATAAGCCCAATTGAGAAGTCCAAAAATAAAATAACAAAAACAAGCCAAAATTTATGGTTTAAAATCAATTTTGGACTAAAAGTTAAAGCCCAGAAGCTTTACCCATAAGCTCAATTGAGAAGTCCAAAACTAAAGTGCCAAAAACAAGCCTATATATATGGTTTTTTCTAATATAAAAAATAATAGTCAATTAAAAAACCCCGTTAAAACCGGTTTTTTATTTTAACCAGTTAAAACCAGGGTTACAGAACCGCTAAAAAACCAATTTACATAAAATCGGTATAACCCATTCGGGTTTAAAAAAACCGGTTTTAAAAAAAAATGGTTTCGGTTTTTGTACCGGTTTTTAGAAAAACCGGTTTTATATTTGCAAATCCCAAAAGGAAATGGAAGTGGAGGGCCTAGCTTCATAATAAGGGTTGAGATTTGAGAATGATGATCAAACGAGAAACTCTTCACGTGAGAAATTGCGAAATTCACAATACCTTTATTAGAAACGCATTTAGCCATGTTGATTCGAAATTAAAACGTGAAAAATGCATTTAGCCACGTTGATTTAAAGTTTGTATAATGATTTAAGACTTTTTAACATTTGTATGATATTTTGCGAATACTGAACGACCATGGAACACAACATGCTTGTTGTTCATTAAAGCATCTATCTTAAGGTAAAAATCACTTTAATCGGACTTATTTTAGTCTAGGTACTTCAAAATACTAGTTTCTGATTAGAATTGAGACTGCAGATCAACGTTCAAAAGTTTACCAGCATAACCTCAAACCCAAAACAAAAGCACCAAGGCTTTGTTTGGCAATGTGTACTATGAAATCAAAGGATAGGCTTTGATTTGCCAGGATATGAAGAGACGCCACCTTTCCCATGTCCGGAGAACCCTTGTTCTCAATCTGGACATAAAAAAAATACTACGTATATATTACCAAGGATGACTAATGAACTACAACCAGTCAACTATGCATTCAAATTCGTGTCTGTCAAAGTATGCCAATAAGAATCATAACACTTAACATATATTCGGCTATTCATCCAGGCAATACATCAATTAAAGCAAAAGACAAATAAGCAAAAGACATATATTCGGAAGTTCACTGGTTTTCACACTTCTACCTAAGCAGCAGGTGTTCTTTAACAAACCAAGGGAGTAATGATATGATGATGGTATACTGTTCATACTAGCAAGGTGATGTGCTCATGTGACCAAAAGGCCAAGTTGCGTCTAGGTATATTAATAGGCTATCAACAGCATTAATATCCCCTAAAGCCAAAAGGTATTTGAATGACCATCGTCAACGATAGAGTACTAAGTTATAGTCTTCTTGTTCCGACTCCTATTGTTTGACTAGTTGTTACAGTTGTAAACTTCTTATTAACTAATCAAGTTCAACACTATCGAACGTCCCTTTTAGAAAAAAAAAACACATTGAGGCATGTATATGTAGTGGGGCTGGGGCAATAACAGCAGCTGCACCAGATATGATTCAAATGTGAATGCCAATAATTGGCAAAATCTTTATTCATTACAAGTTAATTACTGGAGAAACCCTTTACCCAAACAAAATTATTCATTACGAGCACAGCTAGAATAAGCCCTGGAACACATCTTTATACCCACACACTCCTAAGTTAAATGAAGTATACAACGGAATTATGATGAAGAATATTCAAACATTGTTAAAACTGAGGCATGATGAAGAATACAACGGAACACATCTTTATACCCAAACACTCCTAAGAATATTCAAACATTATTATGAAGAATACAACAGAATTATTGAGGCATGCATATGCATGTGTTTCTATGAGCCAATTACTCTCTGCTTGGATTTTGAGGCTTTACCTCCAGGTTGCTGCAAGTAGATTTTGCTTTGAACTTCACACTAATGGGGAAAAATTCAGACACGTCAACAGCTCCAGGCGCAAGATAACTGCAATATCGATTATAAATAAGTTAAACATTAACATAAATTAATATATATATAAAGATAACTTGGTAAATTTAGAAAACAAAACTTCCCTAAATCTTATAAAGACATAAACCATAATTATATTGTGATTTTGACTAGTAAATTTAGTTTAAAAAGGAATCCCGTCGTACCATATTATGAAGATAATCTAAACCATCAAAAACTCTTCTAGTAGTAATACTCTTCTTCTAGTAATACAGGTGGAGGATGATTACACATATATGGGGAAGAACTCAGAATGATCAACCTGACGAACAAAAACTCCAAACAACCCGTTCGATTAGAGTTATCGACACCACCCATTTCCCACTCCAAATTGGATTTCCGAGTTAAACTTAGGTCTGGAAAAAAAAAGAATATAGAGGTTAACATTGTTCATTTTCTTACGGCTTATTGCTCACCAATTCTATACAAACAACAAAATCAAACACTCAATTTATATTCTTGAGAGAAGACAAAACTTCACCTCCATATTCCTGTGTAGGAGCTGACATTCGGTGTCTTCCAACCGGAATAGCGACTGAAATAAACGAATCTCTGAAAAGCAACATACTCGACTTATCACCTTGACCTTCTCTTCATCCACATCGACGGTCCTGCATTTGCCTAAACAAACAAAAAGTTAGGTAAATCTGCATGAAAAAATTATCTCAGATGGCACATAATATGATGCTCACTTTTGAGTGGGACATAGGTTTCGTATTCATTTTCAAATGTCCATTTGACGGGACGGCATTTGGAAAATGGGTTATCACGTATATAGTGTTGAAGAATATTCTGAGTGGAGAAGTTCCATATACTGATGAGCCCCCCAATCAATTTTTGTCTCCTCGCTGTCAAACTGGACATAAATCACGATTTTAAATGTCATATAGAGTAAGCAAAATTTGATAGGCATACGCATATACTTTATGTTAATGTTAAGCAAGACACACATAACTAACAAAGCATATACGAAACACGTCAAATAAAGCACAATCTACTAAATAAACATGATAAAGCGAACAAGTCACAACTACTAAATTAACAGTCATGTATCTCATGAAATGTATAAAACAAAATATTTCTTCCTGACAATGCACATTCAACAACAATAAAGTCAAGTTTAGCAGAACCGATAAAACAGCAATATATTACAAATATGCAGAATAGTAGACAATCAAATAAATGATCAAAAATCACATTCTGGAATCTAAATGTAACTCGAATATAGCAATCATAATTAGGGGTGTCGAAAAAGTCGACCCAACCCGAACCCGAATAAACCTATTCGGGTCGGATCACTCGGGTCCAAAAACATATTCGGGTGACCCGAGTTCTAATTAGGCTCAGGTTCAGGTTTATATTTTTTTAGCCTTGACCCGACTTGACCTGAACCCGACCAACCCGACTTGACCCCGACTCGAATGACACTTTTTACATTGTATTAATACTTAAATAATCCACTTTTCAGACTTTTTCGTTATACCCAGGTTGGCGCGAACCCGAATTGACCCGAACCTGAATGACCCGAGTTCTAATTAGGCTCGGGTTGGGGTATGATTTTTTTAGTCTCAACCAGAGTTGACCCGGACCCGAGTTGACCCGAACCCGACCGGGTCAACCCGAATCACACCCCTTGATAATTAATAAACTCTTTACATCTATAGTATATCTAGAAGAAAATATATCGTCAGTTATAGCCGAACACATAAGCAAAATTAAAGACTGGTACAAAGAATTCAAACTGAACAACATTCATTGACCCGCGACAATCATCTGAAAGAGGGCTATTAAATAGATTCAAACCTTGGTTTTGAAGAAGCCATTCTTTTGGGGCTCGTTCACTTCCAAGTCCAACATGCAAGCCACATGGAATGAAGCAAGACGGTCTGAAGAGACGAAGCTGCAGCAATATGATTCAAATACAAATGTTACTTAGTAAGAAAACACCATCAAATCATGTAAATGATCAGATTTGGTAAGAAAACAAAACACCCCCATAATTAATTTGTGATTTAGACTAGTAAGTAAATTTAGTTTAAAAAACAAAACTTACTGTATTATGAAAGTAAGCGAATCCAGAAATAACTCTTCCAGTGAGCCGCCAAGGTGGATGATGACAGACTACCAACGTCATTAGGTTCACACGATCGAATCTCAGACTGATGTACTTTGTTTGTTTATGTTTTTATCTACAAAATGAAATGAATGGAGGTGAGGAATGGAGGCGATATGGATAAGGTAGTAGTAGGGTTTTATCTCAAACAAAACCCCTCCACAAAAGAGGCCTTTTATCTTTAGTCCACTCGCACAATTAGGGCAGAGCATCGGCTCGGATTGGATCGGACCGGATCGGATAAAAATCGAGATATTAAAACTTCGGATTAAGACTGAACCGAAATGGTTTTATCCGGTTTGGGTTGGTCAGGTCCGATTTGATCATTGACCCGATTTGATCCTATTAGGCATAATTGATAAGAAAATTTGATAAGATTGAATAGGACCAAACCAAAAACCAAAATTGTCCAACACCTCGAACCGAGGATCAGACTGAAATTATTCGATCTGGTTTAAATCGATCTAATCAGATGCAATTTTCCGATTTATGTCGTTTTTGAATCTGTCATGCTCAACCTTGTTGGCACAACTTGCCTTATATGTTTGTATTGTAAATTTATTTGGTTTGGAGCTCGTGTTTAAAAGTTATTTTTTATGGCATATTCAAAAACTTCGGCTTATATGTCTTATTTGTTATTAATATGAAAAAAGTCACAGCAAAGTGACGCTAACAATTGTATATAAACTTTTCTTCCTAAAAAAAGAAAAAAAAAACATTTCTTCCTAAATAAAGTAAAAAAGATGATATCAAAACAAAATTTATTTGAATATCGAACATAAATAAAATACGACAGACTTATTTTTACTCTTTATCTTCTTATGATTCGATTGTTGAGATTAAATCCTCATTTTATACTTCAATGATATTTTGGTCATTTCACTATCCAATATATAAGCTTTTTTTCTACTTTACTTCTCATAAAAAACACACACACGTCTCTTTACATCTGATCTATTTTCTCTCTCTACAGATCCTCTAACGTCGTCGATCGATCATCACGAATCCATCATGAAGCGCTCATCATGATAGTATTCAAGGGGTAATTGACGTTCAATAATTGCATCTAATACAACTTCTAGGATTATGGGACTCAACTTCTAGGAGCTTTTAACGAGCTACTCGAGCTCGAGCTCGTTTAACTCGAGTTCGAACTTAGCACTCTCGAGCTCGAGTCGATCTCGAACAAATATTTGTGTTCGTTTAATTTGGCGAGCCGAGCTTTGAAAAATAATATTAAGCTCGGCTCGTTCGAAAACTCGTTTAATTGTCTCGAGCCGAACGAGCTTAACGAGCCGAACAAGCTATTCGAGCTTAACGAGCCGAACGAGCTATTCGAGCTTAATGATAAATCTATAAATATATATGTTATATACACCTTATCTTACTCATTAAGTATTAATATCATTTTAATAATCATAAACGAGCTTTCGAGCTCGAGCTTGAGTTAATAAACGAGTCTATCCAACTATATTTATAATAGAAGTTAGTCTAAACAAAAGTTAAAAATCGTAAACGATCTTCGAGCTCGAGCTCGAACAACAAAAAAATATTCGAGTTCGAGCTCGAGACAGATTATAAAGTTTTATTCGAGCTCGAGCCGAGCTCGAGCCGAGCTCGAGCCAGGCAGTTAATAAACAAGCCTGACTCGTTTAGGCCAAAACTCGACCCGGCTCGGATCGTTTACACCCCTAGTCTAACCTATCTTAACTTGCTTAAGTCGTCCAACCAAAAACTGTGATTATATAACACCAACGTCTCACAATTGAGTGTATTATATCATCTTAAGTTACAAAATCACCACAGTCTCACGTATGGTGAAAGAGCAAGTGCAAGTGTTTTTACTAGTTGGATGGCAAAATAACTTATTTCAAATGGTATCATTTTGACAATTTCAAAAATATGTACAAAGAAGCATGCAACATCTTTGTATCATGAAAAATTAAGAAAATTTTACTCAAATTTATTAATTATAAATATCACTTATTTAACTCACACAAATCAATTGTATAAATAATTAAATAGTGATATCATAAAAATTGACGATTCAACATGTTTTCCATTTAAAGAAGTTTAAATTTATTGTTGGAAAAGATTAAAGAATGATTAAAATCATTCAAACCCTAGACCATTTGCGGCTTCTTAAATTATATGCAAAGTAAGGAAACTATAAGTAATCTGACATATAGGGTAATGGTATCTACAAGACCGAAGTCTTGATGAGTCTCCCCAGACCTTATCCTTGCAACTAAGTAGTAGTTTTTCAAATTACGTCATTTCTACAATTTTACATCTTTAATGTAGATGACACATTATAAACTTGATTCTTGCTAGTCACATCGTGAGTTAGATTTAGAACCATGTAACGGCGACTCATTTGTTGCAACATATGATTGTGTAAGAACAAGCTTATAATAAATTAAATTTCATATAGCCGGTTTATTTTTATTTTCGAAAAACCCTTTGCTTGAAACATGATATATAACAATTTATAATCAAAAGCAAAACAAATAAACATTAACCTAAAACATCTATCCAATTAACATATCACATGCATACCAACTGATGATAAGTCCAAGTCTATTAAATTAAAACAATGCATATACATGAATAAGACTTTCACTTCTTAATGGAAGTGATCCACATGTGTCAAACAATCGATTGCGTAAGTCAAATTCAAGTATACACCACATAACACATAAAGTTGTCTTACAAGTTAAGTTGACTTCAAGTCATGTCAGAGTATAGATCGGGTCTTCTCCAACCTTAGCTCAAATCAACAAAGTTATAGATCTTTGAGTCGTGGACCTCGCCCAAATATTTCAAAAAATTTCGACATCATATGAATATGTTATAATTTTTTTAGTGACAGGTGTTAAAACAAACCTTCTTAAAAATTACACAATAATAATGTCAATATTCATCATAAACCACCAATTAAGTATGTATAAACCATTAACGATTAATTAACATCTATATATCCTGATAGTGCAAATACTATGATATTTAATCTATACATCCTTGTTGGTTTTGTTGATGACAAACATGTAACTTGTAACATATTGTAACACCCCATTTTGGTAAATAGAATGTCACGCGTGATTATGGCGTGTCATTAAAGCATACAAGGAAAATGTCTTAAAACATTACATGACCATAAAAGAAAATACCGGAAACAAACATCGGTACCCCAAAGTATAAGCTCATCACACACAAACATAAGTACTGTAAAGGAAAAAGGACTAAACAATGTCCATAAAAATAAGTAGCAAAATGTATGATGAAATGCATAAAGTAAAGAAGGCTAGATAGCTTCCAATCCATATACACATACGCTTAAAGTCTACGAGCGCCCTTTAGTACCTGCCGTTTAGGAACATGAAAGGAAAACGGCTGAGCATAACCCTCAGTGCTCGGATATACAAGTATGACATGGAATAACATAAGCATATAATACTAATAGCAGCGGAATATTCTAAGTTCTAAGTAATCTGGATTCATGTTCATAAAACTGGTTTTATAGTTTGAAAAGACTTATGTTTCTATGAAAATCTGTTTTAATTAGCGAAATAGCCCATATATGTCATGAGGTTCCACCGTGCATGAATACTTGGAGGAGAGACCTTGTCATGCAATTAGAGGGGTTGCCTCTAATTAAATAGTCTGGGTAGGAGGGATCAGCTCCTAGTGAAGGATGCAAGGCACACATCGTATTCACTCTGCTAATACTGATAAACATGTTACTAGGATGCACCCATACGCCCCATATGATGATATAATATAATGGCCAAAACTGAAAAGGGACGCCACGAGCAATCACTTCGCCGTAGGGAAGTCATAACACTGGTGCCTTCAGTGTTATGGTTATGGTATCTCCATAAGTAGGTGACACTGGTCATGCATGTATATGGCTTAGGCTCTTAAACTAACATAAGTAATCAAACATATAAAACAATACTAGGAAAACAGTTGGCTGTAAACGGGGAATCCTGATAAGGAAAGAATGTCCATACTGAAGGGACGGGAAATCCGTACCTTATGTCCAGTGAACGAAGAAGACGAACGAAACGAAGTCCTACTTCGATCTCACTAATGCTACATAAATAGTATACATGTATAAGTATTCTGATTACTGAGTACGTAACTGATTTTATATCGTGTCTTAGCTTGTTTTATATGTTCATGTCTTGTTTTACTGATTTTAACGTTATGCTGTGTTTATCATGTATTATGTATATTCTGATTAAGTATTACTTGTATTTCTTGTATTATTATACTTGTTGTGTAATAATAAGTAACTTTCTAAATATAGCAGGTTTCCTAAAATATAAAGTTTCCAAAAATAGAAAGTTTCCAAAAATAGATTAACTTCTTAAAATAGATAAGTTTCTAAAAATAGAAAGTTTCTAAAAATAGTAAGTTTTCTGAATTAGAAAGTTTTCATATTTACAATTAAGCTGAATTAATAAGCTAATAATATAAGCTTAAGTTTACTGATTAAATATCATAAGTCATGTGATTATAGTATAGTTTATTAATAATAACATGTTAAGTAAATAAACTATAGGTTACGTGATTTAATTAAATATAAGCATGATTTAATTAAATTAAAGTGTATAAAATACTTAGGTTAAAACATGTATTAATATTATATTAATAATAACCTAAGTCATGTTTATTAATTAATTATATTTTATGTCTTAATAAATAATCAATACTATAGTCTAAATTAAATAATTAAATACTTAGGTTAAAACATGTATTATTTACTAAATAATAATTAACCTAAGTCCATGGTTTAATTAATTTAATTACATGTCATGTTTAATTAAATTAATCTCTTGTTAAAATAAATACTTGTAAAAATAAAATACTTGTACATATTTTAGTCATGAACCGAACCAATGTATTTAATTTAGACATGTCGTGAACCAGACCCGAAACCCCTTGAACAGGTCCGAACCAAACACCCCATAACAGTGGCAAACCGGCTTGGCCGGTTGCCACTGTTTTTGTTAAGGCTGCCACCGGCTTAAGCCGGTGGTTCCTTGTCTTGGCTAGCCTCTTCCAACAGCGGTATTCCCACCGGCTGTGGGCCGGTGGTTGCCACTACTGCGCAGCGTGCCCTTCTACTTGACCCTGACTGCCACCGGCTGTGTGCCGGTGGTGGACTGTTGGCTGCCGTGACCCAAACCAACCACAAGGACACCCCCGACTCGCGTCGGGGTGCCTTGTCCTGCTGTTGACCGAACCAAACACCACCGAGATCGTAGATCTCGGTTGGTAGCGTGACAAAGAACACGCCGAGAGCCTAGCCTCTCGGTTTGTGTGTCGGCCGAACAACCAACCCGAACAAACCCTTAGTTTTTAGCCCCCTTGATCACGTGACATGTTTTTATCCATGTTTTTATTTAATTTATGTTCATGTTTCAATTAATTAAAAAAAAAGAAAAAAAAGCAAAAGGGTTTACGGATTACCGAATGCGTGTAAAGATTAGAGGACGATAACACGAACACGATCTTGAATTGATTTGCAAAAAAAACAAATCAAACACCTCTTGGTGTTGGGGTTGTCGCCGGTCAAAGAGAGAGCAAGAGAGAGTAGGGTTTTTGATTTTTTTGTAAAAACTCTGTGAATGAAAAGGTTTCCTTGCTTTTTGTTATTATTAAAATTCAAAGTGGGCTTGGCCCGTTTCTTCTCTTGGTGTCGCGGCTACTATGGCCCACAAGGGAAAACCCGGAGTTTTCCCGTGTTCTAATTTTACGTGTTCGTATTCTCGTGTTTTCGTGTTATAATTAAATGTTCGTGTTTAAATACTTGTACATAACGATATTAATCGTCTAATATTAATTAAGTACGTAGTTACGTGTTCGTAATTTTCACGTTCATGATTTCATGTTCGTGATTATAATTATTATGGTTAATAATTATCGTATACTAACACGTACTTAATACTTATCGTGTAATTATACATACATAACTTCTATAATTACTAATCGTGACACGTGTTCATGATAGAAAAGGAAAGTTTTAATATGTACGTACTTTTACTAAGGGTACTATTCATGGTAAAAGCATGCGGGTTTTACAACTCTTCCCCCCTAAAAAGAATAATTCGTCCCTGAATTATAGATAAAATAATCTGAAAGAGGAACACACTACAAGAAAAGTGAGTATTTAGGAGGGGAGAAAATAGTGCCAAATACTCAAAAAACCGTGCCAAATGCTATTTGGCACGGATTTGGCACGCTTTTGACTCCGTCCTAAATATGAGGGTGCCAAATACATTTGGTTCGAAAAAAAATAGTGCCAAATACATTTGGAACAATCTTTGGGACGGTGTTCAACTTTGGTACCACATGTTGAGTATTTGGCACAGTTAGGAATTAATGGTGCTAAATGATCATTTGGCACAAATTTTCTACCTTGCCAAAAGCATAATGAATTTGGCACGGTGTCTAATTTGAAACAGTTTGTGTGGCTGTTTCGACTTTCTTGTATTTGGCACACTTTTTGTTCATTTCAAATAAGTTATTGAGAATAATAGCCAATTATATAAAAAAAGCAAAATCTAAAAAAAAATTAAAAAGGTAAAATAAATTCAAACCTACGTTACCGAACACATTCGTCCATCTCTTGAAATTTATCATATAGATATATATATAACAAAAAATGAACTCATTATACATTACCATTATACATTATGAAATATGATCTTTAATGTTGACCATTGAATTACACTATTACAATAAAACTTGCTCGCTTTTAAGAAAAATACAAAGACAAATATTACAAACTCTTAGAATAACAACGAATTGGCAGTGTTACTTTTCCACATATAACGACCTTGTAGGCTTTGTTCTCGATCCCAATTTGCTTCCAACAACTATCAATCATAGTATCAAAGAAACTGAAATAAAAAATAGGTGTAATTAGTGTAGGATATAAATGAATGCAAAGTGAGAAGAAAAAAGACGTAGTTGGCTATAAGCCTATAATAGATCTGATTATATAGCGGACCTGTGATCATCACTTTAAGATGATATTGCAGCGAACTTGTGATCATTATTTTAAGCAAATCATACTTTCACAATATTACCTGCAAAAAAAGAAAAAAAAAAAACAATCATTATAACCATTTCTTTCTATCCGGCCAGAAATATAGCTACACACAATATTAGTTTTTAATTTCCTTTAATCCAACATATTTTTGTAACAGAAATATCACATAACTTCGCAAATTAAAATACATTGTAAATATGAAGAAATAAGTAAATCGCATTATTTCAAGGACAGTGATAAACCTTAATCAGATCATACGGAAGAATGAATTCTTCATATTGATAGAAAAATAATTCACACCATACAAAGAAGTCATAACAAGAGATGAGAATGATGAAGTAAGGGCTATCAAAAGTGAGGCTAGACTATATTTTTGAGGGATTAGGGTTTCTATGGGCTTTTATTTGTAGCCCACTTTCAATTGAGCGGCATATTAGAAAATTTTATTTTGAGAGGCGGAAAACGCAATTTCGTACATCACAACGAAACATAAAAATAAAAAATGTATGTACAAGATTATAAATGTTGCACAAGTAACTAGAGAACTTTAATAAAAAAATTTAATAGAGAATTTTGATTCAATATTTTAATTACAAAATATTATGCTTTTACATCTAACATAAGATTATAAGTTTTGTACGACCGTAAAGGAAAATCACGGTTTCCCAACATTACATGAGCAATTCGACAAAACGTTTATTTATGTTTTTTTATTTATTAAATAAAAGAGGGTATATAACAATTTACGTTCTTTGGTTAAATGAATTAACATGAACAAATGTTTTATTTGTTTATTTGTGTTCGTGAACGTTTAATTATGCGTTCATTCATGTTCACTAATTTATTTATAATCGTCTATGATGTCTTGTATTATATATTTTTTATTTGTTTATATTTTTTAGAACGATAACTGTTAGTGGTTAGTGGGTCGAGTCGTGCAATAACATCTAAGCGGCAGAATGTCTTCTTCGAACCCTCACCAAGTTATGTCTTTATATTATATACTTATTAATTTGGCTCACCTAAACAAATCAAGACTTATAAAACATGAAAATATGTATACTTACAAATTTTATTTTTATTTGTTCAATATTCATATAAGTTCATTTTTTAAAGTTCGTTTTAGAGTTTAGTGAACAAACATGAATAACCTTATTTTTTTTAATAAAAGAACGCGAATTATAAATTTTTTTTGATAAAATGAGCATGTTTGTATATTTTATCAGTTAAAATTAAATGAAAAAAAGATTAGTAAATCTCTGCTCGTCTTAGTATAGTTCGTATATATAACCCTAATATTTTCACATCTAAATATCATTTATGAATTGAAACCGGATTGAAAAATTGCAAATTTGATTATTTTGGTCGATATAATGTGTAATTAACATTGATTGACGATTATCAAAATAAATTGATGCCACGGTGATAGTTGATGTCCTTGACGAATTGAAAAGATGACATAGACTTGATATGCACCAAAAGAATGAGAAACAATTTGTATTCGGTTATTCATAGCTGCTCGAAAGATGTAGGCATTTGGCTCGATTAAAAAATATCGTTCTGTATGCATTGGTTTTTGCCACACAGTATAAGATTCGTTCAAAATGCATCGGTATTTGTGACGCTTTTCAAAAATAGTTCCATATACATTCGTATTTGGCACCTTTTTTCAAAACCGTTCCAAGTAAGTATGTATTTGGGGCTAATTTTTAGTGGTGGTTCCAAATACTTGACTTTTTAGCACGGTTAACAAAATAGTGCCGAATACAAGTATTTGGCACCATTTTTTGTATGTTCCAAAAAAAGTCGTCCTAAAAGGCCTCTTTTTTTGTAGTGACATACCCGAATTCAAAATATGAAATGAGGGTAAGAAGCCAGGATAGACTCCTCTGTTTCCCAAGTGGCTTCCCGCTCGGTATGATCCCTCCAAAGGATTTTGACGAATGGAATCGTCTTCTTCCTCATGACTCGTTCTTGCTTGTCAAGAACTCGTTCGGGTTCCTCTATGAAGCTTCACGAATCTGTTCCAGTGGATACTGAACCATGTGAAGGGGATGATACTTGTACCCTCTGAGTAAGGACACATGGAAAACGTCATGAACGTGAGAAAGATGCGGAGGTAACGCTAAACGATAAGATACTTCACCGACTCGCTCAATGACATCAAACGGTCCGATGAATCGAGGACTGAGCTTCCCTTTGATTCCGAAACGTCTAACACCACGTGCCGGTGATACCTTAAGAAAGATGTAATCTCCTATGTTGAAATGTAAGTCCATACGATGCTTGTCGGCATAACTCTTCTGACGTGAACGTGCTTCTTGCAATTTCTGCCTAACTATAGCGACCTTCTTGTTGGTCAACTCTATCATTTCTGGTGCTTCAAGTGTTCGCTCACCAACCTGATCCCAGCAGATTGGGGCGCGACACTTTCTGCCATACAACATCTCGAACGGAGCACACTTAATGCTGGCGTGCCAACTGTTGTTATATGCAAACTCTACCAGACAGATGTAATCGTCCCAATCTCCTGTGCATTCCAACGCACATGACCTCAACATGTCTTCTAATGTCTGAATCGTTCGCTCTGATTGCCCGTCTGTTTGAGGATGAAAAGTCGTGCTAAGCTTAAGTTTTGTACCCCAAGCTTTCTGCAGACTCCTCCAAAATCGCGAAATGAAACGAGGATCTCTGTCCGAGACGATACTGGATGGAGCACCATGAAGTCTCATGATCTCCTTCTTGTAAGTATCGGCGAGTTTGCTGACCGGATCATCCTTGCGGATCGGTAAGAAATGAGCTGACTTAGTAAGTCGATCAACGATAACCCAAATCGCATCATGCCTCCTCTTTGTCTGCGAAAGACCGGTAAAAAAATCCATGGTGATCTTGTCCCACTTCCACTCTGGAATGTCTAATGGTTGTAGTAAACCACTAGACCGCTGATGCTCGATTTTAACCTGCTGGTAGGTAAGACATTTGGAGACGTAAGTAGCAACATCCTATTTCATACCACTCCACCAAAAGTATTGCTTGATGTCGTGGTACATCTTGGTCGAACCAGGATGAATGGAGAATGGGGAGCTATGAGCTTCAGCTAACAATGCTTCCCTGAGTGTAAGATCATCAGGAACACAAAGTCTAGTGCCCTGCCATAAGATACCATCGTCATCCAACCGGAACTCCGTCTGCTGTTCTAAGTTCTGAATGATCGCCCAAATTTCACCATCATCCTTCTGAGCTTCCTTGATCCTAGAGAGTAACTCAGGTTCCACTCTAAGATTAGCCCATTAACCGTGATGTCCACTTACTATGATCTCGATGTCTAGTCTCTCCAAGTCTGTTATAATTTCCTCCTCAATTTTAATGTCGTTTATCATACCGAACTTTCTACTAAGTGCATCTGCCACTACATTCGCCTTGCCGGGATGATACTACAGATTAATGTCATAATCCTTCAACAGCTCTAACCATCTCCTCTGTCTCATATTCAGTTCACGTTGAGTGAAGATGTACTTCAGGCTCTTGTGGTCTGTGAAGATATCACATGATTCTCCATACAAGTAGTGCCTCCATATCTTCAACGCAAACACGACTGCTGCAAGTTCCAAGTCATGCGTAGGGTAATTCTCCTCATAAGGCTTAAGCTGCTGTGAAGCGTACGCAATCACTTTCCCATGTTTCATGAGAACACAACCAAGTCCCTTCCCTGAAGCATCACTGTAGATTTGAAATCCACCTGTACCAGATGGGAGATTAAGAATCAGTGCAAATACTAACTTCTACTTTAGGTCTTCAAAGCTCTTCTCTCTTTCTTTAGTTCAGACGAATTTCTCCCCTTTCCGCATCAGTTTGGTCAATGGCATCGCTAGCCGAGAAAAGTTCTCTACGAACCTACGATAGTAACCAGCTAAGCCTAAGAAACTACGAACTTCAGTCGCTGATGTTGGTCTTGGCCACTTGGTAATATCCTCAACCTTTGCTAGATCCATGGTGATTCCTTATTCTGATACAATGTGGCCTAGGAACACCACCTTGTCTAACCAAAACTCACACTTGGAGAATTTAGCATATAGCTGCTTCTAGTGAAGTATCTGTACGAAGATGGATTTCGTGTTCCTCCTTGGACTTAGAGAAAATTAGAATGTCGTCAATGAAGATAATGATGAACTTGTCCAAGAACTCATGGAAGATATGGTTAATCAGATCCATGAAAACAGCTTGAGCATTGGTAAGGCCAAAAGACATTACTACAAACTCATAGTGCCCATAACAGGTACTGAAAGCAGTCTTGGCGATGTCCTGCTCTTTAACCCGTAATTGATGATAGCCCGACCTCAGATCAATCTTGTAGAAATGTTTGGCCCATTGGAGTTGGTCAAACAAGTCGTCAATACGTGGCAATGGATATCTGTTCTTGATGATGATCTTGCTAAGCTCGCGATAATCTATGCATAGACGCATGCTGCCGTCCTTCTTCTTTACGAATAGAACAGGTGCGCCCCATGGAGAAGCACTAGGTCAAATGAAACCGCGTTCTAACAGTTCCTGCAGTTGTTCCTTTAACTCCTTCAGCTCTATGGGAGCCATGCGATAAGGAGCCTTAGATATTAGCTTAGCTCCTGGGACGAGCTCAATATTAAACTCCACTTCACGAGTAGGTGGTATGCCCGGAAGTTCTTCTGGAAACACGTCTAAGAATTCTAACACGATCGGCTGATTCTGGATAGATGGAGATTCAGCCTCCAGATCATGAACAGTCGCAAGATAGCCCTCACAACCATGTGACAGTAGTGCACGTGCTTGCAAGGTCGATATTATTTGTTCAGACCTTCCGGGTACAAACCCGTTGTGAATGTAATCTGGTGCATTTACATCACCGAAGATGACCTGATATGTATGGCAGTCAATGGTGGCGTGATGTTTGGATAGCCAGTCCATGCCTAATATCATGTCAAAATCGCACATATCTAGGGGAAGTGCGTCAACCGGACGAATCTTGTCGTCAAAGTCTAGGGGAAGGCTCTTGTACCCATGGGTTATGCGTACAAAGTCTCTTAAAGGCGTGGAAATGTTTAATACATTCTCTAAAGGCATAGGGGATATCCTAATATTCTTGGCATAAGCAGTAGAAATGACCGAGTAAGTAGCACCCGTGTCAAATAAAACACATGCAGCTTGACTATACATATACAAGATTCCAGTGATGGTGCATGTAGTCTTGTTGGCCTGATCGTGAGAAGTCGCGTACACCCGTCTACTAGTAGGAGGTGGCTTGGAATCAGCATGTCCAGATGTTCCCTCCATCTCGCCCTTGCGGTAGTCCTTCATGTGATGACCAGTAAGGCCACACTTGTAGCAAGCGTCGCTGTCGCGACGACATGGCCCTGGGTGCCTACGGTTGCAGGTAGTGCAGAGAGGGTGAGTATACCCTCCAGCAGGTGCCCGTGCTGACTGGGAGCCTGTTTGGAAAAGTACACATGAGTCATGATTTATAGGTACAAAAGGACAATGCGGAAAATCGTAAGATGTAATACCGGTGATAGCTGAACGGTTAGGCTGTGAACCTCTTTGGTTTTGCTCCCTCCCGTTACCATGATTCCTGGTAGAAGATTGCTATTGTGTCAGAATTATGAATCATCACATGTAACATAAGGAATGAGTAAGTGTAAGGACCTGCTGCTGTTGGAGTTTCCAACGTTGTTACGGTAATTATCATTACCGCCACGCCTATCCGTAGTAGAACGGTCTTGAGTCTGACCGTTACCCTTGGGCTGAGTAGGCTGTTGCTGAGTAGCCGGCTGAGACCGGTCCCCAGTCTTCTGCCTGAAAGATGCAGTTTAAAGAGAGATAAATATTGGATAGTACTGAATGAATTCGAAATGGTCACCGCTGAATGACAAATAAATACCTCTTCTCGGGTCTCTCTGCTTCCCCAAATTCCTCTATTTCCTACATCATCTCTAGCTTTCGTGCTGCATCGGCAACTTGTGCCACCGTGTTTAAGGTAGCACACACCAAGTTGTTGGCGACCGATGTACGAAGAGCCTACCGGAAGTGGTATGCTTGCTCTTCGACAGTACCTGATGTTGCGACAAGAAAACCAGCCAAACGAAGAAAGCGCTGCATGAACTCGTTGCTGTTCTCCCCAGCTCTCTGCCTGATTCTGTGGTACTCCCTCTTCAGCTTGTCTTGCTCAGCCTTGGGGAAGAACTGTCCCATCACTAGCTCCCTAAACTGAGCTCAAGTCAAACCAGCCACCCAATTGTCACCACCCTCGGACTACTTCACTGCCTTCCACCATCCTAGCACGTCACCTTTGAACTTGTAACATGCTAACCTCGACTTGAAGACGGGGTCGCAACCCATTGCATCGAATATCTTCTCGATATGAGCCAACCAGCTTTCAGCTTCACTAGGACTGTCAGTTCTCTCGAAGGATCGAGGACGTTGCTTGTTGAATCTCTCCAGCCATGTGACCAATGTCGCTGGAGGAGGAGGAACTGGGTGCTGTTGCTGATTGTTGGCAGCCTGCACCTCAGCCCTGATTTCGTTCCTCAGCTGAGGAAGCAAAGCTTGCATCGTAGCTTGGACTGCTGCATTGAGTTGTTCCTGCTCGTGTGTGAGAACCATCTGACAATATAAAACAAAATACATGATTAAACTGATCATAACATAAAATATATACATGAAAAAAAAATTATGTCATTACATCATGAGAAAATTTTTATGCAGGAAAAACAGTGCATGAATGCATGATGCAGTTTATGAAAACTTTTATATGCTCGAGAGTGAACGCCTATGGTCAGTTCACCCAAAACAAAAGACATGACGAGGGGACGCCTATGGGTCGGTCCCAAAGTTAAAACTTTAGATAAAAGCACATGTGACTAAATAGGGACAGTCTTGTACCAAACATTACTTAGTCATAAACCTGCGACAATGACATATAACATTAATGCATGAAAACCGACTGTCAGTTCTAGGAAGTGCATAGTGACTACCCACTAATCACAGTTCATGTTTTGAGAGCCTACAGGTCAAAGCCATGGCTCTGATACCATAATTATAACACCCCATTTTGGTAAATGGAATGTCATGCGTGATTATGGCGTGTCATCAAAGCATACAAGGAAAATGTCTTAAAACATTACATGGCCATAAAAGGAAATACCGGAAACAAACATCGGTACCCCAAAGTATAAGCTCATCACACACAAACATAAGTAATGTAAAGGAAAAAGGACTAATCAATGTCCATAGAAATAATTAGCAAAATGTATGATGAAATGCATAAAGTAGAGAAGGCTATATAGCTTCCAATCCATATGCACATACGCTTAATGTCTACGAGCGCCCTTCAGTACCTGCCGTTTAGGAACATGAAAGGAAAACGGCTGAGCATAACGCTCAGTGCACGGATATACAAGTATGACATGGAATAACATAAGCGTATAAGACAAATAGCAGCGGAATATTCTAAGTTCTAAGTAATCTGGATTCATGTTCATAAAACTGGTTTTATAGTTTGAAAAGACTTATGTTTCTATGAAAATCTGTTTTAATTAGACAAATAGCCCATATAGGTCATGAGGTTCCACCGTGCATGAATACTTGGAGGGGAGACCTCGTCACGCAATTAGAGGGGTTGCCTCTAATTAAATAGTTTGGGTAGGAGGGATCAACTCCTAGTGAAGGATGCAAGGCACACATCGCATTCACTCTGCTAATACTGATAAACATGTAACTAGGATGCACCCATACGCCCCATATGATGATATAATATAATGGCCAAAACTAAAAAGGGACGCCACGAGCAATCACTTCGCCGTGGGGAAGTCATAACACTGGTGCCTCGAGTGTTATGGTTATGGTACCTCCATAACTAGGTGACACTGGTCATGCATGTATATGACTTAGGATCTTAAACTAACATAAGTAATCAAACATATAAAACAATACTAGGAAAACAGTTGGATGCAAACGCGGAATCCTAATAAAGAAAGAATGTCCATACTGAAGGGACGAGAAATCCGTACCTTATGTCCAGTGAACGAAGAAGACGAACAAAAGGAAGTCCTACTTCGATCTGACTGATGCTACATAAATAGTATACGTGTATAAGTATTCTGATTACTGAGTACGTAACTGATTTTATATCGCGTCTTAGCTTGTTTTATATGTTCATGTCTTGTTTTACTGATTTTAACGTTATGCTGTGTTTATCATGTATTCGGTATATTCTGATTAAATATTACTTGTACTTCTTGTATTATTATACTTGTTGTGTAATAACAAGTAACTTTCTAAAAATAGCAGGTTTTCTAAAATAGAAAGATTCCAAAAATAGAAAGTTTCTAAAAATAGAAAGTTTCCAAAAATAGATTAACTTCTTAAAATAGACCAGTTTCTAAAAATAGAAAGTTTTCAAAAATAGTAAGTTTCCTGAATTAGAAGTTTCCATATTTAGAATTAAGCTGAATTAATAAGCTAATAATATAAGCTTAAGTTTACTGATTAAATATCATAAGTCATGTGATTATAGTATAGTTTATTAATAATAACATGTTAAGTAAATAAACTATAGGTTATGTGATTTAATTAAATATAAGCATGAGTTAATTAAATTAAAGTGTATAAAATACTTAGGTTAAAACATGTATTAATATTATATTAATAATAACCTAAGTCATGTTTATTAATTAATTATATTTTATGTCTTAATAATTAATCGATACTATAGTCTAAATTAAATAATTAAATACTTAGGTTAAAACATGTATTATTTACTAAATAATAATTAACCCAAGTCCATGCTTTAATTAATTTAATTACATGTCATGTATAATTAAATTAATATCTTGTTAAAATAAATACTTGTAAAAATAAAATACTTGTACGTATTTTAGTCATGAACCGAACCAATGTATTTAATTTAGACATGTCGTGAACCGGACCCGGAACCCCTTGAACCGGTCTGAACCAAACACCCCTTAACAGTGGCAAACCCGCTTGGCCGTTTGCCACTGTTTTTGTTAAGGCTGCCACCGGCTTAAGCTGGTGGTTCCTTGTCTCGGCTAGCCGCTACCAACAGCGGTATTCCCACCGGCTGTGTGTCGGTACTGCTGCGCAGCGTGCCCCCCTGCTTGACCCCGACTGCCACCAGTTGTGTGCCGGTGGTGGGCTGCTGGCTGCCGTGACCCAAACCAACCACAAGGACACCCCCCACTCATGTCGGGGTGCCTTGTCCTGCTGTCGACCGAACCAAACACCACCGAGATCGTAGATCTCGGTTGGTGGTGTGACAAAGAACACGCTGAGAGCCTAGGCTCTCGGTTTGTGTGTCGGCCGAACAACCAACCCGAACAAACCCTTAGTTTTTACCCCCTTGATCACGTGACATGTTTTTATCCATGTTTTTATTTAATTCATATTCATGTTTCAATTAATTAAAAAAAACAAAAAAAAAACAAAAGGGTTTACGGATTACCGAATGCGTGTAAAGATTAGAGGACGATAACACGAACACGATCTTGAATTGATTTGCAAAAAAACAAATCAAACACCTCTTGGTGTTGGGGTTGCCGCCGGCCAAAGGGAGAGCAAGAGAGAGTAGGGTTTTTGATTTTTCTATAAAAACTCTGTGAATGAAAAGGTTTCCTTGCTTTTTGTTTATTATTAAAAATCAAAGTGGGCTTGGCCCGTTTCTTCTCTTGGTGTCGCGGCTACTATGGCCCACAAGGAAAACCCAGAGTTTTCCCGTGTTCTAATTTAACGTGTTCGTATTCTCGTGTTTTCGTGTTATAATTAAATGTTCATGTTTAAATACTTGTACATAACGATATTAATCGTCTAATATTAATTAGGTACGTAGTTACGTGTTCGTAATTTTCACGTTCATGATTTCATGTTCGGGATTATAATTATTATAGTTAATAATTATCGTGTACTAACACGTACTTAATACTTATCGTGTAATTATACGTACATAACTTCTGTAATTACTAATCGTGACACGTGTTCATGCTATAAAAGGAAAGTTTTAATATGTACGTACATTTACTAAGGGTACTATTCATGGTAAAAGCATGCGGGTTTTACACATATACCGTAAAATATACAAGTTACTCGTAATCATATTTCGTGTATACTTACACGTTTCTATCTTTGTAAAAATAAAGATAAATAGTTTGTACATCATTAAGTAACATGCCTTGCAAAACCTATACAAATCCTTCAAGAAAATCTGATAACTAATATGGTTTTAGGAGTTGACTTAAATAAAGATCTCCAAAACTAAATGCTGATTTTCTATCAGACCGACGGAACCCATCGGACCCCGTAGTGAAGGGTCCGTCAGGGTCCGTGGGTACCTCGACTTTGGCTATAAATAGATACCACATGCTCACTCATTTCTTACACCTTTCTATCACATTCTTCTCTCTATATCTGAGCCTCTATCATATATTTCTTCTCTCTAACATGTAGATCTTAGATCTATAATTGTTATTCTTCTTATTTAGTGTTTCTCTTTGTAGACATGGAGATCACTCAAGGTGTAAACAATATCAAGAAGTTCAAGCACAAGACATACATCAAGTCATTATGTCACCTCTATCTAGACTAGTTTCTTTGTACTTGTCATCTCTTGGTATTATGTGCAAGATCTATGATCTTGACATCTCGTGTTCTTCTTAACCGAGATCCATGACTTATCATCATTAATCTATATATCTTAAGGAGCGGAAAGGCTAAAGGCTAAGTACGTGTTGACTTTGTGTATAAATCCATATTTCTCTTTTATGAGATCTATGATCTTGATGCTTCATGACTCGACTTGATAAGGATTACGAATATGTCAAGACATGTTCTTCAAGATGTAATCCGTGATCTAGGCAAGATCATATCATAGAGTCATCTCTCTATCAATCTATCTATCACAAACTTCATGTGTGGGGTGTCGGTTCTTGTGTAAACCCGGTACTTGGATTAGTACCTACAAATGTTGTAAGGTTAGAAGTTGTGTTGGTTCTACATGTGTGTAAGAACCCGGGTGTTGGTCATATCCATTGTGCAAGGACCTAGTGTGTAGCTTAGTACCGAATAGGTGTAAGCGATGTAGAAGGGACTTCTTGTACCCATGTGAAAGAACATGACATCATAGCTTAGGCGTCGGAAAAGATTGTAAGATAAGTGTAAAGGTTTCTCCACCGGTGTAAAGGAGATTCTTGATTAGTGAAGTCGAACTCTCGAGTAGGTGACTCGGGGAGTGGATGTGTGACAATCCGTCAATTTATGGTTGATATTTTATTCTCAAGTATTATTTAAAAACATTATTTTAATGTTATATTATGAACTCACTTATTTTTGGGAAGAAATCTGGATTTACGTCTTGAAGTAGCATCGACTACGTCTAAACCGGAGGATTCTACGTTACGTGCTTACGTTTACATACACCGTTTTGGTGACAGTCCGACATTCCAGGAAATAAATTTATCCGTAGATATTATTTTGGAATTTTAAATTTGTGTTGGTTCATAAACTCACAAATTTACGAGAAGAGATTAGGACTTACGATTATAATTTAACGTCCTTTACGACTAAACCGGAAATCTTAGGATTACGTATTTACGTTTTCGAACTCCGTTTTTGATGAGACAATTTTTTTTAGATTCGTTTTGTGCCGTTGATTCATAATTTATAAAAACGTTTTTCGTAAAACGACCCGAGGACACGCAAATCGAGGAAACTAGAATCGAGGAATACCCATAAATTAGTGGGATGAGACAAAACAAGTTTTGTCCCACCCCACTCAAAAGGGATGGCTAACCATGCCACTACAACACCCTTAGGTGTCAACTTGTGAACAACAAGTGGTACACTTGTTACTTGAAGCTTAACAAGTAAGCTACATCAACTTCAAACCACAAAACCATTTACAACCAAACCATTTACTCACTTTCATCACATGCAAACTACTCTCCTCTCTCTCTCAAATTCGTCCCAAAATCACCAACAACAACCCTTATTTGATCTATTTTAGCCATAAAATCATGTGTTATTCATATACATGACGATGCTCCTTTGAAGCCTTGAAGATTGGAGGTGATTTTAACATCTAAGGAGAAGATTTGTTGGTGTCATAGGGCTGATTTTCCATGAGAAGTTTATAAAGATTGGTGGACTTGAAGATGATATTGGTTTATCACAAGTTTTGCCATCAAAATCCAAGCCTTGTTCATCAAAGACTCATCTTTTCATCACTAATGGTGGTATAGAGATTGTTCTTCCCATCCTCTTGTTATTTTGATTATGTAATCATGTATTTTCTTTCTTAACGTATATGTATATGATGAATATATGATGATAAAAATATTGTGTGGGGATCAAGTGTTGATAAATATGATTAAAGAGATGAAAAACCATAAGAAACAAGGCTAAAATCTTGCTTAAATTGTTGGCTGTATAAAAACAGTAAGTAACCAAGTTATAAACTGATAAAATTGCATGGTGGAATCCATTTACAGTAATTGTTAGATGTCATACACATGTGAGAGTTGGCCATGCAATGGAATCATCAAAATGAGTGAGATATGATCAAAACAAGATTAGTGTACCAATCTGAATAGTCTGTTTTGTAGGGACTGTTAAGGATAGTTAGACATGGAATGAGCAGTAGCTATAACTAAATTAATTGTAGCACATAATATGAAGTTTATGCCATCCAAAAATGAGCTTCTATCTCCTTATAGAACTCAAGATATGATAAAAATGGTGAAGATGAAACTAAAAATCAGATTTTGAAGAATTAATGTTTAATAATATTATATAATCACTCAAACTAATATAGTATAAAATGTGAATTAAAACCCAATAACTTATAAATTTCATTTATATAAATATGTATAAGGTTAAATAAATGGACACTTTATAAAAATGGTAGTTGAATAAGATTTATAAGTTATAAAAACTATAAACATGATTTTTACGACTTTTTCGGCTATTACCGTAAAATTAACGTTTTTCGCCAATTAAAACTTAGACGATCAAACCCGTCTAATGTAAAGTTTTTAAAAGTCATATACTGATATATAAGTACCTAATACAAGTAAAAACCGATAAAACCCGAACTATATGACCTACGGACATTAACGAGCTAAGTTAGCATATTTGGACTAATAATTTAACTAAATAAGTTAAACACTTATAAAATTTACTTATTGGGCTTAACCCATTTGGGCCCAACATGTAAAGTATAATACTGATAATAAGAGTATAACATGGATTAATACAAGTTAATGGACTTATAATAGGCTTATTGTACCTAAAACATGTAAATAGATAAAACTAGTAAACTAGTATAAAAGTTATCAGCACATAACACTAAAATGAGTAAATGAGAATGTACAAACCCACCTAATCATCATCATATGCATACATAATTGTTATTTTTATAAAGTCATTGGACAAAAGTCTAAGACGAATATTATTTGTCTAGGTTTCCGTGATTGAAGCACGTACCGTACATCCGAATCGCCGATAACCGCCTTCCCACATCAACGTGAGTTCATAGCCTCACACTTTTTTAAATGTTATATGAAATGTTTTATAAACCCGCGAGGGAGATAACATGTTAGTTTTGATAAAATAAGACACCATTTGCCCCGAATTGTTTGTTTATGGATTTGGACCCGAATGATTGTATGAACCGATGAATGATTAAATGACCCGATAGATGAAATGAAATGGATTATTAAAGTTAGGTTATGTCACTAAAAGTCCCATTAGCATGAATTGTGAACTACCGGGATTTGGTAGACGCTTATGCATATAATAGTACTATTTGGGGACGATCACCCCAGTTCGCGCCTTGACGGTTGATCCCCGTCGTGCCACATTGATTGGTAAGCGAATTTATGTATGAGAAGATTTACACAAGCGTAATTATTGTGACGACACGCTAATTTAGATGGGCAAATGAGTTTCGGGTTAGCTACCCGTTGTTTGTTGTAGTAAGGTAACAATGTCATGCGGCTTGTAATAATCCAAAATAACGAAATACTGCCATACGCACTAAATTACGATATATTGCCTGACTAGCAATACGGGGTCTTACTATTGATATTATATTCGTGTTTTGGTTTTTCATAACCATATTCATATAACGGTTTTTATTTAACTTTATACAACGTTATAAAACGTATTGTATGATGTTTTTACGACAATGGCTCGTATAATGATTTTGAAGGCAAAAGCCTATATTATGATTTTGATAAGGATTTGTATAAAATGACTTTGGCTATTTTATGGCCTATTACAATGATTTGTACAAAATAATTTTCGGTAATAATTTTATACCGATGTTATATTGATGGATTTTATTAAACTCTATGAATTCACTCGGCGTTATCGCTGACCTTTTCTTTTAACATGTTTTATCTCAGGTACTTGAAGGTAATTCTCGGGAAGACAACAAGAATTCATGGCATGCACTTAAATAACAATTTCCATTCAAATCTTTTGTAAAATTGTATGAAATGACTATGACTTGGGACCTATGTAAATTTGATATTTATGAATGGAAATGCTTTATTAATAAACGACGCGATTTTTATGTGTTGTCTATGATGTGAGTAATGTGCTATCCCGTAACACCAATGAGTCTTCCGCTGTATTGAATTGTATAAATTTGGGGGTGTTACAGTTTGGTACCAGAGCTCTCGTTATAGAGAACGAAAGATTTTTAAAACTAAGGTTTTGAATAAAACATTTCAAAATCTTTTAACTAGAAATATTTTTCTAAAAATGTCTAAAAATCTTTTGACTATAACGGTGCCGAAGAATTCCCGAGTTACCGACAAGGCCAGACTGAGAAGTGTTATTTTAATATATATATAACTTGGATTATATATATGTTGTAATTTGATTACATGATTGTTTGATGATTATTTCAATACGTATACGAGGTACTTATATGACGTAGATTGTCACAAGGAACCCTAACACCCCTAGCTAATCAATCGAAGCTATTCCCATAGAAATTCTAGCTATTCTAGATCTAAACCAAGTTGTGGATATTTATGATCCCAACAAATGGTTGATATTCGTAGGAATGTTGATATTAGTTGATTGTGATATTGAAGAAGAATTGGCGAGATTAAATCTGATATCGATGTCATGACAATCTTTCCTTATAAAGTGGAGTTTGAAAAAAAAACGTTACCACTTGGAAAGGTGTCATCTGATTCGTTGTGACCCAATTCTTAAATTGAAACCGAAAGGGTGAATGTTGCACTTAAGGCTGTCATTGGAACCATTACCCAAAAGCCTCATGCCACTAGTACCTTTCCGAGAAGTCTAATTGAATGTGTGAGTCATTTAATACTAGTGACTCATTTGATAACAATTGATGAAGGAGCTATAGGATTGGAAATTAAGTGTTGTTCATATCGAGCTTTTATTGCACTTTGAAGGTCTAAGAATAAGATTGAAAGTATTGGAGAATGAGGTAGGATATCGCATTGAGTATAAGTTGGTTGAAACCTGAATAAAGTAAAATTTAACCCGTATGGAATATGAGATTGTTAAGAGGAAGTCTTTAAGTTCTGTGATTGAATTATAAGGTTTTAAATGATTGTTGATTCGTGTTAAGGGTTGTTCCTAGGCCATTGTCCACTAATGAGGATGCCCAGTGTCCAAAGAAATAAATTGAAGAAATCTTCTTCTGAATTGAGACCGATGGATCTTCTGGGACAGGTGGAACACCTAATGACTCTTGTAGATTAGTATTCATTGTGGTATCTTTTAAAAACCCCTAACGTAGCTGAGACATCAGTTGGTAGGATGAGTTCTGGGAATTGTATGACATAGTGACACGTAATGTGTTACGGTACAATTTGACTTGTTTGTGATTAATGAAAAGACTACCTTTGATTGCTAAATCCTACATGTATCGATGTTATACATCTTTTCTTGCTTCTTCCTAATGTTCACATTAGTGATGCAACCATTGAACAAGTACTCATCTCGGTTTGAGTTACGTAGTGAATTATTCTTTTTGAGTGCCATCGACATCATGAACCTCATGATTAATTGGCTAAGCTCATTTCCTATTATATTGTAGTTAGTTCTTGGTGAACAACTCTTCATCACTCTTTTGCAGATCACTCATTGTTTTTATAAGATAAAACAGTATTCCTTTGAGAAAATTTAATTCTCATCACCTTATGGATTATTTAAAGTGAGACTTATAAATAATCGTTATCGAAATGAGGTTGTTTATAAAACACCTTGGAAAACTTAATTGTTTTCATAACAAATAAAATCTTTGTAAATTTGTTCTTGATTCTTATTTAAGAATTAATCATGAAAATGTTTTTATTATAAACATGATGATAAAAGTTTGACAAACTGAGTATTGCATCATTAATCTTGAAATTGTATATAGTTGCGCGCCTACATACAATTTGGAAGGGACCATGCAAGGCTGATTAGTAGTCACCATGAATTTACTAATAAACACTAAATTTTCTTTGAAGATTGTGAAAGATTAAATTTTATAAGATCTGCAAGAAGTGAAAAATAGGGACATATTGATAGGGACACCTACATATGTGCCCGTACTATTTATTCTTCTAAGTCGAATTTAATCATCTGTGGAAATTGTCTTAATTGACAATTGATATCCCCTCCTTGTCCAATTCTCCCGTAGTGAGATTCTTAGGAAAAGTATCTGATTACCGAGTGTTGATACCCGACTGAGTGTATCGATGTTCCTATCATTTCTTTTGATTTGATTTCATTTGAATGACCTGGGTAACGATCCGAGGAGCTTTCGAATGCGTACTCAAATTATGAAAACATGGGATATGTTTGTATTCGTTAAATGTTTTCGTCTGTATCTGATTTGAAATTCTCTCGCGTAGATTATGCGTTGACCTTACTCTTTTTAAGGGTAGTTATGTCTCCTGATATCCTTGAATTTGTGAAGGATTATGAGTTATTATTAATCTTTTGAGAAGTTCACATCTTATCAACGGTGATGAAACTGGAAAGTTGATAGTGCCAGTAGAATGAATTGATTGATTATGACATGACGGCATTGTCTTAATTGATGGGAACTCGAGTAGAGTTCCCCTAAAAGATAAGATGTTGATTATCAAAAGTTATTTAAATAATTCTTGATGGATGACCATATCCTGCATTTAGACTTGAAATTATACCATGAATGGTTATGAATTAGTCATAGATATTATAATCTAGAAAGAACCTAATATGAATTTATTAAAAGATGTTTCTGTTATCTGAAACTTTAGGAGGTATTTGCTGGTGAATTACCTAGACTTTCGCCATTAAGGCAAGTTGAATTTGGTATTGATTATATTCCCGGTGCTGCACCTGTGACTTGTACACTGTATGACAACACCATCTGAATTAAAGGAATTACCGTACAACTGAGAAGAGTTGCCGGAGAAAGCTTTTATTCTACCGAGCTCGTCATCATGAAGAGCTATGGTGTTATTATTTCTTACATATATTGATTACCGTGAACTAAGTAAATTGACGATTAAAATCTATATCCACTACCCAAGATGATAGATTGTTCGATCATTTACAAGGTTCTAGTGTATGTTTTAAAGATTTGATCAATGACATGGTTATCATCAACTTCGCGTCCGCGAAAAAGATTATCTATTCCAATCACTACATCCAGAACTTGTAATGAACATTATGAGTTTCACGTGATGTCGTTTGGATTGACCAATGCACATGTAGCATTCATAAATTTGGTGAATCACGTGTGTAGGCTGTAATTTGATAAATTCATGCTTGTGATCATTAAGGACTATTTGTTTGTTTATAAGAATAAGAATGAGTTAATAATTAGTTATAGACTGCCCTAAATTGGCCGAACAATGAAAACTTGTACCTTGAGTATTTAACATGTGATTAAAGACTTAATCCTTTACATTATTTGACCGTGTGATTAATAAGATAATGGAATATATTGACTCTTCAAAAATTAAGAGCCCTTTTAAGACTTTGGATTTTTACCAAAAAGAAAGTGCAAACGTGTTTTGACAAATGTTTTATCGAAAAGAACTTTTGAGGGATTATTCCCTTATACCCAGAATATTTAACTAAACTCCTGTTGAGGGGTAAATGTTCGTGTATATCTCAAGACAACCTAAGAGGGATTGAGGAAACCACTTGAACCATGAATTGAAATTTGAAACGATAACTTACGCTTTTCAACTAAGAAAATTTTGACCAAAGTATAACCAAAGATTTTTCGAACATTTACGAATCTTATTAATTATTTTCAATAAATCAACCATAAATTGTGTTAATTAAATTCAAATTTATTTTGAACATTTTTATATAATTGGACAAACTGAGAAAATTTAAAAACTTTTTACGTTTACGTTTCATAAAAAATAAATATTTATTATTTAATTACTAGTAATACTTATCGACGCTTTAAACGTCGAATCGAGCTAAACTGATAAAAACAATAGTTGAGGTAGAACTAAGACTTAGAAAATGTGAAGAAAGAATTTTCGAATAAATATGGTCATGAAATTTATTTCATCGAGGAAGGTGAATATAATTACTGACACATTATGTAGAAAAGATAAAGAACCAATTAGGACATGTTCCTTAATAATGAAGGTGTAAAATAAATTGCCAAACAATATAAAAATAAACAATGCTTATATAGATAATAAAAAGGGGTTCGCGGCTAATATGAACCATTAGAATTGAGGAGCCGATGGCGTTAAATGTATAAAAGGCCGCTTGTGGTTGCCTAAATATGGAGATTTAGAGATGTAGTCATATTGAAATCTCGTAAGAATAAGTATTCCATTCATGTCATTTCTGACTAAATGTATCTTTATCTGAAGAAGTTGTACTAATGGCAAATTATGAAGGCAGACTGATATGTGTAAAAACACCCATCCTTTTACCACTTAATTACAATAATAACCAAGCCAAAACGTGTATTTTATGTCGTAAATGTCAGAATTATGCGTGGTTTGTGTTTTTGTTGTGATTTAGGACCAAAACGTGAAAAGGGAGGAAAACACGGACATTCACGGGCTTTTATCGAAGAAAAAGACAAAAGACGAAGTCAAAAGATCAAGAGTGCAAAAAGAACGGAATTCCAAGGCCTATTCTGAAGATTTATCGAAGAACAAGTCTAAAGACGGAAGTTTAATTAAGCCGAAGAACTCAAGTCTAATAAATGAAGAAATTATAAGACGAGTTTAAATTAATCCCGAGACAAAGTCGAAAAAGTCGAAGAACTTAAAAGACGAAAAGACGTGAAGAAAGAAAGAAAGAAAAGAGCAACACAAGCATCCCCTCCTTTCCTATAAATACCCTTCATTTCACCACATGAAAGGGTGTTAGTCATTTAGGAGTAGATTAGTTTTAGGAGTAGGAGTAGATTACTTTCTCTCTCTAGATTTCTTTCATGTTCTTAAGCTTTTCTTTCAAGTTTTCTTAATCTTAACCTTTAATCTTGTACTTTTGAATCTTTAATCTTAATCTTATTTCAAGCTTTTTACAATCATTCTCATTCTACCTTTCTTGATTTTATTTACCTTTGATTCGCTATAATCTTTGATCTTGTTTAGTTTTGATGTTTGATTGATTAAAAAGTTTATCTTTTTATTCATCTATAAGTTTTAATACAAATGAGTTTTGAGCTTGACATGCTTATTGGCTTATTTTGTGTTTAGCTTATTTGTTTTTTCTAGTTTTTCTTAAAAGTTTATTTTTTTAAAGTTTATTTTATAAAGTTGTTTATTTTGTGTTTTTAAAAGTCCTTAAATTCTAGCTTATTAGCTTTTCTTAAACGTGTTTTGATTAGGTTTTTAGGCGTGTGCTTATTTGATTAATAGCTTATTAGATTTAGCTTGTTTTATACATTCCTTTTACATCCCGGTCATCTTGATTGGAAAAGGGTTTTACATTCCTTTTATACATTCCTTTTACATTCTGATCATCTTGATTGGAAAAGGGATTTAACATTCCTTTCAGCATTCCTTTTAGCATTCCTTTCAGCATTCCTTTTAGCATTCCTTTCAGCATTCCTTTTAGCATTCCTTTTAGCATTACTTTTAGCATTCCTTTGAGCATTCCTTTTAGCATTCCTTTCAGCATTCCTTTTAGCATTCCTATTAGCATTCCTTTCAGCATTCCTTTTAGCATTCCTTTTAGCATTCCTTTTAGCATTCCTTTCAGCATTCATTTCAGCATTCCTTTCAGCATTCCTTTTAGCATTCCTTTTAACATTCCTTTCAGCATTCCTTTCAACATTCCTTTTAGCATTCCTATTAGCATTCCTTTCAGCATTCCTTTTAGCATTCCTTTCAGCATTCCTTTCAGCATTCCTTTTAGCATTCCTTTCAGCATCCTTTCAACATTCCTTTTAGCATTCCTTTCAGCATTCCTTTTAACATTCCTTTCAGCATTCCTTTTAGCATTCCTTTCAGCATTCCTTTTAGCATTCCTTCCAGCATTCCTTTTAGCATTCCTTTCAGCATTCCTTTTAACATTCCTTTCAGCATTCCTTTTAGCATTCCTTTCAGCATTCCTTTTAGCATTCCTTTTAGCTTTCCTTTCAGCATTCCTTTCAACATTCCTTTCAGCATTCCTTTTAGCATTCCTTTCAGTATTCCTTTTAGCATTCCTTTCAGCATTCCTTTTAGCATTCCTTTCAGCATTCCTTTTAGCATTCCTTTCAGCATTCCGTTAGCATTCCTTTCAGCATTCCTTTTAGCATTCCTTTCGCATTTCTTTTGCATTCCTTTTACTTATCGCAATTTACATTTTCATTTTACTTAGTAATAGATAACCTAACCATTTTCATTTCCACCAAGAACAATTGAGTCGCACTTTCTACCAATAATCAATTCGAAAAGATACCGAGAAAATGAACTTTTTAATCTAGCAAAAACCTAATATTAAATGGCGTCGCTGCCGGCTCTTTTCGTGAAGATTAACGGTTTTTTGTGAGAGACGCGTTGGATTTTGGGATCCGTTCACTCGAGAACGTTATTTTTTCGCGTCAAAAAAATTCAAAAATTCAAAAATCCATAAAAATATAAAATTTCAAAAATCCAAAAACATTTGAAAAATCATAAAAGCATTTCTTTTTCACAAGTTTTGCGTCAAAAATAATCTTCTTGCTTATCTATTATTCTTCATGGATTCTTATGTCCATTGCGTAGGGTGTGGGAGACGATTATATGGGTGCGAATCATGTCAATGGTGTTCATGCGAGCAATGCGGAAAAGACCTTCCTCCTATTTCAATCGATTCACAATTGGGATTTTGTCCATCGTGCAACTCGACTAATTCGTCCTTTTCTAATCCACCTCCTATTCCCCCTTGCATATATTGTGGAAGCGATTCTCATTGGCATGTTTCGTGTCCAATTCGATACCCGCCTCATGGCGAGCAAGAACTGGGTTACAATTATGACAATGGTAATAGCTATCTACAAGAAGCACCGGGTTTTTCTCCATACCCATGTTGCCAAAATTGTGGGGGCCCTCACGATACTTCTTATTGTCAGCCAATGAATTATTATGAGCCAAATCCGTGTCCTCATTTTTCTTCCCCGATGGATTATTATGAACCAAATCCGTGTTCTAATTCTTCTCAACCGATGACTTACTATGAGCCACATCCGTGTTATAATTCCGGTATGTATAACTGTGAGCCCCCACATCCCACCCTCAATCATCAATCCTCCCAGGGAATTCGTATTGCCCAACAACTGACTACTTTGAATGACGAAACACACGCCATTATTTTGCAACTTCGAGAAGCCGTTGTTCAGCTAAACGAAGCAAGGGAGGAGGAAAAGCGACAACAACAAGAGCAAGTATCTAATCTTAGTGATTATACCCCTCCTCTTGTGCGCCCATACAATTATGATGATGATGACGATGAGAATACTATTTCTTGGAATGATCTAGTTGATCAATGTCCTAGCGCAATTGCACTTCCCTCTCTTAATATCCCCAATGCCTCTAAAGATTGTGATACATCGAGTGAGATTAGTGATTTTGGTCTTGATAAATTCTTTGATGAGGTTTGTGATGTGCTAACTTTTGAGGTGCTTACAGAAGAGGTCACTCTTAATGATGATGTTCCTTCCACCAACACTTTGGGAGATGATTCTTTGGCTTTCTCTAATCCTCTTTTTGATCAAGATGATGATTTTACTTCTAGTGATGACGAGTCACTATCCGATGAAGACGTTCCGAAAGAAACTTTCAAGATTTATTCGAACCCTTTATTTGATTTTGATGACGCATACATATCTAGTGAGGTGAATCCTCTCTTTGACGAAGGGATTGAGGACATTGATAGCCCTGATTTTCTTGTTATTAATGAGCATACTTTGTTAGCCATGCCTCCTTCTATCGCAGAGGTGGAAAGACTTGACTCTACTGAAAAGGGGACGCGTGTGGAAGGTAATTGTTCTCATACTTCTCATATTATATTGCCACCTCATCCTACCGCGTGCACACCTAATCGGGTGATGTATCGGTTTCACTCTCCCTATTTCATGCCGGGAAGTGAGGATGAGTGCTTTGACCCGGGAGGTGGAATTGACCATTCTTTGATTGACACCCATACGGCTTTGCCGCTTAGTAACCATCAACTGTCTTGGGGGATAACAATTTGCTTCCTTTACCCACCCCACCTCCCGTGGATCATGATTTCACTTACTTTTCTTATGTTGAGAGGACTTTTCTACCCTGCAAGACTTATCCTCCGGCCTCTCCTGTTGTATTTTCCTCCGGGAACGAGGACAAGCTCTTTGATCCCGGTATTACATTCGAGGCTTCCCCATGGACCATTTAATTCGAGGTCGAGTCAGGCTCATGACTCGGTTAACAAAAACAAGCCTTCTCGGGAGGCAACCCGATTATCTATCTATCTTTATCTGTTTTTATAATAAGTGTAGGGGGAGACCCTTGTATGTGTTTGTTGTCTTCTTTCTTATCATGTGCAGGGATTCAAGCTTTCAAAGATCCATTCTTGATGACTTTTGACGACCCGTAATTCCGTGTACCCGTCTTCCTGGTTCTATCCTATACTCTTTTGATTCTCTATTTTGTATTTATTCAATATTAAAATAGGAATCACTTTAGTTGTCCTTTCCTTAGCAAGATTTAAACAAAGTGCACAATGTCCTAAGTGTAGGGGAGTTTACTCCCACATGCTTAAACATTGAGGACAATGTTTATATTAAGTGTAGGGGGACTTCTATCAAAGTTAAGTGGTCTTTTCCTTGCATTTGTCCTCATTTTAACCGGAAAATTGATTTTTCGACATTTTTCAAAAATTTTGATCTATTTTGGCCTAGTAGTTTTTCCTTTGTTATTGTTATTTACTTTCTTTGCTAGAACAAAATTTTTAATAAAGTGGTTTTAATTTTTCAAAGTCGTGAATATTTTGACTCAACCCGAGTTTATTTATCTAAGTTTACTCTAGCTAGTATCCTTAACGTGTTTAAGTCAAGTTTTGCTAGGCTTTTATATAGGGAGCTTTAAAACGCGAAAGTCTTAACTCTCACGGGTTAAGAACAAGAACTTTTCGCAAGTTCCTATAATTGATCCTAGAGAGTCATTTATCAAGGGAACTTTAAAACGCAAATTCTAAACTTGAAAGAGTCTAAGAAGATGCAAGATCCTATAAGCGACTTGAAAACCCAAAACTTTGATTTAATTGGCTAAGCATCCACGAGTCTCATTCCTTGAGATTTTTAAATTGTGGAGAACGAGAGATGATAGAGTCAATTATAAGTTTGGTATTCTTTCGTGAATTTATGTGAGTTGATTATAAGCCTATTCTCCCATCGCTTGCTAATAAATTTATCTGCAATAAACAAGGTTGTACGATTTGAAAAGTTACTTAGCTTCTAGCACAAGATCGTTTAAAAGTTGCTCGGTATTAATTAGAGTTCATAGCCAAGTCATAACTTATTGAAGCGGGATGCAAAGATTGGCGAGTCCGAAAAGGCCCTAACAAGGCATGAGGGCTACATTTTGTTGCTAAAGATCCAAAAGTGATGTGAAGAATCATTTATCAAAAATCAATATGAAGGATCGAGACACACGAAGAAAAGCAAATACTCCCCTAAAGATCATGGAGAAGTCTATCCAAAAGGCCCTAACAAGGTATGAGGATAAATAGATCCAAGTCCTAAAAGGAGGCGGATCGTTGTATATCAAAGTCCAAAATAAATATTGGAGAAAAATGAAGAAGTCGTGGTCCAAATATGAAGAATCTCTCAAAAACTTCAAGTGAAGAAATTCCTATTATGAAGAGAAGACCATAATTTCAAGAACGTCTCTCAAGATTTGAAGTATGAAGTCGCTGCCAAATATCGGTCCGAGAAAGGTCTCAAATCGTGAAGCGAGTTATGCCAAGATATGAACTTTAAGAGGTCTCGAGAAGCAGTTTTAAAAGATTTTGTCCTTTAGCTAACTATTGATTAAATCGTCCCACTTTTTCAGCCTAAATAACTATCGAAATAAGTCAACAATGCATCCTCGTGATCATTCAAGACAAAAATAAAATATAAGAGATACACCTAGGAATAAGGGAGTCTAAGTAAATAATTGGCCCACATGAGCTCGTGTTAGTTTCCTAACTTATAATAACAATGATCTCGTTTTTAAGCTTGGTTTGGGGAACGTGAAGCTTAAGGGTGATAATCATTCATGACATTTCCAAAACCCTAAGGTAAGTTTTTGATCTCTTTACTTGTTTTCTTATTTTTGAAATTTTTTATCATTTTAATAAAGGCCAATGTGGATTGATTATGATGGAAAATGTAAAACTTACATTGTAACTAATGCATTGCATGAGGACATTGCAATGGTCAAGTGTAGGGGATTTGATAGGTGTGAAAACACCCATCCTTTTACCACTTAATTACAATAATAACCAAGCCAAAAAGTGTATTTTATGTCGTAAATGTCAGAATTATGCGTGGTTTGTGTTTTTGTTGTGATTTAGGACCAAAACGTGAAAAGGGAGGAAAACACGGGCTTTCACGGGCTTTTATCGAAGAAAAAGACAAAAGACGAAGTCAAAAGATCAAGAGTGCAAAAAGAACGGAAGTCCAAGGCCTATTCTGAAGATTTATCGAAGAACAAGTCTAAAGACGGAAGTTTAATTAAGCCGAAGAACTCAAGTCTAATAAATGAAGAAATTATAAGACGAGTTTAAATTAATCCCGAGACAAAGTCGAAAAAGTCGAAGAACTTAAAAGACGAAAAGACGTGAAGAAAGAAAGAAAGAAAAGAGCAACACAAGCATCCCCTCCTTTCCTATAAATACCCTTCATTTCACCACATGAAAGGGTGTTAGTCATTTAGGAGTAGATTAGTTTTAGGAGTAGGAGTAGATTACTTTCTCTCTCTAGATTTCTTTCATGTTCTTAAGCTTTTCTTTCAAGTTTTCTTAATCTTAACCTTTAATCTTGTACTTTTGAATCTTTAATCTTAATCTTATTTCAAGCTTTTTACAATCATTCTCATTCTACCTTTCTTGATTTTATTTACCTTTGATTCGATATAATCTTTGATCTTGTTTAGTTTTGATGTTTGATTGATTAAAAAGTTTATCTTTTTATTCATCTATAAGTTTTAATACAAATTAGTTTTGAGCTTGACATGCTTATTGGCTTATTTTATGTTTAGCTTATTTGTTTTTTCTAGTTTTTCTTAAAAGTTTATCTTTTTAAAGTTTATTTTATAAAGTTGTTTATTTTGTGTTTTTAAAAGTCCTTAAATTCTAGCTTATTAGCTTTTCTTAAACGTGTTTTGATTAGGTTTTTAGGCGTGTGCTTATTTGATTAATAGCTTATTAGATTTAGCTTATTTTATACATTCCTTTTACATCCCGGTCATCTTGATTGGAAAAGGGTTTTACATTCCTTTTATACATTCCTTTTACATTCCGATCATCTTGATTGGAAAAGGGTTTTAGCATTCCTTTCAGCATTCCTTTTAGCATTCCTTTCAGCATTCCTTTTAGCATTCCTTTCAGCATTCCTTTTAGCATTCCTTTTAGCATTCCTTTCAGCATTCCTTTTAGCATTCCTTTTAGCATTCATTTCAGCATTCCTTTTAGCAATCCTATTAGCATTCCTTTCAGCATTCATTTTAGCATTCCTTTTAGCATTCCTTTTAGCATTCCTTTCAGCATTCCTTTTAACATTCCTTTCAGCATTCCTTTCAGCATTCCTTTCAGCATTCCTTTCAGCATTCCTTTCAGCATTCCTTTCAACATTCCTTTTAGCATTCCTATTAGCATTCCTTTCAGCATTCCTTTTAGCATTCCTTTCAGCATTCCATTCAGCATTCCTTTTAGCATTCCTTTCAGCATTCCTTTCAACATTCCTTTTAGCATTCCTTTCAGCATTCCTTTTAACATTCCTTTCAGCATTCCTTTTAGCATTCCTTTCAGCATTCCTTTTAGCATTCCTTTCAGCATTCCTTTTAGCATTCCTTTCAGCATTCCTTTTAACATTCCTTTCAGCATTCCTTTTAGCATTCCTTTTAGCATTCCTTTTAGCATTCCTTTTAGCATTCCTTTCAGCATTCCTTTCAACATTCCTTTCAGCATTCCTTTTAGCATTCCTTTCAGTATTCCTTTTAGCATTCCTTTCAGCATTCCTTTTAGCATTCCTTTCAGCATTCCTTTTAGCATTCCTTTCAGCATTCCTTTAGCATTCCTTTCAGCATTCCTTTTAGCATTCCTTTCGCATTCCTTTTGCATTCCTTTTACTTATCGCAATTTACATTTTCATTTTACTTAGTAATAGATAACCAAACCATTTTCATTTCCACCAAGAACAATTGAGTCGCACTTTCTACCAATAATCAATTCGAAAAGATACCGAGAAAATGAACTTTTTAATCTAGCAAAAACCTAGTATCAAAGACGTTGCCTCATACATTAGTAAACTTCTAGCTATTGCAAAGGTCATCATCCGAATTTGATTCGATTTGGGTAATCGTCGACAGACTGACCAAATATGCTAGTATCATTCCTGTTAATGATAGATTCTCGATGAAAAAATTGACTCTTTGTGTTTAAAAGAGTTGTGTAAACATAGTGTGCCGTATCAATCATCTCTATCAAGATCCTCGCTTCGCATCGAATTTCTAGAGATTTGCTCAGAAGTCATTGGGAACGAACCTTGATGAGAGTACTATTTACCACCCCAATCGAAGGGACGAGGCAAAGTAACGATACAAAACACTAGAAGTCTTGTGTTATGCTTGAATAATTGACCTTTGGTAATAAAACGTATAATCGCTTTCCTTTGGAAAGATTATCATTGATAATTATCGTATTAGGATCGAGATCGAATCTTGTTAGAATCTATATATGAGAGCATCTGTAAGCCGGAGTTGGGATGAAGACACCCGACATACACCCACTGTGAGTTGGACATGTCTTTTAGGTTTGAGGTTGCCTATGATGACGAACCTAACCTTACAAAATACCCGACCCGTGAAACCTGAAATGATTGTTGAAATTAGGATCTGATTATTGACTGCCAGTAGTGGGCAGGAGGTTATATGAATATGAAATATAGATCTTGAAGTGCCAGATGGGTAGCGAAGTTATGCCAAAAATTTTAACTATGGGAAAATGAATTGATGATCTGAAAGATCATGAGATATAAGTCCTCGTTGTATGGGACCATGGAGATGATGTAAAAGATTGGTTTGAAAGGCATATAAGCTGGATCTACCCTAGGACTTCAAGAGCTGCGTGAATTATGTTTCGTATATCGAACTTGATAAAATGTCTATCAAGTGAAAATATGATTGTTTCTTAGTAAAGTTTAGATCGGCGAAAAGTTGCATTCATAAAAAAACCCGTAAACATCATGGATAGAGAAAGTAAGTCAACATTAAGCCTGATCTTATTCCCGTAGTTATGTCTGATGAAACTCGCGTATTGTAATGGATTACACTTGTGAGAAAAGACGGAATGTGGAGGAAATACCCACATGGCTTTAACTCTATAAGAAGCGAGTAGTAAGATGATCTTTGAGGACAAAGATCTTATTTAGGGGTAAATTCTGTGACAATCCGTCAATTTATGGTTGATATTTTATTCTCAAGTATTATTTAAAAACATTATTTTAATGTTATATTATGAACTCACTTATTTTTGGGAAGAAATCTGGATTTACGTCTTGAAGTAGCATCGACTACGTCTAAACCAGAGGATTCTACGTTACGTGCTTACGTTTACATACACCGTTTTGGTGACAGTCCGACATTCCAGGAAATAAATTTATCCGTGAATATTATTTTGGAATTTTAAATTTGTGTTGGTTCATAAACTCACAAATTTACGAGAAGAGATTAGGACTTACGATTATAATTTAACGTCCTTTACGACTAAACCGGAAACCTTAGGATTACGTATTTACGTTTTCGAACTCCGTTTTTGATGAGACAATTTTTATTAGATTAGTTTTGTGCCGTTGATTAATAATTTATAAAAACATTTTTCGTAAAACGAACCGAGGGCACGTAAATCGAGGAAACTAGAATCGAGGAATACCCGTAAATTAGTGGGATGAGACAAAACAAGTTTTGTCCTACCCCACTCAAAAGGGATGGCTAACCATGCCACTAAAACACTCTTAGGTGTCAACTTGTGAACAACAAGTGGTACACTTGTTACTTGAAGCTTAACAAGTAAGCTACATCAACTTCAAACCACAAAACCATTTACAACCAAACCATTTACTCACTTTCATCACATGCAAATTACTCTCCTCTCTCTCTCAAATTCGTCCCAAAATCACCAACAACAACCCTTATTTGATTTATTTTAGCCATAAAATCATGTGTTATTCATACACATGATGATGCTCCTTTGAAGCCTTGAAGATTGGAGGTGATTTTAACATCCAAGGAGAAGATTTGTTGGTGTCATAGGGCTGATTTTCCATGAGAAGTTTATAAAGATTGGTGGACTTGAAGATGATATTGGTTTATCACAAGTTTTGCCATCAAAATCCAAGCCTTGTTCATCAAAGACTCATCTTTTCATCACTAATGGTGGTATAGAGATTGTTCTTCCCATCCTCTTGTTATTTTGATTATGTAATCATGTATCTTCTTTCTTATTGTATATGTATATGATGAATATATGATGATAAAAATGTTGTGTGGGGATCAAGTGTTGATAAATATGATTACAGAGATGAAAAACCATAAGAAACAAGGCTAAAATCTTGCTTAAATTGTTGGCTGTATAAAAACAGTAAGTAACCAAGTTATAAACTGATAAAATTGCATGGTGGAATCCATTTACAGTAAGTGTTAGATGTCATACACATGTGAGAGTTCGCCATGCAATGGAATCATCAAAATGAGTGAGATATGATCAAAACAAGATTAGTGTACCAATCTGAATAGTCTGTTTTGTAGGGACTGTTAAGGATAGTTAGACATGGAATGAGCAGTAGCTATAGCTAACTTAATTGTAGCACATAATATGAAGTTTATGCCATCCAAAAATGAGCTTCTATCTCCTTATAGAACTCATGATCTGATAAAAATGGTGAAGATGAAACTAAAAATCAGATTTTGAAGAATTAATGTTTAATAGTATTATATAATCATTCAAACTAATATAGTATAAAATGTGAATTAAAACCCACTAACTTATAAATTTCATTTATATAAATATGTATAAGGTTAAATAAATGGACACTTTATAAAAATGGTAGTTGAATAATATTTATAAGTTATAAAAATTATAAACATGATTTTTACGACTTTTTCGGCTATTACCGTAAAATTAACGTTTTTCGCCAATTAAAACTTAGACGATCAAAACCGTCTAATGTAAAGTTTTTAAAAGTCATATAATGATATATAAGTACCTAATACAAGTAAAACCGATAAAACCCGAACTATATGACCTACGGACATTAACGAGCTAAGTTAGCATATTTGGACTAATAATTTAACTAAATAAGTTAAACACTTATAAAAATTACTTATTGGGCTTAACCCATTTGGGCCCAACATGTAAAGTATAATACTGATAATAAAAGTATAACATGGATTAATACAAGTTAATGGACTTATAATAGGCTTATTGGACCTAAAACATGTAAATAGATAAAACTAGTAAACTAGTATAAAAGTTATCAACACATAACACTAAAATGAGTAAATGAGAATGTACAAACCCACCTGATCATCATCATATGTATAAAATCATCATATGTATACATAATTGTTATTTTTATAAAGTCATTGGACAAAAGTCTAAGACGAATATTATTTGTCTAGGTTTCCGTGATTGAAGCACGTACCGTACATCCGAATCGCCGATAACCGCCTTCCCACATCAAAGTGAGTTCATAGCCTCACACTTTTTTAAATGTTATATGAAATGTTTAATAAACCCGCGAGGGAGATAACATGTTAGTTTTGATAAAATAAGACACCATTTGTCCCGAATTGTTTGTTTATGGATTTGGACCCAAATGATTGTATGAACCGATGAATGATTAAATGACCCGATAGATGAAATGAAATGGATTATTAAAGTTAGGTTATGTCACTAAAAGTCCCATTAGCATGAATTGTGAACTACCGGGATTTGGTAGACACTTATGCATGTAATAGTACTATTTGGGGACGATCACCCCAGTTCGCGCCTTGACGGTTAATCCCCGTCGTGCCACATTGATTGGTAAGCGAATTTATGTATGAGAAGATTTACACAAGCGTGATTATTGTGACGACACGCTAATTTAGATGGGCAAATGAGTTTCGGGTTAGCTACCCGTTGTTTGTTGTAGTAAGGTAACAATGTCATGCGGCTTGTAATAATCCAAAATAACGAAATACTGCCATACGCACTAAATTATGATATATTGCCTGACTAGCAATACGGGGTCTCACTATTAATATTATATTCGTGTTTTGGTTTTTCATAATCATATTCATATAACGGTTTTTATTTAACTTTATACAACGTTATAAAACGTATTGTATGATGTTTTTACGACAATGGCTCGTATAATGATTTTGAAGGCAAAAGTCTATATTATGATTTTGATAAGTATTTGTATAAAATGACTTTGGCTATTTTATGGCCTATTACAATGATTTGTACAAAATAATTTTCGGTAATAATTTTATACCGATGTTATATTGATGGATTTTATTAAACTCTATGAATTCACTCGACGTTATCGCTGACCTTTTCTTTTAACATGTTTTATCTCAGGTACTTGAAGGTAATTCTCGGGAAGACAACAAGAATTCATGGCCTGCACTTAAATAACAATTTCCATTCAAATCTTTTGTAAAATTGTATGAAATGACTATGACTTGGGACCTATGTAAATTTGATATTTATGAATGGAGATGCTTTATTAATAAACGACGCGATTTTTATGCGTTGTCTATGATGTGAGTAATGTGCTATCCCGTAACACCAATGAGTCTTCCGCTGTATTGAATTGTATAAATTTGGGGGTGTTACAGGATGTAGGGCAAGGAAGGTGTCCTTGTAGCCGAACCATTATAAATCATTGTGTTGGTTTGCATTTACTTTCCTTTATTGCTTTATCTTATTACTTGCATTCCTTGTGTGTGTTGTGATTTCTCAATGTGCTACTTGACTCATATAGTATTTGACTATAAACAAAGGCCTCTCATACTATGTCCCGATAAATGGACATTTGATACAAAATCCCCTTCTAGTTTTCTACAATTGGTATTAAAGCGGGTAGCTCTAATTTCTTAAAAACAAATGGTTTTAAAAATACGGCACGGTCCATGTATCAAATTACCTTTTAAGCGGGATACAATATGAGAAGAGTTTCTTTTTTTATTACTTAAAAATCTTATTGCTTAGTATACTTCGCTATATTTTCTTGAAGACTTCCATGAAACATAAATAAAGATGTTTTATAAAGGATTGGTGAGTGTCGTTGTGTGTCCATAAAGAAAACTTACAAAATACTGTTTTAAATGAGTGTTTGGCACAACACTTAATTTTGTTGAAAAATCATTTCCGTAAACTCATAGATAAGTCTCATAAGTAGAAATGATGTTTAAGATGTGTACTATATGTTTGTTATCAAGTCTAGTAAGTCCTATGCATTTCCGCCATGTCAAAACACAATTTTTGGGGAAAAATTGTAGTTTGTCTCACAAACTCACGGACCCCTTTTGTAAAGGAGCGAACCCCTTGTTAAAAGGGTTCGACAGGTTCCGTGACTATCTGTGATGTACTTTTTCAACCAACTTAAAAATGTCATAACTTTTTAACCTAAGTCCGTAGAAATCGTACCACCTATCGTTTTGAAGGTAATTGAGTCTACTTTCATATAAAAACATTTTTAAGTGTTGGTTTAATCCATAAGATAGTGAAACAAGTCAAAATAACTAAGGTGTCTAAAAAATATGAACTTACTTTAGCTTTTCATCTTATTTATCTTTTGTCGGACATATCAAATTAGTTTGTAATTGAATAAGGTTGTGTCCACATTCTAATTTTTTTTTCATACAAGGGAAACTAATCAAGCTTGGTATACATCGTCATACTTAAACACAAAGTGAAGACAAATATTTGTATGCTAAATGTACTTGATTGGGTGTATGAGTTTGCATATGTCTTTTTTGATCATTGCAAATTGTGATTACTTATATTTGTGATACATTTGTGTCAACATTTCCATTCTACTCACTTGCTTGCTTATTACATGATTATGCATAATAGGACATTTGCTAGATTTTGTGCACTAAGATGGGAAATTATCTTTCACATTGCTTGTAAACTTATCTCACTCTCTTTGCGTGTGTTACTTGAACCTAGTAAGTCACTTAGAAATATGAACTAAGTAAACGTTTCAAGTACACCACCTTTGGTTATTCTATAAACATATAATGTTCTTGAAAAGGGTGGTTGGTATAAGATAAAAAATGATGTTAAAAAGAATCCAAAAGATTTTCTTTGTGTTGAGTGCTAATGACTATTTGTGCATATGAACATATTGCTTGTGTCAAACCTTGTATGCTTATATGAGTACTTATTCTACTTGCATATCACTATACTCTCATTCTTAGATAACCATTGCATTACACCTATATGCTTATGCGTTTTCTATTAGTCTTTCATTCTATATGCATATGTGCTTTTGTGGCAACATCTATGTGCATATGTTGAAATTGATTGTCAATGAGAAATCCAGTTCCATGGGATCAGTAACACTCAAATTGGTATGCTTATGAGAGGTTTGACTAACCCAAACGGACCCATAAAACAATGGGGACCAATCACTTGAGTCTTATGATTTGTAGGTATACTTGAATGCTGGACTTGAGCCTGACGAATGGATTAAGGACAATGGTCGTTCAAGGCATACGGGGAGAACCTCTTTAGCACACACTAATCCACGGATAGAGGTAATGTTATTGTTGATGAAAACATTATAAGCATTAGCAAAGAACATGATTACCACTCGAGTATGATATGCTATGAATATGCTTTCTACAAATGTATACTCTCTGGATCCTTTGTTTAAATTATAGCATACACATGTGGAAAATGGTTGTTGAACAAGTGCTTAAGTCTATCTTCAAAATTAGGGTCAATAATTACGTTTCCCTCAAAAACTGTCTCAGAGGTTCACGGACCCCTTTTGAAAAGGGTTCGTGCCCTTACAAAGGGTTTGTGACATGCACTGTTTCAAAAACTGTTTTTCTAATGTCACTTCAACCAACATCAACCTATGTAGAATAGGTACATAGTTTTTGTATACCCCGTGTGAACATTCTCTCCACTAAAAAACGAATGTTCTCATAAACAATATGTGTCGTACTTATTCATCATTAGTTTTTTTATTATGCCAAATAGGACTTATGCTAGATCCTTTGCATTAAGATTGTGTGTTTGTTGTTACATTGCATATAAGCATTAATTTACAAATGTTACATAAACATTTTGTGAGTCATTTTGTATGTTGTAATTCACTTCGTATGTGAGTCAAGTTTAGTGAAAAACACGATTGTAGATCTAATTAGTAAAAATGGTTCACTTAAGGCCTTCCATTTTCTTTCTTTAATTCATAATATCAATCAAGGTAAGAAACTTCAGATTGATAATTGTCAAAAAGATATGCAGTGGTACATTTTTAAAAAGCTTTCATCCACATAGACTTTGCTTTCTATACCTATATGCTTAGGTCTTGATCTAATTGACTCTTTCTTGTTTGTGCCTCTATATGTTGCTTGGTTTCTTAGTTAATCCCTATGCTTGATTAGGATTTTATGAAACATGATAATTGAGTCACTCTAGGCTAGTTACTAATGATCAATGCAAATCAAATTCTTGCTTCACTTCATTAGGCAAATATATGAATTGCATTTTGTCTAAAATGAGAATGACTACTAGAGAAACTATTGCACTAGAAACTCAATTTGACCTAACGGTTGGATTGCTTCGAGGATAAGTTAGGTTCGTGTATAACCCGTAAAAACGGTCGTGTTTAGACTTAATTGAGCACCACTAGTAATAGTCTCATGCTCATTCTCTAACTTGACTGAATGGGGTTTCCTAAGTATGCCTAATGCAAGTTTACATGGATGAACTTTGTATATCATTAAAAGTACATACAAAATAAAATAGTAATTGGATATCCAAAGTAGCAATTGTTTGTTATGCAACATGCTCGTATGTCTTCACATGTATTTTCTAAAACACATGCTTATTATAATGTCTTGTTCTTGTCGAAACAATGCCAATATAATACATCTTAGCTTGTCTAACTGATGCATGTACTCAAATGATAAAATGCCCCTCTTTTGCATGATATTTTCATTTTAAGCTATGACGTCTCTTATGCATGTCTTATGTGTTACACTACGTTGGTTCAATTCGTAGCAAATTAGTATGCATATCACAATATGCTTTTGAAATCCTTTTAGTCTCTTAACTTGTTGTGATTAAATGAGACTTACATGATTATGTATATGGTATATATGTCATGATTCTTGAACTCTTTTTTTCCTTCTTGTTTTCTAGGGTCTTAACCTAGAAAATCATAGTAGTGCAAGTTATGTGCCTTTCCCAATCATTCATGCTTTCTTGCTTTGTTCATTTAGGCACTAAGTGCACATTCTTGTTTAAAGTGATTGATAGTTATGACATTATTTGGATGTTTGATATCTATCTGATTAATTAACAAATGTGTAAACCTTTTAAAAGACTTGTAGACTTGCCTAATATGCTATTCCATCTTTTATATGATGTTTCACATGATCAACATGCCTTTTAATATGTATGCATCTATGCTTAAAAGCTCTTGTCTTTTGTTGGAATTTCTCAAATCAATCGGTAGGATGATCTAGATGATACTTGTTCTAAAAATTTATGCTTTGAACATGATTTTTATAAATGGTCTATCTTGCTTATGTGATACTATTTGTTATATGTGCATCTATATGTTGTCAAAGTATGTCAGGCATGATTAGCATTTATAAGTCATTCTATCTTTCTATAACTTTGTTTAGTATGGAAATGTATGCATATGTGTCTAAGCCTTACGACAAAATCAAGTGTTTTACATGTGTTTGTGCTATCTTGTTACGTGGGGCGTTCTATTAATTGCTTGTTCTCAAATGATTTCCGCCTCATTGACATCTTTGCTACCAACTCATTTGTCTAATACGTTTATGAAAAATCACCGACTATCTCATCTTGACTTAATGCTTATTTCCCATTACCTAAAACCCTTATTATGGCTAATAGAGTAGAAATATGTTTTAGGTGGTCCTTACCATACATGAAAGATGCTATCTTGCTATGTAGTAATCTTGTAGATGAATGTGTTGTCATCTTAGGACATCTTTTGTGACTAGCCTACTTGCTTTATAGGTTTATAATAAATCACTTGTTATCACTCTATAATAGTCATATCTTTTGTCTTAAATACCATTGTTAGTTCAAACCATATCTTGACTAAATCAACATTCCCAACACGTTGATGTATCTGTTACCCTTCTAGCATGACACTAAGTTAAGTTGTGAAATCTTTTCACATCTATGTCTTATATGTGAGTCATTCTACTTGTGTGCCTACTTGAGAACATATTGTGTTCATATGTGTCTACTTCTCTCACTTCTATCAAAATTTGCATGTATGTCTATGCTCATCTTTGTTGAGATAAATTGTTGTACTATCATGAAATGTTTGCTCGTATCATGCGATAGAATAACTTGTTTCAACTTGTGTAGGACGATAAATCACATCATCAAGTTTATTTGTGCTCATTCACACATTTATATTTTCCAGATCTTGTGTTATCATCATCACTATTACCATTTCTCTAACCTCACTAGGCATAAACCAACCTTTGAAGTCGTGTCCAATCTATCTCTAAGATTCGTTTTTTATACAAACCAAAAGCCTTGAAGCTCTTCTTCACATCTTCAACATCACCTCACATGTTAAAGTCTTGCCTTCTCTTTCTTCCATCACCAAATTCCGCCTCCACTCTAAATGTCATCATGTCCAACACTTCAAGTGTTTTCACCAAATCTCTTTGTCTCACAAAACATTGAGTCATTCACATGGTCATCCTTTCAAACAAAAATAACCATCAATTCTAAAAAATTATCCACAGCCCAACACACTTTCGGGTGATGTCAAAAGCCAAATGAATTTCATGATGAAATGCATCTTGTTCCCAAATACATCCCTTCAAACCATAAACATATACCCAACCTATTCTCATTCTCATCTTAGTAAACATAAGTCCTTTCCACCTCGAACTATGTTTCCATTACCTTATTCTCTACCACCTTCAGTAAAGATCATTGCTCTCCTAAACCCACCATCTCCGTAACACTCTCGTTATAAGATATCGGGGTGCATTTCACTCTCTTTCTTGTCTGTCTCAGAAGGTCTCAGACCCCGTCGGACCCTCCCAACAATGGTTCGACACCTAACAAGGGTCCGTGATCCACTGTTTGTTTTTCCCTCTTTATTTTTCAAATTCTAGGCATTGTAATATCTATGCTTCACATACTCTGCATAATACCATTCCACAAACATCTTCTTCCTTTCACCACCTCATATAGACCAACCATGAAACCTTATTCATAACACTCACTCTCTAGTGTCATTCCATCTCGTCCTAGACAATGTCGCCTCAAAGAACTTGATCAACTATATGCACTTACCGATATGGTTCAAATGCACATTCATAAAGCCTGAATCTTCTATGAGTCCTACACTTTCTCATCAGTAAAAGTCAAATCTTTAGGAATCATCTCTGTTGCTTTCATACCTAAAGCTTTAGGATCCTTTCCTAAGCCCTCTGCAAAACACATAATCTGAATCTGTGTCATACCTTGTTGTCTTTTCAACCCAACTCACTCTCCACCACTCAAACCAGAATGATGATGAAACTTCATCCTTGATGTCATGTCTCTTTCTATATCTTTTTTTCTTAATTCTTTCTTCTTTTAGTAACTATCATTTCACGTTATCCTTACTTCTTGACAACTTAATTATTTCGTCCAAAATATTTAAGCAGTGTGAAAATTGTAATTGTCATTCCTTCTCATATGCTTCATCTTCCTTGTCATTAATTTTTCTTATACCTCGTAAGAATGTGTTGTGAATTTATGTGCTAAAATGTGCCTTGTATGATATATGATATTGGTGATCTTGGGTGATGGTATTGGTGCTATCCCATGCTTAGTGATCTTGGATAATGAATAATATTTGGTTGCTCATGCTTAGTGATCTTGAGTAGAGTATTTTGATAACCCTTGCTTAGTGATCGTGGGTTGTGTTGATTCATTTTTATGCATAAACTAGTATCGTGAGGCACCTTCTGTCTACAGTCTTCTCAAATTTTACTTATATTTATGTTCACTTGTATACTAACTTTTTTTTAGCATATCTCTAACCCATTTTTGTAGCTCGTCACCACTTCCTACTTTCTTGGTACTTCATACAAAGGAGAGATTTCGCTTTGTCTCTGTTGAGAAACTCATATACAACATCTTTGTCATAAGATCGAATATATGCTAATCATTTTCTTGCAGGGCCACTATCATACACATCTTGTTATGTAACACACGAATATTGCATTACCTACTTCTGTCTTATAGGTTCATCTTGTTTAACACCCCCAAATTTATACGCAGCGGAATACATCTTTGGGTGCTAAACAATGATACAATAACACATAATTTATAAAGAACGACTCGAAAAGAGACGTTTCAAATTTATCGTTCCTAAAACATTTACCAGAGTAGCGTAGTCCCAAGTAATCGTTACCAAAAGATAAGTTAAAACAACATATTAGTTTGTTTTAAAAATGGAACGATAAATAAATCAAAGAGTTTGAACAACATAGCAGTGCACAACTTCATTCCCCGTGACCTCCAAGCTTCCACTTCTTGATTACCTGAAATACATGTGAGTAAAACAATCAACAAAAATGCCGAGTGAATCTATAGGTTTATGTAATCAATTTGAACATAAGCAAAGATTATATGTTTGTGGCATGCTTATAAGCATCAAATAATAATTTGCATCAACAATAATAATTGTATATAGCATAAATTGCAATAAGCTCATGGAACCGAGCCCTTAAACACTCCTTTTAGAGGTCTAATAAGACAGGAGATTTATTAATTGTCGGTTACCTCTAGATTTTTGGTACATTGCCGTATACCTGACTTCTCAATACAATATGTCCAAACAGTGTGGAGGTCGGGCCTAAGCTTCTGTGACAAGTCCACACAAACTGAACCGGGGCGGCTTCCCCCATAGATCTATTAATTGTACTAGCGGCTAGCCCATCATAAGCTAGTTAACGGTCCATAATTGAGGCTTTAACAAAGGCAATCACTTAATGCAATTTAAAGACAACGACGGGTCCATTCATAGAAGGACAAGCATACCATAAAAATCTTGTGTTCTAAGTTTATAAAACATGTATTCCCCCTCGCTGGTTTTTAAAATCATATAATTGCGCAAACGAGGCTATAGACTCACCTTAAGTAGTAGAAGTAGTTGAAGACGATCACCGACGATAGATGATGCCCGAAAAACACGACAACTGCAACCTAGCAAATAAGGTACGTACATTAATAATAGACTCGAGAAATAATTGATACATAATAAAATCAAACTCAAGTATAAAATCATGACAACTCGAGAGAAAACGATACAAGTGATACTATTACACTCTCCTATATATTCATTTTATTGTTCTATGCCTTTAATAAAAATCTGCCGGAACATACCGAATGTCCAAGCCGTTTTCCCATACTTAGACACCTCAACATTTCATGATACTACCTGAGGAAATCACATACTATATGTAGAAAGTCCTCCCAAGAGCCCATCAAAAGATTTTACTTCTAAAGTTCCCTGCCCGACTCATCTTTGAATTTCAAAATCCGGACAGTTTAGCGACCTTGACTTACGAAACCATTTTAACCATACAAAACTTCTCTTCTATTGGTGACCAAATAAAAATTTCTTTCAATTTGGTTTGTATCAAAACTATCTTTTACTTAAAGCTAAGTTGCATAATGATTAGGTTCAATTGAAATGCACTAGCAAGAATAGTAAGCAAGTATAATGATAATGAAATAAGTAAAGAGCAAGGAAGGAGACAACCTAGCGGGAAGACACCAAGATTTATAGTGGTTCGACAACGAGGCTCTATCCTCGTTTCTACTCCACTCCTCGAGTACACCTACTCGAGATTTCCACTATATCCACAAGCTCCCTTCTCGGCGGAGAAAACCTTACATCGTTGCTTACATTATTTTCCGACACTAAGCTAAATGTCGAGACCTAATCTTTAGCTAGGACCAATCTACACGACGTTGCCTACTTCACAATTTAACGACACAAGGCTAGTTGTCGAGTTCTAATCTTAAGGTAGAACCAATCTTCACGACGTTGCCTACTTCACCATTTTACGACACAAGGCTAGATGTCGAGTTCTAATCGAAAGCTAGAACCAATCTTCACAACTCTTCACTTTGAAGCTAAGTGAGAACTTCACACAACACAACTACTAATCACTTTAAAGTTTAGTGAGAACTTACAAGACACAACCACATCACTTTATAGTTTAGTGAGAACTCCTAATCAAATCTATTACAACTCAACTAGACTTATCCAAGTACACACATGTAGCTTGGATTTACACAACACAAATCCAAGCAAACACATATGCAATGGATGTAGACAACAAATCCAAGTATTCACAAATAACTTGGATGAACACAACAAGTCCAAGTATTCATAAATACATTGGATTGACCTAAAACACAAAGGTATCATGATGAATATGACTAGCTCATAAATTCATCTTTATCACTACACTAGTGAGTGAGTGATCTTCTCATTGGACATGGTAAAGGAGGGGATCAAGAGGATAATCATATGTAAACATCCTTAACAAATTAAGTGATTATTTACTAATGATTATGCTATAGAAAATAGAAAAAGGGATGAGAAAAACGTCCAAGAGGCTTGCTGGAAAACGAGATTTGACCCACTATTTAAAGGAGACAAAGTTACAATGGATCTATAACGGCTACTGTGCGCGGTACCTTATCTCACCCCGCGGTACCATATCGCTAAGGTACCGCGTAGGTACTTAAGGTACCGCCACTAGACTCCGCTCCGTTTTTTGTCTTTTAGTGGGGTGGGAATATCTGAGGTATTTGAACCCTTCAAAGGATATTCTAACAGCATTTGGAATATGCCATTTTCAAATTTTCATTTTCCATTTTAATAAAACATTTTCTAAAAAAGAAAGTTTATTAAAAAGTCTTTTGTCTTATTAGCAAAAGTGAGTTTTAAGGATTATCATTTTGATGATCACTAAGTATGATTAAGAAAGGTTAGTGATATGATTATTACCTTGATTATAGTGTTAGTTAAATAATTCATTTTGTGTTTCTACACTAAATGTGTTGTATGGTTTGTTGTGATCAAAACTAAGAAAGATTAGTTAACACTAATAACGTTTTTAGGCATTACTTGCATTAACAATCTCCCCCTTTTTGATTACGACAAACGATAAACTCATTTACGTATAAACACAAACTATGGAATAATAACTAGTTTATCACTATCATTTCTCCCCCTTTGTCGTAGCAAAAAGGTTAGCATAAGTCTTTGAAGTGCATCGAACTTTGCTAGTAGCTCCCCTTGGTGGTTGCTCCCCCTTGCTCGGGGCACCAAGTTTGTGAGCTAAGGTGACATGCTACACAAAGGTTAGTAGAAAGGAAAGAAACACCAATGTATATATGATCACTACCTACTAAGTAACTTGAGAGGGAGAAAGAGAAGAAATCTCAAATTAGAAGCAAGTATTTTGCTAAGTATGTCGAAAGAGGTAATTGACAAAATCAAACTTCAATAAAATGAAGATGATAAGCTTGTCAATGGGTTAAAGCTTTAGAATTGATGGAATCACCCATAAGCAATTGTAAAAATTTAACCAAGATCAACTCAAAAAAAGAACTAATTAGATAGCACACAAATAACACAAAAGTTACAAAAAAATAATACAACAAAGAAGATAGTCATACACATAGTATGAGTATCTAAAAGCAATAAATATGGAAAATAAACCACTAAGCATAAGCTAGTCTAATAGTGATATTTTCCAAGATTGCTAAAAAATAAAATAAAACTAAAAAGACGACGATGCATCATTCGAAGTTTTGTCCACCGGAACAAAAACTTGAATAGGAGGTCGAGTGAGGAGGAATTCAAGAAAATTTAACTTCTCATACACATGAGCAAGTTCAATTTGTTGAAATCGGCAACAATCACACGAGTATCCATGATGCAACACAAAATAGTTTGATGGGGGTATGGCATCAAACTTAGGGTTTGGTGGTGGTGGGGTAAGGGGTTTGGGAATGTTTTCACAATGCCTTGTGAGGTTTGGGAAGGTGGAAAGGTCATTGAGTTGGGGGGTATTGAAGGATTGTGGTGGTGGTGGAACATTTTCTTTTGCTCCGGTGATGGGGTTTATGGTATAAGTCTCATTCCAATACTTGATTGGAGAGAAGGTAGGGTTTTTGGGTGGTTTGGACGAAGATGGTTCATTCTTCTTAACCCAAACGGGTCGAACCGAGATTTTTGGTTTCTTTGAAAGCTTGGATGAGGAAGCTTTGGGTGAGTGGGGTTGTGACAAAGAAATGTCAAGGTTAGGAATGTAGGAGTTAGGCATTGTGAGAGTGTGAGAATGATATCTCAAGGTTATGTGAGAATGAATTCTCAAGGTTGGGAAGGTGTGAGAACGAAATCTCAAGGTTGGGGTATAAGTAAAATGTAATCAAGGTAAGAATTTGAATACAAAATGTGTATTGTCAAGGAATGTTTAGTCAATTTGAGTAAACAAGGAATCTTGACTGGGAATAGGGTTTAAAGGTTTTGACCAAAAATTCGTCAAAAGTTACATTCTGGCCGCGGTACCTTATATGGGCCGGCGGTTCCATATCACTAAGGAACCGCGGGTCCTTAAGGAACCGCGTCCAGTGGACTTTAAACCATGTTTTTCCTGGGTTTTGGGAAAAACTAATATTTTTTCAAAAAGTTGCAAATCTTGGAATTCTACCTCTATTAGAACCAAAATATGTTAGAGTTGCATAAAGCAACACATTCACAAAGAATGTCTTGACAAAGGATGACAAAATAGTTTAGATATCATTTTGAACCAATTTTAGTCAAGTTTAGGAGTTGTGATAGATTTAGGTTCAACTTTAATCTCAAATTAAAGTTGATTAGTGTGCACAAAAGGATAGAATCACACAAAGCTAAATCCATAAGTCAACAACATGAAACATTCATTAGTGAAACAAGTACAAAGATAAATAAAACTAACTAATACATAGCTAGCTTATCATTAAATCTAGATAGGTGGTTTTCTTTGGCTTGTTGTTGAAAATCTTTATTAAAAGAACTCCATCATTCATCTCCTAGGAGGAGGCATGGAGAACAAAGCAAGCAAGAAGTTTTGCAACCTCCTATGTAGTTCATACATGTCCATCCTAAGGTTATGGATGATGTAGTGATTGTAAAGACAACATGGGCAACTAGGACCATGAGTTTGTTGAAACCCAAAGTAAGGATCACCCAAGAGGAGGGAAAGTGGGACACCCAAAATTGGGATGTTTGAGTTGGGTGGAGGTGGAGGAGGCAAGTTCTCCAAGGGTGAAGTAGGTGAAAGTGGAGGCATGTTCCTCAAAGGGGAAATGGGTGAGTGTGGAGGAAAATTCTCCAAGGTTGGTGAAATTGGTGAGTTGTGAGGGGTAAATGGTAAAGTCACCAAAGATTCATCAAAGTCATTCCCAAAAGGAATGCTATGGATTGGTTGAGGTTGTGTGATCACTTCCAAGGGTGCACTTGGAGTGAAGGGTGAAGAAAGCTCATTCATTTTAGAGTTGAATGAAGAGGAGGTAGAACCAATGGAGTGGTTAGTACCATGGGTGGAAGAAGTCTTGCATGGTGCAAGAGGTGGGGAAGGTGATGAAGAAATGAGAATAGGAACATTCTCATTCTTAGGTGTGAGGAAAGGTGAAGAGTTAGGCTTAGCTACCTTAACCCTTATTTTGAGTGTTTTTCTTGGGGTGGAGGTCTCGGAAGTGTTTGAGGTTTTGGTACACACCATGGTTGATTAGGGTGGTTTAAGGTTTGGGGAAGTATGTTTGATGTGTGGAGAACATGGCAAACAAGGTGGGTTTAAATGGTTGAGTGGATGATCCAAACTAGTAATGGGTTAAAATCATTTTAGGTGAATAATGAATTTAGATACCCTAGTTTAAGAAATGTGCAGTTTATTACTGAAAATCATGCAAGGTTTACACAAAATTAAGAAAACAGTGTAAATCAAAGATGCTGTCGTGCATAGTGGCCGGCGGTTCCTTATCTAGGACCGGCGGTACCTTATCGATAAGGAACCGCGGGTCGATATGGAACCGCGACCAGAAGGTTTTCAAAAATTTCCCATTCCAGTTTTTGATAAACCCAGATTTTTCCCAAAGGTTTCACAAGCCAAAGTTAACTACATATCATAATCTAATAAGCTAACTATCATATGGCATGCACAAAGCTACGTAAAACACAAACATGATGGCATAATAAACGTTTAGGATCAAAATAAATAGTAATCCAAATAATTAACATAAGTAAATAAACACCTAAACCAAAGTGTTAATAAGCAAATGTTTAAGCTGCAAAAGATAACCAAACTTTGACGCACTACAAAGTCTTCACCTTCTTTTCTTGCTTAAATCCTTGATCATTTTTCCCAAATACTTGATTCCCCTTCTTGACTCAATCCGGTGTTCATGCAAATCACCTCGGATTCGAAGATTTTGACGGTAAAGTTCTTCCAAATTGAGATTATTAGGAACTTCACTAGAGGAATGATGGGGAGGGGAAGCAATGCCATCTAAACCATCCACGAATGAGTTTGTGGAGTGGTGAGAAGAACTCGAAGAGTCAATGGGAGCACTTGTGCCAATGCCATCACCATCACTTGTTGGCATGTCCATGTCCTCATCACTGAACTCTTGTTGATCGGATTTACGGTCAGATCTTGTCTTTCTCTTATACACCTCTCGAATAGGTAGCATGACCTGTTTGACCGGATGAAATTGAGAAAGATCAAGATTTGGAAAATCACGGCCAACCCTTTTAAAAAGGCGAGTGAGAAGCATTGCGTAAGGGAGGTTTGTTTTAGGCTTGTGAATAGCATAATTGATCCGTTGAGCGATAAAATATGCCAAATTGTAATTGGTGTTGGTAAAGATGCAATATAACATATGCACTAAACACGCCGGAACATGATCTCGGTTTCCACCAAGACAAAACACATTTTCCCTAAGGATATTGGTCCATTGAACCATATTATCATTAAGGTCGCTCAAGAGAACCTCATGACGTTTCACCGAACGTACCTTAGTATGAAGGCTTCTCTTAACGGGTCGATTACGCTTTTTGGAGACAACGTCGACAATGAAGTCAAGATCAATTTCCTCATGATCATTTGGAGGACAATTGTCGGATTCAAGGAGAGCACTAAGCTTCCATTTATCCGTGAAGCGACAAGTGCCTACAAATGGGACATCAAGAATTTGACCAAACACTTCGAGAGAGTATTGAATGAGTTGATCTTTCAAGATGAACCTAACAAATATTCCATCATTGTTTTCAATGACAGAGTATGTGCTAAAGAACTCCAAAAGGAATCGAGGATAGATGTCTTCCTTAATGTTCAACAAACAATCAAATCCAATGTGTTCAAACATGGACTTGATGTAGACATAATTCTTGATATCCTCTTGGACAACTCTACCCTCATGAAAGCAACGGGATTGGAGAGAGGAAAAAGTATGGGCAAGGTGAGTTGAGTGACAAAAGTCGGATAGGTTTGGCATATACTGTTTGGTGAGTTGATGATCCTTTTGGTATTGTGAAGGCATGATTAGTACCTAATTATAAACACAAGACAATATTTCTCCAATCACTCATATGAAAATCAAAAGGAAAACGAAAAATGAAAATGTGTTATATCAATTTCTTGACAAACATAGGATTGAATCCATATCATTTTCATGTTCACAATGTGTTTATTCCATCATTGACCAAGAACACATGATCTATGTTAGATCAACAATGGATTAGAACATTGGTTTTTCAAAACAAGGTTTTTAGGTAAGCATTAACAATGTCATTACCTACTTGTTCATGGGTTCATCTCAAATCCATCCTTTAACCAAAATCATTTAGCTTAATTTCGGATTTGTTCTACAAGTGGGTTTTAGTGAAATCTTAATGAATATGAACCTAAGGAATCATAGTAAAATAACTATGTCAACCCACATTCCTATTAAGGTTTTAATTCAATTTCAATTTTAAAAATCCCCAATTATGAAAGGATGAACCCTAGAACAAAATAGATGAAATTGAAAGAAAATACTTACAATTAATTGATGTTCGATGAAGGATGAGTGGAACCCACAACTTGGAATCAATTAATTTGAGTGATTGAAGGTTTTGGAAGCTTCAACAATGGTGGAAAAGGTAAAACCCGTCGGCTGTGTGTTTTTGGGAGAGAGAGAGTTTGGTTTGAAAAAGAATAAAAAACACAAACTGGCGCTCTGACAAAAGTTACTGCCCGTGGTACCTTATCGATAAGGAACCGCGGGTTTGAGCCGCGGAGATAAGGAACCGCCTGCAAAGGCAGGTTTCTATCTCTGAAAAACGCCAAATTTTGAAAATCCAGTTTTTCTAAAATACTTAAAATTAAATCATGAGCCTTTTAGAATATCATTGGATCATCATAACACTAAGCAATATGCCTTAACGAAGGATTACGAGTTAAATCAAGATCGAAAAGAACCGAAACGGACAAACGACTACTCGTAGCAAAACGACTAAGCGGAGAGAAATCAAGGGAAGTGAATCAAGACTAGGATCAATGCTCAAGGGATTAATGACAATCTTCAAGTAGTTGAAACGAAGAGCTTGTGTCATATATAGTGGTTTAAGACGTGCCTTTCCGGCGAAACGATAAACGGCTTTGGTAATGAATGAGCACAAAGCAATTATTCAAGTCTAAACTAAGATCACTTTCAATAATAGTCTTTGTCTAAACTAAAATATGAGCAAAGTATTAATTCACTTTCTCTCCCACAAAGGGCCTACTAACCGTATGGGTGCAAACCATGGAAATCATGCTTGATACTTTAAGCTTCTACTAACTCACTCTACATCACCATAGTGAGTCAAGTATCCAAGCAATGAAGGTTTGAGAGGATAAAGGAAAAGAAGCACAAACCACAAATAAATGTCAAGGCAAGGATGCCGAGAACAAGCACATAGTCAAGTAATGATCAAAAGAATGATCAAAGGGCGTGTGGGAGAACTAAAGCGTACCTTGGCCACAAAGAGCAATCCATGAAGGAATAAGTGCTATGCCCAATCAATGACTATGATGAGTACTAAGTCTTCAAGGACTAGTATCATTCCCAATCATCTTGGTATCATCATTCAAAGATGTTAAAGATCAATGAAGATGATTCTTCTACAAGTGCAAGTAACTCAATCCACAACCAATTAACTGATTGATCTTCATGAGTACCTACACAAAGCAAGATGCAAACTAGTAGATACATTTCAAGAGTATATCTAAAATGCATAAAGGCTACTAATCTTAAGTGGGATGCAATGTTATCAATTACAAGACCTGTTTTTCAAAGAAAACATAGTTTTGACCAAAGAGAAACTTTAGTACAACTAGACCTTCTAATTTGAGGAGACAATGGATCGATCTAAGTTTTAAAGTACAATATACTTCAAAGATCTTGAGTGACCATCGCTCTGATACCAATTGTAGAAACTAAAAGGGGGGGGGGGGGGGGTTGAATAGTTTCTCTTCTATTGGTGACAAAATAAAAATTTCTTTCAATTTGGTTTGTATCAAAACTATCTTTTACTTAAAGCTAAGTTGCATAATGATTAGGTTCAATTGAAATGCACTAGCAAGAATAGTAAGCAAGTATAATGATAATGAAATAAGTAAAGAGCAAGGAAGGAGACAACCTAGTGGGAAGACACCAAGATTTATAGTGGTTCGACAACGAGGCTCTATCCTCGTTTCTACTCCACTCCTCGAGTACACCTACTCGATATTTCCACTATATCCACAAGCTCCCTTCTCGGCGTAGAAAACCTTACATCGTTGCTTACATTATTTTCCGACACTAAGCTAAATGTCGAGACCTAATCTTTAGCTAGGACCAATCTACACGACGTTGCCTACTTCACAATTTAACGACACAAGGCTAGATGTCGAGTTCTAATCTTAAGGTAGAACCAATCTTCACGACGTTGCCTACTTCACCATTTTACGACACAAGGCTAGATGTCGAGTTCTAATCGAAAGCTAGAACCAATCTTCACAACTCTTCACTTTGAAGCTAAGTGAGAACTTCACACAACACAACTACTAATCACTTTAAAGTTTAGTGAGAACTCACAAGACACAACCACATCACTTTATAGTTTAGTGAGAACTCCTAATCAAATCTATTACAACTCAACTAAACTTATCCAAGTACACACATGTAGCTTGGATTTACACGACACAAATCCAAGCAAACACATATGCAATGGATGTACACAACAAATCCAAGTATTCACAAATAACTTGGATGAACACAACTAGTCCAAGTATTCATAAATACATTGGATTGACCTAAAACACAAAGGTATCATGATGAATATGACTAGCTCATAAATTCATCTTTATCACTACACTAGTGAGTGAGTGATCTTCTCATTGGACATGGTAAAGGAGGGGATCAAGAGGATAATCATATGTAAACATCCTTAACAAATTAAGTGATCATTTACTAATGATTATGCTATAGAAAATAGAAAAAGGGCTGAGAAAAACGTCCAAGAGGCTTGCTGGAAAATGAGATTTGACCCACTATTTAAAGGAGACAAAGTTACAACGGATCTATAACGGCTACTGTGCGCGGTACCTTATCTCACCCCGCGGTACCATATCGCTAAGGTACCGCGTAGGTACTTAAGGTACCGCCACTAGACTCCGCTCCGTTTTTTGTCTTTTAGTGGGGTGGGAATATCTGAGGTATTTGAACCCTTCAAAAGATATTCTAACAGCATTTGGAATATGCCATTTTCAAATTTTCATTTTCCATTTTAATAAAACATTTTCTAAAAAAGAAAGTTTATTAAAAAGTCTTTTGTCTTATTAGCAAAAGTGAGTTTTAAGGATAATCATTTTGATGATCACTAAGTATGATTAAGAAAGGTTAGTGATATGATTATTACCTTGATGATAGTGTTAGTTAAATAATTCATTTTGTGTTTCTACACTAAATGTGTTGTATGGTTTGTTGTGATCAAAACTAAGAAAGATTAGTTAACACTAATAATATTTTTAGGCATTACTTGCATTAACAAAACCGACACGTGATTCTAAAAATAGACTCAAAACACTAAACTTTGAGCCAGAGAACAGCCTTGAATAATTTTGAAACTCACTTTATAGTCCCCAAGATTCGATCCAAACATTGACAACAATTTTCGGATTGTGTCAACACTCGTCTCCCGGTACACGAAAATCAAACTAGTGTATCTTCCACCTCGTTTGGAGTTGGAAGGCCTACTTTATATCAAATCAAAGCTAACGAAATTCTATACGACATAATCCCATAATATCATCCTATATTCAGACTTAAGACCCTCGAAAATGGTCTCAAACCTACTGCCTAAAATTGGCCATTTGAAAACCATACAAAATCAAGTTTTTGATTAAAACCAACAACTTTTATCATCATTCTAACATCCTAATATCATCACAATCTAATCCTAACACTTGTATCATCATCAAATTCAAAAACCCAAAATCAAAAATATATTTTCTGAGACAATCCGTCAATTTATGGTTGATATTTTATTCTCAATATTTATTTGAAAACATTATTTTAATGTTATATTATGAACTCACTTACTTTTGGGAAGAAATTTGGATTTACGTCTTGAAGTAGCATTGACTACGTCTAAACCGGAGGATTCTACGTTACGTGCTTACGTTTTCATACACCATCTTTGGTGACAGTCCGACATTTCAGAAAATAAATTTGTCCGTGAATATTATTTTGAGATTTTAAATTTGTGTTGGTTCATAAACTCACAAATTTACGAGAAGAGATTAGGACTTACGATTTTATTTTAACGTCCTTTACGACTAAACCGGAGACCTTAGGATTACGTATTTACGTTTTCGAACTCTATTTTTGATGAGACAATTTTTATTGGATTCGTTTTGTGCCGTTGATTCATAATTTATAAAAACGTTTTTCGTAAAACGACCCGAGGGCACGTAAATCGAGGAAACTAAAATCGAGGAGTACCCGTAAATAAATAGGGATGAGACAAGTGGGACACTTGCCCCACTCCCATCAAAACCGGCCACATTAAGCTACATAAACCATGAGGTGTCACAACCTCATAAACAAGTAAACACTTGTTATTTTGTGCTTACAAAGTAAGCAAGCTTACATCAAAACCACTTCTCATTATCACTAGCTCACATTCCACTCATGCAAACAACTTACAAATCCTCTCACCCCTTCCCTTTGTGCCGTCTATATCCAACCAAGAACACCCTCATTTGATCAAAATTAACCACAAAATCTCATGTTATTCATACACATGTTGATGCCCTCTTGAAGCTCTCTTGAATGGTGGTGATTATAACACCCATGTAGGAGTTTCCTTGGTGTCTTGGGACTGATTTTCCACAAGGAGTTTATGAAGATTGGTGGCCTTGAATACGGTCTTGGTGCATCACAAGTTTCTCCATCAAAATCCATGTTTTGATCACAACCTACATCATCATGGTGGTATAAAGATTGTCCTCCTCATCTTCTTATTATTTTGATTATGTAAACATGTATTTTATTTCCTATTGTATATGTATATGATGATTATATGATGATAAAAATGTTATATGGGGATTTGTTGTTGATAAACATGCTTGAAAAGGTGAAAAACTATAAGAAACAAGGCTAAAATATTGTCTAAATTTGTTGGCTGTATAAAACAGTAAAGAATCAAATGGTTAACTGATAAAAATGGCATGGATTAATGAATAAACAGTAAGCTATGGGTCTTGTAAACATGTGAGAGTTGGCCATGCAATGGAATCATTGTAATGAGTGAGATATGATCAAAACAAGTTTAAGGTACAAATCTGAGTTCACTGTTTTGGACGATGTTTAGAAAATACTTAGAGGATGATTCAACAGTAGCTATACAAGTGTTAAATGGAGAAAATATCATGTAGTTTATGTGATAAAAATTTGAGCTTCTATCTCCATATAGAACTCAAGATATGGCAGTTTTGGTGAAGATGAAAAAAAAAATCAGATTTTGGAAATTAAAGTATAATACTCTTATATAAGCACTCAAAATTTAATAGTATAAAATATAAATTAAAACCCACTAACTGATATAATACATTTATATAAATATGTACAATGGTAAATAAGTGGACATTTTATAAAAATGGTAACTTGTTAAGTTTTATAAGTTATAAAACTATAAACATGATTTTTACGACTTTTTCGGCTAATACCGTAAAATTAACGTTTTTCGCCAAATAAAACTTAGATGGTTGGACCCGTCTAATGTAAACTTTATAAAACTTATATACTGATATATAAACATGTATAACAAGTAAAAACCGATAAAACCCGAATTATATAACATACGGACATTAACGGACTAAATTAACGTTATTAGACTAATAATACAACAAAAATGGACTAAAACAATTATAAACTTATTATTGGGCTTAGCCCATTTAGACCCAACTTATAAAGTGTAGATACTGATAATATAAGTATAACAAGGATTAATACAAGTTAAGAACTTATAATAGGCTTATTGGACCTAAAACACGTAAATAGGTAAAACAAGAAAACTAGTATAAACGTTACCGACACATAACTCTAAAATGAGCAAACGAGAATATGTAAACCCACTTGATCATCATATATATAAAATCATCATATGTATACATAATTGTTATTTTTATAAAGTCATTGGACATGAGTCTAAGACGAGTATTATTTGTCTAGGTTTCCGTGATTGAAGCACGTACCGTACGTCCGAATTGCCGATAACCCGCCTTCCCACATCAACGTAGTTCATAGCCTCGCACTCTTTTAAATGTTTTTATGAAATGTTTTATAAACCCACGAGGGAGATAACATGTTAGTTTTTATAAAATAGGACACCATTTGTCCCGATTGCTTGTTTATTGATTTTGGACCCGAATGATTGAATGACCCGATTGTATGACCTGATAAATGATTAAAGGACCCGAAAGATGAAATTAAATGGATTATTAAAGTTAGGTTATGTCAATAAAAGTCCCATTAGCATGAATTGTGAACTACCGGGATTTGGTAGACGCTTATGCATTTAATAGTACTATTTGGGGACGATCACCCCAGTTCGCGCCTTGACGGTTGATCCCCGTCGTGCCACATTGATTGGTAAGCGAATTTATGTATGAGAAGATTTCCATAGCGTGACCTTTGTGACGACACGCTACTTTAGATGGGCAAAATTGGTATCGGGTTAGCTACCCGTTGTTGGTTTAGTAAGGTAACAATGTCATGCGGCTTATAATAATCCGACTAACGAAATACTACTAGACGCTCAGAATTACGACGTATTGCCTGACTAGCAATACAGGGTCATACTATTGATATTATGTTTGTGTTTTGGTTTTCATAACCATATTCATATAACGGTTTTTATTTTCATACAACGTTATAAGACGTATTGTATGATTGTTTTTACGACATTGGCTCGTATAATGATTTTTAAGGCAAATGCCTATATTATGATTTTGATAAAGATTTGTATAAAATGATTTTGGCTATCTTACGGCCTATTACAATAATTTGTACGAAATGATTTTTGGTACTAATTTTATACCAAAGTTATATTGATGGAATTTATTAAACTCTATGAATTCACTCGGCGTTATCGCTGACCTTTTCTTTTAACATGTTTTATCTCAGGTACTTGAAGGTAATTCTCGGGAAGACGACAAGAATTCATGGCCCGCACTTAAACAATATTTTCCATTCAAATACTTTGTAAAACTTTGTATTAAATGTAATGACTTGGGACCGATGTAACTTTGATATTTATGAATGGAAATGCTTTTATTATTAAACGCCACAATTTTTATGCGTTGTCTATGATGTGAGTAATGTGCTATCCCGTAACACCAACTAGTCTTCCGCTATATTGAGTTGTATAAATTTGGGGGTGTTACAGTTTGGTACCAGAGCTCTCGTTATAGAGAACGAAAGATTTTTAAAATCAAGGTTTTGAATAAAACATTTCAAAATCTTTTAACTATAAACATTTTTCTAAAAATGTCTAAAAATCTTTTGACTATAACGGTGCCGAAGAATTCCCGAGTTACCGACAAGGCCAGACTGAGAAGTGTTATTTTAATATATATATAACTTGGATTATATATATACATATGATGTAATTTTATTACATGATTGTTTGATGATTATTTTGATATTTATACGAGGTATTTATACGACGTAGATTGTCACAAGAAACCCTAACTCCCCTAGTAAATTAATCGAAGCTATTCTCGTAGAAATTCTAGCTATCCTAGATCTACACCAAGTTGTGGATATTTATGATCCCAACAAATGGTTGATATTCGTAGAAATGTAGATAGTAGTAGATTGTGATATTGAAGAAGAATTGGCGAGATTAAATCTGATATCGATGTCATGACGATCTTTTCTTATAGAGTGGAGTTTGACAAAACATTACCACCTAGAAAGATGTCATCTGATTCGTTGTCATCCAATTCTTAAATTGAAATCGAAAGGGTGAATGTTGCACTTGAGGCTGTTATTGGAACCATTACCCAAAAGCCTCATGCACTAGTACCTTTCCGAGAAGTCTAATTGAACGTATGAGTCATCTCATACTAGAGACTCATTTGATAATTATTGTTGTAAGAGTTGTAGGATTGGAAATTAAGTATTGTTCATATTGAGCTTTTATTGCCTTTACAAGGCCGAAGAATAAGATTGAAAGTATTGGAAAATGAGGTAGGATATTGAATTGAGTATAACACTGGTTGAAACTTGAATAAAGTAAAATTTAAGCTGTATGGAATATGAGATTGTTAATATAAGTCGTTAAGTTCTGTGATTGAATTATAAGGTTTTAAATGATTGTTAGTTTGTGTTAAGGGTTGTTCCTAGGCCATTGTCCACTAATGAGGATGCCCAGTGTCCAAGAAATAAATCGAAGAAATCCTCTTCTGAATTGGGACCGATGGATCTTCCGGGACATGTGGAACACCAAATGACTCTTGTAGATTAGTATTCATTGTGGTGTCTTTTAAGAATCCCTAACTTAACTGAGATATCAGTTGGTAGGATGAGTTCTGAGAATTGTATGACATAGTGACACGTAATGTGTTACGGTACAATTTGACTTGTTTGTGATTAATGGAAAGACTACCTTTGATTGCTAAATTCTACATGTATCGATGTTATCTATCTTTTATTGCTTCATCCTAATGCTCGCATTAGTAATGCAACCATTGAACAAGTACTCATATTGATTTGAGTTATGTTGTGAAGTATTCTTTTTGAGTGCCATCAAGGTCATGAACCTCATGATTAATTGGCTAAGCTCATTTCCTATCATATCGTAGTTAATTCTTGGTGAACAAGCTTTCATCACTTTTCTGCAGATCACACATTGTTTTTATAAAGTTAAAACGGTATCCTTTGAGGAAATTAAATTTTCATCACAATAAGGATTATTCAAAGTGAGATTTATAAGTGATTGATATCAAAATGAAGTTGTTTATGAAAAGCTTTGGAAACTTAATTATTTCCATAACAAAGAAAATCTTTGTAAATATATTTTTGATTCTTATTTAAGAATTAAGCATGAAAATGTTTTTATTATAAACATGATAAAATTTTGACGAACTGAGTATTGCATCGTTAATCTTGAAATTGTATATAGTTGCGCGCCTACCTACAATTTGAAATGGACCATGCAAGACTGATTAGTAGTCACCATAAAACTGATTAATAAACACTACATTTTCTTTGAAGATTGTGAAAGATTAAATTTTAAGAGATCTACAAGAAGTGAAAAATAAGGACATAGTGTTAGGGACACCTACATATGTGCCTGTAGCATCTATTCTTCTGAGTCGAATTTACTCATCTGTGGAAATTGTCTTATTTGACAATTGACAATTCTTTCTTGTCCAATTCTCCCGTAGTGAGATTCTTAGGAAAAGTATTTGATTACCGAGTGTTGATACCCGACTGGATGTATCGACGTTCTTATCATTTCTTATGATTTGATTTCATTTGAATGACCTGGGTAACGATCCGAGGAGCTTTCGAATGCGTACTCAAATTATGAAAACATGGGATATACTCATATTCGTTAAATGTTTTCGTCTGTATCTGATTTGAAATTCTCTCCCGTAGATTATGCGTTGACCTTACTCTTTTAAGGTTAGTTATGTCTCCAGATATCCTTGAACTTGTGAAGGATTATGAGTTATTATTAGTCTTTTGAGAAGTTCACATCTTATCGACGGCAATGAAACTGGAAAGTTGATAGTACCAGTAGAATGGATTGATTGATTATGACATGACGACATTGTCTTAATTGATGGGAACTCGAGTAGAATTCCCCTAAATGATAAGATGCTGATTATCAAAAGTGATCTAAATAATTCTTGATGGATGACCGTATCCTGTATTTAGACTTGGAATTATACTGTGAATGGTTGTGAATTAGTCATAAATATTATAATCTAGAAAGAACCTAATATGAATTTATTAAAAGATAGTTCTGTTATCTGAAACCTTAGTAAGTATTTATTGATGACTTACCTAGACTTTCGCCATTAAGGCAAGTTGAATTTGGTATTGATTATATTCTCGGTGTTGCACCTGTGGCTTGTGCACTGCACGTTAGCACCATCTAAATTAAAGGAATTACCGTACAACTAAGAGAGTTGTCGGAGAAAGATTTTATTATACCAAGCCTGTCATCCTGAAGAGCTATGGTGTTATCATTCCTTATATTTATAGATTACTGTGAACTGAGTAAATTGACAATCGAAAACGATATCCATAACTCGAAATGGAAGAATTGTTCGATCATTTACAAGGTTTTTGATCCTCAGCATGGTTATCATCAATTTCGCGTCCGCGAAGAGGATTATCTATTCCAATCACTACATCCGGTACTTGTAATGAACGTTATGAGTTTCACGTGATGTCGTTTGGATTGACAATGCACATGTAGTATTCATAAATATGATGAATCGCGTGTGTAGGCTGTAATTTGATAAATTCATGCTCGTGATCATTAAGGACCATTTATTTGTTTATTTATAAGAATAAAAATAAGTTAATAATTATTTATAGATTGCCCTGAATTGACCGAACAATAAAAACCTGTATCTTAAATATTTAACATATGATTAAAGACTTAATCCTTTACATAAAGTGACCGTTTGATTAATGATGGTAAGATATATATATATATATATATATATATATATATATATATATATATATATATATATATATATATATATATATATATATATATATATATATATATATATATATATATATATATATATATATATATATATATATATATATATATATATATATATTGACTCTTCAAAAATTAAGAGCCCTTTTAAGACTTTGGATTATTACTAAAAAGAAAGTGCAATTATGTTTTGACAAATGTTTTAGCAAAGGATTTTTAAGGGATTATTCCCTTATACACAAATCATTTAACTAAACTCCTGTTTAGGGGTAAATGTTTGTGTATACCTCAAGATAACTTAAGAAGAATTGAGGAAACTATATATAAACCATGACTTAAAATTCGAAACGATAATTTTTACTTTTTAAACTAAGAAAACTTTGACCACAGTATAACCAAAGATTTTTCGAACATTTACGAATCCTATTAATTATTTTCGATAAATCAACAAAAATCGTGTTAATTAAATTCAAATTTATTTTTGAACATTTTATATAATTGGTCGAACTAAGAAATTTAAAACTTTTACGTTTACGCTTCATAAAAATTAACTAATAATTAATTAATTACTTATAATAATTATCGACGCTTTAAACGCCGGATTGAGAAATTATGAAAAAAAAACTGATGAAAATGATAGATGAGACGAAACTGAAACTTAGAAAATATGAAGAAAGGTGAACGTAATTACTGACGCATTATGTAGAAAAGATAAAGAACCAGTTAGGACATGTTCCTTAATAATGAAGATGCAAAAATAAATTTCCGAACGATATAAAAATAAACAATGTTTGTAAAAAGGATAATATAAATAGTGAAAGGTTTCACGGCTAGTGTGAACCATTAGAATTGAGAAGCCGATGGCGTTAAATGTATGAAAAACCACTTGTGGTTGCCTAAATATGGAGATTGTGAGATATAGTTATGTTGGAATTTGTAAGTATAAGTATTCTATTTATGTCATTTATGACTAAAAGTATCTTTGTCTGAAGAAGTTGTACTGATGGCAATTATGAAGGCAGACATCGCCTCATACATTAGTAAACGTCTAGCTATTGCAAAGGTCATCATCTGAATTTGATTCGATTTGGGTCATCGTCGACAGACTGGCCAAATCTGCTAATATCATTCCCGTTAATGATAATTGCAAAGGAGTTATGTAAACATAATGTGCCTGTATCGAACATCTATATCAAGATCCTCGCTTCGCATCGAATTTCTAGAGATTTGCTCAGAAATCATTGAGAACGAACCTTGATGAGAGTACTATGTACCACCCCAATCGAAGGGACGAGGTAAAGTAACGATACAAAGTAATATAAGTGTTGTTTTATGTTTGAATGATTGACCTTTGGTAATAGACCGTATAATCGTTTTCCTTTGGAGAGATTATCTTTAATAATCATCGTGTTGGGATTGAGATCGAATCCTGTTAGGATCTAAATATTAGAGCATCTGTAAGCAAGTGTTGAGATGAAGACATCTGACATACACCCATTGTGAGTTGGACATGTCTTTTAGATTTAAGGTTTTCTATGATGGCGAACCTATCCTTGAAAAATACCCGACCCGCGAGATCTGAAATGATTGTTGAAATTAGGATTTGATTATTGACTGCCGATAGTGGGCAAGAGGTTATGTGAATGTGAAATGTAGATCTTGAAGTGCCAAATGGGTAGCGAAGTTATGCCACAATTTTTAAACTTGGAAAAAAATGAATTCATGATCTGACAAATCATGGGATATAAGTCCCCGTTGTATGGGACCACTGAGATGATGTAAAAGATTGGTTTGAAAGGCATATCAGCTGGATCTATCCTAGGACCTCAAGAACTGCGTGAATTATGTTTCGTAAATCGAACTTGATGGAATATCTATCAAGTGAAATTCTGATTGTTCTTAGTAAAGCTTAGATCGGCGAAAAGTTGCATTCATCAGAAACCCGTGAAAATCATGGATAGAGAAAGTAAGTCAACATTTAGCCTGATCTTATTCACGTAGCTATGTTTGATGAAACTCGCGTATTATAATGGATTACACTTGTGAGAAAAGACCGAATGTGGAGGAAATACCCACATGGCTTTAACTCTATAAGAAGCGAGTAGTAAGGTAAGATGATATTTGAGGACAAAGATCCTGTTTAGGGGTAAATGCTGTGACAATCCGTCAATTTATGGTTGATATTTTATTCTCAATATTTATTTGAAAACATTATTTTAATGTTACATTATGAACTCACTTACTTTTGGGAAGAAATTTGGATTTACGTCTTGAAGTAGCATTGACTACGTCTAAACCGGAGGATTCTACGTTACATGCTTACGTTTACATACACCGTCTTTGGTGACAGTCCGACATTTCAGAAAACAAATTTGTCTGTGAATATTATTTTGAGATTTTAAATTTGTGTTGGTTCATAAACTCACAAATTTACGAGAAGAGATTCAGACTTACGATTTTATTTTAACGTCCTTTACGACTAAACCAGAAACCTTAGGATTACGTATTTACGTTTTCGAACTCCGTTTTTGATGAGACAATTTTTATTGGATTTGTTTTGTGCTGTTGATTCATAATTTATAAAAACGTTTTTCGTAAAACGACCCGAGGGCACGCAAATCGAGGAAACTAGAATCGAGGAGTACCCGTAAATAAATGGGGATGAGACAAGTGGGACACTTGCCCCACCCCCATCAAAACCGGCCACATTAAGCTACATAAACCATGAGGTGTCACAACCTCATAAACAAGTAAACACTTGTTACTTTGTGCTTACAAAGTAAGCAAGCTTACATCAAAACCACTTCTCATTACCACTAGCTCACATTCCACTCATGCAAACAACTTACAAATCCTCTCACCCCTTCCCTTTGTGCCGTCCATATCCAACCAAGAACACCCTCATTTGATCAAAATTAACCACAAAATCTCATGTTATTCATACACATGTTGATGCCCTCTTGAAGCTCTCTTGAATGGTGGTGATTATAACACCCATGGAGGAGTTTCCTTGGTGTCTTGAGGCTGATTTTCCACAAGGAGTTTATGAATATTGGTGGCCTTGAAGATGGTCTTGGTGCATCACAAGTTTCTCCATCAAAATCCATGTTTTGATCACAACCTACATCATCATGGTGGTATAAAGATTGTCCTCCTCATCTTCTTGTTATTTTGATTATGTAAACATGTATTTTATTTCCTATTGTATATGTATATGATGATTATATGATGATAAAAATGTTATATGGGGATTTGTTGTTGATAAACATGCTTGAAAAGGTGAAAAACTATAAGAAACAAGGCTAAAATATTGTCTAAATTTGTTGGCTGTATAAAACAGTAAAGAATCAAATGGTTAACTGATAAAAATGGCATAGAGTAATAAATAAACAGTAAGCTATGGGTCTTGTACACATGTGAGAGTTGGCCATGCAATGGAATCATTGTAATGAGTGAGATATGATCAAAACAAGTTTAAGGTACAAATCTGAGTTCACTGTTTTGGACGATTTTTAGAAAATACTTAGAAGATGATTCAAAAGTAGCTATAGGAGAGTTAAATGGATCAAATATCATTTAGTTTTTGTGATAAAAATTTGAGCTTCTATCTCCATATAGAACTCAAGATATGGCAGTTTTGGTGAAGATGAAAATAAAAATCAGATTTTGGAAATTAAAGTATAAGCACTCAAAATTTAATAGTATAAAATATAAATTAAAATCTACTAACTTATATAATACATTTATATAAATATGTACAATGTTAAATAAGTGGAAATTTTATAAAAATGGTAACTTGTTATGTTTTATAAGTTATAAAACTATAAACATGATTTTTACGACTTTTTCGGCTAATACCGTAAAATTAACGTTTTTCGCCAAATAAAACTTAGATGGTTGGACCCGTCTAATGTAAACTTTATAAAACTTATATACTGATATATAAACATGTATAACAAGTAAAAACCGATAAAACCCGAATTATATAACATACGGACATTAACGGACTAAATTAACGTTATTGGACTAATAATACAACAAAAATGGACTAAAACACTTATAAACTTATTATTGGGCTTAACCCATTTAGACCCAACTTATAAAGTGTAGATACTGATAATATAAGTATAACAAGGATTAATACAAGTTAAGAACTTATAATAGGCTTATTGGACCTAAAACACGTAAATAGGTAAAATAAGAAAACTAGTATAAACGTTACCGACACATAACTCTAAAATGAGCAAACGAGAATATGTAAACTCACTTGATCATCATATATATATAAAATCATCATATGTATACATAATTGTTATTTTTATGAAGTCATTGGACATGAGTCTAAGACGAGTATTATTTGTCTAGGTTTCCGTGATTGAAGCACGTACCGTACGTCCGAATTGCCGATAACCCGCCTTCCCACATCAACGTGAGTTCATAGCCTCGCACTCTTTTAAATGTTTTATGAAATGTTTTATAAACCCGCGAGGGAGATAACATGTTAGTTTTTATAAAATAGGACACCATTTGTCCCGATTGCTTGTTTATTGATTTTGGACCCGAATGATTGAATGACCCGATTGTATGACCCGATAAATGATTAAAGGACCCGATAGATGAAATTAAATGGATTATTAAAGTTAGGTTATGTCACTAAAAGTCCCATTAGCATGAATTGTGAACTACCGGGATTTGGTAGGCGCTTATGCATTTAATAGTACTATTTGGGGACGATCACCCCAGTTCGCGCCTTGACGGTTGATCCCCGTCGTGCCACATTGATTGGTAAGAGAATTTATGTATGAGAAGATTTCCATAGCGTGACCTTTGTGACGACACGCTACTTTAGATGGGCAAAATTGGTATCGGGTTAGCTACCCGTTGTTGGTTTAGTAAGGTAACAATGTCATGCGGCTTATAATAATCCGACTAACGAAATACTACTAGACGCTCAGAATTACGACGTATTGCCTGACTAGCAATACTGGGTCATACTATTGATATTATGTTTGTGTTTTGGTTTTCATAACCATATTCATATAACGGTTTTTATTTTCATACAACGTTATAAGACGTATTGTATGATTGTTTTTACGACATTGGCTCGTATAATGATTTTTAAGGCAAATGCCTATATTATGATTTTGATAAAGATTTGTATAAAATGATTTTGGCTATCTTACGGCCTATTACAATGATTTGTACGAAATGATTTTTGGTACTAATTTTATACCAAAGTTATATTGATGGAATTTATTAAACTCTATGAATTCACTCGGCGTTATCGCTGACCTTTTCTTTTAACATGTTTTATCTCAGGTACTTGAAGGTAATTCTCGGGAAGACGACAAGAATTCATGGCCCACACTTAAACAATATTTTCCATTCAAATACTTTGTAAAACTTTGTATTAAATGTAATGACTTGGGACCGATGTAACTTTGATATTTATGAATGGAAATGGTTTTATTATTAAACGCCGCAATTTTTATGCGTTGTCTATGATGTGAGTAATGTGCTATCCCGTAACACCAACTAGTCTTCCGCTGTATTGAGTTGTATAAATTTGGGGGTGTTACATTTTCTATACAAAAATAACATGATCTACACATGATTATCACTAGATAATCACATGCAACATCATCTAACAACTTTACTCACCAAGATTCTTGATCAAAATTTCAAAGTTCATGCATGTTGATGAAAATGGTATCAAAATGTAGCCCTTCAAATTCTAAGATGTGGTCTATATTTGTTTTTGATTAGATCAAGTTGGATTTTGAAAGAAAAATGAATTTAGGGGTGTTTGAGGGTGACGGATAGAAAAAGAAACAAGGGGGAGGAGTGGATTTTTCTTGGTGATAATTACTATGTGAAAAGGTTGGTGGAAATAAGTTTTTTTATGGTGGGTGGAGGGCTAGTTTTGCCAATATGTGATAGTTTTGGTCCAAAATAGAATAAAATAGTTTAAAAGGGTAGAAAATATAAATTGTAAATTTTGAAATATTTACGAGACTCGGGTTTCGTAAAAATAGTAAAAAGTTTAAACACACACGAAAAATAATAATATAACGACTCGATACGTAATTAAAACGATATCGTCGAAAGTATTAAATATAGAAATGATCGATAATAAAATATAAAATTTTAGGCATCCGTCGGTATCTCGATCACTAGTAGTCCTCGTTGCTCGTCAAAATATTAAAATATAATATTTAATATCGGTTTCAACTTAAACCGTTAAACATAATAATATTTAACGTTATAAAATACTTCAAAATAATTGAAAAATAGAATTAAATTATGACCTTGTTTTTACGGGTTTTACATCCTCACCACCTTAAGGGAGCGACGTCCCGGCGCTCAACTCTCCTCATACTCGAGTTGTTCACTACCCGGAAAGATGACGGCATTCCTTATAAAGAAGTCCTCACGTTCTCACTGTTTCTTTTACAAAACGCAACTTGTCGTCAAGTTGTATCTCACCAAAAAGGAATAAATAAATCCTTATCCACCAGTCACCTGTCAAGCTCTTGACATGAAAATTTTATGAATCACACGAAGCTAATTCGACGTCAAGAATAGATGACAGGATTTTCGGGTTGTCCAGTTAAAAGGAATGTTGCAATTTAAAGGATATCCATCGGCCGGATAGCCATGGACATACATCAAAAGAATTAACAAGAAAAACATTTTCGTCATCGGAGGGTGCTCACACGCGGGTTCCTACTCAAAAGATAATACAAAGACACCATCTCACTTTCGCCAACGCGCATTAATGTCTCAATAAACATCGTCGTTGAAAGTAAAAAGATATTACATAATATGTGTTCTACATGATCGGACGTCATCGGATGATGCCGTCTCAAGTTCTAACAACTTACGATCAATTGACTAGATCACACACCATATAAGTACATAAAAGAAAAGGTCGAACATAAACATCGAGTATAGATATCCACTGTTAATCATCAAGAAAACCTTGAACGAACCCTTGATAATAACCACTTGATCTTAAGAGTCTTTCCACTTGCGGTGTCGGCTTCAACATACTCCTCGAGGTTGTAACGAATTTATTAACTCCATTCATTAAGAGATTCAGTCCTCAATCATTCCACAAGTACACACATAAATCCAGGTGACACTTATCATTTCTTCTTATACACTGCTTCCCGAGATTCGTTTTAAACTCAGAATAAAATAGTGATCTTCAATACGAGGAACAGAACGAGATAAAAATGAATTCAATAAACGCATAAACGGACAAGATGTGATAAAATGATTTAAGATTGACGATCGACGAGGGATCTCGACTCACGTAACCGTAAAACATAATAATTCGCAATACTAGAAAATTGAGAGCGATGAAAGAATTAAATATTAACATTAAAATAACGTTTGTCACAATTATCCGTCCCGGATTTGGTATTACCTTAAAACTCAGTTGAGGTACTTTCTTGATAAGGATGATATATCAAAATAGGAGTTAAATAGCTTCATAATTTATTTTGGTTGTCTTAAGAAACTTTGAAAGAATGACGTAAATTTATTAATTAAACTCATATTGATGGTTACAATTAGAAAATATAATTTCCAAATCAAATCACTATTAGGAATATAAATTAAACTGGTAATTTCATTACATTAAAAGTAAAGTATGATAAATCAATTACTTCAATAGATAGAACATGACTTCCTCTTAAACATTAGTTTTAGTTATATAAAATATGATGTATAAATATGACCTTTTACCTGTGATGGTTATTTCATTAATTGAAAATCATTAAAAAACGTATAAAAGTTCCATAAAATTTTATAATACGTTGTAGAAATACATAAAGGTGTTTATTATTTCAAAATAACCATGGAATATATTCGGGTTCCGAAATGTGACAAGATAACAAACGAATATGACTGAAAATAATAGTCAACAATTAGTACGAAATCATTGGTGCAAAAGGAGACGAAACAAATGCCATATGAATTCTTAAAGAGAATAATAAAATAAAGGCGTCGATGGTAAGACGATTAGAAATAATAGATTAAACAAGTTGTCAATTCTGTTAGTGCGGTCGGTGGTTCACCAACATCAGCTCGCTAACTTAGCGGTAGTCGATACACGATCGGAAATAAGATCCATACAAAATAATCACTTGTAATTAAAATAAATCAAATGAACGATGTTAGTGTTTAAAGAGAGAAGTCAAAGCACGGTTCACAAGAGTGGATTTCGAGATAAACGAGAGTGACGGATGTCATCCCGGATTTTCGGAAATAACTCTAGTGATAATTCATTATTCACATGCGTAGACATTCTAAAGATCTCTAAAATCGCATAAAGAAGATTGGACAAGAAGGAAAGATAAAACATCGAGACTTTTAAGTCTTTTATCAACAGTCAGTAATTAGAAGAACGGTCAAAAGAAATCAGTTATAAGACAAAATGAAGTAAAAAGTAGAAAAAAAAACAATCATCGAGTAAAAACGTACCCGTAAACGTGTAATTCATCTAAGAGAAGGTAAGAAAACATATGTGGATGCATAGAAAGTGCGCTACTTGCATAAAATATGAAGGTTTTCAAAACTTCTTTTCACTTTATTTTATTTTATTTATCTTTAGCATAAATACAAGTAAAAAGTTGATTATTATCAAGATTTTTAAGGTGACTACTATTCAGCTTAGCATGGCACCTTCTAAATTAGACATAGGTGATTAGGCCATGTATAATTTAGGGCTAGCAATGCAGTGCTCCGTTTCGTCGAAAAGTATTACGTTTCTTATGTTTATATAAACCATGCCATTTGTGAAATGGGATTTAAAATAGTTTATAAATTTATAGAATACAAGTAATTTGTGAGATACTCGATAAGCAACTTTTAATGTTACAAAAAGTATTTTATAAGACCAAAGTAAAAACAATTGGTGAAAATAATCATAAAACATTATCAGATTTATTTATAAGGTGACATTATGACAACGTATAAAGTAGCCAAAGGTTTGCAAAAAGTAGCAAATAGTAGCACATAAAACAACCAATGAAATGGTCACGAGTTAATAAGGTTTCAAAAGGTTATAAGGTTTAGACGGAAACGCCATGAGACACGTGATGAGAATATCGACGAAGAATGTGAAGGCAAAACTTCAAAACTCAACCCAAATCAGTGGAAGGTTAAAAGAAAATAAAAATAAAATAACATCGAATGACAAACGAGTCATATATATATAAAAAGAATAAATCAATCCATATGTGTATTCTATGTAAGATACTCGACACAACATGCTTTTAAGAAAGTATATTATTCATTTTCAAATTACACCATTAATCTGGTAATTGTTAATCCTGTAATGTTTCAATTTTTAAACATTTTCACATGCAACTAGTATTTGTTAGTTGTAAAATAATATTTGTTAAAATTTTACGATCTCAAATGAAATCAAAACTGCTTAGAAACATTTAAAACTCATGTTCTTAATTTTCTATCAGATTTAACTTTTAATATGAGCCGATTAATTGACCCGATAAACGACATCTCCAAGACTCGGAGTCTAAAGCATTTTGATGCAAAACGACGTTTCAGACGACTTTCTAGTTTTACCCGAGACCTGAAACCCAATATAAAATGACCAAAATACCCCTGCAAGCTCTGTGCAGGTTAACTATTTTATTTTTAAAAAGCATGTTTTACTTTTAAGTTGTGACCTGTTTATACTGCCCTTGCAGTTTCTGCATAAAATGTATTTTTCGACATTTCCTAACAACTCAAAATATATATACACACGTCTTGTGGATTTTACAACAATGAAAAACAAATCTCATAACGAGCATCAATTAAAATTATGGTATAATGAATGACATAAGATGCTTCAAGATATTCAACACGAAATTTAGGAAGCAAAACGGTGAAAGACGTTCGTAATTTAGATTTCAAAATGCAATGTAGGCAAATCTCCTTGGTGCCACGATTGTCCAAAAACACAACACATAACAAAAAAAGAATGGAACATTCATAGGTTGCGTTCCGAGAGCAAGAAGGTTAATGAAAGAGGATAATACAAGTTTATAGATGTAAAATCGTATTCCAATCAAGCCACATAATCTAGACGATGATTTATAAAATGACGATGACGTTACCGAGATATAAGTAAACAATACACTTCGGAGTCGATACATATAAATGTCGATGAATTAAATCTTCGCATGCCGTGTAAAATGGTGATAAAAATCAACAAAATATTAAGAAAACCATAATATTATTCAACACGATTATAGGAAGTATTTCAAGATGTGTGACTCACACGATAGCGGTTAGTCTATTCCAAGGACACATTGAGCTACACAATGGTCTAGAGACTACGTTTCAAGACGTCCAAGCACAAATAGCCGGAAGACGATTTGGATATCTATATAGATATCTCAAAGGGTTAAACAATGAACATAACACACGCAGATGAAGGTATGTAAGGTCATAATATAAAATTTTGCAATAAAAGCAATTTAAATACTTCAAAATAAATACAGAAAGATCTTGAAAATTCATTGTATTTATTTAAGTGAATCATTAATAAATGATAAACTTTTATCGAAAATATTAACGACATAAATATATATCGATAAAGGGATCCTAGATATAAATATATATATCCATAAATGGATCATAGTATTTATTTATAAATACTTGCCAATAAGGTATACGTAATAACGCATACTAAAGTGGTAATCCCAGAAGTAGCTTGAACTTGAAGTCACGCGAAGTCATGTGCACCGACTCTTTGAAAAATAAAAACTGACAGTTATAGTTTAGGTTTTTAAAATAAAGACCTAGTTCTCTATAACTCATGGCTCTGATACCAATTAATCTTTAACACCCCTAAATTTATATGCAGCGGAATACATCTTTGGGTGCTAAACAATGATACAATAACACATAATTTATAAAGAACGACTCGAAAAGAGACGTTCAAATTTATCGTTCCTAAAACATTTACCAGAGTAGCGTAGTCCCAAGTAATCGTTACCAAAAGATAAGTTAAAACAACATATTAGTTTGTTTTAAAAATGGAACGATAAATAAATCAAAGAGTTTGAACAACATAGCAGTGCACAACTTCATTCCCCGTGACCTCCAAGCTTCCACTTCTTGATTACTTAAAATACATGTGAGTAAAACAATCAACAAAAATGCCGAGTGAATCTATAGGTTTATGTAATCAATTTGAACACAAGCAAAGATTATATGTTTATGGCATGCTTATAAGCATCAAATAATAATTTGCATCAACAATAATAATTGTATATAGCATAAATTGCAATAAGCTCATGAAACCGAGTCCTTAAACACTCCTTTTAGAGGTCTAATAAGACAGGAGATTTATTAATTGTCGGTTACCTCTAGATTTTTGGTACATTGCCGTATACCTGACTTCTCAATACAATATGTCCAAACAGTGTGGAGGTCGGACCTAAGCTTCTGTGACAAGTCCACACAAACTGAACCGGGGCGGCTTCCCCCATAGATCTATTAATTGTACTAGTGGCTAGCCCATCATAAGCTAGTTAACGGTCCATAATTGAGGCTTTAACAAAGGCAATCACTTAATGCAATTTAAAGGCAACCACGGGTCCATTCACAGAAGGACAAGCATACCATAAAAATCTTGTGTTCTAAGTTTATAAAACATGTATTCCCCCTCACGGGTTTTTAAAATCATATAATTGCGCAAACGAGGCTATAGACTCACCTTAAGTAGTAGAAGTAGTTGAAGACGATCGCCGACGATAGATGATGCCCAAAAAACACGACAACCGCAACCTAGCAAATAAGGTGCGTACATTAATAATAGACTCGAGAAATAATTGATACATAATAAAATCAAACTCAAGTATAAAATCATGACAACTTGAGAGAAAACGATACAAGTGATACTATTACACTCTCCTATATATTTATTTTATTGTTCTATGCCTTTAATAAAAATCTGCCGGAACATACCGAATGTCCAAGCCGTTTTCCCATACTTAGACACCTCAACATTTCATGATACTACCTGAGGAAATCACATACTATATGTAGAAAGTCCTCCCAAGAGCCCATCAAAAGATTTTACTTCTAAAGTTCCCTGCCCGACTCATCTTTGAATTTCAAAATCCGGACAGTTTAGCGACCTTGACTTACGAAACCATTTTGACCATACAAAACAACTCCGTTTATAAAACCGACACGTGATTCTAAAAATAGACTCAAAACACTAAACTTTGAGCCTGAGTACAGCCCTTGAATCATTTTGAAACTCACTTTATAGTCCCCGAGATTCGATCCAAATATTGACAACAATTTTCGGATTGTGTCAACACTCGTCTCCCGGTACACGAAAATCAAACTAGTGTATCTTCCACCTCGTTTGGAGTTGGAAGGCCTACTTTATATCAAATCGAAGCTAACAAAATTCTATACGACATAATCCCATAATATCATCCTATATTCAGACTTAAGACCCTCGAAAATGGCCTCAAACCTACTGCCTAAAATTGGCCATTTGAAAACCATACAAAATCAAGTTTTTGATTAAAACCAACAACTTTTATCATCATTCTAACATCCTAATATCATCACAATCTAATCCTAACACTTGTATCATCATCAAGTTCAAAAACCCAAAATCAAAAATATATTTTCTATAAAAAAATAACATGATCTACACATGATTATCACTAGATAATCACATGCAACATCATCTAACAACTTTACTCACCAAGTCTTGATCAAAATTTCAAAGTTCATGCATGTTGATGAAAATGGTATCAAAATGTAGCCCTTCAAATTCTAAGATGTGGTCTATATTTGTTTTTGATTAGATCAAGTTGGATTTTGAAAGAAAAATGAATTTAGGGGTGTTTGAGGGTGACGGATAGAAAAAGAAACAAGGGGAGGAGTGGATTTTTCTTGGTGATAATTACTATGTGAAAAAGTTGGTGGAAATAAGTTTTTATATGGTGGGTGGAGGGCTAGTTTTGCCAATATGTGATAGTTTTGGTCCAAAATAGAATAAAATAGTTTAAAAGGGTAGAAAATATAAATTGTAAATTTTGAAATATTTACGAGACTCGGGTTTCGTAAAAATACTAAAAAGTTTAAACGCACACGAAAAATAATAATATAATGACTCGATACGTAATTAAAACGATATCTTCGAAAGTATTAAATATCGAAACGATCGATAATAAAATATAAAATTTTAGGCATCCGTCGGTATCTCGATCACTAGTAGTCCTCGTTACTCGTCAGAATATTAAAATATAATATTTAATATTGGTTTCAACTTAAACCGTTTAACATAATAATATTTAACGTTATAAAATACTTCAAAATAATTGAAAAATAGAATTAAATTATGACCTTGTTTTTACGGGTTTTACATCTTGGCTCCCTATATCAAAAGAGTGCATATGTCATGCATTTATATAGTTCATGGATGAACATTATTTTGGATTATTTCCATCACTTGACGCCTCGAACAAGGGGGAGCATGCACTAGTTCATCATCACTACTTCTTTGTGGTTCTACACCTACTTTCTTTCTCATCTAACCTTGATGCAGGTTACACACACCTTTTTGTACTCTTACATCTATTTTCTTTCTCATCTAACCTTGATGCAGGATAAGTCTCATAATTTGATACATGGATCCGTTAGTGATCATGGATCAATAGGGAGAACTTGCACATTATTCTACTCATTTGCACTTAGTCTAAAAACAACCATGGCATCTATCTATTTTATTTCTTATATAACCTTGATGCAGGTTAAGCACATCTCCTTGTCCCTCTATTTTCTTTCTCATCTAACTTTGATGCAAGATAAGTCTCTTAATTTGATACATGGATCCGTTGGTGATCATGGATCAATGAGGAGAACTTGCACATTCTTCTACTCATTTGCACTGAGTCTTAAAACAACCATGTCATCAATCTATTTTCTTTCTTCTATAATCTTGATGAAGGTTAAGCACATCTCCTTGTGCCTCTATTTTCTTTCTCATCTAACTTTCATGCAGGATAAGTCTCTTAATTTGATACAGGGATCCGTTGGTGATCATGGATCAATGAGGAGAACGTGCACATTCTTCTACTCATTTGTGTTAAGTCTTAAAAAACCAATTCATCAATCTATTTTTCATCTATCTCTTTCTAACCCTGCATTGTTGGGAATAAAATTAGCTACATCACTATGTCGTTGACAAAGGGATTTCAACCGCTGACAAGAGTAAATCAAGCGCTGACAGAATAAGCACTGACAAGAGATATTCAAGCGCTGACAAGAGAAGTCCCAACTACAACGGAATACTTAGTCAACACGTTTTGATATGTTAGGAAGATATGTATTGTATCTTGTATTTTCTATGTTTATCTTATTATATATTCCTAGAATAGTTGACAAGTTTGCTTATTGTACAAGATTCCTTATGTTATAAAAGGAGGTCTAAGGGTTTATGTTTAATATACGTTTTTTATACACATTCATTGTACGCAATGTTTAATCAATCGAAGTGAAAGTTTGGTTTATATTGTGTTTAACATTGTTCTTTGTTCTAAGTGTTAAATTCCGCATAACACTTAGATTGTTGTTAACATAAAGTTTCTCTACGTGTTAAACTTGATTTATTCTCGTTAACACAAATCTAATCGATCTATGTTTGGGATCAACAAGTGGTATCAGAGCTTGTTGAGGAAATTTGATCAAAAGAACCCTAAAAAATCCTAAATCGCTGAAAATCCTAATTTCATCTAAGCATCATGTCCACCTCAATCGTATCACAATCTTGAAATCATAACCTCAAGATCCAATACTTGATCCTGATAACTTTGAACTTTGGAAATTCAACTTTGAGCAATATTTACAAGTTGATAACTATGTTCTTTGGAAAGTTATTGAGTATGGCAATCAATTCACAACCTCAAGATCCAATACTTGATCCTGATAACTATTGAAACACGAAGGACAACTAGACAGACAGGTGATGATCTCAATGCAAAGCCTAAATATGGAAGAGCTGTTTCTGCTGCTGAAGTGGCAGATAGAAGGAATGACATGAAAGCCTTAAGCACACTCAAACTTGCTCTTGGTCCTAAGGAGCAACATAAATTCAGGAAGTATGAGTCTGATAAGGAGCTTTGGGAAGCTCTTGAGGTCATCTATGGTGGTAATAAGGAAACCCTTAACCAAAGGAAGAAGCAGTTTATGATTGAGTATACTGTCTTCAAAGCTCGTCCTAATGAGAAGCTAAGTGAGGTAAGAAGCCGTCTACAAGACATCACTAGCAAGTTGGCATTTATGGGAACATAACTTGAAGAGCAAGATATCATAACTACCTTTCTTGGAGGTCTTGGTGATGCATGGGAGATTCATGCAAAATCTATCATTGCTAGCAAGGCTTACTAGAATGCCTCCTTTGATGATATCTATAATCAATTAAGGACCATGGAACCTGAAGCCATTCTCAAACAAGGAGGAAGTTCAACATCTGGAAGTGTGGCATTCATCTCTCACAATGACTCACAAACAGCTAACAATGTTTCACATGTCAGTAGCTTAGATGTTCATCCAATCATAGGATCAACATATGTCAGTGGTTCAAGTTCAGCCGCTGACAACTACAATGTTGGTTACTCAAGTCTTAAACCAGCTGGTATTGAGTTGGATAATGTGTGTGCATATATTGCTGCCTTGCCCAATGGTTCTCTAGTTACTTATGAGGATCTTGAGCAAATAAGTGCTGTTGATCTTGAAGAGATGGACATCAAGTGGAGTATGACACTTGCTAGCATAAGGGCCAAAAGATGGAATAAAAGGTTTGGAAGGAGAATGACTTTCAATGGCAAGGAGACTGCTGGATTTGATAAATCCAAGGTTGAGTGTTATAAATGCCATAGGATGGGACACTTCATGAGGGAATGTAGATCTCCACGTAGAACTGATGCTGGAAAGAACTCAAGCCAAATCATCATGGTTGAAGATGCTGGATCAAAGGCTTTGGTAGCCATGCATGGGATTGATGAACTTGGATGGGATTGGAGTTTCATGGCTGATGAAGTGGAACAGAATCAAGCTTTGATAGCTAACAAGGTGGAAGAGCATGTGCAATATTCTCTCATGGCCAATTCTCCCTCTTCATCAGACAATGAGGTATATGACGGTGCCTTTTGTAGTAAGGGTTGTAGGTTAAACACTGAAAAACTTAACAAAGAAGTTTTAAAATATAAATCAGATGTTTTTGATGTAGAAATCAGACTAGAAAATTATAAAAGGGGACTTTCTCAATCTGATGGGATGGTTGAGGAGTATAAGAAAATGGAATTTGACCTAAAAGATCAAATTAATGTTTTAACCAGTGATCTGAAAGTTAGTAATGAAGCTAGGGATTCTTTAATGAAATCTAGAGCAGACTTACAACTTAAGTTAGATGAAGCCAATAGGTCTAAAGAAAATGTAGGGTTAAAAATTGAAAAGTTTGAAAAAGCTAGCCAAAACTTAGAAAAATGTGTGAGTGAGCAAAGACAACATGGGGACATGCCTGGGATTGGGATGAAAGAGTATACTGCTATCCCACCGCCTGCTGGAAACTTTTCTGGTGTCCTTAAAAAGGACATGTCTTGGACTGGCATACCTGAACTACAAGAGGAGGAATTCATTCCTCCACCACCTGTGCTTAGTCTAGTTGAGGATCATAGGAAAAGGTTACTGACCTATAACAATGGAAAGAAACCAACCCTTTTCTATTTGTTAAGGGTGGACTACTCAATGATGAACCAGTTGAAACTAAACCCATTGTTGTGACCAACCCTACCACTGGTAAAACTATTGATCTTGGCTCAACACAAAAAAGTAAACCTAGTGTCAAGTATGCAGAAATGTATAGAAAACCTAGGTTACCTCAAAGCCAAGTGAGTGTTAATGGGATAGGGTTTTATCAGTCCAAGCCCTTGTGTCTAAAAAGGCTTGTTATACATGTGGGAGTTTCTCACATTTGGCCTATAACTGTGTCAGCGGATACTATTCACCCGTTGACAATAGGTAAACCATGGTCAAACCTAGACCTTTTGTTCAACCAAGCTCCCAGGCCACTAAACCAGCTCCTTTCTTCTCTAGAAGGACTGATACCCATGGAAAAAGACCCTTTCATAAGACTAATACTTGGTCTAACAGACAATGGGTTCCTGTAGCAAACCCTAATTCACCCGCTGACAGGAACAATTTGTCCGCTGACAAGACTAAATTAGCCGCTGACAGATCTAGGTTTGGTATGAAAATGCCTCAACTAGATTATGTCAGACCTTACGTTAAACCAAGTAATAGGTATTTAAATCCTAAGGGACAAGGGTCTAAAGCTTCATCCAGTTTAACATGGAGACCTAAACAAGACCAAAACTCTAACTCAAATGGAATTTCTATGATCTACAACAAATTTAAGTATTTTGAAAAGGTCATCACTAAACCCATTGGGGTAAATCTGGTGTTTAGGGTACAAAGGGATGAACAGGGGGTTGTTACAAGGAATAAATCAATTGTTGTTGAACAACCAAATGAATCCAAGTCTGCAAAGGATTGGGTTCCCAAGGAAAACTAATATGTTTTCTTCATGTGTAGGGTATTCACAAGCAGGTAAATGATTTTGGATATTGGGACAGTGGATGCTCAAGGCACATGCCGGAGAAGAAAGAATACCTTACTGATTTCACTCCTATTAAAGATGGTGATAAGGTGTATTTTGGTGGCAGTTATGGTAACATTTCTGGCGAAGGCACACTCATCACCAATAACTTGAGGTTTGAGGAAGTCTTCCTGGTAAAAGAACTTGATTACAATCTGTTTAGTGTGTCACAAGTATGTGACAACAAGAATAAGGTTCTTTTCACTGATACCGAGTGCTTAGTTTTAAGTAAAGACTTTGAGATTCCTGCTGACAAGTTCATATAATTTAGAACACCTAGACATAAAGATGTTTATAATGTGAATCTAAATGGCATTAAAATGAATAACAACTTGTCTTATCTTTATGTTAAGGCCTCAGTGGATGAAAGTAAATTATGGCACAGAAGGTTAGGGCATATTAATTTCAAAAACATGAATAGACTTGTGAGACATGATCTTGTAAGAGGATTGCCGTCAAAAGCATTCCACAATGATCATATTGTGTTGCATGCCTTAAAGGCAAGCATCATAAGGCCTCATTTAAGTCTAAGCTTGTTCATACTAGTTATAAGCCACTTCACTTATTACACATGGATTTATTTGGTCCAACCAATATAGAAAGCCTTAATGGTAAATCCTATTGTTTGTAGTCACTAATGATTATTCTAGGTTTACTTGTACTTTCTTTTTGGCTTTAAAGAGTGATATTGCTAAGACTTTGATCAATTTCATTACACAAATTGAAAATAAAACGGGTAATGAGGTTAAAATTCTTAGAAGTGATAATGATGGTGAATTTAGGAACAACCTTCTAGATACCTTTTATGTCAATAAGGGAATCTCTAGGGAGTTTAGCATAGATATAACTCCACAGCAGAATGGTGTAGCTAAAAGAAGGAATAAAACTCTCATTGAAGCAGCTAGAACCATGTTAGCAGATGCAAATCTACCCATTGCTTTTTGGGCTGAGGCTATGAACACTGCTTGCTATGTTCAAAATAGGGTCTTGGTTAATAAGTTTCATAATAAGACTCCCTATGAAATACTTTGGAATAGGAAGCCTAATATAGACTTCTTTAGGCCTTTTGGATGTCATGTAGTGATTTTGAATACTAGTGATAACCTAGGTAAGTTTCATTCTAAAGGTGACGAGGGATTTTTTATGGGATATTCCACAAATAGAAAAGGGTATAGGGTTTATAACAAGAAGTCTAGGATTCTAACAGAAAACATTCATGTTGACTTCTTGGAAAATAAACCAAGTGATCCTGAGTCTGGACCTAATTGGCTATTTGATTTAGAGCCATTATCAAGGCCTATGACTTATATGCCTGTGACTAATCCAATTGTCTTGGACGCACCTATTGTTGACATTGCAGTTATACAGGTTGATAAAGAAGAAGGATCACATGCAGTTGAGCCAACAACCATATTTTATTATGTCACTATACCTATATAGACTGATGAGTTTATGCAAGCATCTGCTGCTGTTGGATAGGAGGAATGAATTAAACAAGAGAAACCAGTTGATGAATCAATGCATGCATCTTCACTTGCTGACACAGCCAAACTAGACGCTGACACATGGAATTCAGGCAGTCTGTTTGGAAATTTATTCTCTTCCTCCAACAAAAACATTTTTGATCATGTTTAAGACCCCATATCCAATCAAGATATCAGTGGCCCAGTTCTAGCCGCTGACAACATATCTTCAAGTTTTCAAGTGGGCATGGGAGTAGCAATGAAGATGACATTGGCAATATGGAGTCCACTGTTCATGGCAACTCACTATTTGGGGGAGGAATACTTACAAAGGTGGCCAAAGATCATCCTCCCTCCTAAACTATTGGTGATATTCAGACTCCTTTTCAAACAAGGAGAACTAAGAAGACTCAAGGTGGATTCATTGCCAATATTCACAAGAAGGAAGATACTCCTTTTGTTCAAGAATGTTTGTTTGCCTGTTTTCTCTCTCAGTTAGAACCGAAGAAGATTTTTGATGCTCTCAAGGAAGAAAGCTGGGTTGAAACAATGTAGGATGAGCTTCATTAGTTTGCTATTTAATATGTGTGGGAGCTAGTAGATTGTCCAAGGTATGTCAGGCCTATTGGGACAAGATGGGTTCTAAGAAACAAAAAGGATGAGATAGGCATTGTTGTTAGAAACAAGGCAAGATTGGTTGCTCAGGGATATATACAGGAAGAAGGTATTGATTATGAAGAGGTTTTTGCACCTGTTGCTAGGATTGAGGCAATAAGGATTTTCTTAGCCTATGCTTCCTGCATGGGTTTCAAAGTCTACCAAATGGACGTGGAGAGTGCATTTTTGTATGGCACAATCAAAATAGAAGTCTATGTCATGCAGCCTCCTGGTTTTGAAGATTTTGAACATCTAGATAAAGTTTGTAGAGTAAAGAAGGCTATGTATGGCCTTCATCAGGCCCCTAGAGCATCGTATGGAACAATTTCCACCTACCTGGTGGATAATGGATTCAAGAGGGGTACCATAGACCAGACATTATTTACAAAGAAGGATGGGAATCATTTTTTTCTTGTTCAGGTTTATGTAGATGATATCATCTTTGGTTCATCTAACCAAAGGATGAGTGATGAATTCTCCAAACTTATGACAGATAAGTTTAAAATGAGTGCTATGGGAGAGATGACCTTCTTTCTTGGTCTACAAGTTCAGTAGAAAGAGGATGGTATTTTCATCTCTCATGATAAGTATGTGGCTGAAATTTTGAAGAAATTTAGTTTTTCACCACATGAAAAACGAGCTAGCACTCCCATAGACAGGGAACACCCATGGGGAAAGATTGGAGAAGGTAAAGAGGTTGATGTCAGGCACTATATATGAATGATTGGATCAGTGATGTATCTTACAGCTTTAATACCTGACATTATGTTTGCAGTATGCGCATGTGCACGTTACCAAGTTACACCCAAGGAATGTCACCTTCATGCAGTTAAAAGGATCTTTAGATACCTTAGATGCTTTCCCACATTGGGATTGTGCTATCCCAGAGAGTCTCCTTTGGAGCTTATTGGCTATTCAGATAGTGATTATGGAGGTGATAATCATGATAGAAAATCCATAACTGGTGGGTGCCAATTTCTTGGGAGCATGCTTATATCTTGGCAATGCAAGAAGCAAACTATGGTAGCCAATTCAACAACTAAGGCTGAGTATGTAGCAGCTGCTACATGTTGTGGGCAAGTGCTATGGATTCAAAATTAACTTTTGGATTATGGGTACAGTTTTATGCATACTAAGATTTTTGTGGATAATAACAGTACACTCTACATTATTAAAAATCATGTACATCATTCTAAAACTAAACACATAGAAATAAGGCATCATTTTATAAGGGATTGTTTTGAAAAAGGTTTAATACATCTAGATAGAGTGGACACAGAAGATAATGTGGTTGATTCATAAACTAAACCCTTTTGATGTTGGGAGGTTCTAGTACTTGGTAACAAGTATTGGAATGATCAATCCATAAATATGTGTTTTTGAGAATATTGTATAATATGTACAGGATATGCATTGTTATTATCTCATGTAAAGGTATTAGATTTTCTACTATATTTTCTAACGCTGACAAAGGCATTTTATCCACTGGCAAGTGGATTTTGGCCGCTGACAGCAAATGTTAGTTTTTGTGGTTTTTGATCTAATCATGCGGGCATTTTTGAGCATTTTGCAATAGGATACATAGTTGCTTATGGACTTCATATATTGAAGAATTTTTATTTATGATGGTTGAAATGTTTACATTTCTATCTTGAAATAAAAATTTATCATATATATTTCTTTACAATCTGTGTAAATTCAAGGGGAGGTTTAGGAAACCTTTAGGTATTTGGGTACTTATAGAGTGCTCTTATCACAATTCTAGATTGTCTCCACTGGTGAGTAGGAGTTAAGAGTAATGAAGGCTTTTCTTTTTAAGAATTGTTGGAATTCCTAAATCTTGAGGCACTGTAGCATGCAAAGTTGATATACTGTGCATGTTGCCAAGACTTTTTGGCCTAGAATTGGGATTGGTCGGTTGGGATACTTGGTGTAAATAAAAATAGGCTTACCTAGGAAGTTACAAAGGGTTTATATGAGATTTCTTCACTCTTAAGAACTTTGGTTAGCAAGGGACACCTGAGGACAATTATGTCTATCTTGCTTATACAAGTGTGCATGATTGGACAGTGCTTGCCAAACTTCAGTCATTTTCAAAGTAAGAGTTACCTTCATTATGGTAAACCTCTTTGTTAAGGTCTTTTTATTTTATTACTTTTTGTTTTTGGCCGTTGACACATAGTGGTTCACCCGTTGACAAGCACATTTTCAAACGCTGACATAGCAAATTTACACACTGATAAAACATAGCCGTTGCCCGCTGACACTAATATTTTGACCGTTGAAGAACACTGGGCCCCACCTAGTTGTTACTTTTGCGATATTTTGGGCTGTAATTTTATGGGATTTGGTAAATTCTTTAATGGCTAAGCGATAAGTTATTATTTTTCAAGATTTTCATCATTATATTTTGAATAACTTACCTCTTATTTCACCCAATGTTGGGAATAAAATATAGCCAGTCTGCTTGAGCGTTGACAAGAGTAAAACAAGCGTTGATAGGAAGAAAACAAACGCTGACTGATCAAGCGTTGACAAGAAGAAGTCAAGCGTTGATACATTGAAGACAAGCACTGATGGAAGGATATGATCTACGCGTTTATTATGTTCTAGATTACTTCTAGTAAAGATAAGAACAACAATGTATTTTCTATATTTATCTTTACCTAGAATAGTTGATACGTAGATTATTGTACAAGGCTTCTTATGTCTATAAAAGAAGACCTTTAGGTTATTGATTAAAATAAGTTTTTCATACGTTAAACACTTTCATTGTAAGCAAGTTTGTTATCATTAATCAAGTGAAAGTTTGTTTACATCATTGTGTTCTTGTTTAAGTGTTAATTCCGCATAACACTTAGATTATCATATACATATACAAAGGTTTCTCTAAGTGTATAACTTGATCTAATCTCGTATACATAAAGCTAAATTGATCTGAGTTTGGGATCAACACCCAATAGTATCCTAGTTTCCATCCTATCAATACGACTCATACTATTTTAAACAGGGTAAATTGCTTGATTGTCTTCTATTTTCTACAAAACCTTCCATTATCACTTTCATACTTTGTAACCTTTCACAAACAGTTTTCATGGCTCCTTTATTTAAACCTACTGGTGCTACTTTGGGGTTTAGGGATCAACACAACATGATCGTCATCTTGAGGCTGATGACATACATCATCCTCAATACACAGGAATGATTGAGTATCTCTTGGCTTCTAACTTAAGGTATGCTTTGACTCATGCTCCTCTCATTTCTATCACACACATCAAGCAGTTTTGGAACACTACTAGTTCTGAAATAGTTGATGGAGTGATTACATTTTCAAGGACTGTTCATAGGACAAAATGGGTGGTTACTGAAGCACTTATTTGTCAAGCCTTACAGCTTGATGATGCTGATGGTGTGACTAGCCTTCCTCTTGATCAGTTAGAAGAAGGACTTAGAAGCTTGGGATATGAATTTCCCCTTGAGGGTAAAATTAATAAATATTCAAAACAACAATTTCCCCCAGCCTGGAAGTTCTTGGTACATGTTCTCTTGCAGTGTCTTAGTCATAAGTGTACTTCTTTCAATGAAATCAATCATTCTTTTGGTTGTATTCTTGTTTGTTTGGCCACTAGGCAAAAATATAATTTTTCTCATATGATTTTTGAGGGCATGTTGAAAAACAAGGGTAAAAAGATGACTCTTGCTTACCCTAGATTTTTACAAATGGTTTTTGAGCACCAAGGTTATTTTTGTAGGGATCATGATAATTTTTATAAGATCCCTACTAAAAAAACTAAAAAATTTCTGTCCATGAACACCAGACCTTTCAGACCCTTACCTTTGACACCTCCCATGTTGGCTGTTATTGAAGTAGCCACCAACCCTCCACCTCATCAAGAACCTGAACCTGAACCAGCATAACAACCACCTTCACCTCACCAAGACGACCCTATGAACATTGACCCTTCAGCCACTGACACTCGCGTTTCAGCCGTTGACACACCCATTTCACCCGTTGTCACCTCACCACCCCAAATACATGTTCACCAATCCACTTCCTCATCTGAACATTTTGACTTTTGCCTGGAGAAAAGACAAAGGACTGCTGGAGCCTTCTCTAGTGGTCCTAGCCATTAAGTTGAGAGAGTTTTGCTTGATGAATCCATTTTAAGGAGTCAAATCCCCATTTTGGAGGAGGGCAGTCTGCAACCATTATATATTTTAGAATTGACGGCTATCTGCATTGGCTTGCAAAAGTCCAATGTGGAACTTGTACAAAAAGTCACTGACCAAGGCCTTGAACTCAATCAATTAAGGGAGAGGATAGTTGTTTGGAAGCTGCTGGCTTAAGAAGAAGGAGAGCTATGGTTTTGTCCTCTGAAGATGATTCTTACAAAGGGGAGGATGAACCTACTGAGCCATTTAATGTGAGTGATAAGGGGTCCCATGAAGGTTCGTATGGGACTAAGGAGATAGTTGAAGCATTGACAGGGATGAAGGAACAAGCTACTCCCTTTTTGATCACTCCTTTGAAGCAGTCTTTTACTGAGATGATGTTACAAGCTAGTGGACTATCAGCCGCTGAGAAAGGCAATTTGAATGCTGACACGCCTATTTCAGACGCTGACAGGATTCCAAGTATGACTGGTGTATCCCAACCACCACTCATGATTCAGGAGCCTTCCACTCAGGTACAATATTCTACTTTGCCCTCTATTGATCCTATGGATAAGGGTAAAGCTGTGTTAGTAGTAGAAGATGTTCCTAAAGATGCATCCCAGACAAAGTTTTTGATGAAATGCTTGCTCATCAACTACAAGAGCAAGAAAAGAAGGGGTTTAAGAAAGGTAGTATTGAAGCACATATTCTCTCATCAGAATCTGAAGGTGATGAGAAGGATGAATTTGGTGATGAAGAAGAAGAGAGTGATCATGGGTCTAATATTTTAGAAGAAGATCCAGAAAGATTAGAATATGGTGATAATGATGAGCTAGCTAAGGAAAAGCTCAAACAGATGAAAATGCAGGTTGATTTTGATATGCCTGAGGTAGTTTCCATGTATTTCAAATGGGAAGAGAAGGTCACAGAAAATCCAGACATGAATTTGTTAGAAAAGATTTGGGGTTTGGAGATTCTGTTGAGAGTTCAAAGTGACTGCAAGATCATTTTGAAGCATAGGGCAAATAAGGTACTTTATGAGAGAAAAAAGGACAGAAGAGAGCTTTATTACATGCTTCTTAGGTGGCATCAAACATGATGGACTTATGCTAAATTGAAGAAGCTTTCTTTTGAACAATTGGAGTACTTTACATTTCCTATTTGGGAATGTATTTGTGAGGATAATATAATTAGGATGCTTTTTGTGGAAAGACAGGAAGAAATTGAGGAAGCTATGCGGATTGAAAAGGCTTCTATTGTACCAAAACCAAAGAAGAAGGGATTCAAGCTTAAATTCCCAAATCTTGATCAGTTGAATCCACACGAAGTTGTTTTGAAGAGAAACATGGTGCTTTCTCCTTTAGAAGCATCTGATATGACTATTGTTGTGCCTCTTGATTTTAAGTATCCAATTATTAAGTATGAGGAGGATTCTATTGGTTTTCGGATGATTACCAGGGCTGGAGGAAAGGTACATACTTTTACTTCATTTATTTATTTGTTTGCCAGCCTGGATAGAGAAGATGTATAAACTCTTTGGAGTTTGCTGAAGGAGAAGTATGAGGCAGAAGCTCCTTCCTCCTTAAATGGAATAAAAATTTGGACAACATTTAGTAGGATGTTTACCCATGATGTTGCTGATCCAGTTTGGTTAAATCTAGATGATTTGAGTAGCTTGAAGTGGCATTTGTATTCAGCTGCTGGTGTGTTTTATCTTTGTACCACAAAATTTGTAGAATTCTTGTTGATAGATGTGAAGAATCCACTATCACAAGATTTATTGAAGAAGTTGATCACCACCAGGCTTGAAGTTGACTACACCAGTGATGTTAGCATGGACTTTATGAGATTCATATATTCTCAGATTCAGGAGTAGGTTTTATTTGTAAGAATCCTCTTGTATTTTGTTTTTATTCAGAAACTTGAAAATGAGTATAAGTATCAAGTTTAGGGGAGGATTGTTGGGAATAAAATTAGCTACATCACTATGCCGCTGACAAAGGGATTTCAACCGTTGACAAGAGTAAATCAAGCGTTGTCAGAATGAGCACTGACAAGAGATATTCAAGCGCTGACAAGAGAAGTCCCAGCTACAACAAAATACTTAGTCAACACGTTTTGATATGTTAGGAAGATATGTATTGTATCTTGTATTTTCTATGTTTATCTTATTATATCTTCTAGAATAGTTGACAAGTTTGCTTATTGTACAAGACCCCTTATGTTATAAAAGGAGGTCTTAGGGTTTATGTTTGATATGCATTTTTTATACACTTTCATTGTACGCAAAGTTTAATCAATCGAAGTGAAAGTTTGGTTTATATTGTGTTTAACATTGTTCTTTGTTCTAAGTGTTAAATTCCGCATAACACTTAGATTGTTGTTAACACAAAGTTTCTCTACGTGTTAAACTTGATTTAATCTCGTTAACACAAAGCTAATCGATCTAAGTTTGGGATCAACATGCATCAATCTATTTCTCTCACTATCATCTTTATTTGCGGATTCACCACTCATTCTATCTATATTTTTCTACCCTTTGTTTTGTAGGTTTTCATAATTCATGTATTCCCAGGTTCTCTCATTTAGGGGGAGTATTAACCAAGGGGGAAATCATTTTCTATCTAGATTCTAAATTTAAAGTTCTCTAAATTCAAAATCTCTCTTTAAAATGATTCTTCTTTCATACTCACCTTTTTGTTTCGACAAAAGGGGAGAAGAGTGTAAACGAAGACGGTAATCGGTAACTTTTACACTTTACTATCTATTACGTTTACATTGTTTGTCATCATCAAAAAAGGGGAGATTGATAGTGCAAATACTACGATATTTAATCTATGCATCCTTGTTGGTTTTGTTGATGACAAACATGTACATATAACGTAAAATGTACAAGTTACTCGTAATCATATTTCATGTATACTTACACGTTTCTATCTTTGTAAAAATAAAGATAGATATTTTGTACATCATTAAGTAACATGCCTTGCAAAACCTAGACAAATCCTTAAAGAAAATCTGATAATTAATATGGTTTTAGGAGTTGACTTAAACAAATATTTGCAAAAATAAATGTTGATTTTCAGTCAGACCGACAGAACCCGTCGGGCCCCTTGGTGAAGGGTCCGTCGGGGTCCGTGGGTACTTGGACTTTGGCTATAAATAGAGACCACATGCTCACTCATTTTTCTATCATATTCTTCTCTCAATATCTGATCCTCTATCAGATCTTTCCTCTCTCTAACATGTAGATCTTAGATCTATAATTGTTCTTCTTCTTTTTTAGTGTTTCTCTTTGTAGATATGGAGATCACTCAAGGTGTAAACAAGATCAAGAAGTTCAAGCACAAGACATACATCAAGTCATTGTGTCACCTCTATCTAGACTAGTTTCTTTGTACTTGTTAACTCATGGTATTATGTACAAGATATATTATCTTGACATATCGTGATCTTCTCAACCGAGATCCATGACTTATCATCATTAATATATACATCTTAAGGAGCATAAAGGCTAAAGGCTAATTACGTGTTGACATTGTGTATAGATTCATATTTCTCTTTTATGATATCTATGATCTTGATGGTTCATGAATCGACTTGATCATGATTACTTATATGTCAAGACATGTTCTCTAAGATGTAATCCATGATCTAGGCAAGATAATATCATAGATTCATCTCTCTGTCTCTCTATCTATCACAAACTTCATGTGTGGTGTGTCGGTTCTTGTGTAAACTTGTTCTATGGAATAGTACCTACAAATTTTGTAAGGTTAGAAGTTGTGTTGGTTCTACATGTGTGTAAGAACCCGGTATTAGTCCTATCCAATGTGTAAGGACCCAGTATGTAGCTTAGTACCAGATAGGTGTAAGCGATGTAGAAGGGACTTGTACCCATGTGAAAGAACACGACATCATAGCTTAGTTGTCGGAAAGATTGCAAGCTAAGTGTAAAGGGTTCTCCACCGTTGTACATGATATTCTTGATTAGTGAAGTTGAACTCTCGAGTAGGTGACTCGGGGAGTGGATGTAGGGCAAGGAAGGTGTCCTTGTAACCGAACCACTATAAATCATTGGGTCGGTTTGCATTTACTTTCCTTTATTGCTTTATCTTATTACTTTCATTGCTTGTGTGTGTTGTGATCTCTCAATGTGCTACTTGACTCATATAGTCTTTGACTATAAACAAACGCCTCTCATACTATGTCTTGATAAATGGATATCTGATACAAAATTTTTAAATAAAACTATTCAACCCCCTTCTAGTTTTCTACATATCCAATATCAAGAACACATGATCCATGGTAAACTAGCACGATTCCTATGGATCTATCATATAACAATTAATAATAAAATAAATAAGACTAATTAACAATTAAATAACATATTTATCAATACAAATAACATACAACTTAAGGTTGGTCTATTTTATTTTATTAACCCTAATTAGGGTTTATGAGAACCTAATCATCAAATAAAATAGTTATACAACATCGTATTAAGTTTACACAATTTTAAATCTTTTGTTTTCTAATGTAATTAAAAGCTATACGAACGGCTCGTGATGCCACTGTTGGAATTTATATAAACCCTTAACCATATTAACACGTTAATAATCACGAGTACGCAGCAGAATAATAAGATCACGTATAGACAAGTAATTAACATACGATAAAGAATAACGTACTTATTAGCAATGGATTAAATCACCTTTATCAAATAACCAATATAAACGAAAACTCAATTAAAGATCAAAGTATGATCTCTATAAGTATACACACACAGTACGTTTAACAAGCAATAAGTATGCCAATACAAAAGTGTTAAACAACCAATAAACCAATACTCTTAAATCAATCAACAACTAGACTCCTTGGTTTCTTTACTTTCGTCGACCACCAAAAACCAAACAACCCTTTGGGGTTTGTCGACCAATCGGACCAAAAGAAGGAGGAGGAGAGAAAAGTGATTTAGGTATTACAAGTGAATAATGAGGAATCCAATACCTCCATATATACTTGTAATAACTTGGTGACCAAGCAACCAAGCCCAAAAGCCTCATCGGTTTTTTTTCTTTTTTCCTTACTTTCCATTCTTGGTTTATTTGTTTAACTATAATTAATATTTAATACAATATTAATTATATATTGCTTAACGATTTACGCGTGCGTCTCCTTAGGCTCGAGACGACTTCCGAACATATATTATTTCATGTACATATTCTTTTATTTTAATCATGATTGGTTACATTCTTTATTGAACAAGTGTTTAATAGTTAATTGTATGCCGTTAAAAACACCTTTTTAATAAGTGTTTAATCATTGATTCAGTAGGCTATTTGTATTAATCCTGAACTCAACAGACCTTTTGTTTAATATCCTAAATTTTTTTATGAGTATCATATATGATAATACGTTATCAGATATGATACTCATTAAAAAATACTCCTTTTATTTTCTGAACAAGTGTTTAATCATGAATCCAGCAGACTCCTTGTTTTAATCATGAATTCAACAAACCCTTTGTTTAATTTGTCAAAAACATTTTAGTATAATATATGACAGAATTTAAGAGTTACATGTATTATCATATATGATACTAAAAAAGGTAAAGAAAATACTATGCTTATGGAATATGATAAAACTTTAAAAAAATAACCATATTATTCAAAGCTTACATCTAAAAGATGTTTTGCCATTTTCATATTCAACAAAAATGATAATAATTTAGTAGCATTACAAAGTTAAACCAGTACATCACCATACACAAACTAAGAGATAAACTACTCGATGTTAGATTTCATCCATCAACATTTTTGTTGCAAACTTGGCGCTCGTCTTTATTTTTATGCACATGATCTTGTTATTTCAGTCAGGAATCGGACGTTTCACTTCTTGGTCTTGAGATGATCGAGTTCTTCAAAATGCATCGAAAACAACTTTCACTACACAAATAAAAAGAGTTGATTTTAGTTTCAACCAGATTATCATATATGATATATTACAGAAGTTGAATTTTAATTAGATTATCATATATGATAATATACACATAACTAACTTTTAATTACCCACCAGAAGATCACAGACTTGCTTGTATTTATTTTCAATCATATTATCATATTATCATATATGATACATTTGTTCAAGGTAGTCAGTCGTTTCAACATAACTCTCCTAATAAGCTTATTCACATAACTCACCTTATACTTATCCTAAAGCTTCAACAAACTCTGTTTGTATGCTTATTTATATACTTCTGTTCTAATTCATATAACTATCCTAATAAGCGTACTCACATTAAGGTTAATTATAACACATCAAATAAGCCAACACATCTATAATCACATCAAAATAAGTTGAGAAAGAATAAATTGATAAGCTAAAAAGAGCTATCTTCTTATTCTATCAAATCTAAACTCGTGTATAAATTCACGTCATATAAGCTAAAAAGGTAAACTTATTTACATCAAATAAGCTAAAAAAAGATATAGATCATGATGATATCACTTGATGTTAATGAATTGTAGAAGGAGATGATTGCATTACAAAGAAAATGATGAGATAATAGATCGGGGATCGATCGAAATCGTGTTTTTAGATTGTGAATGATGAATCGAATATGTGTTTGTGTGTGTTTTTGTGTATAGATGGATCTGACGAAGAAAAGACGGGATGAGAGGGATTTCGGAGGTGGGGTGGGTGGGTTGAAATGACCAATATGCCTCTCCGACATTTTTTAATTAAAAACGGGGGGGGGGGGGGGGGGGGTTAATCTTATCTTTTTGGATGGATGGTTAGGATGTGTCCCCATATCCAAAGAAATACATGTATCCATTATAATCCTCCTCAAAGCATAACATGTGATATGTGTCCCCTTAGAAAAAGACAATTGATAACAACAAATTGAAATAAAAACTGTATTAGCACTTACATGACCACCATAATAGGTTGTAGCCCAATGAGGTCGAGGTGACACACTATACAACTTCTTACAATAGTCGTTGTTCTGGTGTTGATCGTAAGGTGACCTTGGCAACATCTCGCTACGAATCTATATTTACAATACGAGATAATATAGAAAAATATTGCTAAAAAATGTGAAGTATAAACACTTAATAAAGGGCTTATGTCTCAGTGCAAGATATATGATTGTCTTTAAATAAAATACAAATTTACTTACTTGCCACCCTCATCCGATGGACGTTTCACTAGCTGTTTGTGTCAAGTTCTGGCAAGATGAAGGAGGACTATACGCACTAATTTCCGCAATAATTCAATCAAGAATATTATTAGCGGCTTTGCTTGCTCTAGCGATACTATTGTAAATTTGGGTTGTTGGATACGTTATGGAGAATTATACTGAGATGCATACATGTTGTTTATGTAGTCCTTGAACACAAAAAATTCTTTAATAACCTTCACAAATAAATAAAACTAGTTTCAGTATACAACCAAAAACAAACAACTCATTACTTATGAGCAAAAATTGAATTTTTTCGTTAGGCGAGAACATGGTTAAGCGTGAGAATAGGAGTGGCTAGCTTTGGAGGCTTATGATTGCATTTGTAGGAACCCCCTTTCCTCTTAGCCTTTATTTTATGTTTGAATAAGTGATACATTGTGGACACCTATATGTTGATGTATGTATTTGTATGTCTTAGGTAAGGGGTAGACCTGTTACCTACTTACCTAGACGACTGTATTATTTGTGATATTGTCATGACATTGTGTCACCCATTTATGAAATTTCCATTTCATTTAGTTATCTCTATAGACACGCTATTGTTGTGATGATATCCATACATCGCGCCCCATATTCCGCCATGGTGGGGTATGACAGAATGGTATCATAGCCTGGTTATAGAGAATTAGGTTGCCTAGTTTAGTTGCCTAGTCTATAGCCTAGGGTCCCTGCATATAGGCGTCATAGGATTATGTGTTTTTATATTAATCAAAGCTTTCTGGATGTTATTTTATTTGTGATGTTTTGTTGAGTTTTGACTAGCATGGATTGAACCATAGTCGTCCATACTTAACTGCGTGTTATTTCTTCTCGGGTTTTGACTAGTGCATGTTAAACCATAGTCGTCCACACTGGTCATTGTTGTATTTTGCTTATATTGTACATTATAGTACATAATTTGGTAAATGGTAGTTTCCGTCTTTTGTGTTAATTTACAATAATTGTTGGGGTATTTTTGTGTACCTGATGTATAGTATTTTTCTTTTGATGTTTAAGTCATGTTCGTAAGAATCATGTGGTGATTTGAGTTACTAGGAGTAGGTGGATAGGAAGGATTTTAAATTGTTTCCACTCTTATGGGCAACATGACTTATAATTGATTATGATGTTGTTTTGGAGTTTTTCTATGCTGTTTTAGCTAGACTATGGATTTATGTATTCCAAAAGTTTAACAATGTTATTTTAATAGACAGAGTTTTGATCTTATTTATGTGTTTATGTGCTTATGTGAGGTAGGTGGATTTATGTGATATGTGTTGCATTGATTCTTACAAGTGTCATCATAGGAGGGAGTGCATTGGGGAAAGGGTAATTGTATAAGTATGGTGGCCAACATAGTTATACAAGTACCACAACTTCAATGGGTTCTCAAGTATGATTGCATGAAAAAGGTTAGTACATGCTTGTATATGATGAGATGTGGATTTTGGGTATATGTATATTATGGGGGTTTATGTAAGGGTTGCCTACGATATGGCTATTTTGAGTGTGTTATATATTTTAGGTTATAGTCATGTTGGGTGATTATGGGGTCACACGATATGGACTGGTTTTAGTGATGGGTTTAATGCCTTGTTGTAAGATGGTGGTTACTAATAAGTGTGTAAACACTTATCCTTTTGCCACTAAAATCAAGGAAAAACAAGACCTAATCATGTGTTTAGTATCGTAAAAGTCGGAATTACACGTGGTTTTGTGTGAAATAGGTACAAAAGATCAAAAGGAAAGAAAACACGGGATTTCACGGCCAGATGTTGAAGAAAAGTCCAAAAAAGAGACGAAGACAAAGTCAAAGAACCAAAAGAGTGCCAAAGATCACGAAAACCGGCAAATTCGACACGAGAATGAAGAAAAGATCAACAAAGCCAATTTCAAGATCGATTTTAGCGGATTTAATCATTTATGAAGTATTTGGGCCTTGTGGGTCCCACATTTGGGTATTGGGCCCAAAAGCCCATTAGTGGATTTAAAGTAATTACTTGATGATCAAAAGCCCATTAAGGCCCAAAATTGCATAACAATTGGAAGGATGGGAGGAAAATTCGTTTCTTGGCCCAAGTTATCCCAAGCCCAAAGTTTAAATTAAAGGGACATAAGGAGTTGTATTGGGCCAAGCCCATTTAACCAAATGTTGGGACGGTGAAAGTAACTCCTATTTTGGTCAACCCTCAAATACGTTTACCCACCTTACTCACACACGTATATTAATTTTACCCACCCCACACACACGTTTAATGAACACATTTACCACCCACTCTCTCATTTGTTTTGATACAAACAGGATAAACCACTCACTCACCTTTCATCTCACTCTCTCAAACTAATAACCAGCCACCCCTTTCACCTTTTTACCCTAACCCTAAAATCACTTTTGGGGATTTTTGATTCAAAGCGCGTGATAATACACGCTCCCTAATTAAAGCACCCCCTTAATCGGAGCTGCACAATGGGTGGTCCTCTCCTGACGTGGCTCCTATCCTTATTTTGATTGGTTCTCACACCTCACCACAACCCCTCCATCCAATCATCTACCTCCACATCAGTAATCAACAAACACAACAAACACAAAATTGCCACAAGGGCAATCCGTGTGATGAGAGGTGTATTTCCAGCCGTAGATCAAGAGAATGAAGAGAGAAGAAGAAAAGAGCGGCTGAGATTTATCTACTTGCTCACCAATCTTCATGAAGAAGCCTTGGGGGTTGGCTATAAATACCCCCATATAATATGTAATTGGGTGTGCCATTTATTTTTATTTTGTTAATTTTATTTCTGCAAAAATAGATTTTAGGTTTATTGTAATTTACTTTTAAAAGTATTGTAATCAGTTTCTAGTATTAATAAAATTTTATTTAGTTTAAATCTTGTCTCTTTAATTATTTAAATTTTTTATTGTAATTTATCTTTATTCTGTTTTTGATTAATAAATATTGAAAATAAAAAGTGGTTAATAAACTTCCCCCACTGGGAAGTTTTATAAAAGAGGTTCGAATAAGATTATTGGTTCGATTGGGCTTATGTTCATGGTTCGAATGATGATGATGATGATGATTGGGTAAAGGCGGTGTTCGACTCGGTTCATAAGGGTGTTCATCGCCTTCCTTCGTCTCAAAGGTTATCATCAACAGGTTCTCCATCCTTTTTTTTATTTTGATGTTAATTTTAGATTGAATTAAATGTTTGTTTAAGTTTCTAACTAATAAGTTTTGTTTAAGTTATATTACTGTTTGGATTTGAGCTTGTTTAGATCTGCTAGTGTTTGATTTGTTTGAGTTTGAGTTTTAGTAGCTGATAAGATTTGTGTTTGTGCTTGAATATTTGCTTATCTAGTTGCGTTCTGTTTGGATTAGTAGTATTATTTGCTTTTTGACTAGTTAAGTCTATTTTGCTTATTAAGTTTGATTAGCTTATTTGATTTAGTTAAGATTAGATCTGCTTGTTAGGACTTTTTAGTTTATTGGATTTTGTTGAAGTTACTGATTTGATTGTTTTAAGTTTTTAGTCTATTTGCTTATTTAGTTTTCTTTTTAAACTGCTTATTTAGACTTGTTTTCAAGTGTTAGCTTATCTCTTTTTAATATGTTCTAATATTATATGCTTATTCGATTTCCTTGATATTGGAACTTATTTGCTTATTGTTAGTTTAAGACTATTTGGCTTATTATCTTTTCAGTTTTATGTGCTTATTGTATTTTGTGCTTATTTGGTTTTATTAATTGCTGATATTTGTTGCTTAAAAGCAACAGATCCATTTGATTTGTTTGTTTCGCAAATTCCAAAAATAAAAAAATATTAACAAAATTCGTCCTTCCTAGGACTCAACCTTGTGACCTGCCGTACAACAACCCTATGTGATAACCATTTATTCTAGTTCGTCTTTTGATTTTATTTCCAGCCTATTTAATTAATATAGGATTTTTGTTAGCTGGCAGTTTTGATTAAACATTTTAAATACAAGTTTTAATTAGATTTAATTAAAAGTTTTTAATTATTTACTTTTATAAAGTTTAAAAAAATAAAAAAATAAAAATATTTTAATTACTTTTATAAATGTAAATTTATTTTTTTAAAATTAGTTTTCAATTAATTTAGTTTTATTTAAAAATAGTTTAAAGTAGATTTCATTTAAATTCAAAATAGTTTTCAGATTAGTTTGATTAATTTTGTTTAGTTTCAAATTAGTTTTTATTTAAATTAGTTTATGATTTATAAATAGTTTTGATTAAAATTTGAAAAAGTAGTTTTTATTAGATATTTCCTTTTTAATTAGATTAAATAGTTTTTAACTAAATAGTTTTTAGTTTTAAAATACCAAAAAGAAGTTTATTCACCAAGAACAATTAATCCACGTCAAATTTGATATCAATTCGAGTGAGTCGAGGAAAACGAACTTAATTGTAATACATAAAAACCCTACATTAAATTGGCGCCGCTGTCGCTTCGCTCGTTACGATTGACGATTTCGTGAGACGATTTGGATTTTGGGATCCGTTCAATTTTGAACGTTATTTTTCTTGTTAAAAAATCAAAAACACAAAAAATCAAAATCTTACAAATACAAAAAAATGAAAAAATCACAAAAGCAAACTCTTTCCTAAGATTTGCAACAAAAAAATAAAAAAATCCAAAAGTAATACTTTGCCTAAAATATTACACCAAAAATATTACGTATTATTGTTATTTTTCTTATTTCGATTTCTTTCGATTTTTAGTGTGAATATATATTTTTCTAAAAAATACAAAAAGATTTTTCTTTTACTATATTATATTACGTAGCACAATTAATTTACCTACTTTTCAAATAAGACCTTAGTTGGATTTCATCACCTAACTATTGTATTCGAATCCTAAACGAGAAAAAAGGGCAAAATAGATAAATACTAGTAAGAAGTTTGAACTCGATATATACAAACTATAAGGTGGGTATAAGGCGACGCGCTATAAAAGGCCGTCTAAGGAAAAAGGTTTTTAAGTGCTTTGTGCCACCTCGTTTCCCCGCTTGCTTGTGCGTATATTGAGAGGGACGACCGATTATTGGTTTGCCAACTCAAGTAGTATTAAGTATATATTTTTTTTAGCTTTTTCATATTTAACCTCGAGAGGAATAATCCCTTTTCTCTCAAAGTCGACCGAGGTTTCCTACCTCATTCCTAAAGTTTTAATTGTATGCGCACTCGCGCGCGTACATACATACTGATTGGTGTACCAAATACTTCTAATTCTTCCAAAAAGAAGAAGAAGAAAAACAAAAAGACCGTCAATCAAGCCGATCCTGAGAATCAAGCTTTGAACAACACGATGGCAATGGATAATCGACCAATGATTGAGATTCTCCAATCTCACGTTGAAGGAAACGATGACGTGATTGTGGTGCCGGATATTGGAGCGAATAATTTTGAACTTAAAATGGGTTTTATTCAAATGGTTTCCGCTACACCATTTTTAGGCCGTACTAATGATGACCCACACGCTCATATCAAACGTTTCATACAATTGGCAAACACCGTCAAATACAATGGGGTGCCACAAGAGGCCATTCGTTTACAACTCTTTCCTTTTTCCCTCGAGGGACAAGCCCGGATTTGGCTTGATAAGGAACCACCCCAAAGTATTACCACATGGATTGACTTAGAGACCAAGTTCATTAACTACTTTTTCCCACCATCACGGACCACCGCTTTAAGGAATGACATCATTACCTTTGAACAAAAATATAGGGAAACGTTTAGTGAGTCTTGGGACCGTTTTAAGGAGCTTTTACGAAAATGTCCACAACATGGTTTTACAAAAGAGCATCAAATCTATACGTTTTACAATGGTTTAACTCTTAATGACCAAGACTCACTTAATAGTGCCGTGGGGGGTAATATTCTTGTGAAATCCATGAATGAGGCTTGGGTAATAATTGAAAACAAGGCAAAAGTTCAAACCAAGAGTGTATGGACTACAATAGCTAGTGCTAGTGATAATGAGGTGACTAATCAAATTAAGGAGCTTACTTCAATTGTGAAACACCTTGTTTTAAGAGATAACCCTCCCACTACACATGTCAATGCATTGAAAGAAACTTGTGAAACGTGTGAGACTTGTGGTGGACCACATTCATACTATAATTGTGACAAGGTTTACAATAATCAACAAGAAGTTTATGCTTATAACAACAATGAAAATGAGCGGCTTCATTTCAAACCAGATGTTGATGTTAACCATTTATCTTACAAGTCTAATAACTATTTGGCTCCCCCGGGTTTTGTAGCTCCACAAAGACCACCCCCACCCGCCCAAAATAGGAACCAAGGTCCTCAACGGGGTAATTTTCAAGGAAATTCTAATCAACGGGGTTTTAATCGATATCAAGGGAATTTTCAAGGGCAAAACCAAGGGTTCAATAATCAAAATCAAGGATTTAATAAGCAAGGTTTTCAAAATCAAGGTTTTAATCAAGGTTATAATCAATATCAAAACCAAGGTTTTCCTAATCAAGGGTTTAACAATCAAGGGTATAATCAAATGAACATGCATAATCCTCAAATGGACTTGGTTCTACAAAAATTATCCGAACATGAGCGAACCATGAAAGAGATGCAAGAATATAATAGACAAATGCAAGAATCGACCGATAAGAAATTTTTGACAACGATTCAAACCCTTCCTCCCCAAGGTGCCCTCCCTTCGAACAACGTGACCAATCCTAGGGCTAACGTTAATGCCATCACTACTAGGAGCGGTAAGACCACCGTTGAACCTTCTTATTCCCCACCTAACCAAGGACCCGAGATTCCTTCTTCTTCTACCCACCCTTCTTCTCCTTCTACTTGTGACATACCACCCGTTATGCCTTCGTCTACACCTTATGTTCCACCTATACCTAGATCTTATACCACACCTTCGGTTCCCAAACCGGTTCCTTCACCTTCCATTTCTACCCCTCCTCCACCCAAGGATGTTAGTGAGCAATCCACTCGAAAGCCTTCATCTCAACCCAATATACCTTATCCCTCAAGGTTGCGGAAAGAGAAATTGAAGAATAAGGATGATATTCAAGTTTTGAACTTCCTAAAAATGTTCAAACAATTGAATTTAAATATCACCTTTGTCGAGGCTCTCGCTTACATGCCTAAGTACACTAAGATGTTTAAGGACCTTTTAAGTGATAAGGAAAAGTTGCTCGATATTGCCAATACCCAATTGAATGAGAACTGTTCCGCGGTTTTTTTTGAGAAAATTACCGGTTAAGTTAGGAGATCCCAGTCGATTCCTTATTCCTTGCAATTTTCCGGGTGTTGAGAATTGTATGGCCTTGGCGGATCTCGGAGCGAGTATCAGTCTTATGCCATTGTCCGCGTGGAAACAATTATCTTTACCCGAGCTAGTCCCCACTCGTATGACCTTGGAATTAGCTAACCGTACGGTTGCTTATCCGGTGGGGATAGTCGAGGATGTTTTTGTAGGAGTCGACAAATTCACTTTTCCCGCCTATTTCGTTGTAGTCGACTATGAGATGGATCCCCGTGTTCCCTTAATTGTGGGACGACCCTTCTTGAGAACCGGTCGTACATTGATTGATGTAGCCGCGGGTGAGCTTATCATGAGGGTCGGGGATGATAAAATCATCTTTAACATGGGTAAACTTTCCAAACTTCCCGATGAGCCCGAATTAGTGAATTACATCGATGTGCTCGATGAAGCATGTGAAGAACATTTTTACGAGGCTCGTAAGAGCGGGATTTCTCATTTACCTCATGTTGAGACCGTAGCTTCTATTGCTCCTTCATTGACTCCATTTGGAGAAAGTGATTTTCTTTTACAAGAATTTGAAGCAAGTTTAGGGGATGTGGATTTAAAATATGACGATTCTCCCACCGATTGGGAAGAAGAAATTCGTACCATTGAGAGACTTCTCAATGAGGACCATATTTCTCCACCTACTCCTAAGGAAGTTACAAACGATGATCCAAATTTAACTAAGCCTTCCATCGACAATCCACCGGATTTAGAACTTAAGGATTTACCGTCTCATTTATAGTACGTTTTCTTAGAGGAGGATAATAAGTTACCCGTCATTATTGCTAAGGACTTAAAAGAAGATGAAAAATCTCGACTTATCGATGTGCTTATAAATCATAAGAAAGCAATTGCTTGGAAAATCTCCGACATCCGCGGAATTGATCCTAATTTTTGCACTCATAAAATTCTCATGGAAGATGACTTTAAACCCCAATCCAAAATAAAAGAAGGGTCAGTCCAAAAATTCATGAAGTCATTAAGAAAGAAGTTATCAAACTTCTAGATGTCGGAATGATTTACCCTATCTCGGATTCGCCATGGGTTAGTCCCGTCCATTGTGTGCCTAAGAAAGGCAGAATCACCGTTGTTCCCAATGAAAACAACGAGTTGATTCCTACTCGACTCGTAACGGGTTGGCGAGTTTGCATAGACTATCGTAAGCTCAATGATGCCACTCGTAAGGATCATTTTCCTCTTCCTTTCATGGATCAAATTCTCGAGCGTTTAGCGGGTAATGATTACTATTGCTTCTTAGATGGTTTTTCCGGATATTTTCAAATCCCTATCGATCCAAAAGACCAAGAGAAAACCACATTCACTTGTCCTTATGGAACATTTGCTTACAAAAGAATGCCTTTCGGCTTATGCAATGCTCCGGGGACTTTCCAAAGGTGTATGATGGCAATATTTAATGACATGGTTGAAGAAACTATGGAAGTCTTTATGGACGATTTCTCGGTCTATGGTGATTCTTTCTCTTCTTGCCTTGCTAATTTAGAACGTATGCTTATACGGTGTGAATACACTCGTCTCGTTCTTAATTGGGAAAAATGCCATTTCATGGTAAAAGAAGGCATCGTCCTCGGTCACAAAATTTCCAAATCCGGTATCGAAGTCGACCGTGCTAAAGTTGACGTCATTGCTAAGTTACCTCCACCTACCACCGTCAAAGGAGTTAGAAGTTTTTTAGGCCATGCGGGATTTTATCGACGTTTCATCCAATATTTCTCCAAAATAGCTCGTCCTATGACTCATCTCTTAGAGAAAGATGCTCCTTTCATCTTTTCTCAAGATTGTCTCGACTCTTTCAAACTTCTTAAAGGTAAATTAACTAAGGCACCGGTCTTAGTCTCTCCAAATTGGGAGTTACCTTTCGAGCTCATGTGCGATGCTGGTGATTTCGCGGTAGGAGCGGTTTTAGGTCAACAAGTTTATAAACATTTCCAACCCATTCATTATGCTAGTAAGACAATGACGGGGGCTCAATTGCATTATACCACTACCGAAAAAGAGCTTTTAGCCGTAGTGTATGCTTTTGAGAAATTCTGCCCCTATCTTGTGCTTTCCACCACCATCGTTTACACCGATCATTCCGCCTTGAAATACTTGTTGACCAAGCAAGATGCTAAACCGAGACTCCTTCGTTGGGTTTTGCTCCTACAAGAATTTAAAATCGAAATTCGTGATAAAAAGGGAGCGGAAAACCTAGCCGCGAATCATCTTAGTAGACTTGAGGATCCTTATCAAGGGGAACTTCCAAATCAAGAGATTAATGAATCTTTTCCCCTTGAGACCTTAATGTCTATAAATTCCAATCTTGATGATACCCCATGGTTTGCGGACATTGCAAACTATTTGGCGGGAGGTGTTCTTATCAAAGGGTTATCGTCCCAACAAAAGAAAAAATATTCTTCAAGGACGTAAAAACGTACTATTGGGACGACCCTTATCTTTTCAAGAAATGTGCGGACTTAATCATTCGTAGATGTGTTGATGGGCCGACAACTTTACAAATCCTTGAAGCTTGCCACAAAGGACCCACCGGTGGTCACTTTGGTCCTAATTACACCGCTAAAAAAGTTTTCGACTCCGGATTCTATTGGCCCACCATTTATCATGACGCTCATGAAATGGTTAAGCATTGTGATGCTTGCCAAAGACAAGGTAAGATCACACATAAAGATGAGATGCCTCAAAATTTCATACAAGAATGTGAAATCTTTGACGTATGGGGCATCGACTTTATGGGGCCATTTCCATCATCCAAAGGTAACAAGTACATCCTCGTAGCCGTTGACTACGTATCAAAATGGGTTGAAGCAAAGGCTTTACCTACTAACGATGCGAGGGTGGTTGTTAACTTCTTGAAACAATTGTTTGCTCGATTCGGTGTGCCTCGTGCTATTATTAGTGATCGCGAGACTCATTTTTGCAGTGATCAATTCGCACGAGTCATGGCTAAGTATGGTGTTAATCACCGACTTTACACCGCGTATCATCCACAAACTAATGGTCAAGCCGAGGTTTCCAACCGTGGTCTTAAGCGAATCTTAGAGCGAACCGTGGGAGAGCATCGTGCCTCATGGGCCGATAAATTAGATGATGCTTTGTGGGCTTTCCGTACCGCTTATAAGACACCTATAGGTTGTACTCCTTATCGCCTTGTGTATGGAAAGGCGTGCCACCTCCCCATTGAGTTGGAGCATAAGGCTTATTGGGCCTTGAAATGGGCTAATTTTGACATAAACAAAGCCGGTGATCATAGGAAAATCTAACTTAATGAACTCAATGAACTTAGGAATGAGGCTTATGAAAATTCATTAATCTAAAAGGAGAAGACTAAGCTCATTCATGATTCCAAGATTAAGAACCGAGAGTTCCATGTTGGTAATCAAGTTTTACTCTTTAACTCTCGGTTGAAAATCTTTTCGAGTAAACTTAAGAGCCGTTGGTCCGGTCCATTCACCGTGGCCCAAATCTTCCCTGATGGCACCATTGAGTTATCCCAACCAAATGGGCCCAACTTTAAGGTGAATGGCCAACAGGTTAAGTTGTACTTTGGAGAGGACATCTCTCACGAGATGATTCCAACCCTCTCCACATTTCCCTTGAATTAATTTGGTAAATCGAGTCGAGCTAGAGACTCGTGATAAATAAATCAAGCATCGTTTAACTAGGTTATATTTTTACCTTTACCATCCTTTCCACCTTTTTTCACCTTCACCCATTTCCACCAATAAGTGTAGGGGGGAGCCAAGTAGGTTATTTGTGTGTTGTGATGTTGTGCAGGGACATGTGCTTCAATGTTCTACTTTTGGTGCTTTTGACGCGACTCGTGATCCCGTGTTTCCCGTGTACCCGGTCTCTTCGATAATTTTTTGCTATTGTGGTTCATACTTGTATATAAATAAAATGAATTAATGTAATCACTTTAGTTGTCTCTTCTTTAGCTCGATTTAAACAACGTACTCAATGTCCTAAGTGTAGAGGAGTTTATTCTCCCACATACTTAAATATTGAGGGCAATGTTTATATTAAGTGTAAGGGGGACTTCTATCGAATTTTAGTGGAATTTTCCATGAATTTGACCCCATTTAACCAGAAAATTAAAAATTTATCAACATTTTTCAAATTTTTGATCTATTTTGGCCTAGTAGTATTTTCATTTATTTTCTTTCCTTTTATCATCGCATCGTATTTATATTTTCCATTTCAAGAATAAAGTCAAAAATAAATAAATGAATAAAATGGTTTTAACAAGTTTAGATATCTTTGATATATTAGGCCCGTCGTGAATATTTTGACTCAACCCGAGTTTACTTATCCAAGTTTACTCTAGCTAGTATCCTTAACCATATGGACCTTAATTGGTTTATTAGGCTAAGCATCCACGAGTCTCATTCCTTGAGATTTTAAATTGTGGAGAACGAGAAATGATAGAGTTGATAATAAGTTTAAGGGCTAATTCTTGCTTATATGAGTTTTGTGGCTCTTTCTTCCCGCTTGTATATTGAATTGCTTAATAAATGAGGATTTTTGCGGTGTAGATTCGATATCTTAACTCTTAGACAAATCTTTTATCTCCTTGTAATTAAAGCATGAACACATTGAGGGTGCCAGCGTTGTAGACTTCCGACTAAGGTGGCTCATAACCACTAAGTAGGAGGTATTCAGACCATGGAACCGCGAAATTTGGCCTACTATATATATCATAAATAAAGAAAGAATAAGATTAAAACATGACCTCAAGGAGCCTTAGGGTGTGGGGCATGTAGCACGAACCTTGTCATTAGAGCCTTAGGGTTTATGGCATGGTAAGTGTTGAATAAAAATTGATCAAAAATCAATTCCCTCGTTTATCGTTCAAGGAGCCTTAGGGTGTGGACAATAGATGAGGAGCATTTTTACATCTTAAAGAGCCTAAGAGTATATGATGTGAACTTGCTAAACTCCACATAAAGTCAACATGACTTTGGAGGAATAATTAATAAGTAGTACTACTGGCCAAATTTTGGGTCCGGGAATTTATTCCCCAAATCGTGTTAAATCATCCTTGATGTGGGCTTACTTTAGTGACAACGTTTTTGAGGACGAGGTTAGGTTTTGAGTGTCGGGTTTGCACCATTTTGCCTTCATTTTTGGACTAATAATTATCAAATAAGTCAAATGAGCCTACGGGTGAATGACAATCCTTAAAAGCTAGAGATACAACTTAGGAATTGGAGAAACAGTATTACACAATTGTCTTATATAAGTGGTTTTAACTTGAGGACTTATAGTAAACAATGATCTCGTTTTTAAGCTTGGGATGGGGAACGTGAAACTTGAGGGTGATTAATATTCATGACACCAAAGCCCTAATTTAAATCTTAGATTTCTTTACAAGTTTCTTCAATCAAATAATTTCAAGTTAATAAATTGTTATAACTTTTGTTTCCTTTAAAGTTTTATTTCTTTTTATCGTAGTAGTAATAGTATATTATAATAAAGGCCAAGATGGGTTAATTATAAGAAAAATGTAACTTTATGCTTTAAAATTATGCATTGCATGGGGTCATTGCAATGGTCAAGTGTATGGGATTTAATAAATGTGTAAACACTTATCCTTTTGCCACTAAAATCAAGGAAAAACAAGACCTAATCATGTGTTTAGTATCGTGAAAGTCGGAATTACGCGTGGTTTTGTGTGAAATAGGTACAAAAGATCAAAAGGAAAGAAAACACGGGATTTCACGGTCAGATGTTGAAGAAAAGTCCAAAAAAGAGACGAAGACAAAGTCAAAGAACCAAAAGAGTGCCAAAGATCACGAAAACCAGCAAATTCGACACGAGAATGAAGAAAAGATCAACAAAGCCAATTTCAAGATCGATTTTAGCGGATTTAATCATTTATGAAGTATTTGGGCCTTGTGGGTCCCACATTTGGGTATTGGGCCCAAAAGCCCATTAGTGGATTTAAAGTAATTACTTGATGATCAAAAGCCCATTAAGGCCCAAAATTGCATAACAATTGGACGGATGGGAGGAAAATTCGTTTCTTGGCCCAAGTTATCCCAAGCCCAAAGTTTAAATTAAAGGGACGGAAGGAGTTGTATTGGGCCAAGCCCATTTAACCAAATGTTGGGACGGTGAAAGTAACTCCTATTTTGGTCAACCCTCAAATACGTTTACCCACCTTACTCACACACGTATATTAATTTTACCCACCCCACACACACGTTTAATAAACACATTTACCACCCACTCTCTCATTTGTTTCGATACAAACAGGATAAACCACTCACCCACCTTTCATCTCACTCTCTCAAACTAATAACCAGCCACCCCTTTCACCTTTTTAACTTAACCCTAAAATCACTTTTGGGGATTTTTGATTCAAAGCGCGTGATAATGCACGCTCCCTAATTAAAGCACCCCCTTAATCGGAGCTGCACAATGGGTGGTCCTCTCCTGACGTGGCTCCTATCCTTATATTGATTGGTTCTCACACCTCACCACAACCCCTCCATCCAATCATCTACCTCCACATCAGTAATCAACAAACACAACAAACGCAAAATTGCCACAAGGGCAATCCGTGTGATGAGAGGTGTATTTCCAGCCGTAGATCAAGAGAATGAAGAGAGAAGAAGAAAAGAGCGGCTGAGATTTATCTACTTGCTCACCAATCTTCATGAAGAAGCCTTGGGGGTTGGCTATAAATACTCCCATATAATCTGTAATTGGGTGTGCCATTTATTTTTATTTTTTTAATTTTATTTCTGTAAAAATAGATTTTAGGTTTATTGTAATTTACTTTTAAAAGTATTGTAATCAGTTTCTAGTATTAATAAAATTTTATTTAGTTTAAATCTTGTCTCTTTAATTATTTAAATTTTTTATTGTAATTTATCTTTATTCTGTTTTTGATTAATAAATATTGAAAATAAAAAGTGGTTAATAAACTTCCCCCACTGGGAAGTTTTATAAAAGAGGTTCAAATAAAATTATTGGTTCGATTGGGCTTATGTTCATGGTTCGAATGATGATGATGATGATGATTGGGTAAAGGCGGTGTTCGATTCGGTTCAAAAGGGTGTTCATCGCCTTCCTTCGTCTCAAAGGTTATCATCAACAGGTTCTCCATCCTTTTTTTTATTTTGATGTTAATTTTAGATTGAATTAAATGTTTGTTTAAGTTTCTAACTAATAAGTTTGTTTAAGTTATATTACTGTTTGGATTTGAGCTTGTTTAGATCTGCTAGTGTTTGATTTTTTTGAGTTTGAGTTTTAGTAGTTGATAAGATTTGTGTTTGTGTTTGAATATTTGCTTATCTAGTTGCGTTCTGTTTGGATTAGTAGTATTATTTGCTTTTTGACTAGTTAAGTCTATTTTGCTTATTAAGTTTGATTAGCTTATTTGATTTAGTTAAGATTAGATCTGCTTATTAGGACTTTTTAGTTTATTGGATTTTGTTGAATTACTGATTTGCTTGTTTTATGTTTTTAGTCTATTTGCTTATTTAGTTTTCTTTTTAAACTGCTTATTTAGACTTGTTTTCAAGTGTTAGCTTATCTGTTTTTAATCTGTTCTAATATTATATGCTTATTCGATTTCCTTGATATTGGAACTTATTTTCTTATTGTTAGTTTAAGACTATTTGGCTTATTATCTTTTCAGTTTTATGTGCTTATTGTATTTTGTGCTTATTTGGTTTTATTAATTGCTGATATTTGCTGCTTAAAAGCAACAGATCCATTTGATCTGTTTGTTTCACAAATTCCAAAAATAAAAAAAATATTAACAAAATTCGTCATTCCTAGGACTCGACCTTGTGACCTGCCGTACAACAACCCTATGTGATAACCATTTATTCTAGTTCGTCTTTTGATTTTATTTACAGCCTATTTAATTAATATAGGATTTTTGTTAGTTGGCAGTTTTGATTAAACATTTTAAATACAAGTTTTAATTAGATTTATTTTAATTATTTACTTTTATAAAGTTTAAAAAAATAAAAAAAATAAAAATATTTTAATTACTTTTATAAATTTAAATTTAGTTTTTTAAAATTAGTTTTCAATTAATTTAGTTTTATTTAAAAATAGTTTAAAGTAGATTTCATTTAAATTCAAAATAGTTTTCAAACTAGTTTAATTAATTTTGTTTAGTTTCAAATTAGTTTTTATTTAAATTAGTTTATGATTTATAAATAGTTTGTTTAAAATTTGAAAAAGTAGTTTTTATTAGATATTTCCTTTTTAATTAGATTACATAGTTTTTAATTAAATAGTTTTTAGTTTTAAAATACAAAATAGAAGTTTATTCACCAAGAACAATTAATCCACGTTAAATTTGACATCAATTCGAGTGAGTCGAGGAAAACGAACTTAATTGTAATACATAAAAACCCTACATTAGTTACTCGTATGGAAAAACGAGTTTATGACGCGATTGATTGATTTGACATGTATAGTAACGAGTATGTTTTGGGTGATTTAATAGGTATATATATGCGGATGTATATATACTAGTATGTGTTAAGTTAGGATATATGGTCGTCAGTAGTTATTATAACATGAACGTACCTTGTGTTTGCTCGTATTTTATGGTGCTGGAGTTTGATGGAGTTCCAACTACGTTTTGAGTCCTTTTGATGTGTGTCTGCATTCGGGTATGTAATTTAATTAATGAGAACTACTAAATTTTCTTGCAAATAAGTCTGGCTAATTATAGGAAAACGATGTTGAAAATAATTTGTAAGTGTATGGTATGATATCGCGACTTACATATTTTTTTTAAGTTTGTGGTAGTAAGTTATAAAAAAATTTTGTCTTGAAAATAATTGGATTAGTTTTCTAAGTAACATCTGATAATACATTTTAAAGGGTGAAGAAATTTTACAATAATTTTATTAAGTGGAGTTAAAATTTTAGAAGTATTTAACTAGACGGAAAAAGTAAAAAGGAAGATTTTATTATAGTAATAATAATAATAACACCATACCTTGTAAACATATAAAAGTTTAGTTATAACCAGCCTAAATGGATTATATAAAATAATAATAATAATAATAATATAGAAAAAATGAAAGGAAAAAAAATACTATATTTTATAAACATGTATTGGTTTCATAATAACAAGCAAAATAATATGAGTAAACAAGATAATGGTTAGAATAAGATTGTAGTATACTAACTAGTTGATATCTTTGATAAAATAATGAAGATAAAAGATGATTTTATGGTTAAAAATAAGTATGATTGATTTTAGTAGTATTGAAGTTTGGTTCTTATGAGAAGTAATTGGGACGAAGTTTAAAATTTTCTAAGGTATCGAAATTTGGTAATACTAATCGTGACGAGTCTAATTTTTCGTTGTTGGCACACTCCATTGATCTTTCGGATTACATTGTTTTGTTTTTAGTTGTTTTGGCTAGGGTTCGTTTTACCCTATATTTTATTTTGGGACACGATTGTTTGGAATTCTTTTGGTACACGTCATGATTTAGTTATGCGGTTGTGGAAACGTTAGGGTGAGATGATAGAGTTGGGTAGTATTACTTATGGTTATATATTAGAACGGAGAGATGTCTTTTGGTTTAAAGGTTGTGTTGAGAGAATAATTAAGATTTGTAGAGTTGAGAAATTTAGATTGGTAATGGGAATAAGAAAGTAGGTAAAGCTGGTTGACTAGTCGTAGGAATGAGATGACATACTATGAAAAGAGGGTTGCAGTGCCGTTAGGGGATTGATGAAAGTGCTAGCGGATGTGAGGGTGGAGTAGAAAGTTTCTACTAGTGGAAACATTGGGCAAAAAAACATGCTAAGGAATTAGCATAGCTATGGAGACAAGGTAGTAGTAGAAATGTGGAGAAAGGAGTTGCAAGGACTACGTACCGGCTACAAGAAGAATGCAAGAGATCTCGGAGGAGCCACAGAAGCTGCAAGGACTGGATTAGTGACACGTACAACGATGGGAATTTCCGTATGGTTCGAGATGAAAAGGAAAAAAATAGGTACCGGAGTTGAGCTACGATGAGCTAGACCAATGGATCGTGATGGAGTGACTACACAACATCGGAATTAAAGGACTTGTGGAAGTAACAAAAGGGAGTCGCATGACTACACGAAGATAGAATTTCATGGTAGTCGATATCGAGGGATGAGTAGTGAAGCTGGAGCTGAATAAGTTCGTGGACAATAGATTTAGAGAGTCGGTTTTGTGAAGGTGTTATGAAAGATCTTTAGAAGAGACAATTATGCATTATCCAATGCACTAGCGATTTCCATAGATTTGATGAATGGAGTATAGAATTTCTGTTGGACGGGATAGTGTAGGAATTAGGGAGAACCATGGAAGAAGAGAACCAAGTATTCCTAGAAGATGATGATTGAAGTTACCTCATGATATATGCAAGGTCAAAATAGAAGTATGAGACTTAAGTAGAATTTAGAATATGGCTAGGTTAAGACACATGGAAACTAATATGGGTATAAGATGAGAGTGTGATCCGCATGGAATTACAAGAAACTCTAGTCTGTCCCTATTAGGTGGGAGTAGAAGAACTAGTCGTGAGGATAACAAGTGAAGCTACTTGGACAATTTTGATGTATAGATGACTTGAAAGACGGGAAGCATAAGATCGTGATGTATGCCATGAGCTGAGGAAGAAGAAAGAAGTGTGGATAGATGCAAATCATGAATGAAATACATTGAGATAGGAACCGAAGGTAAAACTTTGGTATAGCCTAATGAGTAAACTAAAGCACAAAGCATGCTAATATTGTTGTAGTGTGGAAAAAGGAATGGCACTGACCTATACTGTTTGAATGGCATGCTTAGTATCAATAATCAAATGGATGAGGAGTTATAGATAGGAGGTGTCATGGGAGACGAATGGCTTGGTCTAACTGAGACAAGATGATGAGCGCTATGACCTTGAAGGTAAGACATTGTGTAGGTATAAAGGAAGTGTTGAGTATTAAAAAACCCTTCATTGAGAAAAGTGAGAAAAGAAGTGTATAGGTGCTACTAATGAGCTATCCAAATTTAATGGAAGTAGTTGTAGCATGGGTTTGGATGGCGGTTGATAGACTAACTGAGATAACCGTCCTTTTGGTGATGTGTATAGATCATAAGTTGATTTGGATTGGAAGAGTCTTGTTGTGATGAACTAATGGATATGTGAAAGACCGTCATAGGTCACCTTTTAAGAAAATTGGAATTTTTAAGTAGTTTGGGGTACGTACTAAAGGGCGTTGATGAACATGATTGGATATGAGTATATCCGGCTAACTGATAAAGGATGGGCAAGTAAGAGATTTATACAACCTTAGGAGTTACACTAAGAGCATGAGTGATTGATTTAGAGGGAGTTAGGAAACTCGTTAGCGATGGCTGAGTTTTCATATAATGATAGGTACCATACTATAAGTCGATAAATGCCATTTGAGGCACTATATGGAAGGATAGGGTGAGTTGTCCCTATTGTGGATCAGAATTGGTGAAAGAGGCTACTAATATAATAATGGTGTTTGTGGAAAGGATGAGAGTGACAAGAGATGATATGTTGATAAGGAGGAAACCACTAGATTTTAGTGACAAAGTTATGTAGGAAGTTTCACCCATAGTAACGAGCGGCATGTTTTGGTAAAAGGGAAAAGTGGATGTCGAGTTTTGTAGGTCCATTTATGATCTTTGGAAAGATTGGACCAATAGCTTATGGGTATAGAATTACCTGGGGAATTGAGTGGTGTACATGACATATTTCATGTATTAAGATTTGGGAAATGTGGTTTGAGAATGCATATTTGCATGTACGGTTATTCGGGATTAGTGTTAATAAGAGTCTTCGATTTGTCAAAGAGTCATTTGTGAGATTTATGGGCCATGAAGTTAAGAGTTTGGGAATGAATTTAAATATTGTTGGTTATTTCATGAATCATAAGCTCACATTATAGTGACTGTGAAGGGAAATGAAATGAAATGAAATGCGATCACGCGAAAATTCCGTGAAAGTTGATTTATCGTTTTCATAGGATTTTGTGTATGTATCATACGTGATATATGTACATTAGATATATATTATATATATATTCTATGTATTATAGGATTTTTCTATTTTAGAAAAGTTTTGAAAATAAAGTTAAGATCGAAAATTATGTAGAAAGTCGAAAAATTAGCGAAAGGGTGTCCGGTTTCTGACCCGGAAGTGTATAGAAGTATAGGTAAACATAAAATATAAGGGGGAGAGTGTAAATAACCCAAATTTAAGGGGTTGGGTCGTGTATGGGCTGTTATGGCCGACTAAAGGAAGGAAACGGGTAGGAAAGGCCCAAGTAGAGTCCCTTTTGGCTCAAACTTGTTAAGGGGGTTACCAAAGCCTATATAAACACCCCTAGACCCTTAAAAACGACCCATAACCCTACAATATACCTTATATCAGTTGAAACAACCATGGGGGAAGATCAAAACCGAAATCTTGCATAAGGGTTAAACGTACGTAATTAAACTAGCTCGATTAACGTTAAATTTACGTATGTAACCTAGTATGATGGATTAGGGTTTAGGATTTTTGATTTTTGATTAGGGTTTCATACTAGGAATGATGATTTATGTAATTAATAATATTAAGGCTCTTAATATTCAATTAATTAGGTTATTATGGGGCTTATTGATGAAAAGGGTTTAATTGTGTTTAAATTCTTAATTAAATAACTGGGCAGAATTTTTGGTCCATTGTTTTGATCATATATAGATTTATAGGAATATTCATTAATCGAACCAAGTATCCCTGAAAAGGTATTGGAGTTGATTTTGAATGCAAGAAACTAGGAATAAATTAGAGGTCGGAAAGTGGGTCAAAAATAGGTTACAACAGTCAGAAGTCAAAATAGTTTTGAAATTAGTCGGGTTTAATTTATTGTTTTAAGGTGGTTAGGGTACTTAGGAGTACAATTGGACTCTCAGACGAACATGAGAGTTATTTTATATGTTATATAAGATATATGAAAGAGGGATAATAAATTGGGATAGTGGAAGACCCTCTGATCATAACAAACTTTTCATATGTTCAAAATCGATAAAATCTGGATAGACGAAAGTATAAGTTGTATATCGGTGACTTAAAATTAGCCTTGATGTTGGGAAAAGAGCTGAGATTTTAGCTAACACATATAAGTTTATGGGATTTTAATTGCAAGGAATGTGGTTTAGGTTTGGTGGGCGTTTGGCGCATAATATGGAGTATGAAAATCGGGATTGTTTTGGGTAAAATGTTAACGGGACAGGTTATGAACTTAACTAAGTTAAGGGCTTTATAGAGGGGTGTAATGGGATTCTTATGGAATATAAATGAGGTTAAGTTATAGGATAATGTTATATATCCATCATAGATTGATGAACCATTTTGGTATGTAGTTCGTGTCTTGATTGTATATATTTGTGTGTTTAGATTTTCGCTAGAGCACAGATATTTGGAAAAGCTTGATCAGATGAGTTTCATAGTACCATATCTTTGAATGTTCTTTACTTCCAAATGGGATGGAAGAGACACTAAAAGGTTTTGTAAATAATGTTGTGAATGTTTTTATGGTTTCTGATGGACTTGTGTGTACACTTATGTGATTAACTACTATGTGATTCTTTATTGTGTTTATGATTTGGATCGGGGGACACGTACCATCTCAGTCATTGTGGTTTGACTTGGTACCAAGGGGATGTTGATAAGGCGAGGCCTTAGGATTGGTTCACAGGTGTATGAGCGCCTATGGAACCATGGTGATTGGTAAGGCTTGGAGCCTTGGAATTGTGGTGAATGGTTAATCTTGAATGTTAGTTGTTAATGCATACTTGTAGCACATTATCCATATGTTTTGATGATGGTTATTATTCACAGCTTATAAAGTTATTTTGTGTTGGAGTCAAAACCTATGACTCTCGCCCAACATTATGTTGACGTGTTTTAGTGTCTCTTTCAGGTGAGAACATGGTTAAGCGTGAGAATAGGAGTGGCTAGCTTTGGACGCTTAGGATTGCATTTGGAGAACCCCCTTTCCTCTTAGCCTTTATTTTATGTTTGAATAAGTGATACATTGTGGACACCTATATGTTGATGTGTGTATTTGTATGTCTTAGGTAAGGGGTAGACCTGTTACCTACTTACCTAGACGCCTGCATTGTTTGTGATATTGTCATGACATTGTGTCACCCATTTATGATATTTCCATTTCATTTAGTTATCTTTATAGACACGCTATCGTTGTGATGATATCCATACGTCGCGGCCCATATTCCGCCATGGTGGGGTGTGACAGAACATGGGGCGCGACGTATGGATATCATCACAACAATAGCGTGTCTATAGAGATAACTAAATGAAATGGAAATATCATAAATGGGTGACACAATGTCATGACAATATCACAAACAATGCAGGCGTCTAGGTAAGTAGGCAACAGGTCTACCCCTTACCTAAGACATACAAATAGACACATCAACATATAGGTGTCCACAATGTATAACTTATTCAAACATAAATAAAGGCTAAGAGGAAAGGGGTTTCCTCCAAATGTAATCCTAAGCCTCCAAAGCTAGCCACTCCTTTTCTCATGCTTAACCATGTTCTCACTTGAAAGAGACACTAAAACACGTCAACATAATGTTGGTGAGAGTCATAGATTTAGACTCCAACACAAAGTAACTTTATAAGCTGTGATTAATAACCATCACCACAACATATGGACAATGTGCTACAATTATGCATTAACAACTAACATTCAAGATTAACCATTCACCACAATTTCAAGGCTCCAAGCCTTACCAATCATCATGGTTCCATACGCGCCCATAAACCTATGAACCAATCCTAAGGCCCCGCCTTGTCAAAATCGCCTAGGTACCAAGTCAAACCACTATGACTGAGACGGTACGTGTCCCTCGATCCAAATTATAAACACAATCAAGAATCACATAGCAGTTAATCACATAAGTGTACACACAAGTCTATCACAAATCATAAAAACATTCACAACATTATTTACAAAACCATACAGTGTCTCTTCCATCCCATTTGGAAGTAAAAAACATTTAAAGATATGGGACTATGAAACTCACCTGATCAAGCTTCTCCAAATATCCGCGCTCTAGCGAAAATCTAAACACACAAACATATACTATCAAGACACGAACTACATACCAAAATGGCTCATCAATATAAGGTGGATATATAACATTATACTACAACTTAACCTCATTTATACTCCATAAGCATCCCATTACAACCATCTATAAATCCCTTAACTTAGTTAAGTTCATAACCCGTCCCGTTAACATTTTACCCAAAACAGTCCCGATTTTCATACTCCGTATTATGAGCCAAACGCCCACCAAACCTAAACCACATTCCTTACAATGAAAACCCCATAAACTTATATGTGTTAGCTAAATTCTCAGCCCTTTCCCCAACATAAAGGCTAATTTTAAGTCCTCGATATACAACTTATACTTTCGCCTATCCAGATTTTACCGATTTTGAACATATGAAAAGTTTGTTATGATCAGAGGGTCTTCCACTATCTCAATTGATTATCCCTATTTCACATATCTTATATAACATATAAAATAACTCTCATGTTCGTTTGAGAGTTCAATTGTACTTCTAAGTACCCTAACCACCTTAAAATATTAAATTAAACCCGACTGATTTCAAAACTGTTTTGATCTCCGACTATTGTAACCTATTTTTGACCAACTTTCACACGTCCAATTTATTCCTAGTTTCTTACATTCAAAAGACAACTCAAATACCTTTTCAAGGATACTTGGTTCGATTAACGAATGTTCCTATAACTCTATATATGATCAAAATAATGGACCAAAAATTCTGCCCAGTTTTTAATTAAAAATTTAAACACAATTAAACCCTTTAATCATCAATAAGCCCCATAATAACCTAATTAATTGAATATTAAGAACCCTAATATTATTAATTACAGAAATTATCATTCCTAGTATGAAACCCTAATCAAAAATCAAAAATCCTAAACCCTAATCCATCATACTAGGTTACATACGTAAATTTAACTTTAATCGAGCTAGTTTAATTACGTACCTTTAACCCTTATGCAATATTTCGATTTTGATCTTCCCCCATGGTTGTTTAAACTGATATAAGGTATATTGTAGGGTTGTGGGTCGTTTTTAAGTGTCTAGGGGTGTTTATATAGGCTTTGGTAACCTCCTTAACAAGTTTGAGCCCAAAAGGGACTCTACTTGGGCCTTTTTCCTACCCGTTTCCTTCCTTTAGTCGGCCATAACAGCCCATCCACGACCCACCCCCTTAAATTTGGGTTATTTACACTCTCCCACTTCTATTTTATGTTTACCAATACTTCTATACACTCCTGGGTCGAAACCGGACACCCTTTCGCTAACTTTTCGACTTTTTGCGTAATTTTCGATCTTAACTTTATTTTCAAAACATTCCTAAAATACAAAACTCCAATAATACATCTAATATAGATAATATATATCTAATGTACATATATCACGTATGATACATACACAAAATCCTACGAAAACGATAAATCAACTTTCACGGAACTTTCGCGTGATCGCATTTCATTTCACTTCATTTCATTTCATTTCATTTCATTTCCTTTCACAGTCACTATAATGTGAGCTTATGATTCATGAAATAACCATTCATCAATTTACTTAAGAACACTTTGTACTCATAAACGATGTCCAAACCATCCTCATTCACACCCAATAAACACGTAAACACATAAAACACATAGTCACACATAACACCCTAAAAATACGACTAAGTGACCAACCTCAAAACCACGGTTGTCACAGAAGTACCCTCACACATACTTGTTTTTCAATGATTTTTCCATCGACCCGACTAGATATGACTTCCCATAAATTGATGCTAGTGTCATGATACCCAAAAAGGCGTGAATCCATCTATCACTTTTCAATTCCCAACTAAATTTGACTTCACACACCCCATACACTAACTTCGAGAAGTAGATCCGCCTGAGAAAATCACATGCTGACTACAAGTAGGATCCATTTGATAAACTTAATATTTATCAATCTATCAGGAAGTTTAGTTAAACTTAAGATTTGGGTTATGAAAATCTGCATTTGTTAGATTCATAGACACCCATATGCCCTCCTATCACATTTTATAGATTCTATGAGTTTCATACAATTATTACGACGTAACAAACAATATGTATCACTTTGAATCCCATACCTCATACAATTGTGACACTTTGTTCTCGAGTTTATTTTAAAAAATGAAAGGGGATAGGATGGGAAGATCAAAGTACGGGATGACAATATGAGGGAAGTGATTATTGTAATTTGCGTTGAGTTTATATTTTTAAGTAGGAAAGAAAAGATAGGAAGTTAAAAATATTACCAAGGTACCCTCAAAACTATATTATTTGTGATTTGATTAATTATTGTGGAACTTTTGGTAGATTAAGCTTATTTCATATCGCAAGTGGAACATGCCCTTTGATATCAGTTGACTGAAACCTACTCTTTCATTTAAGTTGACCCATCAATGTATTTCAGAACCTGAGCCCATGTTTTAGCCATTAACAAGAAACATAATAATGAATTACAGCAAAAATTCAAATCATACTATTGCATAGTATGACAAATAACTTGCAATACATTGTCTCTAAACATATTATAGATTTCGAGAGCTTCCAAGTTTGGAAAAATTTGCATCAAGGAACACTAGATTAAGATATTTAAGTTTCAATTCCCTAAGCTGATCCAAACATATTACCCAATTTTAACGCACAAAAGGTATGGTCTACCTCACACTTGTGTTATTCTTCACGTTCAAGGCCAAGGCACTGTAGTTCTTGGTAAATTTCCCCCTATGCATACTCATCTCGCCATGCAAACTAAGTCATCCACATCCATTGACGGTAGCAACTAACAAGATTAACAAACTAACAAATGAGTAAAAATTATTACGAGAAGGAATCATGTTGTGATTAGACAAACCAAAGTTGCCAATCAAAGACGAATTATAGTACTTCTGGTAAGAAAAAATATGTACAACACTAAAAATACTAAATTCAAGCACCTCAACTTTTGATACACCTTCAAATTAGAAGTAAAGTTAGCCACTTTTCTACAACAAGATATAGAGCCACCTGTTCATTCAAATTCCAAACACCGCTTATGAACACGAAATACTTTAATCTTGAAAAACTATATTCTATAAAGAACTATTAGCATGTGAGATTATGAAAACGCTTTTCTTTTACATCAAGAAAGTTTACATCAGGAAACTAGATTGTATCTTAGTCAATTGCTTGTACATGAGAAACGTTAACATCTCTCTTTTGATTTTTCGACAATATATACATTATACAACTCAAGTCTCACAAGGATAAAAAAAAAGATGACATTATTATGTATCTTCACCAAATATGCCAGTATACAACATATAATTACTACTAGTTCAATGATCACCAATAGTCTCCACATGAACACACACCGTCAACAAAGTGATGAAACCTATAATTATCCCTCATAATGATCTCGCTCTTTTCGACTACATATATATACTTAATCACAATAAAATATCTAATAGTTTGCACTTGTATACCAAGCAAAATAACATCAACCATATCCGCCATATCTGCCATATACAACACAAAATCACAAAAGAAGCAGATAGTTTTCATTGTTTACATATCCATGGAAACACAAAAGTGAACATCTAAATGTTGACAACTATATACGAACATGAAATCAAGTTTTAAATAAACTTACATGCGTGATGACTGTTGAGATAAAAGGAGCTGCTAGTTATACTTGTTGTGAAATATTAAAAACCCTTGTTCAAATATATAAACCGTGCATGAAAAATAAGGATATAAATGTAATTTCATAGAAGCTTAACCCATTTCCTTTCCTAATCCCACAAAAATTAGGCCGAACAGATCTGTACAAAAAACCCCCACACTTTTCCTTCAAGTAAACTTCAAATTTCGTCCTTGTACTTTGCAAAATTGGCAGATATGCCACCGAGAGCAAACTAAGCGTTATTTTGCCACTATACTTCAAAATCTCGTGTAAATTTTCTACAGAGTCAACGATTTTGACTTTTCGCCTTTTTCTTCCGTTAATCCCCACACGTGCCTGACACGTGGGGGTATATTCGTTATTTCTCATCATTTCTAACCTAAACCCACCTTTCGTTCAAGCAAAAACGTCCTCAAAAATATTTTGATTATTAAGTGTTGTAAACCCACCTTTTACTCAAGAAAAAAATATCCTCGAAAAGATTTCCCACTCAACACTTACAAATTGTCCCTAAAATTAAATTTCACAAAAAAAGAAAAACTCTTGATAGTCCAATGTCTGACACACTGTTAATGCAAGTGATACCTAAAAACATTATTAGTGTTAATTAATCTTTCTTAGTTTTGATCACAACAAACTATACAACACATTTAGTGTAAAACACAAAACGAATTATTTAACTAACATTATCATCAAGGTAATAATCATATAACTAACCTTTCTTAATCATACTTAGTGATCATCAAAGTGATTATCCTTAAAACTTACTTTTGTTAATATAACAAAAGATTTTTTAATAAACTTTCTTTTTAAGAAAATGTTTTATTAAAATGGAAAATGTAAATTTGAAAATGGCATATTTTATATGCCATAAGAATATCTTTTGAAGGTTTAAAAAACCTCAGATATTCTACCCCACTAAAAGACAAAAAAGGGAGCGGACTCTACTGGGCGATACCTTAAATAGATAGGCGGTTCCTTATCGATAAGGTACCGCGGGCTAGATAAGGATCCGCGCCCAGCTAGCCGTTGGACTTTGTCTTCTATAAATAGTGGATCAAATCTCATTTTCCAATAAGCCTCTTGGACGTTTTTCTCAACCCCCTTTCTCTTTTCTATAGCATAATCATTAGTAAATGATCACTTAAAGTGTTAAGGATGTTTACATATGATTATCCTCTTGATCCCCTCCTTTACCTTGTCCAATGAGAAGATCACTCACTCACTAGTGTTGTGATAAAGATGAATCCATGAATTAGTCATGTTCATCATGTTAGCCTTTTTATTTTTGTTGATCCATTTGTATTTATGAAATACTTGGACTAGTTGTGTTCATCCAGCTATTTGTAAATACTTGGATTTGTTGTGTACATCCATTGCATATGTGTTTGCTTGGATTTGTGTTGTGTAGATCCAAGCTACATGTGTGTACTTCGATATGTCTAGTTGAGTCGTAATAGATTTGTGTAGTAGTTCTCACTAAACTATAAAGTGATGTGGTTGTGTCTTGTGAGTTCTCACTAAACTTGAAAGTGATTAGTAGTTGTGTTGTGTGAAGTTCTCACTTAGCTTCAAAGTGAAGAGTCGTGAAGATTAGTTCTAGCCTTGGATTAGAACTCGACATCTAGCCTTGTGTCGTTAAATGGTGAAGTAGGCAACGTCGTGAAGATTGGTTCTACCTTGAGATTAGAACTCGACATCTAGCCTTGTGTCGTTAATTTGTGAAGTAGGAAACGTTGTGTAGATTGGTCCTAGCTAATGATTAGGTCTCGACATTTAGCTTAGTGTCGGAAAATAATGTAAGCGACGATGTAAGGCTTTCTCCGCCAAGAAGAGAGCTTGTGGATATAGTGGAAATCTCGAGTAGGTGTACTCGAGGAGTGGAGTAGAAACGAGGATAGAGCCTCGTTGTCGAACCACTATAAATCTTGGTGTCTTGTCACTAGGTTGTCTCTTTCCTTACTCTTTACTTATTTCATTATCATTACCTATTACCATTGCTAATGCATTTTAATTGAACCTAATCATTATGCAACTTAGCTTTAAGTAAAAGATAGTTTTGATACACACTTAATTCAAAGTAATTTAAATTAGGCGACTAATAGAAGAGAAACTATTCACCCCCCCTTCTAGTTTCTACACACACTTTAAAGGACGTTATTTGCACCACCTTTTAAATACTCAAGGAATTAAACTCCCCTAGAAATTTCATGAACATCAATCATCAATGTCATGCTATAAATACCAGTACCTCTAACCACATTTGAAACCCAAACTTATACTTAAAACCCTAAAGAGTTATAATAATCCCAACTTAATTAATGGCAAACCAAGACACCGGTTCAAGGAGATTGGTATTGTACGAGAGGTTGGCACGTGATGCAAACTCTTGACGCATGGAGAGGCAGATGTTTGTCCAATTTAGCAGGAAAAGGGAACATAATCTTGCATATCTAAGGACCTTCAGGTCTTGATTAACGAAACTCAGGAGAGGATCAACCATCGGAACATGTTGATCAATGAGCTTGGCATTATGACCAGCTGTATTCCTGTGGTAGAAGCCACAATAAAATTGAAGAACGCTCGTGAGCGTAATGACGACATGGTTGCGAAGTTGAACGAGCTGGTGATATCAGCCTGCCATGCTGCAACAACAAGCATTGTCTTCATGACTAATATGCTTTCACGTCTTAGTGATTAAACACGACAGTTTGTTTGGGTGTTATCACATGTTTTGTAATCTTATTTCATTATCTAATGTACTATGTTTTACACTAATGAAATGACAATGAAGTTTTTATGGTTATTGTTCTTGTTAAGGGGTGTTTGAATGTACTCCACATGTTTTGAAAAAGTCTTTTTTTTTGGTAACCGTGATTTCTGACTCATTGGCTGACTAATCCACGGGGCTTGAACCCACCGCCACATAGACTCAAACCAGGTAAAGCCCTCCATTTTCAGGAGGTTGGCGTGGCCACATCAAGGTTGTTTGCACCTAACCCATTAGATTTAGGGTATCGGCCTTATAAATACAACCGCCAGAAACATCACCTTTAACCCGTAACCAAAGAAACCTACTTTTTGTGCATCAATGGCAGATTTTGAATAGAATCTTGAAAAGGGCTTCAATGATGCTGAAATCAGGATAGAAAATTTAGAAAAAGATCTTTCAAGCAGCAAAGGAGCGAGTGCTATTGAATAAAGGTAAAAATTTCATTAATCAATCTGGGCTTTTGATAAAAAATTTGTTGTTCCAAACATTCATTTTATCATTTGATTTTAACCTAGAATCATATCTTAACTGCATAAGTTATAACAATTGAGTCGGACTCCGACACTGAAAAACATGAAGTGAATGATCCTTTTAGGCTAAAGCTAAATTGAGCCCCAACAAGAAAGTTGAACAACCCGCTGTTCCAAGTTAAAGGCCACCTGCAGCAATGACTTACATCTAAGGGCTTGCATCAGTGACCACATGGGACAAAACTGTGACAAAGTAATTTGGAAAATCCCAAACAATCTATGTAAAAACAATTGAAAATGTTGTCTTGCATCTTTTGTAGAAAGTCTATGTTTGGGTTGTATTCTGATTTTGACTTTTTTAAGTCAACCTTCTATAAAGTTGTACCTTTTCTTTTATTAACTGATCAATGCTTAGTCTTTTCTGATTATGATAGCCTTGTGTATAGAAGTTCAGGCAATTTTGAACTTCCAACTTTCACTTTCATTAATAAAAAAAAGATTACAAGAACCGATAAGGATTTATAGGAGTGTTTGGGTTTAGGTCATAATTATTCAGTACTTGCATATAGGTGGTAGGCTTATTTCATATCAATTTAGAAGTGTTACTTTAAGTTGCTATACCATAGGCTTATACTAGCAAACTACATTTTACACAACACACCAGCAAGCATTTAAGAAGTGTTTGGATTTTAGAGTTGAATTGTAGCTTATAATTAAGCCCAAACTTCATTATTACTACTGCTATACCATAGGCTTATACTAGCAAACTGCTTATAATCAAGCTTATTATGTCGAAAAAGTAAACTAAGTTTGTATGAAGAAAATAAGAGACTACGATTCGACCTTGTGACCTTCTCACACCATACACCTTAACTCACACTCACCTGAACCAGTTGCCTCTTGGGGCTTTTTTCGTTTTTTATTTTCCTTCTTTTTCTTTTATTAACTGTTTTTATTAATAAGTTGTGAAATTGTAATTTTGGCCTATTGCGCTTAATGTAAACCCTTAAGTGGGTATCCAAGCTTTTGGTTGCTAACCAATGATCTAAACAACCCTTAAGTAACAACAAAACAATCAACATATATGAGCGTTAATATGGTAAATTTGAATATTTTCATACAAAACCAAAATTGATCCCATGTGACCAAGAAAACAACAAGAAACTACAGCCTAGAACAATTAAACAACCCCAAACACATGCTACTTAGCTTACATTACCACTTACACCACTAGAATTTCCAATGGATGTGTCCTTCCTAAAAACCTTAACTATGTTTTTTAGTAATATTTAAATAATGGATGGATGGTTTAGGAGTGAACACCGAGACATTACAAAGAATCAAAGCAGCCCCTACAGTGATATCCTTTTTAATATCCTATACGGCAAGGACTTTGTGGTGAATTACACTAGAAAAAGACCCGAAAGGTCTTTAAGTGTTACTGTCAGATCACCCAAAGCATTCGGACTACAAGACTTGATAATCGTAATCACTTGCTCAAGTTTTCCACTGTTAAGAAAGTTATTCACATTGCCTAAACACCCATTCACAACACCCCCATTAAAATTCACAAACTCAACTGCGCTAACCCACGGGCCACAACTAAAATCTTCATCCTCTCCAATATCCTTAATAACTTTCTAATATACTCTTGTGTGGACATCACGACTTCCTGGGCACAATCCTGGGTATCTGCTAATTTACGGATTTTAGCTGCTTGAACAATATAAGCAGAGCCTGGTATTATCCTAACCGTTTTTGCATCCGATTTATCAACAATGTGAATGTTGCAATGAAACAATGGTTTGGGTGGTAGTTGTCCTAACCGGTATTTCATCACATTTATCAAAATTGTGGTTATCAACAATTGGGTTTTGCACTAAACTATGGTTTCGTTGGTGGTGGTCCTAATCGGATTTTCAGCACAATAATCAACATTAGGGTTATCAATAATTGGGTTTTCCGATGCAACTATGAGTTTGGTGGTCGTGGTGGTGCTGGCAACATTATGTTGGCTGTTGGAGGGACGGATGAAGGGCGTTAGTCGGAGATCAGAATCGTCTATATCAAGCGATAATGCCCAATCATGATCATTATTTTGTGGGGATTTCATTGTGAAAATTTTATTTTTTTTATTTTTTTTTTATTATTTTTTTAACGACAGTTTGGTGCAGCGGAGTATCTTGCGTGCCACCGAGGCACCAAGTCTCTCAACCCGAGTTCGAATCATCTCACGAAGAGAATATCAACCCCCATGCTAGCCATCCAGTTTCCCATTAAGGGGGCTTCAAGGCATTGCGATGGGATTCAAACCCGGCTATGGCTGAAACGAAGTGTCAAACGACCATTTATCATGTTGTGCAAACCAGGTTGTGGCTTGAATGGCGGGAAAATCTTTTCGAGGACGTTTTTTGCTTGAACGAAAGGTGGGTATAGGCTGGAAACGATCGGAAATGACGAATATACCCTCACGTGCAAAACACCTGTGTGAGTTAATGAAAGAATACGACGAGAAGTGAAAAATCGTTAATTCAGAAATTGCACAAGATTTTGAAGTATATTGGCAAAATTGCTGTGAAAAATCTTTAATTCGGTGGCAAAATTGCACGAGATTTAGAACTATAGTGTCAAAATTGCGCGTAGTTTGCTCTCACTGACATATGTGCCAATTTCGCAAAATACATGTGGACGTAATTTGCAGGTTACCCCTTTTCCTTCCTTCCTTCTTCCCGTCCCCTACCGTCCTTGTAAAGAAATCTTAGGGCCCATTTGGTTTAAGGACATAGGTACTATTTGGCATGGATTATAATAAAAAATATTGCTTGTAAAAATTCGTGGACTTAAAACCAGGAGTCAGTCCTTATTGTTAGGACTTTTTAAAATCCATCTTTAACCCTTGTATTTCTGACCGTCTCTTCTCTTTGTGTGGGCTCCATCATTTTATTTTATTTTTCACTTTCTTTCCTATACTTTTCATACTAATATATATTAAATTTATAATATTTAATTTTTATTTTAAATTATAAATATTATTTTATAACATAATAATATTTATATATTAATACATATTTTTCTCTCCAAAACCCACATCAAATCTAAATTTTACATAATCTTAAACCCCTACTTTATAAACTTACTCCTAAAGTAAAACCCGTTTACAAACCAAACGGGCGCTTGGAACACCATTTACTTTTAATTTCCCTTTCTATTCCCTTCCAAAATTTGACTAGTTGACCTTAGCAAATTACACTGGCCTACCTTCTTAAGTACCCAAAGCATCAAGACAGCAACTCAACTCACTCATCTCGCAATACTTGCTCAAAAGAGCTTATAGTACCATGTTCTCCAATCCCTCCTGATCTAAAAACCGACAAGCTATCCTACATAAACCAGCAGGTTCCGCCTTATTACATCTCATTCATTCTTTACTACCTATACAATGAATCTACCACCATAACACAATATCTGAAGAGTTGAGTTCTTGGTGGCCAGAGTTGAGTCTAACATTTTAGACATGATAGAGGGTCCAATATCTGAAGAGTTGAATCAACTAATGATGGTGGAACCATCATATGTCGACGAACAGTTGGCTATTCAAGTTAACTTGTTTGAGTGTGGTCGGATAGCCATTGGTGTATCCATATCGAATAGAATAGGGGATGCTTGTAGTATTTCGTCGTTTGTAAGCCAGTGGGTTGCGATGGTCAAAGGATCAGAGACTCCATTGGCGTGTCCGGTTCTTGGTTCGTCAGTTTTATTCCCTCCAATGGAGTCACATGCATAGAGTCGAAACCCAAAGAATCCAACAGTTCATGTCCCGGTAAAGAATCTTGTCATTAAAAGGTTTGTGTTCACTTCCATAGCCATTAATAGATTGAAAGAGGAAGTGGTTAAGGGAACTAACACCCTGGTGAACCCACGAGGGTCGAGATTGTGACTACTTTAATCTGGAAATGTGGGACAGTACGTGGCTTTAGGTGACTGTCAAGCTTCAGTGGCTTTCCATGTTCTAAATTTCAGGAGTAAGATGGTACCTTTATTACAAGATAATCAATTTGGCAATCTATTTCAAATGGCCCGTGCAGTAACTGATCAAACAGTAGATATGGATATGGCTAGTCTAGTGGTGATTTTGAGGGGTTCGTTTGGGAAAATCAACAGTGAGTATTTGAAGAAGCTAACGGGTAACAACGGGGTTGAGACACCGAAAGGTAATTTCAGACAGATAGAGATTATGATTCAGAAGGTGTAAGGGTGCTCAGGTTCAGCAGCTGGTGTAGACTTGGGGTTAATGAACGTGATTTCGGGTGGGGGACCCCATTTTGGATTAGTAGTGCTAATTTTAACGATGAAAATTGCATAATCCTTATGGATTCAAGAAAAGATGATGAATTGAAGCATGGGTTGTGATGAATGAAGCTGATATGCATAAGTTTGAGTATAATATTGAGCTTCGAGAATATGTTAGTTCTACCACAATTTAATTTCATCAAACAGTTGTGTTTATCAAAGTGGTCAGGACTTCTGCAATATAATCTAGACCCCTTAAGCAACTTAGATAGTGCTTAATAAACTACAGTATAAAAGAGCCGTTAGACTTTGGACACAAATTTGTACTATGTATTTCTGAAATTTTGGTATTATTGATGAAAGGATGGCATGCTGAGTAAATGGTAGATACAAGGGTCAATTTGTTGGTCAGACTTTGAGGTCCACTATTTATACCCTAAAATTTTGATCACATAAACTTTCACACTGAGGCACCCTCATAGACTAATAGGATACTGTCTAGCCGGTCGAATTTAACATGACTCTCTGTATCTTCCCAGCCATTATTTATCCGAAAACTTTTTGCCAATTTCGATTTTGGTCTATAAGTTATTTTAAAAGGATACTTGGGATATAGTCTATATAATGGCAGATGGCACCAAGAAGAAAGACAAAAAATCAACATCCAGGAAGCAAAGACTACACAAAACCCCCTAAAATATGATGGCATCAAGAAGAAAAACAAAAAAATCAACATCTAGGAAGCAAAGACTACACATACAAACACTAAAATAGCTTTTTTTTACAACATGAAGCCAAATAGTCAGTTACTATTACACAAAAGTTCTAATGGCTCATATCGACTCATATTATCTGGGTCAATACTAATTGATGCCAGTACATGATGAAGCCTAATTAACCAGACTGTAATTGCAAAACTAACAGCCAACATACTCCATATCATTAGTAGTCAAAATGAATCACATAATGCAAACGATGAGCGTATTAGTAAATCAGAGTTTCAGGGTGCAAAATCAAAACCCTATTTAAATCAACAAAACTAATAATGGCCGCTGCTTCCCATTTACGAGGACTTCAACATCGATCACGTCCGAGTTGTCTTGTTCATCACCAGCTACCTTCTTTCGCGGGACGTCCTCCTTTTTGGCTATTGGTAGTCGAGCACGCCTATATAGATAAATTAAAAAAAACACACAGATATTTTAGATGTATTCAAAGGAGTCCGTATCAAACATTCAACTTTAAACATACAACCTAGGGAGTTTCATGTGTGCTTATTCTAGAGTGTCAAAAGGATGCCAGTGAAATGCTTAAAGAAACAGTCAGAGAATCACTTTGACCACATACCACAGACTACGTGAGGCCTTAATTGGGATTTCACCCCATTCGTATGCCACAAACAAATAATTTCACACTTTCAGCAGATCACCATCAAACAGTGTGCCCCACCACTGCCCCCAAAACCCATGTCAACTATCCCCTTATTATCCATAAACCCGTTCTCCACCCCTCCTCAACCCAACAAACAAACCCCATCTAAGGTTAACAACGCACAAAATAGTTCACCAAACATAGTATTCAACTAGTTAATCATAGAATACTATTTATCTCTTTGGTTTACAACATAGTATTTATACCCTAAGATTTTGATCACATAAAACTTGCACACTGAGGCAATTTCCAAACTTTATCTTCCCAGCCATTATTTATCCGGAAACTTTTTGGTAGATACAAGGGTCTAACCGGTCGAATTTAATATGACTCTGTATCTTCCCAGCCATTATTTATCCGAGAACTTTTTGGCAAAAGGATGCCAGCAAAGTGCTTACAGAAACAGTCAGAGAATCACTTTGACCACATACCATAGACTATGTGAGGCCTTAATTGGGATATCACCCCCATTCGTATGCCACAAACAAATAATTTCACACTTTCAGCAGATCACCATCAAACAGTGTCCCCCACCACTGCCACCAAAACCCATGTCAACTATCCCCTTATTATCCATAAACCCGGTCTCCACCCCTCCTCGGCGAGTCGGAACATGTATGAATATAACCACGCGGAGCGCCGTACCGGCCTTCGCCACTTCAAATGGGCGCTTCGCCCCTCTTTTTTTAGTAGGGGTGGGAATCGGGTAGGGTCAACTGGGTTCGGGTCAAGACTCAAAAAAATCATACCCGAACCCGAGCTTAATTAGAACTCGGGTCACTCGGGTTCGGGTCAACCTGAGTATAAGGAAAAAGTATGAAAATTGGCTTGTTTAAGTAATAATACAATGTAAAATGTGGTGTTTGAGTCGGGGCAAGTCGGGTCAAGACTCAAAAAAATCATACCCAAACGTGAAACCGAGTATAAGGAAAAAGTATGAAAATTGGCTTATTTAAGTAATAATACAATGTAAATCTCTTTGTTTATCAAACTCAAAATCTTAGGGTATAAATACTATGTTGTAAACCAAAGAGATAAATAGTTAATCTAAGTTTTAGGGTATAATTTATCTCTTTGTTTATCAAACTCAAATGCCAAGTTTTATGTGATCAAGTTGTAAACCAAACACCGGTTTTTTTCTTCTGTACAAATGCCAAGTAATTGAACCAAATTCCTAAGATGAAGCCGGCTAAGCATTTCAACTTCTGCCAAAAAGAGAGGACTTAATAGGCACATGTTTCAGCCATAATCTTTGAGCCACATATGCGGTGAAGTTTTCAAAATTTTCACCAAGAGGTACCAAGTTGATCAAAATTTTCAAAATTTCATGAAATGTCCGGTAGCCATTTCAAAAGCCAGCTCAGATAGTAATGGAAAGAAGTTGTAAAGAGAAACACCAAGACCGGGCTCAACTTGCATTGGCAAAACACACTTGCATGGTCTACCAGGTGGGTATTCTTTAGCGGATCCACACACATTATTGTACAATATACAAATTATGAAAACGTCAAATTGTAAGGATTGCTAAAAGTTAACCATCAGTTAAATAAAAGGTTGTTGGATTTGTAGGTGAAGGAGGAATATTAGTTGATACGGGCGAGACATGAGGGTCTGCAAAAACGAGCTTAGTAAAGGTGCTGACTACTTACATATGAACAAACCAAAGATGCAAGTGCTTATAAACTAACAAAAATGTATGTTTCAAAAAATCTAAAACATAGTAAAAACCCGACCTGCTATGTACCGAGGAGGTATGGATGAGTTATGATGAATTGGCGAGTTGCTTGGCGGCAATACAACAGGAGCTGCATTCGTAAATTAAATAACAAACATTAGCTTGATCTACATTATTAGTTTTAAGTAAAGAATAAAATTTAACAATAATATAAAGTCGAATCTTTAGTCCACCTGGTAAACTAGATAGAGGTACTGCCAATGTAGGTTGAGGCGGTGGCACGTTTATATTGGATGCATGTGGTGGTAACGCAACAGGTACTGTGATAACAAATTGTAAACCAAAGCAAGATTCCCGAAGCAAACAAAATAACAGTGTATATACTTACGAAAACAAATAATAAGAACAATAAAGAATTTAGTTCACCTTGTGCATCTGGTGGAGGCATGGTCAGTGTAGGAGAACTTGGAGGTGGATTTATCGGAAACGTGCTTGGGGATGACGCCACAGTGGCTGATTAGCAAATTGTTAGGAAACATGTTAGAGACGTGTTATTGAATATTTTACGTCCAAACACCCCTTATTCAGAAAAAAAATGTCATATTAAAAGAACGTAAGCTATAAGCATAAAGCAAAAGACTCAAACTTAACTGGCATATTTGGCGGAGGTACAGACAATAATCACAAGATAGGACTTGGAGAAGGATTTATTGGTAATGTGATAGGAGGCGGCGGAGGTACAGTTAATATAGTCGGACTTGGAGGTGGATTTATTGATAACGTGCTTGGAGGCGACGCTGCAGGGGCTGAATAGTAAATTTTATAACACAATAGCGAAAAATCATAATGCTACTGAAGAACATATATAACAAAAAAAAATCTTAGGGGGTGTATTGGGGGAGGAAGAGTCACTATAGGCGGGATTGGAGGTTGATTCATTGGTAACGTGCTTGGAGAGAAAGCTGCAGGGGCTGAATAGCAATTTTTATGAGAACACGTTAGGAATAAATTAATATTTTTAAATGCCAATTTCACAAAATACATGTGGACGTAATTTACAGGTTACCCGTTTTCCATCCTTCCTTCTTCCCGTCCCCTACCCTCCTTGTAAAAAAAACTAAGAACACCATTTACTTTTAATTTCCCTTTCTATCCCCTTCCAAACTTTGACTAATTGACCTTAGCACTTACACTGGCCTACCTTCTTAAGTACCCAAAGCATCAAGAGGGCGACTCAACTCACTCATCTCGCAATACTTGCTCTCCCTCTGTTTAGAGGTCTCTAAAATGAAAGTTACAGTTCTTTTAAAAGAGCTTATCATCTTCTCTAATCCCTCCTGATCTCAAAACCTACAAGCTATCCTACATAAACCAGCAGGTTCCGCCTTATTACATCTCATTCATTCTTTACTACCTATGCGATGAATCTACCACCATAGCACAATCCAACATCATCCTCACACTCAAAACCTCGCTCTCTAAAACCTTGACTCGTTACTACCCTTTGGCAGGAAGGTTGTCAAAGAATCGAAACACCGTTGACTGCAATGATCAAGGGGTTGAGTTCTTGGTCTCGAAAGAAAAGATGGAGAAGCAATCAGAAAATGCTATACTTCATATTTAGAGGTTTTCATTTCGTACTACAAGACGGCGAGGGTTCCTACTATGAAAGTAGAAGAAGACGAAGATCTTGGTGCTTACCCACAGAAAAGAGGTGAGCGTGAAGACCCTACGGCCAGTCACAAAGAAAGGAAAGCCATGGAGCACTTCGGCATAGTGCTGGAAGACGAGGACCATACTTACAAGAAAGGACATCCAGAAAGTTACAACAAGTATGCACCACTTTCAACCATACAAGATTCAAGTTCAAGCACAAGTGACGACTTCATCGTTGTTACTTGAAGACAGCAAGGAAGAACAAGCCGACACGATCAAGCCCTTCATATCTTAGGGGGGAAAATGTTAGAAGATAATATATGCAGGCTTGTTAAACACTGTATTTGTACTGTATTATTTATGTATTCTGTATTTGTAGAAGGCCCAAACCAAAGACAAAGGTTAAAGCCCATTAGGTTTAGGAATCGGGTGTTTGGAAACTTAACTGTTTCTGTTAATCGTTATGTTGTTTTGTAACATACCGTTTGAAAAACAGACACACCCATTCGACTTGTATATATAGTCTAGGATCTGTAAAGAATCATTAAAGTTGAATCTTATTGAAGTATTGTTATTCAACCTTGTGCCTTGTTTTGTTACTCATCCTGCAAAACACCCGTTTGTTTATACCGTCCCACACCAAAAACTATGGCCATTCTCAGGAACATGATGGCAGTCAAAGGGCAAACGCTTTCCTAATACAATATTTCGACCCTATTTGTGCCTTGGGTTACACGAAATTTGTACGGGGATAAGACAAGAACAACACTCTATTTCTAGGCACAAGATTATAGAGCAAAACATGGACAATGTGTATGTTATGATCTTCAGACCAAAAATCTGTTTATATGTGTATATAAACTTTAAATGAACGTTGTGATCCCAAAGAAATGTTCCTTCATGAAAAGACATAATAAATCCTGTTTCTGCAACAGTTTTGTAACAGCTTTGCAACAAAATAACCGTCGCTAACTGTCATCAACACAAGTGTATGGATGATTTAGTGACCCACGAATCTGTCACTGTATGCCCTTTAGTGGCCCACAGATTCTGTCACAATAGGCCCATTCACTACTATAGATTCACAACTTTTCATTCTTTTGTATTCGAAATCAAGTTAACAAGTTTATACAAGCGTGTACTCCACACCTCCGAACTTGTATTATAACTTAACTTGAAATCCCTTTGGTCTCGGATAAATCACCATTACACCGAAATGATTGATGACACTAAAATCACCAACAATCCTCCCCTATTTTAGTGTAATCTTTGATTTCCCGTTAATCAAAACAAATTAAACTCATGCATAAATGAAAATATCTTTCGATTTGAATTTTCATCTTAGTATACTACACATTCAAAATATTCGAATATCAGAGTGTTACTAAGGATTGAACTCTTTCTATTCATAATGAATACCTCAAGATAATATACACACAAGTTTATCAATCCAATGTTTACTTGACGCTTTACAAGCCATGCGTCCTTATCCCATTCATGAGCATATAGGAAGCCAAAGTCCAAGCTTCTTGAAGCGGCAAAAATTCATACTCACATAGGTAGTTCTTTTATTCATGCCCTGCTAACACTTTTTCAAAAGAACTATTAAGAAGATAAACTTCAGCCTCTTTATCTTGCAGGTCCGAACACATACCTTGGGACAATATAACATGTGTTACAATCTCTAAGTGTGAGCTTTCCACATTGAATTCAGCCTTTAGCATTGCGCCAGAGGGGAATTGGGTGTCTCACCATTAGAGATTTAATGGACTTTTCATCCCTATTACCGACTTTGTGCACTAAGTCAAGCGAACCTCTATTTCAAGTGGTAAGCTATTAATACTTTTGCTATAACAAGCAGTCGACATGGTAAAATTTACTTTTAAACATAACACAATGTTTAATAACAAGTCATTTACCATTATTCTTCTTTAAAACAATAAAGCAACGATTTATAATGCCATAGTTGAACATGTTGGCCAACATTTTTCTTTGATCCCAAGACTACCTTTACAAAACGTAAAATCCATCGCTTGTAAATTCTTAGTCTCCACGATCGTTTATCCAACTTAATTGCATCAAGAATCGTATCAATTTTTTTTAAAATACTTGAAAATCGATTTTATTCCAACCACAACCATGATTTTCTACAAGTAATTAAGCACTTAAATACAGTTGTATAAGTGTACATTCACATCATGAGATACAACCAAATGACGTCCCCTTTCGTCTAAACATTATCCAAATCACATGGATATAGAAACCATTAGACAGTATAACTTAATCAAATATTCAAATCCAATATTATTTATGTGATCTCAAAACATTGCGCCACCAACACATGCAAAATCCATCACGTGCGGATTCGTAATGTTTTACATGAGTACATCCTTGATATTAATTCATAAGGATTCACGTTGCAATCACAATCCGTGACACACCAAGTTTATTTAAAGACTCGGTTTAAACCGACACGCGTTATTCATGGATCACTTTCACGACATATGCGCATAACTCGCCAATTTGACGAAAATAAGGGCACTTCATACATGCCAAAATACAAATTTACGAACTACCATGCATAATCAACATCATGGTAATAATTTCATCATATCTGATGCCTTTATTTCATACACAAATACAAGTTTTCAAAACTCCATTATCTGTTGTATGTCTTTCAAGATTGATTTTGTTTCATGAACACTTCCTTTTCAAAGATCACCGATCAAGACAATTAATTCATGTCCTACATATATCATCGGTGGACCATGATGAAAGCGAAGACAACCATTAAGCCACGTCTTTTATTCAAATCACGTCACGTGATTTACTTACTTTAAGAGTAACCATGAATTTATCTAATTCATTCTTTTCAATAATAAACCAGTGAATTCATTCAAGTCATCTATTACCATATAACATGCATTCATGCAATACCCATCATTCTCTAAAGAATCGTCGCCAAATAACGACTTCCTACATTAAACATCTCTTTGTGGTTTTGATTTGCGAAAACAACAATTTATATGCAATCACCCGCCAAAAGAATTGCTTTTATTCTTTCATTTAATTTTCTTGTAATTCCACATCAAATAAATTGACAAATACAGAAAATAAAAACCAGAATGAATCATAAAAGAAAATTCTTTACGTTGAAAAACTGTTCAATTGTCTAGCAAACAAACAAGAGTCTTAAACTTTAGTGATCTTTTTTCAAGGAACATCTCTTGTTGTTCATATATTCATGGAAAATCTTATCCATTCAAATCATATATCCTAGACAAAATTCGAGATAATCTATAGCCATATAAATATGTAGTTTAATCCATCAAAACAAAAAGCATCTTTAGACCTTTTATATAACAATATGATGATGCAATTAAACACATAAGTTACGCTAACCATAATCAGTTATCAATCTTATTAAAAGAGATATAATGCAGTACTACATATTCACATGTTAGAATATAGTAACAGGATAAGAAATGCGTACTAGAAAGCGAACCAATCAAACTTTTGTTGTATCATCAAATACCAAATCTCCATGTCACGTACTTAACACTTCAACATCTCCGAACAACCGAGAATTCACAATCATGATTATCATTAAAATATTGTATTAGTTTGTTAGAAATTTAGGGTCGTGATAATCGGTGATTGCCGGATAGTTCTTGAATCGTGTCAAACACTTTCCTAATACAATATTTCGATCATATTTGTGCCTTGGGTTACACGAAATTTGTACGGGGATAAGACAAGAACAACACTCTATTTCTAGGCACAAGATTATAGAGCAAAACATGGACAATGTGTATGTTATGATCTTCAGACCAAAAATCTGTTTATATGTGTATATAAACTTTAAATGAACGTTGTGATCCCAAAGAAATGTTCCTTCATGAAAAGACATAATAAATCCTGTTTCTGCAACAGTTTTGTAACAGCTTTGCAACAAAATAACCGTCGCTAACTGTCATCAACACAAGTGTATAGATTATTTAGTGACCCACGAATCTGTCACTGTATGCCCTTTAGTGGCCCACAGATTCTGTCACAATAGGCCCATTCACTACTATAGATTCACAACTTTTCATTCTTCTGTATCCGAAATCAAGTTAACAAGTTTATACAAGCGTGTACTCCACACCTCCGAACTTGTATTATAACTTAACTTGAAATCCCTTTGGTCTCGGGTAAATCACCATTACACCGAAATGATTGATGACACTAAAATCACCAACATATCCTATATAGACCAACAAATTTCTCCTCGTTACATCTCATTCCTTATTTACTACTCATATGATGAAGCTAGCTCCATACCACAATCCAAAATTATCAGCATATTCAAAACCTCACTTTCTACAACTTTAACTCATTACTACCCTTCGGTAGGAAGGTTGTCCGAGAACTAAAGCAACGTTGACTGCAACGATCAAGGGGTTCAATTCTCGGTAGCTAAAATCGGATGCAACCTCATGAACATCATGAGAAGTCCTGTGATTGAAGATCTGAATCAACTAGTGGTGGTGTAATCCTCATACGTTGAAGAACAATTAGCCATCCAAGTCAATTTCTTTGATTGTGGTGACATAGCTGTTGGTGTATCCATATCTCATAGAATAGCAGATGCTTGCAGCTTTTCGTCATTTGTACGGCACTAGTCCATAATGTCCAAAGGAGACTCCACTGATGGGCCCACTTTTTGACTAGTCTGTTCACATGAATACAGACGAAAGAGAAAGGAACCAACGATTCATAATAATACAGTAACAAAGAGGCACCTTCACGGTATGAACCATTTGACTTAAAAAAGTCAACTAATTTGGCTTCTTTCTGCCTTGTTTATTTTTGTCTAAGAAGATTGCTAGATTTCATGTGAAAAATCAGCAAGTTTGGTATTGAAATGTTTGACTTTTATAGTCAAATGTTTTTACTCCAACTTTTATTGAAGATCGTCTATAAACGGAGTGAAATTTTTGTCTGTTAGGGATTGATAAGGAAGTCGCACCACTGGATTCGGGGGTGAAGATAGCTTTGGGAGCGGCTCGGGCGTTAGCTTACTTGCATGAATATTTAAGCCCAAGAGTCATGATTTTGGTTTGGCTCGATCCGCTTTAGATGTAGAAAACCAGCATATTTCCACACGTGTCACGGGCACTTTCAGGTACAGTTTTCTTTTCTGTGAAATGAGTACAGCCGTGCCCAAACTTGAAACTTCTTTTCATGTGATTTCGGATATGTGGCTACTGAGTATGTAATGACAGGCCATCTTCTTGTAAAGAGTGACGTATATAGCTACGGAGTGGTACTCCTTGAGCTCCTAACATGAAGAAAACCCGTCGACATGTCAATGCCATCGGGCCACATAAACCTTGTCGCGTGGGTACGTCCCTCCTCCCACCACCAGAAGGTCTAAACTTGCTGATTGATCCGTCACTATCCCCTGAAGTCCCATTCGACAGTATGGCTAAAGTAGCAGCTATAGCATCAATGTGTGTACAGTCTGAGGTATCACACCGACCTTTCATGGTGAGGTGGTTCAGGCCTTCAAGTTGGTCTGCAACGAGTGTGAAGAAACACGAGACTTGGGCTCAAGGACTTGTAGCCAAGAGGATCTGACTTCCTTGGACTTTGATCCGCGGGACAGTACGAACTCAGGCCACGCAGGCCCGTCACATTCCACCTATCCAAGCTATGAATCTCCACTTGATGTGGAGAGCGGTTTTCGGGTCTTTGGCTAGATGTACATTCGTATTGGATAACCTCAAGTTCAGGCCCACTGAGGCCTAGGAGACGTTTGCAGATTTGGGAAAAGGTGAAGAGTTTTTCGAGTGGTGAGACGAGTGATTACGGGGACTTTTTGAAGCTATTATCACATTGATTTTTTTTTAGTTATTTTTTTCTTTACTTTGACCATGGCCGTCCCAACCCCTCAGGGTTTGCAAGAAAATCGCTGAATGAGATGTACAAAAAAAGTGTTGCATTGTATTAGGAATGTATTTCCTTGGTATAGTTGTAAATACACACTGCAGCAGCAAATACAAGAGGTTCGGGTTGTCTATAAAAGTAGTAAGCTTTGTGTAAATTTTCTGGAAGTTTTGTGCATCATCAGGTAGATACTATACAACTTTTCTCATACAAAAGCATTTAAGTTTAGCGTTTATTACTCGGGGATGTTCATCAGTATCGAAGAAACGAACTTTTCAAAACTGTTGTTTGGTTCATTAGTCAAATTTTGGTATTACCTTAGATGCTATTGATTCTTTTTGCTGATCGTCTGGTATAAAGTGATTGTGATACAATCTTGATCGAAGAAATACTGTTGAACAATATATGCAATTAGTTAAAAAGAGACAACAGAACCAAGCAAAGCTCCTCATTTCAGATGATTTATACATGTACCATCGTTCTGATTTCGAATGAATTTAGCACATTTAGTAGTGCTTCACTGATTTATACATGTACCATCGTATTAATCACAAGTAAATGGTCCAAAATCGCCTCATGTAGGAAATCGTAAGCCTCTAAAAAGAATTTGTCTTACTGACAGAGAGGTTATGGCTTCTGGTGAAAGCTGGTACTATGGGGAAAAGGGTTACAATAACGCCTTGCCTGCTAGCCATGGCATGTGATGGTTCTATTTTGATGTATGAATATACAGATGATTTTGAGTATACAGATGATTTTGAGTCAAATACTTCCGTATGATGATTAAGAATGTTTTATAGCGCATATTAGCTGTAAATATGGCATGTATATCATGATTCCCATAAAGGTGCGAATCCATCTATTACTTTTCAATTCTCTAACATAATTTCATTTCTGGCCCTTTTTCATACGTACGATGGAACATGCTCATGTTCATTCTTCTATTTTCATGTCTTCTAAAATTTGCACTTTTTTTATTAAGTTCAGATTGGTGAATGGACTAGAGGAGCCTCAAAATTTGCACCAGGTTCTTTGTTCAGGTATTTTGGTCACAGGTAGGGGTGTTATCCGGCTGTGTTGAGGAGGCAAGAAAGCTTGGAGACAATGTTGATTGCTGGTGTCTCTAGTTGGATGTGCAGCTATCCGTTAGACGTTGTTAGAACTACACTTCAAGCACAGACGCCTACCACATTGAAGTATAATGGCATTGTCGACTGCCTTCGTAAGAGTGTCACAAACGATGGATATGGTGTGCGCGCTATTCTGCGGTTTATTATGATCTGTGATGGTCTCATCACCAAATTTGGGTTGACTGAATCAAGATCAGCTTGTTCATGGGGCTAAAGCGACAAGCTGATCTTGCTTGAAATAAAAGCCTTGCATCAAGATTACAAACTGGATAGTACATGTTAACTGATGTTGCTTGAAACATCTTTTTTTTGGTGAAACCGATGAACTTTTATCAAACCTTTTAACTTACCTTACACTGCAAACAAATTTGTATTGGACATTTTTTTTCATAATCAAAATCGCTTAGAGTAAAAAAGAGGATTAAAAACTGAGCAGTAATGGCAAAAACAGAAATGAGGACATCAAGCATATAGTAGATGCTGATAATCTTGAGATAATCTATGCAAAAAATTTGATAGCAGGAGTTCTCTCTATCCAGCCGACTATGCCAGTGTGTCAGAACTAGTCCATCAAACTGAATATAGGAAGTCCTGTTATGAATTCTGACACACTGGCATAGTCGGCTGGTCTAAGTTACGCACCTGGTCTATGTTTTCATGACTGCTGCTTCACTTCCAATGGTAGGGTACCCTTTCCTCCGAGTCCCGCTGCTGCACGAAGTAACTGAAAATTTGCACACGGGTCATGAGATCAGTTGATATGCACGCATTGAATAATGGGAAAAAAATACTTACATGATGTACTCTTGTCTAAAAGTGTATTTAAATGTAGTGATTGTTCTGGTTTTGATGTTCAGTGCAATCAATGTTGAATAATCACAACCACTAACTCCAGCATACTTCTAGATTCTCATAGGCTGAATCTTCTTGCGTGTTTGAATACATCTGAAAAATCAACACATAAACTGTGATGACCCTTCTCATCCTGCTACTGATAAACATTACTGAATGGTTAAAACATTATGTTTTATTCTTCTTTTTTACAGTAATTGCTATATACCCCTTTTAAATCCGTTAAAAATCTGTTTTGTTCTTTTTAACCCGTTTTCAAAAAAATAAATCCAATTGAACCGAATGTAATGCGTGGACGAATCCTATGGGAAGGCAAGATTACAGGTTGCGTCTAGTTCAGCTGGTGCGGCAAGGACTTATGACGATAAGACTCCGTTTCTCGGTCATAAAGTAAGTGTTTGTATTAGCTTATGATTATAAGTTAATGTGTTTGAATCAGCTTATGCTTATAATATAAGTGGTACCATATATGCTTCTTAATAAGCCTCTTAGTGGAAAGAGTATAGCTTTAATGGGTCTACAAACTAAGAGGTTTATATGGTTTGGGCCCACTTTTGCTTCCCACTAAGAGGTTCCAAAAGAAAAAGAAACACCCCCAGTTTGTTGGATAAGCTAAAAATGCAGTTCTAATGGGTTACTGTCACAGCTCATGTGTACATCTAAGTTGTAACAATATTAAGTTTCCTATTCTCATCTTAAAAATGTAGGTCACAAAATTTCACTAGAAATAATTAAAACCATCAACAAATCACACACCAAACAAAAAATCTGTCCATTAAATGAATTGAGATTTCATAAGCATGTTGGACAGACCATGATTAATCTACAGGATTATTCATGTTTACTTTTGATTTTGTTTGTTTATATATGTCCTTTTCTCATGATTAATCTACAGTGTTATTCATGATTAATCTTCAGTGGTCTACTCACAAATCATATGTCTTCGGAAGTTCGGCTGAAGATGGTGTCTTGAACATCTGGGATCACAATCAGGTGGGAATCTTTTTTTTTTAACGGCACAATCAGGTGGGAATCTATCTATTACTTTTCATTAACTTAGGATGGAACAAGTATTTTCTTATACATGTATGTTCATTCTTCTATTTTCATGTCTTCTAAAATTTGCTTATGTTCATTCTTCTATTTTCATGTCTTCTAAAATTTGCACTTTTTTGCTGAGTTCAGGTTGGTGAATGGACTGGACCAGCCTCAAAATCTGCACCAGGCTTGTTGTTCAGTCAGTTTGGGCACACGTAGGGGTGTTATCCGGTCGGGTTGAGTGGTCAAGGAAGCTTTGACACAATGTTGATTGCTGGTGCCTCTAGTTGGATGTGCTGCTATCCGTTAGAACTACACTTCAAGCACAGACGCCTACCATGGTGTGCTATTCTGCGTTTTATTATGATCTGTGATGGTCTTATTACCAAAAAATTATTTGAATGAATGTTTACTCAAAATATAATTTGAATGTTCATAGTAGAACATTGGCATATATTAGCCTTAACTGATTCCACAAATGCGTCAAAAGACAACTTGAGATCTAACTGCTGCACAAAGTCACAAACATATATCTAGTATTTTTATAAGTGTCATGGCCATCTCTTAAAAAAGTTACACACACTTCTCATATGGCATTACAAGGATTACACCTCTTTTCGACCCAAAGAAAAATACTAGAAACCCATACGAGAAGAGCTTGAGGTTGTTTAGAATAAGGTATTTGTTAGGCCGTTTGAAGTCGAAAGTGGTGGTCTTTCTAAACATCCATAAGACCCAAATTGTTGTTCTAATCACAATATCAATGTAATGGAAATTATAAGAAAATAAGTTAACTTGACTTGGAAGGTTGATTACGACAAAGATGCTCGAAATTCCAATATTTGGCAGTCCCCACCGTTAAAGAACCCGAGCCCCAGGTGTTGATGGAAACATCACATTGGAAAAAGAGTTTTTCTTTATTCTAAATTTCATTATCACAAGTACGTGTTAGTGAACAAATTCTATGAGCCAATTAGCTGCAACATACACACATTAATCAATCGATCAAGCATGCATGTTTTTATGAAGCAATTATTTTGTGCTTGGATTTTGAGACTTTACCTAAGTCACACTAATGGGCGCACATCAACAGCTCGAGGCACAAAATATACTCTAAATAAGGGAAAGACGAGTCCAACATTCCCCATTTTCAATAACATGATTGGCCATTCTGTGATTAAGTTGATTTAACACATTTTATTTTGTAATCAAGTGTGGAACCTCTCTTGTTGAACAAACAAAGCCACAATAGGATATGACGCTTTTGATTTGCAAAGGGTCAATATTTACATGACTAACAAGGCTGGAGAGGCGACGATGATTGGTAGAGGGACAACCGGTATGACCCAGGAATGGCCAAAGTGCATTGGTCTATCACGGCCAATCAAACATGAAGTAAGTGAGTGCTGATTAAGTTATCTTTATGTATGTATTTATATTAAAGTAATCTTTAATTAAATTAAAGAGCACTTCAACATATATACATATATACATATAACTTATTATATCCAGCACCTACTTATTTCATGTTTGATCGATTAAAGGTTGTGATAGACCAATGTACTTTGGCCAGTCCTGGTCATACTGGTTTTCTCTCCACCAATCATCGTCGCCTCTCGTGCCTTGTTAGTCACGTAAATGTTGACCCCTTCCAAATCAAAAGCCTTATATCCTATTATGACTTTTGTCTGTTCAACAAGAGAGGTTTTGACTACAAAATATAAACTTAATCATAGAATGGCTACTCATGTGTACTTACTGAAAATGGGGAATGTTGGACTCGTCCTTTTTATTTAGAGACCAATTGCAGTGACGAGTAGGGAATAAAGAATCGCTAGCTGCCGACATCGACACTAGGATACTCTTGGTCGACTTTGTTAGACATGGGTTTCAATTTGATATCTGGAGAACCTCTACATATATCTTTACATTATATATAAGAGGAGGGGTATGCCACATCATATCCACGTCATCACCTTACCATAATTATTCCAGTTTTTGTATTTTAATTCGGGAATTTTGTAAAAAGTATCTATACAAAGAATCGAACACGGGTCTTGAGTACCACAAACAAATTTCTAAACCAGTGGACTAAACCATCTGTTTTGATAGCCATCTACAAAACAGAATTTATATATCAATAAATATATTAAAACATAAAACCTGATATCATTCGTATAAAACCTAATGTCATTCTTAACAAAAACCCATTCTAATTAAAACCCGAGCATGGTACTCGACTAAATACTTTATTAGTCCGATCCATTATGATGCTTTTCTTTGTGATATATATTAGATGCTTTTCTCTGTGATTTTTAATCCTTACATGTTTGATGATTCTTTAATCCTTACATATCGTGGATTTATCAACTTGAAGCTAGGTATGTAGTTTGGTACAATTGTTTTAATCCTTACATGATTGATTCTTTGCTAGGTTTTGATGCAAAAATATCAGGATGAACACTTAATCAGCTTCTATCGCGTTGGTCACCAGAAAAGATATTACCCAGGTATTGGTATTAACACAATATTAGGTTTTGGATTGTGCGTTTAAAAAAGAATGTATACTGTAATCGATAAACAAAATCAAACGACTTTCACACACTAATCCCTAATCTTCATGAAACATGTTTTGGTCATCAATAACCAAAAAAATCACTCGACCAAACTCTAATCTTCAGGAAACGTTTTTATCCATCAATAATAAAAAAAAATCGTTTCATTAAACACTTAAAGAAATCACGAGGTTGCAACTCTTGAATTTGAGATCGTCTTTAATATCTTGAGGATTCAGTGACAAACTTTATGTTACCCTTCTAATGTTGTCTATGAATAGTTCTATTCATCTGTCATGTTAATTGTTTATTGTTATTTTAGCTTATTTGTAATTTTTTGTAGGTTATGCAGACGGTTCTTTGCCAGGTAGAAAAGGATAAAGAAGATACGTGAGATGAAGCAAAGGTGACTACTAAACTCACGGTCATTCTTGTGAAGGGCACCTCGAATATGCATATCTTTTTATTCAAAGGTATACTATATGATATCATCACTTGAGTTTTGAAACATTGTTTGTATTTATGTTCTCTAATGGTTGTTATATGTAGTATTTGCTTCTACGCAAAGTGTGCACATACACATAGCAGGTATAGATTCTAAAAATATTAATATTTTATAGGTAGTCCTTGGTTCTAATATTCTATCTAGGACATGGGGTGCAATGTTTGATCGTTAATGGTTGATTTTGCTTTTTTATCATTGATTTATCAAGGGAAATTGGAGAGAACTTATGTACTACGAGCTATATATTTGGAATTTAAGGAAATGACTCATTCTTCTATATGTTTAAGCGATGGTATAATTTAAATTATTGATAGTTAAAATCTATAAAATATATATATGTTTCATATAAGATGTTCATTTGAGTTGACTGAACAAATAAAAGATGTTCATTTTTTAGAATTAGCTTCATTCTTGGATGATTTGGGACAGGACACAGAACAGTGTTAACGACCAATTTATTCCAAGATAAACAGCTTCGACACTTGCCATTTGAAGGATTTCATGAAGGAATGGAGAGGAATGAGGACGCGCACAGCAGGATAACCTGAGTCAACCTTTTCTCACTTTCAGTTCAAAACTCTGTTATGTGGTTATGCAACATGTTGGTGGATGGAAAAGGTTGGTAAAAACTGGTATGAATTCTTTTTCTATGTTTATGTCAAAATAACTTTTTCACATTACTGCTTTTAAATCAAGTAGAAGAAAATATTTGACCGTAAACATTTAGAAAACATCACTACTACATAAGTTTTATTTTTGTTCCATTTTATAGTTATTGGGTAAAATGTTCCAAACACAACCAAACTAACCCACACATAATATTAGTCTGTTTCAAACTACGTTTAAGGGTATACTTTGCAGCTTACTCTTCAGCAACAAATCTTGATAATTATTGCATATCTAATTACGACTTCATACAATTTCCAGATTAACGTTTGTTGGGAGCTCATCTACCCAGAGCAGCTCGGTGCGCATTGATGATATTGATAAAATGATGTCTGAAGATAGCCCCATGCGTATCCAATAAATATAACATTCAACAGTTTCCTGCTGATGCTCGATGCAACAGTTGGCACATCGTTGTTTTTTTAGAGAGGCTTCCTTATGTTAGGTATATCATAAGCTTTTTTACTTTGAATATGATATACAAGAAACATACTTTTTCTGAAATTGCAGAAGTGGAGCAAAGAAAGCAAAAGGACAAGCTTAACATAGATGGGTGCCTAGCCGGTGTTGTGGCCAAAAAAGCTTTATGAAATGTTCTAAGTCAACAAGGACGGAAGAGAAAGAAAGGGAGCATAAGCGTGAAGTTGATGCTAACAGACAGAGAGAGAGAGAGACAAATTTAAAGAGAAGTATTGGGGAATCCATACAAGAGCTCGACCTATTGAAGTGTCAACGTTGCACTACCAGCTATCGACTTCTTCCTGATGATTTACCCGATTCCATCTATAAGCTAAAGATCAGAGCTTGGTACTCAAGTACTGGATGATCTATGGTATCTGTTACTTTTGGTAGCGAATATTACTCTTTCAAGCATATGCGTAGAAATTAATATGAAGAGGGCATGTTTAGATGATGACCAGTTCATGTTAAACATGTTATTGGAGCCTGTGAACTCAGCTCTTAAACGCGTTGAGGAACTATTAAAAGTCATTAACAACCGCTCAGTTAGTTCAGAGGATCCCATCCATGTCGAATATAGTAGAAATTAATATGGTGTTTTTTATTCTGAATTATCGAAAAGAATTATCTTTAAAAGTATACTATTGTATTTTAGATGTGCTTCTACCGCTCGAAGTTGTAATAATCAAAGTTGTTACAACCACTTACTAAGATCATCAAGTGTTAAACAACCTCTGACTGATTCATTTGAACTATGCTAGCAATTAGGTGCGATGAGGATAACTAACAAAGCTATAGTTGCTGTTTTGGGAATATGATATGCTTGTGCATATGGTTAACTAATTTGGGACAAATACTATACACTGATGTGTAGTATTTTTATGTGATAAAATTTGTCACTCATGTAATGTAGGGCTGCAAAAAGAATTGAAATTTATGCACAGTTAGAGATGACAATTTGAAGTATCAGCAGGAAATTGTTTATAGCTGCAAAAAGAATTGAAATTTATGCACAGCAATAGTAGTATTAGTTTAAAAATAGATGTCTCTTTATTGTCTATGGCTATTTTCTTTTTCTTATTGAATTCACCTGAAAGCTAGATTTTTTTATGTAGAATGGAAAAAATGGAATCGGAGCCCCGCTGCATAAAACCAACACCGCAGCCACCACCGGTCTCTTCCAACATATCTCATCACCCAATGTCATGTCATAGACATCCCTCATATCAGGATACTCCAACACTCTCCCCACCCTCACCCACTTCATCTCATATGTAGGTTTTGTGGTCTTTTAGTGAGACAAATTATGTGCCAGGTGGAATATATCAGCTCAAATCACATTTTCTCACTTATGAAGGATGAAAAATATTTCTAAATATGTCAACTAATCCTCATATTCTGATATCTTATTACATTCTTTCAAAGATTTTGTTATAACCTTATTTAAAGATGTTGTTTCGATTGAGCTACTTCAAAAAGTGCAGAAGTCAAAAGAATCAACCTTCAGATCTTTATTTGTAAAAATAACAAAGGGTTTTGATAGTTTGTCACAGTTGTGTTTTTTCAACTGATGTACATTACAACTCTATCTGTCCTAAACAGTTGAGGTAAATTATTATTATGAATAAAAACGTTAATACAGTAATAACTTACTTTGTATAAAAAGGCGTTGTTGCTAAGTACATCACATGTGTGTTTGTGCACGTTTGTTTGTTCTAGGTTCGCACAGTTGGAGGAAGGACACAACTTTCATCACAATCAGCATGCTTGAACCTACTGAGAATCAAGGGTGCGCACATGAGATTCTGAGAATCACGGGCGCGCACATGAGATTCTGATCCAGCAGTATCTATCCATGATCTTTATAGTTTGTACATAGGAAAAAAAGTTCATTTAACAGAACACCACAAAATCACGTTTTATCGTTTATCTTACCCGGTTCGTGTCTACATTCCAAAACGAGTGATTCAAGAATTAGAAAGCACAAAAGAAGAATTCGTGAGTTCTACATTTGGTGTTTCAAAGGATCATAAGCGTCTTTTACCCAAGATCTTTAAAGCTTTGTCAACAATTCAGGACTATGTTCCAGCAATCTTACCCGAATTAGTTAGGGATAATATAAAGAAACATCAACTGGCAACAAATTATAGATATCAATAAATATTTTTGTGATAACTCAATTCATATTTTGTGAGCGTGCATATAGATGCGATTATTTGAGCTTCATGCTTAGAATACGTATCGATCAATAACATATTTTAGGTTCATTAAACTGATTTGTAGTAATCTAATACTTTACTTATTTTATCCAGACATGTGAAAGCTTATATGATCATATACACGTAGAAACACACAGGTGCATGACAGGCGGTGGAGATTATATATGAGGGAACTTCAGATTAAATCATTAGGCTTATCATAAGACATGGATGGCGAAACATACATTACTTTGACACTATGCAAAAAAGACTGCCAAATTAAACCTAAGCCAAATCACTGTGTTCTTATGGCTGATCTTTTAGGTCGAGCAGGTACGTTAGACGAAGCTTTGAATTTAATAAATATTAGTATTCCTTTTAAGCCTCACTCGGCTATATATGGGACCCTTTTCCCTTTTAGGCAACTGCAGGGTCCATGAGAACTTTATATGTTGCCTTACACTCTTTCATAACATCTGAACTTTCTTGATTTTGATTTTTTGAGATATGTTGTCGTATGTTTTGTGATGATTTCCAGTTTCTTTTGACCCAATACATGTTGTAGACGATCTTTAGGAGCAGGCTGAGCTTCTGTTGGAACTGAAACAAGAACGGATGGTGGCGATGATGTCACTGGTGACACTTGAACCACTTCGCATAATTCTCAACAGCAGACACACAGACTGCAGCAGCTGTCCTGGAGTTCCAACCAAAGGTGAGGATGGTTCAGTTGAGATCAAAGGTGGCATGCCATCAGATGGCAGCCGTTAAATGTCTACTCTGTATATGTTATATAATCTCACGTGTATATGTTCAGTAGCATATAATTGAATTTATTTTCTTCTACATTAAATCAACTATTTTATGTCATAGGTCTCATTTACGGTTTTTTGTTCTTATGACATGAAATTGAAATTTTGTGCAGAGATGAAAAATTTAGCCAGTATGTGCCAAAAAGAATGAATGATAGAATGATTGATACATTTCAACTACAGTAATAGATACAATAAGTATAACATTACCTCCAACACAGCATAATTTGTATTAGTATAAATGCAAAAAATTGAACCAAACCAAATCCCAGTAGGAGTTAAAAAAAAGCTGCATATTGCTTTGCGGGTTTTATCGGTTGACCCGATAACAAAAATATCCAACCCTAACCTATCCGATAACAGTGACAGGTTATCGGGTTCGGGTCAAACTAATTCGATAAGGTTCTTCAACCCGATTTAACCCGACCCGATAATGCTTTTCGGGTTCGGGTTAACCCGACCCTACTGACACCCCTATTTTTAATTGTGACGGATTGACGGGTTGGTCCTATAAAGTGGGTGTAGTTAAAACTTTAGTCTATTTGGGTTCAGTATGCCAAAGTAATTAGATGTGCGATTACTACTTATTAAAGTGTCACGACCATTTCAAGGAAGTGCAATCTTTATCCACTACAGATATGTGTTATATCTTTTTTTTTTATTTGTTTCTTAATTTAATATATTAAACCAGCTGATTAGAGTGTTTAATATATTGAACCTCTCGCACATATAATTTGGATAGTGGGTTGCCTTTTGTTATATACGGTATAACTTAATCGGTTCTGTGAAGATTTTAGGATTTTTTTTTGTTTATCCTATACTAGGAAATGTTCTTTGTCGTGCTAACCACGACCCTCAGAAAGTTAACATTCAAAGTTTAGAGGATAATAACAAGCAATTTTGTTTCACCTCGAAGTCTCAAACACTATATGAATTCTATAAAAAAGGTATCACTACTTTTATTTTTACGTGTTCATGCTAATTTGTTTTTTAAGAAACACATTATTATACATCTACAACTATTAATTCATAGTGAATATCTCAAAAGTATAATACCTTAATTTGTACAAGTTTGTGTTACAAACTGTATACTGCGGAATTTGTAACCATAGACGGACCTTCATAGGGACCCGGGGGCTATGACCCTCCCAAGATTTGGTGTTCATAGTGTAATTATACTAAAACTTAAGGGTATTTTTTGAAAAATTTGTATTTGGCCCTCCCAAAAAATATTGTCGGCCCTCCCATTAAAATTATTCAAGTTCCGTCTATACAATAATGGAACTATATACGTAGGCATCATTCTTAAAAGTTAACACACTTACCTTATAGGTTATTTACTTTGATAACTATTCTAACTTCATATCCAATAAGGAAAATACCTATAGTTCATTTGACAAACTTGCGCATTACATTTTTTTCGCCATACTTCTACCGCATACTCGCTTCTACCACTTAACATGCGTTAGAAATATGAACAAGAATAGTATAAACTATAAAGCAAAAGATATCCAAAAGTTTTGTTTACACACTCTAAATTAATCAATAATATGTTTCATAATATAAATAGTACAAAAGTGTTAAACTCTCATAAATTTTTTAAGAGTCTGAATCCTGATATCTACCAAAATTTCATGTTACACAAATTCAAGTACTAATAGAAAATGGTACACCTTAAGGTATTCCCATTCTTTCTAATAGTGATGATTTGAGTCAGTTACCAACCCTACTTCTTTACCCATTAGTTTTGTGTAACTACTTATTTACACCATGTCTATTTAACTGTGCTACAATACTTAGGGCCCGTTTAGTTTAGAGTCGGGTTTTACTTTAGTTGTGGGTTTATAAAGTAACGAGTTTAGATTTGGAGAGAAAAAGTTAATTATTATTTTTAAAAAATATATATATTTTATTAATTGATTTAAATAAAATATATTATTTCTGATTAAACTATTAAAATAAACAGAGAAATTAATGGATCTTATGGCTGAAAAGTTATTGCAAATTAAATAGTCATATTGTGTTCATAGAAACCATCAAAACCAAGGGTGACATATGGAATTAGCTTTTGGAAACCATAGTAGCGCGTCAGCCCAAACTAAATGCACCAAACAAGTTATTCATATTTTCTTTGAGCCTAAAGTTCCCACACCTGGATACCAAACGCACCCTTAAAACCAACCGATAAAGTAACCACTTTTGTTGAGAGAACCAATCGAAAAAAGCACACAAAGTTACGTTCCCATATTGACCTTTTCGGTGGATCATAAGATGTTATAGAACATAAATAAAAATATTTGGAATCAAATTTAAATAAAAATAATTAGAAAAAGTCTAAATAAATACTTATTATAAAACGGATAGAGTACGTTGAAGAAGTGGACAACTAAAACTTAGGGCCCGTTTGGTTTGTATATGGGTTTTACTTTAGAAGTGAGTTTATAAATTAGGAGGTTTAGATTTGGGTAAAAGTTGGGTTTAATATTGATATAAAAATAAGTAAAAAAGCTAAATTATTTTTATGTAAGAGTTTTTTAATTATTAGTTTATATTAAAACTAAAAACTGGGACCAAATATGTGTGGCTAAAAAATATCTAGAATTATAAAATGACTTTTAATGGGCTATATAGTCAAATTCCCAGTACCTCACACGGGGATTGAATTTTGGATCTATGGTAGCGCGTCACCCTAAAGAAGCACAACCAAACAAATGATTAAAAGCATCTTTCAGCCTAAACCTTGCTAAACCTAGATACCAAACATACCATTAAGCTATTGGTGTTGTCATCTAAATGTTACATACAACTACTTTCGTGAATCTTGATTATAATTGTAAAGAAATTTATTTTGCATTTACTTTATATTGAAGGACAACATGTTTTTAAGTAACTTTGTAGAATATATTGGGTAATACGTAAATAATTTGACAAATATTACTACTATAAACACCAATATTTAGCTAAACAAGAAAATATAATTGATAATTACAAGTCATGCCCGCGCATTAAACATTACAAACAAATATTTACCAAATAAAAAAAAGTTAAACGACAATCAGAAATCATACCCGTCCATCGGACGGGTTTTGCCACTAGTATATATATATATATATAGAGTAAGGATCTAATAAGAAGTATACTTAAAATAAGAAGAATAAGAAGTTATTTGAACCATTAGATTAAAGGATCAATGGCTAAAAATGAAGGGTGGCATTATTGTAAATACTTGACCATCTAATTTCATACATAAGGGCATAAGAGTAAAATAGGATATTTTTTTTTTTAAACATAACTGTCGTTGTCATTGTGGAACAAACAAGACCAACTGTATTTTTTTCTTATCGTAAGTACGCGTCTTTTTGGTTTCTTCGAATGCAGTTTTGCATGAAAGCATGCATCTCATTTTATAAATAAAATGCATCTTGTTTTTTAATGATAAAAAAGTAATAATTTCACACGCATCTGTATTTTTAAGGATATTTCTCTTCAATGTTTAGACTGATTGCATCTATTTTTTTATAAAATAATATGCATCTTCATTTTCAATGTTTAGAGTGATTGCATCTATTTTGTTATAAAATAATATATGCAACTTCATTTAAATAATAGAAAATTGAAAAAAAGATGCATGGATGCATCCGAGTATTAAACTAAAACTACAACATGCATCATATAGTGACCAAAAGAAAAATAGATGCAATAAAAGGGACCCCAAAAGAAAAATAGATGCAATAAAACTAGATGCATCAATTTATTTGTACAGTATTCCATATTAGAAATAGGCATACTGTTACATTGGTCTGTTCATGACAAAAAGAAAAGAAGAATGCTCGGTACAATGGTCTATTCCATTTATTTATAGTATATGAGAAGAAGATGGAAGAAAGAAACGAAAATAGAGGAGTTAGTTTTTAAATGTTGATCAATAAGAATGTCAAAAATGCCCTTAATTTTGATTTAAATTGATAGGCTAATGTTACTTCTTATTCTTCTTATTTTAATATTTCTTCTCATTTGATCCTAACTCTATATATATATATATATATATATATATATATATATATATATATATATATATATATATATATATATATATATATATATATATACCAATAGCTTTTCATACAAGTATAGACTATAGACTACATTAATTCCTATTCCAATATTGTAATCTTTAAGCCACTCAAATGGAAAATGACAAAGAGAAGAATATATAATGCTAAGCTCACAAACCACAGATCTCAAAATTTCCTTTAATTATTAAGGTAACCTAAAGGTACCATCTAAAAAAAAGGCATTATCTACAAAAGCTTGTGGTGCTTATGTTTCCTTCATGCAGGCATCTAAGAAGCCCAACCTCACGAAAGGAACAACTTAGACAATAAGAGGCATCATCCTTAGACATAGGCCCAACCATGTCTACACCTTATCACCAAGCACAAAGACAGATGATGCACTACCCTTAACCATTAACTTTAACATATAATGTGGTTAAAAAGTTCAAACTATTCTGCAAATAAAAAACGCACTTGGAGACATCTCTAGAACATATATAGTCGTGACACATTTATAGACCAATAAACCATTTATACGCTACAAAAATTCTTTTTTTTAAACAATGATAAAATAAAACACCCAATCACCCCTAAACAAATTTTGATTAATAAAATTTATACAAGAAGAAGAATCACATATATGAAATAGATAACCTAAACCAGCAAAAACTCTTCGAGTTTCGTTGGTGCGTGTGTGTGTTTTGTGATGTGGGGAGATCTGAATTTAGTGTGTGTTTTGTGATGTGGGGAGATCTAGGTTGTTGTGGTGAAGAGCAGAATAATAAAGAGCTGGTTTGTTGAGTAGTTGAAAAATTTAAGAGATGTTGGTGAAGTGAATTTATTGATTGATGAACAAAACACACATTACATAATGCAGTCCTAAAGTTACAAGGCAAAGCACACTAGCATCTTTTTATCATACAAATTACACAACATTAATGTTGTTCACCAAACCATCTATATCTTATAGTGTTGGCTAGATACATTAAATTATCAAGTTCGTGATTAGAAGTGAGACTTGAGATCTGGAAAAAAAAAACCATCTTTAAAACATAAGATAAGAAGCATTTTATGATAGTTTTGCTACCAAAAGTTCAGCTTTCAATGTTAAAAGACGCATCATGCTCGCAAGCATGACATGTAAATTTGCCACTATAACTTAAAGCATCATAATCTCATGAATAAATTAGCTTTGGTTGGCAATTTCTACTTATTACACGGGGATAATAAACCGACAAAAAACCCATATGTGAACCATAACTAGGGTGTTATCGGGTTTTAAAAAAGGAAACTAACCCGTAACTTGACTTTATAAGGAATCAGGTCTATCTAGTTGCGGGTTATCGGATTGTTTGTTAAGAAAAACAATTAGACTAGAAAACAAAAAATTTCTAATGCTAGACAAGATGTAATAATGTACACTAAGGCTTCAAGGAGTGGTTTACCCTCACTCGTCGCTTCAGCGTCACAACAACTTTTCTTTCTCCACTTACACAACTGACTCAACTGACTAGTAACAACCGCATTCTCCACTTACACAAGTAACTCAACTGACTAATGACAACCGCAGTGACACTCAGTTAAACTCACTTTTCACTATTATTTAAAGTACACACCTCATACAAAATATATTACACTAAATATCCACTCGCACTCACAACTAAAATAAAAAATATTAAGACATGTATAATGACAAGTCCAACTCACGGATGTGAACCACTCATCACTCTATCAACCAAGTCACGCGGGAGTTGGAGGGACATGGTGAAACTCACGAGTGAGTTTGACAAACCCACGCGTGACACATATCTCATACTCCCTCCGTCCCATATTAATAATTTATCGACAAAAAATACGCAGTTTAAGAAAACATAACTTTTTCAGCTTTCTCCCTCTTACTTTTTACATAATGACAATTTTACCTTTAACCAATTAATTTACAACTTATTTATTGTTTGTAATAATACCCTCAAGTGAGGGTGATATGGTAAACTTGATCTACATTTCTTATCTATTTTTGGACTGAACTATTAGTTTGAGACGTCTAAGAATAATAACATGAACTATTATTATGGGATGGAGGGAGTACCATTTAGCCTAAAGTATTTGAAATACTAATCAGAACACGTACCTAGTCAAAATAAAAAGTACTCCGTATCCTGATTACTTTAGCCGTAATATATAATTATGTGTACATTGTTACTTTATTATTAATAGTAAAACGGGAAAAAAGATATGCATGATTTTATAAGTAGAGATGTTTACCGGTTAGTTCTTTGGTTGTTTGGTTCACATTATGAGGGTGAAGATTTTTAAATCAACCCAAAAATCAAATGAAATCGAACTAAAATTCAAGCTAATCAAAACGAAACTAAATTTGAACTTCATTCGAGTTTCGGGTTGACTCGAATTTCACTATTTATTTATAAGAAAATATATAATTGTATTGATATCTTAAAAATTATCTAAAGTATAAAATTTGTTTCTCTGTATTAGGATTGAATTTTAATTATCATTTTATATATAAAAATTATGTATATTTATATAAATTCGGTTATTGGTTTCATTTGTTCGGTTTATTTGGTTCAAGTTATTTGATGAAATTTTTTTAGGTGTCAACCCAAAAATCGAACGAAACCGAACTTGAATTCAACTGAACCGAATCAAAAACCAAACTTGAACGCTTTTTAGTTTTCGGGTTCTTCTGAATAACCCAAATTTTAATATTTATTTCTAAAAAAATATATAATTGTATCGATATTTTAAAAAAATTGAAATATAACTCATCCATACCTCCTCGGTACATAGCAGGTCGGGTTTTTACTATGTTTTAGATTTTTTGAAACATACATTTTTGTTAGTTTATAAGCACTTGCATCTTTGGTTTGTTCATATGTAAGTAGTCAGCACCTTTACTAAGCTCGTTTTTGCAGACCCTCATGTCTCGCCCGTATCAACTCCTATTCCTCCTTCACCTCCAAATCCAACAACCTTTTATTTAACTGATGGTTAACTTTTAGCAATCCTTACAATTTGACGTTTTCATAATTTGTAGATTGTACAATAATGTGTGTGGATCCGCTAAAGAATACCCCACCTGGTAGACCATGCAAGTGTGTTTTGCCAATGCAAGTTGAGCCCGGTCTTGGTGTTTCTCTTTACACCTTCTTTCCATTAGTATCTGAGCTGGCTTTTGAAATGGCTGCCGGACATTTCATGAAATTCTGAAAATTTTGATCAACTTGGTACCTCTTGGTGAAAATTTTGAAAACTTCACCGCATATGTGGCTCAAAGATTATGGCTGAAACAAGTGCCTATTAAGTCCTCTCTTTTTGGTAGAAGTTGAAATGCTTAGCCGGCTTCATCTTAGGAATTTGGTTCAGTTACTTGGCATTTGTACAGAAGAAAAAAACCGGTGTTTGGTTTACAACCTAATCCTCAATGGATGCGTTGAATCTCACCTTCACGGTATGAACCATTTGACTTAAAAAAGTCAACTAATTTGGCTTCTTTCTGCCTTATTTATTTTTGTTTAAGAAGATTGCTAGATTTCATGTGAAAAATCAGCAAGTTTGGTATTGAAATGTTTGACTTTTATAGTCAAATGTTTTTACTCCAACTTTTATTGAAGATTGTCTATAAATGGAGTGAAATTTTTGTCTGTTAGGGATTGATAAGGAAGTCGCACCACTGGATTCGGGGGTGAAGATAGCTTTGGGAGCGGCTCGGGCGTTAGCTTACTTGCATGAAGATTTAAGCCCAAGAGTCATGATTTTGGTTTGGCTCGATCTGCTTTAGATGTAGAAAACCAGCATATTTCCAAACGTGTCATGGGCACTTTCAGGTACACTTTTCTTTTCTGTGAAATGAGTACAGCCGTGTCCAAACTTGAAACTTCTTTTCATGTGATTTCGGATATGTGGCTACTGAGTATGTAATGACAGGCCATCTTCTTGTAAAGAGTGACGTATATAGCTACGGAGTGGTACTCCTTGAGCTCCTAACATGAAGAAAACCCGTCGACATGTCAATGCCATCGGGCCACATAAACCTTGTCGCGTGGGTACGTCCCCTCCTCCCAACACCAGAAGGTCTAAACTTGCTGATTGATCCATCACTATCCCCTGAAGTCCCATTCGACAGTATGGCTAAAGTAGCAGCTATAGCATCAATGTGTGTACAGTCTGAAGTATCACACCGACCCTTCATGGGTGAGGTGGTTCAGGCCTTGAAGTTGGTCTACAACAAGTGTGAAGAAACACGAGACTTGGGCTCAAGGACTTATAGCCAAGAGGATCTGACTTCCTTGGAATTTGATCTGCGGGACAGTACAAACTCAGGCCACGCAGGCCCGTCACATTCCACCTATCCAAGCTATGAATCTCCACTTGATGTGGAGAGCGGTTTTCGGGTCTTTGGCTAGATGTACATTCGTATAGGATAACCTCAAGTTCAGGCCCATTGAGGCCTAGGAGACGTTTGCAGATTTGGGAAAAGGTGAAGAGTTTTTTGAGTGGTGAGATGAGTGATTACGGGGACTTTTTGAAGCTATTATCACGTTGATTTTTTTTAGTTATTTTTTTCTTTACTTTGACCATGGCCGTCCCAACCCCTCAGGGTTTGCAAGAAAATCGCTGAATGAGATGTACAAAAAAAGTGTTGCATTGTATTAGGAATGTATTTCCTTGGTATAGTTGTAAATACACACTGCAGCAGCAAATACAAGAGGTTCGGGTTGTCTATAAAAGTAGTAAGCTTTGTGTAAATTTTCTGGAAGTTTTGTGCATCATCAGGTAGATACTATACAACTTTTCTCATACAAAAGCATTTAAGTTTAGCGTTTATTACTCGGGGATGTTCATCAGTATCGAAGAAACGAACTTTTCAAAACTGTTGTTTGGTTCATTAGTCAAATTTTGGTATTACCTTAGATGCTATTGATTCTTTTTGCTGATCGTCTGGTATAAAGTGATTGTGATACAATCTTGATCGAAGAAATACTGTTGAACAATATATGCAATTAGTTAAAAAGAGACAACAGAACCAAGCAAAGCTCCTCATTTCAGATGATTTATACATGTACCATCGTTCTGATTTCGAATGAATTTAGCACATTTAGTAGTGCTTCACTGATTTATACATGTACCATCGTATTGATCACAAGTAAATGGTCCAAAATCGCCTCATGTAGGAAATCGTAAGCCTCTAAAAAGAATTTGTCTTACTGAAAGAGAGGTTATGGCTTCTGGTGAAAGCTGGTACTATGGGGAAAAGGGTTACAATAACGCCTTATCTGCTAGCTATGGCATGTGATGGTTTTATTTTGATGTATGAATATACAGATGATTTTGAGTATACAGATGATTTTGAGTCAAATACTTCCGTATGATGATTAAGAATGTTTTATAGCGCATATTAGCTGTAAATATGGCATGTATATCATGATTCCCATAAAGGTGCGAATCCATCTATTACTTTTCAATTCTCTAACATAGTTTCATTTCTGGCCCTTTTTCATACGTACGATGGAACATGCTCATGTTCATTCTTCTATTTTCATGTCTTCTAAAATTTGCACTTTTTTTATTAAGTTCAGATTGGTGAATGGCTAGAGGAGCCTCAAAATTTGCACCAGGTTCTTTGTTCAGGTATTTTGGTCACAGGTAGGGGTGTTATCCGGCTGTGTTGAGGAGGCAAGAAAGCTTGGAGACAATGTTGATTGCTGGTGTCTCTAGTTGGATGTGCAGCTATCCGTTAGACGTTGTTAGAACTACACTTCAAGCACAGACGCCTACCACATTGAAGTATAATGGCATTGTCGACTGCCTTCGTAAGAGTGTCACAAACGATGGATATGGTGTGTTATTCTGCGGTTTATTATGATCTGTGATGGTCTCATCACCAAATTTGGGTTGACTGAATCAAGATCACCTTGTTCATGGGGCTAAAGCGACAAGCTGATCTTGCTTGAAATAAAAGCCTTGCATCAAGATTACAAACTGGATAGTACATGTTAACTGATGTTGCTTGAAACATCTTTTTTTTGGTGAAACCGATGAACTTTTATCAAACCTTTTAACTTACCTTACACTGCAAACAAATTTGTATTGGACATTTTTTTTCATAATCAAAATCGCTTAGAGTAAAAAAGAGGATTAAAAACTGAGCAGTAATGGCAAAAACAGAAATGAGGACATCAAGCATATAGCAGATGCTGATAATCTTGAGATAATCTATGCAAACAATTTGATAGCAGGAGTTCTCTCTATCCAGCCGACTATGCCAGTGTGTCAGAACTAGTCCATCAAACTGAATATAGGAAGTCCTGTTATGAATTCTGACACACTGGCATAGTTGGCTGGTCTAAGTTACGCACCTGGTCTATGTTTTCATGACTGCTGCTGCACTTCCAATGGTAGGGTACCCTTTCCTCCGAGTCCCGCTGCTGCACGAAGTAACTGAAAATTTGCACACGGGTCATGAGATCAGTTGATATGCACGCATTGAATAATGGGAAAAAAATACTTACATGATGTACTCTTTTCTAAAAGTGTATTTAAATGTAGTGATTGTTCTGGTTTTGATGTTCTGTGCAATCAATGTTGAATAATCACAACCACTAACTCCAGCATACTGCTAGATTCTCATAGGCTGAATCTTCTTGCGTGTTTGAATACATCTGAAAGCAAAGCAACATCAACACATAAACTGTGATGACCCTTCTCATCCTGCTACTGATAAACATTACTGAATGGTTAAAACATTATGTTTTATTCTTCTTTTTTACAGTAATTGCTATATACCCCTTTTAAATCCGTTAAAAATCTGTTTTGTTCTTTTTAACCCGTTTTCAAAAAAATAAATCCAATTGAACCGAATGTAATGCGTGGACGAATCCTATGGGAAGGCAAGATTACAGGTTGCGTCTAGTTCAGCTGGTGCGGCAAGGACTTATGACGATAAGACTCCGTTTCTCGGTCATAAAGTAAGTGTTTGTATTAGCTTATGATTATAAGTTAATGTGTTTGAATCAGCTTATGCTTATAATATAAGTGGTACCATATATGCCTCTTAATAAGCCTCTTAGTGGAAAGAGTATAACTTTAATGGGTCTACAAACTAAGAGGTTTATATGGTTTGGGCCCACTTTTGCTTCCCACTAAGAGGTTCCAAAAGAAAAAGAAACACCCCCAGTTTGTTGGATAAGCTAAAAATGCAGTTCTAATGGGTTACTGTCACAGCTCATGTGTACCTCTAAGTTGTAACAATATTAAGTTTCCTATTCTCATCTTAAAAATGTAGGTCACAAAATTTCACTAGAAATAATTAAAACCATCAACAAATCACACACCAAACAAAAAATCTGTCCATTAAATGAATTGAGGTTTCATAAGCATGTTGGACAGACTATGATTAATCTACAGGATTATTCATGTTTACTTTTGATTTTGTTTGTTTATATATGTCCTTTTCTCATGATTAATCTACAGTGTTATTCATGATTAATCTTCAGTGGTCTACTCACAAATCATATGTCTTCGGAAGTTCGGCTGAAGATGGTGTCTTGAACATCTGGGATCACAATCAGGTGGGAATCTTTTTTTTTTAACGGCACAATCAGGTGGGAATCTATCTATTACTTTTCATTAACTTAGGATGGAACAAGTATTTTCTTATACATGTATGTTCATTCTTCTATTTTCATGTCTTCTAAAATTTGCTTATGTTCATTCTTCTATTTTCATGTCTTCTAAAATTTGCACTTTTTTTGCTGAGTTCAGGTTGGTGAATGGACTGGACCAGCCTCAAAATCTGCACCAGGCTTGTTGTTCAGTCAGTTTGGGCACAGGTAGGGGTGTTATCCGGTCGGGTTGAGTGGTCAAGGAAGCTTTGACACAATGTTGATTGCTGGTGCCTCTAGTTGGATGTGCTGCTATCCGTTAGAACTACACTTCAAGCACAGACGCCTACCATGGTGTGCTATTCTGCGTTTTATTATGATCTGTGATGGTCTTATTACCAAAAAATTATTTGAATGAATGTTTACTCAAAATATAATTTGAATGTTCATAGTAGAACATTGGCATATATTAGCCTTAACTGATTCCACAAATGCGTCAAAAGGCAACTTGAGATCTAACTGCTGCACAAAGTCACAAACATATATCTAGATCAAGAAGTTGTTCATGCTTTTACCTGCCTAACACTTCCAAAAAGTTTGTATTGGACTTTTTTTCAAATAATCAAAATCGACCCGTGATAAAGTTGGTAGGCTATTTTTGAAGATCATGGCATATGGGAATGTACAATTGACAAGATCATTCACATTGAAAGGCATGCGGTCTCACATCATGAAACATGTAACCATCATAGGTTTATCTCCATTTCACTAGAATTGTATTCTTCCTATAAGAGTTGATATTCTTTGTTGTAGAATTACTAATTTGAGGCTTCCTACCACATTGAATCTCATTCGCTGCCCCATTTGTGATAATGAAATTTCAACTTTGATATTTCCATCAACACCTGGGTACGGGTTCTTCAATGGTGGGGCTTCCAAATATTGGAATTTCGAACATCTTTGTGGTAATCAACCTTCCAACTCAAGTTAACGTATGTGCTCATAATTTCCATTACATTAATATTGTGGTTAGAACAACGATTCGGGGCTTATGGATGCTTAGAAAGACCTTTTCGTATACTTTGGTTTCTAGTATCTGTCTTTGGATCGGAAAGAGGCCGGTGTTGTAATCCATGTAATGCTAAATCACAAGTGTGTGTAACTTTTCTAAGAGCTCGCTGTGACACTTATGAAAATACTAGTTTGAGTGCCAAATATTGACAAAAAAGAACTTTCGATACTGATAAATACCAAAAAGAACACTAAAGCATATGCTATGCTAGTATCGTGATATAAAACTCGACTTTAAAATAATATCATGATCCAAAAGAGGTACAATAACAACGCCCAATCCCGCCGGGCTGATTCAAAACATGTAAAAAGGTGACTCATGTCATAATCATAGCAAAAGAAATTACATTTATAATTTCTTTTGCTATTTGTAATTTCTTTTGCTATGATTATGAACCGAGTCACCTTATTACATGTTTTGAATGAGCCTCATACCACGCTACAGCGGATCGGCATTGTTATTGTACCTGTATTGGATCTTGATATTATTTTAAAGTCGAGTTTATATCAAGATACTAGTATAGCATAACATATGCTTTAGTGTTCATTTTTGTATTTATCAGTATCAAAAGTTCTTTTTTGTCAATATTTGGCACTCAAACTAGTATTTTTATAAGTGTCATGGCCATCTCTTAAAAAAGTTACACACTTCTCATATGGCATTACAAGGATTACACCTCTTTTCGACCCAAAGAAAAATACTAGAAACCCATACGAAAAGAGCTTGAGGTTGTTTAGAATAAGGTATTTGTTAGGCCGTTTGAAGTCGAAAGTGGTGGTCTTTCTAAACATCCATAAGACCCAAATTGTTGTTCTAATCACAATATCAATGTAATGGAAATTATAAGAAAATAAGTTAACTTGACTTGGAAGGTTGATTACCACAAAGATGCTCGAAATTCAAGTATTTGGCAGTCCCCACCGTTAAAGAACCCGAGCCCCAGGTGTTGATGGAAACATCACATTGGAAAAAGAGTTTTTCTTTATTCTAAATTTCATTATCACAAGTACGTGTTAGTGAACAAATTCTATGAGCCAATTAGCTGCAACATACACACATTAATCAATCGATCAAGCATGCATGTTTTTATGAAGCAATTATTTTGTGCTTGGATTTTGAGACTTTACCTAAGTCACACTAATGGGCGCACATCAACAGCTCGAGGCACAAAATATACTCTAAATAAGAAAGACGAGTCCAACATTCCCCATTTTCAATAACATGATTGGCCATTCTGTGATTAAGTTGATTTAACACATTTTATTTTGTAATCAAGTGTGGAACCTCTCTTGTTGAACAAACAAAGCCACAATAGGATATGACGCTTTTGATTTGCAAAGGGTCAATATTTACATGACTAACAAGGCTGGAGAGGCGACGATGATTGGTAGAGGGACAACCGATATGACCCAGGAATGGCCAAAGTGCATTGGTCTATCACGGCCAATCAAACATGAAGTAAGTGAGTGCTGATTAAGTTATCTTTATGTATGTATTTATATCAAAGTAATCTTTAATTAAATTAAAGAGCACTTCAACATATATACATATATACATATAACTTATTATATCGAGCACCTACTTATTTCATGTTTGATCGATTAAAGGTTGTGATAGACCAATGTAGTTTGGCCAGTCCTGGTCATACTGGTTTTCTCTCCACCAATCATCGTCGCCTCTCGTGCCTTGTTAGTCACGTAAATGTTGACCCCTTCCAAATCAAAAGCCTTATATCCTATTATGACTTTTGTTTGTTCAACAAGAGAGGTTTTGACTACAAAATATAAACTTAATCATAGAATGGCTACTCATGTGTACTTACTGAAAATGGGGAATGTTGGACTCGTCCTTTTTATTTAGAGACCAATTGCAGTGACAAGTGGGGAATAAAGAGTCGCTAGCTGCCGACATCGACACTAGGATACTCTTGGTCGACTTTGTTAGACATGGGTTTCAATTTGATATCTGGAGAACCTCTACATATATATATATATATATATATATATATATATATATATATATATATATATATATATATATATATATATATATATATATATATATATATATATATATATATATATATATATATATATATACACCAATAGCTTTTCATACGAGTATAGACTATAGACTACATTAATTCCTATTCCAGTATTGTAATCTTTAAGCCACTCAAATGGAAAATGACAAAGAGAAGAATATATAATGCTAAGCTCACAAACCACAGATCTCAAAATTTCCTTTAATTATTAAGGTAACCTAAAGGTACCATCTAAAAAAAAGGCATTATCTACAAAAGCTTGTGGTGCTTATGTTTCCTTCATGCAGGCATCTAAGAAGCCCAACCTCACGAAAGGAACAACTTAGACAATAAGAGTCATCATCCTTAGACATAGGCCCAACCATGTCTACACCTTATCACCAAGCACAAAGACAGATGATGCACTACCCTTAACCATTAACTTTAACATATAATGTGGTTAAAAAGTTCAAACTATTCTGCAAATAAAAAACGCACTTGGAGACATCTCTAGAACATATATAGTCGTGACACATTTATAGACCAATAAACCATTTATACGCTACAAAAATTCTTTTTTTTTAAACAGTGATAAAATAAAACACCCAATCACCCCTAAACAAATTTTGATTAATAAAATTTATACAAGAAGAAGAATCACATATATGAAATAGATAACCTAAACCAGCAAAAACTCTTCGAGTTTCGTTGGTGCGTGTGTGTGTTTTGTGATGTGGGGAGATCTGAATTTAGTGTGTGTTTTGTGATGTGGGGAGATCTAGGTTGTTGTGGTGAAGAGCAGAATAATGAAGAGCTGGTGTGTTGAGTAGTTGAAAAATTTAAGAGATGTTGGTGAAGTGAATTTATTGATTGATGAACAAAACACACATTACATAATGCAGTCCTAAAGTTACAAGGCAAAGCACACTAGCATCTTTTTATCATACATTACACAACATTAATGTTGTTCACCAAACCATCTATATCTTATAGTGTTGGCTAGATACATTAAATTATCTTAGAAGTGAGACTTGAGATCTGGAAAAAAAAACCATCTTTAAAACATAAGATAAGAAGCATTTTATGATAGTTTTGCTACCAAAAGTTCAGTTTTCAATGTTAAAAGACGCATCATGCTCGCAAGCATGACATGTAAATTTGCCACTATAATTTAAAGCATCATAATCTCATGCATAAATTAGCTTTGGTTGGCAATTTTTACTTATTACACGGGGATAATAAACCGACAAAAAACCCATATGTGAACCATAACTAGGGTGTTATCGGTTGCGGGTTATCGGATTGTTTGTTATGAAAAACAATTAGACTAGAAAACAAAAAATTTCTAATGCTAGACAAGATGTAATAATGTACACTAAGGCTTGAAGGAGTGGTTTACCCTCACTCATCGCTTCAGCGTCACAACAACTTTTCTTTCTCCACTTACACAACTAACTCAACTGTCTAATAACAACCGCATTCTCCACTTACACAAGTAACTCAACTGACTAATGACAACCGCAGTGACACTCACTTAAACTCAATTTTCACTATTATTTAAAGTACACACCTCATACAAAATATACTACACTAAATATCCACTCACACTCACAACTAAAATAAAAAATATTAAGACATGTATAATGACAAGCCCAACTCACGGATGTGAACCACTCATCACTCTATCAACCAAGTCACGCGGGAGTTGGAGGGACATGGTGAAACTCACGAGTGAGTTTGACAATCCCACGCGTGACACATATCTCATACTCCCTCCGTCCCATATTAAAAGTTTACCGACAAAAAATACGCAGTTTAAGAAAACATCACTGTTTCAGCTTTCTCCCTCTTACTTTTTACATAATGACAATTTTACCTTTAACCAATTAATTTACAACTTATTTATTGTTTGTAATAATACCCTCAAGTGAGGGTGATATGGTAAACTTGATCTAAATTTCTTATCTATTTTTGGACTGGACTATTAATTTGAGACGTCCAAGAATAGTAACATGAACTATTAATATGGGATGGAGGGAGTACCATTTATCCTAAAGTATTTGAAATACTAATAAGAACACATACCTAGTCAAAATAAAAAGTACTCCGTATCAAGGAAATATTCTACTGGTTACTTTAACCGTAATATATAATTATGTGTACATTGTTACTTTATTGTTAATAGTAAAACGGAAAAAAGATATGCATGATTTTATAAGTAGAGATGTTTACCGGTTTAGTTCTTTGGTTGTTTGGTTCACATTATGAGGATGAAGATTTTTAAGTCAACCCAAAAATCAAATGAAATCGAACTAAAATTCAAGCAAATCAAAACGAAACTAAATTTGAACTTCATTCGAGTTTTGGGTTGACTCGAATTTCACTATTTATTTATAAGAAAATATATAATTGTATTGATATTTTAAATTTTTTATCTAAAGTATAAAATTTGTTTCTCTGTATTAGGATTGAATTTTAATTATCATTATATATATAAAAATTATATATATTTATATAAATTTGGTTAATGGTTTCATTTGTTCGGTTTATTTGGTTCAAGTTATTTGATGAAATTTTTTTAGGTGTCAACCCAAAAATCGAATGAAACCGAACGTGAATTCAACTGAACCGAATCAAAAACCAAATTTGAACGCTTTTTAGTTTTCCGGTTGATCTGAATAACCAAAATTTCACTATTTATTTCTAAGAAAATATATAATTGTATCGATATTTTAAAAAAACTGAATTATTAAATTGTTTCTTTATATTAGCATTAAATTTTAATTATCTTTTTTATATAAAAATATATGTATTTATATAAAATTAGTTTTCGGTTTTTATTACCAAACTCATATTCAACCCGAAAACCGAATTTGCAGTTCAGTACGGTTCGATCTTGGGGTATTGTTCGATTATTTATTCAATTCAATTGTTTTCGACTTGGTCCGTGTTCGGTTTTCTATTTATTCGGTTTATTTGGGTTTTTTGCACATTCAACTTTATAACAGTTCATATGAACAAAAAATGCAAGCAATCATGTCATACTTTTGTGCTTCCTACTCACGAACAAACTATCAATGGCATACTTTGTTATCGTATTATAAAAGAAGTGCAAAGTGTTTACTATAACGGAAGTATACAAACATGCCCATTAATTTTTGGGTTAATGGCAAAAAAATTCAAGATTTGTAGTATGACATTATATTTTATCACGTTGACTCAATAACCCGATAAAAAAAGTTTAACTAGGGCTCTAACGTAACCATGTCATGCTATTAGCTTGACTCGATAAGATAACCTGGATTCGAATCTACCCGATCTTATAAAGCCTTATCGGGGTTGGTCCGATTCAGATCGAGCCAAGTCAACCCATTTGACGCCCTACCCATAACTTAAAGTTTCAACAACCGGATACATCAAGTTACCCTGAGATTAAATCATAAAAAAAAATCATTGTGGTTTGATGAAATCACAACCACACTCCATGTAGGGAACTCATTGGCAGTCATTTTCCTTGAGACTATGCACGTACTTATATAGTTTCTCACACATCGTTGAGACTATGCATGCACGAAATCACAAGTACACGGACTAAGGTTGTACTCTCGAAAGTTGTAAGGTTTTTGTATTTCTTTTTTTGCAATTTTCTGTTCCTAAAAGATTCAAAAATGCAACCCGCAAAACTAAAGGTTTATAAAGCTCATAACAATTATACAAAACGCTAAACAAGATCAAAGTACACATAGCGGAAGCGATTTAACAAGATCATAATTAATAGCACAATTATAATTAATCGAATTAGGGTTACATACCTTTATCCTAGCGAATATCCACAAGATAACGGAACAATCAGCAATTAGGGTTTATGACGAACAATACCAAGATATAGTCTAAAGTAAGACTATATTACGTTCTTGTACACACGTAATACAACAAGCTAATCGTGATTCTAGCACGAACAAACTGAGCTTCTACGCTTGTGGAATATCTACCCAACAACCCTAAAGGCTAGGACTAGATAATTAAATAGCAAAATCGAAAACCAAGAAACCCTAAGTTGGGTTGTTTGGCCGGCGATCAAGAGAGAAGAAAAGAGAGATTGGGAGTAAAATTATGAAGGCTATGGGATTGTTTATATAGGCCTTGGAAAAACTTGGTTTCCAAGTAATAAACGAATTAGGAAACAAAATCTTTTTTCCTTCCTTTTTGGTCCTTGTAGCCGTCGACTATAAGCCCACCGAAGGGGCTTCCAGAACTTTTCCGTTTCCTTCTTTTCTCTTCTATTTAATTCCATAACGATCATTTAACTTAACTCTTAATTTATTTAACGATCGTTAGTTAAGCTTCGGTTTAATTTAATAAATATAATAAATATATTTAATAAATAAATTAACCCTTTACGTAATGTGTGCCATCCTGTAATCCCGAGTTCGATCGTATCACACCACTATTAATTTTATGTCCATAAACTTTCAGCTCCCACTTGGACAAAATTCGAATATCATGATTACATTGACTAGCGTCTAGTTACACTAGCAATGTCCCTAGTACAACTCGGGTAAGGTCTCCTGGACAAGAAACTTTTAATGATTCATCATTATTATTATCCTTTCATTTCAAATACAACGTTAATAGGATATGAATCTCAGTCATTCCTTACATTAACCATTCTGTTTCTCGTCTACGGATATAAAAAGATTACCAAAACAAATTTGGGTGTGGCCACACAAACATCTTACTACTCCCCCGAGGGGTCCAGCTGTATTATACTTCAAAATAATTTAAAGGAAACAAATCCCATTTTGACTACAAGCAAAACTTACGAACTTTGCAACACTTCTGAAAATAACCCTTATAGCTACCAGTTATGTTTAGTGTTAGGTTACCTTACAGAAATACACTACATTCGTGTCAGTTTCCTAGTTTCCTAGTATCTCAGGTTTAAGGATAACTATTTATGATTTACTTAATGACAAAGATCCATAAAGTAAAATCATATAGTTAGGATAAGTCCAATATTTGATCCATCAAATATCATCCAAAATTGACCAATATACTTTCAAGTATACTCTGTCACTATTTTGAATTGCCTTAGTTTAATAATACTCCCATATTATTAATCGACAACGAACATTTAGAACATAACAATTTATTCATGGATTAAAACATGTAAAATAGGATACAAAATCAAATAACAGAAAATAAATGAAACCCAATCTTTATTTCATCAATCCAATAATGTCTTAACATCCTTTATCCAAATACTAATCACAGATTTATTGCATGAATTCGCTAGCTAGTTGCAGGCTAGTAGCCTTGGCATGCTTAACTACCTTTGTCCTAGACAAAGCCTTAGTAAAAGGATCAGCTACGTTATCATCTGTATGAACTTTTATTAACTTTATTTCTCGAGCTTCCACTTGTTCTCGAACGTAGTGATATCTACGTTTAAAGTGTCTAGCGCCTTTCATGACTCCAGGATCATTGGCGAATTATTGCCGCAGAACTGTCGCAATATATATCAATAGGTTCTTTAATTGAAGGCATCACTCCAAGATCTCCAATAAACTTCCTAATCCAAACAGCTTCCATTGCAGCTTCTGAAGCGGCCATGTACTCCGATTGAGTCGCATGCATAGAAATGGTTGTCTGCTTCTTGCTCTTCCAGTCAACTGCTCCTCCATTGATGACAAACACGTAACCCGTCTGAGACTTCGTATCGTCTTTATCACATTGCCAGGACGCATCACAGAAACCTGTTACATTCAGTTATGTGTCTGGTTTACCCCCAAATACCAAAAACATATCTTTCGTACTCCTTAAATACTTTATTATATGCTTAACAGCAGTACAATGGAGCTTCCCTGGATTCTGTTGTTAACGACTGACCAAGTTCTGAGAAAACGCCACATCAGTCCTTGTACATCTTACAACATACATAATAGATCCTACAACCGAAGCATATTCGGGTGTTGATGCATCTAACTCATGACTTAATTCATGTTTAACCTCCATGGGTTGAAAACCTTTCTTAGAGTTATGCATGTTATATTTCTTCAATATCTTATCAATATAAGTATCTTGACTAAGACCAATTAACCGTCTTCTCCTATCTCGATAGATTTTAATTCCCAGAATATATGCAGCATCTCCCAAATCCTTCATAGAAAAACATTTACCAAGATAATCCTTAACTTCCTTAAGTCTTGGAATGTTACTTCCCATGATTAATATGTCATCGACATATAAAATTAGGAACACTACATTACTCCCACTAGCTTTGTGATATACAAATGGCTCATCACGATTCTGAATAAATGCGAAGTTTTTGATTTCTTCATCAAATCGTTTATTCCATTGACGTGATGCTTGCTTCAAACCATAAATAGATCTTTGAAGTTTGCTCACGCGCTTTGGATTTAGGAACAACGTACCCTTCTGGTTGTTGCATATAGATGTCTTCATCTAAGCGACCGTTCAAGAAGGCAGTTTTAACATCCATTTGCCATATCTCATAGTCATAGTATGCTGTTATAGCTATGAGAATCCTAATAGCTCGTAAGTCTGCTACAGGAGAAAATGTCTCCTCATAGTCTACGCCAAAAGTTTGAGTAAAACCTTTAGCTACTAAACGTGCTTTATAGGATTGTATTTCACCATACATGTCGGTTTTCTTCTTGAAAATCCACCTATTTTTCACTAATTTAGCATTTTTAGATGCATCAACAAGAATCCAAACATCGTTGATTTCCATGGATTTCATTTCCTCATTCATCGCAACTATCCATTTTGACTTTTCTGGATCAAGCATTGCGGATCGATAGTTAGTAGGTTCACCAAGATCCCCTACTTCCTCCTCATCATCCTCTATGTTAAGACATAGTTTGCTTGGCGCACGTACGGTTCTTTTAGACCTACGCGGAGGAATTAATTCCGGTGGAACTCCCAGACTTTCCGGTTCTACAGGAATTTCTTCGCTAGTATTTTCAGAAGGCAATGTATCTTCTTGAATTTCTTAAAGATCATAATTTCTCCCACTGAATTCTTGATTTACAAGATCACTTTCAAGGAAGTCTCCATACCTAGCAACAATTACTTTGTTCTCAGGCGGATAATAGAAGTAGTAACCCATAGTTTCCTTAGGGTAACCTACAAAGATACATTTTACTGAGCGTTGTAGGAGTTTATCTCCAGAGTCACGTTTCACATACGCCTCACAGCCCCAAATTTTCAAATAAGACAAATATGGCTTTTTGTGATGCCATAGTTCATATGGTGTCTTATCAACCTTCTTTGTGGGAACCATATTCAGAATACGAACAACAGATTCTAGAGCATAATCCCAAAAGGATAAAGGTAAAGTTGTAAAACATAGATCACACCATATCCAATAATGTACGATTTCTCCTTTCGGATACACCATTTTGTTGTGGAGTATATGGAGAAGTAAGTTTCTGAACAATTCCATTCTCACTTAAATAGTCTTTAAACTCTTGACTTAAATATTCACCACCTTGATCGGAACGGAGAGCTTTAATCTTCTTTCCTAGTTGCAATTCTACTTCCGCTTTTAAAAAGAATGTTTCAAATACCTCATGTTTATGCTTAAGTAAATAAACATAACCATAACGGCTATAATCATCCGTAAATGTTAAGAATTGGCTAGCACCTTTCTTTGACACATGTCTAAGTGGTCCACACACATCCGTATGTATCAAACCAAGTTGTTCAGTAGCCCTTTCAATATTGCTATTAAAAGGTTTCTTGGTCATGTTTCCAGAGATACAAGACTCACATTTATCAAATGATTCATCATTGATACTTTCTAAAAGACCATCACGTTGAAGCTTTTGTATGCGTGTCTTCCCAATATGGGCAAGTCTACAATGCCAAAGATAAGAAGAGTTCTTGTCTAACTTTCTCTTCTTATTCATGCTAAAAACAAACTTATTTTCCTCTTGGAAATATTATCATGCATGTTAATTTCAAAAACAACATTCACAGAAATTGCATCAAAAAAGAATAAACCATCTTTGAAAACAGAAATTCTATTAATATCAATAGTGTGAATAAATCCAAGATCCAACATACAAGAAAGGGAAATAACACCACTAACAATTGTAGGTGCATAATGACAATTATTTAAAATAAGTACTAAACCCGAAGGTAAAACTAGATTAAATATTCCTATAGCTTCAACCGCTGCTTGTGCGCCATTGCCCACTTGCAGAAATTATTCCCCATAGGTAATCTTCCTCTCTAACACAAATCCCTGCAGGGTATTACAAATTTTAATACCACATCTTGTATCATATACCCAGGAGTTTGATTTGTACGTAAGATTAAATAACTCTATCATAAATAAGTTACCTGAAGGTGCTGCAACGCCTAACTCAGCCTTCTTCTTATTTTCTCGCAACTCATCGAGATAAAGAGGGCAGTTCCTCTTCCAGTGACCACTTGCTTTGCAATGGTGACAAGTCTCATCCTTCTGAGATTGATTCTTCTTCTTGACAAAGTTCTGCTTAGGTTTCGAATAAGTCAGAACTTGTTTGCCCTTATCACCCTTGCCTTTGCCTTTCTTGTTCGCTTGCGGTTTTGGCTTATTCACTTTACCCTTTTGTACATAAAGCACAGAAGGAGTAGAAGTAGATGCCTTGTCTTTTAACCCCTTTTCAAAGTCAATAAGCATTGCATGCAAATCATTAACTGTCTTCCCCATGCAATGCATATTATAATTTTGAATGAAATCATTGAATTCCTTGTTAAGGGACCTATTGATCAAGTTGATAGCCATATTATGATCATAGGGTTGTCCTAGTGCAATGAGTTGTTCCATATAACCCCTCATCTCCATGTAATGGGCACTTACAGACTTTCCAGGATCTTGCTTGCAACTATGCAAAGCATCTACCAAATCGTTGATCTCCACAGCTTGCGACTTTTCATACACAGCCTTGAGTTCATCAAGCATTCGCTTTGGTAAAAATAGCTCATACTTTTGTTGAAGTGGAGAAGCCATGTTCCCTAACATTACAGCAGCCACCTCAGAGTGCTTCTTAACATTAGCAGCGTGTTCAAGCCTTTGCGCATTAGATGCTCCCCCAACAAGATCCTCCAGATAAGGAGTAGTCAAGATATCAATAGTACCCGCTACTCTCAGAACAATTCTTAGTGAGCGATACCAATCATTGAAGTTTGGGCCAGTAAGTTCAGGACTATCAAAGAAAGCTTCGAAAGCCGAACTTATAGTCATACTATTTTCGGGTTGAGCCATTTCTACAAAAATAGGTTCAAACATTAGTATTTTCGATAATACCATTCAAGAAAATAAAATTACCCCGGTAATAAAAAATCATAGTATTTTCCTTGAAACTAGAATCCATATTGACATAAACTCATCACATTAGTTGATGTGCTAGTGATAAATGTATTCAACACAGTAACTTGTCGAACAATAATTGACAAACAAATTTTCAATTTCTAGATATTTTAGGGATTTACATTGCCAAAAGTCATTTTGCATTGTAAACATGTTTCATCCCTACTTTACGCCTTAAGTTTCCAAGTCTCACTGAGTAACTCAATTAAGTCGACTAATCTAAGGAACGTAAAACATTCATGCGATTCTCAGTTCTATGAACGTTTTCTTTCCATCACAACATCGTCCAAAATCTCATATGACAACAATTGTAACTTCAAGTGTTCGTTAATTAGATGGCATAAGACTTAAATTTAAGGGTATAGATTTTTTGGTGTCAAAATCATGTACGGAGAAGCATGCATACGTCTCCATAGCATTAGTTTAATAAAAAAATTTAGTAAACCTTTTTGTGAGACTAAAATTTCCGCCATATATTTATGAAAGTTGAGGTATTGGTTAAACCAATTAAAGATTTTACCCACAACTAAATTTACATCGTACTTTTTCTAGAACTCGGCTAAAGCACAAAGCAATAACCTTATTCATTGTGTTTTGGATGTGCATTAATGCGGTTAAATCAACCTTAAGGAATTATGCAAATAACATCCGTAGGTAATTCCAATTTTGACGCACAGGTGAGCCGGGAATTTGGTCAGCGCTGAAGCATGACACCTCCTTCCTTAACCGGGTACATGATCAGCGGTGCGTTATACCAACTTTATAGTTTGTCAAAATTGAGTAGGCCGTTAAGTTATTATTGCAATTCCAATCAACTCAAATCATATGTTATTTAGGTCTCAAAACAAATCTTTAATTCTTTATAAGATTTAGTCAATATTTTTTTTTTAAATTACCCTTGTTTACAACATACAATTAAATAAAATGCATGAAAACAAGTAGGTACAAAAAAACTAAATCAAGTAGCCACATGCATAACAATTTATTCAAAGAACATCAAATCTAGGGTTTTTATAAACATAACAAGTCTTCCCTAATATTAAAACTTTGAATCAAATAAAACAAATAGCATATAAAATAATATGATCCGTGAAAAACATGCACGTTCATCACGGATCTCCCACATACTCTTAACAATTAAAATACTACGGATCGTAACCATACATGACATAAGAATTAATCCATGCAAACATCTAAAGATTATTACCATATAATTTTAGGGTTTACAAATTTTTATTTTTTTAATAAAAAATTCGGCCTAGCCGATTTTTAAAAAACGAAAAAAAAACAAAACCCTAATTTTTGATAAAACCTAAAAAACAACATGTAATTTTTAACACAAATCAATATTAGTTAAAAAACTTTAGATCTCGATAATTATAATAAGTTAAAACGGCTCTCGATGCCACTGAAGGTTTATAAAGCTCATAACAATTATACAAAACCCTAAATAAGATCAAAACACACATAGCGGAAGCGATTTAACAAGATCATAACTAATAACACAATTATAATTAATCGAATTAGGGTTACATACCTTCATCCTAGCGAAGATCCACAAGATAACGGATCAATCACCAATTAGGGTTTATGACAAACAATACTAAGATATAGTCTAAAGTAAGACTATATTACGTTCTTGTACACACGTAATACAACAAGCTAATCGTGATTCTAGCACGAACAAAACGAGCTTCTACGCTTGTGGAATATCTACCCAACAACCCTAGAGAGGGGCTAGAACTAGATAATTAAATAGCAAAATCGAAAACCAAGAAACCCTAAGTTGGGTGTGTTTGGCAGGCGATCAAGAGATAAGAAAAGAGAGATTGGGTGTAAAATTATGAAGGCTATGGGACTGTTTATATAGGCCAAGTCAATAAGCAGATAATCAAAAATGAACAATTGGTTCAGTTTTTCAGCAGTAAAATTAGCAAATAAACAACAAATAAGCCAAGCCAATAAGTAGTGAAATCAAATAAACATAAGCAAACTAAACGAGGATAAGCTATAATATAGAACTTGAAAAAAGCTAAACAAATTAAACCTATAAGCAGATTCGAACAACTTACCAAACGAAACTTATTAAACGAAACTTAAGCAGATCAAAACGCATTCAAAGAACAGATCCAAAAACTAAATAAGCGAAGCAGAATTTAAAACTAACTCAAAATCTAAGCTAAACTGAAATAATCAAATCAGCAATAAAACTTATCAGATATATAAAAAAAAGACAAACACCAAAATTCCAAACAGTACTATAAAGCAATTCAAAATGGATAATAACCAAACAGAATTAATCAAAAACCAAAAATAGATAGTAACGAATAAGCAGATTCAAACGCACCAAATAACCAATCGAACATATTATAGCCAACCAAAAGCAGAAATAACAGTTACTATAACTAACTAAAACAAAGACAAACTCAGACTTCAAAAACTAAACAGATAAACCAACACAATCAGATACAAATAGCCTAACACTAGAAGATTATCATAAACATAAAAATTAACATAAAATTAAAAGAAAAGCAAACCTGATGGAGTAATCCTTTGAGAAGTAGGAAGGGCGTTGTACCCCCTATGAACCATAACAAATGAACAAAACAAACACCACCTTATCACCCAGAAAACATCATCACCTCGAACCCCACAATGAACAGAAACAAACAAACTTTTAATATTTCCCAGTAGGGGAAATATTGATATCACTTTCCTTTATATATTTTTTTTATTTCTTTTATTATTTTTTTATATCAATAATGATAAGCTGATGAACAGTAAAATTAAAGTAACCAGGCAGATTAAATATGAAAATTAAATAGACGAGAATTAAAAAGAGACAATAAAACTTTTCATTAATTTAAAAGAGAGATTACATTACTGAAATTGAAAGAGATTACAAGATTAAAAACCCTAAATCTATTTTACTGAAAATTAAAAAATAAAGAAAAGCACAAATTACATGGGAGAAATGGGGGTTTTTATAGGAGAAACCCCAAGAAACCCTAATCTTTGCTTCAATGTTAAGCAACCAATCTCCACCGTTTATTCCTTCTTTCTTCTTCTCTCTCTTCTAATTTCTTGATCTTATGGCTGAAAATTGCCCTTGTAGCCACGGATTGCCATGCTGTCAAATGTTGTGCTACTTGTGTTTGTTGATTGGTGATGTGGCTCAATGTTATTGGGGGGATTTGGGTATGGATGTGGCATAACCAATCAAAGGAGGACATGTAGGAGAGAGAGGATCATCCCCTTGAGTGTTTGCTGCGAAAATTGGGGGGATTTAATCCTTATAGGTTGAATTAACCAATAAGGGTAAAAGCCCTATTTTTGATTGGTTAATTTTTGGTGTAAAAAGTTAGGGTTTTGGGAGTATAGGGGATGGAGTGGGGGAAGAAGGAAGATGCACAGTAAAAAACTTAGGTTGTAACGTAATAAGTGGGGGTGTGAGTAATAAAGGTTTTATTTATTTGGGAGAGTAAATGGGATGGGTAAGGATAAACACGTGTGAGGGATTTCGTGTGTTTGTTGATCGAAATGTTTGACTAATCTTTGCATAGAAATAACAAGCCGTTTGTTTCATTTGTTTGGTGTAGTTGGGCTTTGGCCCAATACTTCTTCATCCGTCCCATAAGTAGGTTGTAATCAAATGGGCTTGTGGGCTAATTGGTAACTCTTTTTAATCAGTCCCATTCTTTTTTAGCAAAATAGGCTTGTGGGCCCATTAAGCAAATGTGGGACCCACAGGGCCCATTAATCTCAAATGATATTTAATCCACTAAGAACGAGCTCGATTTTCGGCTTTGTTGATCTTTTCTTCAAAGTTGTGTCGGTTTTGACGGTTTTCGTGATCTTGGCCTACTTTTGGTCTTTTCACTTTGTCTTCGTCTTTTTCTTGACTTTTCTTTGACATTTGACCGTGAAATCCCGTGTTTTCTCTTCTTTTGATCATTTGTACCTATTTAAACACAAAAACACAAAACCACGCGTAATTCCGACTTTTGCGACATTAAACACATGATTAGGTCTTGTTTTTACTTGATTTTAGTGGCAAAAGGATAAGTGTTTACACACTTATTAAATCCCCTACACTTGACCATTGCAATGACCCCATGCAATGCATAGTTTTAAAGCATAAGTTACATTATTCTCATAATCAATCCATAATGGCCTTTATTACTATTATTACTACTACTACTTCGACGAAAAGATAAGAACTTAAAAGGAGACAAAAGTTATAACAATTATTTAACTTGGAAATTATTCGATGGAAAAAACTCGTAAAGAAATCTAAGACTTGGATTAGGGCTTTGGTGTCATGAATATTAATCACCCTCAAGTTTCACGTTCCCCATACCAAGCATAAAAACGAGATCATTGTTTACCATAAGTTAGCACAACTAACACTTACTCATGTGGTTTAGTTAATCACTTAGACCCCCTTATTCCTACGGTGTATCTCTTGTATTTTATTTTTGTCTTGAATGATCACGAGGATGCATTTTTGACTTATTTCGATAATTTCATAAGGCCGAAAATAAAGTGGGACGATTTAATCAATAGTTAGCTAAAGGGAAAAATCTTTTAAAACTACTTCTCGAAACCTCAAAAAGTTCATATCTTGGCATAACTCGTTTCATGATTTGAGACCTTTCTCGGACCGATATTTGGCTTGTACTTCAAACTTCAAACCTTGAGAGACGATCTTGAAATTATGGTCTTCTCTTCATTTTGGTATACATCTTCATTAGGAGTGAAAGATGCTTCAAACGTTGACCACGACTTCTTCATTTATCCTCTTCTTTATTTAGGATTTTGATATACAACGATCCGCATCCTTTTCGGACTTGGATCTATTTATCCTCATACCTTGTTAGGGTCTTTTTGGATAGACTTCTCCATGATCTTTAGGGGAGTAATTGCTTCTCGTCATGTGTCTTGATCCATCATATTGATTTGGATTAATGATCTTCACAATCTCTTAGGATCTTTAGCAAAAAGTGATTCCTCATGCCTTGTGAGGGCCTTTTTGGACTCGGGTATCCTCATGCCTTGTTAGGGCCTTTTTGGATAAGCCAATATTCGCGTCCCGCTTCAATAAGTTATGCCTTGGCTATGAACTCTAATTAATACCGAGCAACTTTTAAACGATCTTGTGCTAGAAGCTAAGTAACCTTTTAAATCGTACAACCTTATTTATTGCAAATATATTTATTAACAAGCGATGGGAGAAAAAGCTCATAACTAACTCACATAAGTTAATGAAAGAATACCAAACTTATAATTAACTCTATCATCTCTCGTTCTCCACAATTTAAAATCTCAAGGAATGAGACTCGTGGATGCTTAGCCTAATAAACCAATTAAGGTCCATATGGTTAAGGATACTAGCTAGAGTAAACTTAGATAAGTAAACTCGGGTTGAGTCAAAATATTCATGACGGGCCTAATATATCAAAGACATCTAAACTTGTTAAAACCATTTTATTTATTTATTTCATTTTTGACTTTATTCTTGAAATGAAAATTATTACGATGCGATAATAATAGGAAAGAAAATAAATAAAAATACTACTAGGCCAAAATAGATTAAAAATTTGAAAAACGTTGAAATTTTTTTAAATTTTCCGGTTAAAATGGGGTCAAATTCATGGAAAAGCCCACTAAAATTCGATAGAAGTCCCCCCTACACTTAATATAAACATTGTCCTCAATGTTTAAGCATGTGGGAGAATAAACTCCCCTACACTTAGGACATTGAGTACGTTGTTTAAAATCGAGCTAAGGAAAGGACAACTAAAGTGATTACATTTATTCGTTTTATTTATATACAAGTATGAATCACAATAGTTTTGATAGAACCGGGTACACGGGATCACGGGTCGCGTCAAAAGTACCAAAAGTGGATCATCAAAGCACATGTCCCTGCACACAATCACAACACACAAACAACCTACTTGCCCCCCCCCCCCCCCCCCCCCCCCCCCCGTACACTTATTGGTGGACATGGATAAAGGCGAAAAAGGGTGGAAAGGATGGTAAAAGTAAAAATCTAACCTAGTTATACGATGCTTGATTTATTTATCACGAGTCTCTAGCTCGACTCGATTTCCCGAATTAATTCAAGGGAAATGTGGAGAGGGATGGAATCATCTCGTGAGAGATGTCCTCTCCATAGTACAACTTAACCCGTTGGCCATTCACCTTAAAGTTGGGCCCATTTGGTTGAGATAACTCAATGGTGCCATAAGGGAAGACTTGGGCCACGGTGAATGGACCGGACCAATGGCTCTTAAGTTTACCCGAAAAGATTTTCAAGCGAGAGTTAAATAATAAAACTTGATCACCAATATGGAACTCTCGGTTTTTAGTCTTGGAATCATGAATGAGCTTAGTTTTCTCCTTGTAGATTAATGAATTTTCATAAGCCTCATTCCTAAGTTCATTGAGTTCATTGAGTTGGATTTTCCTATGATCACCGGCTTTGTTAAGATCAAAATTAGCCCATTTCAAGGCCCAATAAGCCTTATGCTCCAACTCAATGGGGAGGTGGAATGCCTTTCCGTACACAAGGCGATAAGGGGTACAACCTATAGGTGTCTTATAAGCGGTACGGAAAGCCCACAAAGCATCATCTAATTTATCGGCCCATGAGGCACGATGCTCTCCCACGGTTCGCTCTAAGATTCTCTTAAGACCACGGTTAGAAACCTCGGCTTGTCCATTAGTTTGAGGATGATACGCGGTGGAAAGTCGGTGATTGACACCATACTTAGCCATGACTCGTGCAAATTGATCGTTGCAAAAATGAGTCCCACGATCACTAATAATAGCACGAGGCACACCGAATCGAGCAAACAATTGTTTCAAGAAGTTAACAACCACCCTCGCATCGTTAGTAGGTAAAGCCTTTGCTTCAACCCATTTTGATACGTAGTCAACGGCTACGAGGATGTACTTGTTTCCCTTCGATGATGGAAACGGCCCCATAAAGTCGATGCCCCATACGTCAAAGATTTCACATTCTTGGATGAAATTTTGAGGCATCTCATCTTTATGTGTGATCTTGCCTTGTCTTTGGGAAGCATCACAATGTTTAACCATTTCATGTGCATCATGATAAATGGAGGGCCAATAAAATCCAGAGTCGAAAACTTTTTTAGCGGTGTAATTAGGACCAAAGTGACCACCGGTGGGTCCTTTATGGCAAGCTTCAAGGATTTGTAAAGCCGTCGGCCCATCAACACATCTACGAATGATTAAGTCCGCACATTGCTTGAAAAGATAAGGGTCGTCCCAATAGTACATTTTAACGTCCTTGAAGAATTTTTTCTTTTGTTGGGACGATAACCCTTCGATAAGAACACCACCCGCCAAATAGTTTGCAATGTCGGCAAACCATTGGGTATCATCAAGATTGGAATTAATAGACATTAAGGTCTCAAGGGGAAAGGATTCATTAATCTCTTGATTTGGAGATTCCCCTTGATAAGGATCCTCAAGTCTACTAAGGTGATCCGCGGCTAGGTTTTCCGCTCCTTTTTTATCACGAATTTCGATTTTAAATTCTTGTAGGAGCAAAACCCAACGAAGGAGTCTCGGTTTAGCATCTTGCTTGGTCAACAAGTATTTTAAGGCGGAATGGTCGGTGTAAACGATGGTGGTGGAAAGCACAAGATAGGGGCGGAATTTCTCAAAAGCATATACTACGGCTAAAAGCTCTTTTTCGGTAGTGGTATAATGCAATTGAGCCCCCGTCATTGTCTTACTAGCATAATGAATGGGTTGGAAATGTTTGTTAACCCGTTGACCTAAAACCGCTCCTACTGCGAAATCACTAGCATCGCACATGAGCTCGAAAGGTAACTCCCAATTTGGAGAGGCTAAGACCGGTGCCTTAGTTAATTTACCTTTAAGAAGTTCGAAAGAGTCGAGACATTCTTGAGAGAAGATGAAAGGAGCATCCTTTTCTAAGAGATGAGTCATTGGACGAGCTATTTTCGAGAAATCTTGGATGAAACGTCGATAAAATCCCGCATGGCCTAAAAAACTTCTAACTCCTTTGACGGTGGTAGGTGGAGGTAACTTAGAAATGACGTCAACTTTAGCACGGTCGACTTCGATACCGGCTTTGGAAATTGTTAGAAATACGTTTTTACGTATATTAGAAGTATCGGTCACTCCACTATATTATTAATGTTGTAATAGCTCGTAGTTAACAAATAGTTATTAGTTGCTTATTAAGTTAAGTAAGAACCGGTCCATGGGCTTGTCATGGACCGGCCCAAGCCCATTGTAAGCTTGGAGTATAAATACCCCTTTCCACCATGGAAAGGGGTTGGTTGTTGTCATTTTCTAGTTTCCACTTAATGAAATAACACATAGTTTCTCTCACTTTCTCTCTCTAACTTTCTCTCTCTAGAAATCATCAACCCCCTTCATAGATTCATAGATTATCAATATTCTACATTTGGTATCAAGAGCTATGGGGTGATTTAAGGTAGTGATTTGTGTGGTTTTTTAGTTTTTGATTGTATTAGTGTTCTTTAAGAAGATTCATCTTGATTCTTGGTGTTTTTGGTGTTTTTGTGATTGGGATTAGTGGATAAGTATTAGTTTTTACTTATTATTGTTGAAATCACAAAACTTTTTGGGTCATTTGGTCAAAATCTGGGTTTCATCTTCATATTAATGGTCGACTGTTCATCGTATTAAGGTTTCTGATTAACCCAGCAAAAGTTCCGAACCAACAAGTTCCAGATCAAGAAGTTCCGGATCAAGAAGTTCCGGATCAAGAAGTTCCAGATCAAGAAGTTCCGGATCAAGAACTTCCGAACCAAGAACTTCCGGATCAAGAAGTTCCGGATCAAGAAGTTCCGGATCAAGAAGTTCCGGATCAAGAACTTCCGAACCAAGAACTTCCGAACCAAGAAGGTCCGGATCAAGAAGTTCCGAACCAAGAACTTCCGAACCAAGAAGTTTCGGATCAAGCCAAAGTTCCGAACCAAGAACTTCCGAATCAAGAAGTTCCGGATCAAGCCAAAAGTTCCGAATCAAGGTAATTCCAAGCCAAATCTTCCGAATCAAACTTCCGAATCAACAAAAAGTTCCGAATCAAGGGTTATTTTGCTTGTTTTTTCGACGATTTTTTAGAGGATTTAATCTTGGTTTCTTACAACAAAAACACAACACAATTCACAAGCTTTACTTCACTGCTCGATCAACCGATAATCTTTGTCTCTTTGAAGTTAACAAAATGAATCCGAATTCAGTAATGCCTCAGATGACATCACTTACGGACATTTCCGTCATTACGGGAACGGATAATCGCCCGCCAATGCTCATCAAAGAAGTTTTTGAAGCATGGCAAGGCCGGATGATGTCTTATCTTAAGGGAAAACCGGTCTATGGGAGGCTTATGGTTAAGTCAATCTTAAATGGTCCACTTGACTATGGTACCATCGTGGCTAACAATGTGTCTCGACCAAGAGAATTTGAAGAACTTACACCAGCCCAACAACTTGTTGCCGATGCAGACGAGAAAGCTCTTCAAACAATTCTCCAAGCTCTTCCCCATGACATCTATAGGATGGTAAGTCAGTATACGGTGGCAAAGGATTTATGGGAACGTCTTAAGGTGTTGCTACAAGGTACGTCTCTCACCAAGCAGGAAAGGGAATGTCAGTTGTATGACCTGTTTGACAGATTCACTTACAACCCAGGGGAAACGCTTCACGATTATTACTTCAGATTCACCACACTCATGAATGATCTGAATGTATACAATCTGGTGATTGCTCCATTCCAGGTTAACACCAAATTCTTGAATACTTTACCTCAAGCTGAATGGGGTGAGTATATTACCGATGTTAAGTTAACCAGGGATCTGCATAAGTGCAATTTGGATCAACTATATGCTTTTCTTCAGCAGCATGAGAAACATGTGATCATGCACCGTTCTCCACGAGGTATGTACCCTGATTCATTAGCTTTGATGGCGAATCAACCAAGCTTGTCTCACAACAACACTCCTTATATTTTGGGACATCAAGCCTATCATCCATCACCTTACATGACACCAACCTTTCCCCAATACTCGATTTTACCACAACCACCCACCTCACATCAGCAACAATATCGGTTCAGTGCACCTTCATCACAATATGCTATACAACCTCACCCAGCAAGTATTGCACCTTATGCTCAATCTTCATATTCATCTTATCAAGAGAATGCAGCATATCCAACAAGCTACCCCGATCAAATGAGTATTCCTTCTAGTGATTATGCAGCTCACCAAGATCAAGCAATGTACTGTGATGATGAGGAAGTCCCCGTTCCTGTATTCAAACAAGGTGCTGATCCAGTTGAAGTGTTAACCACTATGTCTGCTTATCTCACAAGGACTTTAAGCAAACGAGGATTTAGGGGATCAGCTCCTACCAACAATCAGTTGAGGAATTCATCCAATTCTCGCCAACAAGCTACAATTGAGAATGGCAGGGTAATGGTTCAGCCAATTCAACCATATCAGGGGAGACCTTCCACATCAACTACCAATGCTCGCACGGTCAATCCTGCTCCTGCTCCAATGGTCAACAATCCTCCACGGGCTAATACAGGCAAGTTGAGAATGATTACATGCTACAACTGCAAGGAAGAGGGTCATATGTCCAGGGATTGTAAGAAACCCAAGAGGAGAAGGGATGGACAATGGTTTGCAGAAAAGATCTATCTGGTAAATGCTCAGGCACAAGGAAGGGAACTTGATGAAGAGGAGCTTGCATTTCTTGCTAATCCAGGGATTGCTGAACAAGACGTTGTCACTACACAGAATGCAGCTTATCAAGCCGATGATCTTGATGCGTATGACTCAGATTGTGATGACTTTCAATCTGCAAAGGCTGCTCTCATGGCAACTATCTCCAGCTTAGGGCCAGAAAAGAGATCTGAGGTACTTATTAATACCACCGATAATACCACTGATGCTAGTATTCAACCACATCAAGTTGTGCAAGAGAGTGCTGATTCGAATGAATCTTCGGTGGTGAGTCTTTCAAACGAGGAGACAAACAATGATAGCAATATCAATGTGAGTCCCCTGACTTTGAGTGAATCACAACCGGGATCCATTTCGCACACGCCTACTCCTGCTCAACAAGATTTGGTCATGGTTCCTGCTACATTACTTAGCCAAATGAATGCTGCACTTTTAGAAACCTTAGCTAAGAATAAGAATTTGTCTGATGAGCTTGCCTTAAGCAATGAGAAAGTTCAAACCTTGGAATTAGTGCCTTCGTCTAGTGTTCTAACTAATCCCGAATATGATCACTTTAGAAACAAATAAATGGGTCACTTGCAAGAAATTGAAAACTTAAGAGCAAATCTGTCTAATGAACTTCAAGAAAAGGAGTTAGTGGTCACTAATTTTCAAAAACTTCAAACGGATTTTGAATCACTCGAGTCTAAGAAGAATGAAATGGAGATTAATGCTACTAATAAGATTAGAAGTCTAGATTACTTGCTTTTAAGACAATACGCTGCTTCTCAACTAGTTCACTTATTTGATGCTTCGTTTAGAGAGTTTAACTTATCACGTCTAAAAGGTCTTCCCCCTAATCCACGGTATGCAAAACAAGCTTTAAGACATAGTCCTAGACTTTATAATGCAACTCAATTAGGATTGGCTTTAGACCCGATTGTTTTTCCCGATGATCGAACAAGTAAGGATCTAGTTGATGAGGATCGGTCATACAATTCTGCAAAATATCCCGAGTGTGATTATTTTAAATTGAATAAGGAGCTTGCAAAAACGGATTTTAGAATTCGCTTCCATATGGACAAAGATCTCATAACAGCACCGACCTACATATTAGATGAAGAAAACCCTAGTACATTTCCTACACTTGTCAATATGGAAGGTCCTAAGGAAATTCCAAAGGATCTTCCACCTGTTAGCACTGTATGGTTAAACTTGCAAGAGATTAATCAATACTTTACTAATTTTGATAAGGTCATTTTGGAATGTACGACTTCAAATGGCTTAAACGCCGGAGAATGGACTTTCGAACATATGAACGAGGTGTTTAAAAATGAGATCAATCCGTTTGTCGAAAGTCTAAAAGGAATTTTTGCATCTCTTAAGGAAAATCTTGTGTTTGAAATTGGTGAAGTTCAAAAAGTGTTTTATGAAATGGACACCGCTTACGAACTACAACTAATTGAAAAAGAAAAGATTTTAACCGAATATGACCGATTCTTGTCTGCAGTAATCTCGTGTGATGTGCTTACTACTGTAAATGTTAATTATTCGAATGAGCTTACATCCGCTATGATTAATTGTGATGCTGTGCATAAATGTGATGATGTTTGTAATCTCTCTGTAAATGTTGCTGATACTGTAAATGAGGTAGATAATCATTCTTGTCACGAATCTAACGCTGAGTTTTTAAAGCTACAAGATTCTTACAATTTACTTTCAAACGCTTTAATCAACTAGAACAACATTGTATATCTTTAGAATTAAAACAACAAACTCAAAATGAGGATCTTTTGATATCAAATGGTTGTGAAAACGGTGTTGAGACTAGTGACAAGATGATTGCAATTGTTAAGACATTAGAGGAAGAAATCATGAGACTGAAGAGAGAGGTGTCATCAAAGGAAACATTAAAATTGGAACTAGAGGCTGCAGAGTCTAAAAACCAGGTCTTAGAAATTAGACTTTCGTCTGTTCTAGGGGAGATGGATCGGACAAGACAGGGACTATCCGCTCTTTATGGTTCACTAGAAGAACGCTTCGCTTTTAATGCAGCACAGCAACAATCTTATGTTGAACAACTGAACCAAAAGTGCGAGGAAATCTCTGACTTGAACATCCTGCTCATTGACAAAAATATGGTTTTGGCTGAGTTAAAGGAGACACTTCTTCTCACCCGACAAGAAGTTGTTGATAACTTAGCTACCGACTCTGCACCGTCCACTAGTGCTCCAACAACCAAGTCAGTAGTGCTTTATAAGAATCCGCTTCATAAGAGAAACCCGGTTACCTATGATGATTATATGAGGAATGCCATTAAGCATGTCGATCTTCTTAGGGATATTTTAGCCGATCTTTATGCCTTAGATCCCTCAAGTAGCGACTATTATTCGGCTCATGAATATATTAAGCGAGTTCAATATTGCTTGGCATATTTGCAATACATAGGTACACCAGGTTCGGCACTACTTAATAATAGGCCCATTGCTGTCACTCCATTTAATAAGACTCCAGGAGCGAAACCGTCATTGGCACAATCAAGTAAGACACCTTTAAAATCTGTTGCTAATGTTCCCACTTTGCCTTCTACAGGATTAAAAGAGACTACTAAGGCTAAAGGATCGCCACTCAAGAAAGATAAGATCAAGCCCTCCACTAGTAGTGCCACAAAGAAGAAAGTAGAAGTCCACAATAGGAATGCTAGTTCAGTTTTAAATAAAAAGAATCATGTTAAGACTAAAAGCTCTGCGCCTGTGCAGCAGCCTAAACCATTCGTGAATTCTGATTTGAATTGTTGGAATTGTAATGAATGTATGTTTTCCCAACGTCATGATTTGTGTCTGATTGATCACGTTAATGAAATGAATGCTATTAAGAATGGTCTTGAATCGAAGCCAACGGGTAGAACTCGTGCCCAAGTTGGCTGGCAATGGCGTCCTATTGGTAGGACCTTTACATTAGATGGAAAAATGTGCCCTTTAACTAGGAATGCATCCATTGAGGTTAGGTCTGAGCGTCCTTTAGTTAGGAACACTCGCACTCAAGTATGGAAACAGCACCCTTTAATTAGGTCAGCCCCCACTATAGTGCCTATCAGTGAAGAAATACCTCAGGATTTAAGCCAACTAGAATCTACACCACCTATTAAGAAAAAGAAGGCTAGGAAATCTAAGAAACCTAGAGTTAGCAAATCTAAGATTATTAAATCTGTACCTGCTAATAACAAGGAATACTCAGATTCCGATACCTCTACATTGTCTTCGTGTGGTGATATTTTCAGGTGTTCCAAATCATCCTGTGGTATTTGGACTCCGGTTGTTCAAAACATATGACCGGAAATCGCTCAATGCTCCGAAATTTCGTCAGCAAGTTTCTTGGTACGGTTAAATTCGAGAATGATCATATAGCAAAGATAATGGGGTATGGTGAATATCAGATTGGAAACGTGACGATTTCAAGGGTATACTATGTAGAAGGTCTTGGTCATAATTTATTCTCAGTAGGACAATTTTGTGATTCCAACCTTGAGGTTGCTTTTCGACAACACACTTGTTTCATCCGCAACTTGGAAGGAAAAGATTTATTGAAGGGATCTCGTGGTGCAAATCTCTATACCTTGTCCTTACAAGACATGATGGCCGCCTCTCCAGTATGTCTTCTCTCTAAAGCATCTAAGACCAAGTCATGGTTATGGCATCGCAGATTATCTCATCTTAACTTTGATGCTATTAATCATCTGGCTAAAAACGATTTAGTTCGTGGTCTTCCAAAGCTTAAATTTCACAAGGACCATTTATGTTCCGCGTGTTCAAGGGGGAAAAGTACCAAGAAATCTTACAAGCCCAAAGCTGAAGACACCAATCAAGAAAAACTTTATCTTTTGCATATGGATCTTTGTGGACCAATGAGAACTGAAAGTGTGAGCGGTAAGAAATTCATTCTGGTTATTGTGGATGATTTCTCCAGGTTTACATGGGTTAGATTTCTACGTACAAAGGATGAAGCACCGAAGGCTATCATCACTTTTCTGAAATTCATTCAGGTACGTTTGAATACTACTGTCCGCCGTATTCGTACAGACAATGGTACAGAGTTCGTCAACCAGACTCTTCGTGATTATTATGACGGAGTTGGTATATCACATGAAACATCCGCTGCACGCACTCCACAACAAAACGGTGTCGTTGAAAGACGGAATCGTACACTTATGGAAGCTGCTAGGACCATGCTTATTTATGCGAACGCTCCATTGTTCTTGTGGGCAGAGGCTATTTCTACTGCATGTTTCACCCAAAACCGTTCTATCATTCGGAAACGCCATGGAAAAACACCTTATGAGCTTCTACATGACCGTAAACCCGATGTTTCATTTTTTCATGTGTTTGGTGCCCTTTGTTATCCAAACATTAATAGTGAGAACTTGGGTAAGCTTCAACCGAAAGCCGATATAGGTATTTTCATTGGTTACTCACCGTCCAAGAAAGCATACCGAATCTATAACCGTCGTCTTGGCAAGATTGTAGAAACTATGGACGCAGATTTCGACGAGCTGACAGCGATGGCTTCTGAGCAACACAGCTCTAAACCCGCGCTTCATGAGATGGGAACCGGTGCTATCAGTTCCGGATTAGTTCCCAATAATCCTACTTCTACATCATTTTTACCACCAACAAGGCCCGAGTGGGATAAACTGTTTCAACCGTTGTTTGATGAATTCTTCGATCCCCCGACTGATGAAGTTCCAGCACCTGTAGTAATCACTCCAATCCCTGAAGTGGTTGCTCAAGCTAATGAACCTTTATCTAATGCATCTACAATTCACATTGAACCGGATGCACCTTCACCAAGTGATTCTCAAACTACACCTGAATCGTCACCCCTACTTGTGCCTAATGATGTGGAAGAGGATTCTATTGATCACGACTTGGAATATGCTCACCTGCAAGAGCTTCCTTTCTTTGGTGTAGCGATACCTGAAAACCCTTCAGCCGCGTCTACCTCAGAAGAAGCTCCTTCTATTGTTCACTCCAGACCACCTAGGATTGAAAACCATAACACTAAATGGACAAAAGATCACCCAATTAGGAATGTTATTGGAGATCTAGATCGACCAGTCTCTACACGCCATCAATTACAAGAGAGTGCACTTTATTGTTACTTTGATGCATTTCTCTCTGAAGTTGAACCTAAAAATTGGCAGCAGGCTATGACACAATCATCTTGGATTGAAGCTATGCAGGAGGAACTAAATGAATTCCAACGACTTGAAGTATGGGAATTGGTTCCTCTCCCTGACAAGGTTAACATCCTTACTTTGTTATGGGTTTATAAGGTTAAACTTGATGAGATGGGTGCGGTATTGAAGAATAAGGCTAGATTGGTCGCTAGAGGATATAAACAAGCCTTGGGTATAGACTTTGAAGAATCTTTTGCTCCTGTGGCAAGATTGGAGGCGATTAGACTATTCCTTGCGTATGCTGCTCATATGAACATGATCGTCTATCAAATGGATGTGAAGACGGCATTTTTGAACGGTGAACTAAGGGAAGAAGTCTATGTTAGTCAATCGGATGGGTTCGTCAGTACGGAGTTTCCTAATCATGTGTACAAGCTTAAGAAGGCTCTCTATGGGTTGAAACAAGCTCCACGCGCGTGGTATGATCTCCTGTCAACATTTCTCATTTCAGAAGGCTTCTCCAAAGGCAAGGTGGACCCCACTCTATTCACTCTCAAGGAAGGCAACGACATGATTCTGGTACAAATTTATGTTGATGATATAATATTTGCTGCCACTAACATTGAATTGTCAAATCGATTTGAGAAGATAATGTCCACACGCTTTCAGATGTCGATGATGGGAGAAATTTCATTTTTCTTAGGATTACAGATTTCTCAGAATCCCAGAGGCATCTTTATTAATCAATCCAAATATGCTCTAGAATCTCTTAAGAAATATAACTTTGAAAATTGTGACCCCGTGGACACTCCAATGGTGGAGAAATCCAAGTTAGATGAAGATAGGAATGGGACTATTGTCGATCCAAAACTTTACCGTGGGATGATCGGCACCCTTCTATATCTGACTGCTAGCAGGCCTGATTTGCAATTTGCTGTATGCATGTGTGCCCGGTATCAGGCTCGGCCTACCGAAAAGCACCTACATGTTGTGAAAAGGATCTTTCGGTATCTAAAAGGAACACTTCATCATGGTCTATGGTATCCGAAAGATTCCTTTATTGCTTTAATATCATACGCAGATGCCGATCATGCTGGATGTCAAGACACGAGGCGTAGCACTTCTGGATCTGTGCAACTCCTTGGAGATAGATTGATCAGTTGGTCTTCAAAAAGGCAGAAAAGCGCTGCAATATCAAGCACGGAGGCTGAATACATCGCTATGTCCGGTTGTTGTGCTCAAGTCCTTTGGATGAGATCACAATTAACTGACTACGGTTTGGGTTTCAACAAAATCCCGATGTATTGTGATAACAAGAGCGCCATTGCCCTTTGCTGCAACTATGTTCAACACTCCCGGGCCAAGCACATAGACATTCGCTACCATTTCATTAAAGAGCAGGTGGAGAACGGAGTGATCGAGCTGTATTTTGTCACTACTGAGTACCAGCTGGCGGATATGTTCACCAAAGCATTAGATCGAGGACGAATTGAGTTTTTGATCGACAAGCTTGGCATGAAATCATTCACTCCAGCGACTCTCAAAGAGTTGGCAGAAGAATCAGCTGAATAGTCGCGGTAAACTATTCAGAGTATCCTTTGTTCGTGATCATGTATATTATAGTAAATATATAAACCACAAAAGAAAAATACAAAAATATAAAACCAACAAAAACCATAAAAAATATAAAACCTAGAAAAACCATAAAAATCATAAAATCAAGAAAAACCAAAAATATTTTTCGTTTTTAAATCGGGCATGTCTTTTAGTACGGTAATATTTACGGCCTTAGAAATGTCGATCAATATTGACACGGTGCCATAAATAGAGTCCGTATAAAAGTTGTACATTTTTAAAACATGCCCATAATGGCTTGTAGTTATTTCTGACTGCAACCCGGTTTTCATATTAAAGTCACGTATTTCCTTGGAAAACGTTGGCTCAGAACGGGAATTAATTTTCTCGGGCATGATTTACAAGCCAAATCATGCAAAGGGATCAAGTTTACTTTATAACTTGGTCTAACACGAATTTGTGTACGTCTCAGTGCATTAATTTGTTAAAATAAGAGAAATCTTATTGACACCACGAATCAAACTTTTTCAAGATATAAATTGGAAATGCTTTCATCAATATTTGACTCTTTAAACAATGACTACAGCTCTTTAAATAGAAAACGGGTCATCGTTTAAGGGGGAGAAAATATTAAAATCATCTTCGTCATTAAATTGATTTTTCAAAAGTGATTGTGAAAATTAATGGCTAAATGGTAATTGAGTGGTTTTGCTTTAGAATACGACTTGTGTTCGTTCAATGTGATAGGAATGGCTTTTAGATCTTGGAAATATGCTAATAGGTTGAGATGCTTAAGTTGTGTTGGCGAAATTTAAATATGCTTAAGAAAAAGATGAATAGATAAGTTATAAACAAAAAGGAAAAGAATTAGGAGTGTAGGGTATAAAGTGATAAAGTGTTGGAACTTATCAAAAACTTGACCTAAGTCAAATAAAACCCCCCCCCCCCCCGCCCCTTACTTTCCCTTTTCATTGTTTATCTCTTTTTCATTATTGTTGCCGCCATTGTAACACACACAAGAACTCAAAAAACAAATCGTTAATCCATCCAACCGATTCATTCTATTTTAAAAGGTAATTATCATCTAAATTTAACTTATATCTCACCTTATTCATCCTTTAATTTTGTTAAGTTACTCGTTTAAATCAGTGTAAATCAAATTAGGGTTTATGATTTATTTAGGGTTAATAAAACTAAGGATTATTGGTGGGTTTTGTGCGGATTAGTATTAAATGATGATTAATTGCCTTAGTTTGCCTTAGAAACTCACAAACGCGCATAGATTAATCATCATAGCTACGTTTGAAAAAGTTCCGGATGAACATGGATTTGAACTTCCGAATGAAGGATTTTTCTGAAAAACTTCCGAATGAGGAAGTTCCGAATGAAGGACTTCCGAATGAAGGAAGTTCCGAATGAAGAACTTCCGGATGAAGGAAGTTCCGAATGAAGAACTTCCGGATGAAGGAAGTTCCGAATGAAGAACTTCCGGATGAAGGAAGTTCCGAATGAAGAACTTCCGGATGAAGGAAGTTCCGAATGAAGAACTTCCGGATGAAGGAAGTTCCGAATGAAGAACTTCCGGATGAAGGAAGTTCCGAATGAAGAACTTCCGGATGAAGGAAGTTCCGAATGAAGAACTTCCGGATGAAGGAAGTTCCGAATGAAGAACTTCCGGATGAAGGAAGTTCTGAATGAAGAACTTCCAGATGAAGGAAGTTCCGAATGAAGAACTTCCGGATGAAGGAAGTTCCGAATGAAGGAATGTTCCAGATGAAGAAGTTCCGAATGAGGAAAAGTTCTGGATGAAGAGTTGTTTGATTATTATTGTTTGCATGTTATATGTACTTGTTTTATTATGTTATGAAATGTGTTAGGCTTAGAAGTAAGAATGATATATATCTATATGTTTTTGTGCATCAACCTTTCATGTCTTATCTTAAGCAGATACAATGACTAATACAACAGTACAAGCAATCCAAGACTCTAGAGAAGCCGCTATTGCTAAAGCACGAACCCTTAAGTTTATACCCAACAACTACCGGCTTAAGCAAGTCTCAAAATCCACTCACCATGGATTTAAAGTAGCCATCGCGATCCTTGATCAATCCCATTTTAAGAATGCTTTGAGAAGTAGTGCCTCAGTGCCTTATGAGTATATGTATGAATTTTGGGCTACCAAGGAAATCACCTCAAACAAGATCACTTTTACCATCGACAACAAGCAGCAGACGCTCACAGTTTCAGACTTCCGTAAGATTCTTGGTATACGGGATACACCCAAAGGCATGTCATTCTCGAGGGATCCTACAAAAGATGAACTCATGGAGTTATTTGACGCTCTTGGATGTCCGGAAATACGAGTTGCGTCTGAGTTTACCACTGCTAAAGTAGGACAACCTTGGAGAGCATTGTTGGGTATTCTCAGTAGATGTCTTACACCAAAAATAAGTGGCCATGATGCTTTGCGCAGTCCTATAATAAACCTCTTCTATGGCATGTACAAAGCTGCAAATGCAGATTATGCTTTGTTGATATGGGAAGAATTCACCTTTCAACTCTTCCATAACAAGAAGCTGAAGACAAATTTCTTTCCTTATCCAAGGTTTATCAAGCTCATCATTAATTATTTTATGAAAAATGATGCTACTATTGATAGGCGTGCAGCAAGTCGTTATCACACTGAAGAAGCTGATGATACTATGGATCTGAGGCATGAAGGACCGTCTATTGGTGTGATTCCTGGTCCTATTCCCGATTATCTTCTGACGGAGAAAATCAAAGGTTCTGCTGATTACAAGCTACTACAGCTAGAAATCAAGAAGCTGAAAGCAAACCTTCAGACTGGAGAAGACTCGTCTACAACGGTTAAGAGTAAAGGTAAACGCAAACAACCAGCTGCTGCGTTACCTGAACCCGAAACCAAGAAGAAGAAGACAGAGGGTAAGAAGGGAAAGGGTAAGGCTGATGAGATGGTTTTACGTGACGAAGAAGATGTTGTTGATCCTGCTCTTGACAAGACAGAGAAACAAATGATGAAGATAGCAATTCAAAGGAGTAGGAAAGATACTGGTGGTAGTGGGTCAGGTGCAAGGGTAAATGTTGAAGAAGAGTACCAGGAACCAGATGATGTTTATGAGTTTGGGTCACCTGAACATTATTCCACTTCGAAGGAGCCATCAATCCCTATTTCAGCAAGTGTGGAAAAGGAGTATGTTGCTCCTACGATCATGGTGTCAACCCAACCTTTAGCAACTCAACCTCCACCAATACAACCCTTACCAACCAGACCGGCTTCAACACCATTTCTTCCACCACCTATAACTCCCATCCTTAGTACCGCAGTAACAACCGAGCCTCTTCAATCAACCCAGAGCAGCTCTGCAACATCTACAATGGCTGCATTGGTGATGGCCGAACTGTTGGATAAACATGTGGATACTCACAAACGAGAAATGGATGAACTTTGCCAAGAGTTACAAAGACGAGCTCAAAGTGAAGAAGCATCTAGGAGAGCCCAAGAGGAGATGATTGCTAGGTTCGCTGCAGATATGGAGTTGACTCGAAAAGCACATGCAGAAGAACTAGCTCGGGTTAAGCAGGCTGAGGCTGATAAGCATGCTGCGCGTATCACCAGACTTCAAGCGATGAGGGATAAATACAAAGAGCAAAAAGAAGCACTTGAAGCCTCTGTGGAAGAAAGAGTGCAAGAATCCGTTGAATCCATTATGCCTAAACTGCGTGATGAGTTGAAGACGCTAGCAGCTGATAACTTGATGATCAAGTCATCCAATCCTTCAGAATCCGCCTACAAGATTGCTTATGACTTGATGGATTTTGAATTGAAGAAGATCCTTAAGGCTCGTATGGTGGAACTTGGATCGTTTGATAAGTCTAGGATTCAACGGGCTCTATATAAATCCCTGAATGACGCTATCATGGAGGATGATAGGTTATTCAAAACGTTTGGAAGTGTGGTACCTTATCACATTCTACCTGAGGAAGAAAGGAAGAAAGTGAGCAGGAAGAGGGTACTGGTGAAGAGGAAGAGGAAGAAGAAGGAGAAGAAGAGGAAAAGGATGACGATGATGGTGATGATGAGGATAAGGATGAGGATGATGATGACGATGATGATTATGATGATGATGGCGATGATGGTGGTGATGGGAATGAGGAGAGTGCTAGGGGGAGCAACGGGGATGACAATCAGGATGATGATGGGGGTGAACAGCCTAAAGAGGGAGACAAGGTTACCAGCTCCAAGAAAACTGCTAAGACTGGAACCAAGTCCAAGAAAGATGCAGCACAGAAGGACAAATCAACATCATCGGAATCAAGACGATCTAAGTGGCGCCACGATGTGAATGCTACTATGGCGTCATCGATTCCTAGTACCTCTATCGCTGTATCTTTACCTATTACCACTAACCCCATTAGTTCTGTTGTTGTTGCTCCTGTGATTGCAGAATCAGTAACGGAACCCGAAGCTGCACAACACTCACCCGTTCACGACACTGCCGAAATGCCTGAAACTGAACCAACAGATGTTCGCGCTTCTACTCCTCTACAACAAGCACAACAATCTACGGTTCCTGAACCAAGCACACGAGACTGGGCAGACACGTTGGAGATAGACGAGACTGCACCACCACAGGCTTGGATCACGGCAGCAGCACAATATGATCCGATCACAGACGCTGACAAAGATGTGTTGTATCTCCGTATCCGCAGTCCGATTGACTTATGTGCATTTCTTGCTCATGAGTATAAGACTTCGGTTACTCCATCCTTGGTTAAGAAAGCGCTGAAGGATAAGAGACTTCGTGCCAAAACCTGGTTAACCCGAATGGAGTTCGAGTATTATGCCGATGAGATCCTGAAGGCTCTGAATACCGTTCAACGGCCAGGACTTCATGAATCAGAAAGACCTCCACCTCCAATGGATCCTTCTCAAGATAATCAGATTGCTCTTGACTTCTTCGTCACCAATGATCTTGTGTATCTTCTGAAGGGGTCATCAAAGTACGCAACCTCCCTGACCTTGCTGAAAGCTGCCAACTGGGGGACAATACCCTTTATCGAGGAAAAGGTAAATCGACTCTGGGTCCCAAAGATAAATCGTAATTATGATATGTATGCTGTCATAGGTGCATCTCATTGGGACGAGCGAGTTCGAAGGGCGTACAGGGGTTGCTGCCTAGTCAATTCTGGAAGTATCGTTAGATCCGATATCCATATCTCCAGCATTTTAGGGTTGAAAACTGAAGCCAAGAACGGCTATTATCATGTGACGGAGATTCGCTTGAAAAGGGAGGATGACAGGGAATACAAAATCCAGCAGGGAGATTTTTCCATCATTCGCCTTGAGGATATCGAAGATATGCTGCTTCTGATGACCCGAGATCAACTCACACATATTCCTCGTGAAGATCTCATTGCTTTGAATACAGCACTTCGTATGTTCACACGAAGCGTTGTTATCAAGACACGAGTTGAAGATCTTCAGTTGGGTGTCGAAAGCTATCAAAGGAAGCTTAACCTAACCCGTCCAGTGAATCAAGTGCTACCTCAACATGTAGAAAAATGTCCCTATACCGGCATTTCTGTCCCGAATTACGGTATTTTCTACTTGAACAGTCGAGGTTTGATGAAGTTTATGAGGGTGGGTGAGCTCCATAAGTACAGTGATGGGACTCTTCTACAAGTCAGAGGAAAGTTGGAGCATCTGAACTCGGGTGGGACTTTGCCAGAGATGACGGAGGATTGGCATCCGGGTTACCGGCAGATGGCGAAGTACGTGATCAAGAAGATTGATCAAAAGCTCCGTGAACGTAGATTGATGAGGAGCTTGGAAAGATTCGTTGGTGGAAGACCATATTTAGTGCACCACAAGCTATTGCAACGATCCATCTAATGGGTTGTACATTTCAGGTCCACTTTATATTGGTTTTCAATTGTGAATATGTATATTTGTGAATAATGTGCTTTAATGGCTTGATGTAGTATTAAGGTATGATAATTTTTCAAGAATTTCTCACGAGATTCTAAATCTTTCAAAATATATCATACTAAAGCACTACAACTATCCCTTATTAACTTAAGGGGGAGCAATAACTTGTTCTATGGCCAAACATCGATTTCATTTTTACCCAAAGACCGGTTAATCCATTCAATATCCCAAATATTAATGGTTAACATTTTGGATAAGGGGAGAAAATGGGATTAAGGAGACGTAAGTGATACTTGGCTAAAAGATGAAAAAGACTTAATGATTATCCAACTTAATATGTGTAAAGCACGTGTTAAGGGGGAGCGTTTTTGATGAACAAAACACCCAAGGTACAAAACTTTTGATTTCAATATCACAAGTACTTTAGGTGATTTTCAATGATTTTTCATGGTGGCAATTTCTTCCCAAAACACGCTTAATTCACGACGGATGTGGTGACAAAAGGGTGGTAGGAATAGGTTTAGTCCAATGATTCATCAGAGCCGATGGAATCTTCCCAAGGACAATTCCCTAGATAGAATTAGAAGTCCTAGGAAAGATGGAGAAAGAATGTGAACGTAGCTGAATGCCGACCAAGTACTTAAGCTAGCACTGGAACAATCACAACAAGGTGCTAGTGATGACGTATTGGTAAGCATTGAAGGGGTTGAAGAATGAAAAAGAATTGTAAAGATAAAGGGTGTAAAGAAAGAAGCCCTCCTTACAACTTTAGGCAGAAACCGGGTCAATACATATGCTATTGAGGTCATTTTTGCTAATGATTCTCGGTATTGAAGAAAGACATCATGGACCCAGTGATGCAATGCACAACCCTTCCCAGCTAACTCAAATATCTCTCAAAAGGTATTTGTTTTAATCACACGGAGATCAACACGTTATCTATTGGTTTATTCACTCCGAATAGACTGGTATTGAAAAGGTGGCACTCCTCTCCAGCCATCGCTCACTAAATCAAAACGCACAATCGAGTCTAGAGCTAAGAGATCATCAAAAGTCTCATTAGGACACTTTCCATTTATTCCTTGCTTTCTCACACACTGTGAAAAGTAAGAGATCTTCATGAGTCCTACGCAGTATTCCTGTAATATTGCCAGAACATCCGAGTAATACGCAAGTATTACAATGAAGATGGAAATCCTGCTTGAGCCAACATCAAACAAGCTCATGGTAGGTTACACGTGCGGTTCTTTTAGAACCAATCTTGTGAAAAACTGGAAGGTAACAGTGGTTTAATTCTTAATTGAACTTAAACTCGTTCCAGGCCTCTTCGCATTATCATATGATCTTGCCAGAACACTCAGAGTGACTCTTTATTTGACCACAATGACGAGTGGAAATCCTTCTAGTGTTAACATCAAACAGCACTTGGTAGGTGACGTGCAAGATTCTTTATGAATTGAGCTCGTGACAACTGGAAAGCAACGATGGTGAAAATCTTAATTGAAATTCACTTGTTCTAGGTTTCATGAATTGACGGCTTCAAATCACAAGGATAATTTATCCAAGTGATTCACTCTTTATGTTCGCAGTCAGCTTTGGATGGTCAAATAAAGAGAACGGGTTTACCCGCGAAATCCTGTCAGGAAGTTACTTAATTGAAACTATCCGTCACGGGTACGATATCTAATATCGTCCAACGGTCTTCACCGACCGGAGGTAAAATGCTACCGAATTAGAATAAAATGTTCAAAGCCATTTTATTCGTGTCGTTGCTGTGTATCTGTTAAAGACGGTGGCGTTGCTGTGTACCTGTTGAAGACGGTGGCGTTGCTGTGTACCAGTAAAGACGGTGGTGTTGCGGTGTACCTGTAGAAGTCGTTCCCACATGCTTATGTTTTTCTGCATCAAAGTTTAGCAAAAATTAAAGAAAGTACAAGATAAAGTCTTCCGCTGTACCAAACTCTGAAACTTTCGAGAATTCAACAAAAAGACATAAGTGTGTGGAACATGGAGTCACGAGAAGGCAAATTCACAAGAGAGGCAAAGATCGCACGTGAAAGGCCAAAGAATAATGCTCTCAAGCCAAAGCCAAAAAGATCAAACCAACATATTCACAACAAAAGAAAGAAAAGAAGAAAAGACTACGAGCTAAAGAACGAAGACTTAGTATAGTATGCTAGGTTTAGAACTTTGTAACGTGGAGTGACCTCCCTTAGGGGGAGATTGTTAGAAATACGTTTTTACGTATATTAGAAGTATCGGTCACTCCACAATATTATTAATGTTGTAATAGCTCGTAGTTAACAAATAGTTATTAATTGCTTATTAAGTTAAGTAAGAACCGGTCCATGGGCTTGTCATGGACCGACCCAAGCCCATTGTAAGCTTGGAGTATAAATACCCCTTTCCACCATGGAAAGGGGTTGGTTGTTGTCATTTTCTAGTTTCCACTTAATGAAATAACACATAGTTTCTCTCACTTTCTCTCTCTAACTTTCTCTCTCTAGAAATCATCAACCCCCTTCATAGATTCATAGATTATCAATATTCTACAGAAATTTTATGACCGAGGACGATGCCTTCTTTTACCATGAAATGGCATTTTTCCCAATTAAGAACGAGACGAGTGTCTTCACACCGTTGGAGCATACGATCTAAATTAGCAAGGCAAGAAGAGAAAGAATCACCATAGACCGAGAAATCGTCCATAAAGACTTCCATAGTTTCTTCAACCATGTCATGAAATATCGCCATCATACACCTTTGGAAAGTCCCGGGAGCATTGCATAAGCCGAAAGGCATTCTTTTGTAAGCAAATGTTCCATATGGACAAGTGAATGTGGTTTTCTCTTGGTCTTTTGGATCGATAGGGATTTGAAAATATCCGGAAAAGCCATCTAAGAAACAATAGAAATCATTACCCGCTAAACGCTCGAGCATTTGATCCATGAAAGGAAAAGGGAAATGATCCTTACGAGTGGCATCATTGAGCTTACGATAATCGATGCAAACTCGCCAACCCGTTACAAGTCGAGTAGGAATCAACTCGTTGTTTTCGTTGGGAACAACGGTGATTCCGCCTTTCTTAGGCACACAATGGACGGGACTAACCCATGGCGAATCCGAGATAGGGTAAATCATTCCGGCATCGAGAAGTTTGATAACTTCTTTCTTAATGACTTCATGAATTTTTGGATTAACTCTTCTTTGATTTTGGATTGCGGGTTTAAAGTCATCTTCCATGAGAATTTTATGAGTACAAAAATTAGGATCAATTCCGCGAATGTCGGAGATTTTCCAAGCAATTGCTTTCTTATGATTCTTAAGCACATCGATAAGTCGGGATTTTTCATCTTCTTTTAAGTCCTTAGCAATAATGACGGGCAACTTACTATCCTCCTCTAAGAAAACGTACTCTAGATGAGACGGTAAATCCTTAAGATCTAAATCCGGCGGATTGTCAATGGAGGGCTTAGTCAAAGTAGGATCATCGTTTGTAACTTCTTTAGGAGTAGGTGGAGAAATATTGTCCTCATTGAGAAGTCTCTCAATGGTACGAATGTCTTCATCCCAATTGGTGGGAGAATTATCATACTTAATATCGAGAGGACCCAAGCTAGCTTCAAAATCATCTAAGTCACTTTCTCCAAATGGAGTCAATGAAGGAGCAATAGAAGCTACGGTCTCAACATGAGGTAAACAAGAAATCCCGCTCTTACAAGCCTCATGAAAATGTTCTTCGCATGCTTCGTCGAGCACATCGATGAAATTCACGGATTCGGGCTCATCGGGAAGTTTGGAAAGTTTACCCATGTTAAAGACGATTTTGTCATCCCCGACCCTCATGATAAGTTCACCCGCGGCTACATCAATTAATGTACGCCCGGTTCTCAAGAAGGGTCGTCCCACAATTAAGGGAACACGGGGGTCCATTTCATAGTCGACTACGACGAAATTGTCGGGAAAAGTGAATTTGTCGACTCCTACAAAAACATCCTCGGCTATCCCCACCGGATAAGCAACCGTACGGTTAGCTAATTCCAATGTCATACGAGTGGGGACGAGCTCGGGCAAAGATAATTGTTTCCACACGGACAATGGCATAAGATTGATACTCGCTCCGAGATCCGCCAAGGCCATACAATTCTCAACACCCGGAAAATTACAAGGAATAAGGAATCGACCGGGATCTCCTAACTTAACCGGTAATTTTCTTAAAAGAACCGCGGAACAATTCTCATTCAATTGGGTATTGGCAATATCAAGCAACTTTTCCTTATCACTTAAAAGATCCTTAAACATCTTAGCGTACTTAGGCATGTGAGCGAGCGCCTCGGCAAAGGTGATATTAAAATTCAATTGTTTGAACATTTTTAGGAAGTTTGAAACTTGAATATCATCCTTATTCTTCAATTTCTCTTTCCGTAACCTTGAGGGATAAGGTATATTGGGTTGAGATGAAGGCTTTGGAGTGGATTGCTCACTCACATCCTTTGGAGGAGGAGGAGGAGTAGAAATAGAAGGTGAAGGAACCGGTTTTGGAACTGAAGGTGTGGTAGAAAATTTGGGCATCGGTGGAACATAAGGCGTAGACGAATGCATAAAGGGAGGTATGTCACAAGTGGAAGAAGAAGGAGGTTGTGTCGAAGAAGAAGGTATCTCGGGTCCTTGGTTAGGTGGGGAAGGTTCAACGGTGGTCTTACCGCTCCTAGTAGTGATAGCATTAACATTAGCCCTAGGATTGGTCACGGTGTTCGAAGGGAGGGCACCTTGGGGACGAAAGGTTGGAATCATAGTCAAAAATTTCTTATCGGTCGATTCTTGCATTTGTCGATTATGTTCTTGCATCTCTCTCATGATTCGCTCATGGTCGGATAATTTTTGTAAAACCAAGTCCATTTGAGGATTATGCATGTTCATTTGATTATAACCTTGATTAGGAAAACATTGGTTTTGATATTGATTAGAACCTTGATTAAATCCTTGATTTTGAAAACTTTGGTTATTAAATCCTTGATTATTTAACCCTTGGTTTTGCCCTTGAAAATTCCCTTGATTTTGATTAAAACCCCGTTGATTAGAATTTCCTTGAAAATTACCCCGTTGAGGACCTTGGTTCCTATTTTGGGCGGGTAGGGGTGGTCTTTGTGGTGCTACAAAACCCGGGGGAGCCAAATAGTTATTAGACTTGTAAGACAAATGGTTAACATCAACATTTGGTTTGAGATGAATCCGATCATTTTCATTTTTGTTATAAGCATAAACTTCTTGTTGATCATTGTAAACCTTGTCACAATTATAGTACGAATGTGGTCCACCACAAGTCTCACACGTTTCACTTTTTTCTTTCACGGCATGCACATGTGTAGTGAGGGTGTCGGTTTTTAGAGCGAGTGTTTCAACAAGCGAAGTAAGTTTATCGATTCTCTTGTCACTCTCACTAGAACTAGCACTTGCCATAGTGGCCCTAACACTCTTGGTTTGCACTTTAGCCTTGTTCTCAATAATGGCCCAAGCCTCGTTCATTGTTTTCACAAGAATATTGCCCCCCGCGGCACTATTAAGTGAGTCTTGGTCGTTTAGAGTTAAACCATTATAAAACGTGTTGATTTGATGCACTTTAGTGAAACCGTGTTGTGGAAATTTTCTCAAAAGATCTTTAAAACGGTCCCAAGACTCACTAAACGTTTCCCCATATTGTTGTTCAAAGGTGATGATCTCATTTCTTAAAGAAGTTGTCCGTGATGGTGGGAAAAAGTAGTTAATGAACTTGGTCTCTAAGTCGATCCATGTGGTAATACTTTGGGGTGGTTCCTTATCAAGCCAAATCCGGGCTTGTCCCTCGAGGGAAAAAGGAAAAAGTTGGAGGCGAACGGCCTCTTGTGGCACCCCATTGTATTTGACGGTATTAGCTAATTGGATGAAACATTTGATATGAGCGTGTGGGTCATCATTAGTACGGCCTAAAAATGGTGTAGCGGAAACCATTTGAATAAAACTCGATTTAAGTTCGAAATGATTAGCTCCAATATTTGGCACCACAATCGCGTCATCGTTTCCTTCAACATGAGATTGTAGAATCTCAGTCATTGGTCGTATCCGTTGCCATCGTATTGTCGAAAGCTCGATTCTCGGGATCGGCTTTAATGACGGTCTTTTTGTTTTTCTTCTTCTTCTTTTTAGAATAATTAGAAGTATTGGTACACCAATCGGTATGTATGTATGCGCGCGAGTGCGCATACAATTAAAACATTGGAATGAGGTAGGTGACCTCGGTCGACTTTGAGAGGAAAAGGATTTTCCCTCTCGAGGAGCAATATGAAAAAGCTACAAAAATATATACGTAAATACTACTTGAGTTGGCAAACCAATAATCGGTCGTCCCTCTCAATATACGCACAAGCAAGCGGGGAAACGAGGTGGCACAAAGCACTTAAAAACCTTTTTCCTTAGATGGCCTTTTATAGCGCGTCGCCTTATACCCACCTTATAGTTTGTATATATCGAGTTCAAACGTCTTACTAGTATTTATCTATTTTGCCCTTTGTTTTCTCGTTATGGATTCGACTACAATAGTTAGGTGATGAAATTCCAACTAAGGCTTATTTGAAAAGTAGGTAATTTTATTGTGCTACGTAATATATTATAGTAAAAGAAAAAATCTTTTTGTATTTTTTTTGTAGAAAAATATATATTCACAAGAAAAATCGAAAGAAAGCGAACTAAAAATTAACACTAATACGTAATATTTTTTGTGTAATACTTTTAGGAAAAAGTATTACTTTTGTATTTTTTTTAATTATTTTTGGTGCAATTCTTAGGAAAGAAATTGCTTTTGTGGTTTTTTAATTTTTTTGTATTTTTAAGTTTTTGATTTTTTTGTATTTTTGATTTTTTGTGCAAGAAACGTAACGTTCAAAAAGAACGGATCCCAAAATCCAAACGTCTTCACGAAAAATCGCCAATCGTACGAGCGAAGCGGCAGCGGCGCGAATTTGAAACTAGGATTTTTGTTAATCCTTTTTAATCAATGAATGTTCGTTTTTCCTCGATTCGACTCGAATTTGATTTCCGGTTTAACGTATCAACTTAACTTTGTTTTTGGTAAAATCTATTTTTGGTATTTTTAAACTAATTTAAAACTACTTAATTAAAAGAAATCTATTTTAATTAACTATTTAAACTAATAATTTGAAAATAAAATTTAACTAATTAATAAAACTTAAAAAACTTTTAATTAAAATCTACTTTTAAACAAAACTTAATAAATTGAAATCTAATTTTAAAACTAAATTTGAAAACTTACAATAAAACTATTTTAAAAATAAAAGTAAATTTAAACTAATTTAAAATTTAAAGAAAGTAAATAAAATATTATTTTTGTCTTTTTGTATTTTTATAAAAACTGAATAAAAACGAAATTTAAATAAATTGATTAATTAAACTTTAATTTAAACTAAATAAAACTTTTATATCAAATTTAATTACCTAATTAATTAAAACTGCCAAATTTAAACTTACCTATATCAATCTAATGTTGCAAAACAATAAACAAAAAGACGTCTAGAGTAGATGGTTGGGGCGCTGGGTAGTTAGACGAGAGGTCGAGGGATCGATTCCCACTTATGACGAAGTTTTGCTATAATATACTATTTGGAACCTTTTTTTATATTTGGACAGATAATAAAAACTAAACAATTGGTTCAGTTTTTCAGCAGTAAAATCAGCAAATAAACAACAAATAAGCCAAGCCAATAAGCAGTGAAATCAAATAAACATAAGCAAACTAAACGAGGATAAGCTATAATATAGAACTTGAAAAAAAGCTAAACAAATTAAACCTATAAGCAGATTCGAACAACTTACCAAACAAAACTTATTAAACGAAACTTAAGCAGATCAAAACGCATTCAAAGAACAGATCCAAAAACTAAATAAGCGAAGCAGAATTTAAAACTAACTCAAAATCTAAGCTAAACTGAAATAATCAAATCAGATAAAAACTTATCAGATATATAAAAAAAAGACAAACACCAAAATTCCAAACAGTACTATAAAGCAATTCAAAATGGATAATAACCAAACAGAATTAATCAAAAACCAAAAATAGATAGTAACGAATAAGCAGATTCAAACGCACCAAATAACCAATTGAACATATTATAGCCAACCAAAAGCAGAAATAACAGTTACTATAACTAACTAAAACAAAGACAAACTCGGACTTCAAAAACTAAACAGATAAACCAACACAAGCAGATACAAATAGCCTAACACTAGAAGATTATCATAAACATAAAAATTAACATAAAATTAAAAGAAAAGCAAACCTGATGGAGTAATCCTTTGAGAAGTAGGAAGGGCGTTGTACCCCCTATGAACCGTAACAAACGAACAAAACAAACACCACCTTATCACCCAGAAAACATCATCACCTCGAACCCCACTCGGATGAACAGAAACAAACAATACTTTTAATATTTCCCAGTAGGGGAAATATTGATATCACTTTCCTTTATATATATATTTTTTATTTCTTTTATTATTATTTTTTTTATATCAATAATGATAAGCTGACGAACAGTAAAATTAAAGTAACCAAGCAGATTAAATATGAAAATTAAATAGATGAGAATTAAAAAGAGACAATAAAACTTTTCATTAATTTAAAAGAGAGATTACATTACTGAAATTGAAAGAGATTACAAGATTAAAAACCCTAAATCTATTTTACTGAAAATTAAAAAAATAAAGAAAAGCACAAATTACATGGGATAAATGGGGGTTTTTATAGGAGAAACCCCAAGAAACCCTAATCTTTGCTTCAATGTTAAGCAACCAATCTCCACCGTTTATTCCTTCTTTCTTCTTCTCTCTCTTCTAATTTCTTGATCTTATGGCTGAAAATTGCCCTTGTAGCCACGGATTGCCATGCTGTCAAATGTTGTGCTACTTGTGTTTGTTGATTGGTGATGTGGCTCAATGTTATTGGGGGGATTTGGGTATGGATGTGGCATAACCAATCAAAGGAGGACATGTAGGAGAGAGAGGATCATCCCCTTGAGTGTTTGCTGCGAAAATTGGGGGGATTTAATCCTTATAGGTTGAATTAACCAATAAGGGTAAAAGCCCTATTTTTGATTGGTTAATTTTTGGTGTAAAAAGTTAGGGTTTTGGGAGTATAGGGGATGGAGTGGGGGAAGAAGGAAGATACACTGTAGAAAACTTAGGTTGTAACGTAATAAGTGGGGGTGTGAGTAATAAAGGTTTTATTTATTTGGGAGAGTAAATGGGATGGGTAAGGATAAACACGTGTGAGGGATTTCGTGTGTTTGTTGACTGAAATGTTTGACTAATCTTTGCATAGAAATAACAAGCCGTTTGTTTCATTTGTTTGGTGTAGTTGGGCTTTGGCCCAATACTTCATCCGTCCCATAAGTAGGTTGTAATCCATGGGCTTGTGGGCTAATTGGTAACTCTTTTCAATCCGTCCCATTCTTTTTTAGCAAAATGGGCTTGTGGGCCCATTAAGCAAATGTGGGACCCACAAGGCCCATTAATCTCAAATGATATTTAATCCACTAAGAACGAGCTCGATTTTCGGCTTTGTTGATCTTTTCTTCAAAGTTGTGTCGGTTTTGACGGTTTTCGTGATCTTGGCCTACTTTTGGTCTTTTGACTTTGTCTTCGTCTTTTTCTTGACTTTTCTTTGACATTTGACCGTGAAATCCCGTGTTTTCTCTTCTCTTGATCATTTGTACCTATTTAAACACAAAAACACAAAACCACGCGTAATTCCGACTTTTACGACATTAAACACATGATTAGGTCTTGTTTTTACTTGATTTTAGTGGCAAAAGGATAAGTGTTTACACACTTATTACTAATACTTTTAATAAAAAGCTTTAAATTAAGAAGCTCAAGTAAGATTTTATTTATAATGATAATAAGGCAGGCACAGATATGTGATGCACATGGGTTCTGTCATGTTGTTCAACCCGTAATATCTTGTTATGACAAAGTTTTTTTTGTGTGGGAAATGAGATGAAGGATTTGATAGTATTTATCAACATTTTTAAATATAATAGTAATATTTTTAGAATTTAAACTTCAACGATAATTGTCTCTTGAACTTTTACCTTTGCACTTTTATGTGATTAATTTCGACAATATTTGAAATTTCATGCCCAAATTCTGGTTTAAGGCACTAAAAGATTCCATATTAATTTTGAATACTTCCACATTAGCTTTGCTTACTTCCACATAATGCTTGAACACCTTACATTAACTTCATCAATCCTTCAACTTCCATTCATAAATTTCGTTTAAGGGACTAAAAGACTTCCGCATTAACTTGGAGTTGTTAGACATTAGCTTTGTTAGTGATATGGGCTTTGTTAGGTTTGTTAGGCCTAGCCCACCTTATACTTCTAGAATAATCTTTTGGTGATTATATATTGTAATATTGATCATTGAAGGAATGCACAAACAATTATATTTCCAATATGGTATTAGAGCCTCATTAGCAACAAGTTTGTCTTTATATGCACGATCCACGAGAGCCTCATTTTTTGGCTCTTAAGCGTGTTCCGATATATTCGTGGTACATTGGACTTTGGGCTTCAACTATATGCATCATCCACCGGCTCTCTGGTGGCTTATTCTGATGATGATTGGGCAGGTTGCCCTACTAGTAGACGATCTACTTCTGGCTATTGTGTCTTCTTGGGTGATAATTTACTCTTATGGTCATCCAAGCGGCAACACGCTCTCTCTAGATCAAGCGCCGATGTTGAGTATCGAGGTGTTGCTAATGTAGTGGACGAAACTGCATGGCTTCGTAATCTTCTTCTTAAGCTTCATATTCCATTTTCATCTGCTACTCTTGTATATTATGACAATGTGAGTGCTATTTATTTAACCGCGAATCCTGTTCAGCATCAACGAACCAAACACATTGAGATTGACATTCATTTTGTTCGTGATATGGTTGCTCGCGGTCATGTTCGTGTTCTTCATGTGCCATCACGTTACCAATATGCCGATATATTCACCAAGGGGTTGCCGTTTGTGTAACACCCCCATTTTACCTTTACGCAACGGGACATTGAACTGGTGTATTCTTCATAGAACACAAGTCATAATGATACAAAACAACTCAAAAGAGTGACAAAATCAATTTCCTTTATATATTAAAAATTTAGAGTTTTACATTATGAGGTTCCCAAAATCTAAAATCTGTGCCTCTTTATGCCATCCTCGTGTTGCTCCATACTATCAGTCATAACTTCTTGAAATATATGCTTAAAGTCAACACAAAGGTTGAGTGAATCCATAGGTTTCAGATAATTTGAATACAAGATCCTTTTTCCCAAGCTACGATATTATTCGCTCACATAAAACAATATATTATTATTGCACTAGCTCATGACCCCGCGACTAGACATTATCAGGAAAAACCCAACAAATTTTCCCTTAAGTAGGAAGTTTGCCAGACTATCCTGAAAAACTAAATAAAGCATATTTGTTTAGCCTAGGTAGGAACCATCAGCTGCTAGCAAGCTCGACTTTCCCAGATAGGAGATGTCAGTCTCCAATAGTACTATTCACAATATTAGCGCTCATTAAATGATTAGCCGTCCATGATTAAAAAGGGACTTAACGGCAACAAGTAAACGTAGTGTCAATAATCATATCTGAGAAGCATACCAAAAACACTTGTATTCCATTTTTAGCATATATCCCCTCACAGGTATTCAAATCATTTATAAAGCATTTAAAAGTGAGGCTATGAACTCAACTTATGTCCATAGAATGCAAGCTATAATCAGATATATTTCATTCATAGATAAACAACTTGATCCTACAAACCACAACTTCGTCTCATAAACACTAGCTTGATCTCACACAAACCTGGATTAATACATTGTGTATAGTAACATGTCTTTGACTTTTAGTTCAATATTGTTAAGTTTTAGTTATATATTCCTTTATTAATATTTGGTTGTAATTCTAGCACCATTATTCAGGCCATCATTGTAAAAACCGCATACAAATGCCATGAAAAGTACATTACGAAAACACGACCAAATTAAAACTTTCCATGGATAACATACGAAACGTGTCAAGAACATTTAATTACAAGTATTACGTATTTTTTAATGCACGATAAACATTTATGTTAATAATTAATCCACGAACATTTGAAACACGAGCACCTACGAATATTAATTAACAAGAAAAACGTTTGCATTTGGTTGTTGGGCTCCCTTTTGTCGCGACATAAAAGAGAAGGAAAAGGGAGAGGGACTTTTTGGCCTGGCCCATTTGAAATCTAAGTTAAGCAAACAAAACATCCAAGAAGTGAAGAAACTAACACATTATGGTTTCAAGAAGAATAAACCAAATCCCTAGAAACCCTAAGGGTCGCTGGCTTTAGCAAATAACAAGGGGGAGAGACTTCGAGTTTTGATCTAAAAGGATTTCATGTTTGAGTTCGTGTTCTATTGCTTAATCCTTTCATACATTCGGTATTTAATCAAAACCTAATCTTCCTTAGATTTTATTTAATTATGACCACAGTTGATGAATCTTTAAAACATGGAATAAAACATGTTAATGTTATAGATTAATCAAGTTACAATGGGGTTTGGTTTTGTTTTCGGCTCGGTGACACACAAACCGAGAGTCATCCGACTCTCGGTGGTGTTTTCTGACCACCAGTCGTAGCCCAAGGGGTGCAGTGGCATTGTGGCTGCTATCGGCTCAAGCCCAGGCCCACAAGGGTCTAGAGTGAAAACAGCGGGAACCGGCTTGTTGCCAGTGGGTACTTTACTCGCAGCAGTGGGAACCGGCTAGTTCCAGTGCGACCCTCTGCACAACCAGTGGCAACCGACGGCTAGGCAAGCCTTAGTCGTCGGCTAAGACAGCCCAGCCACCGGCTGGGGTGGTGCTTCTAGTTCGGATTGGGTTTTCTTGGGTATAGGGCTCGGGTACACTTGACATCATTTTATGAATTAATTATTTTAATTAATTTTCATGAACAAGTAATTGTATAAATTAATTTAATTAATTTTCATGGGCTAAAGAGTTATTTAACCCAAGACTTAGGGTTATTTATTAAAATAAATTAGTTAAGGTAAAGTGTTATTGTATTCTCATGACATTATTATTAATTATTAAACCATGAAATTTCCTTAATAATTAATGATCAGATATACACTATAGTTATCAACTTAACCATGATATGTTATTAAGTACTAAAACTTATACTTCCATTGTGGATGAATAATCATTTATAACCTATAGTTATTAAATTAACATGATATTATGAATAAACTATACTAATTATTACATGACTTATTATATTCAACCAGTAAACTCTAGCTTATATTATTAGCATATTAATCAAGCTTATTTCTAAATTTGGAAAGTTTCTATTTCAGGAAACTTACTATTTTTGGAAACCTGCTAGTTTTAGAAAGTTACTTATTATTACACAACAAGTATAATAATACAAGAATACAAGTGAATACTTAACCAGAATACCAGAAATACATGATAAACACAGTATAACATTAAAAATAGTAAAACATGACAGAATATTTATAACAAGCTAAGAACTCACAAGACCAGTAAAATACACGTATCTCAGACAACTCATACACCTCCCTTATTTTATGTAGTATTATCCGTCAAGGCGGAGTAGGTTCTTCAGCGTTTCCGTTAGCTTTTGCTGGACATAGGGTCCGGATTTCCCGTCCTTCAGTAAGGACAACCTCTTCCTTTATTAGGATTTCCCGTATGCAGCCAACTGGTTTTCCCTAGTAGTTACAAATTAAATGTTTATGTTTTATTAGTTACCTTAGCATATACATGCATGCCAGTTTCACCTAGTTATCGAGGTACCATAACCATAACACTAGAGGCACTAGTGTTATGACTTCACCACGATGGAGTGATAGCTCGTGGCGTCTCTTTCAGTTTATTTGGCCATTATTATTATTATTATCATGTGGGGCGTATGGGTGCATCCTAGTTACAGTTTCAGTCAGGATTTCATGGTGAATGTGGTGTGTGCCTTGCATCCTTCACAAGGAGCTGATCCCTCCTACCCAGACCATATTAATTAGAGGCATCCCCTCTAATTGCATGACGAGGTCACCCCTCCAAGTATTCATGCACGTTGCTGACCTCATGACCTATAATGGCTTTTGGTATAATAAACTAATCCAGATTTTCATAAGTAAACATAAGCTCTATTTTCAGAATATAAAACCAGATTATAAACATGTTCCAAGTTTTACATGACTTATTCATTTCCGCTGTTATTCATGTTTTACATTTCTTTTCTATATTATGCCATTCCTTTTCTATATTATGCCATTCATGCTATGTCATATATCCGTTCATTGAGCGTATTGCTTAGCCGTTACTTTTCTTTCCATGCCCCAAAACGGCAGGTACTCAAGGTTAGACTGGAGCATTTGGAGGACATACATAGGATGGGAGCTACCTTAGACTTCTTCTCCTCTTGCCTTCATATATTTATGCTTGTTTAGTCTTCCTTATTTCATTTATTTTATTTATGTTTTGGGCTTATGTTTGGGAACCAATGTTTGATTCCGGTTATCCCTTTGGTCATGTATGTTTATGACATATTACCTTGCATGCTTTGATGACACACCATATTTATCATGTGGTATTCCATTTATCGAAATGGGGTGTTACAATCATACTTAGAAGTCATTCTATAAATGTTTGAGGAGCGAGGACACTTTAAATTGTAAACCCAACCACTCAGTCAGAACGTAATATCGAGATGGTCTATCTTTGTACAAAGCTCCCTATTAACATGATACATTAACTAATTCCTTATATTCATAATTAATCATCTTTAGTTTCAAAATTGGCAACAATAGCCCTTTTAGTTATACTTTGGTATAATTACACTTTTAACCCTTAAAGTATATAGTTTTAGTATTTGCATTTTAAACCCTCAATATTTAACCTTCGGACCTCAAAATTTCCAAAATTTGTTATTATAGCTTTAACTTCCATAAAATGATACTTTTGTACCAAAACGTTAAATAGTTTCAAAAATGACAGTTTTAGTCCCTATACTTGTAAAAATCACATAACAAACTCAAAAATGGACCAAATGATCAAGGATTTTAAAAAAAAGTTTCAAAACATATTAATAATAATAATAACAACATTTTTTCAGAATTATAGCTTTGGAAATGGGTTTTTGCTTATTATTTTATGTAAATTACAAAACTAGGGTTTTAAGACATCTTTAACTTATAACTTCCATTTAAATTAATGAAATGACTTAGTTTCTTTTAGATTATCTTTCTAACATAATTTTGGCATTATAAAAGCTCTAATAACTCATTATAATAAGATCAAAGCATAGCTAACATAGAAATTACCTAGGATGCTCCAAAATGGCTCATAATGGCTTCCTATGAACACTACTTGCTATCAAAGCTTCAAGAGATTCAATGGCTACCTTCTAGACCTGGTTTCTGGTCTTGGGACATGTCCTAGGACTTATATTGAAGTGGAAATGGAGAATGGGTAGAAGATACTTAAGAAACGGGGTGCAAGTTCTAACTATGCATATTCCTCCCTATTTATAGTAATTCGAACCCTTAGGCTCCAAGAAAGGAAATGAAACGTTTAATTCAGCTAGATAAGTGACTAATGATGACTATTGAAGATCTATGCAAGTCTAGGAGTGACTATACAAGTGAGTTTCAAAGTTATCTAGGTTTTGTGGTTAAAAACATGTCACGGCAAGATTAGGATGGGAACAATGATGTGTAGCACACAAGTAGGTGCATCACCTACTTACAAATATCCCAAAATATCTATTTGATCTGATCCTATGTTTAAAAATAGGAGGGAAAGTGTTTGAATGCAGTTTTGGTTAGAAAAACCTAGGCGGATTAAAAACTTGGGCTTGTAACTTGTAACTTTGTAATTTAGGTGATTAAGGGTTTAGGAATGTTATTAGTGATGTATTAGGGTTTATTTAGGGTATGTACATTGTAATTAAGAAGTTTGGGTCTTTGGTTTTAAGTTTAACAAGGGTTTGATGTGAAAATGGGAAGAAAACTTGGCGGGTTAGGGTTTCTAAGGATTTATGGGTAAGTCTTAATAAAAGTGATTATACTTCAATTAGCTACTGATGTAAACTCAATAAAAATATCTTACATTTTCCTCAGTGTGTTCATGAAGTCCCTACATTGGTTTTATTAAGTTATTCTAAGTAAACATGTCAAAGGGTGAAAATACCCATTTTGACCCAATTTACAAGCCATGCATTGAAATCTTGTACCTTTTGTATTAGGGTACTTTTACATTGTATTAATATAATCTTATAACCTTAATGAAGTCCTATAAATATTTATATACTTGTCCAAAAAGACTAGGTAGTGATTCTATGTAGATTTCTTAATATTAGGGTTTTTAGGTCATTAATCCTAATTACTTTCTATCTTGGGTAATTAGTGTTTGTACCTTTATAAATATTTATTCTAGGGCTTATATAGTATGTTTATGACTTATAGGGATTCTACATTCTTATTTTAAGGATTTGTATAGGTTGATCATATTCTAGGGATAATTATGGGAGCTTAAGATCCTATGCTTTGATAACTTGTACCTTATGCTTTACCAACTTGTAACTTAACTTAAAGTAAATGTATAATCTTAATATGATACATAGTTGAGTTTTATAATTTATGGCAAAAGATTAGACTCTAACTCAATTTATAATGGATTTTATATGTTAATCTTGGTTACCAGGTCTTAACTTGTAATTAGCTTTGGATTAATGAATATTAGTATTTTGTGAGCAATTAACTTTCCTTTATATGATAGATTATAATTAGTATATTATTTTTTATACTTGTACATAGATATTATGTAATTACATTGCTTGAAAATTGTTTACCAAGAGTTTCTAGGTGGTGATCTAGACTATTATGTATAATTACTTGTACTTAGCTTTGTATAGTTTGTTCTTACCATTCTTAGGTATTATTATGTCTTCAGAGTATAGTTTATAACTTGTTTATATTTCATAATGACTTATTCATAAGTACTTTTCATTCATAGTTTATCATTCTTGAGTTTACACCATATTTTTAGGGATTCTAGGGTTTCTAAGGGAATTTAGGGCATCATAGTTATATTTGAGATGTTCATATTCATAATTTACTTATTAGATTACTTATAGATCTTATACTTGATATATACATTGTATTTCCAACATATAGGAATATGTTGAAGTGGCAGTTCAGGTTGTGAGAAAACAATTCATCTTACCAAGTAAGGCATAAAAAGAAAATTTTCTAGCCAAATTTCATACTCATATAATCATAACACATAGCATAGATGTGAAATTTATGGGTTGTCATAGTCTCTCCCCCTTAAATAAATCTCGTCCCGAGATTATAAAGGTAACGTAACATATCAAGGGCAAACATAGCTCTTAGGTGCTCAAATTCTTTCCTAGAAGTTTACTTACATATCAAGAAAACAGCTTTACGGTTGGTATGTAGTTTCAAACCAATCTCTTTTATCAATATTTTTATCAAAAATAGTTATATATGAAATATCATTCATGTTTTAGTGATCAAAATTGAAATTTTATCTCATAAGAATTTAGTTTAATACCAAATGGATATTGAAAACATACTAGTTAATCACATAAATCTTCCTTAGATTCCAAAATACGAAAAGGATTGTGATTATTACTGAGTACTTTGGGAAACTCAAGTCAATATGTCACTGCTCAATTCAAAATCTTGAATTGATCATTGCAATTTTCAAAATTAATTTGGGTAATTGATAGAGAAAACATCCTTCTCATATAGATACTGTTTAATATGGTGTAGTTTCTCATTCATAGTGATAAACTTTCATTAAAATAATCTCTTGGATTATCTTAATTTACCATTTTAATCCAGCAGATATTTAACATAATTCAACGTTCTACGAATCTACATTCTAATATAATCTTTCCAATAGGTTTTATGTACTAAATTGGGTCTCATAAGTTGAAAATCTCCAACTTTAGCCCAGCAAATACGTAAATGGCACTTCTTTCGATAGAGTGCTTCAAATAGTATTGCTTTAATTCTAGCATGAAAACTATTGTTACACGGGATTTTTTTTCCAATGGTAAGTGTTCTTTCCAAAACTTATAACACATACATGGAGTATGTAGTTTAGTATTTGGATAGTTCTTCCACTTAACACATTAGTATACCTATTTAAGTATAACACACAAATATTAAGTATACTTTTAGGAGCAAGATGTGAAACACTCGTCATGATCTTAGATGATAGATATTGATACTCTATGTCAACAGATTATTTCATATACAATCTTGTCAGAGTTTCCATATTATCAATTTCCTAAATAGGAATAAATCCTGCAGCTTTAATAAGATAATTGACAATGATCCGGATGGGATCTTGTCTACTTGAAGTAACAAAATCCTCATTGTTCTTTCCTATTTTCATGGAGGAAATTCAGATTGAACTAGTAAGTCGGATGACTTAATATTCTGTTTTAAGAGCATAATATAAGGATTTTAAAGTTTCTTCGAGTTGAATGGATTACTTAAATCTAAAAATTCCAAATCTAAGACGAATATTGACATATCTTCCAATATACTATATAGTGATATATGTATTATCTTACTTAGTTTTATTTGGTCTATACTTGTTTTATATCGAATATTCTTAAGTCCATTTATAAATTCTTACTAACATAAATAAGTGTCCAACTTTATGTAAGGAAGAAATCATAAATTTGGTGATTTAGATTTATTCATTTGACTGAAGAAGCGTCCTAATTCAATCAAATAAATAGGATGTAAATCATTGACTTTGAAATTTCTGTCATAATACAAATATAGACAAATATTATAGTATTTAATATATTTATTATACCCTTATATTTCCTTCTTACGTTATCGTATGTAAGACGTTTTGTATACAATATCTAAAAGTACGATTTTCTAGAGACAAAAGATGTAAAATAGAAGACAATATTTTATTCTTTACGATATGTATATAAGACACACGGAAAATTTATTGAACATATAACTTATAAGGCCACTTGCCTTGAAAATTCTTAATCCAGTTATCTACTATGTTGAAAATGTTGACACCAAATTTCTGTGTGATGCAGGGTGTATTTCTTACATAGAAGAAAATTTCCATCATATTCACCGTAAATTGGATTAGTAATCCAAGTTATGGTAGTTTGGATGTTCTTTTTCTTGCTGAATTTATGCTTAAGATTTTTCCGATTTTCGCACAAGATTGTGCTTAATTACCTTGTTCATTAACTCTTTGGGTAGAGATAAATGAAATTTTCCAATATATTGGGATTTTGGAAGTGGTAATCTTTCTTCAAAATCTTCGATAAAATTCCTTAATAAACTTTTCTAACAAAATCTTCTGATGGAGTCTTCTTAATAGAATTTCAGATGAAATTTCATGTCATAATTTTAGGATAAAATCTTCGAATGAAAGCTTTTGTCATTCTACGGAATAGGATCTAACTCTACTAACTCTTGAAATTTCCTCGTGTATGTCTCGAGGTTAATTCCTTTTATCATTAGATAGCGGAGTTCTTCTTTCATCTTCTTGATAAGAAATATTTGAAATTTAATCAAGCGATCTTATGTACTCCTTTTATCTCAATGGGTTGAGCATAAATAAATTAACAAGATAACTGATGAAGTGCTATCTCCTTATAGTAAGCCTGAATTTATAATTTCAAATACGATGGGAAACTGAATTGGCTCTTTTAATCCAACGGATGATAATAATAACATCTTTTCTTCCTTGGATATCAAAAACTAACTAGTCATCGAGTCTTCTTCCGGATAATACTTCTTATTGACAATTTGCACTTGCAGGATTGCAGCCACATCATCTTCATTTATTCGTTAAATACTTTTAGGGTTTAGAATGAAGGGAAATAATAGAAATAATTTAGAATCCAAGGTATACTTATACCAGAAACATTTGTCACATATGTATAGGAATATATATAAGTGCTTGTCGAACACAAGGTATATCTTTTAGGTTTATAGGAAACTTACTATGTTGATTATCACTCATATCTAAGGATAATAAATCCGACTATGAAATAGAATTTTAAAGTTACCATGGATTTATAAAGATATGACACATACATAATCGTAACATAATTTTTCCATGATATGGAATGGAGGAATATAACGGAATATGTAAAAACTCGTCTTACTGAACAAGCTTCTCTTTTACATATCATATATTTTTTTTAAAAAGAACCTTTTGATAGACAAAAGCCGAGAATAGAATATTTCTAGAAAACTTGGGAAGTTTCCTTTCTTCAAACGTGCGGTTTATATTCAACTTGATAATTATCATTATCATAAAGATAACAGAAACTTTAAAAATATATATACTTTATCAAGTATATGCTTTTCTTAGAATTAACGTAATTTCATTCATAATCATTTGTAAGAAAACAAAAAAATAGGGGTTTCTTACTCCTCAAAATAAATATGAAATGACAAGATGAGAAACACAACTTTTATTTATTAACAACTTGTGTGTTTAAACTTACAAGATAAGCTTCTCTGTTTACATAAAAGTAAAGACATAAAGTTGAAAGTATTTACAACTTAATAGTCTAATGTCTTCATCTATTCTTCTTAAGTTCTTTGATGGCATCAAAAAGACTTCATATGTTGGCTCGATGTCTAATTTGAATGTCCTCAATGACTAACTCTAGAGTAGAAATCTTTAGTCGAGCTTGAACAATTTCTTCATCATGTATCATTTGTCTTCTCTGCAACTTAGTCTTAACTTCTTCAAAATCTTCTTCTAACTTCTCAAAATCTCGTTCTATAATTCTTCGGCCTTTCTGAATTCCTTCAACTTTATCTTCAAGATCTTCAATACGCTCGGGAGGAAATTATTTCATATAGGGTAGGATATCTTTAATTTGTTGTTCATAGGCATTTTTGGGTAAGTTTTCCGATATAAGTGATGGTACATTAATTGGGTAAGGTGATGGAAAATTTTGGTGTCGAGGTGTAAAATCTATTTTTTCATTATATGCTCGTATAAGTTGCATATAGGGGTCGTCATCAAAGGGTAAAACGACTTTTGTGATTTTTTGATCTTTGGGTGAAATTTATAAAGTATCATAAGGATTATTCATCGGGAGATTGGAAATATAATTTGGGAACTTATTATGAATACTTGCAGAACACTCATCTTGATAATCCGATAAGATGATAATAGGAGGAAGATAGGAATACATATTTCTGGAGACGTCGATAAATCCTAATTTATTATATATATATTACTCATATTATATTACATATACTTAAACATATGTACTTATAAGTATAATATTTATACTTACACTTAATCATGGTATTACACATTGTTCTAAAAGTAGCAGTACTACTATTGGTATAATATTACCTTATTCTTGTAGCAGCACTAGCATGGGCACGAAGGACTTTATTGAAATTATTTTAAAAGTAGTTATAGTCAAGATTTTAAATTCTTGTTCACTATAACCATGGCTCTGAGTACCAATCTATAACACCCCAATTTTACCTTTACGCAATGGGACAATGAACTAGGGTATTACTTCATAGAACACAAGTCATAATGATAGAAAACAACTCAAAAGAGTGACAAAATCAACTTCCTTTATATATTAAAAATTTAGAGTTTTACATTATGAGGTTCCCAAAATCTAAAATAATAATTTCAATCTTGTGCCTCTTCATGCCATCCTCGTGTTGCTCCATACTATCAGTCACAATTTCCTGAAATATATGCTTAAAGTCAACACAAAGGTTGAGTGAATTCATAGGTTTCAAATAATTTGAATACAAGATTCTTCTTCCCGAGCTACGCTATTATTCGCTCACGTAAAACAATTTATTATTATTGCACTAGCTCATGACCCCGCGACTAGACATTATCAGGAAAAACCCAACAAATTTGCCCTTACGTAGGAAGTTTTCCGGACTATCCTAAAAAGCAAAATAAAGCATATATGCCTAGCATAGGTAGGAACCATCAGCTGCTAGCAAGCGCGACTTGCCCAGATAGGAGATATCAGTCTCCAATAGTACTATTCACAATATTAGCACTCATTAAATGATTAGCGGTCCACGATTAAAAAGGTAATTAACGGAAACAAGTAAACGTAGTGTCATTAATCATATCTGAGAAGCATACCAAAAACACTTGTATTCCATTTTTAGCATATACCCCCTCACGGGTTTTCAAATCATTTATAAAGCATTTAAAAGTGAGGTTATGAACTCACCTTATGTCCATAGAATCCGAGCTATAATCAGATGTATTTCATTCATAGATAAACAGCTTGTCATACAAACCACAACTTGGTCTCAAAAACAACAGCTTGATCTCACACAAACCTAGATTAATACATTGTGTATAGTATCAAGTCTTTGACTTTTAGTTCAATATTGTTAAGTGTTGGTTATATATTCTTTTATTAATATTTGGTTATAATTCTAGCACCATTGTTCAGGCCATCATATTTAGATGCCATTCTATAAACGTTTGAGGAGCAAGGGCACTTTAAATCGTAAACCCAACCGTTCAGTCAGAACGTAATATCGAGATGAAACATATTTGTACGAATCTCCCTATTAACATGATACTTTCATTACTTCCTTATATTCATAATTAATCTTTTTTAATTTCAAAATTAGGAAAAATAGCCCTTTTAGTTATACTTTGGTATAATTACACTTTTAACCCTTAAAGTATATAGTTTTAGCATTTGCATTTTAAACCCTCAATATTTAACCTTCGGACCTCAAAATTTCCAAAATTTGTTATTATAGCTTTAACTTTCATAAAATGACACTTTTGTACCAAAACGTTAAATAGTTTCAAAAATGACAGTTTTAGTCCCTATACTTGTAAAAATCACATAACAACCTCAAAAATGGACCAAATGATCTAGGATTTTAAAAAAAAGTTTCAAAACATATTTATAATAATAATAAAAACATTTTTTCAGAATTATAGCTTTGGAAATGGGTTCTTGCTTATTATTTTATGTAAATTACAAAACTAGGGTTTTAAGACATCTTTAACTTATAACTTCCATTTAAATTAATGAAATGACTTAGTTTCTTTTAGATTATCTTTCTAACATAATCTTGGCATTATAAAATCTCTAATAACTCATTATAACAAGATCAAAGCATAGCTAACATAGAAATTAACTAGGATGCTCCAAAATGGCTCATAATGGCTTCCTATGAACACTACTTGCTATCAAAGCTTCAAGAGATTCAATGGCTAACTTCTAGACCTGGTTTCTGGTCTTGGGACATGTCCTAGGACTTATATTGAATTGGAAATGGAGAATGGGTAGAAGATACTTAAGAAACAGGGTGCAAGTTCTAACTATGCACATTCCTCCCTATTTATAGTAATTCGAACCCTTAGGCTCAAAGCAAGGCAATGAAACGTGTAATTCAGCTAGATAAGTGATTAATTATGCATAGTGAAGATCTATGCAAGTCTAGGAGTGACTATACAAGCTAGTTTCAAAGTTATCTAGGTTTTGTGGTTAAAAACATGTCACGACAAGATTAGGATGGGAACAATGATGTGTATCACACAAGTAGGTGCATCACCTACTTAGAAATATCCCAAAATATCTATCTGATCTGATCCTAAGTTTAAAAATGGGAGGGAAAGTGTTTGAATGCATTTTTTGGAGGGAAAAACCTAGGCGGATTGAAAACAAGGGCTTGTAACTTGTAACTTTGTAATTTTGGTGATTAAGGGTTTAGGAATGTGATTAGTGATGGATTAGGGTTTATTTAGGCTATTTACATTGTAATTAATAATTTTGGGTCTTTGGTTTTAAGTTTAACAAGGGTTTGATGTGAAAATGGGAAGAAAACTTAGGTAGGTTAGGGTTTCTAATGATTTATGGTTAAGTCTTAATAAAAGTGATTATCCTTCAATTATCTATTGATTTAAACTCAATTTATACATCCTACATTGTCCTCAATGTGTTTATGATTTCCCTACATTGGTTTCATTAAGTTATTCTAAGTAAACATGTCCAAAGGGTGCAAATACCCATTTTGACCTAATTTGCAAGCCATGCATTGAAATCTTGTACCTTTTACATTAGGGTACTTGTAAATTGTCTTATATAATCTTATAACCTTAATGAAGTCCTATTAATATTTATATACTTGTCCAAAAAGACTAGGTAGTGATTCTATGTAGATTTCTTAATATTAGGGTTTTTAGGTCATTAATCCTAATGACTTTCTATCTTGGGTAATTAGTGTTTGTACCTTTGTAAACACATATTATAGGGCTTATATAGTATGTTTATTACTTTTAGGGATTCTACATTCTTAGTTTAAGGGTTTGTATGCGTTGATCATATTCTAGGGATTATTATGGGAGCTTAAGATCCGATGCTTTGATAACTTGTACCTTATGCTTTACCAACTTTTAACTTAAATTAAAGTAAATGTATAATCTTAATATGATACATAGTTGAGTTTTATAATTTATGGCAAAAGATTAGACTCTAACTCAATGTATAATAGATTTTATATGTTAATCTTGGTTACTAGGTCATAACTTGTTATTAGCTTTGGATTAGTGAATATTAGTATTTTGTGATCAATTAACTTTCCTTTATATGATAGATTATAATTAGTATATTGTTTTTTATACTTGTACATAGATATTATGTAATTACATTGCTTGAAATATTGTTTACCAAGAGTTTCTAGGTGGTGATCTAGACTATTATGTATAATTACTTGTACTTAGCTTTGTATAGTTTGTTCTTACCATTCTTATGTATTTTTATGCCTTCAAAGTATAGTTTATAACTTGTTTATAATCCATAATGACTTATTCATAAGTACTTTTCATTCATAGTTTATCATTCTTGAGTTTACAACTTATTTTTAGGGATTCTAGGTTTTCTAAGGGAATTTAGGGCATCATAGTTATATTTGAGATGTTCATATTCATAATGTACTTATTAGATTAATTTTAGATCTTAGACTTGATATATACACTGTATTTCCAACATATAGGAATATGTTGAAGTGGAAGTTTAGGTTGTGAGAAAACAATTCATCTTACCAAGTAAGGCATAAAAAGCAAAAATTTCTAGGCAAATTTCATATTCATATAATCATAACACATAGCATAGATGTGAAATTTATGGCTTGTCATAGTCTGCTTTATTTGAAGAATTTTGTTCCAGTTTGAGCGTCCGGTCTTCTCGCTCTACAACTGCGGGGGAGTTTTAGACATTAGCTTTGTTAGTGATAAGGGCTTTGTTAGGTTTGTTAGGCCTAGCCCATCTTATACTTCTAGAATAATCTTTTGGTGATTATATATTGTAATATTGATCATTGAAGGAATGGACAAACAATTATATTTCTAATAGGAGTACTTTCACGTTAGTCTTGGTTACTTTCATATAAAGCGTACCTCACATTAATTTCTGCAATCGTTGAAATTCTATTCACAAATTCTTGTTTTAGGCACTAAAAAGTTTTCACATTAACTTTGAGTACCTCCACATTAGCCTTGATTACTTTCACATAAACTTTGGATACCTAACATTCATGTAGAGGGTCATATTATACAAATAGGTAACCCTGAACTTCTCTCTCATTAATTTCGATGAATTGGCAATACTTGAACTTCCTCGCATTAATTATTGTTTATTAAATTGAAGGCATATTAATCATGGATACTTTTACTTTAACCTTGAGTACTTTCACTTAAAGTTTGGACACTTGTAAATTCAATTAAAAGGCTTAACTCTATAGTATTATAGATTCAGATAATTACCTACATTTTCTATTTTTAAGTACAAGTGAAAAATCTCCGCATGCATCTATTCATATTTTTCTCTTAAATATCATATTAAATATTCATGATTATACATCATTTTACTTTCACCAAATGCATTGATTACAGTACACTAACCATAGCATTTATTTTGTTCTAAAACCAACCAACTTCTTTCATCATAAATGAATATTAAATACCTATGACTTGATTGCTATTACATGCATATTTCTCTATTTTCTTTTATGACGGGCCTTATCAATCCTCTAGCTATGTCAGGAAACTAACTTGGTTGTTATTAGTGCATCAAATCCACAATTAAACTTTGTATCTTTACGATTTAAATACTTTTTAGCTCTTGTTTAATCAAAGACTATTTCAAAAAAAAAAATTAAGATCTTTCGTGCCACATTCTGAAAAAAATTGAGATCTTTCGTGACACATTGTGAAAAAGATGCTCGTGTATTACTACCAACAAATATTACTTTTCATCTTAAAGTTACTTATAGATCATTAAGACTCCATGTTAATTTATAATGTTTTTTCTTGAACAGTTAATTATTATGGATGAACCCGGTAAAATATAAAATTCCTTTTCTTCAAATGAACCCTTTAGAGCAAAGGGTACTGCCGGCTAGTCTCGACAGGTACCACCAGCCCAGAATTTTGAATGACGCATCCATCGGATCTAGTGTCAAAGTTGATGGCGTCAAAGTCATCAGTCCGGCTGGTAACAAAATTCATTTATTTGTAATAAATTAGCTTATATGTGGGTTCATGATACCACTTTTTTTTCTTTTGACACAATTTCTTTTGCTATGATTATGAACCGAGTCACCTCTTTACATGTTTTGAATGAGCCTCATACCACGCTATAGCGGATTGGCGTTGTTATTGTACCTTTTGTGGATCTTGGTATTATTTTAAAATCGCGTTCTATATCAGGATACTAGTATAGCATAACATATGCTTTAGTGTTCTTTTTTGTATTTATCAGTATCAGAAGTTCTTTTTTATCAATATTTGGCACTCAAACTAGTATTTTTATACGTGTCACGGCCATCTCTTAACAAAGTTACACACACTTGTGATATGGCATTACAAGAATTACAACACCTCTTTTCGACCCAAAGACAAATACTAAAAACCCAAGTATACGAAAAGAGCTTGAGGTTGTTTAGAATAAGGTCTTTGTTAGGCCGTTTGAAGTCGAAAGAGGCGTTCTTTCTAAACATCCATAAAACCAAAATCGTTGTTCTAACCACAATATCAATGTAATGGAAATTATAAGAAAATAAGTTAACTTGACTTGAAAGGTTGATTACCACAAAGATGCTCAAATTTCCAATATTTGGCATTCCCCATCGTTAATGAACGTGAGCCCCAGGTGTTGATGGAAATATCACATTGGAAAAAGAGATGTTCTTAATTCTAAATTTCATTATCACAAGTACGTGTGGTGAACAAATTCTATGAGCCAAGTGGCTGCAACACGCACACATTAATCAATCGATCAAGCATGCATATTTTTATGGGCCAATTATTTTGTGCTTGGATTTTGAGACTTTACCTAATGTCACACTAATGGGGGATTGGGGGCGCATCAACATCTCGAGGCACAAGAAACTGGATTGTGACCCTGCAAAATACTCTAAATAAAAAAGACGTGTCCAACATTCCCCATTTTCAATAAGTACACATGATTGGCCATCCTGTGATTAAGCTTATACGGATTTAACGCATTTTATTTTGTAGTCAAGTGTGGAACCTCTCTTGTTGAACAAACAAAAGTCACAATAAGATATGAGGCTTATGATTTGGAAGGGGTCAACATTTACGTGACTAACAAGGCTGGAGAGGCGTCAATGATTGGCGGAGGGACAACCGGTATGACCTTGGAATGGCTAAAGTACATTGGTTTATCACGGCCATTAATCAATCAAACACGAAGTAAGTGGGTGCTTGATATAATTAAGTTATCTTTATATATGTATTTACTAGCTTAAAGACCCGTCCAACGCCGGGTTTAGCTTAAAGAGTGATTTTCGTAAAACAAAATGAAAGGATGTTTATATTTAAAAAAGGGTTCTCGTAATAGATAAGGACAATAAAAGAAAGAACATGTAGCATTCGTGGCCATATTTAAGTTTGTGACAATAAAAAAAATCTTCGATCTGCTATGGTCTTCACGTATGGCATATGTGAGTCCCAATTGATTGAAAAGAAACTGTCCATGTCGTTAACACTGAAAGTAAGACTTAAAATTTATGTAAAAAAATAGATTACATACCATTATAAACTTCGTCAAAGACCATGTAACACTTCCTTGTATACAACATTTGTAGTTGTTTTACATACATTCCCGTCTGTGTCACATACAACAACCTTCAACCCTTTCTTGCTTTTTACTCGAGAGACATCTACATATAGTTGACCGTGAGTAAAAACTGGACGTGGTAAGTAGAGACCGACTTTAGAAAGTGATTGTCCTTGACTTTTATTAATGGTCATTGCAAATGAAAGTGAAATAGAGAACTGTTTTCTGACAATTTTTAGCGGTAAACGCTTGTCAGATGGAGTTATTCTTAACCTGGGAAGAATAACTACCTTTCCGAAATGTGTTCCATTGATAATCCTGGCACTAATACCAGTTCTCGTTAGATTAAGCACCTGCAACCTTGTTTCATTACACAATCAGTTTGGTTGATCGATATTTCTCAAATTCTTTTAGATGCGTTCCATACAAGTTTTGTTGGAAACTCAGCATACGTAAGCTCTCGTGCAACCGGATAGAGATCATTCATTTTTAACCAACCTTCAAACATACTATGTCCAACAATAGGCTTGTGAATGATTGTTTTAAGGTGTGAGTTCTCGTCGTAAACTATTTGTTGGTCCCCTGGTAAGTGAAACGACAACCGCTCAACAGCCGGTGTTCGGTAATGAACCTCAAAACCAAATATTCTCCATGCCGACTCACACGCGGATAAATATCTACAATCTAAGTAAGCCTTGATTTCGTCTAACGACGGGAGTAGTTTAAAAAATGATTTTCGTAAAAAAAAATTGACGGATGCTTATATTTAAAAAAAATGAAACGGGTTCTCGTAATACATGAATACAATAATATAACAATATAAAGAACATGAAGTATTCGATAAGCTACTAAGTTTTGTAACATTAATAAAAAAAGCCTGTGATCTATTCAGGTCTTCATGCATGACGTATGTGAGTCCCAATTAAGTGAACATAAATTGATCATTTCGTTAACACCTGAAAGTAGAACAATAAAAGTTATTTGAATGAATATGTGAACAATACTTAAGATTTAGATTAATAATACTGAAACAAAAAAAAGATTATATATCATTATAATTTCTTCAAAGACCGTGTAACACTTCCTTGTAAACAACATTTGTAAACACCTAATTAGAGTAATAAATGTTCGTGTATTTTGGTGTTCAACATTGACGATTTTGAATAACAAATGTATTCACTATTTAGTGAGCACTCATCAAGTTAATGCCAATGCTCCTTATATGTGGTTTTTTATCAATATTTTTTATAAAAACAAAAAAGGCACGTCTCATTATAAACCGTGAAGTGCTTTTTGTATACAACATTCTAGACACATTTTATGGAAATTATTTAGCAAGGAGTTAGGTCATAAACATTGATTATAAACCTTCTTGAAGCACTTTTTGTCTACTACTTTTGGTCCGTGTTTTATGTGAGTTCCCTGGCGTAAACACAGATAAAGATCAACTTAGCGTCAGTCTAGAACTAAGTTATCATGCTTGCTAAATGAAAGCATTTATCAATGGGAAGTGATTGGGACACTTTAAAAATTGATTGGGACACTCAAATGTACAAACTATTAAAGCAGTATGTGTTTACAGTACAACAGTTTAATGCATGTTTTAGAATGTCCTAATCAGTTTTGAGAGTGTGCAAATCATCTCTCTTTATCAATACCTCAATTATGAATAATACTTTAGTTGTAATATATTATTGTAGTAATTAAAAAGCATGCTTTATGTTCTAAGGATTAAAAAAATAAATAAATTGTAAAAAAGAAGAAAAGTCAACACATACAAAGCAATAGAGCAAATATATCAACTTGTTGTCATCATCTTTGACTTTTTTCTTTAAACTCAATAGATATGTTTTTCCATAGTTTACTCCATAGAAATAACATCTTCAACTTATATAAAAATTTAAAAATTACTCAAATCACCGAATAAATGGAATGACATTAGGATGAAATGAAAAATATTCAATCAGATAGTATATGTTCATCCTCAACAAATGATTCATAATATGTAAGTTACTTAAGCTCAGTTAAACATAATAAGAAAGCTAAATTAAATTGTAAAATGAATAAGGTACTACTTTAGTTCGTAAATGGATATTTCCAAGTTTATCGACCACTTTAAAGTGGCCATGTCCCAGTAAGATACAGATTAAAGAATATATCAAACTTATTAACATTATCTACTTGAAAGACTTGACCAATATTTGATGGTGCAACAACCACCTTACTATGCTTGCTTCACACTTCACGATGATAGACTGTACATTTACATTAACAGTTTTTAAAGGAAATGTGCACTGGAAGACATAAAGTTCAGCCCTGCTCGTTACGCTTTCCTAATATCCACAACCCGTTTTCATTCATGAATAAAGGCTGAGGAAACTAAACAAAATCGAGAATCCTAATTGGTAGAAGATATTATGGGTCACATTCACGTGCAGCTGCAAAACACAAAAGCTCTTTAGTACATAAGATTACCCAAACACCCCCTATTCATTCTTAAACCTTTAGTTGTATGACATTAAATGCCTTATATGAAGATCTCAATTTAGGGAATATGAAGTCATTTTTTTAGCTCTTTATTAAAAGAACTTAGTTTGCCATACTTAACATAGTGTATTGTTGATTGCACAGAGTGATAACTCTGTGAGCTAATATCTTTGTACCAACCTTTGCATTTATAGGAGACTCTATCAACTATTCAAAGAGTTAGACAAAATGTCGTGAACGGGTTGACCCATCCTGACCGGATCAGTTTTGACTTGTACTCATATTGACCCACTTAACCGACATGCCTGTATGAAAATACAAACTAATCGAGAACCTCTATCAATGTCCTTTAATCTTGAAAATAGCATAAAACCATGTGCGTGTCAACTAAGTTCAATGTAGACGGGACTGAAAAAAGACATACCTATATGAAAAAATGATAATATGTAAGCTCTTTTAGTGCTAGTTTTGTTCTCCCACGAGTTTGCAATAGTTTTTCTCTATGTAAAGTGTATGACAACATTAGCGTCTAAACATAAGATAAACATGTGACATGTATTTATGCAGGATACTATAGATGGTTGAAATATAAGTATATATACATGTACTTCAAGCTTATCATCTTCACTTTTGTAGAATATTAACGTGACATCCTAAAAAATACATAACCTTCGTAGAGAAGTACAAAATGCATAAGCTTTCTAACCAAAATTGAAGTAATAAGTCTTAGAGAACCAAAGCCTACACATACAAAACATGTCCTCTTTTAGTCAAAGTGTAGAGCTTGTAATATTCTTATTTGGACGTACGAATAGAGTTTATCTACTTTTGTTTTTCATACATTGTTATATTTCTTGAAAATACTGCTTAATGTCATTAACTGCGTATTTCACTGTCTTCATTTGCGCAGCGAGTGTTGTACTTTTAGAAATCGGGAAACATCCTGAATGACTATTTCACATCCATTCTAATAATCACATGCTCATATAAATTTATAAGATTCAACATTACCTACGAATAAAAAAACAGTAATCTTTTGAAGGGGGTGTTTGGATGTGCGTTTTAGTCACTTGCAATTTTTACAATTTAGTACTATCATAAGTTCATAATCAAGCTACAAATACCATCTATTTTTTAACAGGTGACTTTACCGTTTAAATTGCAGGCAGCCGCCAAGACCATCATATACTCCAAACGTGCGGGCAGGCAAATCATATAAATTCGAATTCACTCGATTAACTATATGATCTGAAGCCGACATTCTAATAGGATCTTCATAGACTGAGGAACGTTCAAGACAACATCTTCCATCTGAGGCTTTTACCACAAACCACGTGAAAACCATAAAGCCCACACACTATAACTCAAAGACACTCCTCACACATTTACTATGATTCTTACAGCAAGAACCACTACCGCTGCTTCTAAAGTATTCCCAATGACACAATATATCAATTCTTTCCCTAAACTTATTACATCAACAACTTTTGACCTTTTTATACTATATTGAGGATAGTATTATTGGAAGTGTTGTGTGAACATGGCTTAAAATTATTTGGCTTCTCAACATAACAGATGTCTAAAATTATTTGGCTTCGAAATAATCTCATCTAGTTTCATTGCATCACAATATCACCATTAACTACCCCATTAATTCCATCAAAAAAGCACATGCACATGATCAAACAACAAACTCTGCACACATGTACTAATTTGGAATTAGTACATATTTAACCCAATTTACGCGTTTCATCGCTAAATAAAATGCTAATTATCTTGTAAGAAGGCCTAGACCCGATTATTTCAAAGTACTACTTAAGAATGCCTGGACCCTATTATTTCATCTTATCTTGGGGGGGAATAAGAAGGCCTAGACCCGATTATTTCAAAGGGCTACTTAAGATTTTTTTTAAACTTTGGCTGATTATACCTTTACAATTAATACTCAAAACTCCTTGCTTTTTTGTGGCAACTGTTATGTTCTCTAAAACTTTATCCAATATGGATGTTGAACCGAACATGTGCCATGACCTAAGAACTGTGTATGGGTTGAACTATCATTTTTACACACGAAATTAAGCTTTAATATTGTATTGTGCATTAAATATTTCGATATTTTTTTTTAAATAACCATTTGCCAGAACTGACTAAGGTTTCTTCGATATTCCCTTACGGAGAGATTCTGGTTTTAAGGTCAGTTTTATTTATATGTGCGATTAAACATGAATAAACTTCTTTGTTAAGAGTATCATACTTTCATGACTTACTAATGCCCTAAACATATATAGCACAGAAAAACATACAAAAAGAAAAGACAATTAATAAAAGTTAAACATTCATTAAGACCTAAAGGAGTATCCCGTTCCATTATATATACTCTAAAGAGTAAAGATAAAAGTAGTTATTAAAACAATGTTAGGCCATATTGTAACACCCTCAAATTTACACAATTCAATGCAGCGGAAGAGTCGTTGGTGTTACGGGATAGCACATTACTCACATCATAGACAACGCTTAAAAATCGCGTCGTTTAATAATAAAGCATTTCTATTCATAAATATCAAATTTACATAGGTCCCAAGTCATAGTATTTCATACAATTTTACAAAGCATTTGAATGGAAATTGTTATTTAAGTGCGGGCCATAAATTCTTGTCGTCTTCCCGAGAATTACCTTCAAGTACCTGAGATAAGACATGTTAAAAGAAAAAGTCAGCGAAAACGCCGAGTGAATTCATAGGGTTTAATAAACCATTAATATATCATCGGTATATAATTATTACCGAAAATCATTTTGTACAAATTTTTGTAATAGGCCATAAAATAGGCCAAAGACATTTTATACAACTCTTAGTCGTAAATCATAATATAGGCTTCTGCCTTCAAAACCATTATACGAACCATTGTCGTAAAAAAACATCATACAATACGTTTTATAATGTTGTATAGAGTTTAATAAAAACAGTTACATGATAATGGTTATGTAAACCAAAACACGAACATAATATCAATATTAAGACCCCATATTGCTAGTCAAGCAATATATTATAATTCAATTCGTACATCAGTAGTTTCTAGATTGGATTATTATAAGCCTCATGACATTGCTACCTTACTATAACAAACCACGGGTAGCTAACCCGAAATTCATTTTCCCATCTAAAACAGTGTGTCGTCACAATAATCACGCTTATATAAATCTTATCATACATAAATTCGCTTACCAATCAATGTGGCACGACGGGAATCAACCGTCAAGGCGCGAACTGGAGTGATCTTCCCCAAATAGTACTATTATATGCATAAGCGTCTACCAAATCCAGGTAGTTCACAATTCATGCTAATGGGACTTTTAGTGACATAACCTAACTATAATAATAATCTATTTCCATTCATACATCGGGTCATATAATCATTCATCGGGTCATATAATCATTCGGGTCCATATCAATAAGCAAACAATCGGGACAACTAGTGTCCTATTTTATTAAAACTAACATGTTATCTCCCTCGCGGGTTTATAAAACATTTCATAAAACATTTAAAAGAGTGCGAGGCTATGAACTCACGTTGATTGGGAAAGGCGGTTATCGGCCATTTGGATGTACGGTACGTGCTTCAATCACGGAAACCTAGACAAATAATACTCGTCTTAGACACTTGTCCAATGACTTTATAAAAACAATGGCTATGTATATATGATGACATTATAAGAATGATGATGACCAAGTGGGATTTTATCTCTTCATACACATTATAGTGTTATGTGTTAGCCAAATTTTTGACTAGTTTCACTTATTTATATATTAAGGCCCAATAAGCCCATTAAAGTCCAATATCATTTTATTAGTCCATTTATCTTTTTAATACCAGGCCTATACTCATATTTTGGAACGAAGTGGGTTAAGCCCATGAGTAAGTCCATTAGTGTTTAGCCAATCTAGTTGGGCTAATAGTCCAATAAGGCTACTTTGGCCCGTTAATGTCCATAAGTTATAAAGCTCGGGTTTTATCGGTTTTTACTTGTCAAATGTACTTATGCATCAGTAGATAAGTTATAAAAAGTTTACATTAGACGGGTCCGACCGTCTAAGTTTTATTTAACAAAAACGTTAATCTTTCGGTTTTAGCTGAAAAGACGTAAAACTTATGTATATAGTTTTATAACTTATAAAACATATCAATTTGCAATTTTATAAAATGTCACATTTACTTATCAAAGTATATAACTTATTTATAAGTATTATATAAGTTAGTGGGTTTTAGGTATGTATTTTATATTAGTTTTACTTGAGTGCTAATTTTATAATATATACTTTTATTTTCAAAATCTGATTATGAAACTCACTTTCACTATTTTTATCATATCTTGAGTTCTACAAGGAGATAGAAGCTCATTTTGGACAGCACAAACTACATAATATGTGCTACAATTAACTCCTTTTAGCTACTGCTCAATCATCCTCTAAATGTCTCTAACAGTTCGTCTAAAACAGACTATACAGATTTGATCTTTAATAATGTTTTGATCATATCTCACTCATTTTATAGATTCCATTGAGTGACCAACTCTCACATATTTAAAAGTCACATACCTTACTGTATATTAAAATATCCAAGTCATTTTAACAAGTTATCATATGGTTCTTTACTGTTTTATACAGCCTACTATTTTAGACATGATTTCAACATCTTTTCATGTAGATTTTTAATCTTTTTAATCAAATCTATCAACACCAAATCCCCATATAATATTTTGATCATCATTCATCATCATATACATATACATAAAAGAAGAAAATACAAGATTACATATTCTAAATAACAAGATGATAGGAAGAGATTGATCCCTATACCAATCAAGATGATGAAAAGATGAGATTTTGATGAACAAGGCTTGGTTCTTGTTACCAAATCTTCAACTTTAGCAAGACAACTTCTTGGGTCCTTCAAATGGATGAACATCTCCATGAAATCAGCCCTTGAACCTCATGAAATCTTCTTTTTAGTTGTTAGGATCACCTCCAATCAACAAGTCTTCTATAGGTTTTCATCTTGTGCAAGTTTAACACAAGATTCATGGTGGAAATTTTGATGAATGGGTGGTTTATGGTGTAGTAGGGGACGGGACAAAGAAGATCTAGAGAGAAAATGGAAGTGGTTTGCATGTAAGTGTGTGTGAGAAATGGTTTCTAGTTGCTAGTTTATGCATTAAGTTGTTTTGGTCAAAAGTGTACGACAAGTGTCCTATACTTGTGTGTTAGCTTGCCACCAAAGGGTGGTGTTAGCTTATTCTTGCCATTTTATTTAGTGGGGGTGGGACAAGTGTCCCACTTGTCTCATCTCCACTAATTTACGGGTACTCCTCGATTCTAGTTTCCTTGATTTGCGTGCCCTTGGGTCGTTTTACGAAAAACGTTTTTATAAATTATGAATCAACGGCACAAAACGAATCTAATAAAAATTATCTCATCAAAAACGGAGTTCAAAAACGTAAATACGTAAACCTAGGGTTTCCGGTTTAGTCGTAAAGGACGTTAAATTATGCAGGTAAGCCCTAATTTCAACCCGTAAATTTGTGAGTTTATGAACCAACACAAATTTAAATATCCATCATAATATTAGAGAATAAAATTATTTTCTGAAGTGTCGGACTGTCACCAAAAACGGTGTATGTAAACGTAAGCACGTAAAGTAGAGTCCTCCGGTTTAGACTTAGTCGATGCTACTTCAAGACGTAAACCCAAATTTCTTCCCAAAAATGAGTGAGTTCATAATATAACATTAAAATAATGTTTTTAAATAATAATTGAGAATAAAGTATCGACCATAAATTGACGGATTGTGTGACAATCCGTCAATTTATGATTGATATTTTATTCTCAATATTTATTTAAAAACATTATTTTAATGTTATAATATGAACTCACATATTTTTGGGAAGAAATTTGGATTTACGTCTTGGAGTAGCATCGACTACGTCTAAACCGGAGGATTCAACGTTACGTGCTTACGTTTACATACGCCGTCCTTGGTGACAGTCCGACATTTCAGAAAATAAATTTATCCGTGAATATTATTTTGGAGTTTTAAATTTGTGTTGGTTCATAAACTCACAAATTTACGAGAAGAGATTAGGACTTACGATTTTATTTTAACGTCCTTTACGACTAAACCGGAAACCCTAGGATTACGTATTACGTTTTCTAACTCCGTTTTTGATGAGACAATTTTTATTAGATTCGTTTTGTGCCGTTAATTCATAATTTATAAAAACGTTTTTCGTAAGACGACCCGAGGGCACGCAAATCGAGGAAACTAGAATCGAGGAGTACCCGTAATAAATGGGGATGAGACAAGTGGGACACTTGCCCCACCCCCATCAAAACCGGCCATATTAAGCCACTTACACCATGAGGTGTCAAAACCTCATAAACAAGTTTACACTTGTTACTTTGTGATTACAAAGTAAGCAAGCTTACAAAAAAAACCATCAAACCATACCACTTTCTCATTTCCACCATGCAAAACTAGCTACAACTCTCTCCCTCTCTCTTGTTTATGCCGTCCATATCTCACCAAGAACACCCATCATTGATCAAATTTAACCACAAAATCCTATGCTGTTCATACACATGTTGAAGCCCTCTTGAAGCTCTCTTGAATGGTGGTGATTATAACATCCAAGGAGGAGTTTCCATGGATTCTTTGGGCTGATTTTCCACAAGGAGATTATGAAGATTGGTGGTCTTGAAGATGGTCTTGGTTCATCACAAGTTTCTCCATCAAAATCCATGTTTTGATCACAACCTACATCATCATGGTGGTATAAAGATTGTCCTCCTCATCTTCTTGTTATTTTGATTATGTGAACATGTATTTTATTTCCTATTGTATATGTATATGATGATTATATGATGATAAAAATGTTATGTGGGGATTTGTTGTTGATAAACATGATTAAAAAGGTGAAAAACTATAAAGAACAAGGTTAAAATCTTACTTAAATTTGTTGGCTGTATAAAACAGTAAAGAAACATGTCATGAACTGATAAAATGATAAAGTAGAACTAATATACAGTAAGCTATGGGTCTTGTACACATGTGAGAGTTGGCCATGCAATGGAATCATTGTAATGAGTGAGATATGATCAAAACAAGTTTAAGGTACAAATCTGAGTTCACTGTTTTGGACGATTTTTAGAAAATACTTAGAGGATGATTCAACAGTAGCTATAGAAGAGTTAAATGGATCACCTATCATGTAGTTTATGTTATAAAAATTTGAATTTCTATCTCCATATAGAACTCTAGATATGACAGTTTTGGTGAAAGTGAAGATAAAAATCAGATTTTGGAAATTAAAGTATAATACTATTATATAAGCACTCAAAATTTAATAGTATAAAATATAAATTAAAACCCACTAACTTATATAATACATTTATATAAATATGTAAAATGGTAAATAAGTGGACATTTTATAAAAATGGTAATTTGTTAAGTTTTATAAGTCATAAAACTATAAACTTGATTTTTACGACTTTTTCGGCTAATACCGTAAAATTAACGTTTTTGTTAAATAAAACTTAGACGGTTGGACCCGTCTAATGTAAACTTTTATAAACACGTATACTGATATATAAACATATATAACAAGTAAAAACCGATAAAAACCCGAACTATAGGACATACGGACATTAACGAGCTAAGTAAACATATTGGACTAATAATTGGACTAAATAAGTTAAACTCTTATAAAAAGAACTTATTGGGCTTAACCCATTTGGGACCAACTTGTAAAGTTTAAATACTGATAATATCAGTATAAAATGGATTAAAAACAAGTTAAATAACTTATAATAAGCTTATTGGACTTAAAACGTGTAAATAGGTAAAACTAGTAAACTAGTATAAAAGTTACCGACATATAACACTAAAATGAGTAAACGAGAATATGTAAACCCACTTGATCATCATATATATATATATATATATATATATATATATATATATATATATATATAATCATCATATGTATACATAATTGTTATTTTTATAAAGTCATTGGACATGAGTCTAAGACCGATTATTATTTGTCTAGGTTTCCGTGATTGAAGCACGCACCGTACATCCGAATCGCCGATAACCGCCTTCCCACATCAACGTGAGTTCATAGCCTCGCACTCTTTTAAATGTTTTTATAAATGTTTTATAAACCCGCGAGGGAGATAACATGTTAGTTTTTACAAAATAGGACACCATTTGTCCCGATTGTTTGTTTATTGATTTGGACCCGAATGATTGAATGACCCGATTGTATGACCCGATAAATGATTAAAGGACCCGATAGATGAAATTAAATGGATTATTAAAGTTAGGTTATGTCACTAAAAGTCCCATTAGCATGAATTGTGAACTACCGGGATTTGGTAGACGCTTGTGCATATAATAGTACTATTTGGGGACGATCACCCCAGTTCGCGCCTTGACGGTTGATCCCCGTCGTGCCACATTGATTGGTAAGCGAATTTATGTATGAGAAGATTTCCATAGCGTGACCTTTGTGACGACACGCTACTTTAGATGGGCAAAATTGGTATCGGGTTAGCTACCCGTTGTTGGTTTAGTAAGGTAACAATGTCATGCGGCTTATAATAATCCAAACTAACGAAATACTACTAGACGCTCCGAATTACGATGTATTGCCTGACTAGCAATACAGGGTCATACTGTTGATATTATGTTCATGTTTTGGTTTTCATAACCATAATCATATAACGGTTTTTATTTTCATACAACGTCATAAGACGTATTGTATGATGTTTTTACGACATTGGCTCGTATAATGGTTTTTAAAGCAAATGCCTATATTATGATTTGATAAAGATTTGTATAAAATGATTTTGGCTATTTTATGGCCTATTACAATGATTTGTACAAAATGATTTTCGGTAATAATTTTATACCGATGTTATATTGATGGATTTTATTAAACTCTATGAATTCACTCGACGTTATCGCTGACCTTTTCTTTTAACATGTTTTATCTCAGGTACTTGAAGGTAATTCTCGGGAAGACGACAAGAATTCATGGCCCGCACTTAAACAATATTTTCCATTCAAATACTTTGTAAAACTTTGTATGAATTAATATGACTTGGGACTGATGTAACTTTGATATTTATGAATGGAAATGATTTATTATTAAACGACGCTATTTTTAAGCGTTGTCTATGATGTGAGTAATGTGCTATCCCGTAACACCAACTAGTCTTCCGCTGTACTGAGTTGTATAAAATTTGGGGGTGTTACAGTTTGGTACCAGAGCTCTCGTTATAGAGAACGAAAGATTTTTAAAACCAAGGTTTTGAATAAAACGTTTCAAAATCTTTTAACTATAAACATTTTTCTAAAAATGTCTAAAAATCTTTTGACAATAACGGTGCCGAAGAATTCTCGGTTACCGACAAGGCCAGACTGAGAAGTGTTATTTTAATATATATATAACTTGGATTATATATATATATATATATATATATATATATATATATATATGATGTAATTTTATTACATGATTGTTGATGATTATTTTGATATTTATACGAGGTATTTATACGACGTCGATTGTCACAAGGAAACCTAAATCCCCTAGTAAATTAATCGAAGCTATTCTCGTAGGAATTCTAGCTATCCTAGATCTAAACCAAGTTGTGGATATTTATTATCCCAACAAATGGTTGATATTCGTAGAAATGTAGATATTAGTTGATTGTGAAATTGAAAGAAGAATTGGCAAGATTAAAATTGATATCGATGTCAGGACGATCTTTCCTTATAGAGTGGAGTTTGACAAAACGTTACCACCTAGAAAGATGTCATCTGATTCGTTGTCATCCAATTCTTAATTTGAAATCGAAAGGGTGAATGTTGCACTTGAGGCTGTCATTGGAACCATTACCCAAAAGCCTCATGCCACCAATACCTTTCCGAGAAGTCTAATTGACTGATCGAGTCATTTCATACTAGTGACTCATTTGATAATTATTGTTGTAAGAGCTATAGGATTGGAAATTAAGTGTTGATAGTATCAAACTTATGTTTCCCTTTTAACAGGTGTAAGAATAAGGTTGAAAGTATTGGAATATGAGATAGGATATCGAATTAAGTATAAAATTGGTTGAAACTTGAATAAAGTGAAACTTAACTTGTATGGAATAAGAAATTGTTAAGAGGAAGTCGTTAAGTTCAGTGATTAGATTATAAGGTTTTAATTGATTGTTAGTTTGTGTTAAGGGTTGTTCCTAGGCCATTGTCCGCTGATGAGGATGCCCAGTGTCCAAGAAATAAATTGAAGAAATCTTCTTCTGAATTGGGACCAATGGATCTTCCGGGACATGTGGAACACCTAATGACTCTTGTAGATTAGTATTCATTGTGGTATCTTTTAAAAATCCCTAACTTAACTGAGACATCAGTTGGTAGGATGAGTTCTGAGAATTGTATGTCATAGTGACACGTAATGTGTTACGGTACAATTTGACTTATTTGTGATTAATGAAAAGACTACCTTTGATTGCTAAATCCTACATGTATTATCTATCTTTTATTGCTTCATCCTAATGTTCACATTAGTGATGCAACCATTGAACAAGTACTCATCTTGAATTGAGTTACGTTGTGGATTATTCTTTTTGAGTGCCATCGAGGTCATGAACCTCATGATTAATTGGCTAAGCTCATTTCCTATCATATTGTAGTTAATTCTTGGTGAACAAACTTTCATCACTCATTTGTAGATCACTCATTGTTTTTATAAGTTAAAACAGTATCATTTGAGGAAATTGAATTTTCATCACTGAAAGGATTATTTAAAGTGAGATCTATAAATAATCGTTATCGAAATGAAGTTGTTTATAAAACACCTTGGAAAACTTAATTGTTTTCATAACAAAGAAAATCTTTGTAAATTTATTTTTGATTCTTATTTAAGAATTAAGCATGAAAATGTTTTATTATAAACATGATAAAAAAATTTGACGAACTGAGTATTGCATTGTTAATCTTGAAATTGTATATAGTTGCGCGCCTACATACAATTTGGAATGGACCATGCAAGGCTGATTAGTAGTCACCATAAAACTAATGAATAAACACTACATTTTCTTTGAAGATTGTGAAAGATTAAATTTTTATGAGATCTGCAAGAAGTGAAAAATAGGGACATAGTGTTAGGGACACCTACATATGTGCCTGTAGCATCTATTCTTCTGAGTTGAATTTACTCATCTGTGGAAATTGTTTTATTTGACAATTGATATTCCGTTCTTGTCCAATTCTCCCGTAGTGAGATTCTTAGGAAAAGTATTTGATTATCGAGTGTTGATACCCGACTGGATGTATCAACGTTCATATCATTTCTTTTGATTAGATTTCATATTTGAATGACCTGGGTAACGATCCGAGGAGCTTTCGAATGCGTACTAAAATTATGAAAACATGGGATATATTCATATTCATTAAATGTTTTCGTCTGTAGCTGATTTGAAATTCTCTCGTGTAGATTATGCATTGACCTTACTCTCTTAAGGTTAGTTGTGTCTCCTGATATCCCTGAATTTGTGAAGGATTATAAGTTATTATTAGTCTTTTGAGAAGTTCACATCTTATCGACAGCAATGCAACTGGAAAGTTGATAGTGCCCGTAGAATGGATTGATTGATTATGACATGACGACATTGTCTTAATTGATGGGCAATCGAGTAGAATTCCCCTAAATGATAAGATGTTGATTATCAAAAGTGATCTAAATAATTCTTGATGAATGCCCGTATCCTGCATTTAGACTTAAAATTTTACCATGAATGGTTGTGACTTAGTTATAGATATTATAATCTAGAAAGAACCTAATATGAATGTATTAAAAGATGTTTATGTTATCTGAAACTTTAGTAAGTATTTGTTGATGAATTACTTAGACTTTCGCCATTAAGGCAAGTTGAATTTGGTATTTGATTATATTCTCGGTTCTGCACCTGTGGCGTGTGCACTGTACGTTAGCACCATCTGAATTAAAGGAATTACCGTACAACTGAGAGAGTTGTCGGAGAAGATTTTATTCCACCAAGCTCGTCATCATGAAGAGCTATGGTGTTATCATTCCTTATATTTATAGATTACTGTGAACTGAGTAAATTGATAATCGAAAACGATATCCATGACTCGAAATGGAAGATTTGTTCGATCATTTACAAGGTTCTAGCGTATGTTTTAAAGATTTGATCCATGGCATGGTTATCATCAACTTCGCATCTGCGAAAAGGATTATCCATTCCAATCACTACATCCGGTACTTGTAATGAACAATTATGAGTTTCACGTGATGTCGTTTGGATTGACTAATACACATGTAGCATTCATAAATTTGGTGAATCACGTGTGTAGGCTGTAATTTGATAAATTCATGCTTGCGATCATTAAGGACCATTTATTTGTTTATAAGAATAAGAAGGAGTTAATAATTAGTTATAGATTGCCCTGAATTGGCCGAACGATGAAAACCTGTATCTTAAATATTTAACATGTGATTAAAGACTTAATCCTTTACATGATTTAACCATGTGATTAATAGATAATGGAATATAAATTGACTCTTCAAAATTTAGAAGTCATTTATAACTTTGAGTTGTACTAAAAAGAAAAGTGCAAATATATTTTGACAAATGTTTTAACAAAGGATTTTAAGGGATTATTACCATATACACAAACCATTTAACTAAACTTCTGTTTAGGGGTAAATGTTTGTGTATACTTCTAGACAACCTAAGAAGAATTAAGGAAACTATATAACTTATTACTTGAAATTCGAAACGACAATTTTTGCTTTTCAAACTAAGAAAACTTTGACCAAAGTATAAACAAAGGTTTTTCGAACATTTACGAATCTTATTAAACATTTTCGATAAATCAACAAAAATCTTATTAAATTAAATTCAAATTTATTTTGAACATTTTATATAATTGGTCGAACTAAGAAATTTAAACTTTTAACGTTTACGTTTCATAAAAATTAAATAATTATTGTTAATTTACATATAATAATTATCGACGCTTTAGACGCCGGATTGAGAAAAACTAATAAAAATGATAGTTGAGACGAAACTGAAACATAAAAGATATGAAGAAAGAATTTTGAATAAATACAGTTATGATATTTATTTCATCAGGAGAAAGTGAACGTAAATACTGACACATTATGTAGAAAATATAAAGAACCAATTAGGATGTGTTCCTTAATAATGAAGGTGCAAAATAAATTGTTGAACGATATAAAAACAAATAATGTTTGTAATAAGGATAATATAAATAGTGAAAGGTTTCACGGCTAGTGTGAACCATTAAAATTGAGAAGCCGATAGCGTTAAATATTTAAAAGACCACTTGTGATTGTCTAAATATGGAGATTGTGAGATATAGTATGTTGGAATTTGTAAGTATAAGTATTCTATTTATGTCATTTATGACTAAAAGTATCTTTGTCTGAGGAAGTTGTACTGATGGCAATTATGAAGGCAGACATCGCCTCATACATTGGTAAACGTCTAGCTATTGCAAAGGTCATCATCTGAATTTGATTCGATTTGGGTCATCGTCGACAGACTGACCAAATCTGCTAATATCATTCCCGTTAATGATAAATGCAAAAGAGTTATGTAAACATAGTGTGCCTGTATAGAACATCTTTATCAAGATCCTCGCTTCGCATCGAATTTCTAGAGATTTGCTCAGAAATCATTGAGAACGAACCTTGATGAGAGTACTGTGTACCACCCCAAATCGAAGGGACGAGGTAAAGTAGAGATACAAAATACTATAAGTGTTGTTTTATGTTTGAATGATTGACCTTTAGTAATAAATCGTATAATCGCTTTCCTTTGGAAGGATTATCATTGATAATCATCGTATTAGGATCGAGATCAAATCTTGTTAGGATCTATATTAGAGCATCTGTAAGTAGGAGTTGAGATAAAGACACCCGACATACACCTACTGTGTGTTGGACATGTCTTTTAGGTTTAAGGTTTCCTATGATGGCGAACCTAACCTTACAAAATACCCAACCCGTGAAATCTGAAATGATTGTTGAAATTAGGATCTGATTATTGACTGCCGGTAGTGGGCAAGAGGTTATGTGAATATGAAATGTAGATCTTGAAGTGCCAGATGGGTAGCGAAGTTATGCCAAAAATTTTAACCTTAGAGAAATGAATTAATGATCTGACAAATCATGGGATATAAGTCCCCGTTGTATGGGACCATTGAGATGATGTAAAAGATTTGGTTTGAAAGGCATATAAGCTGGATCTACCCAAGGACTTCAAGAGATGCGTGAATTATGTTTCATATATCGAACTTGATGGGATATCTATCAAGTGAAAATCTGATTGTTCTTAGTAGAGCTTAGATCGGCGAAAAGTTGCATTCATCAAAAACCCGTGAACATCATGGATAGAGAAAGTAAGTCAACATTAAGCCTGATCTTATTCCCGTAGTTATGTTTGATGAAACTCGCGTACTATAATGGATTACACTTGTGAGAAAAGACCGAATGTGGAGGAAATACCCACATGGCTTTAACTCTATAAGAAGCGAGTAGTAAGGTAAGATGATCTTTGAGGACAAAGATCCTGTTTAGGGGTAAATGCTGTGACAATCCGTCAATTTATGATTGATATTTTATTCTCAATATTTATTTAAAAACATTATTTTAATGTTATAATATGAACTCACATATTTTTGGGAAGAAATTTGGATTTACGTCTTGGAGTAGCATCGACTACATCTAAACCGGAGGATTCAACGTTACGTGCTTACGTTTACATACGCCGTCCTTGGTGACAGTCCGACATTTCAGAAAATAAATTTATCCGTGAATATTATTTTGGAGTTTTAAATTTGTGTTGGTTCATAAACTCACAAATTTACGAGAAGAAATTAGGACTTACGATTTTATTTTAACGTCCTTTACGACTAAACCGGAAACCCTAGGATTACGTATTACGTTTTCAAACTCCGTTTTTTATGAGACAATTTTTATTAGATTCGTTTTGTGCCGTTGATTCATAATTTATAAAAACATTTTTCGTAAAACGACCCGAGGGCACGCAAATCGAGGAAACTAGAATCGAGGAGTACCCGTAAATAAATGGGGATGAGACAAGTGGGACACTTGCCCCGCACCTATCAAAACCGGCCATATTAAGCCACTTACACCATGAGGTGTCAAAACCTCATAAACAAGTTTACACTTGTTACTTTGTGCTTACAAAGTAAGCAAGCTTACAAAAAAAACCATCAAACCATACCACTTTCTCATTTCCACCATGCAAAACTAGCTACAACTCTCTCCCTCTCTCTTGTTTATGCCGTCCATATCTCACCAAGAACACCCATCATTGATCAAATTTAACCACAAAATCCTATGTTGTTCATACACATGTTGAAGCCCTCTTGAAGCTCTCTTGAATGGTGGTGATTATAACATCCAAAGAGGAGTTTCCATGGATTCTTGGAACTGATTTTCCACAAGGAGATTATGAAGATTGGTGGTCTTGAAGATGGTCTTGGTTCATCACAAGTTTCTCCATCAAAATCCATGTTTTGATCACAACCTACATCATCATGGTGGTATAAAGATTGTCCTCCTCATCTTCTTGTTATTTTGATTATGTAAACATGTATTTTATTTTCTATTGTATATGTATATGATGATTATATGATGATAAAAATGTTATGTGGGGATTTGTTGTTGATAAACATGATTAAAAAGGTGAAAAATTATAAAGAACAAGGTTAAAATCTTACTTAAATTTGTTGGCTGTATAAAACAGTAAAGAAACATGTCATGAACTGATAAAATGATGAAGTAGAACTAATATACAGTAAGCTATGGGTCTTGTACACATGTGAGAGTTGGCCATGCAATGGAATCATTGTAATGAGTGAGATATGATCAAAACAAGTTTAAGGTACAAATCTGAGTTCACTGTTTTGGACGATTTTTAGAAAATACTTAGAGGATGATTCAACAGTAGCTATAGAAGAGTTAAATGGAGCAAATATCATTTAGTTTATGTGATAAAAATCTGAGCTTCTATCTCCATATAGAACTCTAGATATGACAGTTTTGATGAAAGTCAAGATAAAAATCAGATTTTGGAAATTAAAGTATAATACTATTATATAAGCACTCAAAATTTAATAGTATAAAATATAAATTAAAACCCACTAACTTATATAATACATTTATATAAATATGTACAATGGTAAATAAGTGGACATTTTATAAAAATGGTAATTTGTTAAGTTTTATAAGTCATAAAACTATAAACTTGATTTTTACGACTTTTTCGGCTAATACCGTAAAATTAACGTTTTTGTTAAATAAAACTTAGACGGTTGGACCCGTCTAATGTAAACTTTTATAAACACATATACTGATATATAAACATATATAACAAGTAAAAACCGATAAAAACCCGAACTATAGGACATACGGACATTAACGAGCTAAGTAAACATATTGGACTAATAATTGGACTAAATAAGTTAAACTCTTATAAAAAGAACTTATTGGGCTTAACCCATTTGGGACCAACTTGTAAAGTTTAAATACTGATAATATAAGTATAAAATGGATTAAAAACAAGTTAAATAACTTATAATAAGCTTATTAGACTTAAAACGTGTAAATAGGTAAAACTAGTAAACTAGTATAAAAGTTACCGACATATAACACTAAAATGAGTAAACGAGAATATGTAAACCCACTTGATCATCATATATATATATATAATCATCATATGTATACATAATTGTTATTTTTATAAAGTCATTGGACATGAGTCTAAGACCGATTATTATTTGTCTAGGTTTCCGTGATTGAAGCACGCACCGTACATCCGAATCGCCGATAACCGCCTTCCCACATCAACGTGAGTTCATAGCCTCGCACTCTTTTAAATGTTTTTATAAATGTTTTATAAACCCGTGAGGGAGATAACATGTTAGTTTTTACAAAATAGGACACCATTTGTCCCGATTGTTTGTTTATTGATTTGGACCCGAATGATTGAATGACCCGATTGTATGACCCGATAAATGATTAAAGGACCCGATAGATGAAATTAAATGGATTATTAAAGTTAGGTTATGTCACTAAAAGTCCCATTAGCATGAATTGTGAACTACCGGGATTTGGTAGACGCTTGTGCATATAATAGTACTATTTGGGGACGATCACCCCAGTTCGCGCCTTGACGGTTGATCCCCGTCGTGCCACATTGATTGGTAAGCGAATTTATGTATGAGAAGATTTCCATAGCGTGACCTTTGTGACAACACGCTACTTTAGATGGGCAAAATTGGTATCGGGTTAGCTACCCGTTGTTGGTTTAGTAAGGTAACAATGTCGTGCGGCTTATAATAATCCAAACTAACGAAATACTACTAGACGCTCCGAATTACGATGTATTGCCTGACTAGCAATACAAGGTCATACTATTGATATTATGTTTGTGTTTTGGTTTTCATAACCATAATCATATAACGGTTTTTATTTTCATACAACGTCATAAGACGCATTGTATGATGTTTTTACGACATTGGCTCGTATAATGGTTTTTAAGGCAAATGCCTATATTATGATTTGATAAAGATTTGTATAGAATGATTTTGGCTATTTTATGGCCTATTACAATGATTTGTACAAAATGATTTTCGGTAATAATTTTATACCGATGTTATATTGATGGATTTTATTAAACTCTATGAATTCACTCGGCGCTATCGCTGACCTTTTCTTTTAACATGTTTTATCTCAGGTACTTGAAGGTAATTCTCGGGAAGACGACAAGAATTCATGGCGCGCACTTAAACATCATTTTCCATTCAAATACTTTGTAAAACTTTGTATGAATTAATATGACTTGGGACCGATGTAACTTTGATATTTATGAATGGAAATGATTTATTATTAAACGACGCGATTTTTAAGCGTTGTCTATGATGTGAGTAATGTGCTATCCCGTAATACCAACTAGTCTTCCGCTGTACTGAGTTGTATAAAATTTGGGGGTGTTACAGATTGTCACAGCATTTACCCCTAAACAAGATCTTTGTCCTCAAAGATCGATTTATCTTACTACTCGCTTCTTATAGAGTTAAAGCCATGTGGGTATTTCCTCCACATTCGGTCCTTTCTCTCAAGTGTAATTCATTACAATACGCGAGTTTCATCAAACATAACTACGGGAATACGATCAGGCTTAATGTTGACTTACTTTCTCTATTCATGATGTTCACGGGTTTTTGATGAATGCAAATTTTTGCCGATCTAAACTTCATCAAGAAGTACTCAGATTTTCACTTGATAGACATTTTATCAAGTTCGATATACGAACATAATTCACGCATCCCTTGAATTCCTAGGGTAGATCCAGCTTATATGCCTTTCAAACCAACTTTTTACATTTTCTCAATGGTCCCATACAACGGGGACTTATTTCCCATGATCTTTCAGATCATCAATTCATTTTTTTCCAAGGTGAAATTTTTTGGCATAACTTCGCTACCCATCCTGCACTTCAAGATCTACATTTCATATTCACATAACCTCCTGCCCACTACCGGAAGTCAATAATCAGATCCTAATTTCAACAATCACTTCAGGTCTCGCGGGTCGGGTATTTTGTAAGGTTAGGTTTGTCATCATAGGTAACCTTAAACCTAAAAGACATGTCCAACTCACAATGGGTGTATGTTGGGTATCTTCATCCCAACTCCTACTTACAGATGCTCTTTATATAGATCCTCACAAGATTCAATCTCGATCCTAATACGATAATTATTAAATGCTAATCTCTCCAAAGGAAAACGATTATACGGTTTATTACCAAAGGTTAATTATTCAAGCATAAAACAAACTTTTAGTGTTTGTATCGTTACTTTACCTCGTCCCTTCGATTAGGGTGGTAAACAGTACTCTCATCAAGGTTCGTTCCCCATGACTTCTGAGCAGATCTCTAGAAATTCGATGCGAAGCTAGGATCTTGATGGAGATGATCGATACAGGCACACTATGTTTACACAACTCCTTTAAATACAAAGAGTCAATTTCTTCATCGAGAATTTATCATTAACGGGAATGATATTAGTAGATTTGGTCAGTCTATCGACGATGACCCAAATCGAATCAAATTTAGATGATGACCTTTGCTGTGACAACCCAAACCCGAGGTCATTTATTTAATATTATATAATATTATTTTACGAATGATTGTGAAATTTTTGATGAGTTGAGTGATATGACGGTTGATGGTTTTATTTAAAACCGACGTTGGAGGTCTTATTTTTATCTTTTTACTTATAGCGAGGATTATTAGTGACCACGATATCGACGAATGCCCGAGATTTTAGGTTTTATCATTTGTTGTCTCGATGTTTATATTTTTGACATTTTATCATAAGTTCTTATTAAGTCGAACCGGGATCATATTATTATCATATTTTGAGTGCGTTTTAAATTTTGAAAAGTATTTTTACGAAACCCAAGCCTCGTAAATATTTTCAAAATTGACAATTTACATTTTCTACCCTTACAACTATTTAATTGCATTTTGGACCAAAACTATCACAAATTGGCAAAACAAGCCCCTTCACCCCACTATAAAAGGAATTTCCACTAACTAAAAACACATAGAAAATGTGTGTACATGCAAAATCTCTCTCTCTTCCCTTGTTCTTGCTAAAACCGTCCACCACCACCACCCTAAATCATTTGATTTTGAAAATTTTACTTTGAATCCATAAAAACTAATCAGTATCTCATGTTGCAAATTTGATGGTGATCATTTTGGTGTAATTTTTAACAACATGCAAGAACATTTAATTTTTGATGATGATCCATGGAGGTTTGATCCATTTTCTTATGATATAATTGTTGTTAGTGTTGTTTTTACATATTTTAATTATTGCATGTTTGAAATTTTGAGTGGGTAAATTTTTAAATGATTATTCAAGGGTGTTATGGGTTAGTTAAGTTGTTTATAATGATAGTAGGATGATTTTAGGCATATGAGATTGATTAAAATTGGATTAAAAATTGATTTAGCATGACTTTTTAAAAGGCAATTTAGATCAGTAGGTTCAAGGCCAATTTTGGCTACCTTACTCTTTGAAAATGGTTTAAATAATAGCATAGGGTTGTAGAGAATTCTTTTAGCTTCGATTTGATATAAGGTAAAGCTTCTAGCTCCAAACGAGCGCGAAGTTATGATGTCTTGATTATTCGTGTACCGGGAGACGAGTATTGACACAATCCGAAGTTGTTGTCGATATTTGGATCGAATCTCGGGGACTATAGAATGAGTTGTAAAAATTGTCAAGGTCAGATGTTTGGTTCTAAACTAAGGGTTGTGAGTCTATTTTCAAACTCAAGTTTCGGATTTGTAAACGGAGTAAAATAAATAAGTTAAAAAGACTATATGAGTTGTTGACGTAAAACTGTCCGGTTTTTGTAGTTCAAAGATGTGTCGGGCAGGGAACTTTAAAAGTAAAAATTTTTGATGGGCTTTTAACAGGTCTTTCTATATATAGTAAGTGGTATCTCTGATTAGTATCATAAGCATTTGACGTGTTTAAGTGTGGTAAATGAGCCCGTACATTTGGTATGTACCGGCAGATTTTTATCGAGTGTATGGACTAATAAAGTAAACATATAGAATGAAGTAAAAGGTCACTTGTATTGTTTTCATTTTGGGTTGGTTGTGATTTTATGATTTTGAGTTTGATGTTACTAAGTATGGATTTTACTCGAGTTTATTATTGATGAACGCGCCCTATTTGATAGGTTGCGGTTTTTGTGTTTATCGGGCATCAACTATCGTCGAAGATCATCTTGCTACTGCTATTACTCCAGGTGAGTCTATAGCCTCGCTTTTGTAGTTGTGTCGAATGATTTTAAAACCCGCGAGGGGGATACATGATATTTGAAAGTAAAATGAACACAAGTCATGATTGATTGTTTAGACCCGAATGTTGCCTTTGTTGACCTAAATTGTATAAGTACCTAAATTGCAAAAGTCCCTAAATTCATGAGTCGTTAACTATCTTCTGACTTGATGTTTTGAGTCGGGAATAGCCGCTTATTCTAATGATAGTACTATTGGGTTGACGACCCTATCTGAGACCAGAGCTTTACGCTGAGTAACCTCTGGGAAAGATAATTTTACGAGAATGAGAATTGGTATTCTTGCAATTGATACCCTAGTAGGGGCACTGGAATTCATCTAGTCATGCCGGCTTTAGGCGTGGGAGACTAAGTTAAGGGGTCGGTGTCATGAGCTTAATACAATTCTATAGCTATTGCTATATGCCAGATTGCCTGAATAATAGATTGTAATGATCAGCAATTCTATTAAATAATCTTGATTGATTTTTCTCTTGTGTTCAAATGTTGATTTGGAAAACCTATAGACTCGCTCAACCGTTGTGTTGATGATTTTAAGCATGTATTTCAGGTGATTGAAGTTGATGAATTGCGGAGCTTGCTGGAGAAGGATTGCGGATTGCTTTTGTGGTGATTTGTCTAAAACGGATTTCCTTCCCTTTTGTCATAAAAATAATAATGTACGGTCATGTACTTTGGTAAATTGTTTGTTGATTGGTTAAAATCTTTGGGGGACCTAAATGTTGCTCTGATATTTCGAAAATTGTTTTACTTGGGATTGAAAGTTTTAAACAATGGTTAAATTATTTCCTTTTATATTTCAAATGTATCATTTTGAGATTGTTCAAAATGTCTTGTATAACGATGTTTGTATTTAGCACCCAAATGTGTATTTCTGCTGCGCAATGAAATTTGGGGGTGTTATAGATTGGTAATCAGAGCTTTTTAGTTATAGCGAATTAGGTCGAATTTTGAAAATGTCCTAAGCTATAACTTTGGTGTCGAAAATATATTACAAAAGCACGCAACTTCTTCGCAAGGCTCCGGTAAGATTATTTGTTTTGTATTGTTTTGTATTAGATGTATCCTTTAAAACTGAAATGATTTTTAGAGTATTTATTAAGTAAATACTATGATGATGTATTGATGATGTATTAATGTTGTTGAAAGTACGTTGAGTACTTGTTGTCGTAATTTTCTTTATGTAATGCATATGTATATAATTTTAAATAATGACCTTATATACTGTAAAATCCGCATACTTTTACCATGAATAGTACCCTTAAGATCGTACGTATATGATTAGAACGTTCCTTTTATAACATGTTTACGTTTCACGTATAAGAATTTCGAGTATTACGTACGTGTTAGAACACGATAAGTATTTATTACATATAAACACACGATAATTATTCCAATAATAATTATAAACACGAACATGCGATCATGAAATCATGAACGTAATTTAATCACGAGATAATATTATTTACGTATATATATTTATTACGAACCCGAATAAATATATTAGGTCACGGTTAATATTTAACGAGAACACATAAAACACGAACACGACTAAACACGAACGAACACTAAAATAAATAGACTCGGAAAAAGGTACGGGTACCCCATGTGGGGCCCCCTTACCCGCGGCTACACCAAAGGGATGGGCCAAGCCCATCAAATTTTACTAACAAGGGATTTAAGGTAAATCTTTTAATCACTTTTCACTTTACAGTAAATTAACAAAAACCCTAAAAAGATTTTTCTCCTTCTCCTTGCTCTCTCTTTGGCCGCCACATATACAAGACACAAAGGGGGTGTTCGTTTGATTTTGATCTTGAATTTTGTGCAAGTATTCGTGTGTGTTCATCCTCGTTTGATCCACGCATTCGGTATACCTTTTTAATCCTTTTCTTTTATGTTTTGATTTAATAAATTAAATAAGATCATGATGTTTTTAAAAAGCTAATTAAAAACATTAATTAAACATGTAAATGGTTATGGGGTAAATCAAAACATGGGATTTAGGGGTGTTTGATGTGGCCGGCGCCTAGACCGAACCCCTAAGGGGTCTCGGTTTGGCTTATGGACCACCACCGAGACCTCATGGTCTCGGTTTGGTGGTGTGGGTCCCACGGCAGCAGCAAAAAGGGGAGAACCCCGAAGTGGTTCGGGGTATGGTGTTGATTACGGGTCCGTTTCATGGTTTCTAGTCACGATCTGGTTCATTGATTATGTTAAGATTATGATTTTAATAGTTATACGTTAAAAATTAAATTAATAAAATATGACATGATTAATTTAATAAACATGACTTAGGTTATAATTGTATTATTAGATCATGGAATTTTAACCTAAGTATTTATATTTTCTAGACTTTATAATTAATTAATTATTAAAAACCATGGTTATAATTAATTAATTAACATGACTTAGGTTATATTATTAATAGTTAATAATACATGTTTTAACCTAAGTATTTAACTTTATTTAATTAAAAACATGATATATTTAATTAAATACTTTTTACCTATAGTTTATTTAAATTACATGTAATAATTAATAAACTATACCTTATATCAATATGACTTAGAAAAATAATCAGAAAACACTTGAGCTTATATAGTTAGCTTATTTAACCAGCTTATATCTAATTATGGAAACTTTCTATTTTTTTAGAAACTTATTTAATTAAGGCAGCTAATCTATTTATGGAAACTTTCTATTTTTAGAAACTTATCTATTTTAAGCAGTAATTCTATTTTTCGAAACTTTCTATTTTTGGAAACTTTCTATTTTTTGTAACTTTCTATTTTTGGAAACTTTCTATTTTAGGAAACCTGCTATTTTTAGAAAGTTACTTATTATTACACAGTAAGTATAATAATACATGAAATACAAGTAATACTTAATCAGGATAGACAGAATATAAGATAAACACAGTTTAAAGCTTAAAACAGTAAAACATGACATGAACGTATAAAATAAGCTAAACATGACATAAAACCAGTTACGTATTTAGTAATCAAATACTTATACATGTATGTATTTATGTAGCATTAGTGATACCGAAGTAGGACTCTCTTCAGTTCGTCTTCTCGTTCACTGGACATAAGGTACGGATTCCCGTCCTTTCAGTATGGACATTCTTTCCTTATTAGGATTTCCCGTATGCAGCCAACTGTTTTCCCGTAGTATAAGTTTATATGTTTGATTTTCTTATGTTTAATTTAGAATACCTATAGCCATATACATGCATGACCAGTTTCACGTAGTTATGGAGGTACCATAACCATAACACTAGAGGCACTGGTGTTATGACTTCCCCACGGCGGAGTGATTGCTCGTGGCGTCCCTTCAGCTTTTGGCCATATTATTATATTTATCATGTGGGGCGTATGGGTGCATCCTAGTTACATTTTTTTAGCAGATTACTCAGTGTGAATGTGGTGTGTGCCTTGCCTCCTTCACAAGGAGCTGATCCCTCCTACCCAAAAGCAGTATATTAAATTAGAGGCAGCCCCTCTAATTTGCATGATGAGGTCACCCTCCAAGTATCATGTACGGTGGATTTTCTTGACCTATATTGGCTAATGGTAAAATATGTTAAACAGTTTTCATAAGATAAACATAAGGCTTTTCAAACTATAAAACTAGTTTTATGAACATGTTCCAGGTTTTCCAGGACTTATACATTTCCGCTTCTATTAAGTCTTTATTATGTTTTAGTCATTTATACTATGTCTATATCCGTGCACTGAGCGTTTTGCTCAGCCGTTACTTTCCTTTCCATGTCCCAAAACGACAGGTATCCTAGGAAAGACTCGAGCATTTGGAAGACGTGCATAGGATGGAAGCTGCTAGAGACTTCTTTTCCTTTTTGCCTTCATATACTTATGCTTGTTTAGTATTTCATTCATTTCATTCATTTCTTTTGCTTTATTATGTTTTTGGCTTATGTTTGGGAACCGATGTTTGATTCCGGTTATCCCTATGGTCATGTAATGTTTTAGACATTTATCCTTGTATGCTTTGATGACACGCCATAATTACGCATGACATTCCATTTATCAAAATGGGGTGTTACAATTATGGTATCAGAGACAAGGCTTCGACCTGTAGGCTCTAAAACTTGACCTGTGACTAGTGGGTAGTCACCAGGAGCTTCCTAAGCCAACGTTTGTTATACCACGTATTGATATTTTCAGCGCATTGTTGTTTTAACCATGATGTTTTCAGCACCTTGAGGTTTTAACCTTGATGTTTTCATCGATATTATTTTACTAATATGGATGGACAACCGTCATTCATATTTAGTTATGTGTCATTGTTTCATGCATAATATTCCTCGAGAACTGTGGCTATGTGGACTGAACCCCAGTAGTTCATAATTAGTCACATAAAAAAAATTTCTGATAAGTTTTGACAGATGATTTTCAATTATTTATGTTTCATGTATCATTGTTGCAGGGATTATGACTAAGTAATGGTTGGTACAGGACTGGCCCTATTTAGTCGCATGTGATTTTATCGAGATTTTTAACTTTGGGACCGACCCATAGGCGTCACTTGGCCATGTCTTTTGTTTTGGGACCGACCCATAGGCGTCCCCTCGCACATATAAAGGTTTTTATAAACTACATTACGCATTCATGCACTATTTTTCATGCATAAAATGTGACAATCCGTCAATTTATGATTGATATTTTATTCTCAATATTTATTTGAAAACATTATTTTAATGTTACAATATGAACTCACTTATTTTTGGGAAGAAATTTGGATTTACGTCTTGAAGTAGCATCGATTACGTCTAAACCGGAGGATTCTACGTTACATGCTTACGTTTACATACACCGTTTTGGTGACATTCCGACATTTCAGAAAATAAATTTATCCGTGAATATTATTTTGGAGTTTTAAATTTGTGTTAGTTCATAAACTCACAAATTTACGAGAAGAGATTAGGACTTACGATTTTATTTTAACGTCCTTTACTACTAAACCGGAAACCCTAGGATTACGTATTTACGTTTTCGAACTCCGTTTTTGATGAGACAATTTTTATTGGATTCGTTTTGTGCCGTTGATTCATAATTTATAAAAACGTTTTTCGTAAAACGACCTGAGGGCACGCAAATCGAGGAAACTAGAATCGAGGAGTACCCGTAAATAAATGGGGATGAGACAAGTGGGACACTTGCCCCACCCCCACTAAAACCGGCCCAACTTGCTACAACACATTACTTATGTGTCAAATGGTAGCAAGTAAATTAACACTTGTCATATAAGCTTAGTAAATAAGCTACATCTTCCACTAGACCACAAAACCACCCAAAAGAAACCATCTACTTCATTTTCCTCCATGCAAAAACACTCTCATCTCTCTCTACTCCATGTATGTCGTCCCATATTCACCAAAAACACCTCCATTTGATCCAAATTTAACCACAAACTATTGTTATAACTTACATATGTTAATCTCCTTCAAAAGAGACGAAGATTGGTGGTGATTATAACATCAAAGGAGGAGTTTTTATGGAGTCTTGGGGCTGATTTTCCACAAGGTGTTCATGAAGAATGATGGTCTTGAAGATGGTCTTGGTTATTCACAAGTTTCTCCATTAAAATCCATGTCCAAATCATAACCTACATCAACTTGGTGGTATAAAGATTGTCCTCCTCATCTTCTTGTTATTTTTGATTATGTAATTTTGTATTTCTTTCACTTATGTATATGTATATGATGATGAATGATGATTAAAAATATTGTGTGGGGATTTGGTTTTGATAAACATGCTTAAAAAGATGAAAGACTATAAGAAACAAGGCTAAAATCTTGTTTAAATTTGTTGGCTGTATAAAACAGTAAAGAATAAAATGGTGAACTGATAAAAATGGCATAGATTAATGAATAAACAGTAATTAATATGTCTTGTACACATGTGAGAGTTGGCCATGCAATGGAATCATTATAATGAGTGAGATATGATCAAAACAAGTTTAGAGTACAAATTTGAGTTTACTGTTTTGGACGATTTTTAGAAAATACTTAGAGGATGATTCAACAGTAGCTATAGAAGAGTTAAACGGAGCACATATCATGTAGTTTATGTGATAAAAATTTGAGCTTCTATCTCCATATAGAACTCTAGATATGGCAGTTTTGGTGAAGATGAAAATTAAAATCAGATTTTGGAAATTAAAGTATAATAATATTATATAAGCACTCAAAATTATATTGTATAAAATGTAAAATAAAAACCCACTAACTTATGGATTTTATTTATATAAATATGTAAAAGGTTAAATAAGTGTATAAATTATAAAAATGGTAGTGGAATAATACTTATAAGTAATAAAAACTATAAACTTGATTTTTACGACTTTTTCGGCTATTACCGTAAAATTAACGTTTTTCGCCAATTAAAACTTAGACTATCAAACCCGTCTAATGTAAAGTTTTTAAAAGTCATATACTGATATATAAGTAACTAATACAAGTAAAAACCGATAAAACCCGAACTATAGGACATACGGACATTAACGAGCTAACTAAGCATATTGGACTAATAATTGGACTAAATAAGATAAACACTTATAAAAAGAACTTATTGGGCTTAACCCATTTGGGCCCAACATGGAAAGTATAGATACTGATAATATAAGTATAAAATGGATTAAAACAATTAAAGAACTTATAATAAGCTTATTGAACTTAAAACACGTAAATAGGTAAAACGAGAAGACTAGTATAAAAGTTATCGACACATAACACAAAAATGAGTAAATGAGAATATGTAAACCCACTTGATCATCATATATATATAATCATCATATGTATACATAATTGTTAATTTTATAAAGTCATTGGACAAGAGTCTAAGACGAGTATTATTTGTCTAGGTTTCCGTGATTGAAGTACGTACCGTACGTCCAAATTGCCAATAACCCGTCTTCCCACATCAACGTGAGTTCATAGCCTTGCACTCTTTTAAATGTTTTTATGAAATGTTTTATAAACCCGCGAGGGAGATAACATGTTAGTTTTTATAAAATAGGACACCATTTGTCCCGATTGTTTGTTTATTGATTTGGACCCGAATGATTGTATGACCCGATTGTATGACCCGATAAATGATTAAAGGACCCGATAGATGAAATTAAATGGATTATTAAAGTTAGGTTATGTCACTAAAAGTCCCATTATCATGAATTATGAACTACCAGGATTGGTAGACGCTTATGCATATAATAGTACTATTTGGGGACGATCACCCCAGTTCGCGCCTTGACGGTTGATTCCCGTCGTGCCACATTGATTGGTGAGCGAATTTATATATGAGAAGATTTCCTTAGCGTGACCTTTGTGACGACACGCTACTTTAGATGGGCAAATTGAGTATCGGGTTAGCTACCCGTTGTTTGGTTTAGTAAGGTAACAATGTCATGTGGCTTATAATAATCCAACTAACGAAATACTACTAGACGCTTCGAATTACGATGTATTGCCTGACTAGCAATACAGGGTCATACTATTGATATTATGTTCGTGTTTTGGTTTTCATAACCCTATTCATATAACGGTTTTTATTTTCATACAACGTCATAAGATGTATTGTATGATGTTTTTACGACATTGGCTCGTATAATGATTTTTAAGGCAAACGCCTATATTATGATTTTGATGAAGATTTGTATAAAATGAATTTGGCTATTTTATGGCCTATTAAAATGATTTGTACAAAATGATTTTCAGTAATAAATTTTATACTGATATTATATTGATGGATTTTATTAAACTCTATGAATTCACTCGGCGTTATAGCTGACCCTTTTCTTTTAACATGTTTTATCTCAGGTACTTGAAGGTAATTCTCGGGAAGACGACAAGAATTCATGGCCCGCACTTAAATTATAATTTCCATTCAAATGTTTGTAAAACCTGTATTAAATACAATGACTTGGGACCTATGTAACTTTGATATTTATGAATAGAAATGCTTTATTATTAAACGATGCGATTTTTAAGCGTTGTCTATGATGTGAGTAATGTGCTATCCCGTAACACAAACTAGTCTTCCGCTGAACTGAGTTGTATAAATTTGGGGGTGTTACAGTTTGGTACCAGAGCTCTCGTTATAGAGAACGAAAGATTTTTAAAACTAAGGTTTTGAATAAAACATTTCAAAATCTTTTAACTATAAACATTTTTCTAAAAATGTCTAAAAATCTTTTGACTATAACGGTGCCGAAGAATTCCCGAGTTACCGACAAGGCCAAGACTGAGAAGTGTTATTTTAATATATATATAACTTGGATTATATATATATGATGTAATTTTATTACATGATTGTTTGATGATTATTTTGATTTTTATACGAGGTATTTATACGACGTAGATTGTCACAAGTAACCCTAAATCCCCTAGTAAATTTATCGAAGCTATTACCTAACAAGATTAAGTGAATACCTAAAATTGTAGTCATTTTATTTTTATCTTTCCATACATAACCGAAGAATGGAAAAGATTCTTCAAGCGTCTCAGGCCCTAAAAGTGCGTGATAAATACCGCCAAAGCCCAATACTGCGGAGGAAATTAAATGAAGTACTCCAGATACAAAGTATGGAAACGTATCTATAACTTCCCCACCAGGACCTACCCCCCAACCTAGAGTAGCTAGGTGAGGAAGTAAAATTAATCCTTGTTCATACATAGGCTTCTCTGGTACAAAATGAGCCACTTCAAATAGATTCATTGCTCCGGCCCAGAGTCTGGTTATCCTAGATCTAAGCCAAGTTGTGGATATTTATGATCCCAACAAATGGTTGATGTTCGTAGAAATGTAGATATTAGTTGATTGTGATATTGAAAGAAGAATTGGCGAGATTAAATCTGATATCGATGTCATGACGATCTTTCCTTATAGAGTGGAGTTTGACAAAACGTTACCACCTAGAAAGATGTCATCTGATTCGTTGTCATCCAATTCTTAAATTGAAATCGAAAGGGTGAATGTTGCACTTGAGGCTGTCATTGGAACCATTACCCAAAAGCCTCATGGCACTAGTACCTTTCCGGGAAGTCTAGTTGAATGATCAAGTCATTTCATACTAGTGACTCATTTGATAATTGTTGTTGTAAGAGATATAGGATTAGAAATTAAGTGTTGTTCATATTGAACTTTTATTGCCCTTTTAAGGCCTAAGAATAAAGATGAAACTATTGGAAAATGAGGTAGGATCGAATTGAGTATAAAATTGGTTGAAACTTGAATAAAGTAAAATTTAACCCGTATGGAATATGAGATTGTTAAAAGAAAGTCTTTAAGTCCTGTAATTGAATTATAAGGTTTTAATTGATTGTTGATTAATGTTAAGGGTTGTTCCTAGGCCATTTTCCATTAATGAGGATGCCCAGTGTCCAAGAAATAAATTGAAGAAATCTTCTTCTGAATTGGGACCAATGGATCTTCCGGGACATATGGAACACCTAATGACTCTTGTAGATTAGTATTCATTGTGGTATCTTTTAAAAATCCCTAACTTAACTGATACATCAATTGGTAGGATGAGTTCTGAGAATTGTATGATATAGTGACATGTAATGTGTTACGATACAATTTTGACTTGTTTGTGATTAATGAAAAAGACTACCTTTGATTGCTAAATTCTACATGTATTGATGTTATCTATCTTTTCTTGCTTCATCCTAATGCTCGCATTAGTGATGCAACCATTGAACAAGTACTCATCTTGAACTGAGTTACGTTGTGGATTATTCTTTTGAGTGCCATCGAGATCATGAACCTCATGATTATTTGGCTAAGCTCATTTCCTATCATATTGTAGTTAGTTCTTGGTGAACAAGCTTTCATCACTCTTTTGCAGATCACTCATTGTTTTTATAAGACAAAACAGTATCCATTGAGAAAAACTGAATTTTCATCACTATAAGGATTATTCAAAGTAAGATTTATAAGTGATTGTTATCGAATTGAGGTTGTTTATAAAGTACCTTGGAAAACCTAACTGTTTTCATAACAAAGAAAATCTTTGTAAATTTATTCTTGATTCTTATTTAAGAATTAAGCATGAAAATGTTTTTATTATAAACATGATGATAAAATTTTGACGAACTGAGTATTGCATCGTTAATCTTGAAATTGTATATAGTTGCGCGCCTACATATAATTTGGAATGGACCATGCAAGGCTGATTAGTAGTCACCATAAAACTAATTAATAAACGCTACATTTTCTTTGAAGATTGTGAAAGATTAAATTTTATGAGATCTGCAAGAAGTGAAAAATAGGGACATATTGATAGGGACACCTACATATGTGCCCGTACTATTTATTCTTCTGAGTTAAAATTTCTCATCTGTGGAACTTGTCTTATTTGACAATTGATATTCCCTTCTTGTCCAATTCTCCCGTAGTGAGATTCTTAGGAAAAGTATCTGATTATCGAGTGTTGATACCCGACTGGATGTATCGACGTTCCTATCATTTCTTTTGAGTTGATTTCATTTGAATGACCTGGGTAACGATCCAAGGAGCTTTCGAATGCGTACTTAAATTATGGAAACATGGGATATATTCATATTCATTAAATGTTTTCGTCTGTATCTGATTTGAAATTCTCTCGCCTAAATTATGCGTTAACCTTACTCTTTTAATAGTAGTTGTGTCTCCAGATATCCTTGAATTTGCGAAGGATTATGAGTTATTATTAGTCTTTTGAGAGGTTCACATCTTATCGACGGCAATGAAACTGAAAAGTTGATAATGCCGGTAGAATGGATTGATTAATTATGACATGACGACATTGTCTTAATTGATGGGGACTCGAATAGAATTCCCCTAAATAATAAGATGTTGATTATCAAAAGTGATCTAAATAATTCTTGATGGATGACTTGAAATTATACCGTGAATGATTGTGAACTAGTCATAGATATTATAATCTAGAAAGAACCTAATATGAATTTACTAAAAGATGTTTCTGTTATCTGAAACCTTAGGAAGTATTTGTTGATGAATTACCTAGACTTTCGCCATTAAGGTAAGTTGAAATTGGTATTGATTATATTTCTGGTGCTGCACCTATGGCATGTGCACTGTACGTCAGCACCATCTAAATTAAAGGAATTACCATACAACTGAGAGGGTTGTCGGAGAAAGATTTTATTCTACCAAGCTCATCATCATGAAGAGCCATGGTGTTATCATTCCTTATATTTATAGATTACTGTGAACTGAGTAAATTGACAATCGAAAACGATATCCATAACTCGAAATGGAAGATTTGTTCGATCATTTACAAGGTTTTTGATCCACGGCATAGTTATCATCAACTTCGCATCTGCGGAAAAGATTATCTATTCCAATCATTACATCCAGAACTTGTAATGAACATTATGAGTTTCACGTGATGTCGTTTGGATTGACCGATGCACATGTAATATTCATAAATTTGGTGAATCATATGTGTAGGCTGTAATTTGATAAATTCATGCTTGTGATCATTAAGGACCATATGTTTGTTTATAAGAATAAGAATGAGTTAATAATTATTTATAGATTGCCCTGAATTGACCGAACAATAAAAACATGTACCTTGAATATTTAACATGAGATTTAAGACTTAATACTTTACATGATTTAACCGTGTGATTAATAGATAATGGAATATAAATTGACTCTTAAAAATTTAGAAGTCATTTAAGACTTTGAGTTATACTAAAAAGAAAGTGCAAATATATTTTGACAAATGTTTTAACAAAGGATTTTTAAGGGATTATTCCCTTATACACAAACCATTTAACAAAACTTCTGTTTAGGGGTAAATGTTTGTGTATACCTTAAGACAACCTAAGAAGGATTTAGGAAACCATTTAAACCATGACTTAAAAATTTGAAACGACAATTTTTTCTTTTCAAATAAGAAAATTTTGACCAAAGTGTAGCCAAAGATTTTTCGAACATTTACGAATCTTAATAATTATTTTCGATAAATAAAAAAAATCGTGTTAATTAAATTCAAATTTATTTTGAACATTTTATATAATTGGTCGAACTAAGAAATTTAAAATTTTTACGTTTACGTTTCATAAAAATTTAATAATAATTATTTAATTAATTATAATAATTATCGACGCTTTAAACGCCGGATTGAGAAAACTGATAAAAATGATAGATGAGACAAAACTGAAACATAGAAGATATGAAGAAAGGTGAACGTAATTACTGACACATTATGTATAAAAGATAAAGAACCAATTATAATGTATTTCTTAATAATGAATGTGCAAATTGCCGAATAATTTAAAATATAGCCGATGTTTATAAGAAGGATAATATAAATAGTGAAAGGTTTCACGGCTAATGTGAACCATTAAAATTGAGAAGCCGATGGCGTTAAAATGAATAAAAGGTCACTTGTGGTTGCCTAAATATGGAGATTTTGAGAGATAGTTATGTTGGAATTTATAAGTATAAGTATTCTATTTATGTCATTTATGACTAAAAGTATCTTTGTCTGAAGAAGTAGTACTAATGGCAAATTATGAAGGCAGACATCGCCTCACACATTAGTAAACGTCTAGTTATTGCAAAGGTCATCATCTGAATTTGATTCGATTTGGGTCATCGTCGACAGACTGACCAAATCTGCTAATATCATTCCCGTTAATGATAAATGCAAAAGAGTTATGTAAACATAGTGTGCCTGTATCGAACATCTTTATCAAGATCCTCGCTTCGCATCGAATTTCTAGAGATTTGCTCAGAAATCATTGAGAACGAACCTTGATGAGAGTACTATGTACCACCCCAATCGAAGGGACGAGGTAAAGTAACAATACAAAATACTATAAGCGTTGTTCTATGTTTGAATGATTGACCTTTGGTAATGAACCGTATAATCGTTTTCCTTTGGAGAAATTATCATTGATAATCATCGTATTAGGATTGAGATCGAATCTTGTTAGGATCTAAATATTAGAGCATCTGTAAGCAGGAGTTGAGATAAAGACACCCGACATACACCCATTGTGAGTTGGACATGTCTTTTAGGTTTAAGGTTTCCTATGATGGCGAACCTAACCTTGCAAAATACTCGACCCGCGAGACCTGAAATGATTGTTGAAATTAGGATCTGATTATTGACTGCCGGTAGTGGGCAAGAGGTTATGTGAATATGAAATGTAGATCTTGAAGTGCCAGATGGGTAGCGAAGTTATGCCAAAATTTTTAACCTTAGAGAAATGAATTAATGATCTGACAAATCATGGGATATAAGTCTCCGTTGTATGGGACCATTGAGATGATATAAAAGACTGGTTTGAAAGGCATATAAGCTGGATCTTCCCTAGGACTTCAAGAACTGCGTGAATTATGTTTCGTAAATCGAACTTGATAGAATATCTATCAAGTGAAAATCTGATTGTTCTTAGTAAAGTTTAAATCGGCGAAAAGTTGCATTCATCAAAAACCCGTGAACATCATGGATAGAGAAAGTAAGTCAACATTTAGCCTGATCTTATTCCCGTAGTTATGTTTGATGAAACTCGCGTATTAATGAATTACACTTGTGAGAAAAGACCGAATGTGGAGGAAATACCCACATGGCTTTAACTCTATAAGAAGCGAGTAGTAAGATGATCTTTGAGGACAAAGATCCTGTTTTGGGGTAAATGTTGTGACAATCCGTCAATTTATGATTGATATTTTATTCTCAATATTTATTTGAAATCATTATTTTAATGTTACAATATGAACTCACTTATTTTTGGGAAGAAATTTGGATTTACGTCTTGAAGTAGCATCGACTACGTCTAAACCGGAGGATTCTACGTTACGTGCTTACGTTTACATACACCGTTTTGGTGACAGTCCGACATTTCAGAAAATAAATTTATCCATGAATATTATTTTGGAGTTTTAAATTTGTGTTAGTTCATAAACTCACAAATTTACGAGAAGAGATTAGGACTTACGATTTTATTTTAACGTCCTTTACGACTAAACCGGAAACCCTAGGATTACGTATTTACGTTTTCGAACTCCGTTTTTGATGAGACAATTTTTATTGGATTCGTTTTGTGCCGTTGATTCATAATTTATAAAAACGTTTTTCGTAAAACGACCCGAGGGCACGCAAATCGAGGAAACTAGAATCGAGGAGTACCCGTAAATAAATGGGGATGAGACAAGTGGGACACTTGCCCCACCCCCACTCAAACCGGCCCAACTTGCTACAACACATTACTTATTGTCAAATGGTAGCAAGTAAATTAACACTTGTCATATAAGCTTAGTAAATAAGCTACATCTTCCACTAGACCACAAAACCACCCAAAAGAAACCATCTACTTCATTTTCCTCCATGCAAAAACACTCTCATCTCTCTCTACTCCATGTATGCCGTCCCATATTCACCAAAAACACCTCCATTTGATCCAAATTTAACCACAAACTATTGTTATAACTTACATATGTTAATCTCTTTCAAAAGAGACAAAGATTGGTGGTGATTATAACATCCAAGGAGGAGTTTTTATGGAGTCTTGGGGCTGATTTTCCACAAGGTGTTCATGAAGAATGATGGTCTTGAAGATGGTCTTGGTTATTCACAAGTTTCTCCATCAAAATCCATGTCCAAATCATAACCTACATCAACTTGGTGGTATAAAGATTGTCCTCCTCATCTTCTTGTTATTTTTGATTATGTAATTTTGTATTTTTTTCACTTATGTATATGTATATGATGATGAATGATGATTAAAAATATTGTGTGGGGATTTGGTGTTGATAAACATGCTTAAAAAGATGAAAGACTATAAGAAACAAGGCTAAAATCTTGTTTAAATTTGTTGGCTGTATAAAACAGTAAAGAATCAAATGGTGAACTGATAAAAATGGCATAGATTAATGAATAAACAGTAAGTAATATGTCTTGTACACATGTGAGAGTTGGCCATGCAATGGAATCATTGTAATGAGTGAGATATGATCAAAACAAGTTTATAGTACAAATTTGAGTTTACTATTTTGGACGATTTTTAGAAAATACTTAGAGGATGATTCAACAGTAGCTATCGAGTTAAATGGAGCACATATCATGTAGTTTATGTGATAAAAATTTGAGCTTCTATCTCCATATAGAACTCTAGATATGGCAGTTTTGGTGAAGATGAAAATAAAAATCAGATTTTGGAAATTAAAGTATAATAATATTATATAAGCACTCAAAATTATATTATATAAAATGTAAAATAAAAACCCACTAACTTATGGATTTTATTTATATAAATATGTAAAAGGTTAAATAAGTGTATAAATTATAAAAATGGTAGTGGAATAATACTTATAAGTAATAAAAACTATAAACTTGATTTTTACGACTTTTTCGGCTATTACCGTAAAATTAACGTTTTTCGCCAATTAAAACTTAGACTATCAAACCCGTCTAATGTAAAGTTTTTAAAAGTCATATACTGATATATAAGTAACTAATACAAGTAAAAACCGATAAAACCCGAACTATAGGACATACGGACATTAACGAGCTAACTAAGCATATTGGACTAATAATTGGACTAAATGAGATAAACACTTATAAAAGGAACTTATTGGGATTAACCCATTTGGGCCCAACATGGAAAGTATAGATACTGATAATATAAGTATAAAATGGATTAAAACAATTAAAGAATTTATAAAAAGCTTATTGAACTTAAAACACGTAAATAGGTAAAACGAGAAGACTAATATAAAAGTTATCGACACATAACACAAAAATGAGTAAATGAGAATATGTAAACCCACTTGATCATCATATATATATATAATCATCATATGTATACATAATTGTTAATTTTATAAAGTCATTGGACAAGATTCTAAGACGAGTATTATTTGTCTAGGTTTTCGTGATTGAAGCACGTACCGTACGTCCAAATTGCCGATAACCCGTCTTCCCACATCAACGTGAGTTCATAGCCTTGCACTCTTTTAAATGTTTTTATGAAATGTTTTATAAACCCGCGAAGGAGATAACATGTTAGTTTTTATAAAATAGGACACCATTTGTCCCGATTGTTTGTTTATTAATTTGGACCCGAATGATTGTATGACCCGATTGTATGACCCGATAAATGATTAAAGGACCCGATAGATGAAATTAAATGGATTATTAAAGTTAGGTTATGTCACTAAAAGTCCCATTAGCATGAATTGTGAACTACCGGGATTGGTAGACGCTTATGCATATAATAGTACTATTTGGGGACGATCACCCCAGTTCGCGCCTTGACGGTTGATCCCCATCGTGCCACATTGATTGGTAAGCGAATTTATGTATGAGAAGATTTCCTTTGCATGACCTTTGTGATGACACGCTACTTTAGATGGGCAAATTGAGTATCGGGTTAGCTACCGGTTGTTTGGTTTAGTAAGGTAACAATGTCATGCGGCTTATAATAATCCAACTAACGAAATACTACTAGACGCTCCGAATTACGATGTATTGCCTGACTAGCAATACAGGGTCATACTATTGATATTATGTTCGTGTTTTGGTTTTCATAACCCTATTCATATAACGGTTTTTATTTTCATACAACGTCATAAGACGTATTGTATGATGTTTTTACGACATTGGCTCGTATAATGATTTTTAAGGCAAACGCCTATATTATGATTTTGATGAAGATTTGTATAAAATGAATTTGGCTATTTTATGGCCTATTAAAATGATTGGTACAAAATGATTTTCAGTAATAAATTTTATACTGATATTATATTGATGGATTTTATTAAACTCTATGAATTCACTCGGCGTTATCGCTGACCCTTTTCTTTTAACATGTTTTATCTCAGGTACTTGAAGGTAATTCTCGGGAAGACGGCAAGAATTCATGGCCCGCACTTAAATTATAATTCCCATTCAAATGTTTGTAAAACCTGTATTAAATACAATGACTTGGGACCTATGTAACTTTGATATTTATGAATGGAAATGCTTTATTATTAAACGACGCGATTTTTAAGCGTTGTCTATGATGTGAGTAATGTGCTATCCCGTAACACCAACTAGTCTTCCGCTGAACTGAGTTGTATAAATTTGGGGGTGTTACATTAAATTTTTCTCATGATTTATTGGCATAAATTTTTTTTATGTCCCCTCATAAGTTACTATGTTTTTATGTCAAGTATGTTTTCATACTGTCATGGTTAATCTCAGTTTCATGCTGATTATGTTATACACTCCTTCATGTTAAATCGTTTCATGTTTCTTCATGATAATTCCGTCTTCGTGTGGATTACGTCTTACGCCTCTTTTGTTATTATGCCTTCATGCAAGACATTGTTGGATTTCATTGAATTCTGCTTTCATGACAGTCATGGTTGGTTTTCAATGATCATGCTGTCAGGCAAATCATCGTTGAATTTTGTGTAACCACACTTTAACGTTTCTCGATAAAACAAAAATGATGTCTATGCTAATACTGCCAGGTTATCATGATGGTTTTCCTAACCGTTTAACCGGTATACTTTCCTTAATCATGATAAATGATCGACCCCATACCGATCATTTCATGTGCATTCCACGTGTACTCCACGTACCGTATTTCATGTGTATTACACGTACCTTAATCCATGTGTATTCCACTTGCAATACTTCACGAGTATTCGCTAGTCGATTCTGAATCATCTCAGGCGTATTTTCAATTGCTGATATTCTACAAGATTGCTGATGCCGCTCATAACTTGGAGATGTTACTAAAGGTTGATGTTACTGACGTTCGGAGACGCTACGAGATGCGGATGCTGTTCACAACCTGGAGATCCTACAAGACGAAGACAAAGGCGTCAGAGCAAAGCAATTGGACGAGAAGATGCTTCACCATCAGACGATTTCCATCAATCATTGTCCCTAATTCTTAGTTACATGTCACACGTCATTCGGCTGTCATTTCAGCCATATGAGTGCAAACCGGTACCAGCCGGCCACTCAGCTGAATAGTTACATGAATCACGGTCATGAGAATGACCGTCATGGAACTGACAGACAGGACGATAGTAACCACTACTATGACCGAACTATCCTAGAAATCGCAACCGAGGCTTCGACCGCGGACGCGATCAGACATATAAAGGATCAGTAGTCCAACCGATCCGCCAAGTCTGGCATAATAACCTAATATTGTAGTTCTATTGTTTTACGTCTCGAGACACATGTCAAGACATCAGTCAAGACACATGTCTCACGTATACTTTCTGGAGACACGTGTCAAGACATCAGTCAAGACACATGTCTCACGTATACTTTCTGGAGACACATGTCAAGACATCAGTCAAGACACATGTCTCACGTATACTTTCTGAAGACACATGTCAAGACATCAGTCAAGACACATGTCTCACGTATACTTTCTGAAGACACATGTCAAGACACTAGTCAAGACATATGTCATGCTTATAGTTCCAAGAAACGAGTCAAGACACATGACTCACGTTCAACTATGGAACATTTCTAAGAAATTCAGGGTACCCTCCAAGGGTATATCCATTTTGTTGTGCCATGTATTAATCAGGCCACAAGAATTTCAATACCATTATCGGCGCATCAGTATGAACGCTCACGTTGCCGATGTCACTTTCATTTCTTTCACCATAGTTCATATATTCATGACCATGAAGGACGCCTTTCGTATTCCCACGTATACGAAAGGTTTTCCTTCAGCTTAATGATGAGATCCAAGCTGCTAACGCATTTCCTCGGTTAGACACGGGATGAATTTTATCCTAATTATGGACTATGAACAGCACACCATGCTACGATTCATAATTATGTACAGTAATGTTCAGGCTCCTGGATACATTCAGCTTGATTTTCCATCAGGAAAATCTGTACAAATTATATATGCTTACAAGCATGTGCGTTGTTAGCCATGGTCGCTAAATTTTTTCTAGCTGTCAGTAAGACACGACTACTTAAGTCCTTTTACGCATAGCCAGTTGATTATTCCAAAATCTTCCCATACATTCCAGAAGAACCTTCAAGGAGAAGGATGGTACCATGAGATTATGTGTCGACTACCGTCGATTTAAACAAATCACCATTCATGACCATTATTATCCTCCACGTATTGAAAACATGTCCAATCGACCTTATACTGTTAATCACTTTTCCAAGATCGAACTCATGATCATGCTGCCAACAGTGACGAGTGAAAGAGCAGGACATGTCCATGACTGCTATTCGTGCACGACTCGGTCATGCTAGATTTATGATTTTGAATTAGTCTCATCAATGCTCAAACAACATTATAAGAACGAGTTTCCATGAACTCATAATCAAATTCATCAGTGTCTTCATTAAGGATAACCTAATTTCCTCTAAGCCTAGAGAAGAACAGGAAGACCATATCTGCACTAGGTTGCAAATTCTATGACAAGAGAAATTTTACCCTTGAAAATTTTTCCAATATCAATTCTGTTTGATTACAGTGACACGCTGAATCACATGGGTTTCTACGGTTAATCTTACCATGACTCAGCTTATGCGTAAAGGAGAGAACCCTACACTACATTAGGTGTTCTAGAAAATCCTACGCTAGGAGAAGTCTAGATTCAGAGACTCAGAGTTTCGCAAACTCCTATGTACCAAGTTCTACGAAGCAAGATACAGTTACGTTCATATCTAGGTACCTGACATACCAACAGGTTAAGATAGGACACCAACAAACTGGGATGTTTTCATCATCTGAGTGAATTGAAATGGGACAAGATCTCTATGGATTTTGGTTACCAGTTTAACGCAAACTCAGAAGAAGCATGATGCTATCTGGTTTATTGCAAACAGTTTGATCAAGTCCGCAGAATCCTTACATCTGCAAGGATTTTAGAACCAACAGATTGATCGGACATGTTCCAGCCAAGGCTCATCCGATCACTTGGTAATCCCTCAGCTATCGAGTCAGACAAAGGTTCGCATTTGTACTCCTTATTTACATTCACGTTCTTGTTCCAATTTTACGACTTGCTTTCACACTCACGTTCATGACACTATTCTCATTCTGGGAAGTTTTGCAAGAACTTGAGAGACCAGACCCAAGTTTAGTATAACTCCCTATCCTCAGATAGACGTTTCTCGTCATATTCTATGTCTCACCTTGTAGCGTTTGGTGTTACCGCCACTATATTCTATGTTCACGATATGTTTCACATGTCATGTTCATTCCACATTCCTCATATCATGATCAAGATATGTTACAAGTATCATGGATCACGATATGTTTACTCATATCACACTCATCATATCTCTACGTATTACGTTCAAAAATTTTCACGTTTTACGTTCAAAAATTTTCACATACTACGTTTCCTTATGTCTCGCGCATCGTTGCTGATTATCAGTTAAGTTAGAAGTGTTTTGCACGATAACGTTTTAGTTGCCCTTACACGTTAATTCTTATTCCCTCGATCAAATTTAGGGGATCTACCGTAAGTTGATAACCAATAACTTCTTCGTATTCCAAGTCAAGGTCAGGAGGACCAAGATTTATCATTTGTGTCAAGATTTGTGAAGGAACCGTTCCAAGAGGGAAGCCACTTGGAAACGAACAAGTTCATCCGGGCTTTTATCCGTTTTTCTCTTATCAATTAGATATGTCCTTTCAGTCACGTCACGTTCCATGTCCTTTCAGGACATGTCACGTTCCGCGTTCCTTCTACCAGGAAACCTGCATGTTCATTTATCTTACATACCCTCTCAGTTTGATTTGGGTATGTTTCTCTTTCAGTTACGTTATCTATAATTCGGGGACGAATTATTCTTTTTAGGGGGGGAGAGTTGTAAAACCCGCATACTTTTACCATGAAATACCCTTAAGATCGTACGTATATGATTAGAACGTTCCTTTTATAACATGTTTACGTTTCACGTATAAGAATTTCAAGTATTACGTACGTGTTAGAACACGATAAGTATTTATTACATATAAACACACGATAATTATTCCAATAATAATTATAAACACGAACATGCGATCATGAAATCATGAACGTAATTTAATCACGTGATAATATTATTTACGTATATATATTTATTACGAACACGAATAAATATATTAGGTCACGGTTAATATTTAACGAGAACACATAAAACACGAACACGACTAAACACGAACGAACACTAAAATAAATAGACTCGGAAAAAGGTACTGGTACCCCATGTGGGGCCCCCTTACCCGCGGCTACACCAAAGGGATGGGCCAAGCCCATCAAATTTTACTAACAAGTGATTTAAGGTAAATCTTTTAATCGCTTTTCACTTTACAGTAAATTAACAAAAACCCTAAAAAGATTTTTCTCCTTCTCCTTGCTCTCTCTTTGGCCGCCACATATACAAGACACAAAGGGGGTGTTCGTTTGATTTTGATCTTGAATATTGTGCAAGTATTCGTGTGTGTTCATCCTCGTTTGATCCACGCATTCGGTATACCTTTTTAATCCTTTTCTTTTATGTTTTGATTTAATAAATTAAATAAGATCATGATGTTTTTAAAAAGCTAATCAAAAACATTAATTAAACTTGTAAATGGTTATGGGGTAAATCAAAACATGGGATTTAGGGGTGTTTAATGTGGCCGGCGCCTAGACCGAACCCCCAAGGGGTCTCGTTTTGGCTTATGGACCACCACCGAGACCTCATGGTCTCGGTTTGGTGGTGTGGGTCCCACGGCAGCAGCAAAAAGGGGAGAACCCCAAAGTGGTTCGGGGTATGGTGTTGATTACGGGTCCGTTTCATGGTTTCTAGTCACGATCCGGTTCATTGATTATGTTAAGATTATGATTTTAATAGTTATACGTTAAAAATTAAATTAATAAAATATGACATGATTAATTTAATAAACATGACTTAGGTTATAATTGTATTATTAGATCATGGAATTTTAACCTAAATATTTATATTTTCTAGACTTTATAATTAATTAATTATTAAAAATCATGGTTATAATTAATTAATTAACATGACTTAGGTTATATTATTAATAGTTAATAATACATGTTTTAACCTAAGTATTTAACTTTATTTAATTAAAAATATGATATATTTAATTAAATACTTTTAACCTATAGTTTATTGAAATTACATGTAATAATTAATAAACTATACCTTATATCAATATGACTTAGAAAAATAATCAGAAAACACTTAAGCTTATATAGTTAGCTTATTTAACCAGCTTATATCTAATTATGGAAACTTTCTATTTTTTTAGAAACTTATTTAATTAAGGCAGCTAATCTATTTATGGAAACTTTCTATTTTTAGAAACTTATTAATTTTAAGCAGTAATTCTATTTTTGGAAACTTTCTATTTTTAGAAACTTTCTATTTTTGGAAACTTTCTATTTTTAGAAACTTTCTATTTTTGGTAACTTTCTGTTTTTGAAAACTTTCTATTTTAGGAAACCTGGTATTTTTAGAAAGTTACTTATTATTACACAGTAAGTATAATAATACATGAAATACAAGTAATACTTAATCAGGATAGACAGAATATAAGATAAACACAGTTTAAAGCTTAAAACAGTAAAACATGACATGAACGTATAAAATAAGCTAAGACATGACATAAAACCAGTTACGTATTTAGTAATCAGATACTTATACATGTATGTATTTATGTAGCATTAGTGATACCGAAGTAGGACTCTCTTCAATTCGTCTTCTCGTTCACTGGACATAAGGTACGGATTCTCGTCCTTTCAGTATGGACATTCTTTCCTTATTAGGATTTCCCGTATGCAGCCAACTGTTTTCCCGTAGTATAAGTTTATATGTTTGATTTGCTTATGTTTAATTTAGAATACCTATAGCCATATACATGCATGACCAGTTTCACCTAGTTATGGAGGTACCATAACCATAACACTAGAGGCACTGGTGTTATGACTTCCCCACAGCGGAGTGATTACTCATGGCTTCCCTTCAGCTTTTGGCCATATTATTATATTTATCATGTGGGGTGTATGGGTGCATCCTAGTTACATGTTTTCAGCAGATTACTCAGTGTGAATGTAGTGTGTGCCTTGCATCCTTCACAAGGAGCTGATCCCTCCTACCCAAAACCAGTATATTAAATTAGAGGCAGCCCCTCTAATTTGCATGATGAGGTCACCCTCCAAGTATTCATGCACGATGGATTTTCTTGACCTATATTGGCTAATGGTAAAATATGTTAAACAGTTTTCATAAGATAAACATAAGGCTTTTCAAACTATAAAACCAGTTTTATGAACATGTTCCAGGTTTTCCAGGACTTATACATTTCCGCTGCAATTAAGTCTTTATTATGTTTTAGTCATTTATACTATGTCTATATCCGTGCACTGAGCGTTTTGCTCAGCCGTTACTTTCCTTTCCATGTCCCAAAACGGCAGGTATCCTAGGAAAGACTCGAGCATTTGGAAGACGTGCATAGGATGGAAGCTGCTAGAGACTTCTTTTCCTTTTTGCCTTCATATACTTATGCTTGTTTAGTCTTTCATTCATTTCTTTTGCTTTATTATGCTTTGGGCTTATGTTTGGGAACCGATGTTTAATTCCGGTTATCCCTATGGTCATGTAATGTTTTAGACATTTATCCTTGTATGCTTTGATGACACGCCATAATTACGCGTGACATTCCATTTATCAAAATGGGGTGTTACATATACTGACGAGGGTCTAGGATAGTAGACCGGATGATGAACGATTTTACAACGGATTTCTTACGACTTGTATCGGGTAGGAGGAAGTTTGATTAGCTGATGTATGATAGATATGTGGTTGAAAATGGGTGTGATTAGGTGGTTGATGTGAAAGAAAAGTTGTTTTAAAGGTTGTATTTGGTATGTGGAGGTTTGAGTTTGTTAGGACTTGGAAGATGGATGAGATTGCTAGTCTTAGTTCGATTGTGATGAATTTGTGTGCTTGAATTGAAAGGTTTAAAGAGAAGTACGTAAGTTTGAAGGGATGAGTGAGTGGGAGTCTCATGTGAGATTGATTCTGAGTCAAGCTTGGAAGTTTAGGAATGTTGAAAGTCGTACTAAGATTTGCTTGGTGATTAATCTGTCGTTTAGGAGTGAGTATTTGATGGAGGAACATAATAATAAATTGGTTATTTAGTTTAATTTGTGGTATCTTTTATTTAGTAATCTTATTTTGTGTTTTTTAAGAATAATTTTTAGCTTTTTTTCCAAGTTTAGTTTTCCTATAAAATTAGGAATTATTTGTATTGAAATATTATTGAGTTATGAATAAAAAACACAGACTTTTAGTCTTCTGATAATTGACTTAAATCCAGGTTAGGGTTTATTGTTTGATTTCATCCAAATAATCCGGTATTCGTTGAATGAACGATTGTTGGAGTTCACCTAATTATCGGTATTCTTTTTTAATCAACGATAGTTGGAAGGATTGTGTCTGGCATTTTTCCGAATCAACAGATTCAATTATCTATCCTTATTTTTCGCTACATCAGTTGGTATCAGAGCCGAAGTTCCTGATTAACATGTTAGAATATCCATTTTTTGAGGGTGATGGTTCATGTTTTGATGAATGGGAAGATTATGGTGCGGCTAGTGATGATTATGAAGGACCTCCAATATTTGATGATGATCAATATGAAGAAGAATCAATGCTAGTTTATAATACTGATATTAAAGATGTCATTGGGGAAGAAGAAGCATTTATCGGAAAAGAAAATTTTGGTCGGGAAAAAGATAACATTGAAGACATTGAAGTTGTGGCTACTAATCTTTATTCCTCAATGATCCAAACTACCATGGTCGACAAGTTGGGTTTAAAGACGATCAAGGTTCGAGGTAGATTCATTATAAATAAAGGAAATTTGATGCGAGGGATACAAATTTGGATGCTACGAGTACAAGGTACGAGTGATACAAACTCGAGGACGAGTTTTTTGAAGTGAGGGAGAATGATGGAGGAACATAATAATAAACTGGTTATTTAGTTTAATTTTTGGTATCTTTTATTTAGTAATCTTATTTTGTGTTTTTTAAGAATAATTTTTAACTTTTTTCCAAGTTTAGTTTTCCTATAAAATTAGGAATTATTTGTATTGAAATATTATTGACTTATGAATAAAAAAACACAGACTTTTAGTCTTCTGATAATTGACTTAAATCTAGGTTAGGGTTTATTGTTCGATTTCATCCAAATAATCGGGTATTCGTTGAATCAACGATTGTTGGAGTTTACCTAATTATCGGTATTCTTTTTGAATCAACGATAGTTGGAAGGATTATGTCTGGCATTCTTTCGAATCAACAGATTCAATTATCTATACTTATTTTTCGCTACATCAAAAAGCATGGTATGTACTACATCATGGGATTGAGATTTTGAGTTTTATGTTTCTAATGATTTTGGTCGTTTATTTCGAACTACTTTATTTTTATTATCTAGCCGGATAGAAGGAGTTGTGCCCCGAGGGGATTGCAAACAAGGATGGTAGTATAGTTTTATATTCATCATGCCTCACCATTAGTCCTTAAATTAAACACATGTGTTTTCAACAACAATCAAACCTAATATCTCACAAGCAACAAAAAACAGATGACATGACAAATACACAAAACAATTCAAATTAGACTTTTACAAACCAAAAGGAACAACAACTAACCTGATATATTATGAAGGTAAACTAAACCCGCGATATTTCAAAGACAAAAAATGGGGCATGCTGGTGACAGATGGTCGTAGTCAGCACATCACCATCTTTTTTTCGCGAGTCAACTTTTAGGGGATCGGACACTGTTTTACAAGACCTTGTTTAGGGTTTGTGTATGTTTTATATAGTGTGATCTTAATCTGGGTAGTTGTGACTGGTGTGTGTGTGTGTGTGAGTAATTGAAGAGACTTTGGTGTTAGGTGGAGTGAATTTATGAAGTCATGTCATAGATGTAAATGTATACCAAAAGGTCTCCTGGAGGTCTTGGGTTCAAGACCTGCCAAGGGCCTTTCAGGCGAAGCGGATAAGGAGTCTAATATAACTAGGCGAGGGTTAGAAGAAGACATTCTTCCGCTTGGATGCAATTGCACGACTCGACCCACTAACCACTAACCACTAACATTTGTCGTTCTAAAAAAAAGGTCTCAAACGAAGATAACACCCTCGAACACATCTAGTTTGTGTGTTATAGTTTCGGGTTTGGATATCCACTCGCCGTCACTGAATGTGAAAAGCCACTCACATCTAGTTTGTGTGCTTTTACTAAAGTTGCGTTACACAAAACAACAAAGTTAAATACATTGCAATTCAATATCTATGTAGCCTGCCTGGTGCTTTAACATATCAGTTATGATTAATGATCTGGCATTTCATAAAACAGCAAAACATAAAGGTTCACATAGACGCACTTGCAAGTTAGATGTCTCAATGAGACCAAAGATAACCGAACTAGCAAGCAAATATACTACCAAAAGCTAAACTTTCATTCAGATCAAAAACCGTCATCCTGCTAACAAGCATCGCATGTAAGTTTTACCATCAAATCAGGCACAAGCAAAAGCACCAATGCTTTACTTGCCATGTATTCTATGGTTTACATATATATATGGGGGATAATAAACCAACCAAAACCCCCATATATAAACCATAATAAAGTCAACCAAATAGCAAAATACCTAAAAGTTACTACTATGGTTCAAAACGGCCACTACCACTAATGGACCAACTTCAGCCACATGATGTATTGTTGTAGTTGACCATTGGAATCACCGACTCATCTCCTTCCGTGTAAGACAGACGTCTGAGTGCAAGAGGATGAGCACAGTAGTATGCGTGATGAACTGCAAACACAAGTGTCCGTTAGCTAGGAATAAATGTACGGTATACAAAATGTAAGATTCTGTGACTTATTTTAAGACTTACGGGCTTAAATAAGTTTATTATATCACAATATACTTAAATAAGCCTATAAGTCTTCAAATAAGCCACAAATTTGGAGCTTATGAAAATATAAGCCGAGATGGGCTTATGTCTCATAAGCCTAAACAAACACCCCCTTAGAGTTTCAATTTTACCTATTTTGTTGTATAGCAAATAGATATTACAAACCAAAAGGAATAAACTAATTAATCTGATGTATGAAAGTAAGCTGCACCCGAGGTATGTCAAAGAAAAAAAAATCGGCATGCTGGTGGCAAATGGTCGTAGTCAATAGAGCACATCACCATCTTTTTGTAGCGAGTCAAATTTTAGAGGAACAGACACTGTTTTATGAGATCTTGTTCAGGGTTTGTGTGTGTTTTGTACTATCTTGTGGTGTGTGTGAGAGACTAAGGGTGGTGTGTTTGGTGAGACTCTTTGGTCAGAATTTATTGGTGGAGTGAATTTATGGAACAAAACACTCAGCACGAAAATACTGTCTTTAGCCAATTTGTTTTACACCAAAAGGTTTCAAACAAATGTTAATAGATGCTTTAAGGTTGCAGATAACGTGAGACATAACGTGGCGATATGACTAATCTTTATGTTTTTACGAGACATAGCAAGCCATGCTATTTTTAAGGTATAAATTAAAACGTCATAAAATATGAAAACATATATAAATTTATATATTTATAATTAATACAGTATCATATTATAAATATATTGAAGTGAAATAAAGTGGGGTAAAAGTTATAAAATAACATCTTACTTATTGATTTGTGTCGACTTTAAACACTTACTATTTAATCTCGTGACTTTACCATTTTACTTGTTTGTTTTGTAATATTATTACCATTATGACCGGTTACATTTACACATCAGTAAATTAATTATTAAAAAAATCTAAAATATGTTATTATCATGGTTCTAAATAGTGCGCCTTATAGCGGGCTATAGCGGGAAGCGTGGCCTCCACGTTACGAAACAGACTAAAGCGTCGTCTCTAGGCGTAGCGTGCTAAAAAGCGGCATATAGCGTGATATTGCGCGCTATAGCACGTAGCGTGACAATTTTTTTAGAATCGTTTTGCAAAGTCACAAGAATTGGGCTTGTTTACTAGTTTTGGGCTATTTAATAGAGTTGGGCTTAGTAATTTTACTATGGGGAAAAATCCTTGAGTAACTATTAGCCGATTTTGTTTTAAAATTGAATTAAGGTATTTCTCCATTTTGTAAACTCGCTATATAAATATCAACTTATAAATATTTTATGCCGTTATGTATCACGCTTCATAAAACGCCATAGCTTGGCTATAGCTCGTATAGCTTGTAGCTTGGCAATACCGCTACGCCACACTTCACGCTATTTACAACCTTGGTTATTATATCCTACGTGGATGTTAGAAAAAGGTTTGACCCATCCATGGGGAAAAAATATTCAATTTTAAAAAAAAATAAAAATTATAATACGCGAAAACGCGCGTTGTCCCCTAAGCGCGAGACGTGAATACGCGAGCTGGGGTATGGTTAGTGTGTTTTCCCCATGGCGCGATATTTTTTTCCTGTGCTCTTAAAGACAAAAATACAGTAAGTATATTAGTGATACAAAAGGGTAATATAGTCATTTTAAGGCATATATTGGTATAGTCGGAACAAATATGAAAGTACAATGGTAAAATCACGAGATTAATTAGTAAGTGTTTAAAGTCGGTACATTTTAATAAGTACGAAGGTATTGTATAGCTTTTATCAAAAATAGGAAAATCAAACGTGGCCATATTATACGTAATAAAATAATGACGTAGAAATTACCGTGCCACGCTGTCGGTAACAAGTTACCAAATTGGTAACTTCAAAACGATTTTGAAAGTAGAATGGTAAAGTCACGAGATTAAATAGTAAATTTTTAAAGTCGGTACAAATCAATAAATAAGATGGTATTTTATAACTTTTACCCAATAAAGTGTAATACATAAGTAATAAAGTTACAAAAATTATTTGTAAATGTAAATTTTTCAATTTTTATATAAAAATACGATTCTTAGCGAAATTGAATTTAAAAAATTCTTCACGCATCTCGTTTTATCGCGAATTTACGTCTTTCACTTATTGTCTCATTTCAAGCTTTAAGCTCAAGCCTTGGTCTATTGTGTGACGCGGAGGTCAAGTCTTACGCCTTTGCAAAGCTTTTTCGAGCCTTTAAGAACCATACATGCTTAACTTTAGGCCGGGCACAACGGTGATTTAATGCTATGATCATAAAAAAAAGTGGCCTAATTTAATAAAAAAAGTTTTAAATTTTTTTTATTAAATAAAAATGTTACATAAATAATATTACAAAATTATTCAAATAAAATAAAAACAATACAATAAAAATATTATAAATATAAAAATAATAAAACATTGAAACTCAAACTTTGAGATTAAGAAACTATACCATTCAATATCGTTTCATTTCGAATGCTGTTTCATTGAATGCGAAATCTGAATGATAAAAAGTACGATATTTGATTGCGGCTTTTTGATAGACATTATTTTCACAAGCCCCACTTGAATGCCTATGTAAAACACTATTGTAAATCGAATAAAACTGACCGACTTTAGAACGAATCGTCATTTTACATTTGCAGTTAACGGGTTTATAGCTTCTTTTTTATCACTCATTTCGCTACGAAAGTACTCAGTTACGTCTGACCAAAATCCTATCGTCTTATGACTTTTATGTGCGCTCAAACTTTACACAAAGCTATCTCCTCATCTGGAGTCCATGAACCATTCGCACATATTCTTTTAGATGGTATATAATTAAAATGACCTAAAATAAAATGTGAAAAAACTGATAAGATAACGGGTTTTTTATAAGAATAAAGTGTTAAATAATAAAAATTAGAATGTCTTTTTTATTTAAACTAAAAGTACACGAAATATTTGTAAACCTTTCGCACAACTCGTTCGTGCATTCGATCAATTTCGGGACGTTGATTGAATCGACTCGGTCAACATATCGCGGTCGTTGAATTCAAAATTGATCGACCGAGTGTAATGCCGTTGTCACCAACCTTATAAAATAATATGTAACGGATGTTTACATGTATTTGACTTTAACCATAGAGTTTCAAAGAAATATTTACATCGTTAAGGTTAGATGATGTAAATCTTGTCACCTTCGTTGCTTCTTTTTGCAACAAGAGGTAATTTCTAAAGTTTGCAAAATCCTAATGTAATGCTTCTATTCTTCGAATTATTAACTAATTAATTTTCTTTACTAAATCTTACATTGTTTTGATGCTTCGATGGATTAGCTTGCCACTTATTTTTTAACTATTTGATCTAATTATTACAATCCTATAAAAACTTTTGATGTAGATAGGTATAGAAAAGAACTATTTGAGGTAGTACAAAATTTGTGCTTAAAATGATTTTGTGACTTGAAACATGTAGAAAGGTTTTTGAGCTCATACGCAAAAGTAAAATCCAGTTATTAATATTTTGAGATGCATTTTTTAGAAAGAAACTCAATGGAGAATATTTTACCATTCAATCCGAAGCAAGAACTTTTATAAGGCTACCAACATTGGATATCGGTCATCCTCTCAAATCCCTCGCTAGCTTAGTTTTTCTCTTCGACGATCTAAATTACTTTTTTCACATTAAAACGATTGTTTTTTTATAAAATTAAAATTCGTTCATAAAATACAAAAAATACATAATAATTAAAAGGGCTATTTCGAAAAAGGGTCCAAAAGTATATGTGCATTCACCAATTGTCCAAAAAAAAAAATAGTCAATTAACCATATTCGACATATTCGATCATGACTAGAAAGTAACACATGGCATTGGTTATAATCATTTGGTTGTACATGTGGGTCCCCACAAGTACAACCAACTATACTTTGTGTAAATGTACTTGTTATTCGACCATTAGTCATATCCGTTATTCGACCTGTATTATTTTAATAGAATAATATTTTTAATAAATTAATCCCCAACAGTTTTGTTATTCGATTTTGACTAAATTATTATTCGACCCGTACTTTATTTTTGTTAATAAAAACCTTTTTCAAAATAGATACTCTTCTATTCGACTTGTACTCTTGTATTATTCGACTAGGACTTTAAATTAAAAAATTGAAACACAGATTAATGAATCCAAAACCAAACAGACTTACCTCAATCCTAAAAACCATTTACCCACCATCCAATCCGGATTAATTAATTTTTCTCCCCAAAAAACATTTACCCCTAGCGTTGATTTTCCCACAAGCATAACTATGCTTTACCCACCATCCTTTGCTAAAATTTAATCAAGCTTAACGACGATTTTCCAACTGTTTACTAAATAAAAAACATGATTGTTGAAGATGTTCAAGAAAATTCAGGGGCCAATACGGTAAATCAGGCCGGTGTATTAATCGTTGATGATGATGTAAACCCAGATGAACCAAGCAAGAAAGAAGAATCTAAAGTAAGTGTTCGCTCACGATTGAATATTATATCCACTATTAAATGTAAGTTAGAGCTGTTTAAATATAGGGATTTATTATTTAGGAGGAGTGTATTTGGGTGATGGTTAGATTTTCCCAATTCATCATATGAAAACCATATGTTACATTACGTGTTGCAAAAACAAGAGGAGGTTAGTAGCTTGATTAGTGATTGCCCTCCCATTAAATTTAGAATTAGTGATTTTATTCTCCATTTTAGGAGGGAGGATTTTTGTTTAATAACTGGTTTTAGATGTGGTGCTTTATTTTTAGACGAGACAGAAAGTTATTCTTTTGTCGAAGGTGTGTTTCCTGAGAAGAGAAATAGTAAAATTAAGAGCGCTAAAGCAAATGAGTTGTATGAGCTGATAGAGATTGATCAAAAGTGGTGTAATTTAAATGACAGCGATGTTGTTAGGGTATGTTTGTTGTTTGTAGCCGAGGCTAGATTTATGGGGCGTGAAGATTTTTTGAATGTACCAAAGCACTTGTTGAACCTTGTTGAAAATTTTTCTGCTTGGAATTCGTTTTCGTGGGGAGAATATATGTGGTAGTATTTCTATAAGAGGATGGTCAACGTTGGTAATCGGGATAGTGTGAAAAAAAAGAATAAAGTCGTGAAGAAATTACGCGGTTACAACCTAAATGGATTTGTATGGGCCCTTAAGGTTAGTAAATTTGATTATAATTGTATGGGTTAAAACTTGTTTGTACAATTGTAATTTTAGTAAATTGTATTGTACATGTAGATATGGATTTTGGAAAGTTTAGTAACAGCAACCTATGGTGGTATAAAGAATAGGATGCATACCTCGAGGTTTTAGGTGGAGCCCGAATGGGAGGCGTTTTGATAAAGAACAATATGATTTTCTATTTGGTGAGGTAATATTAGATGCATTTTTATAAATATATTAAGTTCTTTTACGTCTTCAATTGGTAACGTATTTTCCGTTGATATATACTTAGGGTTCAATACCAAAATTGAACTAGTTCCAACCGCCCAACAGATGAACCAAGAATGGTATTGTCGTAGTTTGTCATTTTTCAGGGGGATGTAGTATCATGTATCCAAGCCTATAAACCTAATGGAACAGTACCATTGAGGAAAACCTTGGTAAATGCAGCCAGTGTTCATTCACCGTTGGAAGGTAAAAAACCTGGCGTACAATCCGTCGATGTAACCGATGTTAGCTTTGGTGAAACTAGTAACGGTCAAACTTCAGGGCAACCGATAGAATTACCAAAAAATGTGTTTGGGGAAGGTATTTCAACACCAAGCAATCACAAACCGAACGGTATTGGGACTAGTTTAGGGAAGGTGTCAATAAATAATGATTGTGTAAGTCATGAAAAACCCTCGCGTGTTCCTAATGTCGAGTCTGTAAATTTTGTGGGAGTAACCAGTGTAAGTTTATGGACTTATATTTAATAGTCGTGTGATAGGATCGAACTCGAGATTACGGGATTGCACACAATACGTAAAGAGTTAATACAATTAATAAATATATATATATCGTATTTATTATTTATTTAATAAATATATTTATGTATTTATTAATTTAACCGAGCAAGTAATTATATTACTTTAACGGTCGTTAAATAATTAATAAGTTATAACGAGCGTTAAATAAATATATAGTACATATAAACAAAAGGAAAGAAGTTTGGAAGATTCCGGAACACCCCTAAGGGGTGTTTAGTCGGCAGATTATAGGGCTCCAAGGGGGGGGCATTTGTTGCCTTTTATTTATCTTGGGCTACAAGGGTTGAGGCCTATATACACCTCCTAACTCCTCATAATTAACACAAAAATAATCTTTCTCCCTTCTCTCTCTCCTTTGGGTCGATCGCAACACCATCACCACAAAGGGTTTCGGTTGGTTTTCTTGGTTGATCGATTGTATACTTAATCTAGTCCTAGCCCCCCTCTAGGGTTGTTGGATAGATTAATTACAAGCGTTGTAGCTCGGTTTTCACATGCCAAAATCACGGTTAGCTCGTTGTATTACGTGTGTACAAGAACGTAATATAGTCTTACTTTACACTATATCTTGGTATATACGGCTTAAACCCGAATCGGTGATTTGTTCTTCGTCTTGTGGAATTGCTTTAGCGTAAAGGTATGTAACCTAATTCGATTAATTATAATTGTGTTATTAATTATGATCTTGTTAAATCGCTTCCGCTATATGTGTTTTGATCTCGTTTAGGGTTTTATATAATTGTTATGATACTTATAAACCTTCAGTGGCATCGAGAGCCGTTTTAACATGTTATAATTATCAAAAATCTAAAGTTTTTTTAACTATAATTTTTTTGAGTTAAAACTACATGTTTTTTTACGTTTTTCATAAAATTAGGGTTTTGTTTTGTAAAAATTAGGGTTTTTTTCTCTATTTTTAATAAAAAAAAGTGAATTGTTTTGAAACCCTAAATTACATGTGGGATAATTTTAGATTATATTGCATGATTAATTGTTATGTCATGTATGGTTACGATCCGTAAAGATTTAATTGTTAAGATTTGTGGGGATTCCATGATTACGTGCATGTTTTCATGGATCGTAAAATTATATGTTTATATGATTTTATGTGCTACGTGATTATTAGATCCAATAAATCTATAATTAGGGAAGACTTTTATATAGAGATATAAAGACCTATATTTGATGATTATTGAATAAATCGTATGCATGTGGCTATTTGATTTATTTGTTGCACATATAAATTGTTATTATGTGTTTATGATTTAGTTTTTTTTTACTTGTTTATATATAAAATTGTTGAATTGTTGTAAACAAGGTTTTTTTTAAAAGAAATAATATGGACTAAATCATATTAAAAATGATGATTTGTTAAGAGATTTAAATTACATAAGATTACGTTGATTGGTGAATTGCAATAATAATCCAATGACCTACTCAATTTAGACAAACTATAAAGTGAGTTTAACGCATTGCTGGTCATGTACCCGGTTAAAGAAGGAGGTGTTATGCCATTAGTCGCTGACCAAATTCCCGGCTCGCCTGTGCGTCAAAAATTGGAATAACCTACGATTATTAATTGAATTGTACCTTAAGGGTGATTTACCACAAATTCACATCCGAACCACAATGAATAAGGGTATTGCTTTGTGCGTAGCCGAGTTCTAGCAAAGTACGATGTGATGAGTTGTGGGTAAATTCTTTAATTGGTTTAACCAATACCGCAACATAATTTATGAAGAAATTTAATGAAAACTTTTACTAAATGTTTTATTAAACTTATGCTATGGAGATTGTATGCATGTTTCTCCATACGTAGATTTTGACATCAAAATGTATACCTTTAAATTTAAGTCAAATGCTCCTAATTGACGAACACTTGAAATTACTTCGTCATCAAATGAGATTTTTCGATGATGTTGTGATGGAGAGAAAACCGTTTGTAGAATGAGAATTCGTATGATGGTTTTATGTTACTCATATTAGACGATTTAATTAAGATGCAACCAATTGACGTAGCCAGTTGGCTATCAATATTTCATTAAATGGTTTCTTTGCAAGAAGTTTTTTGAAGGTCTTGAACCAGGCTTTTTCTCTCAGACGAAGTGGATAAGAAGTTTAAAATAACTAAGCGAGAGTTCGAAGAAGACATTATGCCGTTTGGATGTCATTGCACAACCCGACCCACTAACCACTGACATTTTCCGTTCTAAAAATTATATTTAAGATGAATTTTTTAGAAAGAAACTCAATGGAGAATATTTTACCCTTCAATCCGAAGCAAGAACTTTTATACGGCTACCAACATTGGATATCGGCCGTCCTTTCAAATCCCTCACTAGCTTAGTTTTTCTCTTCTACGATCTAAGTTACTTTTTTCCATATTAACACGATTATTTTTTAAATTAAAATTCGTTCATAAAATACAAAAAATACATATTAATTAAAAGGGCTATTTCAAAAAAAGGTCCTAAAGTGTATGTGCAGTCACCAATTGTCCCAAAAAAATATAGTCAATTAACCTTATTCAATCTATTCGACCTATTCGACCATTACTAGAAAGGTAACACATGGCATTGGGTATAATCATTTGGTTGTACATGTGGGTCCCTACAAGTACAATTTGTGTAAGTGTACTTGCTATTCGACCATTAGTCATATCCGTTATTCGACCTGTACTATTTTAATAAATTAATAATTTTTAATAAACTAGAATGGTACCCGCGCAATGCAGCGATGGGTAATTGATGACTTTTTTTTTACCAATAGAATTAGTGTTAAAATATAAAAAAATTGAATTAAAATAAATAAAATTACTAAAAATGAAAAAGCAAAAAAAATTTGTAAATATATATATATGATAATGGATGTTGAATTAAAGAAAATAAAATTTTAGAAAATATGGTAAAATTAGATTATGAACAAAATAAGTAATTTAAAAGATATTTCAATTTAAAAATAAAGGTGATTTTTTAATAAGTTGTTAAGAGGTTGTTATAAAAGTTTCTTATAAAAGAGACGGATGGTCAAGATTGCACCTTTGGTTTGGAGTTAGGTTTGAATTAAAAATGATCTAATAGTTGAGAGTTGAGATATTTATCTTAATTTTTTATTTAGAGTTAGGTTTGTAGTTAGGATGTGTATATACACCCTTTATATATAGTATAGATTAATCCCCAACAATTAAGAGGCTTGTAGACACGAATTTTTGATTTTACAAGTTAAGAGGCATTAGACTCAAAATATTAGATCTACCATAAAAATTCTAATTCCTAAACTATTATGAATTTTATTAAGACACTTAAGAAGGATGATCTTCATATGTTGAGATATCCCTGAAAATTTTATAAAAACTATAAAGGTGTCTAAGTGGGTCAAAACCGTCATTATTTTATGTATGTTCTCACCAGAATTGATTTTGGGCTAGTCTTGGGCTTTTAGGTCATATAATAGGTTAGGTAACTAATGGGCTTAACACCTTTTATAGAGGCCTTATAGACCCATATGAGAGCCTCTGTGATTTTTTATTAGAATTTGTGGCAATGTATTTATGGGTAACTAAGTAGTGGCAATTACTATAAATACCAACATAATGTTTTAAATATGGAAACTATGATTTTTAGTATGTCAACCACCTATTTATGGTAATTTTTGATTATGACTTATGTTTCATATATGATATGTACTTATATGTATCTTTGTAGTTTCGGTGACACGTGACTAGAATTCACTTGCGTTTATGTGTGGTTCCATTGTTACACATTCGTTAAGGTACATATATTACATCCTTTTAGTAAGGACATTCTTAATCCTTTTTGCACTTCTTTTGTATGATTCCCCTAAGCCATTTCTATGATCCCTTTGTGTTTATATGCTGATTTGATACGAACTCCTTGATCACTTTGATTCATTATGACCCTTATGCTTGATATTGCTTCCGTATGCTTCATATGCTTTGTTAGGTATACCTCTTGATCTGTGTGTTTTATGTTTATGCTTTCTTACCGTTTTGCCCAAGCTATTTGAACTAGTCATGGAGGTACCATGACCATGTCATCCGACGCACTGGTGGCATGACACTATCTAGGGCGGTGTGATTAGTCCCCGACGTTCCGTTTCGTGAGCTCAAATTATATGATGCTATTATAGGTGTGTATGCTAGTCTTGAGCTGGTGTACATACTATTACTTTGTTTTGCAGGGACGTATGGATGCATCCTAGGGTTCGAATATGGATGGTATTTGTTATATGTCCCATATCTCTTTCGACACAAGTGTGTCGCGCCCCATGTACACTTATGTACTTATATGGGTATGTGGTTATGTGGTATGATGTTATGTGATGTGTATGAGCTCGTGGGCACTCCTTTATTCTTTCTTTCACTCTTTTTTATACTCCTTATTATCTTTCTTGTTCATTTGTTACATTATGCAGCTTCCGTGATATCCCTTTACTTTACATCCTTTATTGTTTATATCAAGCCGCGTTTTATTTTCCATACGGCAGGTATTAAGCGAGAAGGTGGGATTTAAGAGTTTGTGGGCTTGTCTAGAGTTACCCAGAGTCAACAAATTATTCATGACATTTATGTGATTTCAAGCATTTATATTTTAGACCCCGTTGTGTGGAATTTCTATTGTTAGAGTATTACTTTTCAAATATTATTATGCTTGATTAATAATGTTACGTTTTGGACTTTTATTATACGATCAGATATGACAATAAATGTGGCACTTAGTCTCTTTATCGGAGCGGGTGTTACAGTGGATATAAAAAGAATTTGGGTCGTATGGAGGTTTCGAAACAACACCTCTTTCGAGGTCAACCATTTTAGTTGATCATTCATTCTCCATTGTTTTCATTGTTGTCGCATCGCCTTCATCGATAACTAATCACCGGTAATATCAATCCCAGAAGGGTCACCGCCAAGTCCACCACTCGTCCAGCCCATCATTCCTGTAATCATGCCACCAATTCCTTAACCAGGACCTGCTACCAAGTGTCCTGCCTACCCGCCAACAACTTCGGGTAATTTACAAACTGATTATAGTCTTTTAATGAGGCAGGCGAAAAAACAGATTTATGTTTTCATACTAATTACTTTTAGCACCTCTATTAGCTCGGGTTGTCTTGAATGCAGTACAATAACACCCCCACCAGTAGAAGTGGTTCAAATTCCGCCACCTGTAGCTCAAGCGCTACCACCGTCTATATCTCAAGTGCCACCACCGTCTATATCTCAAGTGCCACCTTCTATTCCCCAAGCACCACCACCGTCCATATTGCCTGGTGTGCTTCTATAATGTAATCTTTTGGTATATATCGAGATTTTGTACATATAATGTGCAGAGCCTGTTGCGTCGCCCCCAAGGCCCCAACCACATTGCCAATGGCACCACCACCTGTTAACTTGCCACGTAATGATATAGCTATTACTTTATTTTTGGTCATTCTTATTATTCGTGTTTTAGTATGTTAATCAAGCTGGTTTGTTTATGCAGTTCCTACTGAGATACCGCCAAGCACATTTCCAAGTTCACCGCCACCTACATTGCCCGTACCTCCTAAAATGACAGGTGACTACACATAAACATAGCTTTTTATATGCCTAGTCAAGTTCTGCATTTACTTTGGGAAAGAGGGTGTATAATAGAGGGATATGTTCCACATTATGAGTAATATTTTGATATTACGTAATTTGATATTTTCATCAATTATTTCAGGCAGCCCCTGTGGCGTCACCTCCAAGCACATTACCAATAAATCCACCTCCATATCCGAATATATTGACTGTACCTCCGCCAAATTTACCCACACCCCGTAACATTTGTGTTTTCAATAAACTTTTCAGTAAAATATTAATTTATTCCTAACGTATTCTCATAACATTTTCTATTGCAGCTTCCTCTCCAAGCACGTTACCAGTGAATCCACCTCCAATCCTGCCTATAGTGTCTCTTCTCCCCCAATTTACCTACACCCCGTAAGATTTCTTTTTGTTATATGCTCTTCAGTAGCATTAATATTTTTTGCTGTTGTGTTCTCATAAAATTTACTATTCAGCCCCTGCAGTGTCGCCTCCAAGCACGTTACCAATAAATCCACCTCCAAGTCCGACTATATTTACTGTACCTCCGCCGCCTCCTAGCACATTACCAATAAATCATTTTCCAAGTCCTATATTGTCTGTACCTCCGCCAAATATGCCAGGTAAGTTTGAGTCTATTGCTTTATGGTTATTGCCTACGTTCTTTTAATATAACAACTTTTTTTTTTTCTGAATAAGGGGTGTTTGGACGTAAAATTTTCAATAACACGTCTCTAACATGTTTCCTTACAATTTGCTAATCAGCCCCTGTGGCGTCATCCCCAAGCACATTTCCGATAAACCCACCTCCAAGTTCTCCTACACTGACCATGCCTCCACCAGATGCACAAGGTGAACTAAATTCTTTATTGTTCTTATTATTTGTTTTCGTAAGTATATACACTGTTATTTTGTTTGCTTCAGGAATCTTGCTTCGGTTTACAATTTGTTATCACAGTACCTTTTGTGTCACCACCACATGCATCCAATATAAACGTGCCACCACCTCAACCTACATTGGCAGTACCTCCATCTAGTTTACCAGGTGGACTAAAGTTCCTGTTGTATTGCCGCCAAGCAACTCGCCAATTCGTCATAACTCATCCATACCTCCTCCGAACATAGCAGGTCGGTTTTTACTATGTTTTAGATTTTTTGAAACATACATTTTTGTTTGTTTATAAGCACTTGCATCTTTGGTTTGTTCATATGTAAGTAGTCAGCACCTTTACTAAGCTCGTTTTTGCAGACCCTCATGTCTCGCCCGTATCAACTCCTATTCCTCCTTCACCTCCAAATCCGACAACCTTTTATTTAACTGGTGGTTAACTTTTAGCAATCCTTACAGTTTGATGTTTGCATAATTTTTAGATTTTACAATAATGTGCGTGGATCCGCTAAAGAATACCCCATCTGGTACACCATGCAAGTGTGTTTTGCCAATGCAAGTTGAGCTCGGTCTTGGTGTTTCTCTTTACACCTTCTTTCTATTAGTATCTGAGCTGGCTTTTGAAATGGCTTCCTGACTTTTCATGAAATGAAGTCAAGTTCGAATCATGGGAGCCAATGAAGACAACAAAGATTCAAAGAAGACGGTTGTTATGATCAACTTGGTACCCCTTGGTGAAAATTTTGAAAACTTCACCGCATATGTAACTGCTCAAAGATTATGGCTGACACAAGTGCCTATTAAGTCCTCTCTTTTTGGCAATTACGAAGTTTTGTTCGTGAAGTATCCAGGAATGTATGATCATTTTGTTATCAATAGGTCTTCCTCCATCGCCAGCTATGCCATCATCACGCAACGGGAATGGTGGACCATATGGTCACGGTAACAACGGCAGGGACGTAAAGCCCCTTGGCATGGCTATCAGTAAGCAAAGGTCTAGTAACAGGCTAAGTGCCTGCATAATTTCCATAATAGTTTTATCAGCAGTTGTAGCTGTGGTTCTAGTCTCCGTTGCTGTTTGGGTTCTATTGGTTAAACGTAGGGAAGGGGCCCAATCAGGAAACATCCCACCAGATACTTTACTATCCGTCACAAAATCATCAGGGGTTGGTGGATCAACGATAGGAAGTGGGCCTGAGTCAGCTTCATTATCATTCAGGTCTTGCTTACAAAGGATCTGCAAAGACGTTCAGCTCGAGTTATATGGAAAAAGCAACTGATAATTTTAATGAGTTGGGTGTTTTAGGTGAAGGTGCGTTTGGGCGGGTTTATAGTGGGACCCTTAAAGATGGGACTAAAGTTGCTGTCAAGAAACTTAAACGTGATGATAAACAAGGGGGTCGGGAATTCTTAGCAGAAGTTGAAATGCTTAGCCGGCTTCACCATAGGAATTTGGTTCAGTTACTTGGCATTTGTACAGAAGAAAAAACCGGTGTTTGGTTTACAACCTAATCCTCAATGGATGCGTTGAATCTCACCTTCACGGTATGAACCATTTGACTTAAAAAAGTCAACTAATTTGGCTTCTTTCTGCCTTATTTATTTTTGTTTAAGAAGATTGCTAGATTTCATGTGAAAAATCAGCAAGTTTGGTATTGAAATGTTTGACTTTTATAGTCAAATGTTTTTACTCCAACTTTTATTGAAGATTGTCTATAAACGGAGTGAAATTTTTGTCTGTTAGGGATTGATAAGGAAGTCGCACCACTGGATTCGGGGGTGAAGATAGCTTTGGGAGCGGCTCGGGCGTTAGCTTACTTGCATGAAGATTTAAGCCCAAGAGTCATGATTTTGGTTTGGCTCGATCCGCTTTAGATGTAGAAAACCAGCATATTTCCACACGTGTCATGGGCACTTTCAGGTACACTTTTCTTTTCTGTGAAATGAGTACAGCCGTGTCCAAACTTGAAACTTCTTTTCATGTGATTTCGGATATGTGGCTACTGAGTATGTAATGACAGGCCATCTTCTTGTAAAGAGTGACGTATATAGCTACGGAGTGGTACTCCTTGAGCTCCTAACATGAAGAAAACCCGTCGACATGTCAATGCCATCGGGCCACATAAACCTTGTCGCGTGGGCACGTCCCCTCCTCCCAACACCAGAAGGTCTAAACTTGCTGATTGATCCGTCACTATCCCCTGAAGTCCCATTCGACAGTATGGCTAAAGTAGCAGCTATAGCATCAATGTGTGTACAGTCTGAAGTATCACACCGACCCTTCATGGGTGAGGTGGTTCAGGCCTTGAAGTTGGTCTGCAACGAGTGTGAAGAAACACGAGACTTGGGCTCAAGGACTTGTAGCCAAGAGGATCTGACTTCCTTGGACTTCGATCCACGGGGCAGTACAAACTCAGGCCACGCAGGCCCGTCACATTCCACCTATCCAAGCTATGAATCTCCATTTGATGTGGAGAGCCGTTTTCGGGTCTTTGGCTAGATGTACATTCGTATAGGATAACCTCAAGTTCAGGCCCATTGAGGCCTAGGAGACGTTTGCAGATTTGGGAAAAGGTGAAGAGTTTTTCGAGTGGTGAGATGAGTGATTACGGGGACTTTTTGAAGCTATTATCACGTTGATTTTTTTTAGTTATTTTTTTGGGAAAAGCTATTATCACGTTGATACTATACAACTTTTCTCATACAAAAGCATTTAAGTTTAGCGTTTATTACTCGGGGATGTTCATCAGTATCGAAGAAACGAACTTTTCAAAACTGTTGTTTGGTTCATTAGTCAAATTTTGGTATTACCTTAGATGCTATTGATTCTTTTTGCTAATCGTCTGGTATAAAGTGATTGTGATACAATCTTGATCAAATAAATACTGTTGAACAATATACGCAGTTAGTTAAAAAGTGACAACAGAACCAAGCAACGCTCCTCATTTCAGATGATTTATACAGGTACCATCGTTCTGATTTCGAATGAATTTAGCACATTTAGTAGTGCTTCACTGATTTATACATGTACCATTGTTCTAATCACAAGTAAATGGTCCAAAATCGCCTCATGTAGGAAATCGTAAGCCTCTAAAAAGAATTTGTCTTACTGACAGAGAGGTTATGGCTTCTGGTGAAAGCTGGTACTATGGGGAAAAGGGTTACAATAACGCCTTGTCTGCTAGCCATGGCATGTGATGGTTCTATTTTGATGTATGAATATACAGATGATTTTGAGTATACATATGATTTTGAGTCAAATACTTCCGTATGATGATTAAGAATGTTTTATAGCGCATATTAGCTGTAAATATGGCATGTATATCATGATTCCCATAAAGGTGCGAATCCATCTATTACTTTTCAATTCTCTAACATAGTTTCATTTCTGGCCCTTTTTCATACGTACGATGGAACATGCTCATGTTCATTCTTCTATTTTCATGTCTTCTAAAATTTGCACTTTTTTTATTAAGTTCAGATTGGTGAATGGACTAGAGGAGCCTCAAAATTTGCACCAGGTTCTTTGTTCAGGTAGGGGTGTTATCCGGCTGTGTTGAGGAGGCAAGAAAGCTTGGAGACAATGTTGATTGCTGGTGTCTCTAGTTGGATGTGCAGCTATCCGTTAGACGTTGTTAGAACTACACTTCAAGCACAGACGCCTACCACATTGAAGTATAATGGCATTGTCGACTGCCTTCGTAAGAGTGTCACAAACGATGGATATGGTGTGCGCGCTATTCTGCGGTTTATTATGATCTGTGATGGTCTCATCACCAAATTTGGGTTGACTGAATCAAGATCAGCTTGTTCATGGGGCTAAAGCGACAAGCTGATCTTGCTTGAAATAAAAGCCTTGCATCAAGATTACAAACTGGATAGTACATGTTAACTGATGTTGCTTGAAACATCTTTTTTTTTGGTGAAACCGATGAACTTTTATCAAACCTTTTAACTTACCTTACACTGCAAACAAATTTGTATTGGACATTTTTTTTCATAATCAAAATCGCTTAGAGTAAAAAAGAGGATTAAAAACTGAGCAGTAATGGCAAAAACAGAATGAGGACATCAAGCATATAGCAGATGCTGATAATCTTGAGATAATCTATGCAAACAATTTGATAGCAGGAGTTCTCTCTATCCAGCCGACTATGCCAGTGTGTCAGAACTAGTCCATCAAACTGAATATAGGAAGTCCTGTTATGAATTCTGACACACTGGCATAGTCGGCTGGTCTAAGTTACGCACCTGGTCTATGTTTTCATGACTGCTGCTGCACTTCCAATGGTAGGGTACCCTTTCCTCCGAGTCCCGCTGCTGCACGAAGTAACTGAAAATTTGCACACGGGTCATGAGATCAGTTGATATGCACGCATTGAATAATGGGAAAAAAATACTTACATGATGTACTCTTGTCTAAAAGTGTATTTAAATGTAGTGATTGTTCTGGTTTTGATGTTCAGTGCAATCAATGTTGAATAATCACAACCACTAACTCCAGCATACTTCTAGATTCTCATAGGCTGAATCTTCTTGCGTGTTTGAATACATCTGAAAAATCAACACATAAACTGTGATGACCCTTCTCATCCTGCTACTGATAAACATTACTGAATGGTTAAAACATTATGTTTTATTCTTCTTTTTTACAGTAATTGCTATATACCCCTTTTAAATCCGTTAAAAATCTGTTTTGTTCTTTTTAACCCGTTTTCAAAAAAATAAATCCAATTGAACCGAATGTAATGCGTGGACGAATCCTATGGGAAGGCAAGATTACAGGTTGCGTCTAGTTCAGCTGGTGCGGCAAGGACTTATGACGATAAGACTCCGTTTCTCGGTCATAAAGTAAGTGTTTGTATTAGCTTATGATTATAAGTTAATGTGTTTGAATCAGCTTATGCTTATAATATAAGTGGTACCATATATGCCTCTTAATAAGCCTCTTAGTGGAAAGAGTATAGCTTTAATGGGTCTACAAACTAAGAGGTTTATATGGTTTGGGCCCACTTTTGCTTCCCACTAAGAGGTTCCAAAAGAAAAAGAAACACCCCCAGTTTGTTGGATAAGTTAAAAATGCAGTTCTAATGGGTTACTGTCACAGCTCATGTGTACATCTAAGTTGTAACAATAAGTTTCCTATTCTCATCTTAAAAATGTAGGTCACAAAATTTCACTAGAAATAATTAAAACCATCAACAAATCACACACCAAACAAAAAATCTGTCCATTAAATGAATTGAGATTTCATAAGCATGTTGGACAGACCATGATTAATCTACAGGATTATTCATGTTTACTTTTGATTTTGTTTGTTTATATATGTCCTTTTCTCATGATTAATCTACAGTGTTATTCATGATTAATCTTCAGTGGTCTACTCACAAATCATATGTCTTCGGAAGTTCGGCTGAAGATGGTGTCTTGAACAATCTGGGATCACAATCAGGTGGGAATCTTTTTTTTTTAACGGCACAATCAGGTGGGAATCTATCTATTACTTTTCATTAACTTAGGATGGAACAAGTATTTTGTTATACATGTATGTTCATTCTTCTATTTTCATGTCTTCTAAAATTTGCTTATGTTCATTCTTCTATTTTCATGTCTTCTAAAATTTGCACTTTTTTTGCTGAGTTCAGGTTGGTGAATGGACTGGACCAGCCTTAAAATCTGCACCAGGCTTGTTGTTCAGTCAGTTTGGGCACAGGTAGGGGTGTTATCCGGTCGGGTTGAGTGGTCAAGGAAGCTTTGACACAATGTTGATTGCTGGTGCCTCTAGTTGGATGTGCTGCTATCCGTTAGAACTACACTTCAAGCACAGACGCCTACCATGGTGTGCTATTCTGCGTTTTATTATGATCTGTGATGGTCTTATTACCAAAAAATTATTTGAATGAATGTTTACTCAAAATATAATTTGAATGTTCATAGTAGAACATTGGCATATATTAGCCTTAACTGATTCCACAAATGCGTCAAAAGACAACTTGAGATCTAACTGCTGCACAAAGTCACAAACATATATCTAGATCAAGAAGTTGTTCATGCTTTTACCTGCCTAACACTTCCAAAAAGTTTGTATTGGACATTTTTTTCAAATAATCAAAATCGACCCGTGATAAAGTTGGTAGGCTATTTTTGAAGTTCATGGCATATGGGAATGTACAATTGACAAGATCATTCACATTGAAAGGCATGCGGTCTCACATCATGAAACATGTAACCATCATAGGTTTATCTCCATTTCACTAGAATTGTATTCTTCCTATAAGAGTTGATATTCTTTGTTGTAGAATTACTAATTTGAGGCTTCCTACCACATTGAATCTCATTCGCTGCCCCATTTGTGATAATGAAATTTCAACTTTGATATTTCCATCAACACCTGGGTACGGGTTCTTCAATGGTGGGGCTTCCAAATATTGGAATTTCGAACATCTTTGTGGTAATCAACCTTCCAACTCAAGTTAACGTATCTGCTCATAATTTCCATTACATTAATATTGTGGTTAGAACAACGATTCGGGGCTTATGGATGCTTAGAAAGACCTTTTCGTATACTTTGGTTTCTAGTATCTGTCTTTGGATCGGAAAGAGGCCGGTGTTGTAATCCATGTAATGCTAAATCACAAGTGTGTGTAACTTTTTTAAGAGCTCGCTGTGACACTTATGAAAATACTAGTTTGAGTGCCAAATATTGACAAAAAAGAACTTTCGATACTGATAAATACCAAAAAGAACACTAAAGCATATGCTATGCTAGTATCGTGATATAAAAATCGACTTTAAAATAATATCATGATCCAAAAGAGGTACAATAACAACGCCCAATCCCGCCGGGCTGATTAAAAACATGTAAAAAGGTGACTCATGTCATAATCATAGCAAAAGAAATTACATTTATAATTTCTTTTGCTATGATTATGAACCGAGTCACCTTATTACATGTTTTGAATGAGCCTCATACCACGCTACAGCGGATCGGCATTGTTATTGTACCTGTTTTGGATCTTGATATTATTTTAAAGTCGAGTTTATATCAGGATACTAGTATAGCATAACATATGCTTTAGTGTTCATTTTTGTATTTATCAGTATCAAAAGTTCTTTTTTGTCAATATTTGGCACTCAAACTAGTATTTTTATAAGTGTCATGGCCATCTCTTAAAAAAGTTACACACACTTCTCATATGGCATTACAAGGATTACACCTCTTTTCGACCCAAAGAAAAATACTAGAAACCCATACGAAAAGAGCTTGAGGTTGTTTAGAATAAAGTATTTGTTAGGCCGTTTGAAGTCGAAAGTGGTGGTCTTTCTAAACATCCATAAGACCCAAATTGTTGTTCTAATCACAATATCAATGTAATGGAAATTATAAGAAAATAAGTTAACTTGACTTGGAAGGTTGATTACCACAAAGATGCTCGAAATTCCAATATTTGGCAGTCCCCACCGTTAAAGAACCCGAGCCCCAGGTGTTGATGGAAACATCACATTGGAAAAAGAGTTTTCCTTTATTCTAAATTTCATTATCACAAGTACGTGTTAGTGTACAAATTCTATGAGCCAATTAGTTGCAACATACACACATTAATCAATCGATCAAGCATGCATGTTTTTATGAAGCAATTATTTTGTGCTTGGATTTTGAGACTTTACCTAAGTCACACTAATGGGCGCACATCAACAGCTCGAGGCACAAAATATACTCTAAATAAGAAAGACGAGTCCAACATTCCCCATTTTCAATAACATGATTGGCCATTCTGTGATTAAGTTGATTTAACACATTTTATTTTGTAATCAAGTGTGGAACCTCTCTTGTTGAACAAACAAAGCCACAATAGGATATGAGGCTTTTGATTTGCAAAGGGTCAATATTTACATGACTAACAAGGCTGGAGAGGCGACGATGATTGGTAGAGGGACAACCGGTATAACCCAGGAATGGCCAAAGTGCATTGGTCTATCACGGCCAATCAAACATGAAGTAAGTGAGTGCTGATTAAGTTATCTTTATGTATGTATTTATATTAAAGTAATCTTTAATTAAATTAAAGAGCACTTCAACATATATACATATATACAGATAACTTATTATATCGAGCACCTACTTATTTCATGTTTGATCGATTAAAGGTTGTGATAGACCAATGTACTTTGGCCAGTCCTGGTCATACTGGTTTTCTCTCCACCAATCATCGTCGCCTCTCGTGCCTTGTTAGTCACGTAAATGTTGACCCCTTCCAAATCAAAAGCCTTATATCCGATTATGACTTGTTTGTTCAACAAGAGAGGTTTTGACTACAAAATATAAACTTAATCATAGAATGGCTACTCATGTGTAGTTACTGAAAATGGGGAATGTTGGACTCGTCCTTTTTATTTAGAGACCAATTGCAGTGACGAGTGGGGAATAAAGAGTCGCTAGCTGCCGACATCGACACTAGGATACTCTTGGTCGACTTTGTTAGACATGGGTTTCAATTTGATATCTGGAGAACCTCTACATATATATATATATATATATATATATATATATATATATATATATATATATATATATATATATATATATATATATATATATATATATATATATATATATATATATATATATATATATATATATATATATATATATATATATATATATATATATATATATATATATATATATATATATATATATATATATATATATATATATATATATATATATATATATATATATATATATATATATATATATATATATATATATATAGAGTTAGGATCTAATAAGAAGATTAACAAAAATGAGAAGGATGAGAAGAAACCATAACCACTCATTTCAGATGCACCTACAAAATCTCCTGCATCTCCCCTTAAAATTCTCACTCTTATTTAAAATGTGTGGTCTAGAGTTCTTCTTATTCTTCTTATTTTTATTTCTCTTCTTACTGGATCGCTACTCTATATATATATATATATATATATATATATATATATATATATATATATATATATATATATATATATATATATATATATATATATATATATGTATGTATTTCAAAAATTTAAACTTTTATCCTTACATAAACTTAACCATTTCATTCAATTTTTTCACACATTCACATTTAAATTTCAACACATAACTATCCAATATGTCTAGCAAGTGAACCCTCAAAACCAAAACCCCAAGACCCCGAGTTCGTCAACAAGCTTTGCAACAAATGAAAGGCGAAATTAAGAAAACGCACAATTTAAATTACTAGTATTATTGTAATGATTTTTAGTGTACTGTTTTTTAATTAAATGTAATGTTTTTTATGAAATTTAATGTTTTTTTTAAATTGAATTAAGTCGTCTTGTTGGGGTAAATAGTTCGCAATAGGTCGTAGGAGAGAGAACGCTGACGTGTCAAAGTCGCACTAGGTCGCTGTTGCAGGTAGCTTAACACACCGTATCGTGACACGTGTCAAACCGACTGACGCCAAACCTAAAAGTTTGGTTGTTAAGATTTTCTTTTTTTCTCTTGTTCCTTTTTTTGAAAAAATTTAGCCGTTGAGAGTGGAGTTTGTTTCCGTTTTTTTTTCTTTTTTAAATTTAACTCTCACAAAAATCTATAAATAATACCTCTTTTCATCAAACTTTTTATACTTATTTCTTATATTTTGTATGTGACATTTTTATATTTTTCTTATTTTATACTCACAAAAAGTAAATCCCAATTGAACAAACAAAATGGTTAACGATCATTTCAACCTAATTTCTGAACTACAATCTGGTCTCGTCTTCGAATCCAAAATCGTCTTCTCAAGCTCCAATCAACTATATGCCATTTCTATCCGAATTGTCCTTTTGGTCACATGCACACATTACCTTGCTAATATGTGAAACGTATGATGATGATATGAGCACGTTCTTTTGACTAGTCAAACACCTTATACCAAATTGCTTTAGTTTCTAACATAATCTAAATGCTGTTTTTTTTGTCTCGTGATAACAGAATCATACAAGCTGGGACCTCCCGTCTTCAAGGATAAACTGAACATGGGACTGAGAATCTTAGTTTACTACTGTATGTTTCTTATGATTTTCGTGGATTATTTCTGATTGGTTTATTTTTATTAACTAGACAGTTACCCAAAAAGTGTACCCAATGGGCCAGCGAATCACAAAGCCATCTACAATCTTGCTTTGTGATTTGTTGTCCTTAATAAAATAAAGTAGTGATTATAGTTTTACATACTACACGGGGGGATAATATACCAACGAAAACCCGCATAGATGAGCCATAACTCAAAGTCAACCACGTATCAAAATACCTAAAAGTTATTAACAAACACCAACAAACAAGAGATAGACTGATTTACGTTAAAGCAATAAACTTATAAAGGTTATACAATCCTAGTTCAAGATTATTCCAAATCCGCGCCTTCTTTGTTACATCTGGTTCAAAAATGCAGATTCTCCCATCATTGGTGGCCATATGATATAACCGACGCACAAGTAGCCAAATATGGTCCTTTCTACCTTGAGAAAGATGTTTACTAGCACTAATATCTTCAAGGACTTGAAATTGGTCTCTTAAAACATGTTTTTCTCTCCAAGTCGAATCCACTATAACACTACAATTGTGGCGTAACAGAAAGGGTTCAATTCAAAATCAATCCCACTTGTCCCAAAGATATGCGGAGGATTGCCAAAATGCCTAAACCGAAATGGTTAGATTTCGTGTACTATGTGGGTTCGACCGGAGAGAAAAACATCATGAATTTTTTCATCATGTGCGGCTACGTGATTAATGAAAAAATTTATCATGTTTTTCTATCTAGTCGAATCCACATAATACACGCAATTGAACTTCTATTTAAGCATTTACGCATATGGTGGACATGATGAAGAACTTCGTCATATTTTTTTTTCTCCAGCAAGATCCACATAGAACACACGATGATACTTTGCCCGTTTAGGCAACTTAGCGATCCTTCGCATGTCTTTAGGACAGTCGAGATCGACATCGTATTGAATCCGTACTAGTGCACCAAGAGTTTAAATAGGATTGTAGATGGCTTTGTGATTCGTTGGCCCATTGGGATACACTTTCTCGTAACTGTTTAATTAATAAAAATAAACCAATTAAAAATAAAGCACGAAAATCATAAGAAACATAATAAACTCAAAATCCCAATCCCATGTTTAGTACATAACATGTTTCTCCATGACGGTAGGATAATAGTATGTCCCAGCTTGGGTTCAAGAATGTAGCATACTGCAAAAAAACAGATCCCGCTCATTGAGAAACGGTTCATGGTGACATACTTTTGGTTTTCTATATGATTCTGTTATCAAGACACAAAAAAACAACAATGAGTTTATGTTAGAAACTAAAAAAAATGCATTCCAAAGTGCTTGCAGCCACTCTTTAATAAGAAAAGTGTTGGATAATTCAAACGAGCGAAACAAACAAACAAATCCACTTATTTGTCACATCTTTAACACAAATACATGTTAGTACACAAAATCATTTATGTTTTTAAACAAAAACTACACTAACTTCACCCATAAATATGATGACTAAATGACCAATTTTCCATACAACTTTAACAACTTCGAGTTGGGCTAGCTCGATAAGATTTAAGATTTTTAACAACGAAACTTTAGACACTTTAACATTCAATCTTTAAAGACATTTTGAGCGAGTTTTGGCATGTATGACCTAGTCAACGCAATCACTTTGGAGAACTCATTCGACATTTCAACATTAAAGCAAACACACATTACTCAATAAATCAGTCAATCACGCATATATGTTAGTATGAGCCAATTATTTTGGTGCTTGGATTTTGAGGCGTTACCAGGTTGCTGTATGTAGACTCTGAACTGAAATTCAGAGTAATGGGTAAGAAGTCAGACACCTCAACAGCTCTAGGCAATTGTCAAGAAACTGAATTGTGCCCCTCAGCCCCTGCAATATCAATTATAAATAAAGTAAACATTATTTTAATGTAAAGATAACTTGTTAAATTTAGAATACACATTCCTTATACTCTAATACTTAATCAACAAATGTAGTACAGACAGAGGGGATTTATCATGAAAAATAATTCAATTTTTTTATAAACAACAATCAAACAAAACACCCCCAAATCATGAAAACAACAAATATAATTAATTTGTGATTTAGACTACAGTAGTAAATTTAGTTTAGAAAACAAAACTTACTGTATTATGAAAGTAAGCGAATCCAGAAAAAACTCTTCCAGTGAGCCGCCAAGGTGGATGATGACAGACTACCAACGTCATTAGGTTCACACGATCGAATCTCAGACAGATGTACTTTGTTTTTTTATGTTTTTATCTACAAAATGAAATGAATGGAGGCGATATGGATAAGGTAGTAGTAGGGTTTTATCTCAAACAAAGCCCCTCCACAAAAGAGGCCTTTTATCCGATGTTTTGAAACCGGGTTTTGAATCGACTAGGTCGAGCGACCGGTTCACCGCTTCAACCGGTCGGACCGTCGAGTTGACCCGATTTTAAAAAAATTATATATATATTTTAAATATTAAAAAAAATATTTATATAAAAATCACGAATATTTCATATATTTGGCCTAAAACCTATTTACTAACAAATATAACATGTAAAAACAAATTTACGTTGCAAATATATTAATTAAATCGCGGAAAAACACGAAAAAAAAATTAAACTAGGTCGGGTTTCACGAACCGGGTCGACCTGAGTTGTTTCAAACCTGACGGATCACACCGAGTTTCTAATATATAAGATCCAAGTCAATTTGTCCCGTTTTTTGACTGAAACCGGTTGAACCGACCAGTTCGACCCGAATTTTAAAACATTGCTTTCATCTTTTTAGTCCTCTACCGCTACTTGCCTTATATGCTTGTATTGTAAATTTATGTTCAGTGATGCGCTAATTGATTTAGTAACGGAATCAATAATTTAACTGATGATTCGACCAGGCTAATTAACTGATGATTTGATCGGGTTGATTTGGTGATATATTTTGTGACTGATGACTTAACTAAGTTAATTCGTTGGTCGAATAAGTGAATTGGCGATTCGACCTGGTTGATCCAATGGTCGAACCCGTAACCTTTGAGTTGACTATGGATCGGGATGACACAGTGGTCGAACTCATGACCCGGTGACTTGACCGGGTTGACTAGATGATCGAACTCGTGAACCCGTGACTCAACCGTATTTATCCGTTGATCGATCCCGTGACCGAGTGACTCGACGAGTTGATTCGATGATCAAACCCGTAACTTGATAACTCGACTGAATTAACTTGATGATCGATCTTATAACGTGATGACTCGACTAGAAAAAAAAATATATAATAGCATATTTAAAAGTACTACTACTTACTTGTTTTGAACTTCTTTTTTTAACCGCTTTATACGAATGATAAAATGTGATGCATTTAAGATACGTAAAAGTTTAAAATATACCATTTTTAGCATAATCAATCACAGTTTTTTTTATTATGTTATTAATAATAAAACTCATTTTCATTATTTTTTATTAAAATTAAGTATTTCATTAAAATTTAGTGTTTCATTATTTTTTTATTAAAATTAAGTATTTTTTAACTCATTTTCAAAACAAAAACATATTATCGCAATAAAAATTATATCATCTTTCTAGCAAGCGTCACATTCAATATTTTTTTTTCTTAAGTCACGTTTGAGAAAATCGTATATGATTCGTATCACGAATCATATATGAGTTTCTGAAATCATATATGATTCGTGATACGAATCATTTACCATTTTCTCAAATGTAATTAAAAAAATCAAATAAAAGTCCGTCAAAAGTATATATACATGTGTCATTCGATAAAAAGATGATTTAATTACAATTTTTTTATCGTTTGACGATTTATTGTTTATAATTATATTTTATTTTAAATAAATTGGAAGTGAGTTTTAAAAAAAAATGAGTAAACATAATTGGTTAATTATGTTTATTTTAAATTAAAGATTTACATTAATTTCAGCTTTGGATAAAAAGAAAATGCTCTTCGTATACTCTCTATGAAATGATTCATCTATTTTATATAATAAACCAAAATAATTTACAAGTATTTTAAAGCACGAAAAATTTAATTAGTTTCCTAAATTGGCACCAATGTACAACAAGATTTTTAATGCACACCTCATAAACCAGTTTCCTAATATAACGTTTAACAAAAGGAGCGTCTGTTTTAACAATTCAAAAAAATATGAATTTTACAAATTCAAAACGCATGGACTTATTTTGGGAAGTGTTTTTATGGCCATTAACAACAAAACGCGTTTTGTGAAGCCCAGTACGCTCCTGCCCTAAAATAACTCTAAACCTAAAACCTATATAAGTGCCCCCATACCACATTTGCAGCACAAAATTCACAATGATCAGCCTCCATGTTTGTGCAATCTTTTAGATCCAAAAAACTCTATTCTTAATCTCCTTCTTTGTAATGCTGCCAATAATTGAATGGATTTAGGTCTATTCATGCAACAACATTGATATAATTGCTTGCACAACAATATAGATTGCTAATCATTTTAATGCTACCAAGAACCGAATGGATTTAGTTCCATTCATGCAACAGCATTTTGATCTAATTGCATTTGCAGCATAGAATTGAATAGATTTAGGTCCATACTCTCTCTTCATAATCTCTCTTTTTGTTGTGCAGAACATTCTGAATGGATTCATGTCCATTCTTTTTTTGTTGCAGAAACATAAACCGGAGCTTTCATTGATGCTTTCTGGTTAGTTTGTTTTATCTTTTATTGTTCATGATGACTAGATTAGTATTAAATATTTTGATATGTTGTGATCTTATTATGATTGTCAGATAAAAAAGCCTATTGAGAAAGCTTCAAAACAAATGTTTATCTTTGACTTAGTCTGCTTCGAATTTTAAAAAGTTTTATATGTGTTTTAATGTCATAAAAACCTTCACAGAAGAAACTCTTATAACATTCCATTCAAAAACAATATTCTCTTTAACACCTACCGATTCAAAAACATCTATCCCTTACCTCTGTAATCCTTTATTCCATTTATTTACTTTTACTCTTTATTTTTGCAGGCAATACATGTCAATAAAGAATGATTAAGAATTTTGATTAAACCCAATAATTTATGTAAGTTTCAATTGTATTGAGATCCATTTGATTTATATTATAGTCGATTAAATTTATGTTTGTGATTTAAACCTAAAAAAAGTGAAAAATTTAAGATGGGGAAAAAATGTTACTGAAGTGATTTAAATTTCTGAACAATTTCTTTCTTGATTATGCAGGTTTAGATGATGAAAACAATGTTACTCAAGTGATTTTTAGCTGAACATCAATGTTATTCCATAAAGGTTCACACCCTTAAAAGGTTTAAATTTTTGAACTCATATGGTTTTATCATATGCTTGATTACTCTTTAAATGAGTTTTTTTATGTATCAACAAAATATTATACAAGTTTTTTGGTATTGATATATAATACTACCTTTTAGATGGTGTTGAAACTACTTATATAGGCTTTTTGGGATTCCTTAATGAAATAACTACATTCATCGATTGCTTGAGATTTATTATTGAAACTCATTATATGGGTTAATTGGGTGTAGTGATTATAAGAACTGCATATAGAATTTTACATATTTTGCATCAGGAAGATGTGGAAATATAAGCTTTTAACAAAGGATCATATCATATCATCATAGGTGATATTTGAAAGGCAATATATTACTAATAGAGCGAAAAAACCGCAACAAGAATACAACATATGAAAGTATAAGGCATACTTACATTCTTGATTAGCGATAATATTATGGGGTTGTTCGATCTCCTCATTGACACGCATATGAAAGTTTAAAGGCGTTTAGGATTTTCTTATCACATATACATGACTGTTTGGGATTGGTTAAACAAATAACATTAAGCTGTCGTAGATGTGTGGTTATATTTACAAAACAAATTACAAAATACATTTTCCAGACCAATATTTATGTGTTTTTTAGTTGATTTTGGTTTGATTAATTTTAAATTCAATTGTAGCTACGTAATTGGTTGCAACACATGTATCAAATTCCCTTTTATGGGTTTATGTGATTTGATCTTTTCGAATTTGTTTTGATTTACAGAAAGGGTGGTTCCCGTTGGACACAACACATCATATAGGGTTTTTGTTGGATGCTCCTTGCAGTGGTACTGGGGTAAGCGTCAATCTTAATTGTTAATATCATTGTATGTTTTATATTCCAGTTGAATATGTAAATTAATATGCATAATGTGGTTGTTTCAATGTTTTCGATCTAATATTAGTTTTCATATTTTATGTTTGTGATTAGTGTGATTAATAACCTATTAATTATTTATTTTTGGAATAGACTAATTAGAATAACAATCCGGGTTGTGGTTGATGGGTAACACTGAATAATTAGAATAGCATTAACAAGGCTGGAAACGACACACAATAGCAATCCGGGTTGTGGTTGACAGAAGTAGGATTTTCTGTCTACTATATGTTTGATGATATTCTTGAGATAATTGGGTTTGTGGTAAAAATGCTTTTGAAGCCGAGTGAGAAGAATATCATCAATATGTATTAAAGCTTTAAATGTGCATGCTTATATGTGTTAATCTGGGTGGTCTTTAATAAGCAAACTTCGTATTTAACGGACTTGTGTCTTCTTGAATCATAGTTAAATTTTGTTAAATTATAGGACGTGGTAACTTTTTGGCATACTGTTTTACTGAACTGAGCATGTTTTTTTTTATTTTTGTAAAGGTATAAATGAGTACTATTTTACGGTAGTTCTTTCAATCTCGATTAACTGACGGTACAAATTAACGATAAATATTTCTGTAAACCAATAAAATTGGCAGATGACCTTGATCTCTGCATGTCAATCAAATTTATACTGTACTACCGCTATAATATGTGTAATTTCTACACGGGTAGAAGAAGGTGTGATTTCAAGGAATGAGATGCGTGAAACCACCAAAGAGGTGTTTAATAATGTGGCATCGGGGCATTTTTGGTTCTGTGTAAATGATACTTATTGGGTAATTTAAAGTTTATCATTTTAGAATATACCTTCTATAACTTTAAGCTCAAATTTTACCTTTGTATAATCATACAAATTAAACCTGTTTGAGTCGGTTAGCAAATAATAAAACAAGTTTATTGGGTTTTATTGATCAACGGTCAATAATTCTGATGATAATTTAGAGTTATAATGATTCACTATGAAAAAGGTGATACTTTTATCTGCATTTTTTTTGTTTTCAAAGATATTATGTGTCCAGTGTACACTTGACCTCTGATTTTGTGCATACTGATCATACAAAATGCTTCAGTGTAGACGATGCCGATCTTCTGAACTTGGTCACAACTACTACATAACAAATGATGAAGCAACCATCAAGTCTCTTTAAATGACAACAAATGAGATGCACGTGGATTTAAACTTCTAGACAGCGTGGCACAATTGCAACTGGATGTACCTAGTGATGGTGGGGAAACTTGGTCTCTTTACGGTATTACATTCAAACAATTTTCTTAGTAAGTTACATTTGTTTTGTTTGTGATAAAAATAGATATTCTTAACTTAGTGCTTTACTAAAAGCTTATAAAATTACATGAAGATAAGAAACAATACAATCACAGTTACTTGCTGCAAATAAATGCTAAATGTTTGATGGTGATATTCACATTTTTGTATGAATTAGGAAAACCACCTCAATAACATAATGATAAATCTAATAAAGTAGTACTAATTGCACCAATTGTTACTAGAATTTACTCATTTTACCAATTTATTAGACTAATAAAAGAGCAAAACCACAACTGTTCGATGTGTAGTTTTATCTCTTACATGTGAACGGTGAAGTTACTCATTTAGCGCCATGAACCTTTTTACAGAATTGAATACAGTCTTACTTGAGGTAAAGTTGTAGTCTTAGGAGTGTTTGGTATTGCTTTTGGTAAGCGACAAATTTGTAGTTAATAGTGTTTTTGTATTGAAAATTATTCACACTATGCAATTGCTAAGAATGTTAGTGTTTAATCAAATACTTATAACCTTTTGACCACTAGAATTTGTAAAATGCTTAAAGAATGGTTATCTGAATATAATGCCAAACACCTATTTCAAAGGTAATAGCAGTGAGCAAGTCGAAGGTTCATGCTCACCACATATAATTAGGAAAGGTGATAGTGTCAACGTTTTTGAAATTGCCATGATTTTGTCATTTACGTCACACATTAATTTCACCTCTGCATAGACAGTCATGTTAAGTTCATTGCTTAAATAAAAATCACAAGTAATTAGACACAGTTAGTTACATATTAGACAAGTTAGTTACATACTACTTAATTATTTATGTAGTATCTGCTGCCATGCTATTTGTTGGCACTCTAATGTTTGTCAATCTACTAATTTCTCATAAGTATTTTTAGGCCAACTTTACGTTATAGGTCTGCATCTAATACTGTATTAAATAAGTGTATAATTTTAAAATAAGAAAATCCACATTGTTGACTATTTGTTAATAACTTCTGTAAATTAAAAGTTGTGATTGTGAAGTTCTTTTATTCATAAACCTTTAAAACACTCGCGTTAAATAAAAATATGAGGTCAACTTAGGTGCCGAATAAATTCTTCTCTTTCCTTTAGTGTTTTTATTTTATTAGAAAAATGGTCAATTTGTTGAATATGTTGAAAAACCCAGCCTGTCCCACTTTGACCCAGACCCAAGCGACTTTTTACGATTACCCAACCTGTCTATAATACCACCTTCAACTGATGCCAAATCAAGGTCTAAGCACATTCTTTCTTTTTTTACTAATGCATTCATATGACTTGGTTTAGCTTGAAGTTGTAGCATTTCTCATTTTTAAATATGCCTATGTTATTTCCCATAAAACCAGTGTGATTCTACGGGTCATCTTATGGGTACTTTATGATGATTTTATAATTATCAAGATTGGTTGGCTTGAATTAGATGGTAACTTAATAAATAGTTTTACAATAGAGTTGATTTGAACTATTATACATAGTAATCATTTTAATTTATATTTGACACCTATTTTAGCAAGATTTGAATTCCTTTGTCATATGAATGTTCACAGATTTGTGAAGAAGCTGTACTAGACACTGCTTTGGATGGATCTACGAAAGGGGTATATATCAAGATTGGGCTTCCATACGCCCAACACTATAGGGAGAACAAAATAGCACCAAGTGAGCTTCCACATTGTCTTCTTTTCATATAGGTTTGTTTCTATCAGTCCCATATTAGTACATTAAATGTTATTGGCAATTGGCAGGTATATGATTTTCTTATATTTTTTAGATTTAAGGTCAGTGATAGAGGTTCTTCGCAAGTTTGTATGATTCTCTTATAAATTTTATATTTAAGGTCAGTGATGGAGTCAATTTGAGTACAATTCAAAACCGGTCGGGAAAAAGGTGGGGTTTGAAACTTATTCTTTAAATAGTTGATATGATAATTATGATGTGCTAACTTATGTATTGTGTGTCTCTTTGAAAATAAACAAATTTAACATGCATGGATGTGCCAACGAATGGATGAGACTGATGAGGCTGTTTTGCAATACAATTCTTAAGATGAATTCACGGGTAAGTATCTCAGACGCTTCTAAATGTAGCGTTATTTAATTTTAACCTTTGATGTTTGTGTGTTGCCGTATATAGAGTCATGATCTTGCGATCATCTGGATCTGATTATGTTATTTTGAATTTCAAAACTGACGTTGCAAATCTTAATTTCATTCTTTTTTTAATTATCAGGATAAGGAGTACCACTATTTCCATTTCCAGGATCACACTATCTATCTCTTAGCAGGAACTTTTTAATGTTAATTTGTAGAGCTTTTTTGCATTCCTCATATGATGCATGATTTAGTTTTATTACATGCTAATTTGTCACATTATCTATCATGACTTGTGACAAATAACCTACTGTGGTCATGAGTTACTTAAGCTATAAATGATTGGCACACAAAAGATGAAAGTAGAACCCACAATCTCAAATGACACACACATTTAAACGATTTGGGAGATCAGTTGTAGTTAATCATAAATTATATTTTGGCTATGTTTGGTAAGGGCTTTTTTAAAGCTTTTCTTAGAGGAATATGCAAGTAGTATAAAGGAAATGTACATTTGGATAATTTTGTGAATTTTATAATTTTGAAGGATATTGAACTAGTTACGAGATTTATAAGGATATTGCTGTTATTATGTGATTATGCGGGCTGTTTGGGATTGCATATACAATAATTAGTGTCTATATATTGGAAGATGCAAGTAGTTACACACACGTATCTATATACCCTCAACATATATATACTGGTAGATCGGTTTGGTTTTTAAAGAAACCGAAACCAGGCTGGTCAACGCGATCAAAATCGGTTAATCTAGTTAACCGGTTAAAAACCGGACCGGCTGAAAGCTGAAAAATCTAGACCGGTAGAACCGGTTCTTAACCGGTCCCTAACCGGTTCTTAACCGGTCCCTAACCGGTTCTTAACCGGTTAACCGGGTGAAACCCCAAAAATAGGTATACTAACAAGTTGAAACTCAACCGGTATTTTGACCAGTTAACCGGTCGATAAACCGGCTAAAGCTCTGAAAACAAGAACCGGTCCGAGACCCTTGGTTTGTAAAAAACCCGGGATTGGTTTGGTCAAAACCGGTTTTAACTGATTTTTAGTATTTTTCGGTTCCGATGATTTTTATACCCACCTCCGGTGTTATATGATTCTAACCGAATCACCAATTTCATATATCAAAGACAAATATGTTTTTTGTTTTTGACTTTTCTAAAAGACAAATATGAAGTGTTGTATCAAAAGTACGTTATTTGCATATGGTCAGCTCTTACCGGGTCAAACTTAGCGTAACAGGTTGCAAGTCATATTTCTTGAAAATGTAATGTCTAATGAATAAAATGATGAAATAAATACACCACGATGATGAATCAAAATTTTGTTAAGTATGTATAACTAGCTTAAAGACCCGTCTAACGCCGGGACTACTTTAAAGAGTGATTTTTGTAAGAAAAAATAAGAAGATCTGTATATTCAAAACATGAAACGGGTTCGCGTAATATATGAAAAAAGTAATATAAAGAACATGGTTCGCTTAAAGACCCGTCTAACGTCTAGAATAGTGTAATGAAGTATTTTTAAAAGAATGTATGTTTAGCTAATAAAAATAATGAGAACATATGTAAGAAATACTAAAATTGATATTATAACTAAGTACCACAAACTTGAAAGTTACACTAATGGTAGTATAAAGCTTATGTTGTGTATGAGATTATATGCATAAGAAAAAACTACACTCGTGAATGAAACTAAAAAACTTGTTCTCCAAGAATGAGCATTGTAACAATATCCCCAAATTTATGACCACTGCAACTTGCGCGGTCGAGAGAACCAACAAAGGAACATATAGTATCATCGAAACTGCAACAGCAATGAAGGCTCCACGAAATGAATTAAGGACTTTGAAGCTTTCTCTAACACCAACTACGGGGTCCCACTACATGCATCAAGAGAGTTAAATTATTAAGTTATAGAATCATTCTTTTACATGACCAAAATGAACAGAAGACGACTATTTTTCGTTTCAAGTGATGGTTCCAGCAACACGAAGCAAAATTTCATGACTTCGTTTTTAACAAGTCGGCATATGTACGATGTAGTAAATTATATATGTGGGGCATGGTTAATGTTTTAGGCATGGTTTATAAAGCTATACCTCAAATCATATATGAAAAATACAATTCAGGAGGCTTGGTGACTTTTTAATCCGTGTTCCTAAAAAAGTTAGATTTACTGAAAACTCAATATAGTAGTACTGTACTAATGATAACAATTTATCACTATTGTAATGAAAGAAGTATAATATTAATCTCGTGTTATAGACTTGCAGTCAAAGGGACTTTAATCATCTTGTTTGGAGAGGCCAATATGTTGTCTTTACACATAAAGCAAATATCGACTATTATTACAAAGAAGACGCACCTTTATATAACACCATTAAGGATTCAAAGTTATAACTTGTAAGCAATGTTTTAAAAACTGGGTTGACCCGGCCGGTTGAACCGTGAATCGGCTTAGAGACCGGGCCGGATGTGACCGGGTTTTTGCTTGTTTGAGAACCGGATTAAACCGCCGGTTTTTCGTTGAACCAGGTTGACTCGGTTTGAAAAACCCGACCGGGTCACAATTTTTTTATGAAAAACTATTTTCAACAACTTTTTTTTCATAAACATTTCTAACTTTTAAAGATAAATTTAAGTATTGGTGATTATTGTTAGTTAAAATAAAATTAAAACTAACTTAAAACACAAACTAATATCTTAACTAATTATAAAGGGCGGATGGCATTTGTTGAAACTTGAAAAAACCCTTTGTAGCTTCTCTTGTAAGTTTCATTAACAAAGTCAATATTGAATTTCTCTCTAACTGTTTTTAATACCTTTATTCTGAAATCTCTACATATAAAGAAATGATTTGACTTTTGAAAAATTAAAAACTTCCTACTCACACCCATTAAACACACAAACACCATTTTACTTTCATATCTTCATCTCTCTAATACAAACTGGATCCGCCGCCTCCACGATCAACAAACAACATGTGTCGGCACCACCGCCACCACCATTTTACATGGTTTAGGTGTTGTTGGCCGGTTGTTTTCGATTAGGTGGATTTGGCTGATGGTTTTAGTTTATATCGGTTTCTTACATTCATCTTACCAGACCCTGCGCTTTCAACAGGGTGCCATTGGCTTGGCCGATCCTAAAAAAAATGCCCATATCAATCAAAAGAAAATCAATTCCATTCAATAATCCGTAATATTTGTTAAAATTTTATCAAGTAATTAGTAATTGCTTACAAGTTAGGTGTTAATTAACTGTGTATATAGGTTCCTAAAGAGGAGCGTGTGGAGTTGGAGCATTTGGAGAAGTTCGTAAAAAAGTTTGAAAGAGGACATATCAAGCGTGGGGAATTGGAGCGTTTGGTTCATTGAGTTGTACTTGAGGTTAGAGTCACTTTTCTCATCGTTGTTAGTTTAATATAATTTGATAGTCTGATTAAGATATCAGGTAGATCGTTAGTATAGAATTAAGATATAAAAAATATGTTGTCGATAGATCGTTAGTATAGAATTAAGGTATCAAATTGATATGTTGTTCTGCTCTTATCGGAGGTGGTAAATATTACTTCTTTTGGGGTGGTAACTCTGTTAGTCCAGTTATAGAATGAAGTTTTGGTTTACCTTAACTCATCATTTGATAGAATGAAGTTCTGGTTTACCTTAACTCATCATTTGATAGAATGAAGTTTTGGTTTACCTTAAGTCATCATTTGATAGGACTATTTTCATATTACTGGTAGAAATTGAGTCTTTGGCATATGACACTTCAATGACAATAAGGTTGATTTTGAGCTTCTATATTAGTACAAATTTTGAACTTCTTTACATAGTCATGTTTGGAATATAGTCACTATGAGTATGTGCTATGTCAACAATAACAGTGTGTTTCCTGTAAGCTTCATAAGTTTTCAGTTTTTATTGACCTTCAAATCAGTTTTACCTCTCTATTATTTTTATGTCGGATATTCATAAATAATCTACAGGCTTGCTCATTTTCATGAGGCTATTAAACCAAAAGTGGTGCATCCAGATACTAATTTAGTTTTTAGTAATATACTAATAGATGCGGAATTAATGCTAAACAGTATATGCAACCAATTCGATTAGGAATGAAAAGAGTGATGTTTATAGATTGGGATTTATGCTTTATAGGAACGGTATTGCTGAAAGGACTCATGAAAACCACCGAAGATAAGATCAATAAAGAGAGTTGGGCAAGTGGTTGCCGCAGGAAACATCGCTGATCACCGGTTTGTTGATCACCGGGTTGCAAATCACGAGCTTCTAATCACATGTATATATTATCTTTTTTCTAATTCAAAAAGTGCCTTTCTATGCAACAAACGAGCCATAATCAGATGTTCTTGCTATCAATGCATCTTTCTGCTGCTTTTGTCGAAAAATCGTGAATACGTGTAAAGTTGAAAAACTAGAATTGATCGTGTTTCATGATAAAAGTTTAACTCATTTGCGGCCTTTGTTTAAGGTTAATTAAAAGTTTCCTACTACCGTGCTCATAGGGGATATGTAAAATCTTTAATCTTTAGAATCTGATTTGTCTGAGATTTCATTTTTCTTTTAGTATGTCAGTACTATCTAAATGTATGTAAAATTTTAGTTGTAGCTCTCCCTTTTTGATATATATCTATATCTATATCTATCTATATCTTAACTAATTATAAAGGGCGGATGTAATTTGTTGAAACTTGAAAAAACCCTTTGTAGCTTCTCTTGTAAGTTTCATTAACAAAGTCAATATTGAATTTCTCTCTAACTGTTTTTAATACCTTTATTCTGAAATCTCTACATATAAAAAGAAATGATTTGACTTTTGAAAAATTAAAAACTTCCTACTCACACCCATTAAACACACAAACACCATTTTACTTTCATATCTTCATCTCTCTAATACAAACTGGATCCGCTGCCTCCACGATCAACAAACAACATGTGTCGGCACCACCGCCACCACCATTTTACATGGTTTAGGTGTTGTTGGCCGGTTTTCTTCGATTAGGTGGATTTGGCTGATGGTTTTAGTTTATATCGGTTCTTTACATTCATCTTTTTCAACAGGATGCCATTGGCTTGGCCGATCCTAAAAAAAATGCCCCTATCAATCAAAAGAAAATCAATTCCATTCAATAATCCGTAATATTTGTCAAAATTTTATCAAGTAATTAGTAATTGCTTACAAGTTAGGTGTTAATTACTGTATATATAGGTTCCTAAAGAGGAGCGTGTGAAGTTGGAGCGTTTGGAGAAGTTCGTAAAAAAGTTTGAAAGAGGACATATCAAGCGTGGGGAATTGGAGCGTTTGGTTCATTGAGTTGTACTTGAGGTTAGAGTCACTTTTCTCATCGTTGTTAGTTTAATATAATTTGATAGTCTGATTAAGATATCAGGTAGATCGTTAGTATAGAATTAAGATATAAAAAATATGTTGTCGATAGATCGTTAGTATAGAATTAAGGTATCAAATTGATATGTTGTTCTGCTCTTATCGGAGGTGGTAAATATTACTTCTTTTGGGGTGGTAACTCTGTTTGTCCAGTTATAGAATGAAGTTTTGGTTTACCTTAACTCATCATTTGATAGAATGAAGTTCTGGTTTAATTTAACTCATCATTTGATAGAATGAAGTTTTGGTTTACCTTAAGTCATCATTTGATAGGACTATTTTCATATTACTGGTAGAAATTGAGTCTTTGGCATATGACACTTCAATGACAATAAGGTTGATTTTGAGCTTCTATATTAGTACAAATTTTGAACTTCTTTACATAGTCATGTTTGGAATATAGTCACTATGAGTATGTGCTATGTCAACAATAAGAGTGTGTTTCCTGTAAGCTTCATAAGTTTTCAGTTTTTATTGACCTTCAAATCAGTTTTACCTCTCTATTATTTTTATGTCGGATATTCATAAATAATCTACAGGCTTGCTCATTTTCACGAGGCTATTAAACCAAAAGTGGTGCATCCAGATACTAATTTAGTTTTTAGTAATATACTAATAGATGCGGAATTAATGCTAAACAGTATATGAAACCAATTCGATTAGGAATGAAAAGAGTGATGTTTATAGATTGGGATTTATGCTTTATAGGAAAGGTATTGCTGAAAGGACTCATGAAAACCCCAAAGATAAGATCAATAAAGAGAGTTGGGCAAGTGGTTGCAGCAGTAAACATCGCTGATCACCGGTTTGTTGATCACCGGGTTGCTAATCACGAGCTTCTAATCACAGGTATATCTTATCTTTTTTCTAATTCAAAAAGTGCCTTTCTATGCAACAAACGAGCCATAATCAGATGTTCTTGCTATCAATGCATCTTTCTGCTGCTTTTGTCGAAAAACCGTGAATACGTGTAAAGTTGAAAAACTAGAATTGATCGTGTTTCATGATAAAAGTTTAACTCATTTGCGGCCTTTGTTTAAGGTTAATTAAAAGTTTCCTACTACCGTGCTCATAGGGGATATGTAAAATCTTTAATCTTTAGAATCTGATTTGTCTGAGATTTCATTTTTCTTTTAGTATGTCAGTACTATCTAAATGTATGTAAACTTTCAGTTGTAGCTTTCCCTTTTTGATATATATCTATATCTATATATACCTATATCTACTACTATCTATAAATGAGCTATATATATTGTTGAAAGTTGAAAAAATTTAACAAAACTTCTTATGTAAGGAACATATGAAAAGAAAACATAAAACTATGTGACAATCCTAACACAAATATGGTAAAGATGGCAACTTTAAAACACACGATTCCTATGATATGGCAATCTTTTAAAATGTGCAAGTTTGACAATGATACCATGCAATTCAAAACGTATACATGAATCAACCGGTGTATTCCTAACATTTAAAATGTGCAAGTCTGACAATGATACCATGAATGCTACATGCAATTAAAATTTAAACAAAAAATGCCTATATAAACAACCTTCACACGTCTTCATTCATGTGCATTACTAACATTTCTTCCCCTTCTTCATGTCATACCTGTTAGGCAAAAGAAATTTTGTCATACATATCAACTGAAAACAAAACATGTCAATTATCAATGAACGTAACATTGACGATGATCTTGAGGTTAGTGTTCTTCCTCTTCTTCGTATAAACTTGTAATGTAATCTTATATATCGTATTCTTGATAACAACTTGTAATGTTATATAAATTCATCATATATTAATTTCTTGATACTATTTTGGCTATGAGTTGAATAGCGTGGAGGATTCATATGGGAACATTTAGGGTGCGTTTGGTTCGGTATAATCCATTGTAATTGTATGTAATTGTAATCAAGATTACATTACATATGTTGTTTGGTTCACAAATGAAGGGAATTGTAATTCGAATTACATTACGTAAAGTGTTTGGTTTGTATTGTAATTGTAATTCACACATTACAATTACATTCAATGAGGGAATTGAGATTACATAGGAAGTTGGATGAAAAGTTTTGAATTACGTCGTAATTCAGTATTTTTATATTAAAATATGATTATTTATAAATAATAATAGTAATAAATAATAATAATAATAATATTCCTATTAACATTATATAAATTAAAAAATAATAATAATTAATTTTAATATTAGTATTAATAGTTATATTATTTATTAATATTAATGTTAATAATAATATTATATTATTATTATTATTATTATTATTACTTTTAGTTATTATTCTTATTTTTTATTTTTTATATTAATATTTTTATAAAAATAAATATTTTTATAAAAAATAAATATTTTTATAAAAATAAATATTTTTTATTTTTTGTTTTAATAACACAAATAAAAATATTTATAAAAAATAATTTTTTATTATTATTATTTATTTTTTTATTAAAATAAAAATCTTTCTTTATTTTGTACTTAAAATAAAAAATTAAAAAAATATATCTTTTATAAAAATATTAATATAAAAGTAATAAAATAAAAAATATCTTTATTATTAAAATAAAAAATAAAAATATTTTTTATTACTTTTATTACTATTATTTTTTTAATCTTTATTTTTTATATAAATAATAAAAAATATGAAGAATATTGATAATCTTTATGAATCAAGAGGGTTGATGTTTTTCTTAGAGAGAGAAAGTTAGAGAGAGAAGTGAAAGAAACTTTTCTATTGAAATGTGAAATCAAAACAACCAACCCCTCTTTCCATGGTGGAAAGAGGTTTAAATACCCCAAGTCCTTAATGGACTTGGGCTTCCGGCCCATGAACATGCTCATGGGTCGGGCTATTTAATAAATGACAATTAACATTACTACGAGCCTATAACTACATTGTTGGAGTGACCGAGACTTTCTATATACGTAAAACGTATTTCCAACAATCTCCCCCTAAAGGGAGGTCACTCCAAATTTACAAAGTCCTAATCTAGCATGTTAGATCTAGTTCTTGAGCTCGTAGTCTTCTTTTCTTTCTTTTTCTTTCTTTTGTGAATATGTGTTGAATAATATCAGCCTTTTGCTTGTAACACGTTCTTTTTGGCCTTTCACGTGCAGTCTTTATTTTCTTGTGAGGTTCGCCTCTTTGTGACTTCATGTCCCACACACTTATCCTTTGTTGAATTCTTGAAAGTTTCAGAGTCGATACAGCGGAAGTCTTTCAGGTCATACTTTCTTGAATTTTTCAGGAGTGTTTGATGCAGAAGGAATAAGCATGTGAGGACGTCTTCAACAGGTACACCGCAACGCCACCGTCTATAACTGGTACACAGCAACGCCACCGTCTTCAACAGGTACACAGCAACGCCACCGTCTTCAACAGGTACACAGCAACGACACGAATAAAATGGTTTTGACATTTTATTCTAATTCGGTAGCATTTTACCTCCGGTCGGTGAAGACCGTTGGACGATATTAGATATCGTACCCGTGACGGATAGTTTCAATATGTAACTTCCTGACAGGATTTCGCGGGTAAACCCGTTCTCTTTATTCGACCGTCCAAAGCTGACTGCGAACATAAAGAGTGAATCATTTGGATTAAAAATCCTTATGATTGAAGCCGTCAATTCATGAAACCTGGAACAAGTGAATTTCAATTAAGATATTCACCATCGTCGCTTTCCAGTTGTCACAAACTTGATTCAAATTGAATCTTGCTTGTTACCTACCAAGTGTTGTTTGATGTTAACACTAGAAGGATTTCCACTCGTCACTGTGAACACTAAAGAGTGTCACTCTGAGTGTTCTGGCAAGATCATACGATAATGTGTAGAGGCTTGGAACGAGTTTAAGTTCAATTAAGAATTAAACTACTGTTTCTTTCCAGTTGTCACAAGATTAGTTCGTAAAGAACCGCACGTGTCACCTACCATGAGCTTGTTTGATGTTGGCTCAAGCAGGATTTCCATCTTCACTGTAATACTTGCGTATTACTCGGATGTTCTGGCAATATTACAAGAATATTGCGTAGGACTCATGAAAGATCTCTTACTTTTCACAGTGTGTGAAGAAGCAAGGAATAAATGGAAAGTGTCCTAATGAGACTTTTGATGATCTCGTGGCTCTAGACTCGATAGTGCGTTTTGATTTAGTGATCGATGGCTGGAGAGGAGTGCCACCTATTCAATATCAGTCTATTCGGAGTGAATAAACCAATAGATAACGTGTTGATCTCCGTGTGATTAAAACAAATACCTTTTGAGAGATATTTGAGTTAGCTGGAGAGGGTTGTGCATTGCATCACTGGGTCCATGATGGCTTTCTTCAATATCGAGAATCATAAATGATCTCAATAGCATATGTATTGACCCGGTTTCTGCCTAAAGTTGTAAGGAGGGCTTCTTTCTTTACACCCTTTATCTTTACAATTCTTTTTCATTCTTCAACCCCTTCAATGCTTACCAATACGTCATCACTAGCACCTTGTTGTGATTGTTCCATTGCTAGCTTAAGTACTTGGTCGGCATTCAGCTACGTTCACATTCATTCTCCATCTTTCCTAGGACTTCTAGTTCTATCTAGGGAGTTGTCCTTGGGAAGATTCCATCGGTTCCGATGAATCATTGGACTAATACCTATACCTACCACCCTTTTGTCACCACATCCGTCGTGAGTTAAGTGTGTTTTGGGTTGATATAGTCACCATGAAAAATCCTTGAAAATCACTTAAAGCACTTGTGATATTAAAATCAAAGATTTTGTGCTTTAAGTGTTTTGATCATCAAAAACACCCCCCCCCCCTTAACTTGTGCATTACACATGTTAAGTTGGTTTATCTTTTAAGTCTTTTTCATTATTTTAGCCAAATATCATTAAGTCTCCTTAATCCCATTTTCTCCCCTTTCCAAAATGTTAACCATCAATATTTTGGATATTAATGGATTAACCGGTCTTTGGGTAATAAAATGAAATTAGATGTTGGCCAAAGAACATAATAATGCTCCCCCTCAAATTAATGAGGGTAAGTTGTAGTGCTTGAGTATGATTTGTTTGAAAGATTTAGAATCTCGAGAGAAATTCTTGAAAAATATCATACTTTTACACTACAACAGGCCACAAAAGCTGATAAAGTAAAAAGATGACATATTCACAATAATAAACATATGGAGTTGACCTGTAATGAGACGAACCAAAATTAATTGGTTCGTTCCATGAACCGGTGGTGAGCTCCATATGGTCGTCCACCGATGAATCGTTCTATACTTCGTAGCAACCGGCGCTTCCTTAGAACTTCCTCAATCTTCCTGATTGCGTACGAAGACCCCTTTCTGCACTGGGTTGTCCAGGTGTATGTGACTGCCGGAAGAGGTAAGTTGGCATTGAGAACCGACAGATCATCTCGAACATTCTTTAGCGTTCCATCACTGAATTTGCGCAGTTCTGAGAATCGCATATATTGCATGACGCCAGTCTCATTCGGATAAAAAATTCCTGCTTCCGGCTTGGTAGTCCCCATGTAAACCTTCTTGTTCTTATGGAAATTACTGAGTGGAGTCGTATGGGGACGTTCCAGGTTTAGCTTCTTCTGATAGCTTTCTACTCCAAGTTGAAAGTCTTCCATCCGGTTATGAATGACTATTTTCCTGGCATATTGACGAAAGTTTGAACTCAAGGCTATGACAATATCAGGTGATAGATGGTCAACTTTTTCTTGAGCCAAGAGCAACAAAAGATCTTCTATGTCTTCAAGTTGAAGGTACTGGAGATCACTTTCGTCAATGTGGTATTCTTTCTCATCGGTACGTTTGAACAGGATTACATTTAAGTAATCATAACCGAAAACAGTCTGAGTGGTTGCTCCTAGGATGCTTTTGATTCTGTGAGATGAGACAATAGAAGCACCTCTCTTGGGACGATGGAAATGATTATAAGCTAACTTCTTCTTTTTGTCCCAGTGAGATATGCCAAGTGAAGCATAGGTATCATAAAACTTGAGCGGCTTCTTTCTCCATATTGACTCAGGCACTTTATCCTCTATCCATGGAACATTCTCCAAGTTGACATCCTTGAGCATTGTTATAGACGTGGCATATTTCTTTGCTCCATTTTCAAGGTATTCAAGATCGTGTGAGGTAAAATGTTCTAATGGGATAGTAGCAGAACCGGTGATGACCGTTGGTGTGAGAGGTCGTAACACGGGAGTCTGAATTCCTGTAGTTGTCGCTCTCATTGCTTTTGTAAGCTCATTCAGGTGATATTCTGCTTCATTATGGCTGATCTTAATCGTGTCAAAGAAGTCCACATTTGCAGCTGCCATTTTGATCAGATCCGGGGTCATCGTCGGTTTCCCATGAGAATACCTTAGAAAAGCCGAGAAGTCGATAGGGTTGTTGAGAAATTGAGTCATCTCCATTTCAGTTGCAGTGTCAAATGGATGATGTGGTGCTGCGTTTGTTAGCCAAAGTTGCTCTTGTACAGTATCATCAACGATAAGGGATTCAACAAATGTCGGTTCTGGAACATTTAAATCTTTAACTTCCATGTCATCGTCATGCTGAACTGTAGATGATGTTGAAGGTTGAGTTTGCATCACCAGTATATCATTGTGAGGTTCTTCTTCAAGCATTGTCTCTGTCAGTTCTTCTGTTTGCATATATTCTACAGAGTCGATATGAGAATCAGTAGTGAATTCTGGTGCAGTAGATATACCTGAAGCAACCTGCTGAGTTTCTGATACTGTTGACTCCAGTGGCTTTTCTGTGGTGTCAGCAACCTTTTCTGCAGTGTCCTCTAGACCTTTCTCGGTGGCCGTCTCATTGTCATCCTTGTTTGTCTCTTCAGCATTTGTACCGGTGTCGTCATTCTTATCACCCTTGTTGACTTCATTACCCTTTTCATTATCGTCATCGTCATCGTGATCATCATCTGTATCCTCGTCCTCGTCCTCATCTTCATCTCCATTCTTATCCTTTCCTTGTTCATCCTCTTCTTCCTCCTCATCTCCTTCCTTATCCTTACCATCATCTTCTTCACCGTTTTCCTCGTCATCTTCCTCTTCTAACTCATTCTCATCATCAGACTTAGAGTCGGTAGTGTCTGCAGGATTCTCTTCATCAATTGCTTTGTTGAGATATTGTAGAACTTTGCGTTTGTATCTGGATTTATGAGCTCCCAAATCTAGCAGACGTGTCTGTAGCAATGTCATTAATTGAAGAGTAGATAAACCATTACCGACAAGATGTGGTAGTTGTTGATCAACATAAGACTTGACTTCGCGTCGAATGATCGCAGTCATCTGCTCGTCAATTGACCCGAGAAAAGCAGCATTTTCTTTATCCCGAGTTTTCTTCTATTTACGAAATGATTTATGTTGTTCTTTGAGCTTTGACACTCTGTCTGTTAGTTTTTGAAGAGTAGGCTCATCTGGTTGCGGTTCCTTGGGAGGAGTAGCAAACCTTTCAGTCAACGTAGCTATTTGTGTAGCTTGAGCCTCTAGTTGTTGTTGAAGAGACAGGATCAACGGATCATTGACTGTGAGAAAAGGATTTGATGTGGATGATACTTGTGGTTCTGTTGGTGGAGGTGTAACCGAAACCGTTAAGGTGGTCGTGGATGATACTGGTTGTACCGGGATAGGTGTTGATGTAGTTACAGTGGTTAGGATGATGGTTGATACAGGTTGTTCAACTGTGGATGACGGTGTAGATTCAGTGGTAATGGTGGTGGTTGATACTGGTTGCTCAACAATTGCGGGTGTGATGGTGGTGGTTGGGACCTCACTGATGACTGGGGTTGATAGTAGTGAAGTGGTGGTCGATGTAATTGTGGTTATAGGGACATCCACCATTTGTTTATTTGTTGACGGATCAGTGTTGGTGACCTCAACACCCTCTCCTTCTAAATTGAGATATTTCAAAACATCATCAGAGTTTGAAGTAGACTTACTTTGAAGTTGCGTGTCTGGTATGAAAGTTGCATGAGCATCTTCATTTAGTACCATGTGAGTCGGTTCAGGCAAAGATGTGGTGATATTTGCATCTCGATACATCATACTTGTATCAGTGTCAGCACTGCTCTCACGTTCTTCACTTTGTTCCCGACTTTCAAGGTGAAAGGTAGCAGCATCTTCATACTCATCTTCATAAGTCTCTTCTTCGTCGAAAAATTCCATATCACCATCAGGATTACCAAAATCTGCTAAGTCTTCAAATACCCTTGAGCCTGATCCGCCAAAGGCTTCCTGTCGGCTTTGTTGAAGAATAATACGAAGTCTTTTGGCTTTAGAAATTTGTTGTTGAGCAGGATCATTTGGAGCAACACTTGCCTCTTTGCCTTTAGCTTTCCTTGCTTTCTTAGGCCTGCGGAGTGGTACTTCTTCCTGTTCTTCTTCAGTTTGGATCAGCTCATCTTCATCATCTTCATCAACAATTTGCATTTTTCCTGGGCGTTTATCTTTAGAATCAGCTGATTGACGCTGTGAAACTCGTTTCTTGCGTTTACCTTTTTGCTTCTCTGAGGGTGGTAAATTTGCCCGCTTAAATTGTGCGTCAATGTCATTAAGCATCTCTTGGTATTTATCACTCTCCTTGATTCCATCATTAATCATTGTGTCGGGTACTAGTGCAGGAAGTAATGCATACTTTGTGGAATTAGTGTCTGCATTCATTGAGAGAATCACATAATCATCATCTTTGGTGTGATAGAAGAAATTTCCGCGAGTGTCAATGGTTGGGTCATTCTTCATAAAATGGTGGATAATGAGCTTGGTGAATCTCGGGAATGGAAGATGCACGGATTTCTTCTTCGTTCCAGTAAACTGATAACAAAATTCTTGCCAGAGAAGAAGTGCATAGTCGACTTTTGATGCAGTATACAATCCCCAAAATAAGTGAGCCTGTGGTGGTCTCATTGCATCGGTGCCCCTAGTTTTTCTAGTGAGACACTTGACGATGATGGTGATAATTGCTTTCCAGGGTTGCCCTATGTGTGAGGTGTTAAATTGTGATGGGTTGTTAATTTCACCTTCATAATTCATGGCACGAATGACTCGAAGCACTTCATCATTCTTTGGGTTAGCCACAAATTGTTCTCCTTGTGCCAACCTAGGAAGCTTAAACAATTTCCGAAAAATGCTCAAGTTGAGTACCCTTGGTGTTTTGTTCAGTTCGAAAGAGATAGTCTTTTTAGAGAAAGATGTAGTGTTCCAGAATTCATGCATGTAGACTTCGGGAACGGATGCAGTACGTCTGAGTGTGTCTCTAATGGGTGATATGTCTAGGATATCCGTGGCTATTTTGAAAGCTGGTAAAGCCGGATCAAAATCATCTTGTAATCAAGAGTTGTTCTCAGCATATGGAAGCCTATTACTGAGCGAGACAAGTTCAAGATCACGAAGTCGTTGTTCTTCCTCGGTGAGTGACGTTTTCCTGCTTTGATGACATATTCACAAATGATATACACAACATATGTAGATGTATTAAATCTATGCCAAGTTTAAACATAGGGAAAATGTCATTACAATTATTACCACAACATTCACATATACATCAGATGAACAAGGTCCTTACATTTAGCAATACACTTAGGATAATGACATGACTGCCAGTGATATTTTTATTCTAAAGAGATACCGTCCTAGCATTAGTTCTTAAAATATTTGGATTTCTTGGAGGTCATGACCAAAACCTCAGTAGGTTTAGGTTTGATTTCTACTAACACCTCAGTAGGTCTTGGTTTGATTTCAACCAAAACTTCAGTGGGTTTTGATTTAGTTTCAACCACTACGTCAAGAATTGTAGGATTATCCTCAACCCAAAAGATAGTGGGTTTGAACAAAGATGAAGCTTTGTCTGTCATGGTCTGGAAACAAAAACACAAGACATTGACTAAGTAATTTGTATCTCTTTTGTTTACATAGGAATCAACTTATTAAATAAGATGAACTTCTGTAATAAGAAACCATTCAAGTATTCTTATGAGATAAAAATTAACTTGTTTCAATAACACTTGGTTTCGTTTAAATGGCCCTAAAGTACTTAAACCTAAGGAGGAAGTAGTGCAAGCTAGGCCGAACTCATTAGATATTCTAAGGCAATTGCATAATCATAAGAGACCTAATTCCATCAAAATGTAGCAAACCATCAGAATCCTAACCAAACCATCGCAATGAATCAAGCATCGGAATCCTAAAGAAATAACATCCTATCGCAATATCTAAGGTCATCGCAATCAGTACATTTCCATCGGAATGAATGAGAACTCATCGCAATATTACCCATCGCAATACCTAGTGCAAAGCCATCGCAATGACACATCGGAATGTGCCATCGCAACACGCCATCGCAATGAGCCATCGTAATGGCCATCGCAATGAGCCATCGCAACGAGCCATCGGAATGACCCATCGCAACGACTCATCGCAATGAACCATCGCAATGACACATCGCAATGAGCCATCGCAATGAGCCATCGAAATGACTCATCGAAATAGCCCATCGCAATGAGTCATCGCAATGACAGGCATCGCAATGATGTATCGTAATGTGCATCGAAATCCATGACAGGGATTCGATCTCAAACTTTGACTTCTCGATCTGGAACTTAGGCAATGTTTTAGTAGATTCTGGGCAAAACCAATGTGTAACTATGCCTCCTTAACAAATCCCACCACTTAAAAAACATATTCATAGCAAAAATCAAGAAGCCCTAAATCGTGGATGTGATCTATCGTTCCTGTTTAGATGTGTGGATATGAGACGGATTAAATGATAGCAGTTAAAACAAAATACCTAGATATAAAGCAGCAAAAGATAAGTCACAAATCAAAGGTGGATTGAAGCTCGAGGTCGCAATAATGGCGGAAGAGGTATGTGTTTGTGTGTTTTTCAGTAAGGACGGGAAAGGAGGGGGGGTGTGGTTTTGACTTGGTCAAAGTTGTCAACCACCCACCATTTTGCAAAAAGTGCAAAACTGGTCCCCCTGTTTTGGAGAATTAGTTAACAATAAACCCGGTCCCAAACACGAACACAAATACTTAACGCCAACATTTTAATGACGTATGCAAGAAATACTTATATCACACAAGGCACACATGACATAACTGAAGATGAAGGGTAGCTAATATTTTTTAACAATCCTTTTTAACGACCAAATTTGTTGCCACGAAGAATTAATATTTGCTCCCCCTTAATCCCTGACCCGTTTTCTATTTAAAGAGCAGTAGTCAAAGATGTTAAGGACACAACTATTAATGAGGACATTTGCCGGTTAAGTGATTTTATAGAACGATTCTGGTGGAAATAAGATTTCTCTTATTTATACAAGATAAGTGCACTGAAACGTACACAAATTTGTGTTAGACCAAGTTATAAAGTAAACTTGGCCCCTTACAAGGTTTTAAAGTAAACCTTGCCCGAGAAACTTAATTCCCGTTGTGAGCCAACGTTTTCAAAAGAAATACGTGACTTTAATACGAAAAGCGGGTTGCAGTCAGAAATAACTACAAGCCATAATGGGCATGTTTTAAAAATGTACAACTTTTATACGGACTCTATTTATGGCGCCGTGTCAATTGTGATCGACATTTCTAAGGCCGTAAATATTACCGTACTAAAAGACATGCCCGATTTGAAAAGAGAAATATTTTTGGGTTTTCTTGGTTTTATAATTTTTATGGTTTTTCTTGGTTTTATATTTTTTTATGGTTTTTCTTGGTTTTATATTTTTGTATTTTTCTTTTTGTGGTTTATATATATACGATAATATACAAGATCACGAACAAAGGATACGCATGAATAGTTAACCACTACTATTCAGCTGATTCTTCTGCCAATTCTTTGAGAGTCGCTGGAGAGAATGATTTCATGCCAAGCTTGTCGATCAAAAACTCGATTCGTCCTCGATCTAAGGCTTTTGTGAACATATCTGCCAGCTGATACTCAGTAGTGACAAAATACAGCTCGATCACTCCGTTCTCCACCTGCTCTTTAATGAAATGGTAGCGAATGTCTATGTGCTTTGCCCGGGAGTGTTGAACGTAGTTGCAGCAAAGGGCAATGGCGCTCTTGTTGTCACAATACATCGGGATTTTGTTGAATCCCAAACCGTAGTCAGTTAATTGTGATCTCATCCAAAGGACTTGAGCACAACAACCGGACATGGCGATGTATTCAGCCTCCGTGCTAGAAACTGCAGCGCTTTTCTGCCTTTTTGAAGACCAACTAATCAATCTGTTTCTAAGGAGTAGCACAGACCCAGAAGTGCTACGCCTCGTGTCTTGACACCCAGCATGATCGGCATCTGCGTATGATATTAAAGCAATGAAGGAATCTTTCGGATACCATAGACCACGATGAAGTGTTCCTTTGAGATACCGAAAGATCCTTTTAACAACATGTAGGTGCTTTTCGGTAGGCCGAGCCTGATACCGGGCACACATACATACAGCAAATTGCAAATCAGGCCTACTAGCAGTCAGATAGAGAAGGGTGCCGATCATTCCACGGTAGAGTTTCGGATCGACAATAGTCCCATTCCTATCTTCATCTAACTTGGATTTCTCCACCATTGGAGTGTCCACGGGGTCACAGTTTTCAAAGTTATATTTCTTTAAAGATTCTAGAGCATATTTGGATTGATTAATAAAGATGCCTCTGGGATTCTAAGAAATTTGTAATCCTAAGAAAAATGAAATTTTTCCCATCATTGACATCTGAAAGCGTGTGGACATTATCTTCTCAAAGCGTTTTGACAATTCTATGTTAGAGGCAGCAAATATTATATCATCAACATAAAATTGTACCAGAATCATGTCGTTGTCCTCCTTGAGAGTGAATAGAGTGGGGTCCACCTTGCCTTTGGAGAAGCCTTCCGAAATGAGATATGTTGAAAGGAGATCATACCAAGCACGTGGAGCTTGTTTCAACCCATAGAGAGCCTTCTTAAGCTTGTACACATGATTAGGAAACTCCGTGCTAACGAACCCATCCGGGTGATTAACATAGACTTATTCCCTTAGTTCACCATTCAAAAATGTCGTCTTCACATCCATTTGATAGACGATCATGTTCATATGAGCAGCATACGCAAGGAATAGTCTAATAGCCTCCAATCTTGCCACAGGAGCAAAAGATTCTTCGAAGTCGATACCCAAGGCTTGTTTGTATCCTCTAGCAACCAATCTTGCCTTATTCTTCAAGACTCCACCCATCTCATCGAGTTTAACCTTATAAACCCACATCAAAGTAAGGATGTTAACCTTGTCAGGGAGAGGAACTAATTCCCATACTTCAAGTCTTTGGAATTCATTTAGTTCCTCTTGCATGGCTTCAATCCAAGATGATTGAGTCATAGCCTGTTGCCAGTGTTTAGGTTCAACTTTAGAGAGAAATGCATCAAAATAGCAGTAGAGTGCACTCTCTTGTAATTGATGGCGTGTAGAGACTGGTCGATCTAGACCTCCAATAACATTCCTAATCGGGTGATCTTTTGTCCATTTGGTGCTGTGATTTTCAATCCGTGGTGGTCTGGAGTGAACAATTGATGGAGCTTCTTCTGAGGTAGACGAGGCTGAAGGGTTTTCAGGTATCGGTACACCAAAGAAGGGAAGCTCTTGTAGGTGAGCATATTCCAAATCGTGATCAATAGAATCCTCTTCAACATCATTAGGCACAAGTAAGGGTGACGATTCAGGTGTAGTTTGAGAATCACTTGGTAGAGGTGCATCTGGTTCAATGTTAATTGAAGATGCGTTTGATAAAGCTTCATTTGCTGGAGCAACAACTTCAGGGATTGGAGCTATCACTACAGGTGCTGGAACTTCATCATTTGGGGGATCAAAGAATTCATCAAACAACGGTTGAAATAATTTATCCCACTCGGGCCGTGTAGGTGGTAAAAATGATGTAGAAGTAGGATTATTGGGAACTAATCCGGAACTAATAGCACCGGTTCCCATCTCATGAAGCGCGGGTTCAGAGCTGCGTTGCTCAGAAGCCATCGCTGTCAGCTCATCGAAATCTGCGTCCATAGTTTCTACTATCTTAACAAGACGACGGTTGTAAATTCGGTATACTTTCTTGGAGGGTGAGTAACCAATGAAAATACCTATATCGGCTTTTGGTTGAAGTTTGCCCAAGTTCTCACTATTAATGTTTGGATAACAAAGAGCACCAAACACATGAAAGAAGGAAACATCGGGTTTACGATCATGTAGAAGCTCGTAAGGTGTTTTTCCATGGCGTTTCCGAATGATAGAGCGATTTTGGGTGAAACATGCAGTAGATACAGCTTCTGCCCACAAGAACAATGGAGCGTTCGCATAAATCAGCATAGTCCTAGCAGCTTCCATAAGCGTACGATTCCGTCTTTCAACGACACTGTTTTGTTGTGGAGTACGTGCATCGGATGTTTCATGTGTGATACCAACTTCTTCATAGTAATCACGAAGAGTCTGGTTGACGAACTCTGTTCCATTATCTTTACGAATACGGCGGACAGTAGTATTTAAACGTACCTGAATGAATTTCAGAAAAGTGATGATAGCCTTCGGTGCTTCATCCTTTGTACGCAAAAATCTAACCCATGTAAACCTGGAGAAATCATCCACAATGACAAGGATGAATTTCTTACCACTCACACTTTCGGTTCGAATTGGCCCACAAAGATCCATATGCAAAAGATGAAGTTTTTCTTGATTGGTGTCTTCAGCTTTGGGCTTGTATGATTTCTTGGTACTTTTCCCCCTTGAACACGCGGAACATAAATGGTCCTTGTGAAATTTAAGCTTTGGAAGACCACGAACTAATTCGTTTTTAGCCAGATGATTAATAGCATCAAAATTTAGATGAGATAATCTGCGATGCCATAACCATGACTTGGTCTTAGATGCTTTGGAGAGAAGACACACTGGAGAGGCGGCCATCATGTCTTGTAGGGACAAAGTATAAAGATTTGCACCACGAGACCCCTTCAACAAGTCTTTTCCTTCCAAGTTGCGGATGAAACAAGTATGTTGTCGAAAAGCAACCTCTAGGTTGGAATCACAAAACTGTCCTACTGAAAATAAATTATGACCAAGACCTTCTACGTAGTATACCCTTGAAATCGTAACATTTCCAATCTGATATTCACCATACCCAATTATTTTTGCAATATGATCATTACCGAATTTAACCGTTCCAAGAAACTTGCTGACGAAATTTCGGAGCATCGAGCGATCTCCGGTCATATGCTTTGAACAACCGGAGTCCAAATACCAGAGGATGATTTGGACCACCTGAAAATATCACCAGACGAAGACAATGTATAGGTTTCGGAATCTGAGTGTTCCTTGTTATTAGTAGGTACAGATTTAATGATCTTAGATTTGCTAACTTTAGGTTTCTTAGATTTCCTAGCCTTCTTCCTAGTTGGTGGTGTAGATTCAAGTTGGCTTAAATCCTGAGGTATTTCTTCACTGATAGGGACTATAGTGGGGGCTGACCTAATTAAAGGGCGCGGTTTCCATACTTTAGTGCTAGTGTGCCTAACTAAAGGACGCTGAGACCTAACTTCAATGGATGCATTCCTAGTTAAAGGGCACATTTTTCCATCTAATGTAAAGGTCCTACCAGTGGGACGCCATTGCCATCCAACTTGGGCACGAGATCTACCAGTTGGCTTCCATTCAAGATCATTCCTAATGGCATTCATTTCATTCACATGATCAATAAGACACAAATCATGACGTTGGGAAAACATGCATTCATTACAATTCCAACATTTCAAATTAGAATTCACAAATGGTTTAGACTTCTGCACAGGCGCAGAGCTTTTAGTCTTAGCAACATGATTCTTTTTATTTAAAACTGAGATAACATTCCTAGGGTGAGCTTCTACTTTCTTCTTGATGGTACTACTAGTGGAGGGTTTGATCTTATATTTCTTGAGTGGCGATCCTTTAGCCCTAGTAGACTCTTTTACTCCTGTAAAAGGCAAAGTGGGAATATTAGCAACATATTTTAATGGTGCCTTACTTGATGGTGCCAATGACGGTTTTGCTCCTGGGATCTTATTGAATGGAGTTACAGCAATGGGGCAATTAGTGAGTAGTGTAGAACCCAATTTTCCTATGTATTGCAAGTAGGCTAAGCAATATTGAACACGCTTAATATATTCATGAGCTGAGTAATAGTAACTGCTTGAGGGATCTAACGCATACAAATCATCTAAAATATCCCTAACAAGATCTACATGCTTAATTGCATTCCTCATATAATCATCGTAGGTAACCGGGTTTTTCTTATGGAGCGGGTTCTTATAAAGCACTACTGAATTGGTTGTTGGAGCACTATAGGACGGTGCAGAGTTGGTAGCTAAGTTATTAACAGCTTCTTGTCGGGTGAGAAGAAGTGTCTCCTTTAACTCGGCCATAACCATGTTTTTATCAATGAGCTGGATATTTAAGTCAGAGATTTCCTCACATTTTTGGTTCAATTGTTCAACATAAGATTGTTGCTGTGCCGCATTAAAAGCGAAGCGTTCTTCTAGTGAACCATAAAGTTTGGACATTCCCTGTCTTGCACGATCCATCTCCCCTAGAATAGACGAAAGTCTAATTTCTAAGTCCTGGTTTTTAGACTCTGTAGCCTCTAGTTCCAATTTTAGTGTTTCATTTGATGACACATCTCTCTTTAATCTTATAATCTCTTCCTCTAATGCCTTAACTATCTCAATCATCTTCTCACTCGTCTCAACACTGTTTTCACAACCATTTGTTATCAAAAGATCCTCATTTTGAGTTTGTTGTTTTAATTCTAAAGATATACAATGTTGTTCAAGTTGATTAAAACATTTTGTAAGTAAATTGTAAGAATCTTGAAGCTTTAAAAATTCAGCATTAGACTCGTGACAAGAATGATTATCTACCTCATTTACAGTATCAGCAACATTTACAGAGAGATCACACACATCATCACATATATTCACAGCATCACATTTAATCATAGCGGATGTAAGCTCATTCGAATAATTAACATTTACAGTAGTAAGCACATCACACGAAATTACTTGGGACAAGAATCGGTCATATTCGGATAAAATCTTTTCTTTTTCAATTAATTGTAGTTCGTAAGCGGTGTCCATTTCATAAAACACTTTTTGAACTTCTGCAATTTCAAACTCAAGATTTTCCGAAAGAGATGCAAAACTTCTTTTTAGACTTTCGACAAACGGATTGATCTCATTTTGAAACACCTCGTTCATGTGTTCGAAAGCCCATTCTCCGGCGTTTAAGCCATTTGAAGTCGTACATTCCCGGATGACCTTGTCAAAACTAACAAAGTATTGATTAATCTCTTGCAAGTTTAACCATACAGTGCTAACAGGTGGAAGATCCTTTGGAATTTCCTTAGGTCCTTCCATTTTGACAAGTGTAGGAAGTGTACTAGGGTTTTCTTCATTTAACATGTAGGTTGGTGCTGTGATGAGATCTTTGTCCATATGGAAGTGAATTCTAAAATCCGTTTTTGCAAGCTTCTGATTCATTTTAAAATAATCACAATCGGGATATTTTGCAAAGTTGTATGACCGATTCTCATCAACTATATCCTTACTTGTGCGATCCTCGAAAGTAACAATCGGATCTAAGACCAATCCTAATTGGGTTGCATTATAAAGTCTTGGACTATGGATAAGAGCTTGTCTTGCATACTGTGGGTTAGGGGGAAGGCCTTTTTGACGCGATAAGTTAAATTCTCTAAACGAAGCATCAAATAAGTGCACTAGTTGAGAGGCAGCGTATTGTCTTAAAAGCAAATAATCTAAACTTCTAATCTTATTAGCAGCATTAATTTCCATTTCATTCTTTTTAGACTCGAGTAACTCAAAATCCGTTTGAAGTTTGTGAAAATTAGTGACCACTAACTCTTTTTCTTTAAGTTCATTAGAAAGATCTGCTCTTAAGGTTTCAATTTCTTGCAAATGACCCATTTGTTTGTTTCGAAAATGATCATATTCGGGATTTGTTAGAACATTGGACGAAGGAACTAATTTCAAAGTTTGAACTTTTTCGTTGCACAGGGCAAGCTCAGCAGACAAATTCTTATTCTTAGCTAAGGTTTCTAAGAGTGCAGTATTCATTTGGCTAAGTAACTTTGCAGGAACCATGACCAAATCTTGTTGAGCAGGAGTATGCGTATGCGAGATGACTCCCGGTTGTGATTCACTCAAAGTCTGGGGACTTGCATTGATATTGCTATCATTGATTGTCTCCTCGTTTGAAAGACTCACCACCGAGGACTCATTTGAATCAGCACCCTCTTGCCCAACTTGATGTGGTTGAATACTAGTATCAGTGGTATTAGTAGGTACCTCAGATATTTTATCTGGCCCAAAGCTAGAGATAGTTGTCATAAGAGCTGCCTGAGCAGATTGAAGATCATCACAGTCTGAATCATAAGCATCCAGATCATCTGCTTGGTATGCTGCATTCTATGTAGTGACAACTTCTTGTTCCACAATCCTTGGATCAGCAAGAAATGCAAGCTCCTCTTCATCAAGTTCATGTCCTTGTGCCTGAGCGTTTACCAAATAAATCTTCTCTGCAAACCATTGACCATCCCTTCTCCTCTTGGGTTTTGTGCAATCCCTAGACATGTGACCCTCTTCCTTACAGTTGTAGCATGTAATCATTCTCAACTTACATGTGGAATTAGCCCTTGGAGGAGGTTTGACCATTGGAGCAGGATTGCCCATGCGTGCATTGGTTGATGTATTGGGTCTCCCCTGATTAGGTTGTATGGGTTGAACCATTACCCTGCCATTCTCAATGGTAGCTTGTTGTCGAGAATTAGATGAATTCCTCAGCTGATTGTTAGTAGGAGCTGGTCCTCTAAATCCTCGTTTGCTCAATGTCCTTGTGAGATAAGCAGACATAGTGGCTAACACTTCAACTGGGTCAGTTCCTTGTTTGAACTCAGGAATGGGAACTTCATCATTATCACAATACAATGCTTGGTCTTGTTGAGGAATACTCATGTGGTCAGAATAGCTTGATGGATATGCAGCATTTTCTTGATAAGAAGGGTATGATGACTGACCATAAGGTGCAATGCTTGCTGGTGAATATGGGTGATGTTGTGAGGCATATTGTGATGCTTGTGATTCTCTCTGAGATGAAGGTGAATTAAACCGATATTGTTGCTGATGTGAGGTGGGTGGTTGAGGTAGAATCGAATATTGGGGGAAGCTTGGAGTCAGGTACGGTGATGGGTGATAAGCTTGGTGTCCCATGATATAAGGAGTGTTGTTATATGACAAGCTTGGTTGATTAGCCATCAGTGCCAGAGAATCAGGGTACATGCCTCGAGGTGAACGGTGCATGATCACGTGTTTCTCATGCTGCTGAAGAAAAGCATAGAGTTGATCCAAATTGCACTTATGCAAATCCCTGGTTAACTTAACATCGGTAATATACTCACCCCATTCAGCTTGAGGTAGAGTATTCAAAAACTTGGTGTTAACCTGGAATGGAGCAATCACGAGATTGTATACATTCAAATCATTCATTAGAGTAGTGAATCTAAAGTAATAGTCGTGAAGCGTTTCCCCTCGGCTGTACGTGAACCTATCAAACAGATCATACAACTGACATTCCCGTTCCTGTTTTGTAAGAGACGTCCCTTGTAGCAAAACCTTTAGACGTTCCCATAAATCCTTTGCAATCGTATATTGACTCACCATTCGATAGATGTCATGTGGAAGAGCTTGGAGAATGGTTTGAAGAGCCTTTTCGTCTGCATCAGCAATAAGTTGTTGAGCTGGTGTAAGTTCTTCAAACTCACGTGGTCGAGTCACATTGTTAACAACGATAGTACCAAAATCAAGTGGACCATTTAGAATTGACTTGACCATAAGCCTCCCATATGTCGGTTTTCCCTTAATGTATGACATCATACGGCCTTGCCATGCTTCAAAAACTTCTTTAATGAGCATTCGAGGGCGATTATCTGTTCCCGTAATGACGGAAATGTCCGTAAGTGATGTCATTTGAGGCATTAATGAACTCGGATTCATTTTTATCACAAAAGATTATCAAAGATGATCGAACAATGAAATAAGGTTATGAGTTTTTTGTGTTGTTATCTTGTTGTTGTGTTTGCTTTTAAAATTTACCAAATTACCAAATTAATTGCCAAATAGAAGAAATCCCCTAAGTATCTAAAAACATGTTCTATCGAAATGTTCTTTTTGTCGGAATACCCAGATCGGAATATCTCACTATCGAAATTCTTAGATCGTAATGCAAGGCTGTCGGAATGATTTCAGATCGCAAAACTCAGATCGCAATGTAACTTGGTCGGAATGATGGTGGTATTGGAATGCCTAGATCGTAATGCAATGCTGTCGAAATGCTCAGATCGCAAAGCCTATCGGAATACTCAGATCGCAAAGACTATCGGAATACTCAGATCGCAAAGACTATCGGAATACTCAGATCGCAAAGTAGCTGACAAAATTTAAGCAGAGTAACGACTTAACAAACCTTCCTTATACTCGTCGGAATCCCAGATCGCAAAGTACGATCAGAATGCCCAGATCGGAATAAGTAAAGAAATCCACGTATCGCAATGTAGAACCAAAACCCTTTCCGATGGTGATGGTTATTGCGATGGAAGCTCACTTTTCACTTGTCCTTTCCGATGGATGTTACTGCTTGAATTTCGGAATGAAGAACACACAACTTTTTTGCACTTTTGATCCAAGAAAGATGATGTTTTAAAGAAAACCAAGATACCAAGAACCCTTTAAACACGAATCCCTATGTCACACTACTTTAGACTACGATCAAACACCAAAAGAATTTGAAGTTTCGGCAAAAACAAACCAACACACTTCGAAATGTTTAGAAAACAAAACGCAACACAAAAACAAACCTATATCTCATCCCATGCTCTTGATACCAATTGAAGAATATTGATAATCTTTATGAATCAAGAGGGTTGATGTTTTTCTTAGAGAGAGAAAGTTAGAGAGAGAAGTGAAAGAAACTTTTCTATTGAAATGTGAAATCAAAACAACCAACTCCTCTTTCCATGGTGGAAAGAGGTTTAAATACCCCAAATCCTTAATGGACTTGGGCTTCCGGCCCATGAACATGCTCATGGGTCGGGCTATTTAATAAATGACAATTAACATTACTACGAGCCTATAACTACATTGTTGGAGTGACCGAGACTTTCTATATACGTAAAACGTATTTCCAACAAAATATAAATACTTTTTATTATATTATATTTTAATTATAATAATTTTTATTATTACTCATTTATAATATATTATAATATTATATTTTAACTCTTACTTTTTCATTTTTTTAATTTAATATTACATATGAATTACATTACATTGCAAGTAAACCAAACATATCAACAAAATTTAATCAATTACAATTACAACACATTACAATTACAACAAATTACAAACTTTTTAAATTACAATTACATCAAATTACAATTCCTTCTTAAAATTACTATTTTTTCACAAATATTCTGTGAACCAAACGGCCCCTTAGCAACTTCCTTGCTATCGTGGGGTCCAGCTTGTAGGAAGAGGATGTTTTAGGCTTATTATTGATAGTATTTATGAGATTAAAACTCCTTATTTTTTGCTTGTAAATAATTGACACTGGAATCAGAAGGTTGGTAGCAACACTCGAAACATGATATCACCGCCTTAATTAATAGTCAGTTGTATTTTTTTATTATTGTATCTAAATTATGTGACAATTGGTCTTGCGATGATTTTATTACAACAAAGAGTTGGAAACTGTGATACCATAGCAAAACAAACAATAAGCTCCTAAATTGAATATGTGCTTCGTTGTAAATTATGAAATTAAAAACAAAGCAACAAGTAGTTCTACTACTTAGGGTGTGTGTTGCATAAATAGTAGTACCATACGGCCAAGATGCATAAATATAAATGGCTAAATACAAGAAAGTTTAATCATCGAGTTACGGATTCGACAATCAGGCGCAGTTCGCAAAAGCTAAAAAACATTTGAAATGTGTTTCTTTTGTTTTTGTAAATACAAGCTTGCTTGTTCAATAAACATTTGAAATGTGAAGTAATATAGGAAAATAATGAATATTTTAATATGAGTTTTTAAAAAATGCAGTATTATCCATATTAAGATGTGGATAATAAATCAAGATGGGTTCTCGTTTTTTCTTTCTTTTTGTATATATGTTGCAAATACTAATTTTTTAATATTTCTTTGATTGTAAATACATGTATGGTGAGTACTTGGAGATACAACGATACATGAAGAGTTAAAGATGATGATTCATTGGGTCTTTTAGATCTTAAAGGTAAATACATGTATGTTTATGCCTTCTGTTCCACTTCTCCAAATAAACATGTTTCGTGATTCTTACATCATAATGAAAAGCTTCACTTTTATTTCTCGTGTGTTTGCATGTATTCATAGATTGTTGGACATAAGGACTTCTTGAAGGTGATCCCTACTTGAAACAAAGGCATATTGTAGAGTGCTTGGTCTGGTCCTCGATCTCAATTTTTTGGGCTAACCGGTTTAGTTCAGTCTGTTTTTTGAACCATGATGAGCCATATTGCAGAGTGCTCGGATTAAAATGCATATTTCAAAATTATACATATCACATAAATAAACAGACCAAAGGTTCATCAATTGCATGTTTTGTTTTGGCTTATTAATGGTCTTGAATGCATCCTATCAGAGAAATGTACCTCAATGCCAGTGATGCAAGCAATTAGATCTGTGATGACTAACAAATACGGTGAAGCTTCTAAGCATAGATGTTAATGGATGTGTCAAGCTTTTAATAAGCATTGTACGTATATGTTCTAATTCAGATCATAGGATTGACTTTAATACTAACTTGGTAAACAATTTGAGCTCATTTATAGCTTTGTAAATAATTGACATAAAATTGATAAGACAATAAGACACCAATTCATAGTTTCATACTACTGGATATCTTTTTTGGTAACTGATAATAACAGTAGTACTGGAATTCATATTTTTGGATTAGTTGAGTAATTCACCGCATGTTATAACCGTTTGTAAATACAATTTAATATTTTCACGTTATACAGAATACTTACCACAATTTCCGATATGGCTAATAGGAATATAAGTTTCTATCCACGGGTACTCACCTGTATACCCATATATACATGTAAATGTATTTCGCATTCGTACACGGAAAACTTACAACAATATCGGATATCGTTAATTATCTGTCGCTAAGGATTTCCGCCGCTATGCGCGGGTACTAGTCTAGTACCCTATAAAGGGTGTATGTAAAATGTTGAAAAAGTTGAATGTTGAAAGTTGAAGCTATATTTGGAAAATCTTCCATACTCCCAGTATCAATCAGTTTATTTTTTCAATTTGATTAATAAAGGCAACGTTGAATTTTATTTTCTTCTTAAACCTGGAATGGGGATTCTAACTATGGGAATGATATTAGAAAAATTAAATGCCGATCCTCAATAATGAAACTTTTGCTATACTCCTTGCCTAATTTTCATTTTTTATTAAACCTCTAACCATATATGAACCCTAAAAAACACACACTACATTAGGGAATCACAAATACAACCAACTGTTCTATAACTGTTACTGTTACTGACCATCTGCCCACCACTATCATCCAAAATTTCCACCACAACGACCACCATTTATGGTGTTGTAGGCTGGTGAGTTAGACGGTTTCGGTGGATTTGTGATTTTGGTTTATGGTTTAGGTGGTTTTGTCGGTTGTTGGTGTGTGTTTTATGGTGCGAAGATTTACATTAATCTAATCAATCAGTTTGTTCAAGGTGTAAAAATCTTTAATTTGGTTTTTATATTTTTATTATGATATGATTTTTAGTTTTATTTGTTTTTGTGTGGTGTTGATTAAGGCGTCTTGGTTTTTTTGATGTCTTCTTCATATGGTACGTTCTTCATCCTTAATTCTTACGATAACCGGTTATAATAATAAAGATTATGCTTTGATTTGATTGGTTAAGATGTATCACGTTAGGATTCGTTGTTCAAACCGAACCACACTAACGTTATGGTAGTTTATTAATGCACATGATTATGTTTGATATAATGCCATTATCATAATTCTTTGATCGGATCATGTGTTTTCTTTGTCAGTTTATCAAGATATATGGATATTAGTATATCTAAAATCTTATCATATCTTATTTTCGTTTATGATATTTGAAAGTTAGTTGAGTATTTAGAAGAATTTTTATGTTTTTTTGCTATCTTATCAAAAATAGGCGAAGAACATTGAAGATGAACTTGATCGTTAACGTAAGGTATGTATTTAAATAGTTCCTATGCTCCTTTTGAATGTTGAAGTATATATTCAAATAGATTATCTTAAATAGTCTGATGATCCATTTATCTTTCCAATTCTCTAGCCATAACATCAAAATGATCCTATATTCACTCATTTTGACGTTTGCATATTGTTTTTTTCTCATCAACTTGAACCACACATGAATTAGCATATATGTGTATCTTTTTGTTATGGTCAAAGATAACAAACCAGTGCTTATACATCTTTGTGACTATTTGTTGAAAGAAATAAGTAATGTAACTCTTATATTATCTCATATAATATCAGTTTGCGATTTTTTTATAGATAATTTAGGTTACTGCACCTAGGGGTGTTATTGGGTCGTGTTATCGATCATGTCGGGTCGAGTCATTACGAGTTTTTTACTTTTAGAAACTCACAAAAACCCGACCCGATAAGAAATTGGGTTAACGGTCTCGGATGATATTTGGGTCGGGTGAGTCAGGTTATCGTGTGATATTGCAAAAGAGCCAATAAATTATGACTTTGTTCAAACAACATAATAATTCATAGTAAAATGACAACATCTTTTATCAGCAATTATATGCATAGTGAGCCTCATTTTGATAAAACGACTGCTCAGGTTAGAGCAATTTAGTACCAATTATTCATTTGGGGGACCATTTTAATTAGACCAAATATAAACAACAATTGATACGTACTATTTCTTGAAGAAAAATATATTATGTATTAAAAAAATTTAATATAACAAAATTAATAAGGCCCAATGCGTTTTAGCATTCATGTAGTCACTCACATAGGATTGTTCTTTATGGCCATTATGGAGACTATGGAATGCCGCAATAATTGATGGTCATGGAGTCATAGGTCTTGTTTTTTCATAAATGATTAAAGGCTTTATTATCTTTATAAATGTGTGTCTGTACAGATTATGCAAAATGTTCTCAATTTTTCAAATTTGCTCTTTGATAGGTGAAACCTGATTAAAGGGTGTTTGTATTTTTATTATAAAGACTATTTTTATTATTGTGTTTTCAAATAATCTGCATATGGTATTTGCTTGTGAAACCATTATGTTTACAATTAGCAGCTTCAAAATTGCTTATTCAAAATGTCGAGTTGCTTGTATATTCATGATCGTACTCGAATATCATATATATATAAAAGAAATTATCTTTGATCAGTTTTGATGGTTCTTTGTTATAAAAAATGTGAAATTGTTGGACAAAGTGTTTGGCTCAAAGTGACCCATGCGTGCCTACTATCTTTATTCGCCACAGACCCACACCTTCAGCTTTACGTATTTTGGTTGTGACTGCAAGTGCTCTTTTGAAGCTGAAGGTGATAGGTTTGACTATGTTGGATAAAGTGTTTGGCTCAATGTAACCCATATACCTTAAGCTTTATGTAGTTTAGTTTTTCCTGCTTGTACTTGAAGCCAAAATTGCTCATATGTGATTTCTGCTCTCACTCTCTTGTCCTTATATTGTAAGTTTTCCGTTATATTAATTATTCTATAACTACAACTAGGATATATAAATTACTTTTGGTTTATACTTTTTCCTTCATTTGGAGCCAAATGACCTGATGGGTGGTGTAAGAGCTAGAGAGGAATGTATGTTGGTTGTCAAATTAGATTACGTAGTTGACATTCATTGCTTTTACCAAATTCATGAGATGGTTTGAAACTTGTACGGTACTAAATATCATTGCCAATTGCTAATTCGTTTGTTCATGTTTGCAATAGGTTTTTCAATATTTTTATGTTCTTAACTTGCAACATGTATTTCTATTTCTTAGGTAAGAATTGGACTTGGATATTAGGATCTAATACACTTTTTCAAACAAAAATATAATATGATGCGAGGGTTACATGCTCTGGGGTTGAGCATCGGGTCGGAAACGACCCGACTCGACAAAACCGATCGAAAACCAAAATCAAGTTAAGGGAGAATGACACCTAGAACTAAACTGAGTGTAGGGTCGGGTAACCAAAACCAGACCGAATACGTTTAAGTCGGTTTGTTTATTGGTTTAAGACGACTAAGTGTCGGTTTAGACCAGAACCAACAAAACCAAACGAGCTTTGAACCACTAACCTCTCCTTTGATAGTGAATGGCCTTATGAAGAAGGTTTATATATATATATATATATATATATATATATATATATATATATATATATATATATATATATATATATATATATATATATATATATATATATATATATATATATATATATATATATATATATATATATATATATATATATATATATTAATATGTATAAAGGATGGTTTTGATCAAAATGATCTCTACTCAAAATAATGAAACAATGACACGTGTAAATTATGTAATAATCAATGGTTGGGAATGAAAGTTGGTGGGGTAATAATTTAGGGACATTTATATACAACAAAAAAAACAGCAATTGCTTCTCCTATCACTGTATTCGGATGAAAATCCCAAGTTTTATCAACAAAACAAAACACTAAACCCAAATTTCGGATCAATCAAAATCATATAACAAAAAAATCAATCAAAACAATCGAACCTTATCAATCTGTTACCATATCCTTTAATTAAATTCGAACCATATCCGATTCAGGTAACAAAACAATCATCGAACCATATCCCAATTCAATTTACACATCAATATCGGTCTCCCAAAAAAGATCTGACGAATCTGACAACAAAATGGGTTGTTTGATTTTTTGTTTAAAAGATGTTATGATTATCAACAAAGTCTCATCATCTTACTTACAGGTTTTTTTAATTATATTCAACTTTTTAATTTTATTTTTTTTAATCTGTTAATTTAATTCTTATTTTTCACATGCTTAAAGGATATGGTAATAGATTGATATGGTTTCTGTTAATTGGTATTAGTATATCAATAATTATACGGTTTAAAGTCTTTAAAAGGATGTAGTAAAAGTTTAGGCTTTTTTAATAAACTGCAATACTACAAGATGCATACGTATGATGCAAAGGAACCTTGCGTGCAATTAACAAGTTGTAAATCATGAAGTTTTGGAGATGATTATGTATTTATGTATATGACAAATCTTAATTAGATGAGTAAGATTTTAAACTTTATGAAAATATATTAGCCATTGGTGCATCTAACTTAGCTGCAGCCTGCACTTATGTTATCTCCTAACCTTTGGAGGAGATTACCTTTTAATTTTAACTGGCTGTAAATATGTTTTATTGGAAAGAAAAAAATAAAAACAGGTTTGATAATTAGTATTAGTGTATCAACAATTATACGATTTTTGATATGGTTTTTAATTCTTATTTTTTTTAATCTGTTAATTTAATTCTTATTTGATAATTAGTATTAGTATATCAATAATTATACGGTTTTTGGCTGAAATTATGGTTTTCAAAATATACAATCTTCTATCTATATAAAGAATGGTTTTGAAAACATGATCTTGGCTCTAAAATCTAAAACAATAACACCTGTAAAATAGAAAATAATCAACGACTCACATTCCAGCATTTAATCCTCTCATTTAATTACCGAAACAATAACCCTAAAGCATCAACTTTAACCGCCGACAATTGATCAAACATTATGACAAAATAAAAACAGCCCTCAAACTTTAATCAGCTGATCAAACGAATTCGTGAAGATCAAACATTATGAATTTCCCACTGATGGTATTTCAGGTTTAAATGGGTGAACACATGGGTATGTTGGATTTCCGTTTCATTTACTATATAAGTATATATAATATGATATACATCGTTTTATTTTGATCGTAAATGTGTGATTGATAATTACTTAGGTATAATGTTCTTTTCACTTTTAAAATGGTGATTTGTTCATATGAACAATAAGCGTGTTATTAGAATCTTGATTATGCTAATCAAGTCGGATTGGTTTGAACGAATTGTGTTATTCCATTAATTATTTACAGTAATAATTTGTGATATTGTTTTTTATTCAATAGTGTGATGTTAATGATGAATATTAATATGTTAAATGAATAAGAATGTTGTAATATCACGTAGTATTTCCTTATGGTAAATATTAGCTGCATATTACAATCTGCTACATAAACGTCTCTACATCATGGGTGATTATCTTCAAGTTTTGGAATTCTGTCATATCTAAACGACTAGAACTTGGAGCAGCATACTGTCATCAAGAAATAGGTAAATCTGGTTTGTTGAATTCACTATTGTTGTTGTTGATCCAATGTATTAATAGATCCTATTATGTTCAAAGTTTATATGCATGTGTAACATATATTATTTATTTGGCAAATGCAGATGTCTCATATCTAGACATCTGGGAGGCAAATGCAGATGTCTCATATTTATACATCTAGGATGAGTCGGAGTAAACTATGGTTATGGGCGGCCTAAAAATGTTTCAAACCTGAAAGATAGTGAACCGTAGTTAGCTCATGATATAATACAAAAGGAAATGTTGAATTAATGGTATTTTTGTTACTTTATGCTTTTGTTAGTTGATGGAATTTAGCGAGGGGAAGATTGTTATGGCTTTAGAAAGAGGATATTATCTCGAATCATTGGTTATCTCAGTTCTCCCTTGTGTTTAATTGTTACTAGAAGCCAAACACATTGTTGAACCCCTCTGATGTTTATCCATTTGAACCCGCATGGAGAGTGATCAAGGATGTAAGATCATGTATTTATTGATAACCAAGTTTTTTATTTAATCTCAGTTATGGAATTTTTCAAATTACCTTTGTCTTACGTATTACTGATATATTTTCAGGTTCGTGAAAAATTGAGTACATTCTGTTACAAAGCTACCAAGAGAGATGATAAGATGCAAAGAAGTAAAGGGCAACAGAGAGTGCACACGAGCTACCAAGGAACGCTACTAAGGAGCGGGAAAGCTAAAACTGGTGCCGACCACGATCTTGCTGGCTTCTCTTCTGTCGAGTTCCTCAGGTTTATGTATCATTGAATTTGCTTAGATAATTTCTTTAAGGGGTTGTAAGTGCTTATATATGAGTGTAAAACAAGCAAATAAGAACTCTTATGTCAAAAACTGCTTATCTGCAAATAGAAAGCAGATATAAGCAATCTCATACACCCTCTAAGTAACAAGAATATTATGTATGGAACACTCTTCTTTGCTTCCCAAGAACGGGCACTGATGGTTATTTGCCTAAATTAACAGAAGGTGGGTGGTGTCACATATGCCTCAGCAAAACTTCAAATTACATTAGAAAATGATGATGCTTATATGATGTAAGTGTAGTTTAAAAAAATATCTAATTCCAAATCCACATGTGAAGTAATAGGATTAAACAGATCAATGTGGATAGAAACTTTATCAAGATTGATATTTTGAATGTAGATTTTAGAGGGTGGAGATATTTGTTGACTATTTTCTAGCCCAAAATTGTTTGTATATTACGCAAACATAATAGTGTAACATTATATGATGAAAGCAATCTATATGAACTATCGTATGAAACTGCTTTTCTGACCATAAAATTCTAGATCATTTAATGCAACTGAACATGTTCAGCTAAACATTCAAAGTTGATTATTACGACATCAGATCACACTAATCCTGCATAATTAATTGTGAAACTCAAATTCGAAGACGCCCTAAAAATTAACAGTATTGGGAACTTTAGTGATTTCTGTTTTGTAGAAATTATATAATAGGAAGTGTCAGTCCACCTTTACTCTAAGTATGTTCATCCTACACAGCTCGATCTGTATACTTTACTATGTTACTTTTGAGCGTTTTAGTAAATTTTATCTTGTATGTTATATGAAATGTTTATCACTATAGATAAAACACCAAGCTTTACAATCAGGGTTCCTAAGATACCATATTGTTTTTTATTAACGGGTTCTTATAATTCCTCTTCAGTTGTGCATTTTCTTTGCGGTCTTATGTTTATTTTTATATGACCTATGAAATGCTGTTTAAAATCACAGAAAGCAGAAGATTGGCAATTGATAAATTTGCTAAAGTCAGTCGGATACCTTGATTGGGCAGTAAAGCACATACTTCCACAGTTGCCTCCTGACCTCAGGTTCATATATATTTGTAAATTATCTCTCTTTTTCAGTGAGGCTCTTCGTTGCATGATTTTAAATATGACATTTGGTTTCTTTTAGGAGAGATCTGTCAGTGGACCTTGTCGAATAGGTCTTAAGAGCACTCTGCCTTCAAGCACTAGGACAGGTATTGGCCTACCTAAATTTTCTTTTACAACAATTTAACATCCATAAAAGGGTGTGTCATATGTATGACAACATTAGGGATAAGCTATACAAGGATTGTGTCGAGTCTTTACAACGGGGGCCAACTGTTAAATATAATAGGACTATAAATGGAATTGAAATAGCTTTGTAAGAGGCTTCCGAAAACGATGATGCCAAACTCTTGAATTGGTATGCTATAAAATATACTTGTACTGACAATCTGTATATTTTCGAAAGGAGTATACTTTTTCCAGTATGATTTTATTTTTTGCATTTAATTACGTTAAGGTTTAGATGTTGTTTCATATTGTAAAGGCTTGAGATGAAGGGGGACGACGATGAAAAATCTGGTGCAACAGCTACTATTGTCTTCATTGGAAATGATAAGCTATTCATCTCTGATGTTGGTGACTCAAGCGCGGAACGGCCTTAATAATACGTTTTTTTAAGAATACGCATGATTGGATTTGCTCAAGATGTTCCATTTTGTATACCAAATCTCATTTAATATAGTTTTTTAATTTTTCTTTAACCGTAGATGACTAGATTTTATTCTCAAATATCATTTAATATAGTTTTTTTCATTTTGTGTGTAGTGTTCTTTATAGAATCTTTTTTTTGGTAAAGGGGACTTATCCCCAGTAAAATATTGTTCTTTATAGAATCAATCTATGTTATTATATATTTATATGTAATTTTTACAAATGACAATTGTGGAATTAGTATTTACGGCCCTGATTTAAGAATTAGTATTTATGACAAATGACAATTGTGGTTGGTTCATCTTGGAAGTGCTATTACTAATACCTGGTTAACAACTTAACATTAGTAGTTTAATTTCCCCTTTGGCCATGGCGGTTCACAAGCGCCGACTATTTGTTATCATCCAAAAAAGTAGTTGTCTTATTAGTCGGATCGCAATTTCGAGTATATATCTACAGGTTGTAAAGACGGCACAATTACGTCCTATGATTAGCCATCTTTTACTATTTTCACTATGCAATGGTAGCTGGTCTTCTCATATAGTATTTTCCCATCTCTACTGTTTTACATAACCTTATATTTTAGCCATTGAAGAGTCCTTTTGTGTAATATATTTAGCTAATGTATGCATGTGAATCGGAACCAATGAACCGCCAAGGTTTTGCTAAATTGTTTACCTACCTTAGGCCGGTTCTCATTAAGCGTGTTCTTATCTCACCAATATTTAAATCCTTGCAACCATTGGGTACACAACTTCAAAATTCAATTCGTATTTGAACTAGTGTAATTTTAAAACCAACACTCAAACAACTACGTGTGATAACATAAAACATGAATTAGGCAACATTATGTAAATGATAGAAAATAGATGAAACAACCAAAAACAATATCGCAGAATTTTTAAAATATACAATGTTTTTTCGAACAAAATCTTGAAGCTCGCCACCCAACAGGCGGGCCTTGAAGCTAGTATATATATATATATATATATATATATATATATATATATATATATATATATATATATATATATATATATATATATATATATATATATATATATATATATATATATATATATATATATATATATATATATATATATATATATATATATATATATATATATATATATATATATATATATATATATATATATATATATATATATATATATATATATATATATATATATATATATATATATATATATATATATATATATATATATATATATATTTACGTTTTATATTGAAAGTTAAACGAAACTTTTACCATAGATATCGTTAATTATCTTTCACTGAAACTTCCGCCGCTTTGCGCGGGTACTCGCCTAGTCATTTTATAATGGTTTAATACAAATTATAAATATGAATTAATTGTTTTCCATACATTCTCTATAATGTTATAAATATTAAACTAAAAAAAATAAATATTTTTTATCGATTTAACTTGATGTAAGACAAGTTATAAGATTATAAAATATTATATATTATATATATATATATATATATATATATATATATATATATATATATATATATATATATATATATATATATATATATATATATATATATATATATATATATATATATATATATATATATATATATATATATATATATATATATATATATATATATATATATATATATATATATATATATATATATATATATATATATATATATATATATATATAGAGGTGGGTTATTCTAAAACAAAACTTATAATAAAATAAATGAGGTGAAATCTCAACCCTTGGATCAAAATCATCGAATTTGATAAAAAATGGTGTCTTTTTTGTGAATTCTCAAACTTTAAGGGTAATTGTTGAAAATAATAAAAATTAAAACGGGCCCCGATCAAAAAACACACACTTCACAGACTAAAAAACCGATCAAAACACACAGTACATCAAATCCTCTCGAATCCACCAAATCAACCAAATCAAACCTACTGAATCCTCTCGAATCAAACCTACTGAATCATCTCGCATCGAGATGGTTCGCACATTTATAGGACTATCACCGCCGCCTTATCCTACTGGTTCGCACATTATATCTTGTTTTTTTAATACATACATGTTCTTAGATCTGTGAACAAATATAGAAAATGTGAAAGTTGTATACGAAATGTTTGATAAAATGTCTAAACTAGACTTTATAACTGTGATACACTTAATTCACAATGTGATGCAGTAAGATATACAGTAATGGAGTAGATCATAACTGCAATTCGGTAGAATAATACATGTGACACAGTAGGATATAAAGTAATGTAGTAGAACGTAACAGTAATGTAGTAAAAGCTATTTGTAGTGTTTTTATAGTTTTTACTTAATCACAACTTTATTTCTACTACATTATATTTATACTCCGGTGCATATGCTTGAGTAGGATAATGTTGTATTTTGAGGTTTTGTCGAAATTAAGTATTTGTATGTAATATAGAAGTTATTTGGTAAAATTATAACTGTGATGGAGTAGGATTAACACTATGATTGAGTAGAATTAATATGATGATGGAGTAAAACTAATACTATGCATGTGATTTGGTAAAAGTTTAATAATAATAAGCAAATTTTATTCTACTGCATTACAGATAAATTTTAATGCAATGTAATGCAGTAGGTCACTTGCATTGTTCTTTTTACTACAATACTGTTTAATTTTAATGCACTGTAATGTAGTACAATACTTGCATTTTTCTTTCTACTGCATTAAAGATTAAATTTTAATGCACTCTAATGCAATAGGTTACTTGCATTGTTCTTTCTACTACATTACAGCTTAATTTTAATACATTGTAAATGCAGTAGGTTACTTCCATTATTCATATGCATGATTTACTGCATTAAAACTTTAATTCTACTACATTAAGGTTTAAATTTTAATGCATCGTAATGCAGTATGTTACATGGGTTGTTCATAGGCATGATTTACTACATTGCAGCTTTATTTTTACTAAATTACAGTTTAATTTTAATGCATTGTAATGAAGTAGGTTACGTACATTCTTCATATGCATGATTTACTGTATTAAAACTTTATTTCTACAACATTAAGGTTTAAATTCTAATGCATTTAATGCAGTAGGTTACTCGTGTTGTTTATATGCATGATTTACTACATTGCAACTTTATTTCTACTACATTATAGTTTAATTTTAATGCATTGTAATGAAGTAGGTTACGTAAATTCTTCATATGCATGATTTAATGCATTAAAACTTTATTTCTACTACATTAAGGTTTAAGTTCTAATGCATTTAATGCAGTAGGTTACTCGTGTTGTTCATATGCATGATTTACTACATTGCAGCTTTATTTCTACTACATTACAGTTTAATTTTAATGCATTGTAATGAAGTAAGTTACGTACATTCTTCATATGCATGATTTAATGCATTAAAACTTTATTTCTACTACATTAAGGTTTAAGTTCTAATGCATTTAATGCAGTAGGTTACTCGTGTTGTTCATATGCATAATTTACTACATTGCAGCTTTATTTCTACTACATTACAGTTTAATTTTAATGCATTGTAATGAAGTAGGTTTCGTACATTCTTCATATGCATGATTTACTGTATTAAAACTTTACTTCTACTACATTAAGGTTTAAATTCTAATGCATTTAATGCAGTAGGTTACTCGTGTTGTTCATATGCATGATTTACTACATTGCAGCTTTATTTCTACTACATTACAGTTTAATTTTAATGTATTGTAATGAAGTAGGTTACGTACATTCTTCATATGCATGATTTAATGAATTAAAACTTTATTTCTATTACATTAAGGTTTAAATTCTAATGCATTTAATTCAGTAGGTTACTCGTATTGTTCATATGCATGATTTACTACATTGCAGCTTTATTTCTACTACATTACAGTTTAATTTTAATGCATTGTAATGAAGTAGGTTACGTACATTCTTCATATGCATGATTTACTGCATTAAAAATTTATTTCTACTATATTAAGGCTTAAGTTCTAATGCATTTAATGCAGTAGGTTACTCGTGTTTTACATATGCATGATTTACTACATTGCATCTTTATTTCTACTACATTACAGTTTAATTTTAATGCATTTATTTCTTGAACTATTCTATAGGTAAAAAGGCACAGAAAAAAACCCAGGGGACAAAGGAAGATGCATTTAACAAGCTGCAAACAGTATATAGCTTCCTCTAATACCAAATGATATACTCTAATTGAAAGATGAAATGGTACAAGGATGCATTGGGCGCGCAACAGGATTCTTGGAAGATACTTGTGCATCATTTAAAATAATGTTTAAATTTTATTAGATGTAATACTTTGAATGTCTAATAGGATGTAGTGTATATTTTAATGATGACATTGTTCGTTTGTAATCATATTTTATATTCTACTACATTATTATCGTTTATTTTACTGCATTACCGTATTTCATTCTACTACATTATAGTTATATTTTAAGACATTACAATTATATTTTACCGCACTGTATTCTTATAATTTACATATAACTGAGATGTAGTATAATATAAATTGAATGAGTAAAAATAAACACTAATGTAGTAGGATATAATCCTATAATGCAGTAAAATAAAAGTTGCTGCTGTTATTTTATATTCTACTACATTACATTTACTTGTTACTGTTATTTTATTATAGAAAAGGAATGATACACTAACAAAATAACTGTTGTAGGATATAAAATAACTAAAATGCATTAGAACATAACTATAATGAGTCAAAATCCTGAAATGAAATATATTTAACGTTGTGATGCACTAAAACACATTCAAATAAAAAACTACAACGTACTCATTTTTACATTGAAGCTGTAACATAAAATCATAATTTTATTTGTAAAAAATGACAAAAATTTGAAAAACAATTTATTTTCGATGTATAGATTCTATTAAACTAGCCTTCTTCGACATATCTTGTGTCTTTGTTTTCTTCGATACAAACAATAATTTATACAACTCGTAGAACTGGAATTGTGGCCTCATTTATCTCCATATGCCGAACAACCCTTCTCTTGGTTAGTCCTTCAACAGTTACTTCAGTTCTTCGCTTTATCATTTCGTACCCTAGATTATTGATTTTAACCTTCATCTGAAACTTATAAAAGATATAATTCAATAGAAGATAAACTATAATTCAGTAGAAGATAAACTACAATTCGGTAGAACATAAACTATAATTCAGTAGAACATAAACTATTATTCAGTAGAAGATAAATTATAAATCGATAGAACATAAACTATAATTCAGTAGAACATATATATAATTCAGTAGAAGATAAACTAAAATTCAGTAGACGATAAACTATAGCTCGGTAGAACATAAACTATAATTCAGTAGAACATAAACTATAATTCAGTCGAAGATAAACTATAATTCGGTAAAACATAAACTACAATTCAGTAGAAATAAAGTTTCAATGCATTAAATCATGCATATGAAGAATGTACGTAACCTACTTCATTACAATGCATTAAAATTAAACTGTAATGTAGTAGATATAAAGCTGCAATGTAGTAAATCATGCATATGAACAACACGAGTAACCTACTGCATTAAATGCATTAGAACTTAAAACTTTATTTACCTTAATGTAGTAGAAATAAAGTTTTAATGCATTAAATCATGCATATGAAGAATGTACGTAACATACTTCATTACAATGCATTAAAATTAAACTGTAATGTAGTAGAAATTAAGCTACAATGTAGTAAATCATGCATATGAAAAACACGAGTAACATACTGCATAAAATGCATTAGAATTTAAACCTTAATGTAGTAGAAATAATTTTTTAATACAGTAAATCATGCATATGAAGAATGTACGTAACCTACTTCATTACAATGCATTAAAATTAAACTGTAATGTAGTAGAAATAAAGCTACAATGTAGTAAATCATGCATATGAACAACACGAGTAACCTACTACATTAAATGCATTAGAACTTAAACCTTAATGTAGTAGAAATAAAATTTTAATGCATTAAATCATGAATATAAAGAATGTACGTAACCTATTTCATTACAATGTATTAAAATTAAACTGTAATGTAGTAGAAATAAAGCTGCAATGTAGTAAATCATGCATATGAACAACACGAGTAACCTACTGCATTAAATGCATTAAAATTTAAACCTTAATGTAGTAGAAATAAAGTTTCAATGCATTAAATCATGCATATAAAGAATGTACGTAACCTACTTCATTACAATGCATTAAAATTAAACTGTAATGTAGTAGAAATAAAGCTGCAATGTAGTAAATCATGCATATGAACAACACGAGTAACCTACTGCATTAAATGCATTAGAACTTAAACCTTAATGTAGTATAAATAAAGTTTCAATGCATTAAATCATGCATATGAAGAATGTACGTAACCTACTTCATTACAATGCATTAAAATTAAACTGTAATGTAGTAGAAATTAAGCTGCAATGTAGTAAATCATGCATATGAAAAACACGAGTAACCTACTGCATAAAATGCATTAGAATTTAAACCTTAATGTAGTAGAAATAAATTTTTAATACAGTAAATCATGCATATGAAGAATGTACGTAACCTACTTCATTACAATGCATTAAAATTAAACTGTAATGTAGTAGAAATAAAGCTGCAATGTAGTAAATCATGCATATGAACAACACGAGTAACCTACTACATTAAATGCATTAGAACTTAAACCTTAAGGTAGTAGAAATAATTTTTTAATGCATTAAATCATGAATATGAAGAATGTACGTAACCTACTTCATTACAATGCATTAAAATTAGACTGCAATGTAGTAGAAATAAAGCTGCAATGTAGTAAATCATGCATATGAACAACACGAGTAACCTACTGCATTAAATGCATTAGAATTTCAACCTTAATGTAGTAGAAATAAAGTTTCAATGCATTAAATCATGCATATGAAGAATGTACGTAACCTACTTCATTACAATGCATTAAAATTAAACTGTAATGTAGTAGAAATAAAGCTGCAATGTAGTAAATCATGCATATGAACAACACGAGTAACCTACTGCATTAAATGCATTATAACTTAAACCTTAATGTAGTAGAAATAAAGTTTCAATGCATTAAATCATGCATATGAAGAATGTACGTAACCTACTTCATTACAATGCATTAAAATTAAACTGTAATGTAGTAGAAATAAAGCTGCAATGTAGTAACTCATGAACAACACGAGTAACCTACTGCATTAAATGCTTTAGAACTTAAACCTTAATGTAGTAGAAATAAAGTTTTAACGCATTAAATCATGCATATGAAGAATGTACGTAACCTACTTCATTACAATGCATTAAAATTAAACTGTAATGTAGTAGAAATAAAGCTGCAATGTAGTAAATCATGAAGAACACGAGTAACCTACTGCATTAAATGCATTAGAACTTAAACCTTAATGTAGTAGAAATAAAGTTATCATGTATATGAAGAATGTACGTAACCTACTTCATTACAATGCATTAAAATTAAACTGTAATGTAGTAGAAATAAAGCTGCAATGTAGTAAATCATGCATATGAACAACACGAGTAACCTACTGCATTAAATGCATTAGAACTTAAACCTTAATGTAGTAGAAATAAAGTTTCAATGCATTAAATCATGCATATGAAGAATGTACGTAACCTACTTCATTACAATGCATTAAAATTAAACTGTAATGTAGTAGAAATTAAACTGCAATGTAGTAAATCATGCATATGAAAAACACGAGTAACCTACTGCATAAAATGCATTAGAATTTAAACCTTAATGTAGTAGAAATAAATTTTTAATACAATAAATCATGCATATGAAGAATGTACGTAACCTACTTCATTACAATGCATTAAAATTAAACTATAATGGAGTAGAAATAAAGCTGCAATGTAGTAAATCATCCATATGAACAACACGAGTAACCTACTACATTAAATGCATTAGAACTTAAACCTTAAGGTAGTAGAAATAAATTTTTAATGCATTAAATCATGAATATGAAGAATGTACGTAACCTACTTCATTACAATGCATTAAAATTAGACTGCAATGTAGTAGAAATAAAGCTGCAATGTAGTAAATCATGCATATGAACAACACGAGTAACCTACTGCATTAAATGCATTAGAATTTCAACCTTAATGTAGTAGAAATAAAGTTTCAATGCATTAAATCATGCATATGAAGAATGTACGTAACCTACTTCATTACAATGCATTAAAATTAAACTTTAATGTAGTAGAAATAAAGCTGCAATGTATTAAATCATGCATATGAACAACACGAGTAACCTACTGCATTAAATGCATTAGAACTTAAACCTTAATGTAGTAGAAATAAAGTTTCAATGCATTAAATCATGCATATGAAGAATGTACGTAACCTACTTCATTACAATGCATTAAAATTAAACTGTAATGTAGTAGAAATAAAGCTGCAATGTAGTAACTCATGAACAACACGAGTAACCTACTGCATTAAATGCTTTAGAACTTAAACCTTAATGTAGTAGAAATAAAGTTTTAACGCATTAAATCATGCATATGAAGAATGTACGTAACCTACTTCATTACAATGCATTAAAATTAAACTGTAATGTAGTAGAAATAAACCTGCAATGTAGTAAATCATGAAGAACACGAGTAACCTACTGCATTAAATGCATTAGAACTTAAACCTTAATGTAGTAGAAATAAAGTTATCATGTATATGAAGAATGTACGTAACCTACTTCATTACAATGCATTAAAATTAAACTGTAATGTAGTAGAAATAAAGCTGCAATGTAGTAAATCATGCATATGAACAACACGAGTAACCTACTGCATTAAATGCATTAGAACTTAAACCTTAATGTAGTAGAAATAAAGTTTCAATGCATTAAATCATGCATATGAAGAATGTACGTAACCTACTTCATTACAATGCATTAAAATTAAACTGTAATGTAGTAGAAATTAAGCTGCAATGTAGTAAATCATGCATATGAAAAACACGAGTAACCTACTGCATAAAATGCATTAGAATTTAAACCTTAATGTAGTAGAAATAAATTTTTAATACAGTAAATCATGCATATGAAGAATGTACGTAACCTACTTCATTACAATGCATTAAAATTAAACTGTAATGTAGTAGAAATAAAGCTGCAATGTAGTAAATCATCCATATGAACAACACGAGTAACCTACTACATTAAATGCATTAGAACTTAAACCTTAAGGTAGTAGAAATAAATTTTTAATGCATTAAATCATGAATATGAAGAATGTACGTAACCTACTTCATTACAATGCATTAAAATTAGACTGCAATGTAGTAGAAATAAAGCTGCAATGTAGTAAATCATGCATATGAACAACACGAGTAACCTACTGCATTAAATGCATTAGAATTTCAACCTTAATGTAGTAGAAATAAAGTTTCAATGCATTAAATCATGCATATGAAGAATGTACGTAACCTACTTCATTACAATGCATTAAAATTAAACTGTAATGTAGTAGAAATAAAGCTGCAATGTAGTAAATCATGCATATGAACAACACGAGTAACCTACTGCATTAAATGCATTAGAACTTAAACCTTAATGTAGTAGAAATAAAGTTTCAATGCATTAAATCATGCATATGAAGAATGTACGTAACCTACTTCATTACAATGCATTAAAATTAAACTGTAATGTAGTAGAAATAAAGCTGCAATGTAGTAACTCATGAACAACACGAGTAACCTACTGCATTAAATGCTTTAGAACTTAAACCTTAATGTAGTAGAAATAAAGTTTTAACGCATTAAATCATGCATATGAAGAATGTACGTAACCTACTTCATTACAATGCATTAAAATTAAACTGTAATGTAGTAGAAATAAAGCTGCAATGTAGTAAATCATGAAGAACACGAGTAACCTACTGCATTAAATGCATTAGAACTTAAACCTTAATGTAGTAGAAATAAAGTTATCATGTATATGAAGAATGTACGTAACCTAATTCATTACAATGCATTAAAATTAAACTGTAATGTAGTAGAAATAAAGCTGCAATGTAGTAAATCATGCATATGAAAAACACGAGTAACCTACTGCATAAAATGCATTAGAATTTAAACCTTAATGTAGTAGAAATAAATTTTTAATACAGTAAATCATGCATATGAAGAATGTACGTAACCTACTTCATTACAATGCATTAAAATTAAACTGTAATGTAGTAGAAATAAAGCTGCAATGTAGTAAATCATGCATATGAACAACACGAGTAACCTACTACATTAAATGCATTAGAAATTAAACCTTAATGTAGTAGAAATAATTTTTTAATGCATTAAATCATGAATATGAAGAATGTACGTAACCTACTTCGTTACAATGAATTAAAATTAAACTGTAACGTAGTAGAAATAAAGCTGCAATGTAGTAAATCATGCATATGAATAACACGAGTAACCTACTGCATTAAATGTATTAGAATTTAAACCTTAATGTAGTAGAAATAAAGTTTCAATGCATTAAATCATGCATATGAAGAATGTACGTTACCTACTTCATTACAATGCATTAAAATTAAACTGTAATGTAGTAGAAATAAATCTGCAATGTAGAAATCATGCATATGAACAACACGAGTAACCTACTGCATTAAATGCATTAGAACTTAAACCATAATGTAGTAGAAATAAAGTTTCAATGCATAAAATCATGCATATGAATACTTCATTACAATGCATTAAAATTAAACTGTAATGTAGTAGAAATAAAGCTGCGATGTAGTAAATCATGAACAACACGAGTAACCTACTGCATTAAATGCATTAGAACTTAAACCTTAATGTATTAGAAATAAAGTTTTAATGCTTTAAATCATGCATATGAAGAATGTACGTAACCTACTTCATTACAATGCATTAAAATTAAACTGTAATGTAGTAGAAATAAAGCTGCAATGTAGTAAATCATGAACAACACGAGTAACCTACTGCATTAAATGCATTAGAACTTAAACCTTAATGTAGTAGAAATAAAGTTTTAATGCATTAAATCATGCATATGAAGAATGTACGTAACCTACATTACATTGCATTAAAATTAAACTGTAATGTAGTAGAAATAAAGCTGCAATGTAGTAAATCATGCATATGAACAACACGAGTAACCTACTGCATTAAATGCATTAGAACTTAAACCTTAATGTAGTAGAAATAAAGTTTTTATGCATTAAATCATGCATATGAAGAATGTACGTAACCTACTTCATTACAATGCATTAAAATTAAACTGTAATGTAGTAGAAATAAAGCTGCGATGTAGTAAATCATGCATATGAACAATAGCAAATATCCTACCACGTCACAGTGCAATTTCTACTACATTACTTTATATCCTACTGCGTCACATGTATGTTTCTACCGCATTACTGTTACGATCGACTCCATTACTGTATATCTTATTGCATCATGGTTCAACTTCTACCAAATCACATGCAGTAGAATACTATAAAAACACTACAAATATAATGTAGTAGAAATAAAGTTGTGATTCAGTAAAAACTATAAAAACACCACAAATAGCTTTTACTGCATTATCGTTACGTTCTACTACATTACTTTATATCCTACTGCGTCACATGTATGTTTCTACTGCATTGCAGTTACGATCTACTCCATTACTGTATATCTTAATGCATCACATTGTGAATTAAGTGCTTCACAGTTATAAAATCTAGTTTAGACATTTTATCAAACACTTCGTATGCAACTTTCACATTTTCTATATTTTGTTACAGATCTAAGAACATGTATGTATTAAAAAAACAAGATATAACGTGAATCAAACTTTTAAAGTTTTATGTCAAATCTAACCACATACCAACTGGGGAACACTTGTCAACAATTGCGCTGGTGGTGCGATGGTGAAAGTACGGTCGTCAGAAGGTGGTCAGATTGTGTTGTGATGGTGAATGTGCGGTGTAGAGGATGGTGTGATGGAGGGTTGAGAGAGAAAGTAGATATACATAAAGTAAAAGGTGAATAGTGGTGGTGAAGGTGGGGAAGATGATGGACCAGGCGGGGAAGGTGGTGGTTCACGATGGAGAAGATGGCGGAGAAGACGGTGGTTGGTTAAGGTAGATATGAAACAGTCGATCAAAAGAAAGGAATGATGTGTGTGTGAAAAAAAAAACAAATTATATAAGTTTAAGAATTTTTTTGAAAAGGGCCCCTGAAGTTTCTAAAATTACAAACGTACACCATTTTTTTTAAAAAAAGAGGGGGACACATGGCAGCCTGTGGTTCCACCTCATTTATTTTATAATAAGTTTTATTTTATTTTACCCTAACTCTATATATATATATATATATATATATATATATATATATATATATATATATATATATATATATAATATACATATATATAAAACCGGGTTAACCCGGCGGTTCAACCGGTTGACCCGTGAACCGGTCACTAAACCGGGTCAACTAAAAAACCGAATTTTAAAACATTGCTTGTAAGAGTAGCAAACGTTTTATTCATTTTATAGAGTTCCATTACACATATTTAGTATATAACCCATATGACTGATACATTGTTATTAATGTAATGCATCTTAAGAAAACAAACATCACAAGTAAATGACTGTAACACCCGTGAAAGTGCCGTATAATGCTAAGTTATTGTCTCAGGAGCTGTTCAATATGAGCATCTCTCTTAAGTTGCGACTCACTTGAGGATGTGATATCCCGAGCCCAAGTTATTTATTTAATCCTATTTTACGGATATTTTTGAAATAATTAAGAAATTCCGTTTGCTATATATTTGACGGTTTAAGTTGAAACCGACGTTTACGGTTGTAATTTAACGTTTGACGATTTAAGAAGAACCGATAACGACTATGATACCGACGGATGCCCAAAACTTACATTTTATTATCGATTGATCGATATTTAAATTTTTCGAGATTTTATTTTTATTACGTGTTAAGTCGAGTCGGAACCATGTGTATATTCGTTTTGTGTGCGTTTGAACCATCTAAAAGTATTTTCGAGTGTTCGGGACGACCCCCGACTTCCGTAAAGTTTTTAAACCGACTACTAGTCAATCCCGTAAACATTTGAGGTCGTTTTCAACAAAGGCCAAAAGAAAGCCCAAATTTCACAAAAGGTCCCTAGAATTTTACAAAAGGAGGAAATCACACACACACAACACAAAATACATTCAAAAAAAAAAAATCCATCTCTTTCTTTCTCTCCTATGGCCGCCGGCCACCCACCACCCAAAACCACCACCATCAAAAATTTTCTTGAGTTTTGGGAGAAAATAATCAAAGTCCCACCTTTCTAACATCATTGTAAGTAAATCCCACCAACATTTACATGCATGCATCCATTTATTCTCTTCCAAAAATTTGTGATTTTTCAAAAACGGGTTTTGATCAAATTAAACCATACACATGTTTAATTCATGTGTATATAATGTTAATTCACCTATAAAACAAGATGGGGGTTATGATTTGTGTCTTCCACAGCCTCTAAAAGCCACGAAATTTTTGGGGCTTTTGGGTGTGTTCAAGGTGTTTGATGAAATGTCATGGGTTTGTGTTTATAAGGGTGTTTTGGGTGTGTTTGAATGGGTTAAACACATTGCATGCTTGTTTTTAGGATTTTGATTCTATGAGGTTGATGATCAATAGGGGTTAGGAACTGAAAATATGATTTGGTTGTGATTAGGGAAGCTTAGGATGATGCCTAGAGGTGATAAATAGGTTTGGAATCGAGCCTAAGTATGATTTTGGTACGGTTAAATTTAGGCAGAAAGTTTAGGAGCTTTTCATAAAAATAATTTTTCCTACAGGTCTAGATAGCTAAATTTAGTCATAGAGGGCCTTCTTAGCTTTAAATTGATATAAGGTAGAGCTCGTGACTCTAAACGAGCTAAAAGTTATGAAGTTTTAAAGATCGTGTACCGGGAGACGAGAACTTTCATAATCCGAATTTATGTATAGTTTTAGTCAAATCCCGAGGACCACAAGTATGAATTGGTAAAAGGTCAAAGGTCAAATTTTGGTTACAAACCTGTGTAATTGAGTCTATAAGTGGACTAAGGAGTCAAAGAAGTCAAAGGTGCATTTCAAATAGGTCAAAGAAGTCCAAGTTGGTCGAAGTACAAATTCAGTCCGAAAAATGTAGTTTTTGGAAAAGCATTGAGTAACGGGACGTAGAAGTAAAAACTTTTAATGGGATTAAAAATGGGTTTTCTACAGGTCTTAAGGTATTTTTGAGAATTTTCTCAAATTTTATAAAAATGGTTAAGTATAGTAAAACAGCCCATACTTTTGGTAAGTATCGGCGAAACCGTAAAATGGATAGTAACTATAATAATATTGATAAATGATATAAGTCTAGTAACAACTACTTGTTTGACTTTGGCGTGAGTTTTCATAAGTATTGAGTGTGTTTGCATTTGCGTGTGTTTAGTACAATTATGTACGCGGAGTACTGATTTGGTTTACGTACCTTGATTTTTAGGTCAAGTGTTTGATTTTCCCGGGCATCCACGTCGTCAGTGACATTTTTCGTTACGTCTTCGCTAGAACTACTACTAGTACGCAAGGTGAGTCTATAGCCTCGCTCTTTACTTATTTCAAATGATTTTTAACCCGCGAGGGGGGATACATGCTAATTTAAATGAAAATGAACATAAGTCTTGATTGATTGTTGGACCCGAATGTTGCCTCGAAATTGTGTTGAGTACCTAGTTGCAAAAGTCCCTAAATTCATGAACTATTAACTATTGTCTTGCCCTTGCGAAGGGGGAAATAGCCGCTTATACAATTTGTAGTACTACGGGGCTAACGACCCAATGCTAGCCGAGAAGCTGTACGTTGAGTAAGTTCTGCGGTAGATTATCTTGTATGAGAGATAAGGTATAATTGCAACTGATGCCTTTAGAAGGGGCACTGGTTTCATCTGAATCACGCCGGTAATTATTACGCGGGTGATTGAGTTAACGGATTAGTGTCATGAGCTTAAACACAATTGTCATATCTCTGAGTAATAGATTGTGAGTACGACAATGCTATTGAATGATCATGATTGGTTTTAATACTTATGTTCAACTTATGATTTGATAAACCTATAGATTCGCTCAACCTTTGTGTTGACGATTTTAAGCATGTGTTTCAGGTAAACAAGATTGATAGCAGCGGAGCATGCGAGGATGGAAGTTGTGGTGGCTTGGCGGTCTACTTTGTTTTCCTCCCTTTTTGCACTTAAAAATTTTATACTATGTCATGTGAATGAAAATGTATTTTTGGGTTGAGATTCAGTGGGGACCTAAACGCAAACTCTGTATTGTATTCTTTTGGGGTTTGGAAAACAGTAGACATGTACATTTTAACTATGTTTAAATAATGTCAAGACTTTTACGTCTTTTGAGTCGTTTGATATATCTTGTGTGCGATGATAACTGTGTAGCACCCAAATGTTGTAGTTCCGCTGCGCATAGCATTTGTGGGGGTGTTACAGATTGGTAATCAGAGCCATAAGTTATAGAGAACTAGGTCATTTTGAAAAATCCTAAACTATAACTTTTGGTGTCGTAAGAAATTGTCAAAGCACACAACTATCCTGCATGGCTCCGGTAAGAATTATTTAGCATTGCATTATATTTTAGATGTATCCCTCAAACTAATATGAATTCCCTAAGTATTTAGTAAGTAAATACTTTGATATATATTGAGATATATTGTTGTGTACGTTGAGCACTTATCATCGTAATTTGCAAATTCCTGTAAAGATTATCTTATATGTTGCATGTAATTGGCATAACGGGCTACATTGCATTACATGGCAACACCGTGTTGTAATCCTACGTGTATGTAGAAATGGTTTTATGTATAAGTATGTATATACTATGGTATTTAAAGGCATTGCACGTGAAACAATGGTCCTTGAGTGATTATCGTACATGTTAAAATGCGGTTTTGTTGAGAATTCGGCCTTACCGCTAATTATCAATCTTGATAATTAATTTATTGTTCGAATAACCGAATATGAACCTCGTTTGATATCCTAGATACGTAAATGATGCTTCGTAACATATTTTATATCGACTAGGTCGATCTCGATTGTCGTTATCGCACCGTGATGTGTCATTTTGGACATTTTCTTTTGAAACGTAATTTGCTTACGTATTACTTTATTTCCTTTATTCCTTATGGGTTTGATATATTGGTTGGCGTAACTATAGCATAGACGAAGTATAATCAACGATGCGTACATCGTAGCGACGAATCACATTTGTGTGTGTTATAAAACGTGGTTGAGGCGTGTTGCCATTTAATCGTTGTTTACTATTCTACTTGAATTTTAAAGATGTGTTCTAAAATAGACTGGCATTGTGATCAAGCGCGATAACTTGGAATTTGGTTGGTTTTTGTGTTAATTTTGTGGAGTACGATTTCGAGACTCATCCGAGGCCGATAACAACATTTAGTTGACATACGTATTCTCGTTCCATTTATTTCATTTTGTTTTGTTGTTTCATTATTTTGAAGTTAATATTTTACATGACGAGGTCCGTCGATTGTGTGAGTTAAGTAAGCATCAAACTTTGTTGATTGAATGATTTAAACATAAAGTGTTTTATATATTTAACGTTTGGTGAATGAAACTTTCGGATAAAAATGACGTATGATGTGTTTTGTAACAAGTAAAATTCGTGTAGAGAATAAACGGACATTGTGAAATTATTTTCCTTCAACCTTGGTTGGTAAATCGTAATAAGTAACTTGTATTACTCGTAAGATCCTTGTTTTCATATATTAAAATTTGATACTAAAAGATTGTGATGGACTTGTTAAGAATTTGTTTAAATTAGTTCGAGAAAGGAGTTATAATAAAATTTGCGAGATGACTATTGAGTATATGTAGCTTCGGATTTAGTATGAATTAATTTTCGGGTCAACGTAGTAAACTTTTGACGTATCTTGTAATATAAAACATGAGTATAAGAATTGGTCACGTATTTTGGAGATAAAAACTTTGTAAAATTGGTTTATTTTAAACATAAGGTTATGTTTACATATGCATTGGTGTAAACTAGAACTCGTCACTCGTTGTAGTAAATAAACTGGGATAAAATCGGAATATACACTTTAAGTATGAAATTATAATGCTTGAAATGAAATTTTAAACATTGATGGAACGTCATTGGAAATCATTTGTTTGTTAAATTGTCGTTATAGAGAATCAATATGTGTAATTTGATGATGCTTGTTTAAAAATCGTTTGAAAAATCTTTTGTTTTATTACGCTGCGAGATGTGTTAATTTTAAAATTGTTGATAACGAGCTAAAGATTAAAAGTTAAATTTTATATACTTTAAAATTATTAAAATAAGCACTTTGATTGTTTATTATATTATTATTATTGAGATTTAAGTCTCGACTAAAATCAGTAAGTATCCGAGATAAAACTACGTGAAACCTCTTTATCATTTGAGTCAAATTACGCGAATATGATTTAACAAAACAGTTTTGGGGAAAACATGTGTGTAATAAAAGTCAAAGGTTGATTTTAAGAGTTAATTGGACTAGTTTGAGTCATGTTGGATACGTGTATATTTGTGATAATATAAGTCGTAATAATAAAAACGTAAAACTTGGGAAATTCTTACTGCGTATGTTTTTGGTACTTAAAAATATGGGTATTAATGGGATTTTGACACAAGTATGGAGATTTTCGAACCTAATGATTTTATCAAATATGATGACCGAGTCACCGCCTTACTAATGTTAGTACCTTCCTCTTGAGATTGTAACTTTTCAGAAATTAAAACTTTGTAAGTTGAAAAATGAAAGGTGTAAATTCTTTAATGGTGTAACCCAAATTAAAAATGTGTAAATGTTCGGTTTTACAATGTACAAGGTAACACTAATTATTATACGCAACTGGATTATACAACACACGCCTACTTGTATATTATTTAATAAAGATGTATATATAATGTTTTGAGTCACGATGGTTCGATCGTCCGACATCAGTTCTTTGATTTTGCGAGTCTATATCTGAGCTCGAGTAGTCATGTAATTGTTTGTTTTAATATTGTCTATGGTATGAAACCATTATTATTATATTTATTTTAAAACTACTATTTCGCTAGTACTTGAAAAGGAGGGTATGTCACCCGGTGTATTTTGTCATGTTCATGGACGCCGCAACTTTTCTTCTTTCGGTTAATGGAACCTAAAATTCTGTATTTACTTGAATGATGCTATAAATCTTCATCAAATTGGTTAATTGGTTATTTATTTATATTGAACAAAAGCGAGGAGGCGAAGCCGCTTTACCGAATTGTAGAGGTGAAAGAACTCGACCTTCCTGGTGAAATTTTTTCTATTCGACCAAGTGATTATTCTCCTCTTCCCGTATACCCTTGGTGGAATGTGTGTGCAACTTGAGACGATGGGAATTATGATCATTGTTTTATTTTTGACGCTTGTGTTGATATTCAATTTTTTTTTTACTCCATGTATTCGTAGATTGTTGTTGTTATCCCGAGACTTTTGTCATATATTTGAAGTATTTTCATTTCTAATGTAGTTAAATCTTAGTTGGCAATTATCTTGCTCGTTTACCTCGTTCGATCTCATTGATTTTTGATTTTATTACTTGTTGTGCTTGCAATGATCTTTAATCTTGAACCACCTTACCGCTATTTTGTGAATAGTCTATTGTGAAAATAGGTATGAGTGTGTCAAATGTTTTGGTGAACCAAATGCAAAGGGTGTCGATTTATTTATTTAATTATTTATTTATTTTCTCATAAAAAGGCAAAGCAAAAGGTATGTTTCCAAAGTGGACGAAAAATGTTTGATGTGTTTCTTAAAACGATGGTAACAATATTTTCCCATTTCAAATTCCATTTTAAATAATTTGATTATTTTGAAGTATAGGTCGAAAACTTTCGTAGTCATATTTGGTATGTAATAATAATGTTTGTGTTGTCACTCGATCCTCAATTATGCACAGCTTAGCTAACTATGCATAATTCGGGAAGAGTCCTGTTTTGTTGGTTGTTGTTGCTTGATCCTCAAGTATGCATGATCTAGCTAATTATGCATAGTTTAGGAAGGGCACTATCGTGTCAAACAAATTGGTCATCTTAAAACTTGTAGTGTTTTGATAAACGTTTGGATGAGAACGTTTCTTTCTAAAATGGTGGATCATTTTTGCAAGTAGTCGTAATTTCTTTGATTCTTAAAGACAATTTTAGAATTTTCTTGTGTTCTTTGAAATCTTTTCTTTTTGTTTGGCGTTGACTTAGTAAGTCACTGCGACCGAGTAATTTTGGAAAATGTTTTTATGAGTTGTGTGTAACGTGCAAATTTCATCGGAATCACGAGGGTGTTGATGTAATACCAAAGGGGCTCGTACCGACACTGAGAAGAGTTTTTAACAAAAATAGAAGACTTCCGAAGTAGAGGAAAACCGAGTTTGAATAACTCTAAGGGAAAGGACGAAGACTCCTCCTACGTCGAATGTATCGTACTTTATTTATTATTCTTTTCTTATTCTTTTGATATGTTTAACGACACGCGATAAACTGTTGAAGTTTACCAACTGTGCATCGGTAATGGGAAGACCATTCCAATTGTCGTCTTCGTTTATTTAAGTGAGGAATCCTCTTTGCTTGATTCAACCATCCTTGATTATCGATGGTTAAACGATAGATATCCCTAGTTGATGTTTTTGTGGTAAACCCTTGCCTTTTATGTATTTGTGTGGTAAGTAATCTGGTCGAGTGATTGTAAGTTGTGAGAACTTGAGACGACATTGTCCAATGAAGTCCGATCATGGAGAACACGTGCCATGTAATGTATTTTTTTTTTTTACTGTGAACGATGATATTTATTAAGATTTTGACCACGTTTGGGACGGAAGTAAGATGGTGTTCTTGTAGTATCTTTTGGGTATGGATCCGTGTGTGAGCACCCCACGATGACACATGTAAGTATTTTATTTCCTTTTGGATATGCATCCATAGCTAGCAAGCTCTTGAACCTTCTTTAACTTGCAATTTTCTTTTGACTGGACTCATCCGAGAATTATGTAAATATTCTTGTTTTATCTTGGCTTGGCTGATTAGCAAGCGTGGGTTAACTGAATGAACTGATTGGTTTAGCATGGTTTGGCTATGTTGCAAACATGTCGTAATATGGTTGTATGTGTTTCATAATGGCTTTTGTGTTTGTTTGGATTGAGATGTCTTCGAGAGAGTTATGTATACGCCGAATGATTTCGTATCGATGAATTCGTTTTGACGAAGTAGGGTTGTATGTACGTAATATCGTAATAAGGTGATTTGGTACGACTAGTATTGATTACTTCGTCTTTTATATTTTGAACGTTTTTCTATGAGGTGATGTGCGACCCGTGTGATTTTCTTTGTGAGCAATTATTTTTATGAGATGATGAACCAAGTGAAAGGACGACTCGAACGTTGGAAAACGTACTCCGAACATGTGTGATTGATTTTGATAGTTGTTGAGAACGACACATGCCATTGGTAGTATCTTTGTACCACGACTTTTACCTTGATTAGCTTTGAAGCTGCGACATTTGAAGAATTATGTTGATGAAAATATAGACCGCGAGTTGGATGAAATGAAGTAGGAAAAAGTCAGTTGAATGGACCTGAAATGATTCGAGAGGCTACGGAAGAGATGGTGTAGATTGAGAATCACTTGTTGACCGCGAGAAGCTGTGAGAAGAGACGTGTCAATAACCGAAGGAAGGATTTGAGAAATTGAAGTGGAGATCAAGGATCGAGATGTTAAGAGATTGAAGCAAGGTATAATACTCATGGTGAAGGTGTGACGGAACCCGAAACGTGAACCGGAGCTCGAAACAGAACAAGAAGACCTCTTTAGGAAGAAGTACCTTTATCTTCCTAGTAGTACAAAATGCGAGTATAAGAACCAGAGAGCGCCGGGACGTCGCTCCCTTAAGGAGGGGAGGATGTAACACCCGTGAAAGTGCCGTATAATGCTAAGTTATTGTCTCAGGAGCTGTTCAATATGAGCATCTCTCTTAAGTTGCGACTCACTTGAGGATGTGATATCCCGAGCCCAAGTTATTTATTTAATCCTATTTTACGGATATTTTTGAAATTTTTAAGAAATTCCGTTTGCTATATATTTGACGGTTTAAGTTGAAACCGACGTTTACGGTTGTAATTTAACGTTTGACGATTTAAGAAGAACCGATAACGACTACGATACCGACGGATGCCCAAAACTTACATTTTATTATCGATTGATCGATATTTAAATTTTTCGAGATTTTATTTTTATTACGTGTTAAGTCGAGTCGGAACCATGTGTATATTCGTTTTGTGTGCGTTTGAACCATCTAAAAGTATTTTCGAGTGTTCGGGACGACCCCCGACTTCCGTAAAGTTTTTAAACCGACTACTAGTCAATCCCGTAAACATTTGAGGTCGTTTTCAACAAAGGCCAAAAGAAAGCCCAAATTTCACAAAAGGTCCCTAGAATTTTACAAAAGGAGGAAATCACACACACACAACACAAAATACATTCAAAAAAAAAAATCCATCTCTTTCTTTCTCTCCTATGGCCGCCGGCCACCCACCACCCAAAACCACCACCATCAAAAATTTTCTTGAGTTTTGGGAGAAAATAATCAAAGTCCCACCTTTCTAACATCATTGTAAGTAAATCCCACCAACATTTACATGCATGCATCCATTTATTCTCTTCCAAAAATTTGTGATTTTTCAAAAACGGGTTTTGATCAAATTAAACCATACACATGTTTAATTCATGTGTATATAATGTTAATTCACCTATAAAACAAGATGGGGGTTATGATTTGTGTCTTCCACAGCCTCTAAAAGCCACGAAATTTTTGGGGCTTTTGGGTGTGTTCAAGGTGTTTGATGAAATGTCATGGGTTTGTGTTTATAAGGGTGTTTTGGGTGTGTTTGAATGGGTTAAACACATTGCATGCTTGTTTTTAGGATTTTGATTCTATGAGGTTGATGATCAATAGGGGTTAGGAACTGAAAATATGATTTGGTTGTGATTAGGGAAGCTTAGGATGATGCCTAGAGGTGATAAATAGGTTTGGAATCGAGCCTAAGTATGATTTTGGTACGGTTAAATTTAGGCAGAAAGTTTAGGAGCTTTTCATAAAAATAATTTTTCCTACAGGTCTAGATAGCTAAATTTTGTCATAGAGGGCCTTCTTAGCTTTAAATTGATATAAGGTAGAGCTCGTGACTCTAAACGAGCTAAAAGTTATGAAGTTTTAAAGATCGTGTACCGGGAGACGAGAACTTTCATAATCCGAATTTATGTATAGTTTTAGTCAAATCCCGAGGACCACAAGTATGAATTGGTAAAAGGTCAAAGGTCAAATTTTGGTTACAAACCTGTGTAATTGAGTCTATAAGTGGACTAAGGAGTCAAAGAAGTCAAAGGTGCATTTCAAATAGGTCAAAGAAGTCCAAGTTGGTCGAAGTACAAATTCAGTCCGAAAAATGTAGTTTTTGGAAAAGCATTGAGTAACGGGACGTAGAAGTAAAAACTTTTAATGGGATTAAAAATGGGTTTTCTACAGGTCTTAAGGTATTTTTGAGAATTTTCTCAAATTTTATAAAAATGGTTAAGTATAGTAAAACAGCCCATACTTTTGGTAAGTATCGGCGAAACCGTAAAATGGATAGTAACTATAATAATATTGATAAATGATATAAGTCTAGTAACAACTACTTGTTTGACTTTGGCGTGAGTTTTCATAAGTATTGAGTGTGTTTGCATTTGCGTGTGTTTAGTACAATTATGTACGCGGAGTACTGATTTGGTTTACGTACCTTGATTTTTAGGTCAAGTGTTTGATTTTCCCGGGCATCCACGTCGTCAGTGACATTTTTCGTTACGTCTTCGCTAGAACTACTACTAGTACGCAAGGTGAGTCTATAGCCTCGCTCTTTACTTATTTCAAATGATTTTTAACCCGCGAGGGGGGATACATGCTAATTTAAATGAAAATGAACATAAGTCTTGATTGATTGTTGGACCCGAATGTTGCCTCGAAATTGTGTTGAGTACCTAGTTGCAAAAGTCCCTAAATTCATGAACTATTAACTATTGTCTTGCCCTTGCGAAGGGGGAAATAGCCGCTTATACAATTTGTAGTACTACGGGGCTAACGACCCAATGCTAGCCGAGAAGCTGTACGTTGAGTAAGTTCTGCGGTAGATTATCTTGTATGAGAGATAAGGTATAATTGCAACTGATGCCTTTAGAAGGGGCACTGGTTTCATCTGAATCACGCCGGTAATTATTACGCGGGTGATTGAGTTAACGGATTAGTGTCATGAGCTTAAACACAATTGTCATATCTCTGAGTAATAGATTGTGAGTACGACAATGCTATTGAATGATCATGATTGGTTTTAATACTTATGTTCAACTTATGATTTGATAAACCTATAGATTCGCTCAACCTTTGTGTTGACGATTTTAAGCATGTGTTTCAGGTAAACAAGATTGATAGCAGCGGAGCATGCGAGGATGGAAGTTGTGGTGGCTTGGCGGTCTACTTTGTTTTCCTCCCTTTTTGCACTTAAAAATTTTATACTATGTCATGTGAATGAAAATGTATTTTTGGGTTGAGATTCAGTGGGGACCTAAACGCCAACTCTGTATTGTATTCTTTTGGGGTTTGGAAAACAGTAGACATGTACATTTTAACTATGTTTAAATAATGTCAAGACTTTTACGTCTTTTGAGTCGTTTGATATATCTTGTGTGCGATGATAACTGTGTAGCACCCAAATGTTGTAGTTCCGCTGCGCATAGCATTTGTGGGGGTGTTACAATGACAACCATTCTTTATTTAATTTTGAGTAAAAGATATAAAATACCAACAAAGTTTCTGAAATTTACCACTTTGAAACACTTATTTTTTTTATTACTAATATTACCAATATACTTTCAAATATCTTTTTAACTTGAACAATCGTTAGTTAAATGTATTATTCTTAGTCCATTATCCAACGATCGTCAGCAACATTAATCCTTTTATTTTAACAATCGTTTGACCTTTCTCCTAGGAATATGTATTCGAATTGTTTTCTTATATATTTTCGAAAAAAAATATTCAAAAAAAGAAACTAAAAAAATCGAAAGAAAAATAAAATAAAAAATTTTAGTTTTCTTTACTAGGTAAAAAATTCGAAACAAAAAAATTAGTATTACAAAGAAGGTAGGTATACAAGGCCGATTAATACATGCGATTAATGAAAAGGTGATTAATGGCAGTCAACGGCAGTCAAAGAAAGTAAAAGTTGCCGAAAACCTGCAAATTTTACCGAAAATACATAAAACTCATTGTAAACTTGTGTTTATTACTTATAGTGACTCTTTATATGTATGATAAGTTGTATTTTACGAATAATATTGTCGAAAATACCTAAAACTCGTTAGAAATACCTAAAACTCGTTAAAAATACCTAAAACTTGCCGGAAATACCAAAAATTTGCTAAAAATGCCAATCTGACTATTCAAGGATAAATCCCGCCTAGAACGATTACAAGCTACAAGGTGGTCGACCGACCAACTAGCGATTCACGATTTTGCAACATTGAAAAAAATAATTTCTTCTTAATTTTTTTTATTCAATTTTTTAAAAAAATTCGAAAGAAAAAAAATGCTTTTTTATTTTTAATATTAATTTTAATTTTTATGGTTTTTCGGAAATTTCGTAAAAACAATGTACAAAAAAATCAATTTTTTTTACGATTTTTTTCCCATTTTTTTCCAAATTGCAATAAAAAATGTATAAATTTTTTGAAAAAATGTTAAAAAAACTACATCCTTTCATCGCGATTTGAAACAACTGAGAAAAAAATCAGAAACTTTTTATTGGAATTTCGAGAAAATCATAAAACTAAAATTAATTTAAAAAGATGAAAAAAATACATTTTCTAATATTTTTTCAAATTTATGAGACGCGACTTTTTTTAAATTGAATGAAAAAAATAAAAAAAAATATGGATGAAAAAGAAAACTAAAAAAATATTTTTATTTCATCTTTCGATTTTTTTAGTTTCTTTTGAATTTTTTTTCTTTGGTAAAAAATCTAAAAAAAGAATTCGACTTTAAAGTTCGGAATAGAAAGATTAAACGACTGTTAATGAAAAAAGATTAATGTTGTGAACGATCGCTGGTTAATGCACTAACGATGATATATTTAAAAAAAGATTCAAGTTAAAAAAATATCTGAGAGCATATTGATAATATTAGTAATAAAATTATATGTGTTTTAAAATGGTAAAGTTCAGAAAATTCGTTGATATTGTATAGCTTTTACTCTTTAATTTTCAGCTATTTTTTCATTGTCACCTTAAAAACTTTAAAGACGCATAGGCAACAGATTTATCTTATTAAATTCATATTAAAAAGCACATCTTCGCAAAAGATGGTGGGTTGGGATGATGGCGTAGCTAGTGGGTTAACTAATTATAAATAAATAGATGTAAATCATTAAGTTTGGCTCAATACATCTCATAAGAGAGCGATCACAAACAACTTGATAAAGCTCTTCACTTAGCAAGCCTAAATTCATGAAATAGAAACGCTTACAACCAGGTCGAAGATAATTAGTCCATCCCAGTCAGACAACTCTTGCTACATCTCGACAAACCTGAACCGAAAGACCGACTGACAGAACAAACTTAGACTATAGAACAAGTTCAAATATCATTAAGTAACCTTCACATCATAATTAATACCATGATAAAAATAATATCTGATGTCAGAAAACACAATAAGCAGATAGAAAATTTTAAAAAGCAATGTATAACAACCCTCAATATTAATAAGAAGAAATGCCTTTTATTTCCCCCTTTCATTCACTTGCCAAAATACCTAGACACATTTGAGAGGAGGACTGGTAGTACATTACTACATTAAGCTACTACCTCAACATCTTCAAAACTTGGTGGAATTTAGAGCAAGTTTTTCGCCATTTCACTCTGATTATTTTTTTCCTTTTTTTGTTATACTATGTTTTCCGACTCGATATTGTAAGCCGATAAATCTCAGGGCGGCCACCCTTTTAGATAGCTAGAGTTGTCGCAGATGAATCTGTCTAGTCTATAGCAAATCTTTAGGACGCACAATGTTTATTTACCTATTTAGACCAGGTGCGTAACTAGTCTATCTTAGTCGTGACTAAAGAATATATATACGGAGTACGTAACATGCAATTTAGAAAAGATCATTGTATTGAATATTAGTAAGCAGCATGCATGTAGGTGTAATTAAGGGTAAATGTCGAAAATACACAACGTAGTTTCTCAGAATATCCATTATGCCCATCGAACTATTTTATGTACGAAATACATACTGGACTGGAAAATGACCTTTGACTACAACCGGTTACCGTTAGTATTTTCGTTAACTTAGAAATTAGTTTTACAATTTTAATCCTTTCTTTAATTTTTCATCCAAAAATTAACATTATCTTCATCATGTTCATCATCTTCTTCATCTTCATGATTTTTCCAGATCTAAAATCTAAATCCCCAGATCCAAAAGAAACGGTGTTCTTCATGCTCAGTACTTGTAAGAGCCTATACCCATTATATCTATTGCGTGTATGTAATTCCATTTATATGTATCTAACAGTTGTAATTAAGTTTCAACAATTTTACCTCAGTTGCGTGTATGTAATTCCATTGTAGTACATCTTATGCGCGCATCTACTGACTGTATTGGAACATCAGATACATTCATATGATTGTAAAAGTGAAAGTAGTATGTTTGACTTTTAAAGTCAAAACTGAACTAGCATAGAATGAAAAGGAGTATTAGACAGAATAAAAGTGTCCACACCTGCATTGCAACTGTCATATGCTTATGAACCTAATAATAAGGCTGATACTTGAAGTGTCATACATTATGCACCATTCACCACAATGCTTAAAGTTGCATTGCCTAAGGTTAGAAAGTTAAAGTCTGATCTGCAAGTTGAAAGGCCAATAGATCTAGCATGATAATAAGATTCAGGGGATTTAGATTTTGGATCCGATCCGTCAAAGTTATTACCATTTCTTTTGGATATGGGGATTTAGATTTTGAATATGGGAAAATCATGAAGATGAAGAAAATGATGAACATGATGAAGATGATGTTAACTTAAGGATGAAAGTTAAAGAAAGGATTAAAATTGTAAAACTAATTTCTAAGTTAACGAAAATACTAACGGTAACCAGTTGTTCCGTTAAGTCAAAGGTCATTTTCCAGTCAAGTATGTATTTCGTACATAAAATAGTTCGATGGGCATAATGGATAATCTGAGAAAGTACGTTGTGTATTTTCGACATTTACCCTTGTAATTAATTAGTAAATGGTTATTGAACTATCACATGCAAAAAATACGTAACTGCTTATCATTCTCGTAAACTTTTACTAACAACCAGTTCGGTCACAAACCATACCTTGAACTACACTCGCATTTAAGCCTAATTTGTCACAAAACCAACGTTGTTTTGAGAAAAGGCATTGACAGTGGACACGTTCAAAAAACTGGTATTCTGACATAAGCAGTATCGAGTAGAACATAAAATAAACATGGTTCTGATTTTAGGTCAACTCAAAACAGAAAATAAACAGTATCGAGTAGCGTACCAGGTATACTGCAGAAACGGTTCTGAGTTTAGGTCCATCTGTTACATCTACGGTTGGTGAAACTACCTTTTGGTCTTACGCTTTCGGGTTGTTGTCAAGTATAGGATTTGAGGAATCATATATCCATGGAATTTGCAGACTATTGTTTGGGTTAATACATGAACTGTCTCGACGTTTATACCGTCCCATTCTTCGATTTTCATGACTGTTAGTGTCCCTTCCAATGGTAGGGTACCCTTTCCTCAGAGTCCAGCCACTGCGCGAAGTAACTGAAAATTTGCACACGTGTCATGAGATCAGTTGATATGCGCGTATTTGAATAAAGGGAAAAAAAGATAAATACTTACATGATGTACTCTCGTTCAAAAGCATATTTAAGTGTGGTGTATGCTCCCTTCTTGATGATTTATCAATGATGAATAACTGCAACCACCAACACCACCATACTGCTAGAGCCTCATGGCTGAATATTCTTGCACGTTTGAATGCATCTGAAAGTAAAGCAACATTAACATATAAACTTTGATGACCTTTCTCTTCCTGCTACCGATATACATTACTAAATGGTTAAAAAAGTTGTTTTATTCTTCTTTTTTTACAGTAATTGCTATATAGCCCTTTTTAAATCCGTTCAAAAGCTTTTGTTCTTCTTTTTAACCCGTTTACATAAGAATAAATTCCAATTCAACCTTAGGGGAAGGTAATGCGTGGACAAATCCTATGGGAAGGCAATATTACAGGTTATGTCTAGGTTCAGCTGGTGTGGAAGGACTTATGATGACAAGACTCTGTTTCTCGGTGATAACATGCAGGTTGGACAAAAGAACAAGAAAACAAATGTACTGTAATTCGTAAACCTTGGAAATAAGGCTAACGGCCTGGTGTCAGACGTGAAGCTGGAGGTGGTTTTTGGCGATGTTGAATCATCACGAGCGAACCTTTTTTGTTCATAACAACTATAACTGATAATTTGTAATCTTTTATAAAATAGTCTGATATTATGATGGTGTACGGGAATGTGTACATGTTTATACACATTTACAATATACTTATATTAATTGTCCACATCCCCACAATCCATCATATTTCATCTAATTTTTTTTTGGTAACCGTGATTTCCGACTCATTGGCCGACTTATTAAATTTATTTTATTACTCACCTATATTTTATAATTTAAATATCTCATAAACAGTTAAGCGAAAAAAATATATCAACACGACTAGAATTTAATTATCTTTCTACCAATATACATTATGATATATACTTTTGAAGAAAATTTTTTTCTTGTTGTTAAAATTTACGTGAAATATCATATATGATAATAGTGTTTCATCATATATAATACCAGTGTTAAATCACAAACTATTGTTAAATCATATATGATAAGTTATATCATATATGACACTGGTGTTACATCATATATGATATTAGTATCATATATGATAGTTTTGACAACGAAAAAAAAACACGTGAAAAAAGCAAAACAATTTTTTTGTCGAAAGTGTATCATATAGCATATCTATATAAAGATAATTAAATACGCTTTGTAACGGTATATTTTCGTATAACGATTAACGGTTTAAGATATATTAATGTTTGAAAAAATAGGGTGGAAAAAGATTTTGTGTTTAATCTCATGAATTAGATTAAAATGAATATAAAAGGTGGGGATTAGTCCCTTAGTATACAAATAAAATTTAGTATCCAAATGAACTTACATCTATACTTAAATATGGAAAAAAGTATATTTCTAGCTGTCATTTTAGATAAGTAAGAAGTGAATATGCGGTCCCTGATTTCATGGGAGATTATGTGATTATCCATCAATCTTGCTGATCTTGCTGATCTCATTGACTCTTTCTTTTAACACGCCCACTCAAGTTGAATAACATGATTTCCAAAATTCAACTTGCCTAGACATTTGTGCAGACTTTTCTCATTAACAGCTTTTGTCAAGATAACTGCAAGTTGATTTTCTGATCGAACAAATGGGAGTGTGATGATCTTTGCTTCTAACTTCTCTTTAATGAAGTGTCGATCCACTTCTATATGTTTCGTTCGATCATGGTGAACCGAGTTCTTTGAAATTTGAACGACTGCCTTATTGTCACTAAAAGTCCTGCTAGGTTCTTGTGGTGGATATCGTATTTGAGTTAGGAGCCTACGTACCCATAGAACTTCAGAATTCCTATTGCGATTCCTAGGAATTCTGCCTCAACACTTGAAGGGCTACCACCTTTTGTTTCTTGCTTCTCCATGTAACAAGATTTCCTCCAACTAATACAAAGTACCCCTGAGGTTGATATTCAGTCACTTTATCTCATGCCCAATCTGCAGTTGTATACAACTATTTTTCAAGATACCCATTTGGCTTATGCAAGACTCCATGTCTGGTTGTTCCTTTGAGCTATCGTATAATTCTTAAGACTGCTTCCATGTGGGTCTTTTGAGGTTGATGCATAAACTGACTTACCACTCCCACAACAGACGTTATGCCCGGGCGGGTGTTTGAGAGATATATTAGTTTTCCTACCATTTGTTGGTATCTTTCTTTTTCAGCTAGCTCCGCTTTCTCCTACATATAAAGCTTTTGATTCATAATCATCGGAGTATCCACGGGTTTACAAATGGCCATACCAGTTTCTACAAGCAAATCCATAACCTACTTTCTTTGACACATAAAGATTCCTTGTTTTGATCTTAGGACCTCAATTCCAAGGAAGTATTTGAGTTCCCCAAGACTTTCCATTTGAATTATGTATGCAATCTTTTTCTCACTCTGGCTATTTCTTATTTATCATATCATCAACATAGATTATTAAACAGGTTATGAACTAGCCTCTCCGTTTCAGAAACAATGTATGATCTGAGTTGCTTTGCTTGAATCCATAATTGTTCATGGCCAAGGTGAACTTCTCGAACCATGCCCTCGAGGACTTTTTTAATCCGTAAAAAGATTTCTATATAAAGCACACCTCCTGTAAAACCCGTATGCTTTTACCATGAATAGTACCCTAACGATAGTACGTACACGATTAGAACGTTCCTTTTATAACAAGCTAAGGCATGATATAAAAACAGTTACATACTCAGTAATCAGATACTTATACACGTATGTATTTATGTAGCATTAGTGATACCGAAGTAGGACTCTCTTCCGTTCGTCTTCTTCGTTCACTGGACATAAGGTACGGATTCTCCGTCCTTTTAGTATGGACATTCTTTCCTTATTAGGATTTCCCGTATGCAGCCAACTGTTTTCCTCAGTATATGTTTTATATGTTTTTGAATTGCTTATGTTTAATTAGAATACCTAAAGCCATATACATGCATGACCAGTTTCACCTAGTTATGGAGGTACCATAACCATAACACTGGAGGCACCAGTGTTATGACTTCACCACGGCGGAGTGATAGCTCGTGGCGTCCCTTTCAGATTTTGGCCATATTATTATTATCAGGTGGGGCGTATGGGTGCATCCTAGTTACATGTTTTCAGCAGATTACTCAGTGTGAATGTGGTGTGTGCCTTGCATCCTTCACAAGGAGCTGATCCCTCCTACCCAAAACCAGTATATTAAATTAGAGGCAGCCCCTCTAATTTGCATGACGAGGTCACCCCTCCAAGTATTCATGCACGTTGATATTTCATGACCTATATTGGCTAATGGTAAAATATGTTAAACAGTTTTTACAAGATAAACATAAGGATTTTCAAACTATAAAACCAGTTTTACTAAGATATAACCAGGTTATCCTGGACTTAGTTTCTTCTGCTGTTTCATGTTTATATGCTTATACTATTCATGCTATTCTTGTATATCCGTGCACTGAGCGTATTGGTCAGCCGTTTTCCTTTTCATGTTCCCAAAACGACAGGTACTTAGGGACGCTCGTAGACTTTAAGCGTACGTGCATATGGATTGGAAGCTTCCTAGCCTTCTTTACTTTATGCATTTATCTATACTTTGATACTCATTTCCATGGACATTGTTTAGTCCTTTCATTTACAATACTTATGTTTGTGTGTGATGAGTTCTACTTTTGTACTACCGATGTTTGATTCCGGTATTTCCTTTATGGTCATGTACTGTTTAGACATTTATCCTTGTATGCTTTGATGACACGCCATAATCACGCGTGACATTCCATTTATCAAAATGGGGTGTTAAAATTATGGTATCAAAGCCAAGGCTTCGACTTGTAGGCTCTCAAAACATGACCTGTGATTAGTGGGTAGTCACTATGGTCTTCCTAGAACTGACAGTCGGTTTTCATGCATTCATCATTTTCATGCATACATATATATATATGTCATTGTCGTAGGTTTATGACTAAGTAATGGTTGGCACATGACTGGCCCTATTTAGTCGCATGTGTTTTATCGAAACTTTTAAATTTGGGACCGACCCATAGGCGTCCCCTCGCCATGTCTTTTGTTTTGAGTGAACTGACCATAGGCGTTCACCCTCGTGCATACAAAATTTTTCATAAAACTGCATCATGTATTCATTTACAAATTTTCCTGCATAAATTTTTTTTCTCGTGCTTTATTGGTATAATTTTTTTTCATGTATATAGTTTATGTTTTGATCAGTTTAATCATGTATTTTATGTTATACTGTCAGATGACAAACACACACAATATCCGGGAGATGGTTGCAGCTGCCAATGCAGATTTGCAAGACATCCTTCATCAGAACGACAACTATCCTCCCCCGCCTAGTATCTTCCCCACGGAAGGAAGGAATAGGCTCATAAGAGAGTACTACACCATTAGGCAGCGACCTGAGGAAAATAACAATGATTTCATGCAGCGTTTCCTTCGATTCGCCGGTGTCCTGAGAGCAGTTGCGGGTGTTGGGTCGAATTATTGAGTTGATAAGTCAAAACACAACAAAATAAGAAGACAAGGACTACTTTTGCCAAAGTTAAATACAACAAGCCGTTGGAGTCTTTTTATTACTTTAGCTTTCTTTGTAAGCTATGTTTTCTAGTATATAAAGAAAACATAGGACGTAGGTTTTATATATATTATTCATTCACAATGTAAACCTAAAGTGTGTGTCGCACTAGACGTGGGATTCAATGTATACACGTCTAGTGGTTGTTGATTATTAATATAATTAGCAACCCAATTGTTTTAATTCATGTGTCTTGTGCCTAAACACCTTGTCATGATCATTGTTCTTTTCCGCTATGTTATCATATGAATGATGATCAACCTAGATATAATGGTTCTTAACCATTGAGTCGAACGATTATAGGGATCATCAATTGGTATCAGAGCCTAAGGCTCGTGATATCTAGGTTCGACGAGGTGTTCGTGTATGGTGAAGAAGAAAAAATCGTATGGAGTTTTTCTGGACGTTTTTGTGTGCGCAGCAGTATTCAGAAGGTCATAACTTTTGTTTGAACCGTTGGATCGTCACGAAATTTTAAATGTGTGTTCTACATACATAGATCTAAACATCCACCGGAGGGATTGTCGAGTTTTATCCCCAGGCAAAAGTTATTAAGCGTCGAAGTTGGCTGGTGGCAGATTTTCAGTTTTCTGCTTTTACATAAGATCATGACCTAGGGTTTCTCAAACCCTAGATCTACCTAGAAAGCAGAATGTTATGATGTTCGTGGCTGTTAAAACATGTGAAATAACTTTGTTGGTAAGTATTTTGGTTAGCAAGGGACTCTAGAGGACATTTGTGTCTATCTTGCTTATGCAAGTGTGCATAAATGGACAGTGCTTGCCGCCCAGTAATTATTATCAACTTGTAAGATATTTCCCTTAGGATAAATTACTTTGTTAAGGTCTTTTTCTTTTTAAATATTTTTATTTTTAGATGCTGACAAGTTTTTCTCCAAACGCTGTTACGTCCAATCGTGACGCTGACAAGGCTTTAGGCAAACGCTGACAAGAAAATATAGCCGTTGGGCGCTGATGGGCTATTTTTGACCGTTGACACCTAGTGGGCCCTACCCAGTTGTTATTTTTGACTAATCTTTGGCCGTAATTTTGGGGAGAAGTTACTTTTAATTAATGCATGAGATAAGTTATATTTGATTCAATATTTTCATGATTGCTCTTTGAATATAACCGCCTCATTTTTTGACCAATCAAAATCATGCATCTCTCCTATAAATTTGGCTAATCTTTTTATTCTGGGTATTCATATTTTCTTGTCTAACATTTTTCTCCTAGATTTTTCCCATCTCACATAACCTAAACAGCTTTCAAACATGGCACCCAAATTCAACTCAAAGAATTTAACATTGGAGTTCAAGAGCCAACACAATATGGTAGCTTACTTGACTGCTGATGATGATTTGTTTCCTCAGTATTCACAGATGGTGGCATTTTTAAATGCATCTTCATTGAGGTATGCACTTTCTCATACACCATTAGTCCCTGTCGCACACATTAGACAGTTTTGGAACAATGTCAGTTCCACAACAGCTAATGGAGTGACCACATTAACATCTACTGTTCATGAAAGAACATGGGTGGTCACTGAAGCTTTGGTTCGCCAAGCTTTGCGTCTTGATGACGCTGATGGTGTGACTACTCTTGCCATTGCAACAATAGAACAAGGTCTTAGGGAATTGGGTTATCCTATTCCTGCTGATGTCACTTTAAATAAATATCATAAGCAGGAATTTCCCTCTGACTGGAAATATTTGGTACATGTCCTTTTACAATGCTTAAGTCCAAAATGTACTTCTTTTAATGAAATAAACAGGTCAATTGCAAGTGCTTTGGTTTGTATAACACGTGGGCTTAAGTATAATTTTTCAAAAATGATTTTTGAAGGGATGTGTAAAAACAAGGGAAGTAAAATGACTTTGGCTTACCCTCGATTTTTGCAAATGGTCTTTGATTTACAAGAATATTGTTCTAGGGATCATGACACTTTTTATGAGATCCCTAAACAACAGAAAACCATTTTTGCTAAAATGAGCTCCACAAACGAATCCATACCTCTTACCCAACCCATGCTTGAAGTAATTCAGGCTGCTCAACCACAACCACAACCAGACCCTGAACCCCAACTTGAGCCTATTCATGAACCATTACCTTCACCAGACCACATGGACATTGACCAACCCAGCGCTGACACTCACAATGTGGGCGCTGACACAGCCAATCCCAACACTGATACAATCCCTGAACAATCCCAAACACCCCTTAACCAACCAACACCCACACAATCTACTTCATCTTCCACCCCATTACAATCTAGGTTGACTAAACGCCAAAGGGTTACTGGAGTGTTCTCCTCTAGTGATCCTAGCCTTGTAGCAGAGAGAACCACCTCCACAAGTGTGGCTGGTGACATGGGTGAGGCTGGGGCTATTGACACAGGCTTAGATGCTGGTCAAGACAGTCCCAACATCATTAAGACCTCATCCATGCCCGATGATTCTATTTTGGGAGGTCAAATTCCCATTCTAGCTGAGGGCAGATTGGAACCTATGACAATAATTGAATTGACGGCTGCTGTCATTAGCTTGCAAAAGCAAAATGTCAGCCTTGTACAAATTGTCAACAAACAGGGACGTGAACTCCAAGTTTTAAGGGAGCGTGTAACTGTTTTGGAGAATCCAAGTAGCAGGAGTCTAATGGAGGAATCTTCCAAAGGGGAGGATGAAGAGGATGAGGAGGATGAGCTGATTCATACAGCTAGTGAGAAGAGTTCAGAGAAGAGTTCACAATTTAGTGAGTCTTTACAGGTTGCTGAAGCTCTCACCAACTTGAAGAAGTACCCAGTTATTGATACATCCAAGGTGACACCATTAAACTTGGAAGGAACTTTCAAAGAAACATTGGGCGCTGATACAGGTTTGAACGCTGACACATCCAGCGCTGACAAAGGTAATCGTGGCGCTGATAGGAGTAACTTGAACGCTGATAAAGTTGCAGGTGGTGTTGATGTATTCCAGCCATCAACAATCATCAAAGATGTGTCCACACAGGTTTCTTCTTCCACTTTACCAATTATTGATCCTAAAGACAAAGGTAAAGGTATTTTAATTGAAGAAGATGTTCCAAAGAAAGATGCAGCACAAATTGCATTTGATGAACAGTTGGCTGCACAACTTGTGGAAAGAGATTTGAAGAGGAGTAGAAGATCACCATTTGTTGTTTCTGAGAGTGAGGAAGAAAGTGGTGATGATAAAGAAGGTGATAGCTCAGATTCAAGTATTCAAATTCTTGAAGATCCAGAAAGGCTTGAATATGGGGATGAGCTAGCAAAGGAAAGGTTGAGTGAGTTGAAGAATCAGATTGATTGGTACCTACCAGAAATCACCAGAATGTACCATGCTTGGGAAGACAAGGTTATGGACAACCCAGGTATGAGTTTATCAGATCAAATTTGGGGGTTGGAAGTACTTCTCAGGGTACAAGATGACATAAAGGTGATTATGAGGTTTAATGCACAAGAGGTCAAGACCTGGCTCAAAAGAGATAGAAGGCAGTTGTACTATAAGTTGCTTAGATGTCATCAGCCTAATTGGACATCAAAGAAGTTGCTGGCCTTATCTTTTGAGGAGCTAGAGTATAGGGCACATCCTATTTGGAGGAAGGTGCAAGAACAGAATGTCTACAAGTTTCTTTCAGAAGAAAGGAAACAAGAGCTTGCTGAGGAAATGCAGATTCAAAAGGAAATGAGGATTGCTCAAAGACCAGTGAAGAAAGGAGATCCTTTCCAATTTCCTAAAGACATGGATGTGTATTTTCCAACTGAAGGTGTTATAAGGAAGCATCTCAAGCTTTCTCCATTGGAAGCTTCAGATTTGGTAAATGTAGTACCTCTAGATGACAGAAATCCAATCATCAGTTTTGATGAAGATGAGTGTGGATTTTGGAAGATTGGCAGATTTGGAAAGGAGGTACATACTTTCACTTCAGTTATTTCTATATTTGCAAGCATAGACAGAGAAGACTTGGTGCATCTATGGAGATTGATAGAGGCCAAGTATATAGCTGAAGCACCTACTTCAGCAAATGGAATAAGACTTTGGAACACATTTATGACTTTGTGTGGTCCAAAAGAAGCAGATCCTGCCATATGGAAGGATCTTGAAGATGATCTCAGTAATCTTCATTGGAGGCTTTATTCTACTTGTGGTGTATTTCATATGAGCTCTACAAAGTTTTCAGAGTATTTACTTGTGGATGCTGACTATTTCTTGTCCAAAGAAGTGTTGGAGAAGATGCTAGAGACACCCTTGGAGATTGACTATACTAGTGATGTGGCCAAAGACTTGATCAGATATGTTTATCACCAACATAAGAAGTTTTTGCAAGATTCCTCCTAAGTCTTAAGTATTTATTCAGAAACTTGATCATTGGAATGGATATCAAGTTTAGGGGAGGATTGTTGGGAATAAAATATGGGTCAGTTCACTAGATGCTGATAAGAAGAATGTCAACGCTGATAGGATGACATTGGACGCTGACAGCCAAGCGTTGACATTGAAGAAGTCAACGCTGACAGCCTTGAAGATTGACACTGATGGAATATCTTCATACGTATCTTTTGTTTATTTGTTTCTTTATTTATGTATGGTAAAGATAAGCACAACATTGTATTTTCTATTATTATCTTTACCTAGAATAGTTGATTCGTAGCTTATTGTACAAGACTTCTTGTTCTATAAAAGAAGGTCTTTTAGGTTAAAGTCATATATCAGTTTTCATAAGTATTCGCAAGTTAAACTCTTTCATTGTAACCAAGTACGATTATTCTAATACAAGTGAAAGTTTGTTTAACATCTTTGTGTTTTAGATCAAGTGTTAATTCCGCATAACACTTTGTTACTTTATTCATAAGCAAAGGTTTCTCTACGTGTAGTACTTGATCTAATCTCGTATACACAAAGCTTAATCGATCTAAGTTTGGGATCAACAAGTGGTATCAGAGCTTTTTGAGAAACTTTTGATCTTTAAGTAACGCAAGAACCCTAAAACACCAAAAACCCTAAAAACCCTAAAATTCTCAAAACCCTAAAAACATCATGTCTGGCACAGATCAACCTGCTTCTTTGCTACAAAACAACTTCTCAAACCCTAGTATCAAAATTCCCATGTTTGATGCCAGGAACTTTGAGCTTTGGAAGTCCAATTTTGAGCAATACATAGCTATTCATGACTACACTCTTTGGGAGATTATCGAATATGGGAACACATTCGACAAAGCAGCAAAGATTACTGCTGCAATTGCCACAAGGACAGCTGTTCCTAATTGTCCAGAAGCTGATAAGGTGGAAAAGCCTGGAGATGGGAGAGCTGTAGCTGTTGAAGATATAGCCAAGAAGAGGGTGGACATGAAAATCTTGAACATCTTGAAACATGCCCTAGGTCATGAGAATCAGCACAAGTACAAACGCTTTGAGTCTGCAAAAGAGCTTTGGGAAGCTCTTGAAGTAGCACATGGTGGCAATGCTGACACAAAAGAAGAGAAGAAGAAGCAACTCTTGCATGAGTATGCTGTCTTTAAAGCTCAACCTAATGAGAATCTCAGCAGTGTGAGAAGTAGACTTCTTGACATCACAAGTCAACTTTCCTTCATGGGAAAACAGATTGATGATCCTGAATTGAATGCTACTTTTCTCAAAAGCCTTGGAGATGTATGGAAGATTGAGACAAGATCCATTCTTGTCAATAATACCCACAAGACCTCAAGGTTTGATGACATCTTCAACAAACTAAGACTGTTGGAGAATGAATGGCAGTTGGAAAGTGATAATAAATCTTCCAGCAGCAACATGGCCTTCTTCTCACAAAGTGAAGGCCAATTTGATTCCATGAACTTCTATGGACATTCAGCCCTTGGATCTCAATGTGTCAACGCTGGATCTCAGTCTGTCAGCGCTGGATCATATCCTGTCAACGCTTTGTACTCAAGCGCTGACACACACAATCATGGCGCTGATAGAATAAAACCTGCTGGTTTTGATCTAGATACTGTGTGTGCATTCATTGCTTCTTTGCCCAGTGATTCAAGGATTACATATGAAGATCTTGAGCAGATAAGTGATGAACAATTGGAAGAGATGGACATCAAGTGGACTATGGCTCTTGTAAGTTTAAGAGCAAACAGGTTCAATAAAAGGTTCAAGAAGAAGATGACCTTTAATGATAAGGATGTTGCTGGGTTTGACAAGTCCAAGGTTGAGTGCTACAACTGTCATAGGATGGGGCACTTTATGAGGGAATGTAGATCTCCAAGAAGATCTGATGCTGGGAAGCCTTCAAGCCAAATGATTAAGAGCCCAGATCCCAAGGCCATGGTTGTTGTTCAACAAATTGATGGTGTTGGAGAATGGGACTGGAGCTGGATGGCTAAGAATGAGGAAGAGGACAGAGCTTTGGTTGCTGAAGTTAAAGAAGAGCATGCTGAATATGCTCTCATGGCACACTCCTCCTCTTCATCAGATAATGAGGTATATGATGATGCTTTCTGTTCTAAGGGTTGTCGTTTAAATACTGAAAAATTAAAACAAGAGATAGTTAAATTATTAGATGAGGCAAGTACTGAAAGATGCAAAGTATCTAATTATCAAATTGCTCTTACCCAAACAGAAAAGACAGTAGCTGAGTATAAGAAAATGGAGTTTGATTTAAAGGATCAAATAAATATTTTAAAACATGAGTTACATCAGAGTAAGGATGTTCAAGATATAGTAAATAGGGTTAATCTTGATTTGATAGCTCAGTTAGAGGAGGCTAACAAAAATAAAGATAATGTGAGTCTTAAAATCCAGAGATTTGATAAGGCCACACAATCCCTAGGAGAGTGTGTTAGTAAACAAAGAGACTCTAAGGATATGAGTGGGATTGGGATGAATAACTATACTGGTGTTCCACCACCAGCTGGGGATTTCTATGGTGTCCAATTAAAGGACTTATCTTGGACTGGCTTGCCAGAATGCCAAGAGGAGGAATTCATTCCTCCACCTAGAGTGACTTCCCCAGTTGAGGAATACAAGCAAAAACTGACTGACCTAGATGAGTGGAAGAAAGCTAACCACACCTTGTTTGTTAAGGGAGGGTTGTTGTGTGAAAGTCCAAATGAGCCCACACCAATCAAGAGCCTTGATCCTAAACCTATTAAGATCACACACCCTACCACTGGCAAAGCTGTTGACCTTGGCCCACAAACTGTTAGAAAACCTAGTGTTAAGTATGCTGAGATGTATAGAAATACTAGGTCACCAAAAAGCCAAGTTAGTAATCATGGAACAGGCTTCTTTGCTTCTAGACCTAAGACTATGTCTAGAAAAGCTTGTTACACATGTGGTAGCTTCTCACATTTGGCATACAAATGTGTCAACGCTTCCAATGTCAACGCTGATAGGAACCATTTCAGCGCTGACAAAAGTCAACATAGGTCAAATACTGTCAGACCCAATACCTTTGTGAACAAAAGTTCACAAGTTGTTAGACCAGCCCCATTCTTTTCTAAAGGGTCTAACACACAAGGCCTAAGACCTTTTCAAAAGTCAAACACTTGGTCAAATAGGCAATGGGTTCCTGTAGCAAACCCTAGGTTCAACGCTGATAAGAGCAATCGGGGCGCTGACAAGAGAAATTTCAGCGCTGACAGACACACTGCTAAACCTAGGTATTTGCAACCACAGGGAAATAGGTCTAAAGCTTCTACTAGCTTAACATGGAGACCAAAACAAGACCAAAACCCTAATTCTACTGGTATTTCTATGACATGCAACAGGTTTCATTATATTTCAAAGGCATTGTCAACACCAATTGGGGTTAACTGGGAATTTCATTCAAACAGGGATGAAAATGGGGTTGTTATGAGAACCAAGTCTGTTCTTGTTGAACAACCAAATGAATCCAAGTCTTCCAAGGCTTGGGTTCCCAAAGAAAACTAATGTGTTTTCTTTATGTGCAGGGCATTCAGAAGAAGATCAATGATTATGGATACTGGGATAGTGGATGCTCAAGGCACATGACAGGAAAGGAAGACTATCTGACCAATTTCTCTCCTATTCAAGATGGTGATAAGGTATACTTTGGAGGGGGCTATGGAACAATCACAGGAAAAGGAACCCTTGTCACCAACAATCTAAGATTTGAGAATGTCTTCCTGGTAAAAGAACTGGATTATAATTTGTTTAGTGTATCACAAGTGTGTGATAACAAAAATAAAGTTCTTTTCACAGATACTGAGTGCTTGGTGTTAAGCAAAGATTATAAGCTCCCTGAGGAAAAATACATAGATTTTAGAACACCAAGGAATAAAGACATATATAATGTGAATCTTAATGGAATTAAGATAAATAATAAAATGTCATGTCTGTATGCTAAAGCCTCAGTAGATGAAAGTAATCTTTGGCACAGGAGATTAGGGCACATAAACTTTAAGAATATCAATAGACTTGTGAGGCTTGGCTTAGTTGATGGTTTGCCTGAAAAGGCTTTCCACAATGACCACTCTTGTGTTGCATTTCTTAAGGGCAAGCAGCACAAGGTCTCATTCAGGTCTAAACAGGTGCACTCTAGTTCTAAACCACTTCACTTATTGCATATGGACCTCTTTGGTCCAACTAATATAGAAAGTTTGAAGGGTAAATCATATTGTTTTGTTATCACTGATGATTATTCCAAGTTTACATGGACTTTCTTTTTAGCCAAGAAAAGTGAAACTGCCCAGAGTCTGATTAATTTCATTACCCAAATTGAAAAGAAGAATGGTAATGAGGTCAAGATTATTAGAAGTGACAATGGGGGTGAGTTTAGAAATCAGTTGTTAGATGATTTTTGTGCCAAGAAAGGGATTACTAGGCAGTTTAGCATAGCTAGAACCCCACAGCAAAATGGGGTTGCTGAAAGGAAGAATAGGACCCTTATTGAAGCAGCCAGAACCATGTTGGCTGATGCCCACTTTCCTATAGCCTTTTGGGCTGAAGCTGTTAACACAGCTTGTTATGTTCAAAATAGGGCATTGGTCAACAAGATACATAATAAGACACCTTATGAATTACTTTGGGGAAGGAAGCCCAATATTGGCTTTCTCAAGCCATTTGGTTGTCATGTAGTTGTTTTAGAAACTAGTGAGGCCCTAGGTAAATTTGATTCTAAAGGTGATGAAGGCTACTTCATGGGTTATTCAGTGCAGAGTAAAGGATATAGGGTTTACATTAAAAAGGAAAAACGTATACTTGAAAAAGTACATGTTAGGTTTTTAGAGAGTAAACCTAGTGATCCTGAGAGTGGTCCAAATTGGTTGTTTGACTTAGAACCTTTATCTAGAGCGTTAAATTATATGCCTGTTACTGATCCAGACATTGTGAAGGTAACTTCAAGTGTTTTGGAAAAGAGAATTGGTAATGTTTCAGGTATACAGGTTGCTAAGGAGGATGGACCACCAGCAGTTAAATCATCTCCCACACAAGAATTTGTTACACTTCCTATATGGACAGATGAGTATTATGCTGCTGCTACTGCTGCTAGGAAAGCTAATGGTGGTGTTCAAATACCACCAAATACAAACATGCATGATTCTTCAGGCGCTGACAAAGGGAAATCAAGCGCTGACACGACCAATTCAGACGCTGATGGCTCCAACGCTGACAACAACAGTTCAAGCGTTGTTAGCCCAAACGCTGACAAACAAGGATCAGACTTTGGAGACACCTTTACACAGCTTTTCTCTTCCCATTTTGAACAAGGTGGACCTTCCAATGTCCATGAAGGGATTTCTGTTGATCAAGAAGAATCTGAGGAAGAAGATATTGGCAACATGGAGCGTGAAGTTGAGGACACCAGACTTTTTGAAGGAGGAGTTCTCACTTCCACAGCTAAGGATCACCCAACATCTCAAATCATTGGTGATGTTATGGCTCCAGTTCAGACAAGAAGATCCCATCAAGGTCTTGGTGGATTTATTGCCAATATACACAAGAAGGTTGATACCCCTCTTGTACAAGCATGTTTGTTTGCCTGTTTTCTGTCACAGGAAGAACCCAAGAAGATTTTTGATGCTCTCAAGGAACCAAGTTGGGTGGAAGCAATGCAGGATGAGCTTCACCAATTTGCTATTCAGGATGTTTGGGAGCTGGTTGATTGTCCTAGATATGTGAGACCAATTGGGACAAGATGGGTTCTAAGGAACAAGAAAGATGAAAGAGGCATTGTGGTCAGAAACAAGGCACGTTTGGTAGCTCAGGGATATACACAAGAGGAAGGAATTGATTATGAAGAAGTTTTTGCACCAGTTGCAAGAATTGAAGCTATAAGAATTTTTCTAGCTTATGCCTCTTGTATGAATTTTACTGTTTACCAAATGGATGTGAAGAGTGCTTTCCTCTATGGAACAATTGTTGAGGAAGTATATGTCATGCAACCTCCTGGTTTTGAAGATCCTGAAAATCCAGACAAGGTTTATAGAGTGAAGAAAGCAATGTATGGACTTCATCAAGCCCCTAGAGCATGGTATGGTACCTTGTCTACATATCTGGTGGACAATGGATTCAAGAGGGGCACCATAGATCAGACACTATTTACAAAGAATAAAGGAAAACATGTGTTACTTGTGCAGGTCTATGTTGATGACATCATTTTTGGGTCTACTGATCCAAAAATGAGTGAGGACTTTTCCAAGCTCATGACAGATAAATTCAAGATGAGTGCAATGGGTGAGATGAACTTCTTTCTAGGTTTACAAGTTCAGCAGAAAGAAGATGGTATCTTCATCTTCCAAGACAAGTATGTAGCTGAAATCTTGAAGAAATATGGTTTTTCTCCACATGAGAAGGAGGCTTCCACTCCTATGGATAGGCAATACCCTTGGGGAAAAATTGGAGCTGGAAAGGATGTGGATGTTAGGCACTATAGATCAATGATTGGCTCATTGATGTATCTTACAGCCTCAAGACCTGACATCATGTTTGTTGTGTGTGCATGTGCACGCCATCAAGTGACTCCCAAAGAATGTCACCTTTTTGCTGTGAAGAGAATTTTTAGGTACCTAAGATGTTATCCAGATCTTGGCTTGTGGTACCCAAAAGATTCTCCATTGGACCTTATTGCATATTCAGACAGTGACTATGGTGGTGACAAGTTTGATAGGAAATCCACAACTGGTGGATGCCAATTTCTTGGGAGCAGATTAATATCTTGGCAATGCAAGAAACAAACAGTGGTGGCAAACTCTACAACTGAAGCAGAATATGTGGCTGCAGCTGCTTGTTGTGGACAAGTCTTATGGATTCAGAACCAGCTGTTGGATTATGGGTATAATTTTATGCATACCAAGATTTTTGTAGACAATAACAGTACTTTATGCATTATTAAAAATCCTGTACATCATTCTAAAACCAAACACATAGAAATTAGACATCATTTTATAAGAGATTGCTTTGAGAAAGGTTTAATACAACCAGATAGGGTAGATACAGAAGATAATGTGGCTGATTTATTAACTAAACCTTTTGATGCTGGAAGATTTCAATATTTGGTAACAAATATTGGAATGGTTAATCTCACTTAATATGTGTTTTGGAACCTTTTTGTAAAAGTATGTACAGGATAATGCATTGTTATTGGTCTTTGTGATGATTTAGATTTTCCACATTATTTTTCTAACACTGACAAAGGTAAATGTAACGCTGTCAAGTGTTATTTTGCCGTTGTTAGATATATTATTGTCTAACGCTGATAAGAGTTTCTTCAACGCTGATAAGTGTTGTCGGGACGCTGTCAGCAACAAATGTTAGTTTTGTGGTTTTCATCTAAATGTGCAGGTGATGGTAGCTTTATGCCATTGGATACAGAGTTGCTTATGGATCTTTGAAGAGCTATTTGGACATGTTTTGTTTATGGATGATGGTTGGAATATTTATATTCCTATCTTGACATAAATTTTTAATGTTCATTTATATTTTGAGAACTCATGTATCATAGTTTGAGGGGAGGTTTAAGGAACCTTTAGGACTCTTGGGTATTCTTATAATACTCTCATCACAATTCTAGATTGTGTCCACAGGTGAGTATGGGTTAGTTTTACTAAACCATGAGGCACTGTAGCATGCAAAGTTGATAAACTATGCATGCTGCCAAGACATTTTTGGCCTAGAATTGGTTGTGGTCTGATGGGAGACTTGGGAATACTTTGGTTATGGGTTTACCTGGGAGTTACAAAGAATTTTGTGAATTATTGAGTTGATAAGTCAAAACACAACAAAATAAGAAGACAAGGACTACTTTTGCCAAAGTTAAATACAACAAGCCGTTGGAGTCTTTTTATTACTTTAGCTTTCTTTGTAAGCTATGTTTTCTAGTATATAAAGAAAACATAGGACGTAGGTTTTATATATATTATTCATTCACAATGTAAACCTAAAGTGTGTGTCGCACTAGACGTGGGATTCAATGTATACACGTCTAGTGGTTGTTGATTATTAATATAATTAGCAACCCAATTGTTTTAATTCATGTGTCTTGTGCCTAAACACCTTGTCATGATCATTGTTCTTTTCCGCTATGTTATCATATGAATGATGATCAACCTAGATATAATGGTTCTTAACCATTGAGTCGAACGATTATAGGGATCATCAATTGGTATCAGAGCCTAAGGCTCGTGATATCTAGGTCCGACGAGGTGTTCGTGTATGGTGAAGAAGAAAAATTCGTATGGAGTTTTTCTGGACGTTTTTGTGTGCGCAGCAGTATTCAGAAGGTCATAACTTTTGTTTGAACCGTTGGATCGTCACGAAATTTTAAATGTGTGTTCTACATACATAGATCTAAACATCCACCGGAGGGATTGTCGAGTTTTATCCCCAGGCAAAAGTTATTAAGCGTCGAAGTTGGCTGGTGGCAGATTTTCAGTTTTCTGCTTTTACATAAGATCATGACCTAGGGTTTCTCAAACCCTAGATCTACCTAGAAAGCAGAATGTTATGATGTTCGTGGCTGTTAAAACATGTGAAGATACATGATCTAAGGTTATTCACAAACCCTAATTAGGGTTTCGATGCTCAAAGTTCCAAACCCTAGATTCATAATCAAAGATGTTGCAGCGAGATGCGAATACAGCAGCTAAGTTTGAAGAAAAGAAACGTGTGATTTATTTATAGCAGTAAATAAGTCATGTTTTAAAAAGTGTTTAGTGGAGGCGAATATATCATGTTTTGGACAAAAGATACACACAAGATTATGGAAGCAGATATGGTCAATCATGAGCTCTGAATGATATTCAAGGTCACGTGAATGGAAACAAATGGTGGTACTAGAATGCTGATCCAATGTGACGTAAAGCTGTTTGTTCTTTTGACCTATAAGATTGCTATTCATATTCGCACATGGAAGGAAAAGGAGTTGCTTTGTTTTTAGTGGCAGCCAAAGAAAGGATGGGAATTTTTAAACTGCCAAAAGGAAGCACTGTTTGAATATTATGATAAAGATTAAACACTTTGTGTTCACACGTTTGGAAATTATGCGTTCACATGGTCCTTTTGATTTATGTTCACACGGAGAGAGATCTATGATTGGAGGAAAATTTGTTGTGTTCACACGATTGGATATTCAATTTTGCGATCTACATAGATACTGTTCACACGAATGGTTCTCACAATAGAAGAGCAGCTAGTATCTCTGTGTTCACATGGTTCAAAGAGTCTGATTGGATGAAATATTGGAGTTGATTTTATATCCCTTATTTAATTGGCAAAGAATATGGATAGTTGTTTGGATGGCTGATTTTTAGGGATATGCACATATATTTTCTACATGGGATTTGACTGTTATGAGAATATATGTGTTTCTCTTTGAACGTGATATATGGAATTATAAAGAGATGTGATCGTGTGATCTATACAGTAAGCCACAAAAGGTGTCAGTGGTTGATCAAGACGTTTACAAGAACCAGATGCCCACTGATGGAAGATTAGACGCTGACAGGATTTAAGGTTGGCGCTGACGTTTGTAATTGAGGCGCTGACAGGAAGGGTTTCGACGCTGACAAGGAATAAGTCAACGCTGTCAAGTTGACAGTGTTGTCCGATATATGCTATTTCAACGCTGATAAGTGTCATCCGATATCGGACAATGCATCTGATGATGATATTGGACAGAATTGGTTATTGGACAACACACTGTTTGCTGCTGTTTGAGAAAACTGGTACGTTTTAAGCACACAAAAAGAAGGGAAATACACACAAAGGTACATGGAATCTCCGTTTTAATTTAGAATATCATGGTGATATTTATGGCTCGGATATTTTAAAAGGAATTAATGATTTTAAAGCGAGTTAGCAACCATTCATGAAGAATTTTATTGGATTATGTAATCGGAATAGCCTTGTGAAAGAGTTATTCGTTGACATCTTTTACATATGAAGATATCGACTTGTCATGAAGAGGTATTAGCTTAAGGGGAAGAATTCTTATGGTAAGTTTTGATGATTGAAGAAGATTTTCGCGAGTTTGTGTTTCATCATATTGTTAAAGTGGTGGACATCAGCCATTTACTTTAACAATAACTTGTTCGTGCTTTACATAGTTGGTGACGAAGACTTGTCATAAACACTTGAAGGAGTTACATTATCGTGCTCAGTGTCTCACAAAGGATGAGAATATTGACAAGGGATCGAGGTCTACTTATATTTTCTATCTGGTATAAGTTCTTCATCACATGGATAAACAAGACATGGAACATAAGTTTGGGTTATTTTACTTCTACATCAAGAATACTTTATTTATTTTTCTTCAGGATCATTACATAGAGCTACTTTTGGAGAATCTACAAGATTGCATACTTTCACATATTCCCTATTGATGTGTCAAAAAGGGGAAGAATATGTGCTATACTTAAGGGGAAGCTTCTTGGAGATCATGTACTACATACAAAGGATTCATGCTTAAGAGGAGTGTTTTGACATCATCAACTAGGGGAAGATTGTTGGGTCGAATTATTGAGTTGATAAGTCAAAACACAACAAAATAAGAAGACAAGGACTACTTTTGCCAAAGTTAAATACAACAAGCTGTTGGAGTCTTTTTATTACTTTAGCTTTCTTTGTAAGCTATGTTTTCTAGTATATAAAGAAAACATAGGACGTAGGTTTTATATATATTATTCATTCACAATGTAAACCTAAAGTGTGTGTCGCACTAGACGTGGGATTCAATGTATACACGTCTAGTGGTTGTTGATTATTAATATAATTAGCAACCCAATTGTTTTAATTCATGTGTCTTGTGCCTAAACACCTTGTCATGATCATTGTTCTTTTCCGCTATGTTATCATATGAATGATGATCAACCTAGATATAATGGTTCTTAACCATTGAGTCGAACGATTATAGGGATCATCAGCGGGCACCACTGAAGAGCAGGCACAACATTTTTGTTGGGCCCTTTCTCCAATGATTGCCAATAACTTAGAAGGTGCTTCGTTGGGTACGGTAGCACAAGTGGCCGACACAACACGTAAGCTGGAGATGTTGTAGGAGAGAGATGAGTTCGGGGAAGCAGAGAGACCCGATAAGAGGTAAACATTCGTATTCAAGCGGTGACCAATCCATATTCTTTCAGCATATGTCAATATTTCATCTCTGTAAATTGTATCTTCCAGGCAGAAGACTGGGGACCGGTCTCAGCCGGCTACTCAACAGCAGCCTAATCAGCCCAAGGGAAATGGTTAGACTAACGACCGTTTTGCTACGGATAGGCGTGGCAGTAATGATAATTACTGTAACAACGCTGGACACTCCAACAGCAGCAGGTCCTTATACTTACGCATTTTCTTATGATTACATGTTATAATTCTTAATTCTAACACATTAGAAAATCTTCTACCAGGAATCATGGTAACGGTAGGGACCCGAACCAGATAGGTTCACAGCCTAACCGTCCAGCTATCACTGGTATTCAACCTTACGATTATCCGCATTGTCCTTTGTACCCTACTATCATGTCTAATGTATAATGTTTTATCAGGTTCTCAGCGAGTCAGGACACCTGCTGGAGGATACACTCATCCTCTTTGCTCTACTTGCCATCGTAGGCACCCAGGGCCATGTCGCCGCGACAGTGATGCATGCTTCAAGTGTGGTCTTCCTACCCATGGCATGAAGGACTGCCGTAAGGGCGAGATGGAGGCACATCGGGACATGCTGATACCAAGCCGTCTCCTACTACTGGGCGCGTTTACACGACATCTCGCGATCAGGCCAACAAGTCTACAGGTACCATCACTGGAATCTTGTATATGTATGGTCAAGATGCATGTGTTCTGTTGATACGAGTGCTACTCGCTCGGTTATTTCTACTGCTTATGCCAAGAATGTTAGGATACTCCCCATGCCACTAGAAAATAGACTCAGTATTTCCACGCCTTTGAGAGACTCTGTACTTATAACCCATGTGTACAAGAGCCTTCCCCTAGAGTTTGACGACAAGGTTCGTCCTGTTGACGCACTTCCGCTGGACATGAATGATTTTGACATGATTTTGGGCATGGATTGGCTATCCAAGCATCATGCTACCATAGACTGCCATTCATATCGAGTCATTTTTGGTGATGTTAATGCGCCAGAGTACATTCATAACGGGTTCGTACCCGACAAGTCTGTACAAATCATATCAACCCTGCAAGCACGTGCACTACTTTCACATGGTTGCGAGGGTTATCTAGCTACTGTTCATGACATGGATGCTGAATCCCCATCAATTCAGGATCAGCAGATAGTGTCAGAATTTCCAGATGTATTTCCAGAAGAACTTCCGGGCATACCACCTGCACGTGAAGTGGAATTTAATATCAAGCTCATCCCAGGAGCTGAGCCGATTTCCAAGGCTCCTTATCGCATGGCTCCCATAGAGTTAACGGAGCCGAAAGATCAACTGCAAGAACTTCTGGAATGAGGTTTCATTCGACCTAGCGCATCTCCATGGGGCGCACCGGTCTTATTTGTTAAGAAGAAGGATGGCCAGTATGCGTCTTTGCATAGATTATCGCGAGCTCAACAAGATTACCATCAGGAATAGGTATCCACTCCCACGTATAGACGATCTGTTTGACCAACTCCAAGGGGCCAAACATTTCTCCAAGATTGATCTAAGGTCAGGCTATCATCAGCTACGGGTTAAGGAGCAGGACATCGCCAAGACTGCTTTCCGTACACGCTATGGCCACTAGGAATTTGTAGTCATGCCATTTGGCCTTACCAATGCTCCAACAGTGTTCATGGATTTGATGAACAGAATCTTCCATGAATTTCTAGACAAGTTTGTCATTGTCTTCATCGATGACATCCTGATTTTCTCTAAGTCCAAGGAGGAACACGAAGACCATCTTCGTTCAGTATTACAGATTCTTCGCCAGAAGCAGTTGTATGCTAAATTCTCCAAGTGTGAGTTCTGGTTAGACAAGGTGGCATTCTTAGGTCACATTATATCAGCAGAAGGAATCACTATGGATCCAACGAAGGTAGAGGCTATTACTAAGTGGTCGAGGCCGACATCAGCGACTGAAGTCCGCAGTTTCCTAGGCTTAGATGGTTATTACCGCAGGTTCGTGGAGAACTTTTCCCGCCTAGCACTACCATTGACCAAACTGATGCAGAAAGAGGAGAAATTCGTCTAGACTGAAGAACGAGAGAAGATCTTTGAAGACCTGAAGCAGAAGTTAGTATCTGCACCGATTCTTACTCTCCCATCTGGTACGCGTGGATTTCAAATCTAAAGTGATGCATCGGGGAAGGGACTTGGCTGTGTTCTCATGCAACATGGGAAAGTGATCGCGTACGCTTCACGGCAGCTTAAGCCTTATGAGGAAAATTACCCTACGCATGACTTGGAACTTGCAGCAGTCGTGTTTTCTTTGAAGATATGGAGGCACTACTTATATGGAGAATCATGCGACATTTTCACGGACCACAAGAGCTTGAAGTATATCTTCACTCAGCGTGAATTGAACATGAGACAGAGGAGATGGTTAGAGTTGTTGAAGGATTATGACATTAATCTGCAGTATCATCCCGACAACGCGAATGTGGTGGCAGATGCACTTAGCATAAAGTCCGGAATGATCAACGGCATTGAGATTGAGGAGGAAATCATAAGAGACTTGGAGCGACTAGACATAGAGATCATGGTACGTGGACAACACGGTTACTGGGATAATCTAAGAGTAGAACCCGAGTTACTCTCTAAGATCAAGGAAGCTCAGAAAGAAGATGGAGAAATCTGGGCGATAATTCAGAATTTGGAGAAGCAGACGGAATTTCGAGTAGATGCAGATGGTATCTTATGGCAGGGCACGAGACTTTGTGTTCCTGATGATCAAGAACTACGGGAAGCCTTGTTAGCTGAGGCTCATAGATCCCCGTTCTCTATACATCCTGGTTCGACCAAGATGTACCATGACATCAAGCAGTACTTTTGGTGGAGTGGTATGAAACAGGATGTTGCCACTTACGTCTCCAAATGTCTTACCTGCCAGTAGGTTAAGATCGAGCATCAGCGATCTGGCGGTCTTCTTCAACCGTTAGATATTCCAGAGTGGAAGTGGGACAAAATCACCATGGATTTTGTTACTGGTCTTCCGCCAACCAAGAGGAAGCACGATGCAATTTGGGTTATCGTAGATCAACTTACCAAATCAGCTCATTTCTTACCGATCCGCAAGGAAGATTCGGCCAGTAAACTCGCCGATACTTATAAGAGGAAGATCATGAGACTCCACGGTGCTCCATCCAGCATCGTCTCAGACAGAGAACCTCGATTCACTTCGTGATTCTGGAGAAGTCTACAGAAAGCTTGGGGTACACAACTTAAGCTTAGCACGACTTTTCATCCTCAAAAAGACGGGCAGTCAGAGCGAACGATTCAGACATTAGAAGACATGTTGAGGTCATGTGCGTTGGAATGGACGGGTGATTGGGACGATTATATCTGTTTGGTGGAGTTTGCATACAACAACAGTTGGTACACAAGTATCAAGTGTGCTCCTTTCGAGATGTTGTAAGGCAGGAAGTGTCGCGCCCCAATCTGCTGGGATCAGGTTGGCGAGCGAGCACTTCAAGGGCCAGAAATCATAGAGCTGACTAATGAGAAGGTCACAGTAGCTAAGCAGAAACTGCAAGAAGCACGGTCACGTCAGAAGAGTTACGCGGACAAGCATCGTAGGGACTTACATGTTAACGTAGGAGATCACGTTTTCCTTAAGGTTTCGCTGGCACGTGGTGTTAGACGTTTTGGAATTAAAGAGAGGCTCAGTCCTTGATTCATCGGACCGTTTGATATCATTGAACGAGTCAGTGAAGTATCTTACTGTTTAGCGTTACCTCCGCAGCTTTCTCATGTACACAATGTTTTCCATGTGTCCTTACTCAGAGGGTACCAGTATCATCCCCTTCACATGGTTCAGTATCCACTAGAACAGATTCGTGAAGATCTCACTTTTATAGAAGAACCCGAACGAGTTCTTAACAGACAAGAACGAGTCATGAGAAGGAAGACGATTCCATTCGTCAAAATCCTTTGGAGGGATCATACCGAGCGGGAAGCCACTTGGGAAACAGAGGAGTCTATCCGGGCTTCTTACCCTTATTTCATATTTTGAATTCGGGTATGTTCTTCTTTTCCAGTTTAATTTATCCATAATTCGGGGACGAATTATTCTTTTTTGGGGGGAAGAGTTGTAAAACCCGCATGCTTTTACCATGAATAGTACCCTTACGATAGTACGTACACGATTAGAACTTTCATTTTATAACATGTTACGTTTCACGAACAAGAATTACAAGTATTACGTACGTGTTATAACACGATAAGTATTTAGTACGTATTAACACACGATAATTATTTCAATAATAATTATAATCACGAACTTACGAACATGAAATCATGAACGTAAAATAATCACGAGCTAATATTACGTATGTATGTATATTTATTACGATCACGAATAAATATATTAAGTCACAAATGATAACTAATTAAATCACGTAAATTACGAAGACGAGAACACACTTATATTTTAGACACGGAAAATGTTCGGGTTACCCTTATGGGCCCCCTTACCCGCGGACACCACAAGACCAAAGGGGCCAAGCCCATAATTTTATTAAACATGGAATTTAAGGAAAAGATTATTTTCATAATTCAAGATTTAGAAATTAACTAAAAACCCTAAAAATCCCTTTTTCTTCTTCCTCTCTTGGCCGCTGGGTTTAGCATCATCAAAGTGGTGATTTGGTTTGATTTTGGTCTTTGATTTATTGCAAGGATCGTTGTGTGTTCATCCTCATTCGATTCACGCGATTGGTATAACCTTTAACCTTTTTCTTTTTATGTTTTGATTTGTTTATCACATAAAATCATGAATGTTTTAATAAACTAATTAAAAATAAGATATAAACATGCTATTTAATCATGGGGGTTAAATCAATCAAGTGTTAAGGGGTGTTTGTTGTGGCCGACGCCTAACCGAGCCCCAAGAGGGGTCTCGGCTTGGGTTTACTCGCACCACCGAGACCACATGGTCTCGGTTTGGTGGTGGTTTGGGTGGTCTCGGGTCACGGCAGCAGCAAGGAAGGGAAAACCCCGACCTAGGTCGGGGTATGGTGGTGTTTACGGGTCCGGTTCATGGGTTTAAAACACGGGTCCGGTTCACACATGTTTAGATTTAAAACACGGTCTGGTTCATGAGTTATTTTTCAAGGTTTAATATTTTTATAAGTTATATTATTTTTGTAAGATTTAAATTAAATTAATTAAAAGCATGAACATGATTACTTTAATTTACATGACTTAGGTTATTAATTTTATTATTAACACATGAATTTTAACCTAAGTATTTTATCTTTTAATTAGACTATATAATTAATTAATTATTAAAATTATGACTTATAATTAATTAATTTACATGACTTAGGTTATATTATTTATAGATAATAATACATGTTTTAACCTAAGTATTTATTTTACCTTTATTTAATTAAATCATGTTATATTTAATTAAATACCTTAACCTATAGTTATTTAATTTACATGAAATAATTAATAAACTATACTATATAATCACATGACTTAGAATATTAACCAGAAAACACTTAAGCTTATATAATTAGCTTAATTATCCAGCTTATATCTAATTATGGAAACTTTCTATTTTTAGAAACTTATTTATTTAAGGCAACTAATCTATTTATTGAAACTTTCTATTTTTAGAAACTTATATATTTTAAGTAGTAATTCTATTTTTGGAAACTTTCTATTTTTGGAAACTTTCTTATTTTGGAAACTTTCTATTTTTGGAAACTTTCTATTTTTGGTAACTTTCTATTTTTGGAAACTTTCTATTTTAGGAAACCTACTATTTTTAGAAAGTTACTTATTATTACCCAACAAGTATAATAATACATGAAATACAAGTAATACTTAATCAGAATAGGCAGAATATATGATAAACACAGTATAAAGCTTAAATCAGTAAAACATGACATGAACATATAAAACAAGCTAAGGCATGATATAAAAACAGTTACGTACTCAGTAATCAGATACTTATACACGTATGTATTTATGTAGCATTAGTGATACCGAAGTAGGACTCTCTTCCGTTCGTCTTCTTCGTTCACTGGACATAAGGTACAGATTCTCCGTCCTTTTAGTATGGACATTCTTTCCTTATTAGGATTTCCCGTATGCAGCCAACTGTTTTCCCCAGTATATGTTTTATATGTTTTTGAATTGCTTATGTTTAATTAGAATACCTAAAGCCATATACATGCATGACCAGTTTCACCTAGTTATGGAGGTACTATAACCATAACACTGGAGGCACCAGTGTTATGACTTCACCACGGCGGAGTGATAGCTCGTGGCGTCCCTTTCAGCTTTTGGCCATATTATTATTATTAGGTGGGGCGTATGGGTGCATCCTAGTTACATGTTTTCAGCAGATTACTCAGTGTGAATGTGGTGTGTGCCTTGCATCCTTCACAAGGAGCTGATCCCTCCTACCCAAAACCAGTATATTAAATTAGAGGCAGCCCCTCTAATTTGCATGACGAGGTCACCCCTCCAAGTATTCATGCACGTTGATATTTCATGACCTATATTGGCTAATGGTAAAATATGTTAAATAGCTTTTACAAGATAAACATAAGGCTTTTCAAACTATAAAACCAGTTTTACTAAGATATAACCAGGTTATCCAGGACTTAGTTTCTTCCGCTGTTTCATGTTTATATGCTTATACTATTCATGCTATTCTTGTATATCCGTGCACTGAGTGTATTGCTCAGCCGTTTTCCTTTTCATGTTCACAAAACGGCAGGTACTCAGGGACGCTCGTAGACTTTAAGTGAACGTGCATATGGATTAGAACTTCCTAGCCTTCTTTACTTTATGCATTTATCTATAATTTGATACTCATTTCCATGGACATTGTTTAGTCCTTTCATCTATAGTACTTATGTTTGTGTGTGATGAGTTCTACTTTTGGACTACCGATGTTTGATTCCGGTATTTCCTTTATGGTCATGTAATGTTTAGACATTTATCCTTGTATGATTTGTTGACACGCCATAATCACGCGTGGCATTCCGTTTATCAAAATGGGGTGTTACACCTCCCTCTTTCCAAATCCGCTCTGTGTGTAAATCCACGCGGAGCTTCCATATAAACTTCCTCTTTCAGAGCTCCATGTAGGAAAGCGTTCTTCACGTCAAACTGGTGTAAGGGCTAACCTTTATTTCCTGCAACGAAAATAGAACCATGATTTTATCGATCTTTGCAGCCGGAGAGAAGGTTTCAGAGTAGTCAATACCATAAGTTTGCGTATAGCCTTTAGGTACTAATCTCGCCTTGTATCTTTCAATTGCACCATCGTGTTTGTATTTAATTGTGAACACCCACCGACACCCGACAATTTTCTTCCTTGTGGCAATATACGATTTTCCCATGTATAATTTTTTGTACGAACTTCATTTCTTCCTCCATTACATCTCTCCATTGTTTAGACTCCAATGCTTGTTCTGTGGTAGATTGAATTTCATTAGTATACAACGAAGATACAAAGGCCTTGGCTCCTTTGGATACGTTTCCTTTTGCTATGTTTGCCACCAAATATCCATTCCTTCTGGATTCCTTTTCTAGTGAATATTTTTTGGGTGGGACTTCGTGGTTTGATCTTGGTAGAAGTACATACACTGTTCTGATATTGTCAAAACAGTTCCCACATGTTCTTGTTCTTGTACATCTTCACTTTGTTATGTTTAGTTTGGAGTCTCAGAAGAAGGAAAATGATCAAGGTTAGTATTACTCACCTCAGACAACAAGTCAGGAGCAGTTTCTGGGGTGGCACTAGCATCTTCAGGTTGTTCGGGAAGAGGGTATCATCTTGTGAACTTTGGCTTCTTTCTTCAAATGTAGTCGAACTCAACCAACTCAGTGTTTCCTGGATGTAAGTATACTTTGTCTCCCCTTGAACATTGTGTTGGGAGGCATAGTGATACTCAGTTTCAACAAAATCACAGTTCATCGTAGTGTATATGTGTCGGGCTGTTGGGTTATAACATCGGTAGCCTTTCTGAGTTATTCCGTACCCAAAAAATACACATATCTCAGAACAAGGGTCAAGTTTAGATCTATTGGCTTTAGGTATATGAACGAACACGGTGCAACCAAATATTCGTGGTTCAAGGGTAAGAACTGATGGGAGTTTAGTGTATTCGGCCATATTTTGCAACGGGGTTTTGGTTTTTAGGATTCGGGTGGGAATTCGGTCGATAAGATATGTCGCCGTAACGAGAGCTTTGGAAAAAATATTTTGAAGATTGTGATTTTATGAGAAGGGCTAGAGTTATTTCTAACAAGATCCGTTTTTTTCGCTCCACGACACTATTTTATTCTGGAGTATGAGGGTATGTCGTTTGATGAATTATACCTTTGATTTGAAAGAAGGATTTCATTCAGAGTTGACAAATTTTCCTCCATTGTATGATGTAAAAATCTGAATATGTTTATGAAATTTAGTTTGGATCATGTTGTAAAAAACAATGAATTTATCAAAAACTTCAAATTTATTTTTTAATAAATAAACCCAAGTCATGCTGTAAAAAACACTGAATATACATGTCCCCCTGGTATTAGGGCGGGGCCACACATCCAAGGAATCAAGGAAATTGGTAGATCAACTCTTGAGTTATTGGGTTTAAACGATTTTCGGTGACTTTTGGCTAACACGCAAGTGTTATAATGTGACTTACAACTAAAAGGAAATATTTTTGGAAATAACATATGTAAGTAGCCGGTGGATGGATGTCCCAATCTTCTATGCCGTAGCCAAGCTTCTCGTTCCTTTGTTCATGAGAAAGCATTACATCACCATTTTGAGCTACCTCGTCCACATTATACAACCCTTGTCTTTTAGTGCCATGCCTAATTATTGCTCCAGTCATGATATCATGTAAATACAAAAAGTAGGTTGCATACGAACCGAGCAATTCAATTCCTTCGTCACATTACTTATGGACAAGAGTTTATGAGATAATGACAGAACATAGAGACAATTAGAAAGTTTAAGTGTTGGTGAGATTTCGATTGTTCGCTCATTATTTACATTGAACTTTTCACCATTTGCGGTTTGAATGTATGATTTTTTGGTTTGGTCGACATAGCAAAATCAGATAAATCATAAGTCATGGTGTCGGTGGCTCCACAATCAAAAATCCATGATGGTTCATGTTTTAATTTGTAATTTTGAGCCACATTTGCATAACCATAAACATGGCTCTGTTTGCAATTTTCAAAGGCATGTTGAATAAAGAAGGAAAAAGAATCAGTGATGTGTATTTGGTTTTTCGGGAGTTTCGAGAAATAGTGTCTCACCTCATATACCTGTTCCCACCGAGAAAGCTTCAGCTTCTTAATCGAGAGCTGCTGCCACTCCCTCAAATCCAGTGGAAATTTTCCGGTTAGTGTTAGTTTTTTGGTTCACGCTTCTCCTTTTTCAGATCCGAGACCCCTGGTTCCGTTTTTGTGGCCATCATTCCACCAATCGGGCTAGCCAATGAGCTCGAAACACTTCTCTTTGGTATGTCTCATCATACCGCAATTACCACATTGCAGGTGTGCTTTATCCTCTTTGCCGGATGTTCCACTTTTTTCACGTCAAAATGACAGTGCCCCTTCACAGCGAGTCTGACTCCCCCCGTTTGTTTGGGAAAGGGACCCGCCGCTATGCTATATGTGTCATGGTTAGTTTCTCCCATAATGTTATGGTGGGCAGCTTCCGTACGCGTAGTTGCTTACGCCGTCTCCACTAAGGGAAGGGGGTCTAGCCGGAGTATTTCCCTTTTGATAGATTCATATTTCTTGTCAAGTGCGTTTAAAAATTGGAAGAGTTTTTGTTCTGACCCTAGTTTTGAATATGTTTTAATATCTTCTAGACATTTCATTTGGTTTGGGTCGTTTCTTTCGATTTCTCCCCAGATCCCTTGTAGTGTAATCTAAAATTCCTCAAGGGAATTGTCGTTTAGTTTAATATCATTAGCCTTAACATGAAGGTTGAAAGTCTACAGCTTTTCTTTTCCATGGTTGTACGTGACTACCACAACATCGCACAAGGTTTTAAAAGTGGGGGTACTCGGTTAGGTTTCCTACTAAAGTGGGTTCAATATTCTGGAGGAGCCATAAGAAAACCGTTAAATCTTCTTGGTCCCATTGCTCATAAGTTTCACTGCTTTGGGCTGGAGGACCTGAGGTTAAATGTGATAATAGGGCCTTGGATTTTCCACTTATGGCGACTCGAATCATTCAAGTCCATAGTGCATAGTTTTGGTTGAGGTTGATTTGGAGATTATCATATAGCTTTAGGTTTTGAGGTTAGTTGTGGAACCATTCTTTAACAAATTTGCTAGTTGTAGGGACAAATCATCTCCAAACATGGTTTCTTGATTTGACAATTTGAATAGGTTGTGAGGTATATGATGAGCAAACCCGCTCTGATACCATGATAAAAATATAATTGAAAGGGAATTGATGGGAAATTGTTTTATATATTATGTATCGATGATTTACAATGAGATTTCCTATTTATACACACTTAAAATATAATTAAATATGGAAAAGAATCTATTGCTAGCTGTAACTTTAGATAAGTAGGAAGCAAATATATGGTTTCATGGTTTCATGGGAGATGATGTGATTGTCCATCAATCTTGCTGATTTCGTTGACTCTTTCTTTTAACACAACCATATAGGTCTTATAGAGGCTTAGAAACAGCACCTCTTTCGAATCAACCGTCTTAGTTGATCATTCATTCTCCATTGTTTTCATTGCTATCGCATTGCCTTCATCGATAACTAATCACCGTCTTTATTATTAAGTTAAGATGAATCTTCATGACGATGCACTGATCAGTGTCTGCAAAAGTTATTGTGGATGTGGTATGAATGATCTTTGCAACTTGAATAGGGAAATGTAATCATGGGGTGTTTGGATCTATCTTCATAGAAAGTGCTAGGTAGAGTCATCCAAGATGTTTCTTGTATCTAATATTTTATGTTGTATGGTGTCTACGATACTTGTCCTCTTATATTTTAAAAGGAGTAGGTTATGTCATTTAGCTGACTGGTTTTGCTTGGGGTTTGTTTCTTAAATCATTTTATCTTCACAAATATGTAACACCTGACCATTATTATACATGATGAGATATTTGAGTTCCAAATACCGAGAAAAAATAACTTTGACGGTTATAAACAAAAGAGCACCCCAAGCATATACTACAATGAGGTAGTTCACAATCATTTACTAACTCGAAACAAGGTCAATATTCAACTCATAAAGAACATAATAGAAAATACTTTTACCATGCAATAAGGAGTTACATAAACCAAAAGGTAAAGCATGCTTGTTGTTCATCAAAGCATCTATCTTATAGTAAATATCACTTTAGTCAAAAGTAAAACATTCAAAACATCTCAAATATCATTACATAACTTGTCATATATATAATAATAATAATAAATACTCTTAATAAGTTACATAAACCAAAAGCCTGCTTGTTCATCATAACATAAGCTACCAATACATTTGTTATAAGTAAAGTCTTAACATAAGCTACCCAAACCATTAATTGTCATTGTTCAACCTGAAATCTCATAATCCTCCTCCTTGTCGGTCACCATTTCCAGATTGTGTATGAACTTTGGCTTATCATCTTTTGCTTTTAGTGGTAAGACATCAAGCTTCAGGTTGATGTAGGTGCTTGCCGTCTTCAAATCCACATATATGGGGAAGAACTCAGAACGATCAACTCGACCAACACAAAACTCAATACAATCTGTTAGATTTGAGTCATTGACACCACCCATTTCCCACTCCAACTTTGAATTTCCAGAGTTAAACTTAGGTTTGAAAAAAATGAGAGTTAATATTGTTCATTTTCTTACTGCTCACCATACAAACAACAAAATCAAGCCATTCATTTATTTTCTTAACAAAATACAGAACTTTACCTCTGTAGGAGTTGACATCCGGTGTCTCTCTAGGTGTAATAAGGACTAAAATAACCATTTTCTTCAAAACAAACCTATAAAAAGCAACATACTTGACTATCACCTTGACCTTCTCTTCATCCACATCGACGGTCCTGTATTTGACTAAACAAACAAAAAGTTAGGTAAATCTGCATGAAAAAATTATCTCAGATGGCACACAATGTGATGCTCACTTTTGAGTGGTACATAGGTTTTGTCTTCGGTTTCAAATGTCCATTTAAGGGGACGACATTTGGGAAATGAGATTTCGCGTATGCAGTGTTGAAGAATATTCTAAGTAAAGAACACTCTCGGTTCCATATACTGATGAGCCCTCCAATCGACTTGTGTGTGCTCACTCTCAAATTGGACATAAATCACGGTTTAAATGTCATACAGAGTAAGCAAACTTTTATAGCATATGCATATACTTTATGTTAATGTTAAGCAAGACACACATAGCTAACAAAGCATATACGAAACACATCAAATAAAGAACAATATACTAAATAAACATAATAAAGTGAACAAGTCACAAGTGCTAAATTCAGATTAAACAAACAACAACTCTTCATACACCTAAACCAGATATACACATCAAAAGTTTAAAACTGCATTAAGTATCCCATGAAATGTATATCCCAATCCACCGAACTGAAAACAAAATGTTTCTTTTTGACAACGCACATTCAACAACAATGAAGGCAAGTTTAGCAAAACGAATAAAACAACAATATATTACAAATCTGCCGAAGAGTAAACAACCAAATAAAAGATCCAAAATCACATTCACGAATCTAAACTCAAACCTAGCAAGTAACTTGAATATATCAGTTATAATTAATAAACCATTTACATCTATAATATCTCTAAAGGAAAACATACAACAAATACATAAAGGTATATCAGCAGTTATAGGTGAACACATAAGCAAAATTAAAGACTTGTACAAACAATTTAAACTGAAGATCATTCAATAATCATATGAAAGAGGGGTATTAATTAGATACAAACCTTAATTTAAAAAAAAGGCATTTTTTTGGGTCAGTAACTTCCAAGTCCAACATGCCAACAACATGGAATGAAGCAATGTCGTCTAAATCAATAGCAACCTTTAGAGATTATTTTTAGAAAAGAGTGATTACTGGAACCGCAGCTGCAACAATATGATTCAAATACAAATGTTTAGCCAGTAAATAAACTTTTTATCTTAATGCAGTAACATTTTTTAACAAGCCATACACTGATTTTTACCCACATTTTTTAGCAGTAACATTTTTATTTTATTATGAGATATTTGTAACGTAATCTTAAAAACTAGTGAATATCAGATATTTGTTACCTTAACTTAATAAGCTCATAAGCCTATTTGTTCGACTTATGAGCTTTTTAAGTTGAGCTTATGACTTAAACAAGCCATAAGCTTAACTTAATAAGCTATTTGTTTCTGATTATGAGCTTGTCAAGTTGAGCTTATGACTTTAACAAGCCATAAGCTTAACTTAATAAGCATTTTTTTTTATGATTATGAGCTTATCAAGGTGATCTTATGACTTAAACAAGCCATAAGCTTAACTTAAGAAGCTCATAAGCCGATTTGTTTTGGATTATGAGCATCTCAAGTTGAGCTTATGACTTAAACAAGCCATGAGCTTAACTTAATAAGCGATTTGTTAGGTGAAACGACACCCCCAAATATAGAAAACGATATTTTCATACAAACACACCCAAAACAAATTTTGAGACCTGTAAAGAATGACTACAAAAAGATATTTCCGAAGATGATTATACCCAAACATTTGCAAAACACTTTAATAAAGGGGTTAACAAAAACAATTACTTAAACTCTTTTAGCCTAATTGTTTCAGCTTATAAGCTTATAAACTTAAGCTTATGACTTAAACAAGCCATAAGCTTAACAAAACAAGTTGATAAGCCAAGAAAAGTGGGCACATGGGCTTTTTCAAAAGTGACATAAGCTTATGTAACAATTGAAAAGCTCACAAGTGTACCTTTTTCGACTTATGAGCTTATCAAGTTGAGGTTATGACCTTAAATAACATAATAAGCTCCTAAGCCGAGAAAGGTGGGCTTATGAGCGTTTCTAGATTTACATACCCAAACACCCCCCTAAACAAAAAAGCAAAAACATAAGGGATTTGTAAAGAAGAATAGTTCAATAATCTTAAAAAACAAGCAAACCCTCAAAAAAGGACAACAAACCTTAGAATTAAAACAATATTTTATAAAATCAAATAAACGTTAGAATGAAAACAAAAGTTTAAAAATATTTGAAAACAAAACAACCCCCCCCCCCCCCGAAAAAACCCCCCTAGAATTTGAGTAAAAAACTTATTTAAAAAGAAGCATAGTTCAATAATTTTAACAAGCAAAACCCCAAAGAAGGACAACAAACCCTATAATTAAATCAATATTTTATCAAATCAAATAAACCCTAGAATTAAAACAATATTTTTTGAAATCTTTGTTATAAACAAAGCAACCCCAACCCCTAGAGTTAGAGTAGAAATTTATTTAAGAAGAAACATAGTTCAATAATTTTAAAAAAACAAGCAACCTCCAAAGAAGGACAACAAACTATAGAATTAAAACAATATTATATAAAATCAAATAAACCCTAGAATTAAAACAATATTTTATAAAATCTTTGTTATGAGCAAAATCCCAGCCTTTTTGTACCCATCTTTTTTTGCTGCTTCATCCTTCCTTTGTTGCCTAGGCTTTTTTTTTCATCTTTTGGTGTTTTTTCACATATATTTGTTCAACAAAAACAAAAGAAACATGAGGATTTGGTTTTTGTTTTTCAATTGTTTTTAAGAATCAATAAATATTTTAATTCTTATTGTTCTGTATCTAAGCCCATGTTCAACTAAAGCCCAAAATCTCACAACCCATAAATCCATACTTACTTTTTATCATCTTTCTTCATCTTCTTTATGTATTTCTTTTATAAAAACTAAAAATATTGTAAAATCTTAGAAACAAACAACATACTACAAGTTTTATACTTTTTCTTCTTATAATATTCTTTTACTTTTTCTTCTTCTTTTATATTTTTTATCAAGACAAAGCATACAACTTTTAAACAAAATAACCACAAGCATATATGGTGAAAAATATTAACCAAATATGTTTGTGGTTTTTTTTATATACAAAAATATCCCTAAAACCACCATGCACATAACACCACCGTTTAAATTTTATACTAGTAAAAAACAGTTTCAACAACAATAACATGTTACAACCAAACCTCGAACAAAACGTTTTGCTTGGTTTTTCCGGTTCTTGGTTTTTTGTTGCTATGTTTTTTGTTTTTTAATTGAATGCTATATTTTATACAATTTTGAAATCTCTTTAACAAACAATTATCGCGTGAATTTATACAGTTATTATAAGAGTAATCTCATTAATTTTTGTAGGCTAAAATGTAAATATGAAATGGGATATATGATAACGGCCAAAATATACATATTTAATCCGTTCCTATTATCTCACTTTGTATTATAAATAAGAACTCTCGATACTTAAAACATTGTGTTTTATATGCAAGTAAAGGTTGAAAGCTCAAAGTGAAGGAAAGCAAACATGGAGTCCTTATTAGAAATAATAAAAAAGTTGTGAGAAGAACATTCTGGACACACCTAAAGTGCGGCGCACAAAGTCAGAAGTGCGACACACATTTGGAGAAGTGCGGCGCACATTTACCCCCAGACTGCACTATAAATAGAGGCCTTCTCATCTCATTTTACACACACCTCTTCTATCTAATACTCTATAATCCGAGTATTTTAGTCTCCTTAGTAAAATTTCAGTATATATTCCACTTTTGGGAAATACTTGTAACAAGAGTATATTGCTCTTTGATTCTTGGAAAGACCATTCAATCGTGTCACTTGTGTACTCGTCAATTCATTCAATGTAATTATTATGTTCTTTTACTCTTTTTCATTTGTTACTTTGATTGCTATGTAGGCTAAATTATTTGTGACTATATGGGTATGTGATTATAATTAGTGATGATGCTATGATATGATATTTTATAAATGATTTCAAGCTAATGTTGTAGAACCATTTTCCACCTACTTCTACCACCATACTATATCAAAGTTGATTTATTACAATAGTTTGACGCCGAGATGGTCAAGTTGTCATAATAAGTTTTTAATGACATGTCTATGGTTTTGAATCTTTAGTTGTAGGGATCCGCTTAGATACCTTGATATAATATTGAACTTGTTGGAAACTTGTTTAAGCTTGGTCGCTGATTTAAACATAAGTCTTAAATCAAACTAAGTAAATTGTGAAAGCACCATTTTGATGAAAAAGGTTTATCACGTTTTACCTACCTAAACATATCTCGATCATTATTATCATCATCACGAAGTTATATGAACTATCCCATCTTAGTCATATTTGTCATTATTATTACTTATTCACACATTTCTTTGTTCGATTATTATATTTCTTACCAAAACGAAACTAAGTCCTTGCAAACGATCCTGGCTTACCACTACAAAACTATACTACGAACGAAAGCGTATACTTGCTCGTGTTTGTATTCTAGTCCCTTGTTTTGTCAAACCTTGTTATAGATTTAAGACTTGTGAAACAAACATCAATATACCATGAATTCGGATATCCGAAATTTGCGATTAACTTTTTATGTATTTGGAAACCTGAAATTTGCGATAAAGTTTTTATGTTATACAAGGTTACACAAGGTTTAATTAAAGCTTTGAGCGGTGAGCGATTAAGGACAATTTCACAAAACGAGCTCAAACAGAAAAAATAAAACTTGAAATAAGGTCAGCTAACTTGGAGTCATTTTAGAAATGAATTAACTTAAAGTTTTACTATATACATTACTACCATACATACACGACACGCCCGTAAAAACGCCACACAGACAAAGAAAGAGGTACAATATGTAGTGTACAACATTTAGAGCACATATTAAAACATCCTACAACTATCATGTACAACACACCACCACTACATTATACATACTCTCATTAGATATTCGTACGTACTCTCTCTCATTCCATATATACTCGATAGACAAGAACAAACTAAATTCCACTCTCAATATAATTGCTCATCGTCCATTTCTATTGTCTAAAATATCACCACTTCTTCTCTCTAAAAAATATAATTTCACCACTTTCTCTCTAGAAAAATAGATCAAAACCCTAATAACCAACAATGATGAGTCTTAAGAAGTTGTACAATTTAGGGGTTAGGGTTGTTGGACATGGACTTGTTGGTGGTAGTGGTGATGTATCAGCTGCTGCTTTTGAGGGTGCATTTGTTGCCACATCACAACATTACTTTTCTCGGTAGAGCACTAAACCCTTTGTTGTTTGTAACATCTATAGCTAGTTACAATTGTTTTTAGTAGTAAAAGAGGTGGGTGGTATGGTATGGTATGCATGGTTTTATCAAGGGTTATTTTATAAAACCTTTTAGTTTTTTATATAAAAAGAAAAAAACCACAAATATATTTGTTCACCATATATATATATGTAGAAAATTGTAGATCCAAAGTGGTGGTTTTGGTTATTTTGTTTTAAAAGTGGTATGTTTTGTGTTTGATAAAGCAAATATAAAAGGTATAAAAAAAGAGAAGAAAAAGTAGGAAAAACTTGGTTATTTGTAAGAAGATATTATTGTTTATAGAAGAAATATATATATATAAAGACGATAAAAATATAGATAGATATGTTGTTGTTTATGGAATTTTTATATTATCCAATGCATGAAAAAATAGGTGGTAAAAACAACAAGAAGATTTGTTGTTTGATGATAAATAGTAAGAATTGAGATTTTGGGTTTTAGTTGGGCTGGGCTTTACATACTGAATAAATAAGAGTACTTGTTGTTGTTATTTGAGAGATTTATGAAAAACAAGAAACAAATTCTCATGTTTCCTTGTGTTTTTGTTGAACAAGGGGAGGAAGAAGATCTCCCAAAAAGCCAACGGGATTGACAAAGCCTGGGTAACGAAGGAGGGATGAAGAACAAGCAGCCGTAGCAGCTAAAAAAGGTTTTTTCTTTATACTTCAGCTAAATTTTTACATTTCATATATCCGAAATTTCGAATAAATTTTTTGTATTTACGAGTATCCAAAATTTCAGATTAAGAATTATTTACATAACACAAAAATTAGGATTGGGTTTAGTGGAAAAAATCTTAGCTAAGTTTATGTTATATATCAATTATTTTAGCTAAATTTTTACATTTCAAATATCCGAAACTTATATTACGAGACAAACATCCACCGGGTTACCGTGAACCCTCGAGAACCACCTAACCATGCTGAAAAGCTTTTGGTTATTAGGGTTTGAATTTTTTTAAAGAAAGAAGTATAAAAAATCCTTAAAACCACCATGCACATAACACCACCGTTTAAATTTTATACTAGTAAAAAACAGTTTTAACAACTGTAACATGTTACAACCAAACCTCAAACAAAACGTTTTGCTTAGTTTTTCTGGTTCTTGGTTTTTTGTTGCTATGTTTTCTTTGTTGATCCCAAACTTAGATCGATTAGCTTTGTGTATACGAGATTAGATCAAGTAATACACGGAGAGAAACCTTTGTATATGCTTTATGAATCTAAGTGTTATGCGGAATTTAACACTTAAACAAGAACACACAAGATGTAAACAAACTTTCACTTTGATTATCAATGTCGAACTTGCTTACAATGAAAGATGTTTACAAACAAAAACTTATATAAAACTTATATCAAACATTAATCTAAAGGCCTTCTTTTATAGACATAAGAAGCCTTGTACAATAAGCTACATATCAGCTATTCTAGGTAAAGATAAACATAGAAAATACATTGTCGTTTCTATCCTTACTAGAAGTATTCTAGAATATAATAAACGTGTAGATTATATCTTCCATCAGTGCTTGTCTTCAATGTGTCAACGCTTGACTTTAACTTGTAAACGCTTGAGCTGTCAGCGCTTGCTTTGTTCTTGTCAACGCTTGAATTGTTCTTGTCAGCGCTCAAGTGATCTGGCCTTAATTTGTTCCCAACAATCCTCCCCTAAACTTGATATCCACTCTTATGATCAAGTTTCTAAATAAGCATTAAGGACTAGGAGGAATCTTACAAACCTTCTCATATCTAAAAATATGGCTTGAGTTAAAGGTAAGTCTCTATGGGGTGGTGAATCCATCTTCATAAAAATAGCTTTCTTTTGCTCAGGGATCTTATAAAAATCATTGTGATCCCTTGAGTAGTAACCTTGATCATCAAAAACCATTTACAGAAAACGGGGATAAGCTAAAGTCATTTTTGTCCCCTTGTTTTTACACATCCCCTCAAAAATCATTTTAGAATAGTTATATTTTTGCCCTGTTGCAATGCACACAATAGCACTTGCAATGGATCTATTGATCTCATTGTGTGCAGTACATTTGGGACTCAAACATTGAAGGAGGACGTGTATGAGGTACTTTCAGGCTGGGGGAAATTCCTGCTTATGATACTTGTTTAGAGTACCTTCATCAGGAAAAGGATATCCCAAAGCCCTAAGCCCTTGTTCTATTTCATTTATGGGAAGGGTGGCTATTCCATCAGCATCATCAAGATGCAAGGCTTGGCGTACCAAAGCCTCAGTAACCACCCAAGATCTCCCATGAACAATAGAAGTCAATGTGGTCACTCCATTAACTGTTGAGGAACTGACAGTGTTCCAAAACTGCTTAATGTGTGTGACTGGAATGAGTGGTGCATGAGAAAGAGCATACCTTAGTGGGGATGCGTTCAAATACGCCACCATTTGTGTGTATTGGGGAAACAGATCATCATCAGCTTCAAGATAAGCAATCATGTTATGTTGTGATCTGAACCCCAATGCCAATTCTGCTGAGTTAAACTTTGGTGCCATTGATGAAAGCTATTAATTTTAAGTGTAGAAGATGAAGTTGATAAGAGAAAAGTGTTAGACAAGAATTATAGATACCCTGTTTAAAATAGGAGCCAAATTTATAGGAGAAAAAGAATGCATGTGATTGGCCCAAAAATAGGCAAAGATTTTCAAAAACCAATCATGAAAATACTGAAAAAGTTATAAGTTATCTCATGCATTAAATGAAAGTAACAACTCCTAAAATTACGGCTTGAAAATATGTCAAAAAGTAACAACTGGGTAGGTCCCATTGAGTGTCAACGGTAAAAAATAACCTATCAACGCCCAACGGCTATAATCTTGTCAACGTTTGCCTAAAGCCATGTCAGCGTCCAATTTGGTCACAACAACGCTTGGAAAAATTCTTGTCAGCGTCCAAAAATAAAAATATTTTAAAAAGTGAAAAATGACCTTAACAAGTAATTTATCCTAGAGAAGATAACCAAAAGCTGATAATTATTATAGGGCGGCAAGCACTGTCCAGTTATGCACACTTGCATAAGTAAGATAGACATAACAGTCCTCTAGTGTCCCTTGCTAACCAAAACTCTTAACAACAAAGTTACCTTATAAAATCCTTGTTACTCCCAGGTAAATCCCATACCAAAATCATACCCAAGTCTCCCAACAGACCACAACCAATTTTAGGCCAAAAATATCTTGGCAGCATGCAAAGTTGATATACTATGCATGCTACAGTGCCTCATGATTTAGTAAAACTAACTCATACTCACCTGTGGACATAATCTAGAATTGTGATAAGAGTATCATATGGATACCCAAACATCCTAAAGGTTCCTAAAACCTCCCCTTAAACTATGATACAAAAAGTTTGCTAAAATCATGCATGAACATAAAAATTTATGTCAAGATAGGAATGAAACATTCCAACCATCATCCATAAATAAAACTTGCCCAAATGCTTCTCCATTGATCCATAAGCAACTCTGTATCCAATGGTATACTACTAACACCATCTGCACATTTAGATTGAAAACCACAAAACTAACATTGTTGCTGACAACGCTCCGATAACACATGACAGCGTTGAGGGAAGCTTTGTCAGCGTTAGACAATTATATTGCTGACAACGTCACAAAAACACTTATCAGTGTTCAAGTAACCTTTGTCAGTGTTAGAAAAATATAGTGGAAAATCTAAATCATCAATAAGACCAATAATAATAATGCATCATCCTGTACATACTTCTACAAAAAGAATCCAAAACACATATTATGTGAGATTAATCATTCTAATACTTGTTACCAAGTATTGAAATCTCCCAGCATCAAAAGGTTTAGTTAATAAATCTGACACATTTTCCTCAGTGTCAACCCTATCTGGTTGTATTAAACCTTTCTCAAAGCAATCTCTTATAATATGGTGTCTAATTTCTATGTGTTTAGTTTTAGAATGATGTACAGGATTCTTAATGATGCATAAAGTACTATTATTGTCAACAAATATCTTAGTATGCATGAAATTATACCCATAATCCAACAGCTGGTTCTGAATCCACAACACTTGACCACAACATTCAGCTGCAGCCACATACTCTGCTTCAGTTGTAGAATTAGCCACCACTGTTTGTTTCTTGCATTGCCAAGATATTAACCTGCTTCCAAGAAACTGACATCCACCAGTTGTGGATTTCCTATCAAACTTATCACCTCCATAATCACTATCTGAATATGCAATAAGCTCCAATGGTGAATCCTTTGGGTACCACAAACCAAGACTAGGATAGCATCTTAGGTACCTAAAGATCCTCTTCACAGCATAAAGGTGACATTCTTTGGGAGTCACTTGATGGCGTGCACAAGCACACACAGCAAACATAATGTCAGGTCTGGAAGCAGTAAGATACATCAAGGATCCAATCATGGATCTATAATACCTGACATCAACATATTTCCCATCTCCAATCTTTCCCCAAGGGTGTTCTCTATCCATAGGAGTAGTAGCCCTCTTTTCATGTGGAGAAAAGCCAAACTTCTTCAAGATCTCAGCAACATATTTGTCCTGGGAGATGAAGATACCATCTTCTTTTTGCTGAACTTGTAAACCAAGAAAGAAGTTCATCTCCCCCATAGCACTCATCTTGAATTTGTCTGTCATAAGCTTGGAGAAATCCTCACTCATCTTTGGATCAATAGACCCAAAAATGATATCATCAACATAGACCTGCACAAGCAACACATCCTTGCCTTTCTTCTTTGTAAATAGTGTCTGATCTATGGTGCCTCTCTTGAATCCATTGTCTACCAAATAAGTAGACAAAGTACCATACCATGCTCTAGGGGCTTGATGAAGGCCATACATAGCCTTTTTGACTCTATACACTTTATCAGGATGCTCTGGATCCTCAAAACCAGGAGGTTGCATTACATATACTTCCTCAACAATGGTGCCATACAGGAAGGCACTCTTGACATCCATTTGATAGACTGTGAAGCCCATGCAAGAAGCATAGGCTAGAAAAATCATAATAGCTTCAATCCTTGCAACTGGTGCAAAGACCTCCTCATAGTCTATCCCCTCCTCTTGTGTATAACCTTGAGCCACTAACCTTGCCTTGTTTCTGACCACAATGCCTCTTTCATCTCTTTTGTTCCTGAGAACCCATCTTGTCCCTATAGGTCTGACATATCTAGGACAATCAACCAGCTCCCAAACATCCTGAATTGCAAATTGATGAAGCTCATCCTGCATTGCTTCCACCCAACTTGGTTCTTTGAGAGCATCAAATATTTTCTTGGGTTCTTCTTGTGACAGAAAACATGCAAACAAACATGCTTGCACAAGAGGGGTATCAACCTTCTTGTGTATATTGGCAATAAACCCACCAAGACCTTGATGAGATCTTCTAGTCTGAACTGGAGTCATAATATCACCAATGATCTGAAATGTGGGGTGATTCTTCATTGTGGAAGTGAGAACCCCTCCTTCAAAAAGTCTGGTGTCCTCAACCTCATGCTCCATGTTGCCAATGTCTTCTTCATCAGACTCTCTTATATCAACATAAGGAGAACCTTCTTCATAAGAATTGGAAGGTTCACCTTGTTCAAAAGTGGAAGAGAAAAGATGTGCAAAGGTGTTGTCAACGTCTGAACCTTGTTTGTCAGCGCTTGGGCTAACAACGCTTGAACTGTTGTTGTCAACGTCTGAGCCATCAACGTCTGAATTGGTCTTGTCAGCGCTAGATTTGCCTTTGTCAGCACCTGAAGGATCATGCATGTTTGTATCTGGTGGTACTTGGAAACCACCATTATCTTGTCCAGCAGCAGCAAAAGCATCTGTCCAAATGGGAATTGTGACATATTCTAATGTAGGAGATGCCTTTTCTGCTTGTGATCCAACCTTCTCATGAACCTGTGTATCTTAAACATTAACAACTTGTTCCTCCACAACATTTGAAGTCACCTTCACAATGTCTGGATTAGTGACAGGCATATAATTTAAAGTTCTAGATAAGGGTTCCAAATCAAACAACCAATTAGGACCACTTTCAAGATCACTAGGTTTATTCTCTAAGAACCTAACATGTACTCTCTCAACTATACGTTTGTCCTCTTTAAGATAAACCCTATAACCCTTGCTCTGAACTGAATACCCCATGAAATAGCCCTCATCACCTTTTGCACTAAATTTCCCTAAGGCATCACTAGTATCTAACACTACTACAAAAGGTCTGAGAAAACCAATATTAGGTTTTCTTCCCCAAAGTAACTCATAAGGTGTTTTGTTCTGAATTTTGTTAACCAATGCTCTATTTTGCACATAGCATGCTGTATTAACAGCCTCAGCCCAAAAGGCAATTGGAAAGTGAGCATCAGCCAACATTGTTCTGGCTGCTTCAATTAGGGTTCTATTTTTCCTCTCAGCAACCCCATTTTGTTGTGGGGTTCTAGCAATACTAAATTGCCTAGTAATTCCTTTCCTGACACAGAAATCATCTAGCTTCTTGTTCCTAAATTCTCCACCATTATCACTCCCAAGCATTTTAACTTCATTGCCAGACCTTTTCTCAATCTGAGTGATAAAATCAATAAGAACATCAGCTGTGTCACTCTTCATAGCTAGAAAGAATGTCCAAGTAAATCTAGAGAAGTCATCTGTGACAACAAAGCAATACAACTTACCATTCAAACTTTCTATATTAGTTGGACCAAAGAGGTCCATGTGAAGCATATGAAGAGGTCTGGAACTAGTATGCACCTGTTTGGACTTGAATGAGACCTTGTGCTGTTGCCTTTAAGACATGCAACACAAGAGTGGTCATTGTGGAAGGCCTTCTCAGGCAAACCATCAACTAAACCAAGCCTCACAAGTCTATTTATATTTTTAAAATTTATGTGCCCTAGTCTCTTGTGCCACAAATTACTCTCATCTACTGAGGCCTTAGCATAGAAACAAGACATATTGGTATTCATTTTAATCCCATTTAAATTCACATTATATATGTCCTTATGCCTAGGCGTTCTATACTCAATATATTTCTCATCAGGGATCTTAAAATCCTTGCTTAACACCAAACACTCAGTATCAGTAAAAAGAACTTTATTTTTGTTATCACAAACTTGTGATACACTGAACAAATTGTAATCAAGTTCTTTTACCAGGAAGACGTTCTCAAAATGCAGATTATTGGTGAGAAGGGTTCCTTTGCCTGTAATGGTACCATAACCACCTCCAAAGTATACCTTATCACTATCTTCAATAGGGGTGAAATTCGTCAGATAGTCTTCCTTCCCTGTCATGTGCCTTGAGCATCCACTATCCCAATATCCATAATCATTGATCTGTTTTTGAATGCCCTGCACATAAAGAAAACAAATTAGTTTTCTTTGGGAACCCAAGTCTCAAAAGACTTGGATTCATCTGGTTGTTCAATAAGAACAGACTTAGTTCTCACAACAACCCCATTCTCATCCTTTTTAGGATGAAATACCCAGTTAACCCCAATAGGTTTTGAAATGACTTTTGAAATGTAATTAAATCTATTGCAAGTCATTGAAATCCCATTATTATTAGGGTTTTGATCTTTCTTGGGTCTCCATGTTAAGCTTGTAGAAGCTTTAGACCCCTTACCTTGTGGCTGCAAATATTTAGGTCTGGTCACATTTCTGTCAGCGTTAGAATTTGTCCTGTCAACGCTGAAATTACCCTTGTCAGCGTTGAACCTAGGGTTTGCTACAGAAACCCATTGCCTATTTGACCAGGTGTTTGTCTTTTGAAATGGTCTTTGTCCATGAGTGTTAGACCTTCTAGAAAAGAATGGGGCAGGTCTAATCACTTGTGGACTTTGCTGCACACAAGGTTTGGGTCTGACAACGTTTGACTTTCTAACAACGTTGACTTTCTTCCTGTTAGCGCTGAAATTGTTCCTGTCAGCGCTGGCTTTGGGAGCGTTGACACACTTGTATTCCAAATGTGAAAAGCTACCACAACTGTAACAGGCTTTCTTAGACACAACCTTAGGTCTAGTAGAGAAGAAACATGTTCCATGATTGCTAACTTGGCTCTTGGGTGACCTATTATTCCTATACATCTCTGCATATTTAATGGTAGGTCTTCTAACAGTGTTTGAGCCTAGGTCAACAGCTTTACCAGTGATTGGGTGAGTAACCTTAATGGGTGGTGATTCATTGGGACTTTCACATAGCAAACCTCCCTTAACAAATAAAGTAGGGTTAGCTTTCTTCCACTCATTTAGGTCAGTCAATTTTTGTTGATACTCTTCTACTGGAGTGACAACTCTTGGTGGAGGAATGAATTCCTCCTCTTGAAGCTCTAGTAAACCAGTCCAAGATAAGTCCCTTCGTTGGACACCATAGAAGTCACCAAGTGGTGGTGGAACCAGAGAGTAATCATTCATCCCAACCCCAGTCATGTCCTTAGGATCCCTTTGTTTAGCTACACAGTCTCCTAGGGTTTGGGTGGCTCTATCAAATCTTTGAATTTTGAGGTCAACATTATCTTTATTCTTAATGGCCTCATCTAACTTAGTCTGTAATTCACTATTAACCTTTTTCATGATGTTTCTAATATCCATACTACCCTCTAGCTCATGTTTTAAGATATTGATCTTATCTTTTAAGTCAAATTCCATTTTCTTGTATTCAGAAACGGTTTTCTCAGTTTCAGTAAGAGCTAGTTGGTAATTAGACAATTTACATCTTTCAGTGCTCATGTCATTCTTTAGTTTTAACACCTCTTTATTAAGTCTTTCAGTATTTAACCTACAACCTTTGCTACAAAAAGCATCATCATATACCTCATTATCAGATGAAGAGGAGGAGTGTGCCATGAGAGCATATTCAACATGCTCTTCTTCTTCAATATCAGCAACTAAAGCTTTGTCCTCTTCAACATCTTTAGCCAGATAGCTCCAATCCCATCCTGTACCATCAATTCCTTGAACTGCAACCATAGCTTTGGAATCCTGAGCTTTAACAACCTGACTTGAGGGTTTACCAGCATCAGATCTTCTAGAAGATCTGCATTCCCTCATGAAGTGCCCTATACGATGACAGTTGTAGCATTCAACTTTGGATTTATCAAATCCAGCTGTGTCTTTAGCATTGAAGGTCATCTTCTTTTTAAACCTTCTGTTCCACCTATTTGCTCTTATACTAGCAAGAGCCATGTTCCACTTGATGTCCATCTCTTCCAAGTTCTCATCACTTATCTGCTCAAGGTCCTCATATGTAATCACTGAACCATTGGGCAAAGAAGCAATGTAAGCACAAACAGTATCCAAATCCAAACCAGCAGGTTTAACACTTGGAGAGTCATTCTTGAATGTGTCAGCGTCTGAAAAGGAGACGTTGACAGGACTTGTTCCAGCGCTGACATATGATGACCCAGTAACTGGATGCATATAAGAGTCCTTCTGATTGAATTGACCTTCACTATGAGAGAAGAAGGCCATGTTGCTGGTGGTAGATTTGCTTCCATGCTCTGAAAGAGTTTCATCTTCCAACAGTCTTAGTTTGTTGTAGATGTCATCAAACGAGGAGCTCTTGTAAGTATTGTTGGCAAGAATAGATCTTGCCTCAATCTTCCATGCCTCACCAAGACTTTTAAGAAAGGTAGCATTAGTGTCAACATCACCAACTTGTGTCCCCATGAAGGACAACTTGCTTGTGATGTCAAGCAATCTGCTTCTCACACTACTCAGTTTCTCATTGGGTTGAGCTTTGAAGACAGCATAATCATGTAGAAGTTGCTTTTTCTTTTCTTCCTTAGTGTTTGCATTGCCACCATATGCAACTTCAAGAGCTTCCCAAAGATCTTTAGCAGATTCATAGCCTCTATATTTATGCTGGTTTTCTTGTCCCAAAGAGACTTTCAGAATATTTAGGGCTTTCATGTCAACCCTTTTCTTTGCAATATCATCAGCAGCTACAGCTCTACCATCTCCAGGTTTTTCTTTCTTGTCCTCTTCAGGGCATCCTTCAATAGCTGTTCTTTGACTAATGGCATCAAGAATCTTTTGAGCCTTATTGAATGTGTTTCCATATTCAATAATCTCCCAGAGTGTGTAGTCATAGATCCCCAGATATTGTTCAAAGTTGAACTTCCATAGGTCAAAGTTGGTTGCATCAAGCATGGGAATCTTGATGTTTGGTAAGGCTGAGGAGGAGGAGGTTATTGCTTCAGACATGATGTTATTAGGATTTCTGAGAAAATTAGGGTTTTGGTGTTTTTAGGGTTCTGGTGTTCGTGTATGGTGTTCTTTAAAGATCAAAAGTTCCTCAACAAGCTCTGATACCACTTGTTGATCCCAAACTTAGATCGATTAGCTTTGTGTATACGAGATTAGATCAAGTAATACACGTAGAGAAACCTTTGTATATGCTTTATGAATCTAAGTGTTATGCGGAATTTAACACTTAAACAAGAACACACAAGATGTAAACAAACTTTCACTTTGATTATCAATGTCGAACTTGCTTACAATGAAAGATGTTTACAAACGAAAACTTATATAAAACTTATATCAAACATTAATCTAAAGGCCTTCTTTTATAGACATAAGAAGCCTTGTACAATAAGCTACATATCAGCTATTCTAGGTAAAGATAAACATAGAAAATACATTGTCGTTTCTATCCTTACTAGAAGTATTCTAGAATATAATAAACGTGTAGATTATATCTTCCATCAGTGCTTGTCTTCAATGTGTCAACGCTTGACTTTAACTTGTCAACGCTTGAGCTGTCAGCGCTTGCTTTGTTCTTGTCAACGCTTGAATTGTTCTTGTCAGTGCTCAAGTGATCTGGCCTTAATTTATTCCCAACATTCTTCGTTGAATGTTATACAAGGTTACACAAGGTTTAATTGAAGCTTTGAGTGGTGAGAGGTTAAGGAAAATTTCACATAACAAGCTTGAACCAAAAAAATAAAACTTGAAATAAGGCCAGCTAACTTGGAGTCATTTCAAAAATGCATTAACTTAAAGTTTTAGTATATATATGAGTACCATACATACATGCACACATCCATAAAAATGCCACACAGACAAAGAAAGAGGCACAATATGTAGTGTACAACATTTTAGAGCACATATTACAACCTCCTACAGCTAGCATGTACAAAGACACACCACCACTACATTACACATACTCTTATTACATATTCTCACATACTCTCTCTCCTTCCATATATACCTGGTAGACAAGCACATACTAAATTCTCTATATAATTGCTCATCATCCATTTCCATTGTCTAAAATATCACCACTTCCTCTTTATAAAAAATATACTTTCACCACTTTATCTCTAAAAAAATCAAAACCCTAATAACCAAAAATGATGAGTCTTAAGAAGTTGTACAATTTAGGGGTTAGGGTTGTTGGACATGGACTTGTTGGTGGTAGTGGTGATGTATCAGCTGCTGCTTTTGAGGGTGAATTTGTTGTACGTTACTTTTCTCGGTAGAGCACTAAACCCTTTGTTGTTTGTAACATCTATAGCTAGTTACAATTGTTTTTAGTAGTAAAAGGGGTGGGTGGTATGGTATGGTATGCATGGTTTTATTAAGGGTTATTTTATAAAACCTTTTAGTTTTTTATATAAAAAGAAAAAAACCACAAATATAATTGTTCACCATATATATATATATATATATGTAGAAAATTATAGATCCAAAGTGGTGGTTTTGGTTATTTTGTTTTAAAAGTGGTATGTTTTGTGTTTGATAAAGCAAATATAAAAGGTATAAAAAAAGAAAGATAAAAAAGTAGGAAAAACTTGATTGTTTGTAAGAAGATATTATTGTTTATAGAAGAAATATATATAAATAAAATAAAAATATAGATAGATAGATATGTTGTTGTTTATGGAATTTTTATAGTATCCGATGCATGAAAAAAGAGGTGGAAAAACTACAAGATTTGTTGTTCGATTATAAAAAGTAAGAATTGAGATTTCGGGCTTTAGCTGGGTTGGGCTTTACATAGAAAATAAATAAGAGTATTTATTATTGTTATTTGACAGATTTACAAAAGACAAGAACCAAATTCTCATGTTTCCTTGTGTTTTTGTTGAACAGGGGGAGGAAGAAGATCTCCCAAAAATCCAACGGGATGGACAAAGCCTGGGAAACGAAGGAGGGATGAAGAACAAGCAGCCGCAACAGGTTAAAAAGGTTTTCTTTATACTTTAGCAAAAATTTTACATTTTATATATCCGAATTTTCGAATAAATTTTTTTGTATTTACGAGTATCCAAAATTTCAAATAAATAATTATTTACATAACACAAAAATTGGGACCGGGTTTATTGGAAAAAATCTTAGCTAAGTTTATGTTATATCAATTATTTTAGCTAAAATTTTACATTTCGAATATCCGAAACTTATATTACGAGACAAACATCCATCGAGTTCCCGTGAACACTTGAGAGCCCCCTAACCCTACTGAAAAGCTTTTGGAGACTAATCATTGTATTTGAGAGGTTGGTTATCAGGGTTTGATATTTTTTTTAGAGATAAAAGTATATAACATGGTGAAAGACAATGGAAATGGAAAAGAATGAAAATGAAAGAGAATGAAAATGAAAGAGAGATTATATGTAATGAGAGAGTAAATACTATCTATGAGAGTATGTATTTAGTGGGAGTGTGTATTTATACAACATGTATGATGTTGTAATATGTTCTGTTAAGGTTGCATTGTACCTTGCATATTGTATTGGCTACCCCTAAATGGTAATGTCTTCAAAATCTGACCATCATCATTTTGATATATACATGTAAAACATATACATGTACAACATATACACGAGTACACATAAATTATGCTTAGAAAGTTTCAAAGCGACATAACATTAATTATCTTCGCATAAATTGGTTTACGATATTAGCTTTGTTATTCTTTTAAAGATTTCATGTACTAGTTAGTCGTGCCAACTGTGACATATGTCGTACCAAAGTTATTCTACCTAATGTTTATTACTAATATTAAGCTCGGGCTATACTCATTTTGTGATTGGATTAAATGCAATAAAGCTCAACTTGAGCTCGGCTTGTTACGTTCAAATCATTTTAGGCTTTTACCGAGTCGATGTGGAGCAACTAACCCAATTCAAAATGAGCAAATGTTACTTTCATACTTCATGTCTTCTTATGGTACTATTTGAGGATTATATTAATGTTCGGCCATTACTCATTAGTTTTTTTGAGGTCTTTAATAAAACTATGTAAAACTACAAGAAAATACACAAAAAACATGCATATATTAATAAACGTGATCCTATATATATATATATGAGTAATATATCTTTATTATTCTTTTGTCAAGTCGCGAGCATGTTCCAACCCAAGTATTCAATGAGCACGCTCGATGCTTAGTTAAAAACCGGTTGTTAGCATCGTTGGAAGATTCTAGAATGGCTTTGGCATTTTATAGAAACCGAGTAGACTAATGTAAGAGGATTCGTTTACTTCACAGTATTATTTTTGCATCATATTTAATTCTTTATTACATTGAATCCTAACATGTTGTACCTAGTCAAACATGAAGGAAGTTGAAAATAAGTTATCGTTTGATTATGAACGGATATAGTGTATGTTTGGTTTTGTTTTTAATGTTTTCTTTGTATGTGTTAATAGCTAGTGGACCAAACATCAAAAGTAGCTAAAGTTTTGCTGAAGTTGCTATTATCAACTAACCCAAAAATGTTCAAATTTTAAGAAATGCAATTTTTAAATTCTTAACACTTAAACCACTTCTTGATACTAAGTAAGGGAGCGTTTGGTTTACTGGTGAGGTTCGAGTAGGAATCAATATTAGTATAGGTATGAATGAAAAGTATGAGAGAAAATAAATGATTATTATAAATATATGTATGTTTATTACAATTAAATTGTATATAATAATATAAAGTAAAATAAAAAATTGTATAATATTATTTTATAATGCAAAAAAAGAGAGATAACACTCAATTAAATGTACGGTCCATAACTTTAGTTGAATCCATACGGTCATGGCTGGTACAGGAGTACCCACCATTTTCTACAATGATTCTTTTAAATTGAAGCTAAATTGGCAAGAAAACAATGAAATTATAGTTGATTCCTCCAAACCCATTGTAACACATAAATAAAACAAGCCTTTAGTAAACAAAGTTTTCAAACCTATATAAACCTTTTTGACATGTTTTGCCTAGCGAGTGGGTGATTTGTTAGTTTAAGGAACTATCCTACACTCCCGTTATATGGTTTATGTTGTACCATACTTGGTTAAATGACGACCCTATTACTCAAGATTAAGTGTTTTATTTTCTTCTCATTTATAGTATTGTTAACTACACCTAGTTTTAGGATCAATAATCAAAACCTTACCGCATGGTAACTTTTACGAACCAATGCGTGTGGTAACTTTTAAGTACTTGAACTTTTAATTGAGATTTTATATTTTGCACTTTCTTCTCAAAAGTTGATTAGGTGAAAGTGAAAATAATTAATCTTGTATATATCTCTTGAGAATACTATGTATCGAGGAGTTGTGTTAAGCTAACTCAAGTTTTGTATGCTTAAGGCATACAACTTTTTTACGTAAACATTTATCTTAGTGAGTCCATTTAATGTTCGATAGACACCTAGCTATAAAAATGTTACTCTATAACGTTAGCTAATTACCACGTAACTGTTAATAATAGAATCACTTACGACAATCTATTTATAGTACAATAGTATTTCAAAAGAGTAATTAACAATGTAGGCACATTTATAAATACCTAACACCATACTCGCGCAATGCGGCGACGAGTAATCGTGACTTTTTTTTCATCAACTTAAGGTTAAACTGTAGAAAGATTGATTTAAACTAAAAAAACCCACTAACTTAAAAAACAATAAACGGAAAATATATCAAAATGGATATTAAATTAAAAATCATAAAATTTTAGAAATACGACGGAGTTAGATGATAGAAAGTCAAGGAAAAGTCTTGGAAAATATCTATGTAAAATATCTATGTAGAAGTGTGTAGAAGATAGAAGATAAGTATGGTATACTAGTAAGTAAAATAGATAAGTATGGAGTCGGAAATATCTAGAATACAATGGAAAATATCTCTACCTAGAATGTTTCATGAAGTAGTACAAATAGGTGTTGGTCGTAAGCATTTTGTAAGAAGCATCCAAAAAGTATCAAAAGTCGAGTAATAAAAGTTATTTTCCTAAAACCTTATCTCTTCCTCTAGCATAAGCCTAAAAGGCCCCGTGTGTTTCCCAACAATAACACCCTTTCAGGTGTCATACCTCAAGATCCTGGATCACCGCATGATCTCCTTGCTCTTGACCTATAAAAAATAGTTTGACCGGGTCATTACAAAGATACATTAGTGATTGGGTACAAATCTATGATATATACCTTAGTAATAACAAGCTCAACGGAAAGATCCCATGGGAGATAGGTAAATTAAACCACCTAAGTGTTCATGATTTATCTTAGAATTCACTCACAAAAGAGATACTATCAGAAATTGGAAGTTTAGAATGTTTGGAAAGGATGAATTTTTATGACAATGAGCTATCAAGTTCTATTCCTAATGGTTTCAGAAACTTTCCAAGAGGGATTCATATAGACATGTCTTACAATGAGCTCGCGGGTCATGTTCCCCCATATGATGTCTTTCTAAATGTGTCTAGAGAAACATTACAAGGAAATGATGGTCTGTGTAGGTTTGAAACTTTGTGATAGTCATAAGATAAAGAAGAAAAATACTCATTTTAATCGAACGCTCATCCTTGTAACAACGGTCTCACTTTATGTGGCTATTTTACTTGGTTTATTCGTGTGTGACCTCATTGCTTATCGGGGTAGAAAGATAACTTCTTCACAAGAACCATCACGCGAAGAAGGTAGAAAATTTTTCTCAGTAACAAGTTTCGATGGACATGCGACATATGAGGAAATCATCAGGCTACCAACAAATTTTGATGATGCATATCATAATCATATTGGGATAGGAGGATACGGTACCGCTGAGTTACAACCCACAAATTTCGTAGTTGTCAATAAAATTCATCCATCTTCCGAGAATGACGATCATATAGGCTTCCTAAATGAATTACGAGCATTAACGCACATTAGGCATATAACATAGTTAAACTCTATGGATATTGCTTCCATGCTCTTCACTATTTTTTATTTACGAATATCTTGAGAAGAGAAGTCTAAAATCGCTCTTAAGTAGCGGAAATGGATTGCCTAAAAAGGGTAAGAATTGTTAGGGTTGTATCAAATGGTTTGGCGTATATGCACCATGATTACACACCACCTATAATTAGTGGGTCGAGTCGTGCAATGACATCCAAGCGGCATAATGTCTTATTAGAACCATCACCTAGTTATGTTAAACTTCTTATCCATTTCGCCTATAAGGCCCTTGGCAGGTCTTGAATCCAAGACCTTCAGGAAACCTCCCCAAAGAAACCATTTAGTGGAACCTCGGTGGCCAACTGAGTTGAAGCTAATATTCTTCTCGAATCTAATTATAGGGCACGTACGGATTTTGGAACGACGAAGCTTCTAAAGCTGAATTCATCTAATTGAACTGCGGTTGTAAGCACCTATGGCTATATTGCGCCAGGTAACAACCATATATTTTTATGTTATATGTACACGCGTCTTGTCTAGTTTCATCTTTATCTATGTTACATTTGATCATGATCTGATATAACAACTTTTCTAATCTCGTGTTTCCTCCTTGTAGCGCTTGCTTATACGATGGCGGCGACACAGATATGTGAGGTGTTTAGTTTTGGAGTTGTTGCTCTAGAAGTGATTATGGGAAAGCATCCTGGATAGCTTGTATCATCTCTACCAACATTGTCTACTGATGATCTATTGCTAGCCAATATAGGAGATAAGCGGATTCCGCGACAATCATCTCTAGTTGAGAAACTATCTCATTTGATTTTGAATGTATCACGTACATGTTTGAACTACAACCCGCAGGAAAGGCCAACATTGCGCCAAGTCACAAAGTTGATGTCAGTCGATGATCGACTTTGGAATAAGGTGCATTTATTCGTAACTTAATGCTAGCTAGCTTGATCGATTTTGTATGGTGTCTAGTCATAAGTCATAATTGTTTGTGTTGTATTTGAATGCTAACGAGGGCGTATGTAAATACATATCTTTGCTCATTTTGCGTGTGCTTAATACATTGATTATATAATCTCAGGGAGCAACAATAGTGGATAAGGTCGTTATTGTAGCCCTTGCCCCAGAGTACCAACTTTCATCAGAAGCCATAGCCTATTTTTCTACAAGAAAATTTCTCTTGAGAGGCTTAAAATTTCATATAGCGGATAAGGTCGTTATTGTAGCCCTTGCCCCTAGTCTCTTGTTTCTTACCTCACCCTGACGGGTCAGTGTGATACTTCAGGTTGCACACACATTGATGCAATTTCTGCTACTTTAGCTATACAGACGAATAGAACTTCAATGGATAGTGACGGATCAATCAACAAGTTTAGACCTTTTGCTGTTGGGAGGAGGAGACGTGCCCACACGACAAGGTTTTCTTGGCCCGATGGCATTGACATGTCGACGGGTTTTCTTCCTCTTAGAATCTCAGGGAGTACCACTCTGTAGCTATATACGTCACTTTTTACAAGAAGACGGCATGTCATTGCATACTTGGGACCACATACCTAAAATAAAATGAAAAGAAGTTTTAGAAAATTTATACACGGAGAATTCCCCAACGAGCCCAGAAATATAATCCAACTTTTGTGCTGAGAAAAACCTCATCTGACTTTAAACATGACCTGTAATGTACTCATCTTAGAGAGAAAAAAAATACGCGAAAGTTCCCATGACACGTATAACATCTAGTAATTTTGACTAATGTAACATCTATGTTTATAAATAAAGAGGTGATTTTACTAAGAAATTTTTACATTTTACTATGATATGTGACTGAATTATTAAATGTATGGATTCTCACTATCTCAATTATCACTTCCACGTATACCTATATGTTGTACACACTATGTATATATCAAGTATGAGTTCTAAAAGTAACTATGTGTATATACGATGAATAAGAACAACTCAAATATAACAAAGATACCTTAAGTTCCTAAGAAAGCCTTAGAAACCCTAGAAATCCCTTATAAACTAATGTTTCAAGCAATATAACTACATAATATCTGTGTACTATTATCAAATACATTATACTAATTATAATCTATCATATAAAGGAGAGGTAAATAATCACAAAATAATAATATTCACTAATCTCAAGCTAATTACAAGAAAATGACCTAAAACCAAGATTAGCATATAAAATCCATTCTATAATGAATTAAAGTCTAAGATTTTGAAACTAATTATAAAACTCAACTAAGTATCATAATAAGTTAATACATTTATCTTAAACTAAGTTACAAATTATTAACGCATAAAATACAAGTTTTCAAAGCATAGGACCTTAAGCTTATTTAATTAACCCTAAGATATGATCAACCTATATAAACCCTTAAACTAAGAATGTAGAAACTCTAGAAGTCATAAATATACTATATAAGACTTATAATAAGTTTAAATTAAGATATAAAACCTAATTACCCAAGATAGAAAGTCATTAGGCTTAATGATATAAAAACCCTTATATTAAGAAATCTACATGGAATCGTTACCTAGTCTTTTAGGACAAGTATACAATCACTTATAGGACTTAATTAAGGTTATAAGATTATGTTAAGACAATGTACAAGTATCCTAATGCACAAGGTACAAGATTTCAATGCATGACTTGTAAATTAGGTCAAAATAGGTATTTTCACTCTTTAGACATGTTTACTTAAACTAAGCTATCAAACCAAGTGTGAGAACTCACTGGAAACTTAAAACGCAATTTCTAAGACCTAAATTAAGTTTAAATTAGTATTTAAGAGGAGGATAATGACTTTTACTAAGATTTAAACCTAGATCATTAGAAAACCCTAATCTATATAAGATTACTTCCCATTTTTACATCAAACCTTTGTTAAACTTCAAACCAAGACCCAAATCTTCTAAATAGAATTTCTAAACCCTAATTAAGACTTAAACATTCACTAATCACTTTCCTAAGTCCCTAATCACCAAAATTACAAACCATAAGTTACAAGCCCTATAAATTAGACCCGATTTTGTATTTTCCCTCCAAAACTCATTTTAAACACTTTCCCTCCTATTCCAAGTTTGAAAACCAGATATTTACATGTTTTAGGATATTATAGAAGTGGTGACAAGTAGGTGCATCACCTACTTGTGTGCTATACATCACCATTCTCATCTTAATGTTGTTGTGACCAATTTAGAGCCACAAGTAAAGATTGAATTGAAGCTAGGGTCTAGGAACTTTCAAAGAGAATCACTAGCCATCCTTAGTCATTAGTATATCTATATTACACGTCCATACCCTTAGCTTAAAGCCTAAGTGTTGCAAATACTATAAATAGGGCCGAATACACAACATGAAGACTCCGTTTTCTCTTAACCTCCTACCCATTATTCATATTCACTTCTATAAACATCCTAGGACATCTCACAATACCAATAACCATGTCTAGAAGGAAGTCATTGAAGCTTTGATAGCAAGTAGTGCTCATAAGAAGTTATTAGGAGCCATTTTGGAGCTACCTAGGTAATTCTTATGCTAAGCAAGCTTTGATCTTGTTATAATGAATACTAATACTTGTTATAATGCCAAAATTATGTTAGAATGATAATCCAAAATAAATTAAGTCATATGATAATTTAAATGAAAGTTAATAGCTAAAGATGTCTTAAAATCCTAGTTTTGTATTTTACATAAAATAATGACTTATAATCCATTTCAAGAGCTATAAATCTGGTAAAATATTGTTATTATGATTATAAATGTTTCTTGAAACTTTTTTTTTAAAATCCTAGATCATTTGGTACATTTTTGAAGAAGTTATGTGATTTTTACAAGTATAGGGACCAAAACTGTCATTTTTGAAACTATTTAACATTTTGGGCCAAAACTGTCATTTTATGAAATTTAAATCTATAAGAATAAATTTTGGAAAGTTTGAGACCCTAAGGTTAAATATTGAGGGATTAAATTGCAAATAATGAAAATATATACTTAAAGGGTTAAAAGTGTAATTATGCTAAAATATAACTAAAATAACTATTTTTGCCAATATTGAAACTAAAGACATAAAATGTAATAATATACTAAGTATCATGTTAGTAGGGAACTTTGTACAAAGATGTTCCATCTCGATATTACATTCTGAATGAGTGGTTGGGTTTACGATTTAAAGTGTATTCGCTCCTCAAACGTTTATAGAATGACTTCTGAGTATAATGGGCCGAACAATGATACTATAATAACAAAATATATGAATCAAAGAATAAATATATGAAATAAGAAAAGATTGAACTCAGAGATTATGACTTGATATATATACATATTATGTGTCAACTAAGATACTGTGAGGAGGTTGTGATTGATTATAGCTGAATAATTCAAGACTCTTTAGGCTAAGGTGAGTTCATAGGATCACTTTTAAATGATTTATAAATGATTTGAAAATTCATGAGGGGGATATATGCTAAAATTGGAATACAAACATTTTTGTATGTTGCCTATATGATTACTGACACTACGTTTACTTGTTGCCGTTAAAGTCCCTTTTAATTATGGACCGCTAATCATGTAATGAACGTTGATATTGTGAATAGTACTATTGGAGACTGACATCTCTTGTCTAGGCAAGTCGCTCTTGTCAGCAACTAATGGTTCCCACCTAGGCTAAACATATATGCTTTATTTTGCTAACTCAGGGTAGTCCGACAAACTTCATGCTTAAGGGCAATTTGTTGGGTTTTTCTGATAATGTCTAGTCGCGGGGTCATAAGCTAGTGCAATAAGAATCGATGAATTTAAAAATTAGGGTGTATAACATTGTAGGCCTGAAGTCGTACTTGTATTCAAATATTGTTTAAAACATATGAATTCACTCAACCATTGTGTTGACTTTAAGGCATATATTTCAGGTGAATGAGGACTGGCGGGCTGCGGATGGTGGTATTTTGAAAAGTTATCATTCTAGAGAATAAAACTAGATCTTTGGAAAAACATGTGATGTACATTTATGTACAGTTGTGTTTATTAAACTCTGAATAATAAATGAATGGTAACGTAAATATTTGTAAAATGTTTTTAAGCATTTTCTATTATTGTGACTATGGTACTTTGATAGTAATACCCCAAATTAGCTTCCGCTGCATGCTATAAGGTAAAATGGAGGTGTTACAACACGTGTCAAAATATGTTGGTTTCTTCATCTAAAGCGGATCGAGCCAAACCAAAATCAAAAACTTTAGGAGTAAGTTCTAGTTGAATGTTGTTGCTAGACTTGAAGTATCTTTGTATGACTCTTGGGCTTGAATCTTCATACAAGTAATGTAACCCTCGAGCCGCACCCAAAGCTATTTTCAAGCAGGCCCCTTAATCCAGTGGTGCAACTTCCTTATCAATTCCTAAACAAACAAAATCTCACTTCAATCCTTTTAAACAAAAAATTAGGGGTGTTCAAAAAAACCGGGAAACCGACGAACCGAGCCGAACCGCTCAATCCGAAACCGAAAAAACCCGAAACCGAAGAAACCGAAACCGAAAAGAACCGAAACCGAAAAAACCCGCTTATAACGGTTCGGTTACGGTTTTCATTTTTAGATATCCGTGGTTAACCGAACCGCACATATTATACATGAATTTTTTTAACTAAATATTCAAATTATAGTACATGTATTAAATGTATTAGTACCCTACTTTTATTATACAACGATTTTTTTACTCTTAATGTCAATTGTTTTAAACATGTATGTGTAAATTTAATTAATGTGATCGTATCGAATAAATATTTTTTAGTTAATATGTTATTTATGAATATTCTAATGCACTTTTTTTAACGAAATAATTTTTACATCATTTTTATCTATTTAATGTCGTTGAATTATATGAAAACTACATTCTATGTTTTAAACCATATTATTATTTATAAACTAAAACTTTATGAAACTTATATAATGGTTAACCGTGACCCGACCGTAGGTAACCGCTCATTTCGGGTAACCGTATGTCCGGTTAACCGCCTTGTACGGTTCGGTTACAGATAGTAAATTTAACTAACCGAACCGCGATGAATAGTTAAAATCATCTAACTACCCGAACTGAACCGACCCGTGAACACCCTACAAAAAATAAAGCACACAAAGGCTAAAATAGTTTACTTTTACAAGTCAAACATTCCATACTATGAAGGTGAGATTCCGCGCTTCCGTTTGGGATTAGCTCATAAACCAAACGCCGGTTTCTTTTCTCCACAAATGCCAAGCAACTGAACCAAATTCTTGTGGTGTAGTCGGCTAAGCATTTTAACTTCTGCCAAGAATTCACGACCCCCTTGTTGATCATCGCGAAAAAGTACCTTGATAGCAACATTACTCCCATCTTCAAAAAAAAAAAAACTAAAACAGTTGACTCTTCAAGTCAAACATTTGACTTAGGAATGTCAAACATTACATATCGTGAAGGTGAGATTCGAGTATTCGACGGTTCCATTTGGGATTACTCATAAACCAAACACCGATTTATTTTCTCTGTACAAATGCCAAGCAATCGAACCAAATTTATGTAGTGTAGTCGGCTAAGCATTTCAACTTTTGCCAAAGATTCCCGACCCCTTTGCCAAGCATTTCAACCCCTGATGATTTTGTGACGGATAGTAAAGTAGCTTGTAGGGTGTATCCTGATTGGGTCCCTTCCCTACGTTTAACCAATAGAACCCAAACAGAAACGGAGACTAGAACCATGGCTACGACCGCAGATAAAACTATTATGAAACTTATGCCACCACTTAGCCTATTGCTAGACCTTTGCTTACTGATATCCACACACAGGGGCTTTATGTCCCTGCCATTGTTTCCGTGACCATACGGTCCACCATTACCGTTTCGTGATGATGGCATAGGTGGCGATGGAAGAAGACCTATCAATATATGATTATGATTCTATGTAAAAAGAATATCACTTTGAATTTCGATGTCATACAATTACGACCCATTTACTATAACTAAAAAGCATGTTTCAACCACTCCCACCCCTGGTGAATAATTGTTCAAAGGGCCGGTTTCAAACCGCACCTGTTACAATGTTTGTTTCGACCCATTCAACTTTTAATGAGTCAACTTTGGGGTGTATTTTGTACTGAAAAAAGGCTCGTTTTGAACTGTTGCCCAAACCCTCCCGACCCGGGCCGTATCTCGATCTCTTAGCATAGAAGTAACTGGATACTTCACAAACAGAACTCCATAAACGCAAAAAAAAGAGGACTTAATAGCCACCTGTTTCAGCCAAAATCTTTGATTGTAAACTCGCGTGTAAAACAAGATCATCCTGTTGAAAAATCGAAGCGTACACTTATGTCAGTTAGAGTGGTCAGTGGTGCATACGTATGCTGTCATGATGAAAAAGCATAAAGAATGTTGGTGTACTTCCCTCTACATTTGGTTGTTCAAACTTAGTTCAGCTTCATGCAGTTTCGCCTTTGCTTGAACACCATTCATCCTAGCATGCCTTCGCACATACTTTACTGTTCCTCTGCTTATGTGGATCTTGAACTGAATCATACTTATACTTTTCGCATTAATACGATATAATCAGTACGCGTAAATCGCGTAAACTAGAGAACATGTTCTTAGGTTGCGGAGTTCATAAAAGTGAAAGCACAATGCCCATTTGTGGTACATGAATACATGCCAATGGCCATACAAGTTTCGTTGAATGACCATTCTATCTACTCTTACTTTCAGCGAATGAGCCTGTAGTGATGAATATTTTAAGCATGAGAGTAATAGCATACATATGGACACACCTTGACCCGAAGCGAACCGACTAAACCGAAACCGAACCGAATAAGGTCGGTTCGGCCCGGTTTGTCGGGTGAAAATGCTCAGCCTTAATCTCATGTTCATGGTTTGCTGGAAGTAAAGAATGATGAAACTAATCGAGGGTAAAAATCTCATATCTAATACAATCCATTTAATAGTTTTCAGTTCCAATTATATTCATGACAGGTGCAAATAAGCCTGATTTTTAAGGTAAGGTTTTAGCTATTTTACATGTGTTTATGTGACGATAGGCTTAAACCTCACGAGTCAATCCTACAAACCGGAGTAATAAGTTAAGCCGGAATAAACAAAGTTCTGTACATTAATTGAGTACCATTTTCCAGATATCAGCTGATTTTGGCACATATTTAAGAAAGCAATAGCTTCCGACAACACATGCAACCATCAGATTGCCCAACATCTTCATAGTTGCGAAATTAAAATTCGGCTGCATAATACTTCTCCATAACCAGAAAATATATTACTATTGAACGAACACAATAAAATAAGCCTTCTAGTCATAATGAAAGAGAAACCCTCAAAAATTTGTAGAAATCAAGAAGACATACTTGCCATACTTGTTTTCAGTCGTCAAGGGCGTTTCCAGACTCAGCTGGTGATTTGACCGGCCTCACGATCAGCGTTCTCTCATGGCTGCCCAAATTGCACCTTTCTTCTAAGAAACAACGAAAAACTTGTAACACGAGTCTGTTATTACATGTAGAACCAAACTCAGTGAATGAATAACTTATATTAGGGTTTTGATATTATTAGTGTCTAGTCTAAAAAGTGTATGATGTTTTCTTAAGTCCCAAGTCATTCTTTTAAGACTAATTATTCGGCCTGTACAAAGAAATGGCCTGCATAAATTGAATCGTATAAAAACATATATATACACTGTACATATGAATCGAATCTAAACTTTATAGAAAAAAGAAACATGCAAAAGTAAGCAATGGCTTCTTCAAAGTTACTACTTTCTCATCTCTAGCTCTACTGAACATTAACCGGTTGAACCTCTCGACGTGTGGGATAAAACTATAAAAGGTACGCTTCACCAGTTCCCGTTCTCTATTCTAGGTAATCTTACCCATATGGAGATTAGTGTAAACAGCTTCTTTGGGTATTATTCAACTAATCACTTTTCGGGTTTTATTCAAGAATTAGGGAATTTTAACTCTCACTGTATTATATTTGAGCTGAAATCAACTTAGCGGTGCTATTTCTTCATCGTTGGGTAACTTGGCGTCTTTGAAATTGCTTTATCTGAACAAAAATCAACTTTGTGGACCCATTCCAATTGAATTAGAGAATACGAAGTGTCTCACTGAGTTAGATTTGAGCCGTAATCAACTCAATGGTTCAATCCGTTGATCGTTGGGTGATTTGAAGTCTTTGAAATTACTTTTATCTAAACAAAAATCAACTCTGTGGACTCATTCCAATTGAATTAGAAAAATATGAATCCCCTCAGTGAGTTAAATTGAGCCATAATCAACTCTATGGTTCAATCCCTTCATCACCGGGTAATTTGACGTCTTTGAATATCCTTTATCTGCACGTCAATCAACTTTCGCATTCCAATTGACCTGGGGAATATGATACGATCACATCATTTGCTATCTCCTAACATGCATGGAAGACTTTTAGTTTGTGCATGCATGCATCTTTCCTACGTTCATTTGGTTTCCACAAGTTTAGTAAGTAGTTTAGAACATGTAAAACTATGGGTGTAAACGAGTCGAGTCGAGCCGAGTAATGTCAAGCTCAAGCTTGACTCGAATATAAAAACTCGAGCTCGACCGAGCTTTATATATCGAGCTCGAGCTCGGCTCGTCATAATAAACTCGAGCTCGATTATTTTCACATGTCATGCTCGAACTCGATAAATACTCAGCATATCAAGCTCGACTCGGCTCGATTTACGTATATAAAAGGGTAAAAAAAATAATTTATTTTAAACTCGATAAGGCTCACGAGCTTCTCGAGCCAAGTATATTAGAGCTCGAACTCGATTCGAATATATACTCGAGTAGCTCGAACTAGAGCTCGACTCGTTTAGGCCGAGTAGCTCGACTCGGATCGATTTACGTATATAAGGTAATATAAATAATTTAATTAAAACTCGATAAGGCTCGCGAGCTTCTCGAGCCAAGTATATTAGAGCTCGAACCCGATTTGAATATATACTCGAGTAGCTCGAACTCGAGCTCGACTCGTTTAGGTCGAGTCGATTTCGAGTAGTTTACGAGTCGATCTCGAGTAACTCACGATCTGTCTTGGCTCGCTTACACCCCTACATGTAACCATGTAATCATGTTCTTTTATATTCCTAGTAAATAGGATAGTAGCTAGTGCATGTTCTATTTCCTATAAATATGTAATTTGTATACTTCAAAAGGAGAGAAGAAAATAAGTTAGAAAAGTTAGTAGTTTTAGTATTCTGTTCTTAATCTTTTGCTTGGAGATTAACTGCCTCAAGTAGTCACTATCAAAATATGAATTCTCTCAATGTGTTAGGTTTGTGGGGAAATCAACTCTCTGGGCTCATTCCTACCAATTGGGGAATATGAAGTCTCTCACTGCATTAGATTTGAGTGCAAATCAACTCAATGGTTCAATTCCTTCATCGTTGGGTAACTTGACGTCTTTGAATAGACTTTAGCTGTACACAAATCAACTCTCTGGACCCATTCCAACTGAATTAGGGAATATGAAGTCTCTCACTGAATTAGCGTTGAACAAAAATCAACTAATGGTTCACTTCCTTCATCGTTGGGTAACTTGACGTCTTTGGAGCTCCTTTATCTGTACACAAATTAGCTCTCTGGACCCATTCCAATCGAATTAGGGAATATGAAGTCTCTCACTGATTTAGAACTGAGCGGAAATCAACGAAATGGTTCACTTCCTTCATCGTTGGGTAACTTGACGTCTTTGAAGGTCCTTTATCTGTACACAAATCAGCTCTCTGGACCCATTCCAATTGAATTAGGGAATATGAAGTCTCTCACTGATTAAGAACTGAGCGAAAATCAACTAAATAGCGAAAATCAACTAAATGGTTCACTTCCTTCATCGTTGGGTAACTTGACGTCTTTGAATAACCTTTATCTACACGCAAATCAACTTTCGGGAACCATTCCAATTGAACTATGGAATATGAAGTCTCTTACTAATTTAGTACTGAATGATAATCAACTCAGTGGTTCAATCCCTTCAACTTTTGGTGAGTTGACATCTTTGAATATCCTTTATTTGTACACAAATCAACTCTCTGGACCCATTCCGGTTGAATGAGGGAATATGAATTCTCTAACTGATTTACAGTTGAGCGAAAATCAACTCAATGGTTCAATTCCTTCACCGTTTAAAAACATGAGAAGCCTTCAGACTCTGCTTCTCGATGGGAACAAGTTATCTGGTCCTGTACCAAAAGGAATCGGAAGTCTACAATTGCTTAAGCTAGAGCTGTACACAAATCAGTTGTCTGGCCAATTGCCTGATAATTTGTGTCAAGGGGAAAGCTTCAAAATATATCTGTAAGTGATAATCAACTCTCTGATCCTATCCCCCCAAAAGGGCTATGGAATTTCTCCTCCTTAATAAGAGCACACTTTCAATTTAATCAAATTTCTGGAGATATATCGAATAGTTTTGGTGTGTACCCAAACTTAAGTTTCCTTGATGTCAGTCTCATGGGCAGCTATCTCAAAACTGGGGTAAATGTAAAAACTTGACTACATTAAAGATGGGATATAATAACATCAGCGGTGCCATAACACGGGAGTTTGGAAATTCAATTCAAAAGCTTGATCTTTCTTCTAATCATTTGGTTGGTCAGATTCCAAAGGAGTTTCGGGAAATGAAAGGTTTGTTAAATTTAAACTTAAGTGATAACAATGTCTACTGATGATCTATTGCTAGCCAATGTAGGTGATAGACGAATTCCACCACCATCATCTCTAGTTGAGAAACTAGCTCATTCAATTTTGAATGTATCACGGGCATGCTTGAACTACAACCCACAGGAAAGGCCAACAATGCGCCAAGTCACAGAGTTGTTGTCAGTCGATGATCGACTTTGGAATAAGATGCATGTATCCGTAACTTAATGCTAGCTTGATCGATTTTGTATGATGTCGAGTCATAAGTAATAAAGTTTAAGAAAGTTTTATGTTTTTTCCTAGTACAAATTATTTGTGTCGTATTTTAATGCTAACGAGACACGTTCATCTTTTGCGTATGTAAATACATATTTTTGCTCATTTTGCGTGTGCTTAATACATTGAGTATATAATCTCAGGGAGGAACAATAGCGGATAAGGTCGTTATTGTAGCCCTTACCCCAGAGTATACCAGCTTTTATCAGAAGCCATAGTCTCTCTTTCTGTAAGAAAATTTCTCTTGAGAGGCTTATAATTTCCTGTATGAGGCATGGGTCAGGGCCGTGGTCTGAGTTTGTAGTATCCCTTGGATCAAAGTCCAAGGAAATCCTCTTGGCTACAAGTTCTTGACCCCAAGTCTCGTGTTTCTTCACACTCGTTGCAGACCAACTTCAAGGCCTGAACCACCTCACCCCCCATGAAGGGTCGGTGTGATACTTCAGGCTGCACACATTGATGCAGTTGCTGCTACATTAGCTATACTGTCGAATGGAACTTCAATGGATAGTGATGGATCAATCAGCAAGTTTAGACCTTCTGCTGTTGGGAGGAGGGGACGTGCCCACGCGACAAGGTTTTCTTGGCCCGATGGCATTGACATGTCGACGGGTTTTCTTCCTCTTTGAAGCTCAAGCAGTACCACTCCGTAGTTATATACCTCACTTTTTACAAGAAGATGGTGAAAGTTTATGGACGTTAAATCGATAGTCGTGTGATAGGTTCGAACTTGAGATCACGGGATTGCACACATTACGTGAAGAGTTAATTTATTTATTAAATATATTTATTATATTTATTAAATCAAACTGTAGCTAACGATCGTTAAGTAATTAAAAGTTAAGTATTAAACGGTCGTTATAGAATATTAAAGAAGCTAAAAGAAGGTGTCAGAAAGTTCTGGAAACCCCCTTTTAGCACATAATATATCCGGCCTAAATAGAGGAGACAAGAGAGAAGGGAAAAGATTTTGTTGCTTTATCTTGTTTAACCTTGGAAGAGAAGTTTTCCAAGGTGTATATAAACAAACCTAAAGCCTCATAATTTTTCACTCCATTCTCTCTTTTCTTTGCTCTAACCGCCGGCCAAACACACCCTTATTAGGGTTCTTCTTTGATTTTCTATAAGCTATTTTAGATCTAGTCCTAGCCCCTCTCTAGGGTTGTTGGGTAGATCTTCCATAGACTTGGAAGGCTCGGTTCTGTTCGTGCTAGACTCACGATTAGCTCATCGTATCACGTGTGTACAAGATCGTGGTGTGATCTTATTTTAGATTACATCCTGGTGGTGTTCTTGATCTATTTTTACCGGTGATCGTTCTGCTAAGGAAAAGGTATGTAACCCTAGCCTTGATTAATTATAATTGTGTTATTTAAAGATCTTGTTAATCTGCTTCCGCTGTATGCTCTTTGATCTATGTTAGGGTTTTATAATTGTTATGATGATCTTAAACCATCAGTGGCATCGAGAGCCGTTTTAACATGATTATAATTATCAAGATCTAAAGTTTTTTAACTAATAATGATTTGTGTTAAAAATTACATGTTGTTTTTTAGGTTTTATGAAAAATTAGGGTTTTGTTTTTTTATTATTATTAAAATCAACTTATGTCGAATTTTTTATTAAAAAAAAAAAAAAAAAATTTTGTAAACCCTAAAATTACATGGTAATTAACTTTAGATTTATGCATGAATTAATTGTTATGTCATGTGTGGTTACGATCCGTACTAGTTTTAATTGTTAAGAGAATATGGAAGATCCGTAATAAACATGCATGTTTTTACGGATCATATAATTTTGATTGCTATTTGCTTCATTTGATTCAAAGTTTTAAAATTAGGGAAGACTTTTTATGTTCATAAAAACCCTAAATTTGATGTTCTTTGAATAAATTGTTTGCATGTGGCTATTTGATTTAGTTTTTTTTGTACTACTTGTTTTCATGCGGTTTTTTTGTATGTTGTAAACAAGGGTAATTTTTTTTTTAAGAAAAATAATATGGACTAAATCTTATCAAAATTAATGAATTGTTTTGAGACCTAAATTACATATGATTTGTGTTGATTAGAATTGCAATAGCAACTTAACGGCCTACTCAATTTTGACAAACTATAAAGTGGGTATAACGCACCGCTGGTCAAGTACCCGGTTAAGGAAGGAGGTGCTATGCTTTTACGCTGACCAAATTCCCGGCTCGCCTGTGCGTCAAAATTGGAATTACCTACAGTTGTTATTGGTATAATTCTTTAAGGTTGTTTGGTTTAACCAATACCTCAACTTGCAAATATATGATGAACTTTTAGTCTCACCAAAAAGTTTACTAAACGTTTTATTAAACTTATGCTATGGAGATGTATGCATGCTTCTCCATACATGATTTTGACACCAAAATCTATACCCTAAAATTTAAGTCATATGCCCTCTAATTGACGAACACTTGAAGTTACAATTGTCGTCATATAAGATATCGGACGATGTTGTAATGGAGAGAAAACTTCATGACTGAATAAGATTGCACATGAAGGTTTTACGTTCTTTAGATTAGTCGACTTAATTAAGTTACTCAGTGAGAACTGGAAACTTAAGGCATAAAGAAGGGATAAAACATGTTTACAATGCAAAAGTTTTTGGCAATGTAAATCCCTGACATATCTAGAAATTGCAATATGATTTGGCAATTATTGTTCGACAAGTTACTATGTTGAATACATTTGTCACTAGCAGATCAACTGATGTGATAAATCTATGTCAATATGGATTCTAGTTTTTCAAGGAAATACTATGGTTTTATTACCGGGGTAATTTTATTTTCTTGAATTTTATTATCAAAAATACTAATGTTTGAACTTATTTCTGTAGAAATGGCTCAACCCGAAAACAATCTGACAATAAGCTCGACGTTCAAAGCATTTTTTGAACGGCCTGAACTTACTGGCCCTAATTTCAATGATTGGTACCGCTCACTAAGAATTGTTCTGAGAGCAGCGGGTACCATCAATATCTTGGAAACTCCTTTTCCGGAGGATCTTGCTGAAGGAGCAACTGATGCTGAAAGGCTTCAACACGCTGCTAACGTTAAGAAGCACCATGAGGTGGCTGCTGTAATGTTAGGGAGAATGGCTCCATCACTTCAAAGGAAGTATGAGCTATTTCATCCTAAGCAGATGCTTGATGAACTCAAGGCAGTGTATGAAACGCCACAAGCTGTAGAGATCTATGATCTGGTTGATGCTCTACATAGTTGCAAGCAAGCTCCTGGAAAGTCCGTAAGTGCACATTACATGGATATGAGGGGTTATATGGAACAACTCATCGCACTAGGACAACCCTTCGATCATAATATGGCTATTAACTTGATCAATAGGTCCCTTAATAAGGACTTCGGTGATTTCGTTCGTAACTATAATATGCATTGCACGGGGAAGACAGTTAATGATTTGCATGCAATGCTCATTGACTTTGAAAAGGGTTTGAAAGATAAGGCACCCACTGCTACTCCTCAAGTACTTTATGTACAAAAGGGTAGAGTGTCGAAACCAAAACCGCAAGGGAATAAGAAGCAGAAAGGCAAAGGCAAGGTTGATAAAAGCAAGCAAGTTGCGACTACATCAAAACCGAAGCATAACTTTGCTAAGAAATCTCTGAAAGATGAGACTTGTCACCACTGCAAGATGACTGGACACTGGAAGAGGAATTGCTCTCTCTATCTCCATGAAATGGCAGAACATAAGAAGAAGGCTGAGCAAGTTGCTGCAGCACCATCTTCAGGTAACTCATTTATGATAGAGTTATTTAATCTTTCATACAAATCAAACTCCTGGGTATATGATACGGGATGTGGTATTAACATTTGTAATACCCTGCAGGGATTTGAGTTGAAGAGGAGACTATCCTATGGGGAACAATCTCTGCAAGTGGGCAATGGCGCACAAGCACCGGTTGAAGCTATAGGAATATTTAAATTAGTTTTACCTTCGGGTTTAGTACTGTTTTTAAATAATTGTCATTATGCACCTACAATTGTTAGGGGTGTTATTTCCTTTTCTTGTATGTTGGATCTTGGATTTACTCACACGATTGATAATAATAGAATTTCTGTTTTCAAAGATGGTCTATTCTATTTTGATGCAATTTCTGTGAATGGTGTTTTTGAAATTAACATGCATGATGAAAATTCCAAGAGAAAAAATAATTCTGTTTTTAGCATGAATACGAAGAGAAAGTTAGACAAGAACTCTTCTTATCTTTGGCATTGTAGACTTGCCCACATTGGGAAGACTCGCATACAAAAGCTTCAACGTGATGGGCTTTTGGAAAGTATCAATGATGAATCATTTGATAAATGTGAATCTTGTATCTCTGGGAAGATGACCAAGAAACCTTTTAATAGCAATATTGAAAGGGCTACTGAACTACTTGGTTTGATACATACTGATGTGTGTGGACCACTTAGACATGTGTCAAGGAAAGGTGCTAGTTACTTCTTGACGTTTACGGATGATTATAGCCGTTATGGTTATGTTTATTTACTTAAGCATAAACATGAGGTATTTGAAACATTCATAACGTTTAAAGCCGAAGTAGAGTTACAACTGGGGAAGAAGATTAAAGCTCTTCGTTCTGACCGTGGTGGTGAATATTTAAGTCAAGAGTTTAAAGATTATTTAAGTGAGAATGGAATTGTTCAGAAACTTACTTCTCCGTATACTCCACAACAAAATGGTGTATCTGAAAGGAGAAATCGTACATTATTGGATATGGTACGATCTATGTTTAATCTTACAACTTTACCATTATCTTTTTGGGATTATGCTCTTGAATCTGCTGTTCGAATTCTAAATATGGTTCCCACTAAGAAGGTAGATAAGACACCATATGAACTATGGCATGGCAAGAAGCCATATTTGTCTTATTTGAAAGTCTGGGGTTGTGAGGCGTATGTGAAACGTGACTCTGGAGATAAACTCCAACAACGCTCAGTAAAATGTATCTTTGTAGGTTACCCTAAGGAAACTATGGGTTACTACTTTTATTATCCGGCTGAGAACAAGATAGTTGTGGCTCGGTATGGAGACTTCCTTGAAAATGATCTTGTAAATCAAGAATTCAGTGGGAGAAATTATGATCTTGAAGAAATTCAAGAAGATACATTGCCTTCTGAAAATACTAGCGATGAAATTCCTGTAGAACCAGAAAGTCTGAGTGTTCCACCAGAATTAATTCCTCCACGTAGGTCTCAAAGGACTATACGTGCGCCGGACAAACTATGTCTATACATAGAGGATGATGAGGAGGAAGTAGGGGATATTGGTGAACCTGCTAACTATCGATCCGCAATGTCTGATCCAGAAAAGTCAAAATGGATGGTTGCGATGAATGAGGAAATGAAATCCATGGAAATCAATGATGTTTGGATTCTTGTGGACGCACCTAAAAATGCTAAAGTAGTGAAAAATAGGTGGATCTATAAGAAGAAAACTGACATGGATGGTGATGTACAATCTTATAAAGCACGTTTAGTGGCTAAAGGTTTTACTCAAACTTTTGGCATAGACTACGAGGAGACATTCTCTCCTGTAGCAGACTTACGAGCTATTAGGATTCTCATAGCTATAGCAGCATACTATGACTATGAGATATGGCAAATGGATGTTAAAACTGCCTTCTTGAACGGTCGCTTAGATGAAGACATCTATATGCAACAACCGGAAGGGTATGTTGATCCTAAATTTCCAAAACGCGTGTGCAAACTTCAAAGGTCTATTTATGGTTTGAAGCAAGCATCACGTCAATGGAATAAGCGATTTGATGAAGAAATCAAAAAGTTTGGATTTATTCAAAATCGTGATGAGCCATGTGTATACCGCAAAGCTAGTGGGAGTAATGTAGTGTTCCTAATTCTATATGTCGATGACATATTGATCATGGGAAGTAACATTCCAAGACTTAAGGAAGTTAAGGATTATCTTGGTAAATGCTTCTCTATGAAAGATTTGGGAGATGCTGCATATATTCTGGGAATTAAGATCTATCGAGATAGGAGTAGACGGTTAATTGGTCTTAGCCAAGATGCTTATATTGATAAGATATTGAAGAAATATAACATGCATAACTCTAAGAAAGGTTTCTTACCGATGGAGGTTAAGCATGAGTTAAGTCATGAGAAAGATGCATCATCACTTGAAGAGGTGGCTTACATGAAGAAGGTGCCTTATGCTTCGGCTGTAGGATCTATTATGTATGCTGTAAGATGCACAAGGCCCGATGTGGCGTTTGCTCAGAACTTGGTCAGTAGATACCAACAGAATCCAGGGAAGTCCCACTGGACTGCTGTTAAGCATATTTTGAAGTATTTGAGAAGTACGAAAGATATGTTTTTGGTATTCGGGGGTAAACCAGACACATAATTGAATGTAACAGGATTCTGTGATGCGTCCTGGCAATGTGATAAAGACGATACGAAGTCTCAGACGGGTTACGTGTTTGTCATCAATGGAGGAGCAGTTGACTGGAAGAGCAGTAAGCAGAAAACCATTGCTATGCATGCGACTCAATCTGAGTACATGGCCGCTTCAGAAGCTGCAATGGAAGCTGTTTGGATTAGGAAGTTTATTGGAGATCTTGGAGTGATGCCTTCAATTAAAGAACCTATTGATATATATTGCGACAACTCTGCGGCAATAATATTCGCCAATGACCCTGGAGTCATGAAGGGCGCTAGACACTTTAAACGTAGATATCACTACGTTCGAGAACAAGTGGAAGATCGAGAAATAAAATTAATAAAAGTTCACACAGATGATAACGTAGCTGATCCTTTTACTAAGGCTTTGTCTAGGCCAAAGGTAGTTAAGCATGCCAAGGCAATTGGGCTGCAACTAGCTAGCGAATTCATGCAATAAATCTGTTGATTAGTATTTGGATAAAGGATGTAAGACATTATTAAATTGATGAAATAAAGATTGGATTTCGTTTATTTGTCTGTTATTTGATTTTGTATCCTATTTTACATGTTTTAATCCATGAGCATTTTGATGTTTCTAAATGTCCGTTGTCGATTAATAATATGGGAGTATTATTAAATTAAGACAATTCAAAATAGTGACAGAGTATACTTGAAAGTATATTGGTCAATTTTGGATGATATTTGATGGATCAAATATTGGACTTATCCCAACTATGTGATTTTACTTTATGGATCTTTGTCATTAAGTAAATCATAAACAGTTATCCTTAGACCTGAGATGCCAGAAAACTGCATTGAATATAGTGCATTTCTGTAAGGTAACCTAACGCTAAACGTAACTGGTAGTCATAAGGGTTATTTTCAGAAGTGTTGCGAAGTTCATGTGTTTTGCTTGTAGTCGAAATGGGATTCGTTTCCTTCAAATTATTATTTGAAGTATAAATACAACTGGGCCCCTCGGGGGAATAGTAAGATGTTTGTGTGGCCACACCCAAATGTGTTTTGGTAATCTTGCTATATCCGTAAACGAGAAACAGAATAGTTAATGAAGGAATGACTGAGATCCATATCCTTATTAACAATGTATTTGAAATGAGAGGATAATAATAATGATTATATATCATTAAAAGGTTTTGTCCAGGAAGCCTTACTCGAGTTGTACTAGTGACATTGTTAGTGTAACTAGACGCTAATCAATGTGATCACGACATTCGAATTTTGTCCAAGTGGGAGCTGAAAGTTTATGGACGTTAAATCGATAGTCGTGTGATAGGTTCGAACTTGAGATCACGGGATTGCACACATTACGTGAAGAGTTAATTTATTTATTAAATATATTTATTATATTTATTAAATCAAACTGTAGCTAACGATCGTTAAGTAATTAAAAGTTAAGTATTAAACGGTCGTTATAGAATATTAAAGAAGCTAAAAGAAGGTGTCAGAAAGTTCTGGAAACCCCCTTTTAGCACATAATATATCCGGCCTAAATAGAGGAGACAAGAGAGAAGGGAAAAGATTTTGTTGCTTTATCTTGTTTAACCTTGGAAGAGAAGTTTTCCAAGGTGTATATAAACAAACCTAAAGCCTCATAATTTTTCACTCCATTCTCTCTTTTCTTTGCTCTAACCGCCGGCCAAACACACCCTTATTAGGGTTCTTCTTTGATTTTCTATAAGCTATTTTAGATCTAGTCCTAGCCCCTCTCTAGGGTTGTTGGGTAGATCTTCCATAGACTTGGAAGGCTCGGTTCTGTTCGTGCTAGACTCACGATTAGCTCATCGTATCACGTGTGTACAAGATCGTGGTGTGATCTTATTTTAGATTACATCCTGGTGGTGTTCTTGATCTATTTTTACCGGTGATCGTTCTGCTAAGGAAAAGGTATGTAACCCTAGCCTTGATTAATTATAATTGTGTTATTTAAAGATCTTGTTAATCTGCTTCCGCTGTATGCTCTTTGATCTATGTTAGGGTTTTATAATTGTTATGATGATCTTAAACCATCAGATGGCATGTCATTGCGTACTCGGGAGCCACATACCTAAACTCAAATGAAAAGAAGTTTTAGAAAATTTGGACACGGAGAATTCCCCAACGAGCCAAGAAATATAATCCAACTTTTGTGTGGAGAAAAAACCTCATCTGACTTTAAACATGACCTGTAATGTACTCATCTTAGAGAGAAAAAACATACCCGAAAGTGCACACGTGTCAAAAATGTTGGTTTCTTCATCTAAAGCACATCGAGCCAAACCAAAATCAGAAACTTTAGGAGTAAGTTCTAGTAGAATGTTGCTAGACTTAAAGTCTCCATGTATGACTCTTCGGCTTGAATCTTCATACAAGTAATCTAACCCTCGAGCCGCACCCAAAGCTATTTTCAAACAAGGCCCTCAATCCAGTGGTGCAACTTCCTTATCAATCCCTAACTAACAAAATCTCACTTCAATTCTTTTAAACAAAAAATAAAGCACAAAAAAGCCATAATAGTTGACTTTTGTAAGTCAAACATTCCATACTGTGAAGGTGAGATTCAGCGCTTCCGTTTGGGATTAGCTCATAAACCAAACACCGGTTTCTTTTCTCTACAAATGCTAAGCAACTGAACGAAATTCGTGTGGTGTAGTCGGCTAAGCATTTTAACTTTTGCCAGTCCCATCTTCAAAAAAAAAAAAAAAAAACTAAAACAGTTGACTCTTCAAGTCAAACATTTGACTTAGGAATGTCAAACATTACATATCGTCAAGGTGAGATTCAACGGTTCAATTTGTGATTACTCATAAACCAAACACCGATTTATTTTCTCTGTACAAATGCCAAGCAACCGAACCAAATTTATGTGGTGTAGTCGGCTAAGCATTTCAACTTTTGCCAAAGATTCCCGACCCCGTTGCCAAGCTAGCATTTCAACCCCTGATGATTTTGTGACGGATAGTAAAGTAGCTTGTAGGGTGTATCCTGATTGGCCCCTTCCCTACGTTTGACCAATAGAACCCAAACAGAAACGGAGACTAGAACCACGGCTACGACTGCAGATAAAACTATTATGGAAATTATGCCACCACTTAGCCTATTGGTAGACCTTTGCTTACTGATATCCACACACAGGGGATTTATGTCCCTGCCATTGTTTCCGTGACCATACGGTCCACCATTACCGTTTCGTGATGATGGCATAGGTGGCGATAGAAGAAGACCTATCAATATATGATTATGATTCTATGTAAAGAGAATATCACTTTGAATTTTGATGTCATACAATTTCGACCCATTTACTATAATTAAAAAGCCGTTTCAACTTTCAACCACTCCCACCCTGGTGAATAATTGTTCAAAGGGCCGGTTTCAACCCGCACCTGTTACAATGTTTGTTTCGACCCATTCAACTATTAATGAGACAACTTTGGGGTGTATTTTGTACTGAAAACGGCTCGTTTTGAACTGTTGCCCAAACCCTCCCGACCCGCGCCGTATCTCGATCTCTTCGCATAGAAGTAACTGGATACTTCACAAATAGAACTTCGTAAACGTAAAAAAGAGAGGACTTTATAGCCACTTGTTTCAGCCAAAATCTTTGATTGTAACCTAGCGTGTAAAACAAGATCATCCTTTTAAAAAATCAAAGCGTACACTTATGTCAGAGTGATGCATACGTATGCTGTCATGATGAAAAAGCATAAAGAATGTTGGTTTACTTCCCCTTAGTTCAGCTTCATGCAGTTTCGGCGTTGATTGAACACCATTCATGCATGTGCCTTCGCACATACTTTGCTGTTCCTCTGCTTATGTGGATCCTGAACGGAATCATACTTATACTTTTCGCTTAAATACGATATAATCAATACGCGTAAATCGCATAAACTAGAGAACATGTTCTTAGGTTGCGGAGTTCATGAAAGTGAAAGCACAATGCCCATTTGTGGTACATGAATACATGCCAATGACCATACAAGTTTCGTTGAATGACCATTATTCTAACAACTTTCAGCGAATGAGCCTGTAGTGATGAATATTTTTAAGCATGAAAGTAATAGCATACATATGGACACACGTTGACCCGAAGCAACCCGACTAAACCGAAACCGAACCGAATAAGGTCAGTTCGCCCAGTTTGTCGGGTCGGTCGGTTTTCGGTGAAAATGCTCAGCCTTAATCTCATGCTCATGGTTTGCTGGAAGATATGGCCTGCATAAATAGAATCGTATAAACATGTGTGTCCAGGGCCTGTTCTTCTTCTTCCTGTTGTCTTCCTATGTCGTCCTTTTGCAGCCTTATACAAAGACATGGCCTGCATAAATAGAATCGTATAAAAACATATATACACTGTACATATGAATCGAATCTAAACTGTATAGAAAAAAGAAACATGCAAAAGTAGCAATGGCTTCTTCAAAGTTCCTACTTTCATCTCTAGCTATACTACTACTTATTGCTCTCTCATTCATACCAATCTTTACTTCTGCTTCGTTGGAGGAAACAAATTCTCTCCTAAAATGGAAAGCAAGCCTTCAAATCCCGAAAAACTCACGAATTGTATCGTCTTGGACACCTACTAGGGCACCCACTGCATGCCCTTCTTGGTTTGGAATTACTTGCAACACTGATGGGAACATTAACAGGCTGAACCTCTCGACGTATGGGATAAAAGGTACGCTTCACGAGTTCCCGTTCTCTATTCTAGGTAATCTTACCCATATTGAGATTAGTGTAAATAGCTTATTTGGTCCTATCCCACCAGAAATCGGACTCCTGTCCAAACTTGTCTATCTTGATTTTTCAACTAATCACTTTTCTAGCATTATTCCACAAGAATTAGGGAATATGAACTCTCTCACTGTATTATATTTGAGAAGAAATCAACTTAGCGGTGCTATTTCTTCATCGTTGGGTGACTTGGCGTCTTTGAAATTGCTTTATCTGAACAAAAATAAACTCTCTGGACTCATTCCAATTGAATTAGAGAATACGAAGTGTCTCACTGAGTTAGATTTGAGCCGTAATCAACTCAATGGTTCAATCCCTTCATCGTTGGTTGATTTGAAGTCTTTGAAATTACTATATCTAAACAAAAATCGACTCTCTGGACTCATTCCAATTGAATTAGAGAATATGAATTCACTCAGTGAATAGATTTCATGGGCAGCTATCTCAAAACTGGGGTAAATGCAAAAATTTGACTACATTAAAGATGGGATATAACAACATCAGCGGTAGCATACCATGGGAGTTTGGTAATTCAATTCAAAAGCTTGATCTTTCTTCTAATCATTTGGTTGGTCAGATTCCAAAGGAGTACGTTTCGGGAAATGAAAGGTTTGTTAAATTTAAACTTGAGTGATAACAACCTACCTCAAGAGCTTTTGGATTACTGCATGGTCTCCTATCTCTTGACCTATCAACAAATAGGTTAAACGGGTCATTACAAAGATATATAAGTGATTGAGTACAAATCCATGAACTATATCTTAGTAATAACAGCGGAAAGATCCCATCAGAGATCGTAAATTAAGTCAACTCAATGTTCTTGATCTATCTTGGAATTCAGTCTCAAAAGAGATACCATCGGAGTTTGGAAGTTTAAAAAGTTTGGAAGCGATGAATCTTTCCCACAATAAGTTGTGGCTCTATTCCGAATGGGTTCAGTGACTTGCCAAGTGGGATTCATATCGATTTGTCTTACAATGAGCTTAGAGGTCCGGTTCCCAGTTATGATGTCTTTCTAAATGTGTCCGGAGAAGCATTACAAGGCAATGATGGCGTGTGTGGAAATGTTACAGGTTTGAAACTTTGTGAAAGTCCAATAATAATGAAGAAAACTAATCATTTTCATCATAAGCTCATCCTTGTAACTATGCTCCCACTTTTTTTTGGCTCTTTTACTCGGTTTATGTATGTGTGGCCTCATTGCATATCGGCGTAGATAGAGAACTTCTCCATAAGAACCATCACGCGAAGAAGGTGGCAAATTTTTTTCGATAACAAGTTTTGATGGACATGCGATGTATGATGAAATCATCAAGGTAACAAATAATTTTGATGATTCATATTGTATTGGGATGGGAGGATTCATTTAGTAGCTGTGAAGACACTTCATTCATCATCCGAGAATGACAATCATATATATGTATAAATCATCTGAAATGAGGAACGTTACCTAATTCTGTTGCCTATTTTTTAACTAACTGCGTATATTGTTCAGCAGTATTTCTTCGATCAACATTGTATCAGCATCCTTTTATACCAGACGATTGGCAACAAGAAACAAAAGAAGGTAATACCAAAATTTGACTATTGAACAAAACAATAGTTTTGAAAAGTTCGTTTCAAACATCGCCGAGTAATAAACCAAACGCTAAACTAAAATGCTCATATCACCACTCAAAAATCTCTTCACCTTTTCCAAATCTGCAAATGTATGTAACTGATGATGCACAAAACATCAAGAAAATTTACACAAAGATTGCTACTTTTGAACCTCTTGTATTTGCTGCTGCGGTGTGTATTTACAACTATACCAAGGAAATACATTCCTGATACAATGCAACACTTTTTCTGTACATCTCATTCAGCAATTTTCTTGCAAACCCACATCAGAAAAAAGCTCTTTTATCTCCAGACAGACATGATGTTAGTTGTTTGCCAAAAGTCACGTGCCATGCGCGTGACCATCGTAAACAACTTTTGCACGTCAAACATTCCATATTTTGAAGGTGAGATTCAGCGCTTCCGTTTGGGATTAGCTCATAAACCAAACACCGGTTTCTTTTCTCTACAAATGCTAAGCAACTGAACGAAATTCGTGTGGTGTAGTCGGCTAAGCATTTTAACTTCTGCCAGTCCCATCTTCAAAAAAAAAAAAAAACTAAAACAGTTGACTCTTCAAGTCAAACATTTGACAGGAATGTCAAACATTACATATCGTCAAGGTGAGATTCAACGGTTCAATTTGTGATTACTCATAAACCAAACACCGATTTATTTTCTCTGTACAAATGCCAAGCAACCGAACCAAATTTATGTGGTGTAGTCGGCTAAGCATTTCAACTTTTGCCAAAGATTCCCGACCCCGTTGCCAAGCTAGCATTTCAACCCCTGATGATTTTGTGACGGATAGTAAAGTAGCTTGTAGGGTGTATCCTGATTGCCCCTTCCCTACGTTTGACCAATAGAACCCAAACAGAAACGGAGACTAGAACCACGGCTACGACTGCAGATAAAACTATTATGGAAATTATGCCACCACTTAGCCTATTGCTAGACCTTTGCTTACTGATATCCACACACAGGGGCTTTATGTCCCTGCCATTGTTTCCGTGAACCTTTGCTTACTGATATCCACACACGGGCTTTATGTCCCTGCCATTGTTTCCGTGACCATACGGTCCACCATTACCCTTTCGTGATGATGGCATAGGTGGCGATGGAAGAAGACCTATCAATATATGATTATGATTCTATGTAAAAAGAATATCACTTTGAATTCCGATGTCATACAATTTTGACCCATTTACTATAACTAAAAAGCCTGTTTCAACCACTCCCACCCTAGTGAATAATTGTTCAAAGGGCCGGTTTCAACCCGCACCTGTTACAATGTTTGTTTCGACCCATTCAACTATTAATGAGTCAACTTTGGGGTGTATTTTGTACTGAAAAAGGCTCGTTTTGAACTGTTGCCCAAACACTCCCGACCCGGGGGGCGTATCTCGATCTCTTAGCATAGAAGTAACTGGATACTTCACAAACAGAACTCCATAAACGCAAAAAAAAGAGGACTTAATAGCCACTTGTTTCAGCCAAAATCTTTGATTGTAAACTCGCGTGTAAAACAAGATCATCCTGTTGAAAAATCGAAGCGTACACTTATGTCAGTTAGAGTGGTCAGTGGTGCATACGTATGCTGTCATGATGAAAAAGCATGAAGAATGTTGGTTTACTTCCCTCTACAATTGGTTGTTCAAACTTAGTTCAGCGTCATGCAGTTTCAGCGTTGATTGAATAAGCCTTCTAGCCATAATGAAAGAGAAACCCTCAAAATTTTGTAAAAATCAAGAAGACTGAAGACATACTAGTTGCCATACTTGTTTTCTGTTTATAAAACAAAATCTGTAAATGGTTAACCAAGACATATGTCTGCTTCCGTCATCAAGGGCGTTTCTAGACTCGATCAGCTGGTGATTTGACCGGCCTCACGATCAGTGTTCTCTCATGGCTGCCCAAATTGTAACCTTTCTGCATATTTTCACAGTTTCTATTTGCACCTTTCTTCTAAGAAATAACGAAAACTTGTAACATGATTCTGTTATTACATGTAGTACCAACGCTGTGCTAAATTCATCGAAATTAGAACGATGGTACATGTATAAATCATCTGAAATGAGGAACATTACCTAATTCTGTTGCTTATCTTTTAACTAACTGCGTATATTATTCAGCAGTATTTCTTCGATCAAGATTGTATAAGCATCATTTTATACCAGACGATTGGCAACAAGAAACAATAGAAGGTAATACCAAAATTTGACTATTGAACCAAACAATAGTTATGAAAAGTTCGTTTCTACCGGACACATGAACATCAAACGCTAAACTAAAATGCTCATATCACCACTCAAAAATCTCTTCACCTTTTCCAAATCTGAAAATGTATGTAACTGATGATGCACAAAACATCAAGAAAATTTACACAAAGATTGCTACTTTTGAACCTCTTGTATTTGCTGCTGCAGTGTGTATTTACAACTATACCAAGGAAATAAATTCCTGATACAATGCAACACTTTTTCTGTACATCTCATTCAGCAATTTTCTTGCAAACCCACATCAGAAAAAAGATCTTTTATCCGACAGACATGATGTTAGTTGTTTGCCAAAAGTCACGTGCCATGCGCTTGACCATCGTAACAGAAAAAGTGAATTTTAGAAGATATGAAAATAAAAGAATGAACATAAGCATGTATAAGAAAATACTTGTTCCATCCTATGTATGAGAAAAAGATGTCAATACCTGCACACACACTGTAATTGGTAAATATATGTACATCCAACCTCTGGCCATCAGAAGTGAGACTTGGAGGATCAAACAACGGAACAATGTTGTCGGCGGACCTGAAAACAAAAAAAAAATCAACTATCTTTGATGGATGTAATTCTCATCAGTCAAGGCAGTGGAGATCAGCAGTGGAGTCATTACACTAATCTTAGCCTTTGCAGCTTCTCTAGTCATTTCCATTAAGAAAGTTTATCGCCTTATTATCTTGACGAGTTTATGGCTGTTTCTTGGAAACATGCGAAACGATAAAAGTAAGTTTGGTTTGAACATGTTAAGCATAACTTGAACTGCACTCGCATTTAAGTATATGCATTAAGCCTAATTTGTCACAAAACTAAGTTTTAGAGAAAAGGCATTGGCAGTGGACACGTTCAAAAAACTGGTATTCTGACATAAGCAGTATCGAGTAGTCAACTCAGAACAGAATAGAACATAAGCAGTATCATGTAGCATACCAGGTATACTGCAGAAACGGTTATGATTTTGGGTCCATCTGTTACATCTACCGTTGGTGAAACTACCTTTTGTTCTTAGGGATGTATGGGATTTGAGGAATCATCCATAAAATTTGCAAACTGTTGTTCGGGTTAATACATGATGACGTCTGGACGTCTTTACCCTTCCGTTGTTTGGTTTTCATGACAGTTTGTGTCCCTCCCAATGGTATGGTACCCTTTACTCCGAGTCCAGCCGCTGCACGAAGTAACTGAAAATTTGCACACGGGTCATGAGATTAGTGGATATTGAATAACGGGGAAAAAAAGATAAATACTTGATGTACTCTCGTTCAAAAGCGTATTTAAGTGTAGTGAATACTCCCTTCTTGATGTTCAGTGCTATCAATGTTGAATAACCGCAACCACCAACTCCAGCATACTGCTAGAGCCTCATAGGCTGAATCTTCTTGCGCGTTTGAATGCATCTGAAAGCAATGCAACATTAACATATAAACTGTGATGACCCTTCTCTTCCTGGTACTGGATATACATTACTGAATGGTTAAAAAAATATGTTTTATTCTTCTTTTTTTATAGTAATTGCTATATACCCCTATTAAATCCGTTAAAAAGCTGTTTAATTCTTCTTTTTAACCCGTTTGCATAAAAGTAAATTCCAATTCAACCCTACGGGAAGGTAATGCGTGGACGAATCCTATGGGAAGGCAAGATTACAGGTTGCGTCTGGTTTCAGCTGGTGCAGTAAGGACTTATGAAGACAAGACTCCGTTTCTCGGTCATAACGTGCACATTGGGCTCAATATTGTTATAACTTAGATATTAACCGAATAGGTTGGGCTTAATAAGCTGATAAGCTTTGGGTGAGCGTTTGTATTAGCTTATGATTCTAAGTTAATGTGTTTGAATTAGCTTATGCTTATAAAATAAGGAAAACGCGAACTTATTTTGTTGGATAAGTTAAACATGCAGTTCCAATGGGGTTCATGTACATGAGCCAAATATAGTGGATAGTGACTCTATTCAGTTTAATATCTAAGTTGTAACAACATGAAGTTTTCCTATTCACGAGGATAAATGTAATGATTATAGGCTTTTTGAAGTTCCTGATGTACAGTGAAAGGCATGCGGTCTCACATCATGAAACAAGCAACCATCACATGTTTATCTCCATTTCACTAGAATTGTATTCTTTTTTGTTGTAGAATTACTTACTAATTTGGATAGTGTTTGCTGCCCCATTAGTGATAATGAAATTTAGAATGAAGAACATCTCTTTGTCCACTGTGATATTCCCATCAACACCTGGGCTCGGGTTCTTTAATGGTGGGGGCTTTGAAAGATTGGGATTTCAAGCATCTTTGTGATAATTAACCTACCAAGTCAAGTTAAACATGTGCTCATACTTTCCATTACGTTGATATTGTGGTTAGAACAACGATTTGGGTCTTATGGAGGTTACCAAGTCAAGTTAACATATGTTACATATGTGCTCAACATCAAGCTCTTTTCTTATACTTGGGTTTCTAGTATTTGACACTTTTGAAATTACTAATTTGAGTATGCTAGTATCATGATATAAAAACTCGACTTAATCATTTCATGAACCAAAAAAAGAGGTACAACAACGCCCTATCCCGCCGTAGCGTGGCATGAGGCTGATTCAGAACATGTAAAAAGGTGACTCACTTCCCAAACTAATATTAAAAGTTTGACTTTTCTAAAGATTCAAATACAAAGCAAGACATTCATTCAGCAGCAAGTGCCACTAAAATAAGCACTGGACACACAAGACAAAGTTACACTTATAAGATAGCTTCTAACAGAGCAACATACTACATGGGAGATGATAAACCAACAAGAACCCAATTAAGTTAAACCATAAGTACTTTGATAAGATCGCTTCTCACTGTTCATAGCAAACGAGCAGTAGACCAGTCAAACCTCCACAACATCTAGCTATTGATTACATAGCTCTGAGTCTTCAAGTATTTGTGGTGCACAAATTCTGGTGGATCACTGTGTGCTTCTTGACAGGTACCACACTTAGCTGCAACAAACACACATTAATCAATCAATAAAACACGCATGTATGTCTTTATGAGCCAATTATTTTGTGCTTGGATTTTGATACGTAGATGTTGAACTGAAAGTCACACCAATGGGGAAAAATTTAGACGCCTCAACAGCTCCAGCCACAAGAAACTGAATTGTGCCCCTGCAATATCAATTAAAAATAAATTAAAGAGTACTTTAACATAAACACATATATTTAATTATATCAAGCATCGACTTACTTCCTGTTTGATTGATTAATGGCTGGGATAGACCAATGTATTTTGGCCATTGTTGGGTTATAGCTGGCAGTCCCTCCACCAATGATCGTCGCCTCTCCAGCCTTGTTAGTCACATTAATGTTGACCCCTTTCAAATCCAACAAATCAAAAGCCTCACCCTATTGTGACTTTTGCTTGTTGGACTTGTCTTTTGCATTTAGAGACCAATGCAGGGCGAGTGGGGAATGGAGAGTCATGAGCTTTCGACACCAGGATACTCTTCTCAGAAAAGATACTTTGGTCGATTTTGTTAGACATGGGGTGCAACTTGATATCTGGAGACACCCTATTCTTAATCTGGACATTAAAATATATATATATTACCAATAGCTTTTCATACTAGTATAGACGAGATTAATCCCTTTTAGAATCTTTAAGCCACTCAAATGTGCAGAACCACCCTCACAGAAAAATCCATAGACTAATTAAAATCCAAAAAAATAAATAAAAGCATCAACTGTTACAAAGCTTGTTGTTACTTATGTACTAAGATTACACTTCCTTCATGAAGGAACAACTTAGACATAAGCCCACCATGTCTACACCATATCACCAAAAACTCAAAGACAAATAACGGTTGTAGACCCGCAAACAAATTTTAAGAGCTCCTAATTAGCTATGCCTCTAGAAAAACAATAGCCTTACACTAAACTTTAAGCCATTTCACACTAGCACAGACTATATTTCGTATAACATTACAATCTTTAAGCCATTTTAATAGGCCTCATCTAATGCTAAGCTTACAAAACAGAGATTACAAAAAGAATCACTAACCTCGACACTGAATTTCTTATTTTGCAAAGCTGGTATGAGCACCTTGAGGATTCCCGACATATTAAATTTCTCGACTGCTCCATTCGAAGCAAGTATCACGCTGAGCCTCTCCTCAGAGGCAAATTCGAGGGGTGGGATAAGAGCAGCTGCCGAGTACACAAACACAACCAAAAATGAATATCAGATCTTTGTTATGTTGAAAAATAATGAATATCAGATCTTTGTTAGCTTAACTTAAAAAGCTCATAAGCCGATTTGTTTCGGCTTATTATCAAGTTGAGGTTATGACCTAAATGCCATAAGCGTAACTTAATAAGCTCATAAGCCCGTTTGTTTATCAAGTTGAGCTTATGATTTAAACAAGCCATAAGCTTAAGTTAAGAAGCTCATAATACGATTTGTTTCGAATTATGAGCTTATCAAGTTGGGCTTATGAATTGAACAAGCCATAAGCTTAACAGAATAAGATAGTAAATCAGATATTTGTTAACTTAAAACACAAACTTATACCCAAACCCAAAGATGATAACACCCAAACCCCCACAACAAAGCCTAGAATAAAAACACAAACTTATGTAGCTTTGACTTATGTTTCCATAAGCCATGATACAGAACAAAAACAAGAGAATATGAGCCAAAACAATTTATTTGGTCATGAGCTTATGTAGCTTTGACTTATGTTTCCATAAGCCGAAAACTATCCAACTTATGTTGAAAATAAAAGCTTATTTGAGAAATTAAGACTTAAGGTTCAAAATAAGCGGACAGACTAGGAAACATTGACCAATAAACCATTACACACTATAAGCTCATAAGCCGAGAGTTAGAAACCCAAACACCCCCGTAAACAAACAAAGCAGATGAATAATGAAGCAAACCCCCCATGGAATTAAACAAACACCCCCGTAAACAAACAGTTTAACTATTTGGTCATATTTGTTATAAACTTACAAGACCTTTTTTTCGGAGAAAAGCGGGCGGAGTTACAAACCCAAACACCCCCATAAACAAACAAAGCAGATGAATAATCATAAAAAAGAAGCAAACCCCCCACAAGATATGGAAGAAAGAAGCGATTTGTTAGGTAAAACGACAGACACCCCCAAATATAGAAAAAGGATGATATATTTAACACAAACACACCCAAAACAAATTTTGAGACCAGCAGTAAAGAATAAGATAAATCCGAAGATGATTATACCCAAAGCCCCCATAACAAATCAAAAACGCAATAATAATAATCTTAAAAAATATTTGTACCTTTTTTAGCTGCTTCTGCTGCGGCTGCTTCTTTTTCCTTCTGCATTCGTACCCCAGGCCTTGTTCATCCTTTTTCGGTTTTGTCAGATTTTTTTCCTCCTGTTCAACAAAAATAACATGAATGAGGATGATGATTTTCTATATATATACAAAATATATAAAAAAAACCAGGGTCGACAAAGTCGAACCTAAATATTACGACCCTAAATTTTTAACTTTATTTATTTTCTTAGTTTAATAAATATTTAAAATTATATAAAATAATAAAAATATATATATTTATAATTGTCGCCTCTCGAGCCTTGTTAGTCACATTAATGTTGACCCCTTTCAAATCAAACAAATCAAAAGCCTCATACCCTATTATGACTTTTGTTTGTTTTCCAACAAGACAGGTTCCACACTTGACTTAAGAAAAAGGGTTAAAATCCATATAAAGTTAATCACAGAATGGGGGCCAATGATGTGTACATACTGAAAATGGGAATGTTGGACTTGTCTTTTGCATTTAGAGACCAATGCAGGGGACCAGATGGGAATGAAGAGTCGCGAGCTTTGGACACCAGGATACTCTTATGAGCAAAGATACTTTCGTCAACTTTGTTAGACATCGGGTTCAACTTGATATGTGGAGAACCCCTATCCGCAATCTGGACATTAAAAAATGTATATATTACCAATAGCTTTTCATACTAGTATAGACGGCATTAATCCCTATAGCGATATTAGAATATCTTTAAGCCACTCAAATGTGCAGAACCACCCTCACCCTCACAGAAAAATCCATAGACTAATTATAATCCAAAAAAAAAAAAAATCATCAACGGTTACAAAGCTTGTTGTTACTTATGTCCTTAGATTACACTTCCTTCATGAAGGCATCTAAGAAGCCCAACCTCACAGAAGGAACAACTTTGACATCATCCGTGAGAGGCGCCATCTTTAGACATAAGCCCAACCATGTCTATACCTTATCACCAAAAACACAAAGACAAATAACGCACTAACCTTAACCATGAACTTTAACATATAATGTGGTTCAAAAATTCAAAACTATTCTGCAAATAAAAAACACAACTTGTAGACCCGCAAACAAATTTAAAAGATCCTAATTAGCTATGCCTCTAGAAAAACAATAGCCTTTACACTAAACTTTAAGCCATTTCACACTAGCAGAGACTATATTTCGTATAACAACATTACAATCTTTAAGCTAATTTAATAGGCCTTATCTAATGCTAAGCTTACAAAACAGAGATTACAAAATTTACTTCAATTATGAAGGTAGCCTAAAGAAAAATGATGTGCCTCACAGAAAAATACATTTAAAAAGGGGCATAATCTTACTTATTCCCTTAGATTACATCTGCTTCACGAAGGCATCTAAGAAGTCTCAGAAGGAACAACTTAGACATCATAGTAGAGTGAACAAGATCGATACGCAATAAAACTTCACATTTTCATTTACACTAGCATAGACTACATTAACCTATTGTGATCTTTAAGCCACTTAAATGTAGAATGACAGAAAGAAGAATATCTTATACGAAGCCTCGCAACAAATACGCTTTTTAATACAGTAAAATTTGAAGTTCCAAACACAAAAAGAATCACTACTAACCTTGACACTGAAGTTCTTATTTTGCAAATCTGGTATCACGCCTCTCCTCAAACGTAAAGTCGAGAGGTGGGATAAGAGCAGCTGCCGGTACATAAACACAACCAAAAATGAATATCAGATCTTTGTTATGTTGAAAAATAGTGAATATCAGATATTTGTTAGCTTAACTTAACAAACGCATAAGCCTATTTGTGTCGGCTTACGAGCTTATTAAGTTGAGTTTATGACTTAAACAAGCCATAAGCTTAACTTAATAAGCTCATAAGCCGATTTGTGTAAAGGGTTATGAGTTTATAAAGTTGAGCTTATGACTTAAACAAGAAGAAGAATCACTTATATGAAATACATAAATATAGTTTAGAAAAGTAATAATATCTGACCGTATTATGAAAGTAAGCGAATCCAGAAAAAACACTTCGAGTGAGACGCCAAGGTGGATGATGACAGACTACCAACGTCATTAGGTTAACAAGATCGAATCTCAGAGTGATATACTTTGTTTGTTTGTATTTTTATGATTTTATCTACAAGATGAAGAAATGAATGGAGGCGAGGATAAGGTTGGTGTGGTGTAAATGTGGGGCTCAGGTTATAGTATCGATTACGTACTTTTTTTTTAACTTCTTTTTTGAACTGAACTAGTTTATTCGAATGAAAATATATGTGATCAATGTTTTAAAAGCCGGGTTGAACCGTGAACCGGCTCGAAAACTGGTTGGACATCAAAGTTTCACTAAGCATTTTTTTTTGGGACGTTCCTTGGAGGTCTTGGGTTTAAGACCTGCCAAATGTCTCTCAGACGAAACGGATAAGTAGTTTAACATAACTATGTGAGAATTTGAAAAAGACATTATGTCGCTTGAATGTTATTGCACCACTAACAACTAACATTTGCCATTTTAAAGAAAATAAAAATCTGAATATAATTATCTTTTTGCTGGAAAAATACTAAAAACAAAGTGGTGACTGGTGAGTTCAGTTCATACAAAATACTATCAATTCATATTGCTTTTCTTTTGCTTTTGGTGAGGTTAGTACATTTCAACTTTTTAGTGTAATGTTATAATTATTTTTTTCGTAATACATACAACATTACTTAAATTTAATGATATGAGAGTCTCAGTAAAAAGTTCAACATAAATCCTTAGTTTAGCAGAGTTAAGATATATGTAGACCCTTAAATTAGCATACACATATTCAACCAATCATAATTATCCATTTTTTAAAAAACACACTTCCCACCATTTTTTTAAAAATTAAATATCTCACAAACGGTAAATCGTCAAATGAAAAAAAATACATCATTGCAACGAGAATTAAAGCATCTATCTATCGAGGGGCACATGTATATACACTCGACGAACTTTTTTTCTTAAGTCACGTCTGAGAGGAATCATGTATGATTCATCACGAATCATATATGATTTTCAGAAAATCATATATGATTCGTGATATGAATCATATATGATTTTTTGAAAATCATATATGTTTCGTGACGAATCATACATGATTCCTCTCATACGTGATTTAAGAAAAAAAGTCGAAAAAAAAGTTCATCGAAAGTATATACATGTGCCCCTCGATAGATAGATGATTTAATTCTCGTCGCGATGATATGTTTTGTTTTACGTAGCGATGCACGGTTTGTGAGATATTTAATTTTTAAAAAATGAGTTTTTTTGTTACATGATAAAAATAGGTGGTTGTGATTGGTTGTTTGAGTCTATCTATATACCCTATAAAGGTTGTATCATAATTGTTAAATGTTGAAAGTTGAAAAAACTAAACAAATATCGCAAGTTGAACAAATGATCTGTGCTTGAATGTTGAGAGTTGGAAAAAACAAACATATATGGAAATGTTGTATCCATAGTGACAATATTAATAATAGGGAAAAAGACGGTTTTGGTCAAGTTGAGCACTTGACATCCAGTGGATGGTCAAGCCAAAAGATTTTGACATATTTGGTCACCACCACCCGAATTGCGACACGTGTCCTATGGCAAGTGCTCAACCATTAGTGCTCAACCCATAAATGCTCGACTATAGTACAATACCTTTTATTGAAAAATGGAAAAAGTACCCCTTTTCTTATTCTAGATATCCGAGCTTTATTTTCATTATACCCCCTTATATTTTCAATCCCCCCCCCTCGTTTTTGCGTTATACTTTTAACTTTCACACATTTTCATTTTCATTTACGCATCATGAACGGACTGGTACGTTATTTTTTTTCATGTTTCAATCATCTTATTACCAAAGGCTCCATGAATTAACTATTAATTAGTACACTATATTATTATGTTCTTCAATTACTTATGTTAATTGGATATAAAACAACCAACAACTAATGTCCTTCTTTCAATTTACTGTTTACAGGAATATGATGCGAAGATTCACATGAAAAGCAAAATCCATTACTTTCGTATGATGAAAGCTAGATTAGGTCTAAGAAGGAGTGAATTGTTTAGGTCCACATGCTTTGGTCGTTGGTTGGATTTAGAGTATGTTGATAATGAAGATGGTCTCATTCATTATATGCTTCAGAAGCAGAAACTTTCAGACAGTGATAACTATGATCTGCCCTTGATTTATCATGTTAATGGTACTACATTACACTTTGGTCGTCGTGAGTTTTGTATCATTACTGCTTTTGAATTTGGCCATCAAAGCTTTGGTAAGTTTAGGGCTGGTGAAATCACATTCCGTGATAGAGTTTTACCTCAGAAGATAGGTGATTTTGTTAAAAACATTGATCTTCTATGTATCCTTGAGGATGATGAGCGCTTTAGCAATTTGTCAGACGAAGACTCTGTAAGGGTTTGTCTCCTTTTAACTTTGGAAGTAATTTTTATGGGCCATGAGTTGAGAGCTGTTGTTGATGATGTATTTCTGCGGATGGTGGAGTACATTGAAGTTTGGAATGAATTTTATTGGGGTGAATACATTTGGCGTGAGTTATACTCTGCCATTAGAAACGTTGCGTCAAGACATATGGATACTCACTATAAATCATTGGAAAGAAATCCCACTTAGTTCCATCGTATGCATTATTTGGATTTGTATTTGCTTTCAAAGTGAGTATTTAATAAATTTAACAATATATTTTTTCATCCCATGGTCTTTCTAACAATTTTTACTTTTGCCAAGTATAGATTTGGATATTAGAGTCTTCAGGTGTGAGTTCTTCTTGGTGGAACAAAGTGCCTGATTTGATCCCTAGAGGAATATCTTGGACCAAGCATAGGAATATAATCCGATACGACCACCTTTTCCCCCAGGTGATTGCATTTTCCCCTGTTGATTGCATTTCCTCCTGTTCATCGCATTTCTCTCTGTTGAAAACAATTCCCCCTGTTTTAAACAATTCCCCCTATTTTAAACAATTCCCCCTGTTGTAAACAATTCCCCTGTTGTAAACAATCCCCCTGTTGTAAACAATCCCCCTGTTTTAAACAATCCCCTGTTGTAAACAATCCCCCTGTTTTAAACAATTTAAGTTTTTTTGTATTTATATTTTAGTTTAATTTTTCACGGGGTAGTTGCAGTATGTGACATATATCCAAACAAAGCTGAGTTACAAACCTTTTGGTATAAAATAAGTAACAATTATTTCAAGTGGTATACACCAAGAGCCCCTGCTGTTGAATACGGAGGCCTTTTTGGTGATTATCTTAAAAAACTGATGAAAGCAAGAAAGCTCAGGAGGAAGATGCAGAGTCATCAAGGGGTATGCTAACCAAAGAGCCATCTATTGAGGACCGTCTTCTGGCTTTAGAGAAATTAGCCACTAGTTTAATGATTCTCCCTAAAGAGACAAAGAGCTTGAAAGCACGTCTTCACAAGCTCGAGACTATCATTAATGTAAGTTTTGTAAGGTTCGTATCACTTAATGTACAAACATAAAATGGAATTTCACTGTGAAGTAAATGCTATTCATTTTGCAGGTCCTACCTCAATTACAAAAAGGAAATAAAGATAAGGCTAAGGAGTTTACACTTTCGCAAAAGGTATATCGTAATTGATTTAACAATTAAAAAAGGACATTACATATTGAAAAACACAAAATTGCATAACAAAATTAAACAAACATTTTACATAAATCTAAAGTAAATTAAACTTAGGAGACTTTTCAGGATCAAATGAAAGATGACAATCATCATAATCGTAAGACTCCACAAATTCATCTTCTTGTGTGTCGACTTCTTCTTCGGATTGATATGGTTCATAATGATAATATGAGTCATCCTCATCCTCCTCCTCCTCATCAAGCTCCCTTCTAACTGCAGCAAGTTCATCCCTTTCCTGCTGTTCTAGTAGTGCATTTCTTTGTTCCTCCAACCTTTCTTGCTGCTCCCTTTGCGCCTCCTCCCTTTATTGCTGCTCCCTTTGTTGCTTTTCAAACATCTCTTTTTGTTCTTCTTCACATATGCATTGCATGTGGAAAGCAGCTTCCTGAACATAGTAGCTATGCTCATCATGTTGTGTAGATTCCACACGCGATTTCCTGAAATCCAAAACACAAAATGTAAATTATATTTTTGAAATTAAAAAAAAAGTATACTTATTAAATTAACTACATTACTTGTTGATATTGGCTTGGGAGTCTTCAAGATTCGCAGCAGATGAGTTTCTCTTGGCAGATAAAGACATTTTTATATCTTTTGAAATATTTGTTAAAGAGTGTATGTTGTTGTTGTTATCAGGTGTTTATATAGAATGAATGAAGAATATGAATAGGCAGATTAGATGCATACAAGAAGTTATATTTATTCATGCAATTATGATCATGTAAACTTCCAAAGTAACATTTAATTTTCCATGATTATGTAAACTTCCAACACATATTGGTTTTAATTAAAAAAAATGATTACCATATTACACAACCTAGAAGTAAAACACTATCACATCGTTTGTCATCTTTTGAGTAATGGAGTATTTTGATAAAAATTTATGGGAAATTTAAAAAACGTATGGTAATAGTTGAGCAGTTTTGGAAAAAGTAGAGCACTTTTAGAAAAGTTGATCATTTAGTCCCCCTGTTATGTTAATTCATTCCCCCTGTTTTACAAATTGTTTCAATAAGATATGTGTTATTTTAAAAATGTTTCAATAAAAAATCAATGTTATAGACTCAATAAGCAATAAAAATTTGACTTACATAATAAATTGTGTTCAATAAATATAATCCCCCTGAATTGAAACTACAGGATAAAATGCATAGTGTTGATAAGGAGTGTGATCTTAGCGACAAGTATTTGAGCGACGATGAAATAGCTTACTTTTCATTTAATTGCTCTACAATCGGAAAATCCAGTAAAGACCCTGTGGAGGAGTTGGTAAAAGTTTTAGACGAGTTTGATGCTAAGGTATCTTTTTTCTCAACATAGAATTTTTTAAAAGTTTGTATGGTCATATACTCTAACATTTGTATAAAACTTAAACTAGGATCGTAGATTTGTTAAGAGAGATGTAGAATTAAGTAGTAGCGCCAAAGCTGAAAAGCTGGAGGCTAAAAAGAACAGGGTAGGCGATGTGCATAGAAAAAGGATGAAATTCTTGTCAGATGAACAAAATCGCATGATCCGTAAAGATATATCTAAATCCAGTCACATGCAAGTTGGTCTACATAAAATTGGGAACGTTCTAAAGAGAAGGTATGTTACTGTGGTAAAGCCACAAATTCAAGTAAATCCAGATACTACAGTACCGAGCATGGATTCCTTAAGAAATAAGAAGAACGTTCTTGATGGATTTATGATGCAAATGTGCCAGAATCTTCAACCGTGGAAAGAGGTATGTTTATGAAGTTTATTTTGTTTAATGTGGTTATTTCTTACTTTTTTTTAACCTTTTTATTTAAAACAGGATCTCAATCGACCATCCAAAAGGATTGATAAGATATTTTGCAATTCGGCTTTGGAGTTTTTCCTGAATAACTTACCAATTCCTCGTTGCAAGTTTGCTTGGTGCAATGACATATCCATAGATCGCAGCTTCTGGGATAGTTTTGTTGGATTATATGATGAACGAGTTGGTTGGTACATGGACGAGGTAATTATAATTTTTTTTTAACATTAAAGGATGATTAACATGTATTTTTTGAAGTTTGTTATTTTTTTAACAGCACATTGACCTATGGGTATGGTACATGTGGCATTTTAGACAATCGTCGCATGATTGGTCAATGGTTAGCTGTTACTTTTTTAAAATTTTAATCCAAGAATCGTTGCCTTTGTTTTATGCAACGGATGAAATCTACCCATTGTCGTGGAGGAATGTTGAACTGGTAATTTTTTCTTTTAACTACATCTTTACACAAAAACATATGAGATTGAATTAAAAATTGTTTTATAAAATTTGTAGGTCTTCATTACAATACATGAAACCAAACGACATTGGTTCTTAACACGGTTTCACATCACATCTGGAAATGTCACTTTTTATGACAGTGAAAATACTTATTGTGAATGTAGTGATTGGTATTTGAAAGTAATGGCATGTTTAGAGAATAAACTTCCTATTGTTCTTGAAAAAACTAGTGTGTTTGAAAGCAAAGGAATTGATCAAGAAACATACACTATTAACTTTGACCGTGCAACTGATGTTCCCATCCAAGGTAGTGTGTTTGGAGACTGTGGAGTATATCTGTGCCTTTTCCTTTACAGGTTTGTAATTTTATGTTGTATTTGTTTATATAACATTTTGGTGCTTGTATATCCAAATGATTTTTTAGAGAGAATTGCTCATATGATTATTTTTTATGGAAAAGGTTATCTCATGGGATGAGCCTGGAGGTTGAAGATCCAATTCAAACAGCTCTAGCATATCGAGAGAAAATGTTGGAATTCTTTTTCAACCACAAGATAGCATGTTAGCTGTTACTGTCTTAGACGAGAGCACTTATCAACTTGAAGGATTATTTTGTATTTTTGAGACTTCGTAACAAATGTAATTTTTGTGACAAAATGTGTGGTATTCTATTAAACAATTCACCACAGTGATTGACGTTGATAACAGATTGATAAGCTTTGTCTGTAAATGCTCAATTTTTTGTTATATTTTTAAGAATTTGATATATTTTTAAGAATTTAGTCAGCTAGTATGCTTAACAGGTGCAAAAAAATTTGTCAAACAGGGGGAATAAATTACCATAACAGGGGGACCAAATGATCAACTTTTATAAAAGGGCTCTACTTTTTCCAAAACTGCTCAACTTTTACCATAAGTTTTTTTACCTATCCCATAAGTTTTTATCAAAATTAATAAGTTGTGCAGTTACTAAAAAAGTTGACTAATTGTTCATTAGGAAAAACAAAAGAGAAATATATTACAAAAGGAAATACAAAGCAACATACATGATAACAAGAGAAATCATCCACGAATAACTTCACTTACTTCACTGTTAAGAAGAAATAGTGATTCCTTGTAGGGCTCGACTATGAAAGTACGAGGTCTTCCATCAATACCTAGCTTGTTTACAAAGTTCCCATTGTCTGAAGTTTCTAGTATGTGGGGAAGACCTGGTGGGTTCACACTCACTTCAAAGATCGGATCCTCGTTCTTTGAAAACCCCAATAGCTTCGGCACGTGCTCAATAGCCCTTTCGTGAAAGAACGATGTACGGATCAAAGAAATCAAACCATCAACCACTTCTAAGGCCCAACCACAACTAGCTCGTCCTCTAAGAAATACAACATTTCCTGCGATTATCAGATGATTTTTTAGCTCTGAGACGGTGTATGGAGGTCGAATAGTATTGGTTACCTCTTCAGGTATTTTTTCCAGTGTAAACTGGCGAGTATCCGAACCAAATGATAAGATCATATACTTTTTGTGCTCTTGACCACGAACACAAAAATACTTTTCTGAACACACCCAATAAATAATACCTGCCACCACTGCCTGGCTCCCCCTACATATACGAATAGATCCCCGGGGACAATCTTCGATTTCCAAATCAAACCACACACGTGTTCTCATTGTAATGTATGAGACTGAGCATGTACGTCCCTGTATGACCGGATTTGTTATGCATACAATTGTTGGTACTTTAGTTGCAGGAGAAACACCAAAACCAAATACTTTTTTGGAATGTGGAGGCTCATCCAACGGACACAAGATTCTCACATTCTTGTCCATGGTTGGGTTCCATAGGACCAATGCACTATTGCCTGTAACAATAAAACACCATATGCCTTCAGAAGTTGCAAGTGCATGTAGATTTACACTATTTAATCCTAAATGAGCCACACGTGTGAACACTAAGTCAGAACCAACCTTATACATGATACCCTCCATGTCTTGCTTGTATTGGAAAATAAAGCTGCAATTAGCAACCACTTGAGAACGGTATTATAAACAAAAATCTCTTGCGTCAATGCAAGATTTCGTTGACTTGCAGACTTGACGGCATCTACATATATCTCTCACAGGTAGCCTAAGCATTATTTCTCTTTGGATGTTGATTGGTATGTGATCAGACATGTTTGGGTATGTTGTGTGTGGTAATTAAGTTTGTGGAGAGATATTTATAAAGGAAAAATTAGTCATTGGTTGTTATGTTATCTTTATGAGTAGTAACTATTTTTATTAAATATACACACAACCTTAATAAATTGTAGTTGACTTTTTTGTCAGTTAGTTGACTTTCTTTGATAAGTCAAGTCAAAATGAATTCTAGTTTACTTTTTTGGTTCTTAAATGATCAACTTTTGGATCTTAAGTGCTAAAAATTTTATGTGTTTCTTTTTAATGAAGTCATTTAAATGCTCAACTTTTGAATCATCAATAAACAAATTTTGGTTCATAAGTGTGGTCAACTTTTAATATTATTAAAAAACAGGTGGAAAATGTTGCCTTTAACAGGTGGAAAATATTATGCTAACAGGAGAAAATAATTACCATAACAGGGGACCAAATGATCAACTTTTATAAAAGTGATCTACTTTTTCCAAAAGTGATCTACTTTATCAATTATGTATCAAGGTTGTCTTTTTTATTTTTTTATCCCCCTGTTTTATATAATTTTACAAAAGTTTCCCCTGACATTGAGTATTTAATGGTTTTTTGATATTTGACCAATAGTTGACCATTGTTTGACGGTTTATTAACGAGAAAAAATAAAAAGTTATCAATGTTGACCTTTGTTTGACCTTTAATTAACGATAAAAAAATATAGTTATCCTGTTTGGATTCATCATCACTTGGTATAACCATCCATTTCTTGATTTCTATTCACTCAAATCAAATCAGTATCATTTATTTCAGTTTACTCATATACTTTTTTGAATCAAGTCGTCTATTGTAATCAATAAAAACCTACAAATAACCTCACACAGTAAACAATCTACCATTTCAAATCAACTATGACGAATTTAATGTTTCATGATTATCACAACATGGTGGCTAATTTGAAGAGGAGTGATGTTCACCGGGAATTTGATCAGATTGTGGACTATCTTGGTGCTTGTTATTTTAAGTTTGCACTTCAGGTAAATCCTAGAATCTATACTTCACACATAAGGCAATTTTGGACGAATACCCAAATAAAAACTGTTCGTGGAGAAGTTACTATTAAGAGTGACGTGGATGACATTAGTAAGTACATCACTGTCTCTAAGATCAGAGAGTCACTTCTCTTGAATGATCAGGATGGTGTAAGTACTATCCCCGAAAAAGAAATTTTTAAAGAAATTGGATTATTGGGGCATAATATTGATGAAGATCAGAAATCAAAGTTTTTAAAAGGACAGTTTGCCCCTCATTGGAAATATTTGATACATACAATCCAACAGTGCTTAAGCCCTAAAAAAACATCATTTAATGAGTTTGGAACTAATATAGCAACTACAATAGTATGTTTGGCAAAAGGGCAGAGATACAATTTTTCGCAAATGATTTTTGATGGTATGTTGAAAAATGTTAAAGGGAAGAAATTTTTTTTGTATGTACCCAAGATTTTTTACTGTGCTTATATACATGGATGGAGAGATCAAACACAAAAGTTCCTTTATGATGGGCAATCATAAAGAAAAATTATTCACCACCTTAAAAACAAACACAACTAACTTTTCTGGGAGATCGGTCCCATTAACCCAACCTATTATTGACGTCATTCGAGTTGGAACTTCTACAAACCCAACAGAAGGACAGAGGAAGAAAACACGATCAACATGTGGGGGTATACCCGTGGCAGAGGAGGATCATAACACCAGTGTCAAGAGTAGGATGGGTGAGGATGTCGAGTCTGAGACAAGGAAGAAAGCTAGGCTGGATAGTGGCAACATAGGTGAGGGTAGTTTGCAACATCTATCAATTAGTGAATTGACTGTGTTGTGCAAAAGTTTGCAAACACAAAATGCAAAACTGGAGAAACAAGTGAAGGAGTAGGGTGTAGCTATTGAGTTCTTAAAAACAAGACTTGATAAAGTTGAGATGAGGAAACGAAAAGGTTTTGTTCTATCATCTGATGAGGGGAATGAGGATGATGACAATGAGAAAACTGAATATTATGATTATCCGAAGTCAAACGCTGAAAATGATAGTGTTCATAAAGTAAGTGACAACTTCAGTGATAAGGGTAGTTACAACACAGACGATTGTGCTGACACATTGGCTAAACTGGGACAAACCTCTTCTACAACACTTGCACCTGAAAATACAATAGTTTCCTTTGCCAATGTAACTATTTACCCTGAAGAAACAACAGTTTCACCTGAAAAAGAAAGAGTTTCACCTGAAAAATAAGAGTTTCACCTGAAAAAGAAAGAGTTTCACCTGAAAAAGAAAGAGTTTCACTTGAAAAAGAAAGAGTTTCACCTGAAAAAGAAAAAGTTTCACTTGAAAAAGAAAAATTTTCACCTGAAAAAACAAGAGTCTCACCTAAAAAAGATAGAGTTTCATCTAAAAAAGCAAGAGTTTCACCTGAAATAGCAATAGTTTCCCCTGTTTCAGATAAAATTGCTCCTACAAGTGTGTTTACTAGTGTTAGAAGTAATTAAAGTGATGGTCATATAATATATTGTTGCGAAGCTCGTGAAAAATGCTATTTAATGATGTCGGGAGTTTTTAGTTATTATTGTTTATGTAACAGGATTTAGTCCCAAACACGCAAATGAGGAAGGCCTCCTAAACATTTGTTACTTAGTATAAAAGGCCTCCTATATCTCATTTGTGTGTGTGCTTTTCCATTTTAATAGTTTTAGAGAGAGAAAGGTGTGTTTGTTTCTCTTACTAGGAAAACACCAATCTTTGTATTTTCTTTTCTTCATCTTAATCTAATCTTTCTTTTTTGGTTTAATCTTCATCATGTTATTCGTGTTTGGTTAGTCGTGTGATTAAGGTCTATAAGGGGTATCATTCGCCTAGGGATTCGTAGTTTGATTTGGTGTTGATTTGGAGTTGATTTGGTGTTAATTTCGTGGGTTTTTGGTATAGGCTGTTGGATTTGAATGGAATTTATGGTTTATACATTCTAGGTGTTGATTTCTGATTGATCGAACTGGTGGTTGTGGATTCGTTTCATCACAAACGCTTTACAAGATTTCTTTCCTTTATTTTCGGAATACTTCTTCGGAAAAGGGTTTATTTTTCCGAAATACTCCCTTTATTCCGAAGAGTTCAGGTAAGGTTTTCCACGTTTATTCCGAAATTTCCCCTTTATTCCGAAAAAAACCAACTTATTCCGAAAATAATTTTATCCGAAAATATCCTTTATTCCGAAAAAACCCAGTTTATCCGAAAATATCCTTTATTCCGAAAAACCCAGTTTATCCGAAAAAGTTCACTTTTCCGAAAACACCATTATTCCGAAAAAGGCCCATCTTTCCGAAAAGTACCAATATTCAGAAGAAGAGCCATTTTTCCGAATATATCATTTTTTCCGAAAATACACAATTTTTCCGAAATTTCCAGTTTATCCGAAAACACCCCTTTTATCCGGAATTTTCATTTTTTCCGAATATCCCATATATTCCGAAGATCTTTCTTTTATCCTAATATCCTATATTTTCCGAAAATTTTACTTTTATCCGAATATCCCAAATATTCCCAAAAATGGTCTTTATTCCGAAAAACTCATATTATTCCGAAAGTCTCCAAATATTCCGAAAATATTTTTCAAAAAATTGTGTTTTTGAAAATTTTTAATCGTGTGTTTTTTGGCCTTGGAATTTTTGGTTTCTGGAGTGCATAGTTTTAGGGGATTTAATCAATTTTAGGGGATTTTAACTTCAACACTCTACTTTCTACGAATTGAGATCCTGTTTTTCACACGACTTATACGATGACGTCTCAACAAGATATTTATGTTGCGGGTACTAAGAATCGTCCTCCCATGCTCACCAAGGAGAATTACACTACATGGGCTAGTCGTCTCCTTCGTTATGCAAAATGTAAACCTTTGGGAAAATTGATTGTCAACTCGATTCAAAAAGGTCCGTATGTTAGAAGAACAATTCTTGTGCCTAGGGACCCTACGAATGCTAACCCAATGGATGACTCTAGTCACGAGCAAACGGATGAAGAATTAACTGAAGCTGAATCCAAACAACTCGACGCCAATGATCATGCAATTCAAGTCATTCTCATGGGACTTCCTGAAGATGTTTATGCTGCTGTCGATAGTTGTGAAACCGCACACGAGATGTGGCTTAGGATTCAGAAAATGATGAAGGGGAGTGAAATCGGTTTACAAGAAAAGGAAACTAAGTTGCTTCGTGAATGGGAGAAATTTACGTCTACTGAAGGGGAACAAATTGAACCTCACTATCATCGGTTTTCAACCCTCATGAATCATCTTAGAAGAAACAAACATGAACCTGCACAAATTGCTGCAAACATCAAATTTCTTGATAATCTTCCTTCTGAATGGTCACGATATGTCACTCCTTTCAATCAAACCAAGGATCTTCATGTCGTGTACTACACTCAAGTATATGATTATTTGAAGATGAATCAAGATGAAGCTAACAAAGTTAGGGCTGAAAGACGTGCGAAGACACAAGATCCATTGGCTTTTATGCCAAACTCTCCATCATATATGTCATATCCCATGGTAACTTACCATCAACCCTCATCAAGTAACTTCATGCCACAACAACAACAACAACTCACCCCTTACGGATATCAACCTCCTGCTGCTGCGAACTACTTACAACAACCCATTGCCTGTTTTGATGACATCACCGATCCTACTCATGTGATTAATACTGGTCTTGCACTTCACGCAAAGGCGTTCAAATTTACCATTAACCCCACCAACAACAATAAGAGAATCTCCTCGAACACTAGAAATAGGCAGATTGCTCAACCTTTCATGAATGCGAATCAAGATCGCCAATTGGTAGCTGCTGGGATCACGGGGATACAATATGGTCAGAATGTTGGGAATGCAGGAAATCAGTATGGACAAATCCGTGGTCAGAATCTGAATGTTCCAAATGTGGGTAATCAGATTGGGTTAATAGTTGTGCCAGCGGTTGGTAATCAGATGGGAAACATTATGGTTGCAAGGGCTGAGAATACTGGTACAGGAAATGGAAACAACAGTCGTCAGGTTTAGTTCTACAACTGCAGGGGATTTGGTCATTATGCTCGAGATTGCACAGCCAAAAAGAAGAGGGATGTTGCTTATCTTCAGACTCAGCTTCTCATAGCACAAAAAGAAGAGGCAGGGATTCCACTTCAAGCTGAGGAATTTGATCTTACGGCTTCTGCTGCAGAATATGACGAGGAAGAAGAGGTGAATGCCAACTACATCTTGATGGAAAACTTACAGCAAGCATCAACCTCAGGAATGCATGATGACAGAGCTCCCGTCTATGATTCAGACGGTCCCTATGAGGTACACCCAAGTTTTGATGATAATGATATATATAGTACGTCTAATCAGGAGGAGGAGTATACTGAGATGCTTGAGCCTTACATTGAGACACACGGGGATCACACAAATAATAGTAATATTATTTCGAATGAGCCCAGTGTGGACCTTAGTGTGGATCAAGTTGCTCAGCCTACAACCCTTCCTGATGCGACACATGCGTATTATAAATATTTATTTGATAAGCTTGCTAAGGATGTTGACCATGCTACGGTGGTTAATAATAAGTTTTTTTTTGGTAATGGGAGTTACCCGGTAAATATATTAACCAAAAAATCATATAAAGTTCACATGGAATGCGGCTGAAGTACCGCATTAACCTCAAGCCAAAAGCTTGATAAACTAGTGTTCATGACAGACCATAAACACCTCAACACCTAGTTACAAACAAATCTATAACTAGAATAGAAAACAACATTCAGATAAAACACCTATCCCACACCACTCATGGAAGAAGATCCTCCACCAGTATCAAGAAGATTAACTGTTTCATCATAAATATTTTCAACATCCTCATCATCCGCGTCACCATCATTAGCTAAAGCTGCAAATGTATTAGGCATAGCCACATTACCGTCTAATGAAGAAGAAACCACTTCCTTCCCTTTAGGAGAAGGAGCTTTACCTGCAGATTTACCACCATTCGTGGGAACACTAGGGGTTGCTTTAGGCTGAAACTTCATAGTCGGGAGAACTGTTGGACCAGTATACTTATTAGACTTGGGCTTCTTGTTCCTTCTCTTCTTGCCAACTGTTTGAAAACCACCCTTAGATGTTTCAACAGGCGCCGTAGCAGGAGTAGAACTAGAAGCAGTCACAACCTTTTTTGGGCACACATCACTATCATAACCAAAAATCTTACAAGCATCACACCGAGGAGGTTTCCATTCATATTCAACCCTAATTGTTTCTTTATTGTACTCATCACTACAAAGTGATGGGACACCAATAGTAACAACCTTAACCAAATCAACATCAGATTGAACTTCAATAAGACATCTAGCAAAGCTACTCCTCCCCCATGAGTCTTTACACATAGAGTTTGTAAAAAAGTCAAACATAATAGGCCTACCTAGAAAAGAAGCAATCAAATTAATTCCTTCCTCTTCAAACACCTGTAAGGGGACATCATGCAGCTTTACCCAAATTGGAATTCGAGTCAACTCTTCTTTACAAAGACGAGTACCCAAAGACCATGTCTTCAAAATAATAGGGTTTTTACGAATCAACCAAGGGCCGCCTTCCAAGACAGCATCTAAACCAGTTTGCGTCTCAAATTAAAGAAGAAAAAACCTTTATTGTTCATCATAATACACTTTAAACCATGCTTACCCCAATTGCTCCTAGCAAAGTACTCAACAACTGGGTACGCCAATCTCGGACCAAGGAAATAACCATAAAGAGTAAACTCAAAACGAGAACCAACCTTTTGGACAACTCTTCTAGGAACAGACACATTAAATCCCTCAAAGATAGGATCAGCAACACTAGAAGCCTCAGGGTGAACATCAACAGACTCAACAACATGCTCCACAACAGCCTGTTGCTCAAGGAACTGCACATGTTGCTCAATGATCTTTATGACCCCACTACGAGTATCTTGATTCAAACTGAGCCACTTCAGATGAGAACCAGCCTTGACCTCCTTAAAAAAATGTCAATCTCCTCTAGAGAGTCAAGTGAAGTACGTAGGAACTTAGCCGCATCACCAATATCTTTAATACAAACCTTATTCTTAGGAGAAGAGTTCGTAAATTCAGCATGTTTTTTTACAAATAATATCAACAAGAAATCGAACTTGTTCCTGAGGCAATGACTCAGAGAATCAAAACCTACCCTCTGGCATTCCACGGATAAAAACATTAAGTTCTGGTAAAGAGGCAAGAGAAACATCAAACAATTTTGCAATACCATCAATATTATGGATGTGAGTAATATCAATAGCACCATCATGACTAGGAGTTTGTGAGCCTGTCACACTAGCAGCCGCCATGGCTGCCGTGTTATTCCCATCATGTGAATCGCTCCTAGTCCCAGACTTATTCAAGCTAGGGAATTCCGATTCGTATGAAGCATCCAAGCCAATTCCACTCTCACCATTACCATCTTGGTTACGCATAACACCCTTAGATGGCCTACGAACAACAGGAGCATCAATACCGCCACCACTCCTAGTAGAAACCATCGAACCCTAATCGCAACACCAGATCGCACCACCAATTTAACCCTAAAACACAAATAACGAACCGTAGAAAACCCTAACTCTTGAAACCCTAATACACCACCATCGATGCAAATCCTAAACGACACAAGTTCCACGTCTAACAAACACGAGATACGAATGAACGAACGAATATAACAAAAAAACAAAGATCCCTTAACCGACTATCATAATGAAAGTCGATTAGGAATAAGATAACAATCTGCGAAAAAACATCCTAAAAAAACGAATTAAGACAGTCCAATTAATCTAGCAACCTGATAAAGAGCATGTTAAATTGTAATAATCAAAGATTAAACAATAGAACACAAACGTTATTAGGTATTCGGATCAAGAAGAAAGCAAAAAACGAGTCAGATTGGGAATGACAAATTTTTGGCAGCCATTTGGTTAATAATAAGTTTAGAGAATCTAATGCCAAAATTGACCACTGAGCTTGTGGGATATAAAGAACGGGAGAAATGTTTCGAAATTCATCAGGCTAAAATTAAAGAACTTGAACAAGCTCATGCTACATCGGTTTATCAAGAAAAATGCACAACTAAGAAATTAAATGCCTTACACTTAAGTAGTGCTAAAAAGATAAGCGAATTGAATGATGAAATCACTTCTCTTAATAAACAGCTTCCAACTGAAAAATCTACTATTTTGGATTTAAAAGAAGAACGAAAGAAGCTGAAACATGATTTCAAAACTCGAGAAGATGGGCTTCTTGAAGATTTTTGCAAAGCCCAGGATAGGATTATAGAATTAGACAACCTTTTAGTAAAACATGGCCAAACTATGCAGACGATAAATATGCTCGCCCCAAAAGTGAATGAGATAAATTACACTCGATACAAATTGGCTTTAGGTTGTCCTCTTCCTCCTAATCCCGGATATCTTAAGCAAGTTCAGGCCACTAATGAAACATTATATAATGGTAGTGTGCTCTTGTCTGATGAGCACGATCCTCCTAGTGTGCATGATTCCGAGGAAACTACTGAACTTGCAGTAGAGGCTCGTTTAAGAATGAAAAAGCTTGATAAAGAAGTGACACCCGTTTATTATCCAAAAGTTAATCCTCTAACAGTTTTTGTTCGGTCTAAAACGAGTACTGAAATGCTTTTGCTACCAAGTGAGGAATTGTCTGATGACCCTCCTAAACCGAGTATCACACGCCGATTTCTAAACGAGCTTAAAGATAACTTTGTCATCCTTAAACGTGTTGTTAATTCCAAAATCACTGAAATTTTACATCACCTGTTCAGATTGAGGTCTAGGAAATTCTTCAAAATGATATTAATCCGATTATTAATCAAGTTGATGCTCGGTTAGGCAATTTGGAAAACGCTTTTCTAAAAGAATTTGCCAACTTTGTTGAAGACTTTAAATCTTTGGCGAAGGAAGCTGATGAATCTCTTGATAAAATCAAAGTTTTGGAAAACGATCTTGAACGCCTCTCTAAAGCACGTGATTGTATTGATAGTAGCCCTGTTGAGTTAAGTACCTCTGTGTCGCATAATGAAAACCTTCAAACTGAGCTTGATCTTATGAAAGAGAAAATTGAATCTTGTGTCATTAAAAAGGATAATGAATTCACCGATCTTTGGAATAAATTTGTCAAAAAATGTGATGAATGCAAATATGACAAGATTTCGTATGAAAAAGCTTACAATGAAATGCAACAAACTATCTCACGGTTGCAGGCTCAGTTAGGAGGGGTTAAGGAAACGAATTTGGCCTCTTTAGGGTTAGAGAGTGCTAGTGATGGTAATGTTCAGAAGCTTAAGGCTAGATTATAGATTTATAATTTGTTGTTGTTTCATATAAGCGGGCTGTTGAACAAAGTAAGTCTGTCTATCAGAAACTTATTGATAAAATCTGTGAGAACTGTAAGTTAAAGGCCTTGTTAAAATATAAGACTTCTGAGCCTAGCTCGATTGTGGATACGATGATCCAGAAACCAACAACCTCGGGACCCACTCGTATTGCTGTAACACCGTTTCCCAAGGCTGCTGGAATGAAAGCTGTTGTTATTGCCCCAGGAATGTTTCGCGTTAGACCTTCATCTCAAACTAGGGTAGATATCTCTGTGCCTAACAACCAGCGTAAAGCAAGCGTTAGGACAAAACCGACCACTATCGCTCAACCACAAGTCATTGATTTAAAAATGCTAATTCTAACAAGCGTGTGTCTTTTTCTACAAGAATGAACAACTACACTAAGAGCAGAAGGACACAGCCTACCAGCAATACAAGGAATGATAGGGTCCCTTTTGCCTCTAGAAGTAGTCGTCCCAAAGCTAATAATGTGGAAGTAGAGGAACACCATAGGAATTTATCATTTTTTATTCATAATCAGAAACTTAATTCTTCTGAATGTAATGACTTTAAACTTGCCATTCAGAATGAAAAATCTAAAGTTATTTGTGCTAAATGTAATAAATGTTTCTTTACTTTTAGTCATGATGTTTGTGGTTTGACTATGAATGGTTTAAACTATGGCGGTTACACTCGACTTGACAAGCTTTCTATCAGTGAAACACATAGCACTCCTAAGGCTAAAGTGTATGTTCAGAAAACTAAGCCAATAGGGTCCACTGAAAGTCTTGCTACGCCTAAAATTCCTAGATTTACCTCTAAGTGGTTGCCTACTGGAAGATATTTTGCCTCTAATGGTCATGTTATTGATACTAGTAGATCTCATACTGACAGTGAAATGTCGGTATGTGATATGGCTTGATTATTACCTAACCATACAGGAACCTATTTCTTCGGTTGCCAAATTTTCTCTTCTCTTATCATGGCAGGCTGTTGAAATTTGTCTCTGGTGCGTGGACTCGGGTTGTTCCAAACATATGACTGGGAATCGAAGTCTTCTCAAGAACTTTATATGGCGTTTTATGGGAACTGTTCGATTTGGAAATGATCATGTTTCTGCAATTCTAGGCTATGGTGATCTTCATTGGGGAAATATAATCATCACCAGAGTATCTTTTGTTGATGGCTTGGGACACAATTTGTTCTCGGTTGGGCAATCTGTGATTCAGATTTAGAGGTAGCCTTCAGAAGTCATACATGCTTTGTTAGGGATCTTGAAGGAATTGATATGTTGAAAGGAAATCGTACCACCAATCTTTACACCATTGATCTTTTTCAAATGTCTGCTGCATCTCCAATTTGTCTCATGGCCGGGCCACTTTAACAAAGTCATGGTTATGGCATCAAAGGTTATCTCATCTCAATTTCGATGCCATCACCCAACTTGCAAAAGATGATCTCGTTACCGGTCTTCCAAAGTTCAACTATACAAATGACCATCTTTGTCCATCATGTGAGCAAGGTAAAAGCAAGAAGAAGCCTCACAAACCCAAACCTGTTCCAAATTCCACGAATAGGTTGCATATTCTTCATATGGATTTGTGTGGCCCAATGAGAATCAAAAGCATTAATGGAAAGCGGTATGTCCTTGTGATTGTGGATGATTATTCTCGTTACACATGGGTTCATTTTCTTGCTTCGAAAGATGAAGCCCCTGATGTAATTATCAATTTCTTGAAGAAAACATCAGTGCTACTTCAAGCCCCTGTTATCATTGTAAGAACGGATAACGGTACAGAATTCACCAATCAGAAACTGAAAGCTTATTTTGACGAAGTTGGGATTTCTCATCAAACTTCGGTTGTAAGAACTCCAGAGCAGAATGGAGTTGTGGAACGGAGGAATCGTACGTTAGTTGAAGCTGCTCGGACGATGCTTCTCTCTTCCAGTGCACTGTTATTCCTTTGGGCTGACGCTATAGCAACTGCATGTTATACTCAAAACCGCTCCATTATTCACACCCGCTTCAACAAAACACCTTATGAGATCATTAATGGAAGAAAACCGGATATTTCATTTTTACATGTCTTCGGTGCTTTATGTTATCCGAAGAATGATCGTGAAGATATCGGTAAACTTGAACCTAAAGGTGATATTGGCTTTTTTCATTGGTTAGTCTTCAACTACTTGTGCTTACAGGGTTTATAATCGAAGGACGAGAAAGGTAATGGAGACTATGAATGTTACCTTTGATGAACTCTCGGGTATGACCTCTCAACATAGAAGTTCTCATCCCGAGCTTCAAGGTCAGACTTCTGGACACGTAAGTTCAGGACTCGCGCTTCAATTTGCACCGTCAGCAATCTCTCATTACAACCTTCAGAACGTGAATTGGAAATTTTATTTGGACCAATTTATGATGAATATATGGAGGGTCCTTCGTCATTTGGTGTTCCTCAAAATGCCCTGGCTCCACCTGCTACGGTAGTTCCAGAACCACCAATTGCATCTACTCCAACGACATCCGTTTTTGCACCATCTACGTCAACCTCAACCATATTGACTCCAAACATTCCAACCACTTCTCCGACTGCTGACGCAACTCAACAACATTCTCAGAAAATTCCTAATCATGTTCATCTTTAGAATGAAATTGTTGCTGAAAATGCAAACAATGCGATGCTCAACGAACATGAGTTTGTTAATCCGTTTGCGGCTTCCACAAGTACTACTCTGTCTTCAACACCATATGTGGATCCGTCGAGCTCGCATCAAGTTTCTCATACACTTCCACATGAACAAAAATGAACTAAGAATCATCCTTTGGTTCAAGTGATTGGTAATCTCTCGAGACCAGTCTCAACATGAAATCAGCTGCGTACTGACGGTGATATGTGTATCGATGCACTATCAGTCAGCACAATGGAACCAGCAAGTGTTAAAGAAGCAATGACCGATGCATCATGGATTGAGTCTATGCAAGAAGAGCTCAATCAATTCATCCGGCTTGATGTATGGGAGTTAGTACCATGCCCGGACAATATTGATCCCCTTACCCTGAAATGGTTATTCAAAAACAAGATGGATGAAGAGCAAACGGTCATTAGGAACAAGACTCGTTTAGTTGTGAGAGGTTATAAACAAAAGGAGGGAATTGATTTCGCAGAATCCTTTGCCCCGGTTTCTCGGATGGAAGCTATTAGGATTTTTTTGGCATACGCTGCACACAAATCGTTCACTGTGTATCAAATGGACGTGAAGACGGCTTTCTTGCATGGACCGTTAAAAGAAGATGTGTATGTATGTCAACCTGAAAGTTTCATCAACATTGAACATCCAAGCCATGTCTACAAGTTGAAAAAGGCAATTTATGGTTTGAAACAAGCACCGAGGGCATGGTACGACGAATTATCATCATTTCTTCTCCAAAATCACTTCAGCAAAGGAACCATTGATCCAACGTAGTTTATCAAGCACTACGGCAACGGCATCTTGGTGGCTCAGGTCTATGTAGATGATATAATATTTGGCTCTACAAACCCAAAATATTCTATATTATTTTCCGACCTTATGAAAAGCCGATTTGAAATGTCCATGATGGGAGAAATGACGTTTTTTCTTGGTCTCCAAGTTCACCAATCCCCCCGTGGTATTTTCATACATCAGGCCAAATATGTGCTTGAAATTCTAAAGAAATTTGGAATGGAAAACTGTGATCCTATTGGTACTCCAATGGACACTAAACACAAGCTTGATTTGGATAAGAAAGGGACATTTGTAGATGCTACAAAATACCGAAGTATGATCGGGTCCCTTATGTACTTAACCTCAAGCATACCGGATATTGTGCATGCTACTTGTTTATGTGCTCGATACCAGGCTATGCCAACCGAAAAGCACCTCAAGGAGGTTAAAAGGATCTTTCGTTATCTCCGGGGAACCATTCATATGGGTCTCTGGTATACGAAGGATTCTAGTTTTAATCTCACTGGTTTTTCAGATGCCGATCATGCAGGGTGTCATGATACATTCAAGAGCACTTCCGGTGGAGCACAATTCTTAGGCGAGAAGCTAGTGAGCTGGTCTTCAAGAAAACAAGATTGCACGGCATTGTCCACCGAAGAAGCAGAATATGTGTCTTTATCCGTGTGTAGTGCTCAAGTCCTTTGGATGAGAACACAACTCACGGATTATGGCTTTCACTTTAACAAAGTTCCTATTTATTGTGATTCACAGTCAGCCATAGCCATATCCTGCAACCCGGTCCAACACTCCAAGACCAAGCACATAGCTGTCCGATTCCATTTCATAAAGGAGCATGTGGAAAGAGGAACGATTGAACTGTATTTTGTCAAGACGGACTACCAACTAGCCGACATCTTCACCAAAGCTCTTTCTCAAGACAGATTTGAATTCTTGGTTCGTCGACTTGGTATGCGTAGTTTCACTCCTGATGAACTTGAACGTCTTGCACATTCACAGTAACCTTGTATATATCTATCAGAAAATCAAAATACAAAAATATAAAATTTATAAAAAAATTAATAAAAAATGAGAAAATCTTTCAAAAATATAAAAAATATTCTTCTCCGACATGTCTCTCAGCATCGATAATATGGACGCACTTAGAAATGTCACTCAATAACGACACGAGTACGTACATAAAGTTCGAATGAGAGTTCAAATGTTTTCAAAACATGTATTTTCTATTTTCTTTTCATAATGGCTTATAGTCACATGTCAGACTATAAACCGGTCCCTAAATAAAGGAAAGTCTTTGACTTATCCTCAACAATGAGAAATTCGTTTTTTCTCGGTCATGAGCTTATATAAAAACATTCAAAGTTTTAAGCTCATGAACACAATTTTTCTCGGACTTTTGAGCATAATTTTTCAAAGTATTTCAAAACAATGTGCTCATATACTCCCCTATTTAAATAGAATCTCTTTTCGAGGGGGAGTATAATGATTTCATAAACATTTGTTCCAAAGTTTCATGACACATTATTCTCTCCAGGTTTCATCACTACTTTCACAAAAATTTCAATCAAATGCAATTTTTTAGGGGTAGAATAGTGATTAAAATGTGATCAAAATGTTTCATTCTTGGATAAGATCTTTGATATAAGTGATTTCTCTTCCTAATATGTGCAAAAAAACCTTTCTTTTATGATGCACATAAGTAGAGCGTGTTTGGTGATTTAGAAAATTTTTCTGGTTATGATATCTATACCTTCAACACAATTACTCACCACGATATTGGTGTCAAAAGGTGGTTAGGTACTCGTCCTATGATCCTACCAGAACCGGGGGGATCTTCCCATGGACAATCCATTAGAACTTAGAAGTCCTTAGGAATGATGGAGTAGTTGAGTGTACGGGAATAATGTCGACTAATGACTTAAGCTAGCACTGGAACAATCACAACAAGGTGCTAGTTATGACGTCTTAGTAAGCATTGAAGGGGTTGAAGAATGAAAAAGAAATGTAAGGATAAAGGGTGAAAAGAAATAGACCTCCATACAACTTAGGCAGAAACTGGGTCAATTCATCTACTATCAGAATCACGTTGATGATTTCTGGTATTGAAGACAAAGCATCATGGACCCAGTGATGCAATGTACAACCCTTCCCAGCCTACTCAAGCTTCTCTCAAAAGAAGTTTGTTTTATTGTCACGGAGTTCAACTCATTTCTATCGACTTTCTCACTCCGAGATAGTAGATATTGAATAGGTGGCAGTCTGCTCCAGCCTCCGATCACCAAACGTGCACTTATAGAGTCTAGAGCCAACGAGATTCATCAAAAAATCTCATTAGGACACTTATTTCATATATCAATTGTTGTTCATCATTAGAACACAAGCGATAATTTACAAAGTCCTACGCTCTATCCTTGTGGTATTGCTAGTACATTCAAAGTGATACTCTCTAGTATTCACAGTGATGAATGGAAATCCTTCCAGTGTTAACATCAAACAGCACTGCGGTAGGTCATATGTACAATTCACTTTGAATTAAACATATGCTAACTGGAAAGCAACAGTGGTTTGATTCTTAATTGATTCAAACTCGTTTCAGGTCTCGATGCAATATCTTTATGATCTTGCCAGAACATTCAGAGTAATACTTTTCAGTATTTACAGTGACGAATGGAAATCCTTCCAGTGTCATCATCAAACAGCACTGCGGTAGGTAACTTGTGTGATTCTATATGAATCAAACTTGTGTCAACTGGAAAGCAACGATGGTTTGATTCTTAATTGATTCAAACTTGTTCCAAGAAATTGAATTGACGACTTAATCAACAGAATGGAACTGCATGATTCACTCCTTACTATGAATTATCTTTTGATATATTCAAGTATTGAGAACAACTACCACAGCCGGAAACCCTGTCAAGGAAGTTCTTTGAACTTACCTAATCACAGGTACAATATTCTTACTGTATAACGGGAAACCGGAGGAATGCAAACGGCAGCGTAACCTCAAGAGTCGTAATTCAAGACCACATGCTCATGTAAATGAAGAAAACTCAAGAACATCTAAAGACAAAGACTTCCGCTACTCTGAGGATCAAGGGAGATTGTTAACAAGCCTTCAAGTCAATACAAAACATGAGTATGTGGAGAAAGACACAAGAACACAAGCTGGCAAAGTTTCAAGATCAAGTCAAGGCAAAGATCAAAGATCCAAGATCACAAGTCATGAAAGGAACTATGAAGAAACTCTCAAGACATCGAGCTTCAAAGTCTGCAACAACAAAGAAGTAAAGTCACATATTACATGACCACCCCTTAGGGGGAGATTGTTAGAAGTAACTAAAGTGATGGTCATATAATATATCGTGGCGAAGCTCGTGAAAAATGCTATTTAATGATATCGAGAGCTTTTAGTTATTATTGTTTATGTAACGGGATTTAGTCCCAAACACACAAATGAGGAAGGCCTCCTAAACATTTGTTACTTAGTATAAAAGGCCTCCTATACCTCATTTGTGTGTGTGCTTTTCCATTTTAATAGTTTTAGAAAGAGAAAGATGTGTTTGTTTCTCTCACTAGGAAAACACCAATCTTCGTATTTTCTTTTATTCACTTAATCTAATCTTTCTTTTTTGGTTTAATCTTCATCATGTTATTCGTGTTTGGTTAGTCGTGTGATTAAGGTCTATAGGAGACAAACACAGACAAATAAAGGGATTGAAATTGGAAGAAGTAAAAGATAGTATTTGTCATCCAGTGTTGGTCTAAATGATAAGGGAAAATCTATTGTGGTAGAAGAGCCTGACTTTAAGTCTAAAAAAGCACAAGAAAAATGTGGAAACCTTGGTTTCTGGATCTTTGAAGCTACTAGGAATGCATCATGTTCATATGATTAAATAATCAAAGCGGAACTAGAACATAACACATTAACAAGGTGTTTAGGCACAAGACATGAACTAAAACAAATGGGTTGCTCATTATATTAATAATAAACAACCACTAGACGTGTATACATTGAATCCCATGTCTAGTCGACACACGCTTTAGGTTTACATTGTGATTGAAAGTTATATAAAAACCTAATAACCCTTGGTTCCTTTTATAGTGTAAGGATTAGGGTTTTACAAGAGATAATAATGAATAAACAAGTAAATCTTCTATTTAAATAAACTTATACAGAATATATCCTGCATGTTTATCTAAATAGAAGCTTCCATAAGCTTCTCTGTCTACGTTTCTATCAATGCTTACATTGTACATGACAATGCTTGGATTGTACATGACAATGCTTGCTTTGTCAACCTTGGATTTGCTCTTGTCAACGCTTAGATTGCTCTTGACAACGCTTAGACAAAATCTTCATGTTTTCTTTGTTTTTGAGTTTCTGCCACGTCAAATTTTTGACCCAACAATCTTCCCCTAGTTGATGTCGACAAAACTCTTTGTGTATCTCTTGTAAGTTGTACATGATCTTCAAATTGCTTCCCCTCAAGTGTAGCATGTATGTCTTCCCCTTTTTGTCACATCAACATGGAAGTAAACAATGTATGCAATCTTTGAAGATTCTCCAAATGTAGCTCTATGTAATGATCTTGAAGAAAAACAAATATAATATTTTTGATGTAGAAGTAGAATAACCCAACCTTGTGTTCCATGTCTTGTACTATCCACGTGATGAAGAACTTATACTAATGATTAAATATAAGTAGACCTCGATCCCTTGTCAATATTCTCATCCTTTGTGAGACACTGAGCACGATAATGTAACTCCTTCAAGTGTTATGACAAGTCTTCGTCACCAACCATGTAAAGCACGAACAAGTTACCTTAAAAGTCAGTGGCTGGAAGTGCATGACTTTAAGATATGATAGAACACAAACTCGCGAAAATCTTCTTCAATCATCAAACTTACCATAATAATTTTTCCCCTTGAGCCAACACCTCTTCATGACGACTCTCAATCTCACGAACTGTTGCTAACTCGCTTTAAAATCATTAATCCCTTTAAAAATATCCGAGACATAAATATCAACATGATATTCTAAATAAGAACGGAGATTCCATGTACCTTCGTGTGTAATTTCCATCTTTTTGTGTGCTAAAAACGTACCAATTTTCTCAAACAGCAACTATTCCTTTTGTTGTCCAATATCCTTCACTGTCCAAGATATCAACACTGTGTGTTGTCCAATATCGGACAACACTTATTAGCGTTGAAAAATGTATATATCGGACAACAAGTGTCAGCGCTTCCCAACAGCGCTTAACTTATTCCTGTCAGCGCCAACTTTGTACCTGTCAGCGCCTGCCATCAGCGTCTCATCCATGCCTTGTCAGCGTCATACCAACATCTATCAGCGTCACCAACATCTATCAGCGTCTAAATAACACATGTCAGCGGGTAATAGATCTAGGGTTTTATAAACCCTAAATCATGATTTTATGTGAAAACCATAAACTGCAGTGAACTTTGACATCGAATATCTTCTTCATGAGAGCTCAGATCGAAGATCCCTTCAGTGAGATCCTAGACACAAGTGTCAAGAACCTACAGATCGAATTTCACGACGATCCAACGGTTAACGAAGGAGAAATCGCGTTTTTACTATTACTGTTTATAGAAAACAGCATATGACCACTGCTGACTTTGACGCTTAATAACTTTTTCTTGGGGATAGATCTCGACAATCCCTCCGGTTGATATCTAGATCTATGTGTGTAGAACACACACAAAAAATTTCGTGGCGATCCAACGGTTCAATAAAAAGTTATGGTCTTCTGAATACTGCTGCGCACACAAAAACGTCCAGAAAAACCCTAGACGGATTTTTCTTTTCTTCACGAAACACGAACACCTTGTTGGTCCTAGCATCACGAGCCACGAGGCTCTGATACCAATTGTGGAAATCTTGGTTTCCGAATCTTTGAAGCTACTAGGAATGCATCATGTTCATATGATTAAATAATCAAAGCGGAACTAGAACATAACACATTAACAAGGTGTTTAGGCACAAGACATGAATTAAAACAAATGGGTTGCTCATTATATTAATAATAAACAACCACTAGACGTGTATACATTGAATCCCACGTCTAGTCGACACACGCTTTAGGTTTACATTGTGATTGAAAGTTATATAAAAACCTAATAACCCTTGGTTCCTTTTATAGTGTAAGGATTAGGGTTTTACAAGAGATAATAATGAATAAACAAGTAAATCTTCTATTTAAATAAACTTATACAGAATATATCCTGCATGTTTATCTAAATAGAATCTTACATAAGCTTCTTTGTCTACGTTTCTATCAATGCTTACATTGTACATGACAATGCTTGGATAGTACATGACAATGCTTGCTTTGTCAACCTTGGATTTGCTCTTGTCAGCGCTTAGATTGCTCTTGACAACGCTTAGACAAAATCTTCATGTTTTCTTCGTTTTTGAGTTTCTGCCACATCAACTTTTTGACCTAACAAAAAATATGATGAATATCTTGCAAGAAGAATCGAGGAAGAGCAGCTCTTAGAGCAACAAAGAATACTAAAAACCGGGGAAGAAAAAGCACAAGAAAAATATGATGAAGATCTTGCAAGAAGAATCGAGGAAGAGCAGCTCTTAGAGCAACAAAGAATACTAAAAACCGGGGAAGAAAAAGCACAAGAAAAATATGATGAAGAACTTGCAAGAAGAATCGAGGAAGAGCAGTTGTTAGAGCAACAACAAATACTGAAAAACAGGGAAGAAAATCAACAGTTGAATGATCAAACGCAAATAACAAAACAAATGGTGGAAGGAATGCTCAGTCAAATAGTCCTCGGTTTCCATAGTATGCTGGATAAATTCTTGAAAGAATACGACGAATGGACTTCTGGAACACCCGCTAAATGGAGATATGAGATGTTGTTAATGGCTCTGGAGTATCAACAGAAAGTTATTCTATGGAGAAAGAATGAAGAAAAAAGAGCACAATATATGTCTCCAATTTCTAATCGAAGAGTTTACTACAAATGTATGCTAAAGAATTACGCGAGTTACAAGAAAGAACATTTTACAGGGTTATCTTTTGAAGAGGTTGAGAGAAGAGTTATTCCTGTTATTAAAAAGGCTGAGGAGTTTTTTGAGATGGGTTCAGAGGCAGAAAAAGAGCATATCGAGAAAATGAATGCTAGGATGAAGAAATGCAGAGAGAACGTTAAAAGAAAAGCGGAGGCTGGTGCATCTGTTGGATCATCTAGTTATGTTGATCATTGCACATCTAAAAGATTGAAAAGAATAGATATGGTAGGGAAGATTGTTGGTCAAGATGTATATCCATCAAATGAAGAGATTAATAAGAAACCGAAGTTAGTTCTTTATGAAGAATTCAAGCCTGATTCAATGTTAGCTAGGTGCCCTGTTCTTGAGTATGAAGTTGTGGTTGATAAGGGTATGAGTTGGTGGAGGCTGACTAGGGTAAATGGTCATTGTGAAACCTATCAAACTTTATCAGAAATGTTTCAGGGTTTAGACAGAGATGATCTTAATGATCTTTGGGATGTTTTGAAAGCTAAATTCGAGTCTAATCCACCTATAGATGACATGGTAAAAGATTTTGACATATGGAGCACAATGAAAAGAATGTATGAGCCTAATATTAAAGATGTCATTTGGGCCACTCAGAAGGGAAGTGATATCATATGTTGGAGGCTGTTTTCGTCTTCTGTAGTGTATGAGTTAATTATGTCCGAGATGATTGTGTACTTGCTGATTGAAAAAAGTATCCTCTCACTCAGGATACATTGAAGAAGCCGGTTGAATGTGATTTATAGGTTGATTGTATCCATAATGTAGCTTATGAGTTGTTCAGGACTTTGCACTCTCAGATACTCCCTTGAAGTCCCTTGAAGAAGCCACAAGTTTGGACGTTGCCACAAATTATGTTATATATATTTGTTTTGTGTAAGTGTGTACTATAAACTAGTTCTCCTTATTGTAACCAATCACAATGTATCAAAATTATCAAATGCTCTACTTTTGGTCCTAAATTGATCTACTTTTTAGTTTATTCCACAAATGCTAAACTATATACTAGATCATATAACAAACAGTTTGATATTAATAAAAGCAACACATGTAGTTCGATACATTAGAAGTTGACACAAATTACAAATAGTTCGATACAAATAAAAGCAACACAAATAGTTCAAACAGTTAAATTAAACAAATTCAAGGTACATTACCAAATCTGAAAGATGAATGAAGAGACTGCCTGATAATGCATATCTATGGATCATCCAAGTGCACAACTTCCATAGAGTACGACATCGATTGCTGTATTGTTATGCGCTTCCTGTGTGAGCTCATTGTCGTACATCTTTGCCTAAATAAGAATTATAATGTAAGTCATCTAAATGCTCAACTTTTGGTTCATAAGTGCTCAATTAATAGTTCATAAGTGCTCAAATTTTGGTTCATAAGTATGCTCAACTTTTATTAATATTAAAAACAGTTTGAAATTTTTCATTAACAGGTGGAAGATATTTGGCTAACAGGGGGAAATAATTTGTCAAACAGGGGGACCAAATGATCAACTTTAATAAAAGTGCTCTACTTTTCACAAAAGTGCTTAAATTTTACCATAAGTTATCTACTTTATTAATTATGTATCAAAATACAAAAGAATTGTGAGGAATAAACTTTATGCCATCTTACCTTTTTCGAAGGGAGTGGTTCTCTGCATGATGTTCTGTTGTGGCCACGAGTACCGCATCTTCCACATCTAACTGGAGTCTTTTCCTCACCTTGAGATTTAATGCGATCTTTATTTTTTGGTCTGCCAGCGGGGCGTTTACCCACGAGTGGTGGCCTAACTACTTGCAAATAGTTCGGACGTTGCCAACTTGAAACTTCTCCCACAGGATACACCATTCCTTCATATGTTGCTTTAAGAGTTGCTTTCTTAAACCATGCTTGCGCCAAGTGATTAACCTCTTTCATACCAAGAACTCTACATATCGCCAAGACATGGGCACAAGGCAGACCTGAAAGTTGCCATACTCGACATGTGCAGGAGTAATTATATATCTCGACAGTATGGATTCTACGAGTATCATCAACTTGGTAAATCCTAAACTTCTCAATTCCTGTTACAGACCAAGTAACTCTTTTTCTCCACCTTTTGGTTATCTTTGCTTTAGCCCACTTACTAAGTTCATCGTCCATCGGTTTTGCATCTGCCAAAAATTAAAAATACACAGCTTTAATACATGTAAAAAGACCTTTTCATATGCATGGGGAATAGTAACAAAAACAGGTGGAATAAAAACCACATAACTATAAAAACATTATTTAGATAAACAATGTACCTTTATATTTTTTCCGACGATTGCAGTACCACTTCTGTACCAGCTTTCTAAAGTAATCCATTAGGTTAGTGACTGGAAGTTTTCGCTCGTTTTTTGTTAAGGCATTGATCGACTCCACATAGTTAGATGTGAGGATATTGTAACGATTACTAGTACAATGTGCCCTTGACCACTTCTCAACACCTGCATCCATAAGAGTTTTGTATACTGTTGGTCCTTTGCCTCTGATTTCAGATAACCGATTATTAAAATCACCAATTAGGTAAGCTTTGCACATCTTCCAGTATGTTGACTCAAGTGTATCATTGCTCAGCTTACAGTTCATCATGAGATGCCTGCAACAATACCCATGAAATGCATTTGGGAAAACTTTATCACAGGCTGTTAAAATCCCAGTATGCCTGTCTGAAATTATAGCTAAATCGGGATTTTCCCCTATGCATTCCTTTAATTTGGTGAGAAACTATGTCCATGATTCTGCACTCTCACCCTGAGACACACCCGTTGCAATCGGTAAAATCTGGTTGTTGCCATCCATGCCAACTGCCAACAAATTAGTTCCATTGAATGGGCCTTTAAGATGAGCTCCATCTATTATCAACAACGGCCTTAAATGGTCCCGAAAGCTCCGTATCTGAATTTATTTATAGACATTTAGTTATATTGATATTAAAAGGCTTTAAATGTTTAAAGGTTTGATGTAAATAAAATTGCTTACCGAGACACCAAAAGCGATAAACACCTGCTTAAATCTGTTGTCTTCACCAGTCTCGATATGTGTTACCGTACCATCGTTTGTCAATTCTAAATTATGACAATAATACGGTAATTGTGCGAAGGAGGCCACCGGGCAACCATCAATCGCTTCCAAAGCCACATACTTCGATCTAGATGCTTGTTTGTAAGAAATGTTTATGTTGTACTGACTGTTTATGTCTTCTCGTATATCCTTTCCCTTGTAGATACTAGTGGCATTGTCTTTTAACTTAGGTTCTAATAAATGACCCAACAATTTTGCAGTCGCATTACGGTGATGCATACCAATTTGTGTTTTTGGACAAGTGTGATGGTCGACTACTTTTTTAATTACCCATTTATTAGAAAAACCTGACTTTTTTGAAATTATTTTCCATTGGCAATCAATGTTACTACAAACGACATCGTATCTTTTGTGATCTGATTTCCTAGCCCTAAACTCGTAACCTTCTATAACAGCTTTATGACCAAGCTTATACATTAGTAAATCTTTACTATCAAAGTTATCTCCCTCTGCCACCATTCGTTCACCCTGACTACTTGATTCCCCTAATTCTATGATATTGGGTTCTATATCTTCTGGCGGACAACCCGTGTATCCTAATGTATTTTTGTCCCATTTTATTTCATAATCGTCTAATGCTTCTTGTTTAGGAACACTTTGTTTGTTTTTACCTTTAAGAGAACTAGCTGTATCAGGATTCTTAGAAGAACTAGCTATATCAGGCTTCTTAAAAGAACTAGCTATATCAGGCTTCTTAGAAGAACTAGCTATATCAGGCTTCTTAAAAGAACTAGCTATATCAGGCTTAATATCCAAATCTTCCTTCTTAATAGAACTAGACGTATTGTCTATCTTTTTGATAAAAATTGTATGCGGGTTACCTTTTGTGTGACATACATTAAATATGAAAAAATTTACATCATCATCATCTTCTATGCGCACACATCTTGAAGCATCTTCATAACTAAGCTTTATATTCGAATGGGGATGAATATTGAACTTTTTCTTCGCTGCATAAACAAGTTCTTTGAAATTTGTAGTTTTCTTAATGCTAATCCCAAAAACTATGTCATTGTAAACAAGATACACGTTAACATCTCTCACTGAAGGACCCATTGATTTTTCTGTATAAAAAGAGTAACTTAATAGGAGGTTATATATACAATAGCCAAGTTAATACAATAATAAATTGCCTTTATGTAATACAACAACCAAGGACAGATTACAAATTGAAGGTATTAATTAGTGCTCAATAGAAAGTGCACAAATGTACATGCAGGGGAATAGTAACTCAAACAGGTTGAAAAGGGTGGAATATGCTCAGATGCATAAACTAGTCTAGGGGTCAATGAAAAAGGTATTAAATAATAATTTTAGACTTGGTAACATCAATTCATTAATTTAGGAGTCGATCAACAAGTCAATTCTGCTCAGATTTTTTGCATAAGTCAATTCTGCTTAACTTTTTGCATAGATGCACAACCTTGTCAGGGGAAACTACTTGCATTAACAGGTGGATTATTAACCCAAACAGGTGGAATTAAAAACCACATTAAATTTAAATGATTGAACGATAAACTAAATTAGGGTTCTTGAATCAATTATTATAATACCTTAAATGATTCATACGATAAATACAAGGAGGTATTACTTGAGAATTAGGCAGGAAGACATTGATTATCTGTTTTGTAGATCACCAATTTTATCGTTAGATATGGTAATTTAAGTTTAAATTTGAATTTAATATATTATTAACAATTAAATAGGTGGTTAGTACGTATTTTATAAAGATACATTGTAAAATATGATGATAACCCAATAAAATAATATTATTGATAATATTATTATTTAACTAACAATACATATTAACCATATAAGTAACAAGCCCCAATAATTAACACTTATCCCCGATCAAAATTTACTCCGATTCTTCAAAATTAGATTACTCCAAATCTTTAACGATGGACAATGATAAAGGTAAGTATCATCTTTTGATTATCTTCGGTCTTAATTGATAAAGGCAATCATTAACAGTTATACTATGTTTAAGTTTAATTAGAAACAGGGGAATAGAGTGTATATTGTTATCTAACTTAGGATTTTTAAGTTTAATTCGAGATTTCGTGTATTGGATTATACTAGTTTAATATGATTGGATTATCTATATGAATGGATTATACTAGTTTAATAATAGATTTCGTGTATTTAGAGTTGATCAATTATGAACCCTAAATTGTTGTCTAACTTAGGATTTCCCCATAACCATTTCAGATAACATTGAAAGTTCAGACGGATCAAACACCCTAAGTTTTGATTTTGATTCGGATGACAGCAGTTCATCAAGTTCAATTGTGGAAGAAATGGTCAAAGTATCAAGCAAGGGACGTTATGGGCACCTACTAAACTGGTTTGCTGAAAAACAAGACCCAAATGACCCAAAAATTTTCTTCCTAATTCCCATAAGGATCAAAGAAAAATGTGATGCAGATACAAGGTCAGAGTTTGAAGATACAAGTTCAGAAGATGAAGATCATAAAGGTGAAAAGGGCGAACCTTCAAAACCAAAATACAAACCGGAAGATATGGGTGAACCTTCCAAACCAAAATTCAAAAGTCTGTTTTTAAGTTATAATGATGATCCCTCTAAGGTTCGTGCCAAAGGAAAATGAAAAATCGATGATGATTTACTCTGATGCAACTTCTAAACCACAATGTGCTAAGAATTCAAAGGGTAAAGGCAAGATGTGAAGACTTGTGAATATAATCTTTTGCGATAAAACTTGTTAATACTATTTTTTGTTTCACGTTGAATATGTATGTAATATTTTGTAATTTCAACTATCGTCCTTAATCCATTGAATATGCAGTGGTTCTTTGGATTGTTACAAAAACAGATTATGTAATTATATTTATATATATAATGCATGTTTCCTTTCGTATTTGTTGTTATATTTTCATCCCCACTGTTTTCCTTATGCAGAAAACAGTGGTATTTAATCTCTATTATTATGCTCTGTTATTTAAGATTGTTTTTCAGACAAGTGATCGACTTATGGTGCTTAAGTGATCAAATAGAATTAATTTTGACTTGACTAGTCATACAAAGTCAACAAGTTACTTATGCAGATACCTAGTACTTATAGGACTTTAGATCCTGTTCTTTAAGGTTGTTATATGTTGGAAGGTACAAATAGATACCTAGTACTTGCAAGTGATCAACTTATGGTACCCAAGTGATCCACTTGTATTTATATTGACTAGACTAGTCATATAAAAGTCAACTAACTGTCAAATTTTACTATGTGCTTTAAGGTTGTTTGTGTATTTAATAACAAAAGTTAATAGTCATAAAACATCCAAACAACCAATGACTTGGCACTATTAAGAAATATATCATCATCAAGGGCTCAAGGCTATAAATAACTATCATCACATGTTTGATTACTTACCACAGCAAAACATCCACAACAAAAGTTAATAGTTATAAAACATCCAAACATGTCTGATTACTTACCAATTGATATCCAAAGAGAAATAATGCTTAGGATGCCGTTGAGAGATCTATGTAGATGTCGTTCAGTCTCTAAGACACTAAAAGATTGAATTGACGCAAGAGATTTCATTATTGAATACGGTGCTCCTGATGTTGCTACTTGCAGCTTCATGTTACAGTACAAGCAACACGATGAGGGTATAATGTATAAGGTAGATGCTGAGTTAGCGTTCAGACTTGTGCCACATTGTGGACTAAATGGTGTTAATCTGACCGCACTAGCAAATTCTGAAGGTATATGGTGTTTTATTATTTGTGGAAATATTGGCTTGGTCCTATGGAACCCAGCCATGGACAAGAATGTGACAATCTTGACTCCGTGGCAATAGGTTCCTTTTTCAAAAAAAGTTTTTGGTTTTGGTGTTTTTCAAACCACCCAAGTACCTACGATTGTGAAAATCAATAATCTAGTGGATATTGAAGGTACATGCTCTGTCTCGGTATTTACAATGACCACAAGGGTGTGGATGAATTTGCCCGTCGAAAATTGTCCCCGGGGATCTATTCGTATAAAGAGGGGGAACCAGGCTGTAGCTGGAAGTATTTATTGGGTGTGCTCAGAAAAGTATGTTTGTGATCGTGGTCAAGTGCAAAGAAGGCATATGATTTTATCCTTTGGTTTAGATACTCACGAGTTTACACTCCGAGATATCCCCCAAGAGATAACCAATGCTATTCCAGCTCCATACACATTATCACAACTAAACAATCATCTGATAATTTCAGGAACTGTTGTATTCCTACGAGATAGAGTGAGTATTGGGTGGGCCTTGCAGGTGGTGGATGGGTTGCTTGCCTTGATTCAAATGGCGTTCTTTCACGAAAGGCCTATTGAACATGTGCCAAAGTTATTGGGGTTTTCAAAGATCCATGATCTGATATTTGAAGTGAATGTAGGTCCAGCAGGTACTCCACACATACTAGAAATAACGGATAACCTGAACGTTGTAAACAACCTAGATATTCAAGGAAGAGCTGGAACTTTCATAGCCGGGGACTACAAGGAATCACTATTTCTTCTCATCCGTCCAAGAAATGAAATTATTAGTCACTGATTTCTATGTTGCATTGTATTCCTTTTAAGTGACAAGTGTTTCATTGTCCAAATTTTCAATAATTAATCAAATGTACTACTAATTATCAAACAAGTGAATCATTTTGTTAAACAGGGCCTTTTTATTTTACAACAGGGGGAACACAAAGTGCTCAAATTATTAACTTAGCTTATCATCTTTTTGAAAACAGGTGTAACATTTGGTAAGTGCTATAATTTTTAACGTATCTGCTCAACATTTTTTAAACAGGGGGAAAATTTGGTAAAAGAGGGGGATTATTTTAGAAGAGTCCTCCACTTTTTTTATAAATAATGATCAACTTTTTTGAGAAAGAAAATGCACGACTTTTTTTAATTAAATGCTCAACTTTTTTAATTAAATGCTCAACTTTTTCAGTAATGATCAACTTTTTTAAATTAAATGCTCAACTTTTTCAGTAATGATCAACTTTTTTAATTAAATGCTCAACTTTTTTATTTAAATGCTCAACTTTTTCAATAATGCTCAACTTTTTTCATTTAAATGTTCAAATTTTTGAATTACATGATCAACTTTTTCACTGCTCAACTTTTTCAATTAAATGCTCAAATTTATGAATTAAATGCTCAACTTTTTCAGTAATGCTCAACTTTTTCAATTAAATGCCCAAAATTTTTAATTAAATGATCAACTTTTTCAGTAATGCTCAACTTTTTCAATTAAATGCTCAAATGCATTTAATGATCAACTTTTTCAGTAATGTTTAACTATTGCAATTGAATGACAAGTAAGTCGGATAAATATTTTTCATAAATTCTAACCAATAAAAGAAACAAAACAAAGTTCTTAAATAAGTTCTTACATAAGTTGCTAAGTTCTTACATTGTCAATAAAAGAAATAAAATGTCCAAAAGAGAAATAGCATAACAAACGTACATCAACAAACTGTCAAATCTGTCCACTATTGTTTCTACAAGAAGTCTCAATCTTGTATGTCCAAAAGAGATCTGCCAAATGCTAAAGATACGCTAGTGCGGCTTCAAATGGATCACTCACTTCGAGCTGTTTGTTTTTGGTTAGCATGAACAAGTTTCTCATTACCCAAACCCCACAATCTCCTAAAGGTCCAGCTTGCTGCGGAACATCAGTCGCGTAACGAAAAGTGATTGAGTAATTTGAAGGATCAATGCCTTTTTTACTCATTACATCATTGTCCTCAAGGTACTTTGGAATGCGAGAGGCATATGTGTTATGTAGATTCAGCCACCAATTTCTAGTTTCAACTTGATTTTTTAACACCAAATCAGGAATCATGGAGTCATAAATGGTTATGACACCAGAATGCAAATTCAGTTCAACAAGAACCCAATGGATGTTAGCTTGATTGATGGGGAACTAAACCTATCATATCGAATAAAGTGTAAGTAGAAGTCATATTAAATTTCAGGTTAAAATTATACTATTAGTTATACACACAATGATACTGTGAGATCTAACCTTTTCAACCCCATTGTCAGACCAAGGTACACCATAAGTAACACTAGAAGTGTAATGAGAACGAAGCTCGTTAGTCATAACACTAGTGTTAAAGAATGGGTCTGTCATTACATAATCTGCGTCAGCCGCTCTGTAGTGCAATAGATATAAAATCCATAGTTCCAGGTGCTATCATTTGAAAATAAAATAAAAAACAATTAATATAAGTAGATTAATTAATATATAATATACTTATATTATAACTATAGTTCACTTAGATTAAACTTACAGTATCAGATAGCCAACCAGCTCTTCCTTTTCCCAAAGCCAACATTCGTCCCCAAAATTCAGCGTTGACAGTTATACAATCAGGGCCCCATGGGAAATAAAGACCTTGTCCTTGTGGTTTAAAAGTAGGTTATGAATGTCTTTTGGCACCTGGGTTCGGTATTTTGATGCGTTTGCTGGTCGCCAGAAATCCTACATAAACAAATTAATTAGTAAGTTCTTGACTTTAGATTGAACATCAGACCATAAATTTTGGATTTCTGGGACATACCTCAATCCATTCTGGTATCTCGCGATTATCTGCTCCAGTGAAAGGTAGTTTAAAATTCTTTAATTTCTTGTTTCTACCTAGAACCTTCGGCTTAAGTTCTGCTGACTCAGGGGGGGCCATGAATGGGTCGGATAGAAACTTACTAGGTTTAGTAAGATGTTGACTTTTAACCAACTGATCTGCCATACTAGAAGCCTGCTCTTCTTGAGTAAATAAATCAACGTTCATACTTGAACCCTCTTCGGCTGGACTAAGTAAATCCACTAGTGGGACAGTATCAGTTTTGTCATTAAGCACCTGATCCACCATACGTGAACCATCTTCGGCTGGACTAAGTAAATCCACTAGTGGGACAATATCAGTTTTGTCATTAAGCACCTAATCCGCCATACTTGAACCATCTTTGACTGGAGTAAGTAAATCCACATGTGGGACAGGATCAGTTTTGTCAATAAGCGACTTACCCGCCATACCTGAACCCTGTTCGGCTTGAGTAAGTAAATCCACTTTTGGGACATGATCAATTTCATCATGATTAACAAGCTGAGATTTAGACTTTACTTCTATTAAAACATCCAATGCCCCAATTTCTAGTTCATGAAGAGGTTCTTCTTCAACTGCCTGGCTATCGACGGAATTAATGCAACTCTGTGATGCTACGTATCCAAAAGACATTTCTCTTGTCTATAAAACATATAGGGATCAAGATCATGTAAATTAAATCAAATGAAGATATATAATTTATTTACCTGAGTGTTATCATAAAACAGTCCATCATCGTTACAAAGAGAGTCCTTAGAGAAAAAGTCATTGCCATCTTTCATATCATTTATGTCAAATGAGGAGAAAACCTGTGAAATAACATCGGCATCCTGCATGGACTGACTATGTTGTTTCTCATGTAACAAGTCATCCATGATTTGTCCTGTATAGCCTTCTAATATAACTGATGGTGATACCTAACGTTGGACAAACAAGGGGAATTGTTCAAACAAGAGAAATTGTACAAACAGGGGGAATTGTTTAAACAGGGGGATTTTTTCAAACAGGGGGAATTATTTAAACAGGGGGAGTTTTTTCAAACATGGGGAATTGTTCAAACAAATTGCATCAATGAATTAAATATAACTAATGTTGATAGATGAAATATATATCTTACCTTTTTAATGTCAAACAAATCTGGATGTTCTTCAATAATGGGAAGTACTTCTTCGTTGTTCACCGAAGCTCTTGCATCGACATCCGCAAAACCCTTACTGTCATCAACTACAACTTCTGGTTCCTGAATATGTTTAAAAGATCTTTATAGACGGTGTGGTGGAAACATAATTGAAAGTGATGAAAATATGACCATGTGATGAAAATCAGAGGGATATTTGAAAGTGATATTTTACCTTATCAATCTTTACTTCTTCAGTGAACATAAGATCGCCTCTTGAGGCCTGTTTTGTGAGGAATTCTTAAGTTTCTGGTTCCTTGATATCTTCCTTTTTTGGTTCAAATGATGTTGACAACTAAAAAATATTTTAAAAATTGCTATAGAAATTGTTGTGGGAACATAGTACAAGAGGTGATATCTTACCATTTCATTCAGCTTTACCTCTTCTGTGTTAATAACAACGCTTGTATCGACTTCTGGTTCCTTAATATCTTTTAGTTCTTCAATTCTATCAATGGTTGAGCCTTGATTTGTGTTCTGATCAACACACATATCAACATTCATATCCTGAACACGTTGAAAACATAAAAAAATTGTCTTGTTATGTAAATAGAATAAACCTTTGCCATGAAATATTTTGTAAAATATTCACCGACCTTTGGCAATTCATTGTTCTTCACGAGATCATCAATTTCGGACAATCGTGACTTAAAATCAACTTTCAATTGAGTAATATTTATCAGAATATCATCCTTGTCAAATTGGTTTTGCAGAGGGGTTGGCACATGACAGCTCAAGCTTATTAATGCGATCATAGAAGTCACACTTCAAATCGACAATCATCTTGGAAACGTCTATAAAACTGGATGATGAAGATCCATAATCAATGTCCTCACCGTCTACTACCTCTTTCTGAAAAACCATCATTTTCTTTTCATTAACGGGCATGGATGGTCCACCTTGTTCGTGGTTCACAACAACACTTGTAGCAACATCAGGGCCTATTCTTTGAACTTTGTTTTGGACGAAGTTCTTGCGCTTACGGCGTGGCCTTTTTTTTAGAAATTGGTGAAATCGACAGTGGACAATTTCGAAGATGATCTAGACTATAAATCCACCATTGTTTGTTTTCCTCAAGAGGGGTCGGCTCAAGCTTGTTTAGAGGATTTCTAAAATCAAATAAAATAGGATATTCGGATTTTGGAAATGATCTCACATCAGTCCATGCAACACAACGAGGTACTACACCATCTTCCTTACACCACCACCTTTTGGAAATAGTAAAATTTTCCAATAACCATATCTGAAATAAATAGGAAAAATAAACTAAAAAAAATTAAAAATACAATAACCATTTATGTAATGATATAATCAAATTACTAACCTCTAATGGAAAACGAAACCTTGCAATGTATATGTGGGGAGACATGTTGGAGACTTGGCAATCTTATACAAATGATCCTTGCGGACCTTGGAGTCATGATTGTATACGCGTTTGTGAAACTCTCGCCACGTATACTCACCCCAAGGAAATTTGTTCCAAGAGTCAAAATCCTCAACAAGATTAAAAAATTCCTCTGCAACAACTCCACGTAACTGATCACCCATGAATACCCAACATAACGCATATATAAGACAAACCCTCACAACATCGACATCAGACAGATTACTAAACTTTAAATCGTCCAAAATAACCTTACGTATATCGTGACCCTTTACTCTACGGATGTTTGGAAACACGCGATTCTTAAATTCCGATTCAAGATCCCTAAATTCCTTTAAAGAACAGTCACCGAAACGGAACCCTGTAACCAAACAGAAATCCTGTTTGCTAAACTCCAAACTATTTTCCCCAAAATCAAAGTAAAAAGGTTTATCTATTGTTGGGTTGTCGTCTGCTCTTTGATGTTGAAGGAGATGGTGAATCAAATGGTTACCAATTTCTGTTGTTCTTATGTCTAACCAAGGACCAAACACTGTTCCTCGGAACATTTTTATCCGAGTATCTTTCAAAGACAATTTTGTTTTTATGGTTGTCAGATACTCTAACTTACTTCAAAAGCCAATCTTTGCATCATACACCTATAGCATAAACAAAAATTAGTGATTTCCAGGGGAAGAAAACCTATGGAAAAACTAAATTATCTTATAATATGTTATAAATCTAATGTATCAACTAGACTGGCACTTCAATTAAACAAAATTATGATCATAATGAGAACGACTGAATAAAATTGAAAATACCTGCAAAATTCTGGCCATCTAAAATGAATATTCAATGAATATAGATCTAATAACAAGAAAAAACCAGTTAATTGCAATGAATATGGTTTCAACGACGTAAACTGGGAGGAAAATGGGAGGAAAACTAGGTTTTTTTATATGAAACGTTGGTTTATATGATAAGTTAGTTTGTTTGATTAAAGGAATAAAACTGGGTTTTTTATAAGAAAATACCACTTAATTACAGACTATTTTTTTTGAAAAGATAATTACAGACTATTGATATAATAAGTTAGTTTGTTTGATTAAAGGAATAAAAGTGTTAAGTAACATATTTTTGAAGGGGTAATATTAAAAATTTGGGCCCGGATATTAATGAAGAATATTTGGGAAAAGGGGGAAAAATGTACTGAAAAAGTTGAGCACTTGGGGTTGAGCACCGTCAGTCGAGCATTTGCCATTGGACACGTGTCATAATTCTAGTGGAGTCGAGCAGTAGAGCATTTGTGGTTGACCATATTTGTCAAAAAATTTTGCCTTGACCATATAGTGGATCAAGTATGGTGGATATGACCAAATCCGTCTTTTTCCCTTAATAATATATATACAGTATTGATTTGAATTTATCAACATTGCCTTTTTTATCAGTGCATTTCATCATAAGTTTAAAAATGAATTTTGAAAAGCTTTAATGAATCCATAATGATACTACGTAGAATAATGGAAATGCTTTTCACCATAAGTTTTGAAAATGAATTTTGGAAATGATTGAAAAGTAACAAGTGCATGAGAAACGAATATAAAACACGCTATTCTCTGAATATATTGGCTATTTTTAAAAGGCACCGGTTGTATTTCGCACTAACTATCATTTTTTTCATCCACATACACAACAACTCTCTCTTTAAGAAAACCTACTGACAGTCGTCCACCTTAACCTCCACTATCGCCGCCGCCTTCTAAAATTGCCACACTATCACAGTTGTTAGCTGGTTTCATTGGGCTAGGTGGTTTTGCTGGGTGGTTATGTGTAAGAAATTTTTAGTTGTTTCGATGGTTTTAAGAAATAAAGGTGTTATCTTTGTGTTCGTCACCACTGGTCATCCGACACAATCACCACCTTTGGTCGGTATCCAGCTACTAGACCTCGAACTCAAATTGTAGTTTTGTTGGCATAAATAAGTTATCATATAAAACCCGCATGCTTTTACCATGAATAGTACCCTTAAGATCGTACGTACTAGATTAAAACTTTCCTAATATAGCATGATTACGATTACGTGTTAGGATTTTACGTATTACGTACGTGTTAGAACACGATAAGTATTTACTACGCACGAGCACGTAATAATTATTTGACGATAATTAATCACGAACATGCGATCATGAAATCATGAACGTAGTTAAAACACGAACTATTATTAATTACGTATATATATTTATTACGAGCGTAATTAAATATATTAGATCACGATAATTACGTAACGAGAACACTTAAAACGCGAACACAAATAATCACGAACGAATAACTTAACATCGAGACACGGAAAAAGGTACGGGTACCCCATGTGGGGCCCCCTACCCGCGGCTACAAGGAACAAATGGGCCAAGCCCATTTGTAAATTTTTACTAAAGGGGTTAAATGATTTTTACACTACTCATTTTACAATTACAGAAGATTTTAGCAAAAACCTAAAACCCTCCTCCTTCTCTTCTTCTTGGCCGCCACCCTAAAAACACCACAAGGAGGTGTTTGTTGATCTTGGATCTTGGAATATTAGTTGGTGATCGTGTTTGTTCTTCGTCCTTTTGATCCACGAATTCGGTAAATACTTTTTAAACCTTTTTCTTTTGGTTTGATCTTTTATATGTCAAGAACATGTTATGTTTTTTTACAAAAACCTAATTAAAATCATGGATCTAACATGAAATGGGGTTTAATAAAATCAAAATTATTGTTTTAAGGGGTGTTTCTTTTGGTCGCAGCCTACACCGAACCCAAGGGGGGTTTCGGTTTGGCCATCCGACCACCACCGAGACCATATGGCCCCGGTTGGTTGGTGTGGGTCCCACGACATCATCAAGATAAGGGGTACCCCGATTTGGTTCGGGGTACGGTGTCGATTTTATGTCCGGTTCATGATTTTTAGTCAAGATCCGGTTCATGGTGTATGTTTAGTTTTATTTTTTTTATGATCTTATGTTAAAAAATAAATTAATAAAATGACATGATTAATTTAATAACATGACTTAGGTTATTTTAATTATTAATAATCATGAAATTAATTAACCTAAGTATTTTTATATTTTAGACTTATAATTAATTAATTATTTAAAAACCATGATTATAATTAATTAATTAACATGACTTAGGTTATATTATTAATAAATAATAATACATGTTTTAACCTAAGCATTTAACTTTATTTAATTAAAAACATGTTATACTTTAATTAAATATTTTAACCTATAGTTTAATTTAATTACATGAAATAATTATTAAACTATACATTATATCATATGACTTAGAAAATAATCATGAAAACACTTAGGCTTATATACTTAGCTTATTTGACCAACTTATTTCTAATTATGGAAACTTTCTATTTTTAGAAACTTAATTAAATAAGGCAGCTAATCTGTTTAAGGAAACCTTCTATTTTTAGAAACTTATTTATTTCAGGCAGCTAATCTATTTATGGAAACTTATAATTAAGGCAGCTGATCTATTTATGGAAACTTTCTATTTTTAGAAACTTATCTATTTTAAGCAGTAATTCTATTTTTGGAAACTTTCTATTTTTAGAAACTTTCTATTTTTGGAAAATTTCTATTTTTGGTAACTTTCTATTTTTTAGAAACTTTCTATTTTTGGAAACTTTCTATTTTAGGAAACCTGCTATTTTTGGAAAGTTACTTATTATTACAAAGTAAGTATAATAATGCATGAAATACCAGAAATACTTAATCAGATTAAACAAAATATAAGATAAACACAGTTTAAGGCTTTAAACAGTAAAACATGGTAAGAATACATAAAATAAGCTAAGACATGACATAAACCAGCTACGTATTTAGTAAGCAGATACTTATGCATGTATGTATTTATGTAGCACTAGTGATACGGAAGTAGGATTCCTCTCAGTTCATCTTCTTCGTTCACTGGACATAAGGTACGGATTCCCGTCCTTTCAGTATGGACATTCATTCCTTATTAGGATTCCCCGTATGCAGCCAACTGTTTTCCCGTAGTATAAGTTACGTGTTTGATTGCTTATGTTTAATTAAGAATACCTATAGCCATATACATGCATGACCAGTTTCACCTAGTTATGGAGGTACCATAACCATAACATTAGAGGCACTGATGTTATGACTTCACCACGGCGGAGTGATTGCTCGTGGCGTCCCTTTAGCTTTTGGCCATTTATATTATATTTATCATGTGGGGCGTATGGGTGCATCCTAGTTACATGTTTTCAGTCAAGATTTCATGGTGAATGTGGTGTGTGCCTTGTATCCTTCGCAAGGAGCTGATCCCTCCTACCCAAAAACTAGTATATTAAATTAGAGGCAGCCCCTCTAATTTGCATGATGAGGTCACCCCTCTAAGTATTCATGCACGGTGGATTTTCATGACCTATATTGGTTAATGGTAAAATATGACAAACAGTTTTTACAAGATAAACATAAGACTTTTCAAACTATAAAACCAGTTTTATCAAGACTTAACAAGGTTACTCGGGACTTAGTTTTCTTCCGCTGTTATATGTTATATGCTTATCCTATTCATTCTTTATTGTACATCCGTGCACTGAGCGTATTTGCTCAGCCGTTTTCCTTTTCTATGTTCCCAAAACGGCAGGTACTCAGGGACGCTCGTAGACACTAAGAGTACGTGCATATGGACTGGAAGCTGTCTAGCCTTCTTTACTTTATGCATTTCCTTTCTTATGATACATTTGCTTTGGACATTGTTTAGTCCTTTCCTTTACTATACTTATGTTTGTGTGTGATGAGCTTTACTTTTGGACTACCGATGTTTGATTCCGGTATTTTCCTTTTATGGCCAAGTAATGTTTAGACATTTATCCTTGTATGCTTTGATGACACGCCATAATTGCATGTGACATTTCCATTATCAAAATGGGGTGTTACATATCATCACTGTTTGTGCGATAGCAATCGGTATTTTTGTTATTTTTTGATTTCATTTAATGTATATGCTTGTTTGTAGCCGTTGTTGTAGTGTTGCGCACTAGGTGATAGATTGGTTACACTGATGCATATGGCCTAGCTACAACGGCCGGGATGAACCACCACATTCATGAAAAAATCGAAATTCATGATACTGTTGGAAACACAATTTCCGACATTGGAAAGGTACAAGAGTTAATATGCTAAGAGGGACTTTGTTACAGCTTCCTTGGATTTCAAGTTTGGATTAAGGGTGCCCAAGTTTCAAACATAAGATTATTTTTTTGTTATTGTGGTTTAATGTATCCAATTACCATGCTTAGATAAACAGTGCCTAAGTTTCAAACAAAAGGTTGAAGTTTATTTTTTTAGTAAAATATTTTCTAGAAGTTAAATTCACATTTGAATAGGCTTTTTGCGGGCATGAAATGGGAGACTCATTTTGATATGTATTGTAGAGGTTGAAGACAAGCTGACCACGACCATGTGATTTCTATTTTGGTATTGCATTTTGCGCCTTTGCAAGTATGTGTTTCAAGTTATCTATCTCTATTGTTCAACTTAAGTTTACAGGTACACATGTATGGCTTTAGCTTATACCATACGAAACAAATTGGAACTAAATAGCTCGGAATTTTTAATTTCAATACTTTTTTATGAATATATTTGTGTGTAATATGGTCGAAAGGTAATGTAAATTTTGAATGTCCACGAGAATATATTAATCCTCAATATTATCTCACAACTAATTAAGAAAGTTGCAAGCAATTGGGTAAAAGCCTTTGTAAGAATTTATACCTTGAGGGATGTTTTGATATTTGTATGAAGCCATTATTGCGACTTAAACTTGCTACAGTTTGAGATGTTAATTGGTTATCTATGAGCATTGTATATACTTTGTGTCAAACTCTTTTAAGCGGGCCGATTCAAGAAATTAGTTATCTTATGAAACGAAATCCTAACAATCATCATAAAATAGATTATATGCAATTATTGAGCCAAAAACCCAAAAGCCAATTTGTAAATTATTTGGTGCAATGTTGTAATGCTATCATGTATTTATTTGTCTTTGAATGAAAAAGGTTATGAATATTTGAGGTTTTTTAAATTATGTTTTTTTGTATTCTTATGTTGTTGTTACGTCACAAACTTTTAAATCAAGTACCAAAATATATAATAGAAATTTCGTATATGTTCATGTTTAGTCATAAGTTAATGCTTTACTATTTGATTTGTTTATATTTTACTTTGAACCGTTGTGGCTCTTTTATAGTCGTAACATGTTGTGATGAAAAGACAATTAGTAGTTGTTGCAACAGTTTTTATCATTGTGAAAGCCTTATTTGCTATTTTTACCAAATACGGTTCTAAAGAAAAAGAAGACGCTTGGAGCTTGGTTGTGCGTGCGAACAACGTGCATGTAACGTCTTGCACTGAGCACTCTTAGAGCATATTTCTGAGTACCTATTTAAAAAAGTAAAAATTAAAGTATGTACCAATTTAAGAAAGTAAAAAATAGTTATATTTTTATATTATTACATTCCATGTATGAACATTACACGAATAACTTACCTAAACATCATATATCGTTAATTATTTGCAACTAGAAATTTCCGTTGCTATGCGCGGGTACTCGTCTAGTGCTAAACTAAGGGTTTATGTTAAACTTTTTCCTAGTTTGGCATATACTCAATCAACCAATCACAACCACCCATTTTATCATGTAACAAAAAAACTCATTTTCTAAAAATTAAATATCTTACTAACCGTTCATCGTTACGTAAAACAAAACATATTATCGCGACGAGAATTAAATCATCTATCTATCTATCGAGGGGCACATGTATATACTTTCGACGATTTTTCTCGACTTTTTTTCTTAAGTCACGTATGAGAGAATCATATTCGTCACGAAACATATATGATTTTCAGAAAATCATATATGAAAGTTCGTCGAAAGTATATACATGTGCCCCTCGATAGAAAGATGATTTAATTCTCGTTGCAATGGTGTACTTTTTTGTTTGACGATTTACCGTTTGTGTAATATTTAATTTTTAAAAAAGTGGTGGGAAGTGGGTTTTTTTTAAATGGGTGATTATGATTGGTTGAATAGTTTTATGTTAATTTAAAAGTCTACATAAATCTTAACTCAGTACTAATGGCCTTCACAATTGTTTTTACAGGAAGGAATATTTTATAACATACTGGATTAATTTGAGACTTTAGAGTTAAGATCTATGTATATTATAAAATATTCCTTCCTGTAAAAACAATTGTGAAGGTCATTAGTACTATAGTCTATAAACGTATTTACGCTACGTAGTTCACAATGACGATTATATATATTTTAATCTGAAGGCATGATTTGTCTTAGAGTTTTAAGTGTGACAACACACATAATATTTTTCATTTAGGTCTCACGGGATGTCAAATCATTTAATACTCACACTTTCAAAAAATTCACGTTATCATAACAAACTCCCCTTTTCAAATGAGCCCACCACTATTGATTTATTTTATTTTCTATTATTTTTAATCAAAATAAAATTATTTTATAAAAATAAAATACAAAACAAATTACAATAAAAAATACAAAACAAATTAAAATAAAAAATACAAAACCTAAAAAAAAATTTAAAAGCTACATAAATAAAGCACAAATAAAAAAAATACTAGTAACCCAAAAACACCCAAATGAAGAAAAAATATACGGATTAAAACTTACATCCACCAGTCTTTCTTTTACCCTTTCTTCTCCATTCATTACCAGATTCGAAGAAAAAAATTTGAAATAAAATTGCAATATACTACGGATATAAACGTTTAAACAAATGGGCTTCATATTTTTTTGTTTGTTTCTTCGCCAGTTAACTGGCGAGAGTACGAGTTGGCGAGCCACATCGGTGTGGTGAAGTGTTTTGGGGAGCGACCAACGAGAGCCATATCGGACTGACGAAGCAAACTCGCTGCCACACCTTATGCTCTTAGAAATGTAACTTGGGTGTTCATCCATAACAACTCCTCCTATTGATCCGATATGATGGCTTGCTCATTCGCTGGACTCTTTGCACTCTTTGCACCTGTAATATTTCTTTTGAGAACATTTTAGCTGATGCTATGCCCTATTAAGGGAGTCTTTACGTATTTCAGTTTTACTCGTTTTAGGCTTGTACGAATATGGTTTCGGTTGGGTATGTGTATGGACACGGCATGATAAAATGTGATTTAGGGTTAGTTTGGGGAGCCCTGGTCTTGGGTAAGGCTGCAATCAAGCCAAGCTTTTATCAAACAACTCGAGCTCGAGCTTTGCTCGATCAAGCCAAGCTTTTATCAAGCCCAAGCTCAAGCTCAACCCCAAAAAATAGCTTGAAACATATATCAAGCTCAAGCTCAAGCTTTTGATAGCTCGACTCGAGCTCTTATCAAGCTTTTTCAAGCTTTAGTGTGTTTATATAATGAATTCATATAACCAACTTATGGTTAATTTGAGTACTAACTTAATTATAAGGGCTTATTTATTATAGAAGGATTTTTAACTTTGATTAAATTTATAATTTAACTTATCGTATTTTAAATAATTTTTAAATTTATTATATTTACTTGCTACTTGGTGAAATAAAATATGTATTTAGATAATTTTTTGTACTCTTTTTAATACGAAAGTGTCGTAATTGCGTTACAAATCACATCATGTAATAGCTTTTGAGACCTTAATCGGATTGGACCGCAAAACGCATTTTGAAACCAAAATTGTACGTTTATGTTATTATTGGTTTTATTAATGCTAAATGAATCAAATATGGTTTTGAGTTATGGTTTTTGTTTGTTTTCTTTTATACATATGTTTTTATTAATGAGTTTTATTATAAAAAACTTATTTTTATACACATTCAAGTTTTTCAAGCCAAACTCAAACTTTGATCAAACCTTATCAAGCCAAGCTGAAACCTGAATTGTTAAAGCTTGACAAGCTATCAAGTCAAACTCAAGTCTACAACTTTTTTTATCAAGCTAAGCTCAAGCCCTATAAAGCTTAAGCTCAGCTTGACTCGATTGCACCCCTAGTCTTGGGTCCACTTATCCTGAATATTTCATTGAGGTTACTACACCCGATACAATCTACCGCGGGATGGATTCGAAGGGAAGTGGACTGGTAATAGAGTTGGGTTAACACTGACAATCAAATGAGAAACTCTTCACGTGAGAAATCGCAAAATAAACATGAGAGACGCATTTACCCACGTTCATTCACAATAGCTTTATTAGAAATGCATTTAGGCACGTGATTCATGTCTTGATTCATAGTTTGTATAATGATCTAAAACTTTGACATATATATGATATTTTGCGAATACTGATGCGTCACGAACGACCATGGGATATCCACAACAAAAACATACAACCCCACAACTTTACCTAGCAATATGGTTCCACGACTTTACGATGCAATTACGTATACACTACAATGGCATCATTTTAGCATAAACAACACAACAGGCTTGTTCATCAAAGCATCTATCTTATGAGTAAAAATCACTTTAGTCAGACTTATTTTAGTCTAGGTATCCTGATTAGAATTGAGACTGCAGATCACTGTTCAAAAGTTTACCAGCATAACCTCAAACTCAAACCAAAAGCACCAAGGTGCCATAAAGGCTTTGCTTGGAAATGTGTACTAATTATTACATAATAAAATGGGGTGATAAACCAACAAAAACCTCATATGTAGACCATAAAAGTCTCAACAACTAGTAATCACCATCAAAATATTCATTACGAGCACAGATAGAATAATCCACAGAACACACATCTTTATACCCAAACACTCCTAAGAATATTCAAACATTATGATGAAGAATACAACGAAATTATTGAGGCATGTATATGCATGTATGTTTTTATGAGCCAATTACTCTTTGCTTGGATTTTGAGGCTTTACCTCTAGATTGTTGCAAGTAGATTTTGCTTTGAACTTCACACGAATGGGAGAAGAATTCATACACCTCTAACAGCTCCAGGCGCAAGATAACTGCAATATCAATTTTAAATAAGTTAAACATTACTTTAACAAAATTAAATAAATATATAAAGATAACTTAGTAAATTTAGAAAACAAAACTCCCCTAAATCCCGATAATGACATAAACAATGACTAGTAAATTTAGTTTAGGAAAGTAATCATTTCTCACCATATTATGAAGACAATCTAAACCACCAAAAACTCTTCCAGTAATATGCCAAGGTGGATTATGAAGGATTGTAAATCTTGCTTATGTTTCTAGAGAGAGAAAGAGATAGAGAGATGGTGGATTTCACACAAAGCTAGAGAGAGAAAGAAATGTTTACTATGTGAAAAATATGAAACCACACCACCCTCTCCATCAAAGGAGAGGGTTTATATACCCAAGCCCTTGTCATGGGCTTGGGCTTACATTTGGGCCGGCCTACACATGTTGTAGGCTAGGCTTGTTCTTGTTTAATAAATAAAGAAAGTTAACTAAACTACGAGCTATTACATGGACTATTAATGGAGTGACCGATCCTTCTTAATACGTAAAACGTATTTCCAACAATCTCCCCCTAAGGGAGGTCACTCCAAACAAGGGCATTACCCAAGTTACAATAATTAAATAAACCTAGCATACTATGCTTGTCTTGAGCTCGTAGTCTTCGTCTTTCTTTTTCTTTTTCTTTTTCTGGTGAACATGCTGATGTGATCTTTGATATCAATCTTGAGCATTAATCTCTTGCCTTGATCTCGTGCATCCATCACTTGTGATCTTCGCCTCTTCGTGACCTCACGTCCCACATACTTATACCTTCGTAATTCTTGAAAGCTTCAGAGTTTGAAACAACAGAAGACTTAACTTTTAGGCTTTCTTGAATTAGATGAAATATTAAGTGCATAAAGTATAAGCATGCGGGGACGACTTCTTCTTGGATCCCGCAACGCCACCGTCTTCAAATGCCGCAACATAAGTAGACACGAAGGAAATGGCTTTGAACATTTCATTCTAATTCGGTAGCATTTTACCTCCGGTCGGTGAAGACCGTTGGACGATATTAGATATCGTACCCGTGACGGATAGTTTCAATTAAGTAACTTCCTGACAGGATTTCGCGGGTAAACCCGTTCTCTTTATTCGACCGTCCAAAGCTGACTGCGAACATAAAGAGTGAATCATTTGGATAATAATATCCGCATGATTTGAAGCCGTCAATTCATGTTCCTGGAACAAGTGAAATTCAGTTAAGAACCGCACCATCGTTGCTTTCCAGTTGTCACGAGCTTGATTCGTATAGAATCTTGCAAGTTACCTACCAAGTGCTGTTTGAGGTTAACACTAGAAGGATTTCCACTCATCACTGTGAACACTAAGGTATCACTCTGAGTGTTCTGGCAAGATCACTAAGATATTGCGTAGAGGCCTGGAACGTGTTTAAATTCAGTTAAGAATTAAACCACTGTTGCTTTCCAGTTATCACAAGTTTGATTCATAAAGAATCGCACAAGTCACCTACCATGAGCTTTTTGATATTCGCTCAAGAAGGATTTCCATCTTCATTGTAAATACTTTCGTATTACTCGGATGTTCAGGCAAGATCATGAAGATTTTACGTAGGACTCTTAAAATCTTTCTTACTTTTCACAATGTGTGAAGAAGCAAGGAAATATGAAAGTGTGTCCTAATGAGATATTTGATGATCTCAAATGGCTCTAGACTCGATCGTGCATTTTGGATTTTTAGTGATCGGAGGCTGGAGAGGAGTCCCACCATTTCAATACCAATTTATTCAGAGTGAATAAATCGATAGGTAACGTGTTGTCTCCGTGTGATTAAAACAAATATCTTTTAAGAGATATCTGAGTTAGCTGGGATGGGTTGTGCATTGCATCACTGGGTCCATGATGTCTGTCTTCAATATCAAGAATCATTAAAATGATCTCAATAGCATATGTGTTGACCCGGTTTCTGCCTAAAGTTGTAAGGAGGGCTTCTTTCTTTACACCCTTTATCTTTACAATTCTTTTTCATTCTTCAACCCCTTCAATGCTTACCAATACGTCATAACTAGCACCTTGTTGTGATTGTTCCAGTGCTAACTTAAGTACTTGGTCGGCATTCAACTACGTTCACAATCTTTCTCCAACTTTCCTAAGGACTACTATTTCTAGCTATGGAATGTCCTTGGGAAGATTCCTCCGGTTCTAGAAGAATCATAGGACTTAACCTATCCTACCATCCTTATGTCACCACAATCTTCATCGTCGTGAAATAAATGGGTTTCGGGTAAGTATATGTCACCATGAAATCCATTTTGATATGCAAATCCGTTTTCCTCCCCCTTAACATATGCCACGATATTCGAAAACATTTCGCACATGTCGGGATGAGCCAGCACATTAAGTCAAAACATTTGTGATAATATCCCATATTAAATCACATTTTCTCCCCCATATTAAAAATATTAACCCAATCGATGTTTTTAATATCAATTGATTTAATGAAGTTTTAACAAAGGTTTTGGGAAGAAAAATGCAAGTCCATTTTATCCTCATGATATCAAACGTATGAGATATGATACCGATTTGTAACATGATCACATATTCACCATATTAAAAAAGAATTGACAAGGTTGGACCTGATAGATGAGAACATCATATGATAAGAGCAAATGGTTCTTGTCAGCATATGTTGGTCGCCTCGTCACGTCTGAAGTCATCTCTTGACACCACATGTACGATTGGTATTGTTGTCTTGACACCAACTTGTGAACTTGGCACGTTCGGCATCGAAGATTCTGAATGCTTGACAATTGCTCCCCCTCAATTGTTGACTCGTGTTCTATTGAAAGAGCTGTAGTCGTCGGTTGAGTAGTCGCATCGTCGAGTATGTAGATACCAATTGTAGATTGCTATGGTTGTAGAGATGATAGCTTCATTAAAATAAGACTTCTCTTGTGTTAACAAATAAATGCACTGAAACGTACATAGATTTGTGTTAGACCAAGTTATAAAGTAAACTTGATCCCTTACAAGGTTTTAAAGTAAACCTTGCCCGAGAAAATTAATTCCCGTTGTGAGCCAAAGCTTTCATAAGAAATACTTGACTTTAATGTGAAAACCGGGTTGCAGTCTGAAATAACTACAAGCCATTTAGGCATGTTTTATGAAATATTTACAACTTTTGTACAAACTCTATTTATGGCGCCGTGTCGATATTAATCAACATTTCTAAGGCCGTAAATATTATCGTACCAAAAGACATGCCTTAGAAAAATAAAGTAAAAATATTTTTGGATTTTTCTAGATTTTTCAATTTTTATGGTTTTTATATGGTTTTATATTTTTGTATTTTGCTTTTGTGGATAAAAATATAAACAATATATACAGATGATCACCAAGGATACGGAGAATAGTTTTACCACCACTATTCTTTCGCTTCATCTGCTAGTTCCTTAAGAGTCCCAGGCGAGAAGGTTCTCATTCCTAGCTTGTCGGCCAAAAATTCAATTCGAGCGCGATCTAAAGCCTTCGTGAAAATATCCGCCAATTGATACTCAGATCGGACAAAGTAAAGCTCGATTACTCCATTTTCCACTTGCTCCTTGATGAAGTGGTAGCGAATGTCAATATGCTTCAACCGGGAGAATTGAACGTTGTTGCAGCATAAGGCAATTGCACTCTTGTTGTCACAGTACATCGGAATCTTGTTGAAACCTAGACCATAGTCGGTTAATTGCGATCTCATCCAAAGAATTTGAGCACAGCAACCGGACATAGCTATGTATTCTGCTTCCGTACTTGAAATTGCAGCGCTTTTCTGCCTTTTCGATGCCCAACTGATTAATCGATCTCCTAGTAGTTGCAAAGTTCCACTCGTGCTACGCCTTGTATCTTGACAACCCGCGTGATCCGCATCTGCATATGCCATTAGTGCAATAGAAGAGTCCTTCGAATACCAAAGTCCCCGATTAATGGTTCCTTTAAGATATCGAAAGATCCTTTTAACAGTAGCTAAGTGTAACTCAGTAGGCCTAGTTTGATACCTGGCACACATACATATAGCAAACTGAAGATCAGGTCGACTGGCTGTGATATACAGAAGAGTACCGATCATTCCACGATAAAGTGTCGGATCAACGGCAACTCCATGTGGATCTGCATCAAGCTTAGTTCGTTCCACCATTGGAGTATCCACGGGGTCGCAAGATTCCATCTTATACTTCTTAAGCGATTCAAGGGCATACTTGGATTGATTGATAAAGATGCCTCTGGGACTCTGAGATATCTGAAGACCTAAGAAGAATGATACCTTGCCCATCATTGACATCTTAAACTTGGAAGACATGAGTGTCCCAAACTCATCCGATAAGGTTTGGGTCGAGGCTGCAAATATAATATCATCAACATATATTTGTACCATAATCATATCTTTACCTCGTTTCTGAATGAACAACGTGGGATCCACCTTGCCTTTAGCGAAGCCTTGCATAATGAGGAATTGTGACAATAGATCATACCATGCGCGAGGAGCTTGCTTCAACCCATAGAGAGCCTTCTTAAGCTTGTACACATGATTAGGATAATTAGGATTCACAAAACCATCCGGTTGTTGAACATAGACCTCTTCCTTGAGTTCACCATTAAGAAATGCCGTCTTCACATCCATCTGATAGACGATCATATTCATATGGGCTGCATAAGCGAGGAATAGTCTAATAGCTTCCAAACGGGCAACAGGTGCAAAGGATTCCATAAAGTCGATGCCCAATAATTGCTTTCATCCACGAGCTACTAGTCGAGCTTTGTTCTTCAATATTCCGCCTAACTCATCGAGTTTCACCTTGTAAACCTATTTCAAAGTGAGTAACTGCACTTGATCCGGGCATGGGACAAGTTCCCAAACATCAAGACATATGAATTCGTTAAGTTCTTCTTGCATAGCTTCTATCCAACAGGATTGAGTAAAAGCTTGTTGCCATGTCTTAGGTTCAACTTCAGTGAGAAAAGCATCAAAGTGACAAAACAATGCACTTTCTTGTAACTGACTTCGTGTGGATACCGGACGATTAGGGTCACCAATAATAGAATCTATAGGATGATCCTTTGTCCACTTGCTGTCATGTTCACGAATCCGTGGATTGGAGTAAACCGTAGTTGGAGCTTCTTCTGAGGTGGACGACCCGACTTGATTAGAGGCGGGAATTGGTACACCAAAGAATGGAAGTTCACCCATTTGAGCGAATTCCAAATCGTGATCATCATCATCCTCTTCATCATCAATAGGCATGACATGGGTAGTTGAAACAGGTGTTGGTTGAGAATTACTTGTGGATGGTATATCTTGACCAATTGTAGGTGCAGATGTGTCTGATTGTGCAACGGTTGCTGGAGCGACAACTTCGGTTACCGGAGCTATTACCTCAGGTTCTGGAGCAACAATACTTGGAGGAGTAAAGAATTCATCAAAGAACGGTTGAAACAACGTATCCCATTCATTCCTAGTAGGTGGTGTAAATGATGATGAAGTAGGGTTGTTTGGGACAAGACCAAAACTAATGTTACTGGGTCCCATTTCATGAAGTGCGGGTTCAGAGCTGCTTTGCTCAGAAGCCATTGCTGTCAGCTCATCAAAATCAACATTCATAGTTTCGAGGATCTTGCGAGAGATACGGTTGTAGATTCGGTATGCCTTCTTTGCGGGGGCGTAACCAATGAAAATACCAATATTAGCCTTAGGTTGAAGTTTTCCCAAATTGTCACCATCATTATTTGGATAGCAAAGAGAACCAAATACATGAAGATATGATAAATCTGGTACTTTACCATGGAGAAGCTCATAAGGTGTTTTACCATGGCGTTTACGAATTAGTGACCGGTTTTGGGTGTACACTACTGTAGATACTGCTTCTGCCCATAAAAACAATGGAGCCTTTGCGTAAATTAACATCGTTCGAGCAGCTTCCATAAGTGTGCGATTTTGCCTTTCAACGACACCGTTTTGTTGTGGAGTGCGTGCAACTGATGTTTCATGAGATATGCCAACTTCTTCATAATAATTACGCAAGATTTGGTTCACAAATTCGGTTCCATTATCTGTACGAATGCGTCGGACAGTAGTGTTGAGACGCACTTGAATCATCTTGAGAAATCTGATGATGAATTTAGGTGCCTCATTTTTTGCTTTAAGAAATTTCACCCAGGTAAACCGAGAGTAATCATCGACAATAACGAGGATGTACTTTTTGCCACTAAGACTTTCAACACGCATTGGCCCACAAAGATCCATATGCAACAGATAAAGTTTCTCTTGGTTGGTGTCTTCCGTCTTGGGTTTGTAAGATTTCTTAGTGCTTTTCCCCATTGTACACGCGGAACACAAATGATCCTTGTGAAATGATAGTTTAGGAAGACCACGAACAAGTTCGTTTTTCGCCAAGTGATTAATAGCGTCAAAGTTAAGATGAGATAACCGTCGATGCCATAACCATGAGTTAGTCTTCGATGCTTTGGAGAGAAGACATACGGGAGAAGCGGCCATCATGTCTTGTAGAGACAAAGTATACAAATTATTCCCTCGAGTACCTTTCAATAAATCAACCCCTTCCAAATTACGAATGAAGCAGGTATGCTCTCGAAAAGCAACTTCTATACACTCTTGAAATTATAACATTCCCAATATGATATTCACCATAACCCATTATCTTTGCAATGTGATCATTACCAAATCGAACCGTACCAAGAAACTTGCTGACGAAATTTCTGAGCTGAGAGCGATCTCCGGTCATATGCTTGGAGCAACCAGAGTCCAAATACCAGAGAACAATTTGGACCACCTGTTTTCAACAACAACAGTAGACAATGCATTGGAAACTATTGGTTCTGGAGTGTTAGCAGATACAGATATAGAATTATCAGAATTGCTAACATTTCCTGCGTTTTCTAATGATAGTTTTAGCACTAACAGGTTTTACTGTTCCAACTTTCTTAGGTTTTGGATTATTCGTGGGCACTACAGTGGGAGTAGACCTATGTAAAGGGCACTTTGTTCCTACAGTAGTGTTGGTGTTCCTAGTTAAAGGACACGCTTGTGTTTTGGTAGCCTTGGTACTCCTAGTTAAAGGGCACGCTTTCTTCACTTCAGTGGGAGTGATCCTAGTTAAAGGGCACGTATTTCCTACTATAGTGAAAGTTCTACCAGTGGGGCGCCACATCCAACCAACTTGAGTTAACACTTTCCCAGTCGGTTTCCATTCTAATCCATTTTTCCGGGCATACATCTCATTCACATGGTCAATAAGGCAAGAATCATGACGACTAGAAAACATACATTCATTGCAATTCCAACATTTTAAATTAGAATTCACAGTAGGCTTAGAACGCTGCACAACCGCAGAGCCTTTAGGTTTAGCTACATGATTCTTTTTATTCAAAACAGAAATAACATTCCTAGGATGGACTTCTACTTTCTTCTTCACTTGACTACTAGATGGGGGCAAGATCCTATCATTCTTCTTGTTTCTCTTAAGCTTAGATCTTAGAGCCTTAGTAGTGGTGCTTACTCCTGTAGAAGGCAACACGAGAATATTAGAAGCTGGTTTTGATTCCGCCTTATCTTTAGTGACCAAAGTTTGAGATGGTTTAGTCCTAGGGCCCTTGTTAAGTGGTGTGACGGCTATAAGGTTCCTTTTGATTGCACTAGAGGACGATGTTGAGATAGTGGATGCGTTATCCACAACATTCTTACATTTTAGAGTACGAAGTGTTTCCTTTAACTCAGCCAAGACCAGATTTTATCACAAATTTGTTCCCTCAAATCAGATATTTCCACCGACTTTCGATTCAATTATTCAATCAATGATTGATTCTGTGCAGTGGTGTTAGCACATTCGGGCTGTACTGAATCAAAGAGTCGTGTATTTTTCTGTTTTAAGTTATCAACTTTGGACAAAATCTTGGAAACTCGATTATCTAGATCAAGTTTAAGATTCTCAGCGGCCTCAAGTACGTTCACACAGTTAAGCTCCTTAGATTTCTCTATGTCTATCGGCAAAGATTGAGCAACCTTGTCACTTGGCTGACGCTGTTTTGATTGTAAATTCAATCGAAAATTCTTTTCAAAGTTTGCATCATCGATATTAACACCTTCGAATGACGTTTCAAAGATTTCTTGAATAAATTGTTTCTTGCATTCAAGCGAAATACAATGTGTTTGAACCTCATCAAAACGTTTTGAAAGCGAAGAATATGAATCTTGAAGCTTTAAAAATTCAGCGTCAGATTCGTGACAACTACTATCTACCACATTATCCACAGAGTCAACATTATGCACAATAGAATCATTATCAACACATTTATTCACACAGACAGAAACTATATCATGAGACATCACTTGCTTCAGAAGCTGATCATTTTGGCGTGAAACTCGTTCTACTTCAAGTAAACTGTTTTCATAAGCATCATCCATTTCATTGAAAACACGTTTAACTTCTTCTATTTCCAAATACAAATCTTGATCAAGATTACTAAGACAAGCTTTAACATTCTTTACAAACGGAATAATTCGTCTCGGAACGCAGCTCTAGTGTGCTCAAAGTTCCATTCACCTTCCGTTATGGCCGAAGCCGTCGTACGTTCCAAAATGACCTTGTCAAAATCGGCTAAGTGTTGGTGTACCGCATTTAATTTAATGGAAGACTTACTTACCGGTGGAATTAACTTCGTTAAATCCTTTTTGACAAGTGTAGGAGACGTACTGGGAGGGTTTTCATTTGACAAACTTTGGGGCACAAGAACTGTCAATTCAGCTAATTCCTTTTGTAAGCGAATGCGGGTCTTTTTAGAAAATTAATCTTTGTTATGTTGATCATAATCAATTGTATGGAATTTTGAAAGCATTTTAGAATGAGTTTCATCCGCAAGTGACTGTGTCGCGTCAGAACTACGAACAAAAGGTGCTTCTTTGGATTTGCCAATTATTGTCATATCATAAAGACCGGGAATATATTCCTGAGCTTGTTTTGCATAACCGGGATTAGGTGGTAAATCTTGAAGACGCTTAAGTTCGAATTCTTGAAATGATTTAGTTAAAAGATGAACCTTTTCTGTGGAAGCGTATTGTTTTAAAAGCTGTTGTTCCTTGAATTTAAGAAGTTTGGTAGCATTAATTTCTGATTCAACCTTTTTAGACTCGAGAGTTTCGAAATCCATTTTAAGTTTCTGAAAATCATTGACCACCGACTCTTTTTCTTTTAATTCATTGGAAAGATTAGCTTTTAATGATTCTATTTCTTTCAAGTGTTCAATCTTTTCAAAACGAAATTGGTCAAATTCAGAACATGTTATTTTCTCTGCTTGAGGGACCATTTCAAAAGCTTTGACCTTTTCTTTATGCAATGCAAGCTCAGCAGTTAGGGTGGAATTCATATCTACGGATTGTCTGAGGGCCATATGCATTTGATCAATAATATGTTTAGGCACCATGACCAAATCATGTTGAGCATAAGATTCCATACCCGTCGTAGCATTTGGTTGAGGTTCACTCAAATGTGTAGGTTTGGGTACCACATCATTTGAATTACTAGTTCCCGAATGCTGTTCGAGGTTGTCATTTTCATGCCCAACTTGATGTTGGTTATCATCAATATTATTAGATGTGGTTGGTACCTCACTGATGACATTAGAACCGTAGTGAGAGAGATTAGCAACGAGAGCAGCTTGGGCAGAGTGAATGTCATCACAATCCGAATCGTATGCATCAAGATCATCCGCTTGATAAGCTGCATTAGAAGTGGAAACAACTGCAATGCCTTCAGTATCTGCTGCCCCTGGGTCTGCAAGAAATGCTAACTCCTCTGAATCCAAAATCTTCCCCTTAGACTGAGCATCAACCAAATACATCTTCTCACGAAACCATGCATCATCCCTCCTCCTTTTCGGCTGCGTGCATTCCTTAGCCATATGACCTTGTCCTCGGCAATTGTAGCACGTCACAACCTTTTTAGGACCACTAGGACTTCCATTTCCATTAGCTTGAGAATTCACAGCTTGATTGTTCCCAGTCCTTGTAGGAGGTCCATATGAATTTTGCCTTCCCTGAATAGGTTGCACCGTCACTTGACCATCTTGAACAGTGGCTTGTTGTCGAGGATTTGAAGAGGTGCGGAGCTGATTGTTTGTTGGTGGAAATCCTCTAGTAGCAACAAGTTTTGACAAGTAAGCAGTGAGATGGTTTAGAACATCAGCTGGCGTATCATTTGGAGTAAAGACCGGTGCTTGGATTGGTGGAAGTTCATTAGAGTAAAAAGCCTGTGCTGGTTGTGCTTCTATTGGAAAATATCCTTGCTGAGGAGTATAGCCCAGTGGAGAAGTGTTGGCTTGTGATGGTGATGTCTGATATTGTGGTTGCTGTGGAAAAGATTGTTGATGAACACTTTGTTGATATTCTTGCTGTGGCATCATTGGTGGTTGATAAGATGGTTGCTGATAGATGTGTGGTGGTGGCTGCTGCAAGTATGATGGTTGTTGATAAGTATAAGCCATGTTTTGTTGAGAAGCATACATTGCAAGTGGATCATGAACTTGAGGTGTAGACAACCGAGCCTCGATCACATGGCATTCGTGTTGTTGAAGAAAAGCTTGAAGTTGATCCACATTGGTGTTATGCAAGTCCTTAGCCAATTTAACATCCGTCACGTATTTTTTCCATTCTGAAGGAAGAGTGTTCAAATACTTGGTGTTAAATTGAAAGGTAGGAATTGCCATGCCATAGATATTAAGCTCATTCAAAAATAGGGTAAATCTCAAATAGTAATCATTGAGAGTCTCCACTGGCACATAGGCAAACTTATCAAAAGTATCATAAAGCTTACACTCTCGTTCTTGTTTAGTTAACGAGGTGCCTTGCATTAGAACACGAATTCTATCCCATAACTCTTTGGCAACTTTATGTTTGCTGACGAGTTTGTAGACATCTGGAGGAAGGGCTTGGAGAATGATGTTTGTTGCATACTTATCACATTTATCTTGAATCTTCATATCTCCAGTCAACTCACCCGTTGTGCGAGGACGAGTAGTCGTACCTTCCGTCACGGTACCATAATCTAATGGTCCATTGAGCACCGATGCCCAAATGAGATGTCCATTCTCCTTGTTCAACATATAAAGTTCCATTCGGGAAGCCCATTCCTCATACATAGTCTTCACCAACATTGGTGGACGATTATCCGTACCCGAGAGGATGGACTTATCCGTAAGAGATGTGTACTCCATTTCAATAAGTTAAGATTTACAAACTTTGATCGATCAATGAAAGAAAGTAAATATGTTTGTTGTTGTGAGTTGAAGTCGAGAAACAATGTTAGAATCCCCTAAAATATGTTCTCAATAAACCAAAAATTCCAAGTCAAAATTACACACGAAATTTTTTAAGGAATAATTTTGTTATCGGAATAGTGATCGGAATGATGATCGGAATGAGTTATCGGAAAACCTAATCGGAATACTTAATCTGAATACCAATCGGAATACCAATCTGAATACCAATCGGAATGCTGTGATCGGAATACCAATCTGAATACCAATCGGAATGCTGTGATCGGAATACTAAATCTGAATACCAATCTGAATACCAATCTGAATACCAATCGGAATACCAATCTGAATACCAATCGGAATGCTGTTATCGGAATACCTAAACCCTATTCCGATTACACTGATCGGAATGTACTATAAAACCCTTTCCGATGACCAGATCGGAATAATTTCCACTTTTCTCGGACAAAACTCAACCAATTCGTGATTTTAAGCCAAAAAATGATCAAAACACCCAAAAATTTTATGTTTTTAGCCAAAGTAACTATACCAAATCCCTACCACAACTATGTAGAAGATTTGTATCAAGAAAAAAACCATCAAAAACACAAAAAAAAATTTTGGACGTATGAAAATGGATCAAAAATGGCGTATGAATCAAGAACACAAACACATGAACAATACAATCATCCCATGGCTCTTGATACCATTTGAAGGATTGTAAATCTTGCTTATGTTTCTATAGAGAGAAAGAGATAGAGAGATGGTGGATTTCACACAAAGCTAGAGAGAGAAAGAAATGTTTACTATGTGAAAAATATGAAACCACACCACCCTCTCCATCAAAGGAGAGGGTTTATATACCCAAGCCCTTGTCATGGGCTTGGGCTTACATTTGGGCCGGCCTACACATGTTGTAGGATAGGCTTGTTCTTGTTTAATAAATAAAGAAAGTTAACTAAACTACGAGCTATTACATGGACTATTAATGGAGTGACCGATCCTTCTTAATACGTAAAACGTATTTCCAACAGATTATTACACATATATGGGGAAGAACTCAGAATGATCAGCCTGACGAACAAAAACTCCATACAACCCGTTCGATTAGAGTTATCGACACCACCCATTTCCCACTCCCAACTTGAATTTTCCAGAGTTAAACTTAGGTCTGAAAAAAAAAATATAGAAGTTAACATTGTTCACTTGCTTACGGCTTATTGCTCACCAATTCTATACAAACAACAAAATCAAACATTTATTTTATATTCTTAAGAAAAGACAAAACTCCACCTCCATATTCCTGTGTAGGAGCTGTAGGAGCTGACATTCGGTGTCTTCCAACCGGAATAACGATTGAAATAACCACTTTCTTTAAAACGAACCTCTGAAAAGCAACATACTCGACTATCACCTTGACCTTCTCTTCATCCACATCGACGGTCCTGCATTTGACTAAACAAACAAAAAGTTAGGTAAATCTCCATGAAAAAATTATCTCAGATGGCACATAATATGATGCTCACTTTTGAGAGGGACATAGGTTTCGTCTTTTGTTTCAAATGTCCATTTGAGGGGACGCCATTTGGGAAATGGGTTATCACGAGTGTAGTGTTGAAGTATATTTTGGGTGGAGAACAGACTTGGTTCCATAAACTGATGAGCCCTCCATTTGACTTCTGACTCCTCACTTTTCAAACTGGACATAAATCACGATTTTAAATGTCGTATAGAGTAACTAGTACGAAGGCAGGTTCAAGTGTGACCGGGGCACAAATTTTTTTTAACCTTAATATCGTAGAGTTTAATTTTTTTAAGTATACTAACTAAATAATACTAGAAACACATTTCGATGCACCGGGTGCATTCAAGTAATATATCTACATAATATCTATTAACTATTATCAAATACATTATACTAAATATAATCTATCATATAAAGGAGAGGTAAATAATCACAAAACACTAATATTCACTAATCTCAAGCTAATTACAAAAAAATGACCTAAAACCAAGATTAGCATATAAAATCAATTTTATAATGAATTAAAGTCTAATCTTTTGCAACTAAATATAAAACTCAACTAAGTATCATAATAAGTTAATAGGCTTAATGACCTTAAGCTCATTTAATTAAGCCTAAGATATGATCAACCTATATAAACCCTTAAACTAAGAATGTAGAAACTATAGAAGTCATAAACATACTATATAAGACTTAGAATAAGTTTACATTAAGATATAAAACCTAATTACCCAAGATAGAAAGTCATTAGGTTTAATGATATAGAAACCCTTATATTAAGATAAATAAGTACGTATCCCGAGGTTGTCATGTTTTCTTAGTTCAAGTAGTGGAAAAGGAGAAAGAAGAGAAGCGAGTAGAAGATATTCTGATAGTTAGAGAATTTCCCGAAGTATTTCTCGAAGAATTACCAGGTGTGTCGCCTGTATGTCAAGTTGAATTCCAAATCGATTTGATACCAGGAGCAACACCGATTTCTAAAGCGCCTTATCGATTAGCGCCTTCGGAAAAGCAAGAATTGTTAAGTCAAATCCAAGAACTAACATATCGAGGATTTATTAGACCAAGTATATCGCCGTGAGGAGCTCCAGTCTTATTTGTAAAGAAGAAAGATGGATCTTTTAGGATATGTATCGATTATCGTGAGTTAAACAAACTTACTATAAAGAATCGTTACCCATTACCCAAAATCGACTATTTATTTGATCAACTTCAAGGATCAAGCGTATATTCGAAGATTGATTTACGTTCAGTTCATCATCAACTGAGAGTTAAGGAAGACGATATTCCTAAAACTGCTTTCACGACGCGATACGGACATTATGAACTTCAACTGATGCTTTTTGGTTTAACCAATGCACCAGCTATTTTCATGGACCTCATGAACAGAGTGTGTAAGCGTTACTTGGATAAATTTGTGATCGTGTTTATCGATGATATTCTTATTTACTCGCGTAATAGAGAAGAACATGCCACGCATCTTGGTATAATTCTCGAATTACTTAAGAAAGAGGAATTCTATGCTAAGTTCTCGAAGTGTAAATTTTGGATCAATGTTGTTCAATTCCTAGGACATGTCATTGATAGCCAAGGTATTCGTGTGGATCCTACAAAGATTGAAGTGGTAAATAATTGGAATAAGCCTAGTACGCCTACGGAAATAAGACAATTTTTAGGACTTGCTGGGTATTACCAAAGATTTATCGAAGGTTTTTCAAAAATTGCTAAAGCTTTGACTGAATTGACTCAGAAGAACAAACCGTTTGCCTAGGGAGATAGTCAAGAGATGGCTTTTCAATTATTGAAGAAAAAGTTGTGTGAAGCACCTATCCTAGCATTACTAGAAGGTAACGATGACTTTATCGTTTACTGTGATGCATCTATTCAAGGAATGGGAGCAGTGCTTATGCAAAGGAATAAAGTTATTGCTTATGCATCAAGGAAACTTAAACCTAATGAGAAAAATTATACTACTCATGATCTAGAGTTAGGAGCTGTGATATTTGCTCTTAAAGTCTGAAGACATTACCTCTATGGTACGAAGTGTGTAGTATTTACTGATCATAAAATTCTTCAATATATTCTTCAACAGAAGGAATTGAATATGAGACAGCGACGTTGATTAGAGTTACTTGCTGATTACGATTGTGAAATTCGTTATCACCCAGGTAAAGCCAATGTAGTAGCCGATGCTTTAAGTCGAAAGGTACGTGTTAAGCCGTCACGAGTTAGATCATTAATGATAACTCTTTTCTCGAAGTTACCTACCCAAATTCTCGAAGCACAAAAAGAAGCACTTAAGGTAGAAAATGTAAAACCTGGGAAGTTGAGAGGAATGGATAAAGAATTTGAAATTCGTCAAGATAGAACTCGTTGTATTAAAAATCGTAGTTGGTTACCTGCCCATGGTAATTTATGAGATTTGATTATGCACGAGTCTCATAAATCGAAGTATTCCATACCTCCTGGTTCTAACAAGATGTATCAAGATATGAAGAAACTCTATTGGTGGCCTAACATGAAGGCAATCATAGCAGAATACGTTAGTAAGTGTTTAACATGTGCAAGAGTTAAAGCAGAGTATCTAAAGCCATCCGGACTGTTGATATAACCAAATATTCCAATATGGAAATGGGAAAGAATTACGATGGATTTTGTAACTAAATTACCTAAGACATCAAATGGACATGACACCATCTGGGTTATTGTCGATCGTCTTACAAAATCTGCGTGATTTCTTCATATTAAAGAGACCGGTAGTATGGAAACTCTTACGAGATTGTACATTAAGGAAATAATTTCTCAACATAGAGTGCCTATATTATCTCAGGTCGTGATAGTCGTTTACATATGTATTTTGGAAATTGATGCAAAGTGCCTTAGGTACTCAATTGGATATGAGTACGGCATATCATCCACAAATAGTTAGACAAAGTGAAAGGACTATTCAAACTCTCGAGGATATGCTTAGAGCTTGTGTGATAGATTTTGAAAAAGGATGGGAGAAACATCTACCTTTAGTAGAATGCTCTTATAACAATAGTTATCATGCTAGTATTAAAGCAGCGCCTTTCGAAGTACTTTAGGGAAGAAAGTGCCGATTGCCTGTTTGCTGGGCCGAAGTTGGAGATGTTCAACTGACAGGACCAGAAATAATACATGAAACTACTGAAAAGATTATTCAAATCCGACAATGATTACAAGCTACACAAGATAGACAAAGGAGTTATGCTAATACTAGACGTAAACCTTTGGAATTTGCAGTTGGAGATCGTTTTATGTTAAACGTTTCGCCTCGTCAAGGAGTTATTCGATTCGGAAAGAAAAAGAAACTAAATGCAAGGTATATAGGACCATTCAAAATAAGCAAAAGAATTGGCCATGTGGCATATAAACTAGAGCTACCCGAAGAGCTCAGTAATGTTCACAATACTTTTCATGTTCGAATCTGAAGAAATGCTTATCTGATGAATCTCTCATCATACCGATGAAAGAACTTCAACTCGATGATAAGTTAAATTTTGTAGAAGAGCATGTGGAAATCATGGATAGAGAAATCAAACGATTGAAGCATAGTCGTATCCCTATAGTCAAGGTACGATGGAACTCGGAGAGAGGACCTGAGTATACTTGGGAACGTGAAGATCAAATTCAAGCTAAATATCTGCATCTATTCTCTTCTGTTAACCCTAGTTCTAGCTAAATCTTGGGACGAGATTTAAAATAAGGGGAAGAGACTATAACATCTAGTAATTTTGACTAATGTAACATCTATGTTTATAAATAAAGAGGTGATTTTACTAAGAAATTTTTGCATTTTACTATGGTATGTGACTTAATTATTGAATGTATGGATTCTCACTATCTCAATTATCACTTCCATATATGTGTATATTTTGTACACACTATGTATATATCAAGTTTGAGTTTTAAAAGTAACTATATGTATATACGATGAATAAGAACAACTCGAATATAACAAGGATACCTTAAATTCCTAAGAAAGCCTTAGAAACCCTAGAATCCCTTATAAACTAATGTTTCAAGCAATATAAGTACATAATATCTATGTACTATTATCAAATACATTATACTAATTATAAACTATCATATAAAGGAGAGGTAAATAATCACAAAACACTAATATTCACTATAGGGCTGGGCATGGCAGACCCAAAACCGACCGGACCGGACCGGACAAAACCGAACCGGACCGTACAATTTCGTTCCGGTCCTCGATCCGAGGTTTTGGACCATTTCGGTCCTTAGTCCGGTTGGTCCGGTTTGGTCTTATAAAACTTTTTGTCAATTTTTCCTAATAGGACCGGACCGGACCGGACCGAGGACCGAACCGGACCGGACTATTTCGGTCCAGTCTCGGTCTGGGGTTTCGGACTATTTCGGTCCTCGGTCCGGTCCGGTCTTGGTCGGTCCGTCCGGTCCTGGACCGATGCTCAGCCCTAATTCACTAATCTCAAACTAATTACAAGAAAATGACCTAAAATCAAGATTAACATATAAAATCCATTCTATAATGAATTAAAGCCTAATCTTTTGCAACTAATTATAAAACTCAACTAAGTATCATATAAGTTAATACTTTATCTTAAACTAAGTTACAAATTATTAAAGCATAAAGTACAAGTTATCATAGCATAGGACCTTAAGCTTATTTAATTAACCCTAAGATATAATTAACCTATATAAACCCTTAAGCTAAGAATGTAGAAACTCTAGAAGTCATAAACATACTATATGAGACTTAACCACTCAAGGGTAGACTAGTGGCAAAAAGATTTGTGGCTATCACTCCAAAGTGTGTGAGGTCTCAAGTTCAATTCCCACTAGGTGCAAACAACCTTGAAGTGGCCACGCCAACCTCCTGAAAAGGGAGAGCTTTACCTGGTTTGAGTCTGTGTGGCGGTGGGCTCAAACCCCGTGGATTAGTCGGCCAATGAGTCGGAAATCACGGTTACCAAAAAAAATACTATATGAGACTTAGAATAATTTTACACTAAGATATAAACCCTAATTACCCAAGATAAAAAGTCATTAGGCTTAATGACATAGAAACCCTTATATTAAGAAATCTACATGGAATCATTACCTAGTCTTTTTGTACAAGTCTACAATCACTTATAAGACTTCATTAAGGTTATAATATTATTTTAAGACAATGTACAATTATCCTAATGCACAAGGTACAAAATTTCAATGCAAGACTTGTAAATTAGGTCAAAATAAGTATTTTCACTCTTTAGACATGTTTACTTAAACTAAGCTATCAAACCAAGTGTGAGAACTCACTGGAAACTTAAAACACAATGTCTAGGACCTAAATTAAGTTTAAATTAGTATTTAAGAGGAGGATAATTACTTTTACTAAGATTTAAACCAAGATCATTAGAAAACCCTAATTTACATAAGATTACTTCCCATTTTCACATCAAACCTTTGTTAAACTTCAAACCAAGGACCCAAATCTTCTAAATATAATGTCTAAACCTAATTAAGCCTTAATCATTCACTAATCACTTTCCTAAGTCCCTAATCACCAAAATTACAAACCATAAGTTACAAGCCCTATAAATTAGACCCGGTTTTGTTTTCCATCCAAAACTCATTTTAAACACTTTCCCTCCTATTCCAAGTTTTAAAAACAGATATTTACATGTTGTAGGATATTTTAGAAGTGGTGACAAGTAGGTGATCACCATTCTCATCTTAATGTTGTCGTGACTAATTTAGAGCCACAAGTGAAGATTGATTGAAGCTAGGGTCTAGGAACTTTCATAGAGCTTCACTAGCTATACTTAGTCATTATTCTATCTATGTTACACGTCCAAACCCTTAGCTAGGATCCTAAGTGCTGTAAATACTATAAATAGGGCTGAATACACAACATGAAGACTTGCACCCCGTTTTCTCTTAACCTCCTACCCATTCTTCATAATCACTTCTATAAACGTCCTAAGACATCCCACAAGACCAATAAACATGTCTAGAAGGAAGCCATTGAAGCTTTGATAGCAAGTAGTGCTCATAAGAAGTCATAAGGAGCCATTTTGGAGCTACCTAAGTAATTCTTATGCTAAGCATGCTTTGGTCTTGTTATAATGAATAATAAGACTTATTATAATGCCAAAAATATGTTAAAAATATAATCCAAAAAGATTTAAGTCATATGATCAATTTAAATGAAAGTTATAAGCTAAAGATGTCATAAAATCCTAGTTTTGTATTTTACATAAAATAATAACTTAAATTTCATTTCAAGAGATAAAAATAATTCTGGTAAAATGTTGTTATTATGATTATAAATGTGTTTTGAAACTTTGTTTTATAATCCTAGATCATTTGGCACATTTTTGAAGAAGTTATGTGATTTTTACAAGTATAGGGACCAAAACTGTCATTTTTGAAACTATTTAACATTTTGGGCCAAAAGTGTCATTTTATGAAATTTAATGCTATATGAATAAATTTTGGAAAGTTTGATACCCTAAGGTCAAATATTGAGGGATTAAATTGCAAATAATAAAATTATATACTTAAAAGGTTAAAAGTGTGATTATGCCAAAATATAACTAAAAGGACTATTTTTGCCAATATTGAAACTAAAGACATAAAATGTAATAATGTAATAAGTATCATGTTAGTAGGCAACTTTTTACAAAGATGTTCCATCTCGATTTTACATTCTGACTGAGTGGTTTGGTTTACGATTAAAAGTGCACTCGTTTCTCAAACGTTTATAGAATGGCTTCTGAGTATAATGGCCCGAACAATGATACTATAATAACAAAATATATGAATCAAAGAATAAATATATGAAATAAGAAAAGATTGAACTCAGAGATTATGACTTGATATATATACATATTATGTGTCAGCTCAGATATTGTGAGGAGGTTGTGATTGATTATAGCTGAATAATTCAAGACTCTTTAGGCTAAGGTGAGTTCATAGCCTCACTTTTAAATGCTTTATAAATGATTTGAAAACCCGTGAGGGGGATATATGCTAAACTGGAATACAAGTGTTTTTGTATGCTGCCTATATGATTATTGACACTACGTTTACTTGTTGCCGTTAAAGTCCCTTTTTAATTATGGACCGCTAATCATGTAATGAACGTTAATATTATGAATAGTACTATTGGAGACTGACATCTCCTATCTGGGCAAGTCGCTCTTGTCAGCAGCTAATGGTTCCCACTAGGCTAAACATATATGCTTTATTTAGCTAGCTTAGGGTAGTCCGGCAAACTTCCTGCTTAAGGGCAATTTGTTGGGTTTTTTCTGATAATGTCGAGTCGCGGGGTCATGAGCTAGTGCAATAAGAATCAATGAATTTAAAAATTAGGGTGTATAACATTGTAACCCTGGACGTACTTGTATTCAAATATTGTTTAAAACCTATAAATTCACTCAACCTGTTGACTTTATGGCATATATTTTAAGTGAATGAGGACTGACGGGCTGTGGATGGTGGTGTCTTGAAAAGTAATCATTCTACAGAATAACCACTAGATCTTTGGGAAAACCTGTGATGTACAGTTGTTTTTATTAAACTCTGAATAATAAATGAATGGTAACGTAAATATTTATAAAACGTTTTTAAACATTTTCTATTACTGTGACTATGGTACTTTGATAGTAATATCCCAAATTAGCTTCTGCTGCTATAAGGTAAAATGGGGGTTTTACAACACGTGTCAAAATATGTTGGTTTCTTCATTTAAAGCGGATCGAGCCAAACCAAAATCAGAAACTTTAGGAGTAAGTTCTAGTAGAATGTTGCTAGAAAGTCTCTTTGTATGACTCTTCGGCTTGAATCTTCATACAAGTAAATAAGTAATCTAACCCTCGAGCCGCACGCAAAGCTATTTTCAAGCCCCCTCAATCCAATGGTGCAACTTCCTTATCAATCCCTAAACAAACAAGATCTCACTTCAATCCTTTTAAACAAAAAATAAAGAACAAAAAAGCCAAAATAGTTGACTTTTGCAAGTCAAACATTCCATACTGTGAAGGTGAGATTCAGCGCTTCCGTTTGGGATTCGCTCATAAACCAAACACCGGTTTCTTTTCTCTGTACAAAATGCCAAGCAACTGAACCAAATTCATGTGGTGTAGTCAGATAATGATTCAAAAATGCAACCCGCAAAACAACCCCACAACATCAACTCACGAACTCAAATCATTTATGAACGGATTTTTAATGGTGCAATAACGTTGCTAGCGCTTGTTCTTTTAGAGGGATGATACATACCTGCAACATACATACATTGAACAATTGATCAGGCTATACATATGTCACATAATTTGTATATCTATTCGTGGAAAGGTTAAATAAAATCATCAACTTGGGTTAGAAGAAAAAGACATATTTAATTCATTTGTAAATAGTAATAGTTTATACATTCAGGTTGCTAATAGTACTTTTTCGATGAACTTAAAATAAATTGGAAAGAATTTTAACCGATTATAACAGCTTCACGAACAAAATATTTGGCTTGAAAATCATTTCAAGAGAGTATACCATGTTCTCAATTTATTACCAATGAGTACTGTTGGAATAATACTATGCATTCAAGCTAGTGTTGTTTTTAGTTTTCGTTGTAAAGACAAGTAGTATCATTTGCTCGCGTTCCGCGATGAGTTGCAAAATTACTACTCTGTAAGAATTTAGAATTTGAAATGATTGAAACTTGAAACAAAACATAACATGTAAAAGAAATCAAAATATACTTAGCTAATACTTTTAATAAAAATCTTTAAATTAAGGAGCTCAAGTAAGCTTTTATTTATAATGATAATAAGGCAGGCACACCTGTGTGATGTGTGATGCATATGGTTTCTGTCATGTTGTTCAACTCATAATATTTTGTTATGACGAAGTTTTTTTTGTGTGGGAAATGAGATGAAGGATTTGATAGTATTTATCAACATTTTTAAATGGAATAGTTATATTTTAGAATTTAAACTTCAACGATAATTGTCTCTTTAACTTTTACCTTTGCACTTTTATGTGATTAATTTCGACAATCTTTGAATTTTCAAGCCCAAATTCCGGTTTAAGGCACTAAAAGCTTCCACATTAATTTTGAATACTTCCACATTAGCTTTGCTTACTTCCACATAAAGCTTGAACACCTTACATTAACTTCGTCAATCCTTCAACTTCCATTCATAAATTTCGTTTAAGGGACTAAAAGGCTTCCACATTAACTTGGAGTTGTTAGACATTAGCTTTGTTAGTGATATGGGCTTTGTTAGGTTCTTTAGGCCTAGCCCACCTTATACATCAAGAATAATCTTTTGGTGATTATATATTGTAATATTGATCATTGAAGGAATGCACAAACAATTACATTTCTAATATGGTATTAGAGTCTCATTAGCAACAGGTTTGTCTTTATATGCACTTTCCGCGAGAGCCTCATTTTTCGGCTCTTAAGCGTGTTCTCCGATATATTCGTGGTACATTGGACTTTGGGCTTCAACTATATGCATCATCCACTGGCTCTCTAGTGGCTTATTCTGATGCTGATTGGGCAGGTTGCCCTACTACTAGACGATCTACTTCTGGCTATTGTGTCTTATTGGGTGATAATTTACTCTCATGGTCATCCAAGCGGCAACACGCTCTCTCTAGATCAAGTGTCGAGGTTGAGTATCGAGGTGTTGCTAATGTAGTGGCCGAAACTGCATGGCTTCGTAATCTTCTTCTTAAGCTTCATATGCCATTGTCATCTGCTACTCTTGTATATTGTGACAATGTGAGTGCTATTTATTTGACCGCGAATCCTGTTCAGCATCAACGAACCAAACACATTGAGATTGACATTCATTTTGTTCGTGATATTGTTGCTCGCGGTCATGTTCATGTTCTTCATGTGCCATCACGTTACCAATATGCCGATATATTCACCAAGGGGTTGTCGTCTATGTAACACCCCCATTTTACCTTTACGCGGCAGGACATTGAACTGGGGTATTACTTCATAGAACACAAGTCATAATGATTGAAAACAACTCAAAAGAGTGACAAAATCAACTTCCTTTATATATTAAAAATTCAGAGTTTTACATTATGAGGTTCCCAAAATCTAAAATAATAATTTCAATCTTGTGCCTCTTCATGACATCCTTGTGTTGCTCCATACTATCAGTCACAATGTTGTGAAATATATGCTTAAAGTCAACACAAAGGTTGAGTGAATTCATAGGTTTCACATAATTTGAATACAAGATCCTTTTTCCCAAGCTATGTTATTATTCGCTCACATAAAACAATTTATTATTATTGCACTAGCTCATGACCCCGCGACTAGACATTATCAGGAAAAACCTAAAAAAATTGCCCTTAAGTAGGAAGTTTGTCGGACTATCCTAAAAAGCAAAATAAAGCATATATGTTTAGCCTAGGTAGGAACCATCAGCTGCTAGCAAGTGCGACTTGCCCAGATAGGAGATGTCAGTCTCCAATAGTACTATTCACAATATTAGCGCTCATTAAATGATTAGGGGTCCACGATTAAAAAGGGACTTAATGGCAACAAGTAAACGTAGTGTCAATAATCATATCTGAGAAGCATATCAAAAACACTTGTATTCCATTTTTAGCATATATCCCCCTCACGGATTTTCAAATCATTTATAAAGCATTTAAAAGTTAGGCTATGAACTCACCTTATGTCCATAGAATCAGAGCTATAATCATATATATTTCATTCACAGATAAACAGCTTGATCATACAAACCACAACTTGGTCTCATAAACAACAGCTTGATCTCACACAAACCTGGATTAATACATTATGTATAGTATCAAGTCTTTGACTTTTAGTTCAATATTGTTAAGTGTTGGTTATATATTCTTTTATTAATATTTGGTTGTAATTCTAGCACCATTGTTCAGGCCATCATACTTAGAAGCCATTTTATAAACGTTTGAGGAGCGAGGACACTTTATAATCGTAAACCCAATCAGTCATAATGTAATATCGAGATGGAACATATTTGTACAAAGATCCCTACTAGCATGATACTTTCATTACTTCATTTTATTCATAATTAATCTTCTTTAGTTTCAAAATTGGCAACAATAGCCCTTTTAGTTATACTTTGGTATAATTACACTTTTAACCCTCAAAGTATATAGTTTTAGTATTTACATTTTAAACCCTCAATATTTAACCTTAGGACCTCAAAATATCCAACATTTATTATTATAGCTTTAAATTTCATAAAACGACACTTTTGGCCCAAAATGTTAAATAGTTTAAAAAATGACAGTTTTAGTCCCTATACTTGTAAAAAACAAATAAAAACCTCAAAAATGGACCAAATGATCTAGGATTTTAAAACAAAGTTTCAAAACATATTTATAATAATAATAAAAACATTTTTTGAGAGTTATAGCTTTTGAAATGGGGTTTTGCTTATTATTTTATGTAAATTACAAAACTAGGGTTTTAAGACATCTTTAACTTATAACTTCCATTTAAATTAATGAAATGACTTATTTTCCTTTAGATTATATTTCTAACATAATTTTGGCATTATGAAAACTCTAATAACTCATTATAACAAGTTCAAAGCATAGCTAACATATAAATTACCTAGGATGCTCCAAAATGGCTCCTAATGGCTTCCTATGAACACTACTTGCTATCAAAGCTTCAAGAGCTTCAATGGCTACCTTTTAGACCTGTTTTCTAGTCTTGGGACATGTCCTAGGACGTATATAGAAGCGGAAAAGGATAATGGGTAGAAGATACTTAAGAAACGGGGTACAAGTTCTAACTATGCACATTCCTCCCTATTTATAGTAATTCGAACCCTTAGACTCCAAGAAAGGAAATGAAACGTGTAATTAAGCTAGATAAGTGACTAATGATGCCTAGTGAAGATCTATGCAAGTATAGGAGTGAATATACAAGCTAGTTTCAAAGTTATCTAGGTTTTGTGGTTAAAAACATGTCACGGCAAGATTAGGATGGGAACAATGATGTGTAGCACACAAGTAGGTAAATAACCTACTTATAAATATCCCAAAATATCCATTTGATCTGATCCTAAGTTTAAAAAATGGTAGGGAACGTGTTTGAATGCATTTTTGGAGGGGAAAACCTAGGCGGATTGAAAACTAGGGCTTGTAACTTGTAACTTTGTAATTTTGGTGATTAAGGGTTTAGGAATGTGATTAGTGATGGATTAGGGTTTATTTAGGGTATGTACATTGTAATTAAGAAGTTTGGGTCTTTGGTTTTAAGTTTAACAAGGGTTTGATGTGAAAATGGGAAGAAAACTTAGGCGAGTTAGGGTTTCTAATAATTTATGGTTAAGTTTTAATAAAAGTGATTATACTTCAATTAGATACTGATTTAAACTCAATTTATACATCCTAAGTTGTCCTAAATGTGTTCATTAAGTCCCTAGATTGGTTTTATTAAGTTATTCTAAGTAAACATGTCCAAAGGGTGAAAATACCCATTTTGACCTAATTTACAAGCCATGCATTGAAATCTTGTACCTTTTGCATTAGGGTACTTGTACATTGTCTTAATATAATCTTATAACCTTAATTAGTTCCTATAAATATTTATAGACTTGTACAAAAAGACTAGGTAGTGCTTCTATGTAGATTTCTTAATATTAGGGTTTTTAGGTCATTAATCCTAATGACTTTCTATCTTGGGTAATTAATGTTTGTACCTTTATATACAATTATTCTAGGGCATATATAGTATGTTTATGACATATAGGGATTATACATTCTTAGTTTAAGGGTTTCTATAGGTTGATCATATTCTAGGGATAATTATGGGAGCTTAAGATCCTATGCTTTGATAACTTGTACCTTATGCTTTACCAACCTGTAACTTAACTTAAAGTAAATGTATAATCTTAATATGATACATAGTTGAGTTTTATAATTTATGGCAAAAGATTAGACTCTAACTCAATGTATAATGGATTTTATATGCTAATCTTGGTTACTAGGTCTTAACTTGTAATTAACTTTGGATTTGTGAATATTAGTATTTTGTGATCAATTAACTTTCCTTTATATGATAGATTATAATTAGTATATTATTTTTGATACATGTACATAGATATTATGTAATTACATTGCTTGAAATATTGTTTACCAAGAAGTTCTAGGTGGTGATCTAGACTATTATGTATAATTACTTGTACTTAGATTTGTATAGTTTGTTCTTACCATTCTTATGTATTAGTATGTCTTCAAATTATAGTTTATAACTTGTTTATAGTCCATAATGACTTATTCATAAGTACTTTTCATTCCTAGTTTATCATTCTTGAGTTTACAACTTATTTTTTAGGATTCTAGGGTTTCTAAAGGAATTTAGGGCATCATAGTTATATTTGAAATGTTCATATTCATAATGTACTTATTAGATTACTTTAGATCTTAGACTTGATATATACATTGTATTTCAAACATATAGGTATATGTTGAAGTGACAGTTCACGTTGTGAGAAAATAATTCATCTTACCAAGTAAGGCATAAAAAGAAAAAATTTCTAGCCAAATTTCATACTCATATAATCATAGAACATAACATAGATGTAAAATTTATTGGTTGTCATAGTCTCTCCCCCTTAAATAAATCTCTTCCCGAGATAATAAAGGTAACATAACCTATCAAGGGCAAACATAGCTATTAGGTGCTCAAATTATTTCCTAGAAGTTTATTCACATATCAAGAAAACAGCTTTACGGTTGGTATTTAGTTTCAAATCAATCTCTTTTATCAACATTTTTATCAAAAATGGTGATATATGAAATATCATTCATGTTTTAGTGATCAAAATTGAATTTTATCTCATAAGAATTTAGTTTAATACCAAATGGAATATTGAAAACATACTAGTTAATCACATAAATCTTCCTTAAATTCCAAAATACGAAAAGGATTGTGATTATTGCCGAGTCCTTAGGTAAACTCAAGCCAATATGTCACTGTTAAATTCAAAATCTTGAATTGATCATTGCATTTTTTAAAATCAATTTGGGTAATTGATAGAGAAAACATCCTTCTCATATAGATACTATTTAATTTGGTGTAGTTTCTCATTCATAGTGAGAAACTTCCATTAAAATAATCTCTTCGATTATCTTAAATTACCATTTTAATCCATCAAATACTTAACATAATTCAACGTTCTACGAAGCTACATTAAAATATAATGTTTCTAATAGGTTTTATGTACTAATTTGGGTTTCATAAGTTGAGAATCTCCAACTTTAGCCCAGCAGATACGTAAATGACACTTCTTTCGATAGAGTGCTTCAAATAGTATTGCTTTAAATATAGCATGAAAACTATTGTTACACGGGAAATTTTTTCCAATGGTAAGTGTTCTTTCCAAAACTTATAACACATATATGGAGTATGTAGTTTAGTATTTGGATAGTTCTTCCACTTAACACATTAGTATACCTGTTTAAGTATAGCACACAAATTTTTAGTATACTTTTAGGATCAAGATGTGAAACACTCGTCACGATCTTTGATGATAGATATCGATACTCTATGTCAACTGATTATTTCACATACAATCTTGTCAGAGTTTCCATATTATCAATTTCCTAAATAAGAACAAATCCTATAACTCTAATAAGATAATTGACAATGATCCGAATGGCATCATGTCTACTTGAAGTAACAATATCCTCATTGTTCTTTCCTATTTCCGTGGTGGAAATTCAGATTGAACTAGTAAGTCGGATGACTTACTATTCTGCTTTAAGAGCATAATATAAGGATTTTAAAGTTTCTTCGAGTTGAATGGGTTACTTAAATTTACAAATTCCAAATATAAGACGAATATTGACGTATCTTCCTATATACTATAGTGATATACGTATTATCTTACTTAGTTTTATTTGGTCTATACTTGTTTTATATCGAATATTCGTAAGTCCATTTATTAATTCTTACTAACATAAAGAAGCGTCAAAGTTTATGTAAGGAAGAAATCATAAATTTGGTGATTTAGATTTATTCATTTGACTGAAGAAGCGTCCTAATTCAATCAAATAAATAGGATGTAAATCATTGACTTAGAAATTTCCGTCATAGTACGAATATAGACAAATATTCTAGTATTTAATATATTTATTATACCCTTATATTTCCTTCTTACATTAGCGTATGTAAGAAGTTTTGTATATAATATCTAAAAATACGATTTTCTAGAGAGTAACGATGTAAAATAGAAGGCGATATTTTTATTCCTTACGATATGTATATAAGATACACGAAAATTTTATTGAACATATAACATATAAGGCCACTTGCCTTGAAAATTCTTAATCTAATGATCTACTATGTTGAAAATGTTGACACCAGATGGTGCAAATTTCTGTGTGATGCAGGGTGAATTTCTTACACAGAATAAAATTTCCATCATATTCACCGTAAATTCGATTAGTAATTCAAGTTATGGTAGTTTGGATGTTCTTTTTATTGCTGACTTTATGCTTAAGATTTTTTCGATTTTTGCACAAGATTATGCTTAATTACCTTGTTCATTAACTCTTTGGGTAGTGGTAATCTTTCTTCAAAATCTTCGATAAAATTCCTCAATAAACTTTACTAACAAAATCTTCTGATGGAGTCTTCTTAATAGAATTCCAGATGAAATTCCATGTCATAATTTTATGATAAATCTTTGAATGAAGGCATTTATCATTCTACAGAATAGGATCTAACTCTACTAACTCTTGAAAATTCCTCGTGTATGTCTCGAGGTTAATTCCTTTTATCATTAGATAGCGGAGTTCTTCTTTCATCTTCTTGATAAGAAATATTTGAAATTTAATCAAGCGATCTTATGTACTCCTTTTATCTCAATGGGTTGAGCATAAAGAAATTACCAAGATAACTGATGAAGTGCTATCTCCTTATAGCAAGCTTCACTTTATAATTTCAAATACGATAGGAAACTGAATTGGATCTTTTAATCCAACGGGTGATACTAATAGCATCTTTTCTTCCTTGGATATCAAAAACTAACTAGTCATCGAGTCTTCTTTCGGATAATACTTCTTATTGACAATTTGCACTTGCAGGATTGCAGCCACATCATCGTCATTTATTCGTTAAATACTTTTAGAGTTTATAATGAAGGGAAAGAATAGAAATAATTTAGAATCCAAGTTATACTTATACCAGAAAACATTTGTCACATATGTATAGGAATACATATAAATGTTTATCAAACACAAGGTATATCTTTTAGGTTTACAGGAAACTTACTATGTTTATTATGATTCATATCTAAGGATAATAAATCCAACTATGAAATAGAATTTCAAAGTTTACCATGGATTTATAAAGATATGACTCATACATAATCGTAACATAATTTTTCCATGATATGGAATGGAGGAATATGTAAAAACTCGTCTTACAGAACAAGCTTCTTTTTTACATATCATATCATATATATATATATATATATATATATATATATATATATATATATATATATATATATATATATATATATATATATATATATATATATATATATATATATATATATATATATATATATATATATATATATATATATATATATATATATATATATATATATATATATATATATATATCTATATTATATATAGGTATAATTATGATTTGAAACCACAGTTTTGATCCCAGTCATATCCCAGTCACATCTTTTAGCCAATAGTATTTGAGTATTCCCTAGAAAATCTCCAAATTCCACGAATTTTTCGTTTGAAATCGCAGTTCTCTGAAAATCGCGTTTTGGAAACGCATTTTTGAAATTTGCTTTTTGAAAATCGCGTTTTGTAGGTCTGGACCGGTCCAATTCATTAATTTCGGTTTTGATTTAATTTTTTTATTTTCCGAAAACTATTAAAAAGTGTTTTGCTAAACAGGGGACGCATGATTTGAACTCATGACCTCTTGGTTATTTGTTTTGGTGTTTTCCAATTGAGCCATTGGATTGTTTTTGTTTAATGATGGTAAACCCCTATATTTATTATCCGGTTTTTTTTATTGAGTATGGTAAGTTTTAAATTATTTTTATAAAAAATTAATGATAATTGTTTAATAACCATGATACGTAGTATCTTTTTATTTTTTTTTAAAAATTTGAAGATATACTCTTAGTATATATATTTATCCCAATCTATACTTTTGTTAATCACGTATCCTTTTTTTATATTCATCAATATCCATACTCTTTATTAATCACGCGTATCATTCTTTTTTATAAAACCCTAAATCTGTGAATCAGCATCCACCGTAATGTTCTTTGTTTTTTGTAGGGTTTTTTTTCCGGTATCATCTTTTTTGTTTTTTTGAAAGTTTATATGTTTATCATATCACCCAGTCACTCTAATTTATATGATATTGTGAATTTATTCGCTTTTCAAGAAGTTGATCTTGCTGAGTTTTGGATATTGATCTGATTAGAAAACCTGCAGGGGGTCTCTGAATATTAAGACGGATGAACACACTTTCTGGGTTAACAGACAACCAGCAATTGTCTCGCAATTCTGAACGTGAGATGAAAGACGTGGATAATAAATGCCTGAACGTTAAAGGTACAATGTTCTTTTCTAATCTTTCAATCTTCTATTTGATTCCATTTTATTATATTTTGTTTGATGATGGCTTAATCTTGTAACTAGGACGTTAAATTGGATGATCGACCTCCTTTGCGCTTGATTGAAGGACTGAACTCTCCTAAAAGCACAGAGACTTCAGGTATATGTATAGAAAGGGTGCAATAGTAATGTTTTTACATGACTATCGACGTAAATTTCAATATGCCAAAATGGCTGTTGTAACTAAGCTATCCAAACAGTCGTTAATAACGTGTTGACACACCAAATGGGCTACAAAAATTAGTTTATCCAAGAAGCCCTTAATAACACGTTTCGGAATCTGCATGAATGTCCATATGAAGTATAACAATTAGCACTACTTGAAACCTTAATTATGTTAGCTAATTTTTGGGATTATGATGTTATTTTCAGGATTGAAGGTACTGAATTGGTGGGCTTATGGATTTTAGGTAATGGGAATTGGTGAACGCATGGTAGGATATAACAGTGTTTTCATTTTCTTAGAGTTATCTAACAATAGTAATCAGATAAGTAGTTGTCTAAGCGTTTGGAAAGTCTATATATTTAAGCGACAAAACAGTGAAAAAATTAGAAAATAATTAGCAGCTTGAATAAGTAAGTGACTCCCAAAATAGTCCTCAACTAACAAGATATCTGTAAGAAGATTGATTTTGTCATAAACTCAAAACTGGTGCATATGTTGTATCAAAATGCAGTAGTAAGCTGATTTACAGTTTTAATAAGCATTCCCAAACACTCCCTTAGTATTGATTGTTCGGTGCAAATTCGGAGTGAATGTGAGTGGGAACTTTTGTTGGGTCGTTATAGGTAGATGCAGATACCAATTTCATTTAAAATGCAAATATCAGAGATGTTCACCGGAAAAAACGTTAAGTTATTTGTTGAGGTAGATATTACAGCCAATATTTGTCTAGATATGAGACTGATCTAGAATGATATTTATATGCCCCCTAAATATGTTACTGATAGATGTGCAATTACATATACAGTATTAAATCACAAAACTTACATACCTCGGGTTGCTTGAGCTTCTTTTTCTGCTCTCCTGTCTCAATGATGACACCAATACCCTGAAATGACTTTCTGCCTAAAGATGTTTCTTCGGCTTGATAGTACCAGTGAATAGGCTGATAGAAAATATTAGAATTAGTAGGATAAAAAATATACAATAAATATAACACATAAATAATAAGCAATTCCAAACAGCCCCTAAATAACACATAAATAAAACCTGCATGGAAGGGGCCAAGATTAGAGGGACATTTTGTATCTGTTAGGATTGTAAGTGATAAGCTCTGGTAGTGACAATATTTTGAGTAAATTGGTAAGTGGGAGGAATTGGGTCGTATCTTAGTAAAAAGGAGAACCAAACAAAACTCGCAAAGAGAAACAAACAAAACATTCACAAAGAAACATTCATGAACAAGAAAAGAGCTTAAATTCAGTTACCACCACGAAGATGGAGGACAAGGTGGAGAGAGGACTCTTTCTGAGTGTTGTAATCTGCAAGGGTACGTTCATCCTCGAGCTACTTCCCTACAAAGATAAGCCTCTGGTTGTCTAGGGGGATGCCTTCCTCGTCCTAGATCTTTGTTTTCACGTTGCCAGTAATGTATGAGCTCTCCACCTTGAGGATGATTGTCTTTCCAGTCAAGGTCTTAAAAAATATATATCTGCATAACAAATATATATCTGCATGCCACATCTCAAACGAAGAACCAATTATAGGGTCGAATCCTTTTGATTGTTGAATAGAAAGCACCTGCAAAGAATATTGTTGTTAAGGCTAAGTCTGCACCAAAGGCGAAAGCGATCTAATAAGTATGTTGGGTTGTCGTTTCATTTATTTTTTGCGCTATTTGGCTTCCTTAATATTTTTTTCAAACGATGTTTATCTCAATGAGGCTGGTTTGAAATCTACGTGCTACTTTTGTTACTGTTTGGGCAGTTTCAGTTTTACAGGTTAGGTGAAGTTCAATCACTTTGTGTATAAGGTTTCAAAAAGACAAAAAAGGTATGCCCTTTGCACGTTCATATTATTTCTCTAATCAAAATTACAATCCGTTTCTTATTCTCATTCATATATTATACAAAAAAAGTGGCGTTTCGGTTTATTTAAGGGGTGTTTGGGGCTGCTCAAATTTAACAACGCTGCAAATGTAGGACGGAGCAGCGGGTTGGTTGTTAAGGCTGGAAAAACAGCAGGTGCTAATATTGAGGTGGAAGTGGACAAGCCTTTAGTTTACTGAAAATAAAGTGTCATATTAAAGCATGTTCTTATTGCTTCTCTTTTGGTGTTAACGCCATTTGGTATTTGTGAATGCATAGAATGGAACTACATGTTCAAACAGGAAATCAACTCAGATTGAAGTGTAGAGTCATTGTGCAACATATACGCCATCTGTTGCAGGTATATACAATTTTCCTATAAGAAGATTCCATGTATATCTCAGATATATCACTTTTCAGTTTGCATAACATGCTGATATTAGTTTCTTCACACTCTACATTACCATAAATGTTTGTGATTGCTGCTCACCCATCTAATCCAAGTCAACTTGCATTGGGGATATTGTATGGTGGATTTTATGTACTTTTTAAGTCTGCTGGTGCTTTATGTGCTTTTATCTCCCTATCACTAATAGTGTATAATATGATCACAACTGCAATGATGTCTGTTGGGGATGTTTGTTTTAGCCTATTTGTGTTATATACTAAAATGCTCATGGGATTGCAATGTGTTCATATAGTAAGATAATAAGATATAAATTTCAGAAATCGAGGGTGAATTTAAAAAACTCAAATGCTTTAAGACCGTTGGATAGAGTTGCAAAAAGACGTCGAAGAACGCTTTCTACAATTTGGCAGTCCATCATTGTGTTTCATTTATTAGTTTATTAATGAGTGAGCTCACACTTGAAATTTGGTAGGAGTTTAAAGACTTTGATTATACCCTGTAATGACCACAGCGAGTGTTATAAGAACAACCATTTGGAAACATCTTATTATGAGTGGAATTATAAGTACCTCAATTGAATAAAAAAGCAGGCAACTCACATCACCATGCATAACCAATCTCCCCTGTAGCACCAATAACCAAACACCCTTATACAAAAAGGACAGAAGTGCTTTTAAATGTGTCCATGCCAAAGAAAGAGAATACAAGTAAATTTCTTATGTATTAGGACTCATTTAGTTCCTAAAATGTGTGTTCTTTTGCAGACCAGACCTGAAGACCATACATTAACATCATAGGAAGAACATGATTACTTATGAAGTGATGGGTTCTGCTATCACTCATAACGACCTGCAACAAGAATTTTTTGATGGTCGCTACATAGTGTTTATAGCCAATAAGGATGGTGCATATCTTATAGAAAAGGTAATCCACTTAAGTTTAAAGTTACAACTCTTTTTTCCTTTCTACAATACGGCTGAAGCTCTTCTACTTGAAGCTAACTACTGTATTATTTAGTCAAAAGTGGTGCATATTTACCTGTAGATATACAACGTAGTCAAGAAGTTACAGTAAGATAAAAAAAAATAACATGTTTTTATGAACCCTTTTGGTTGTTTTTAATCGGTTGAGTTTAAAATTTGGTCTTTTTTTGGTTTAGAATATGCTATATTGGAGTTAGAAAAACCATTTTAATAAACATATATTAAAAAACCGTTTTAGGATCAACGCTACCATGTATCGCTGTTGCTTGCATTTCCAATTTACATACTCAGTTTACCTATGAACATATACTAAAAGAATTGTCTCTTTAGTATATATTGATTTATTGATGTGTATAAAGATTGAATTGGTTCCTTAGCTTGTCAAATTCGTAACAATATGGCGAGGTTGTGGGTTATGTTGCAGGTTGTACAATAGCGGAGTTACTTCAAAAGTAATTTGATCTTTCATCCACTTTAATCATAGTTATAAGTATTAGTAAGCTAGATACAACACGCACCAAGTGTCCATGTTGCCACTTGCGTATGTATCATTACTAAATGCATTGAATTGACGGAATATTTCAGGTGCTTCTAAATGAAGAAGAAGCCTAAACGCCCCTGAAGTTGAACAAGGTGCAGACCTTTCAATCACAAACAGTGGAATCGAGGTGTATGCAATCATCCGATATTTATCTAAATACTGACTTGACCTCTCGGACACCGGTAAATATCTTTAGTTGAAACACACTTTATTTGCTTATTTCTTCTTTCCATATGTTATATCCAATAATACTTTGCCGTTGGAAATTAATTAAATTTACTAAAAATTAATGTTAAAAAATTACTAAAAAACAAGTACATAAACAACAAAAATAAATAGTACACAAACATACTTGATAAAAAAAAATACAAAATAAATATATACGTGTCTCGTAAAAATTTGTAAGTGCATCATTATAAATTTAGACCAAGCACCGATGTTGGGTGGCCCAAGGCGTAAAAATATCACACGCTCTCTCTCTCAACAAAAAAAAACACAAAATGCGTTTTAGATTTCTTTAAAAAAATTCGGATTATTAAACAAATTATATTATTCGGAGTAAAAAATTTAAAATAACAAGAAGATTTTTTTGCTTAAATTAAGATTGAATTAAAAAGCTACACTTAACATAAATTTAGTGCTACTTAAACGTAAATTATAACTAAAATATACTAAAAGTTAAATTAAAAACACAATAAACCAAAAACACGCAAACCATAAACCCTCCGGAACAACAACAAAAACGACCCCGCCCGTTGGGCGGGTTACGACGCTAGTATATATATATATATATATATATATATATATATATATATATATATATATATATATATATATATATATATATATATATATATATATATATTTAAAAAGAACCTTTTGATAGACAAAAGCCGAGAATAGAATATTTCTAGAAAACTTGGGAAGTTTCCTTTCTTCAAACTTGCGGTTTATATTCAACTTGATAATTATCATTATCATAGAAGATAACAGAAATTTCAAAAATATATATACTTTATCAAGTATATGCTTTTCTTAGAATTAACGCAATTTCATTCATAAGCATTTGTGAGAAAACCAAGAAAGAGGGGTTTCTTACTCCTCAAAATAAATATGAAATGACAAGATGAGAAACACAACTTTTATTTATTAACAACTTGTCTGTTTAAACTTACAAGACAAGCTTCTCTGTTAACATAAAAGTAAAGACATAAAGTTGAAAGTATTTACAACTTAATAGTCTAATGTCTTCATCTCTTGTTCTTAAGTTCTTTGATGGCATCGAAAAGACTTCGTATGTTGGCTCGATGTCTAATTTGAATGTCTTCAATGACTAACTCTAGAGTAGAAATCTTTAGTCGAGCTTGAACAATTTCTTCATCGTGTATCATTTGTCTTCACTACAGCTTAGTCTTAACTTCTTCAAAATCTTCTTCTAACTTCTCAAAATATCGTTGTATTATTCTTCGGCCTTTCTGAAGTCTTTCAACTTTATCTTCAAGATCTTCAATACGCTCGGGAGGAAATTCTTTCATATAGGGTAGGATATCTTTAATTTGTTGTTCATAGGTATTTTTAGGTAAGTTTTTCGATATATGTGATGGTACATTAATAGGGTAAGGTGATGGAAATTTTTGGTGTCGAGGTGTAAAATCTATTTCTTCATTATATGTCGTATAAGTTGCATATAGGGGTCGTCATAAAAGGGTAAAACGGCTTTTGGGATTTTTTGATCTTTGGGTGAATTTTCTAAAGTATCATAAGGATTATTCATCGGGAGATTGGAAATATACATTGGGAACTTATTAGGAATACTTGCAAAACACTCATCTTGAGAATCTGATAAGATGATAATAGGAAGAAGATAGGAATACATATTTGTGGAGACGTCGAAAAATCCTAATTTATTATATGCATTACTCATATTATATTACATATACTTAAACATATGTACTTATAATTATAATATTTATACTTACACTTAATCATGGTATTACACATTGTTCTAAAAGTAGCAGTACTACTATTGGTAAAATATTACCTTATTCTTGTAGCAACACTAGCATGGGCACGAAGAACTTTATTGAAATGATTTTAAAAGTAGTTATAGTCAAGATTTTAAATTCTTGTTCTCTATAACCATGGCTCTGAGTACCAATCTATAACACCCCCATTTTACCTTTACGCAGCGGGACATTGAACTGGGGTATTACTTCATAGAACACAAGTCATAATGATAGAAAACAACTCAAAAGAATGACAAAATCAACTTCCTTTATATATTAAAAATTCAGAGTTTTACATTATGAGGTTCCCAAAATCTAAAATAATAATTTCAATCTTGTGCCTCTTCATGCATCCTCGTGTTGCTCCATACTACCAGTCACAATTTCCTGAAATATATGCTTAAAGTAAACACAAAGGTTGAGTGAATTCATAGGTTTCAAATAATTTGAATACAAGATCTTTTTCCCTAGCAACGTTATTATTCGCTCACATAAAACAATTTATTATTATTTCACTAGCTCATGACCCCGCGATTAGACATTATCAAGAAAAACCCAAAAAATTTGACCTTAAGTAGGAAGTTTGTCGGACTATCCTAAAAAGCAAAATAAAGCATATATGTTTAGCCTAGGTAGAAACCATCAGCTACTAGCAAGCGTGACTTGCCCAGATAGGAGATGTCAGTCTCCAATATTACTATTCACAATATTAGCGCTCATTAAATGATTAGTGGTCTACGATTAAAAATGGACTTAACGGAAACAAGTAAACGTAGTGTCAATAATCATATCTAAGAACCATGCCAAAAACACTTGTATTCCATTTTTAGCATATACCATCTCACGGGTTTTCAAATCATTTATAAAGCCTTTAAAAGCGAGGCTATGAACTCACCTTATATCCATAGAATCCGAGCTATAATCAGATATATTTCATTCACAGATAAACAACTTGATCATACAAACCACAACTTGGTCTCATAAATAACAGCTTGATCTCACACAAACCTGGATTAATACATTGTGTATAGTATCAAGTCTTTGACTTTTAGTTCAATATTGTTAAGTGTTGGTTATATATTCTTTTATTAATATTTGGTTATAATTCTAGCACCATTTTTCAGGTCATCATACTTAAAAGCCATTCTATAAATGTTTGAGGAGCGAGGACACTTTAAATAGTAAACCCAACCACCCAGTCAGTACGTAATATCAAGATGGAACATCTTTGTACAAAGCTCCCTATTAACATGATACTTTCATTACTTCCTTATATTCATAATTAATCTTCTTTAGTTTCAAAATTGGCAAAAATAGCCCTTTTAGTTATACTTTGGTATAATTACACTTTTAACCCTTAAAGTATATAGTTTTAATATTTGCATTTTAAACCCTCAATATTTAACCTTAGGACCTCAAAATTTCCAAAATTTATTATTATAGCTTTAAATTTCATAAAATGACATTTTTGGCCCAAAATGTTAAATAGTTTCAAAAATGACAGTTTTAGTCCTTATACTTGTAAAAATACATAACAACCTCAAAAATGGACCAAATGATCTAGGATTTTAAAATGAAGTTTCAAAACATATTTATAATAATAATAACAATTTTTCTTCAGAACTATAGCTTTGGAAATGGGTTTTTTCTTATTATCTTATGTAAATTACAAAACTAGGGTTTTAAGACATCTTTAACTTATACCTTCCATTTAAATTAATGAAATGACTTAGTTTCTTTTAGATTATCTTTCTAACATAATTTTGACATTATCAAAAACTATAATAACTCATTATAACAAGATCAAAGTATAGCTAACATATAAATTACCTAGGATGCTCCAAAATGGCTCCTAATGGCTTCCTATGAACACTACTTGCTATCAAAGCTTCAAGAGCTTCAATGGCTACCTTCTAGACCTGGTTTATGGTTTCGTGACATGTTCTAGGACGTATATAGAAGTGGAAAATGAAGAATGGGTAGGAGATACTTAAAAAACGGGGTGCAAGTTCTAACTATGCACATTCCTCCCTATTTATAGTAATTCGAACCCTTAGCCTCCAAGCAAGGCAATGAAACATGTAATTCAACTAGTAAGTGAGTAATGATGCATAGTGAAGATCTATGCAAGTCTAGGAGTGACTATACAAGCTAGTTTCAAAGTTATCTAGGTTTTGTGGTTAAATATATGTCACGGCAAGATTACGATGGGAACAAAGATGTGTAACACACAATTAGGTGCATCACCTACTTTGAAATATCCCAAAATATCTATTTGATCTGATCCTAAGTTTAAAAATAGGAGGGAAAGTGTTTGAATGCATTTTTGGAGGGAAAACTCTAGGTGGATTAAAAACTAGGGCTTGTAACTTGTAACTTTGTAATTTTGGTGAATAAGGGTTTAGGAATGTGATTAGTGATGAATTAGGGTGTATTAAGGGTATGATGTGAAAAAGGGAAGAAAACTTAGGCGGGTTACTATTTCTAATGATTTATGGTTAAGTCTTAATAAAAGTGATTATCCTTCAATTAGATACTGATGTAAACTTAATTTATACATCCTAGTCCTCAATGTGTTCATGAAGTCCCTACATTAGTTTTATTAAATTATTCTAAGTAAACATGTCCAAACGGTGCAAATACCCATTTTGACCTACTTTACAAGCCATGCATTGAAATCTTGTACCTTTTGCATTAGGGTACTTGTAAATTGTCTTAATATAATCTTATAACATTAATTAAGTCCTATAAATATTTATATACTTGTGCAAAAAGACTAGGTAGTGATTCTATGTACATTTCTTAATATTAGGGTTTTTAGGTCATTTTTACTAATGACTTTCTATCTTGGGTAATTAGTGTTTGTACCTTTATAAACACTTATTCTAGGGATTATATAGTATGTTTATGACTTCTAGTTACATTCTTAGTTTAAGGGTTTGTATAGGTTGATCATATTCTAGGGATAATTATGGGAGTTTAAGATCCTATGCTTTGATCACTTGTACCTTATGCTTTACCAACTTGTAACTTAACTTAAAGTAAATGTATAATCTTAATATGATACATAGTTGGTTTTTATAATTTATGGCAAAAGATTAGACTCTAATTCAATGTATAATGGATTTTATATGCTAATCTTGGTTACTAAGTCATAACTTGTAATTAGCTTTGGATTAGTGAATATTAGTAATTTGTGATCAACTAACTTTCCTTTATTTGATAGATTATAATTAGTATATTGTTTTTGATACTTGTACATAGATATTATGTAATTACATTGCTTGAAATATTGTTTACCAAGAGTTTCTTGGTGGTGATCTAGATTATTATGTATAATTACCAGTACTTAGCTTTGTATAGTTTGTTCTTACCATTCTTAGGTGTTGTTATGTCTTCAAAGTATAGTTTATAACTTGTCTATAATCCATAATGACTTATTCATAAGTACTTTTCATTCATAGTTTATCATTCTTGAGTTTACAACTTATTTTTAGGGATTCTAGGGTTTCTAAGGGAATTTAGGGCATCATAGTTATACTTGAGATGTTCATATTCATAATGTACTTATTAGATTACTTTTAGATATTAGACTTGATATATACATTCTATTTCCAACATATAGGAATATGTTGAAGTGGCAGTTTAGGTTGTGAGAAAACAGTTCATCTTACCAAGTAAGGCATAAAAAGCAAAAATTTCTAGGCAAATTTCATACTCATATAATCATAGCACAAAGCATAGATGTGAAATTTATGGGTTGTCATAGTCTGCTTTATTTGAAGAATTTTGTTCCAGTTTGAGCGTTCGGTCTTCTCGCGCTCCAACTGCGGGGAAGTGTTAGACATTAGCTTTGTTAGTGATATGGGCTTTGTTAGGTTTGTTAGGCCTAGCCCATCTTATACTTCTAGAATAATATTTTGGTGATTATATATTGTAATATTGATCATTGAAGGAATGGTCAAACAATTATATTTCTAATAGGAGTACTTCCACGTTAGTCTTGGTTACTTCCAAATAAAGCGTACCTCACATTAATTTCGGCAATCGTTGAAATTTTATTCACAAATTCTGGTTTTAGGCACTAAAAATTTTTCACATTAACAGTGAGTACTTCCATACTAGCTTTGATTACTTTCACATAAAGTTTGGATACCTCACATTCATGTAGAGGGTCATATTATGCAAATCGGCAACCCCGAACTTCTCTCTCATTAATTTCGATGAATTGGCAATACTTAAACTTCCCTCGCATTAATTATGGTTTATTAAATTGATGGCACATTAACCATGGATACTTTTACTTTAACCTTGAGTACTTTCACTTAAAGTTTGGACAATTTTACATTCAATTAAAAGGCTTAACTCTATACTATTATAGATTCAGATAATATACCTATATTTTCTATTTTTAAGTACAAGTGAAAAATCTTCGCATGCATCTATTCATATTTTTCTCTTAAATATCATATTAAATATTCATGATTATACATCATTTTACTTTCACTAAATGCATTGATTACAGTACACTAACCATAGCATTTATTTTGTTCTAAAACCAACCAACTTCTTTCATCATAAATGAATATTAAATACTTATGACTTGATTGCTATTACATGCATACTTTTCTATTTTCTTTTATGATGGGCCTTATCAATCCTCTAGCTATGTCAGGAAACTAACTTGGTTGTTATTAGTGCATCAAATCCACAATTGAACTTTGTATCTTTACGATTTAAATACTTTTTAGCTCATGTTTAATCAAAGACTATTTCAATAAAAAATTAAGATCTTTCGTGCCACATTCTGAAAAAATTGAGATCTTTCGTGACACATTGTGAAAAAGATGCTCGTGTATTATTACCAACAAATATTACTTTTCATCTTAAAGTTACTTATAAATCATTAAGACTCCATGTTAATTATAATGTTTTTTCTTGAGCAGTTAATTATTATGGTTGAACCCAGTGGCGGAGCCAGAAAATCTAGTCGATGGGGGCAACTTTGATAACGGGTGAATTTGTTTTTACTGGTAGCACATTTTAAAAATGGGTCAGGTAGGTATAAATTAAACGTAAAAAAACTTCATTTAGGCGATGAAAGTTAACTAAAAAATGGCGTAAAACAAAATTCAACTCATAATACATTTCATCAAGTTCGTCTTAGATTAAATCAATTCCGCTTGTAGTCTATTCTCTTTTATAAAATATGAACACGTAAGATAAATGTACAACAAGCTAAAAGTGGTTAAACTTGATATCGTTTTACAAAATGTTAGTATCTTTTTTTTTAGCTAAAATGTAAAAACAAAAGAACTTTGATCCTGTTTAATAAAAAGAATTATACAATATGGATATTTTGTAAAATTATGTTAACATAGTTTTTTCTTAAGATTTAAAATCTACAACAAACACTTTACGGGACAAAAAACACGAATGCAAATATTTTGAAAAAGCAAACTAAAACCTTATAAACAAAATAAGAACAAATTGAGAAAAGAAACACCAAGCCATGGATATGGTTCTTTAAGCAACAAAATACCAGTTTTAAGTCACTTATGGTTTTTAATCAACTACGTTGAGGGCACTTTGATTTTTGGGCTGAGGGCACTCTATTTTTTTCTTTTAATTTAACATTTTTTTCCTATGAATCTGGTGTTCATCAGAAAAGTTAGTTGGGGGCATGTCCCCCCACTACTTTGTACATGGCTCCGCCCCTGGTTGAACCCGGTATAATATAAAATTCCTTTTCTTCAAATGAACCCTTTTGAGCAAAGGGTACTGCCGGCTAGTCTCGACTGGTACCACCAGCCCAGAATTTTGAATGACGCATCCACCGGGTCTAGTGTCAAAGTTGATGGCGTCAAAATCATCAGTCCGGCTGGTAACAAAATTCATTTATTTGTAATAAATTAGCTTATATGTGGGTTCATGATACCACTTTTCTTTTCTTTTGACACAATTTCTTTTGCTATGATTATGAACCGAGTCACCTCTTTACATGTTTTGAATCAACCTCATACCACGCTATAGCGGATTGGCGTTGTTATTGTACCTGTTGTGGATCTTGGTGTTATTTTAAAATCGTGTTCTATATCAGGATACTAGTATAGCATAACATATGCTTTAGTGTTCTTTTTTGTATTTATCAGTATCAGAAGTTCTTTTTTATCAATATTTGGCACTCAAAGTAGTATTTTTATAAGTGTCACGACCATCTCTTAACAAAGTTACACACACTTGTGATATGGCATTACAAGAATTACAACACCTCTTTTCGACCCAAAGACAAATACTAAAAACCCAAGTATACGAAAAGAGCTTGAGGTTGTTCAGAATAAGGTCTTTGTTAGGCAGTTTGAAGTCGAAAGAGGCGCTCTTTCTAAACATCCATAAGACCCAAATCGTTGTTCTAACCACAATATCAATATAATGGAAATTATAAGCAAATAAGTTAACTTGACTTGAAAGGTTGATTACCACAAAGATGCTCGAATTTCCAATATTTGGCATTCCCATCGTTAATGAACGTGAGCCCCAGGTGTTGATGGAAATATCACATTGGAAAAAGAGATGTTCTTAATTCTAAATTTCATTATCACAAGTACGTGTGGTGAACAAATTTTATGAGCCAAGTGGCTGCAACACGCACACATTAATCAATCGATCAAGCATGCATATTTTTATGAGCCAATTATTTTGTGCTTGGATTTTGAGACTTTACCTAATGTCGCACTAATGGGGGATTGGGGGCACATCAACATCTCGAGGCACAAGAAACTAGATTGTGACCCTGCAAAATACTCTAAATAAAAAAGTGTGGAACCTCTCTTGTTGAACAAACAAAAGTCACAATAAGATATGAGGCTTATGATTTGGAAAGGGTCAACATTTACGTGACTAACAAGGCTGGAGAGGCGTCAATGATTGGCGGAGGGGCAACCGGTATGACCTTGGAATGGCTAAAGTACATTGGTTTATCACGGCCATTAATCAATCAAACAAGAAGTAAGTGGGTGCTTGATATAATTAAGTTATCTTTATATATGTATTTACTAGCTTAAAGACCCGTCCAACGCCGGGTTTAGCTTAAAGAGTGATTTTTGTAAAACAAAATGAAAGGATGTTTATATTTAAAAAAGTGAAACGGGTTCTCGTAATAGATGAGGACAATATAAGAAAGAACATGTAGCATTCATGGCCATATTTAAGTTTGTGACAATAAAAAAATCTTCAATCCGCTATGGTCATCACGTATGACGTATGTGAGTCCCAATTGATTGAAAAGAAACTGTCCATGTCGTTAACACTGAAAGTAAGACTTAAAATTTATGTAAAAAAATAGATTACATACCGTTATAAACTTCGGCAAACACCATGTAACACTTCCTTGTATACAACATTTGTAGTTGTTTTACATACATTCCCGTCTGTGTCACATACAACAACCTTAAACCATTTCTTGCTTTTTACTCGAGAGACATCTACATATAGTTGACCGTGAGTAAAAACTGGACGTGGTAAGTAGAGACCGACTTTATAAAGTGATTGTCCTTGACTTTTATTAATGGTCATTGCAAATGAGAGTGAAATAGAGAACTGTTTTCTGACAATTTTTAGCGGTAAACGCTTGTCAGATGGAGTTATTCTTAACCTGGGAAGGATAACTACCTTTCTGAAATGTGTTCCATTGATAATCCTGGCACTAATACCAGTTCTCGTTAGATTAAGCACCTGCAACCTTGTTTAATTACACAATCCGTTTGGTTGATCGATATTTCTCAAATTCTTTTAGATGCGTTCCATACAAGTTTTGTTGTAAACTCAGCATACGTAAGCTCTCGTACAACCGGATAGAGCTCATTCATTTTTAACCAACCTTCAAACATACTATGTCCAACAGTAGGCTTGTGAATGATTGTTTTAAGGTCTGAGTTCTCGTCAGTGAAACGACAACCGCTCAACAGACGGTGTTCTGTAATGAACCTCAAAACCAAACATTCTCCATGTCGCCTCACACGCGGATAAATATCTACAATCTAAGTAAGCCTTGATTTCGTCTAACGACGGGAGTAGTTTAAAAAATGATTTTCGAAAAAAATTTTGACGGATGCTTATATTTAAAAAAAATGAAACGGGTTCTCGTAATACATAAATACAATAATATAATAATATAAAGAACATGAAGTATTCGATAAGATACTAAGTTTTGTAACAATAATAAAAAAAGCCTGTGATCTATTCAGGTCTTCATGCATGACGTATGTGAGTCCCAATTAAGTGAACATAAATTGATCATTTCGTTAACACCTGAAAGTAGAACAATAAAAGTTATTTGAATGAATATGTGAACAATACTTAAGATTTAGATTAATAATACTGAAACCGTGAATAATTAAAAAAAAGATTACATATCATTATAATTTCTTCAAAGACCGTGTAACACTTCCTTGTAAACAACATTTGTAAACAAAATTAGAGTAATAAATGTTCGTGTATTTTGGTCTTCAACATTGACGATTTTAAATAACAAATGTATTCACTATTTAGTGAGCACTCATCAAGTTAATGCCAATGCTCCTTATATGTGGTTTTTTATCAATATTTTTTATAAAAACAAAAAATGCACGTCTCATTATAAACCGTGAAGTGCTTTTTGTATACGACATTCTAGACACATTTTATGGAAATTATTTAGCAAGGAGTTAGGTCATAAACATTGATTATAAACATTCTTGAAGCACTTTTTGTCTACTACTTTTGGTCCGTGTTTTATGTGAGGTCCCTGGCGTCAACACAGATAAACATCAACTTAGCGTCAGTCCAGAACTAAGTTATCATGCTTGCTAAATGAAAGCATTTATCAATGGGAAGTGATTGGGACATTTTAAAAATTGATTGGGACACTCAAATGTACAAACTGTTAAAGCAGTATGTGTTTACAGTACAACAGTTTAATGCATGTTTTGGAGTGTCCTAATCAGTTTTGAGAGTGTACGAATCATCTCCCTTTATCAATACCTCAATTATGAATAATACTTTAGTTGCAATATATTACAGTAGTAATTAAAAGGCATGCTTTATGTTCTAAGGATTAAAAAATAAATAAATTGTAAAAAAGAAGAAAAGTCAACACATACAAAGCAATAGAGCAAATATATCAACTTGTTGTCATCATCTTTGACTTTTTTCTTTAAACTCAATAGATATGTTTTTCCGTAGTTTACTCCATAGAAATAACATCTTCAACTTATATAGAAATTTAAAAACTACTCAAATCTCCGAATAAATGGAATGACATTAGGATGAAATGAAAAATATTCAATCAGATAGTATATGTTCATCCTCAATAAATGATTCATAAAAAGTAAGTTACTTAAGCTCTTACAGGTTAAACATAATAAGAAAGCTAAATTAAATTGTAAAATGAATAAGGTACTATTTTAGTTCGTAAATGAATATTTCCAAGTTTATCGACCACTTTAAAGTGGCCATGTCTCAGTAAGATACAACTTAAAGAATATATCAAACTTATTAACATTATCTACTTGAAAGACTTGACCAATATTTGATGGTGCAACAACCACCGTACTATGCTTGCTTCACTTGACGATGATAGACTATACATTTACATTAACAGCTTTTAAAGGAAATGTGCACTAGAAGACATAGAGTTCAGCCTGCTCGTTATGCTTTCCTAATATCCACAACCCGTTTTCATTCATGACTAAAGGCTGAGGAAACTAAACAAATTCGAGAATCCTAATTGGTAGAAGATATTATGGGTCACATTCACGTGCAGCTGCGAAACACAAAAGCTCTTTAGTACATAAGATTACCCAAACACCCCCTATTCATTCTTAAACCTTTAGTTGTATGACCTTAAATGCCTTATATGCAAATCTCTATTTAGGGAATATGAAGTCACTTTTTTAGCTCTTTATTAAAAGAACTTAGTTTGCCATACTTAACATAGTGTATTGTTGATTGCACAGAGTGATAACTTGAGCTATGTTAACCAAGCTAATATCTTTGTACCAACCTTTGCATTTGTAAGAGACTCTATCAACTATTCAAAGACTTAGACAAAATGTCGTTAACGGGTTGACCCACCCTGACCGGATCAGTTTTGACTTGTACCCATATTGACCCACTTAACCGACATGCCTGTATGAAAATAAAAACTAATCGAGAACCTCTATCAATGTCCTTTAATCTTGAAAATAGCATAAAATCATGTGCGTGTCAACTAAGTTTAATGTAGACGGGACTGAAAAAAGACATACCTATATGAAAAATGATAATATGTAAGCTCTTTTAGTGCTAGTTTTGTTCTCCCAGGAGTTTGCAATAGTTTTTTTCTATGTAAAAGTGTATGACAACATTATCGTCTAAACATAAGATAAACATGTGACATATATTTATGCAGGATACTATAGATGGTTGAAATATAAGTATATATACATGTACTTCAAGCTTATCATCTTCACTTTTGTAGAATATTAACGTGACATCCTAAAAACTACATAACCTTCGTAGAGAGTACAAAATGCATAAGCTTTCTAATCAAAATTGAAGTAATAAGTCTTAGAGAACCAAAGTCTACACATACAAAACGTGTCCTCTTTTAGTCAAAGTATAGAGCTTGTAATATGTTTATTTGGACGTACGAATAGAGTTTATCTACTTTTGTTTTTCATACGTTGTTATATTTCTTGAAAATACTGCTTAATGTCATTAACTGCGTATTTCACTGTCTTCATTTGCGCAGCGAGTGTTGTACTTTTAGCAATCGGGAAACATCCTGAATGACTATTTCACATCCATTCTAATAATCACATGCTCATATAAATTTATAAGATTCAACATTACCTACGAATAAAAAAAATAGTAATCTTTTGAAGGGGGTGTTTGGATGTGCGTTTTAGTCACTTGCAATTTTTACAATTTAGTACTATCATAAGTTCATAATCAAGCTACAAATACCATTTATTTTTTAACAGGTGATTTTACCGTTTAAATTGCAGGCAGCCGCCAAGACCATCATATATTCCAAACGAACGGGCAGGCAAATCATATAAATTCGAATTCACTCGATTAACTATATGATCTGAAGCCGACATTCTAATAGGATCTTCATAGACTGAGGAGCGTTCAAGACAACATCTTTCATCTGAGGCTTTTACCACAAACCACGTGAAAACCATAAAGCGCACACACTATAACTCAAAGACACTCCTCACACATTTACTATGATTCTTACAGCAAGAACCACTACCGCTGCTTCTAAAGTATTCCCTATGACACAATATATCACTTCTTTCCCTAAACTTATTACATCAACAACTTTTTGACCTTTTTATACTATATTGAGGATAGTATTATTGGAAGTGTTGTGTGAACATGGCTTAAAATTATTTGGCTTCTCAACATAATAGATGTCTAAAATTATTTGGCTTCGAAATAACCTCATCATATAGTTTCATTGCATCACAATATCACCATTAACTACCCCATTAATTCCATCAAAAATTATTTTGCTTCTAAAGTATGTTCTAAGTACTACAAATACCTATCAATGATATACTCGTATATCTTTCTATGGGGTTTTTTATAGTCTTACAACTATGACACTAAAAACACACTAGATTGGAACTTACGACACCACAATGATGTGTCGGGCAGGGAACTTTAAAATTAAAATCAAAACAAATTAGATGACGATACATACTTAGAAAATCTAGAATAATATAATTGGGCTAAATCCTAAACACAATGGGCCAACATATCAACTAACATACTCTTGAGATAGATTAGAATCTTCTTATTTTCGCCAGTTAGTTCTCCTCAGTCCTCCACCTTCCCTATAAATAATGTCAGTCTCCACCCTAACATGCAAACTAGGTGTGCACAAGATTTCAAGTCAAAATAGCCTAGAACAAACTCAATAAGCCAAGATTTCAGATTTTATGTTTAAGAGCACAAGACTTGCAAATATCAGACAACGAATACCTTAATAACAAATATAAACTCAATCAATACAACAATACGTGGGTAATCCAATAATTGCATCAACTCTCACTACTCATCTCGGGAGTCGTTGTTTCATTTGGCAATCGGAAAATTAACAATGTGAGTGATAAAGTCTTCATGGAGGGATTGAAAAAATATTAACAACAAACTCTACACACATGTACTAATTTGGAATTAGCATAATGATTTTCATTTCAAGGCCATTTTATGCCCTTTCAATCACCTGTTTCATTTAGTATATATTTAACCCAATTTACGCGTTTCATCGCTAAATAAAATGCTAATTATCTTGTAAGAAGGCCTAGACCCGATTATTTCAAAGTACTACTTAAGAATGCCTGGACCCTATTATTTCATCTTATTTTGGAGGGGAATAAGAAGGCATGGACCCGATTATTTCAAAGGGCTACTTAAGAACTTTTTTAAACTTTGGTTGATTATACCTTTACGATTAATACTCAAAACTCCTTGCTTTTTTGTGGCAACTGTTATGTTCTCTAAAACTTTCTCCAATATGGATGTTGAACCGAACATGTGCCATGACCTAAGAAATGTGTATGGGTTGAACTATCATTTTTACACACGAAATTAAGCTTTAATATTGTATTGTGCATTAAATATTTCAATATTTTTTTTAAATAACCATTTCCCAGAACTGACTAAGGTTTCTTCGATATTCCCTCTGGGAGAGATTCTGGTTTTAAGGTCAGTTTTATTTATATGTGCGATTAAACATGAATAAACTTCTTTGTTAAGAGTTTCATACTTTCATGACTTACTAATGCCCTAAACATATATAGCACAGAAAAACATACAAAAAGTAAAGACAATTAATAAAATTTAAACATTCATTAAGACCTAAGGGAGTATCCTGTTCCATTATATATACTCTAAAGAGTAAAGATAAAAGTAGTTATTAAAACAATAACACCCCTAAATTTACACAATTCAATGCATCGGAAGAGTCGTTGGTGTTACGGGATAGCACATTACTCACATCATAGACAACGCATAAAAATCGTGTCGTTTAATAATAAAGCATTTCCATTCATAAATATCAAATTTACATAGGTCCCAAGTCATAGTATTTCATAAAATTTTACAAAGCATTTGAATGGAAATTTTTATTTAAGTGCGGGCCATAAGTTCTTGTCGTCTTCTCGAGAATTACCTTCAAGTACCTAAGATAAGACATGTTAAAAGAAAAGGTCAGCGAAAACGCCGAGTGAATTCATAGAGCTTAATAAACCATTAATATATCATCGGTATATAATTATTACCGAAAATCATTTTGTACAATTTTTTGTAATAGGCCATAAAATGGCCAAAGACATTTTATACAACTCTTAGTCGTAAATCATAATATAGGCTTCTGCCTTCAAAACCATTATACGAACCATTGTCGTAAAAAAACATCATACAATACGTTTTATAACGTTGTATAGAGTTTAATAAAAACAGTTATATGATAATGGTTATGTAAACCAAAACACGAACATAATATCAATATTAAGACCCCGTATTACTAGTCAAGCAATATATTATAATTCAATTCGTACATCAGTAGTTTCTATATTGGATTATTATAAGCCGCATGACATTGCTACCTTACTATAACAAACCACGGGTAGCTAACCCGAAATTCATTTTCCCATCTAAAACAGCGTGTCGTCACAATAATCACGCTTATATAAATCTTCTCATACATAAATTCTCTTACCAACCAATGTGGCACGACGGGGATCAACCGTCAAGGCGCGAACTGGAGTGATCTTCCCCAAATAGTACTATTATATGCATAAGCGTCTACCAAATCCCGGTAGTTCACAATTCACGCTAATGGGAGTTTTAGTGACATAACCTAACTATAATAATAATCCATTTCATTTCATACATCGGGCCATATAATCATTCATCAGGTCATATAATCATTCGGATCCATATCAATAAGCAAACAATCGGGACAACTGGTGTCCTATTTTATTAAAACTAACATGTTATCTCCCTCGCTGGTTTATAAAACATTTCATAAAACATTTAAAAGAGTGCGAGGCTATGAACTCACGTTGATTGGGAAAGGCGGTTATCAGCGATTTGGATGTACGGCACGTGCTTCAATCACGGAAACCTAGACAAATAATAATCGTCTTAGACTCTTGTCCAATGACTTTATAAAAACAATGGCTATGTATATATGATGACATTATAATCATGATGATGATCAAGTGGGATTTTATCTCTTCATACACATTATAGTGTTATGCGTTAGCCAAATTTTTGACTAGTTACACTAGTTTCACTTATTTATATATTAAGGCCCAATAAGCCCATTAAATCCAATATCATTTTATTAGTCCATTTATATTTTTAAGACCATGCCTATACTCATATGTTGGGCCCAATTGGGTTAAGGCCATGAGTAAGTCCATTAGTGTTTAGCCAATCTAGTTGGGCTAATAGTCCAATAAGGCTACTTTGGCCCGTTAATGTCCATAAGTTATAAATCTCGGGTTTTATCGGGTTTTACTTGTCAAATGTACTTATACATCAGTAGCTAAGTTATAAAAAGTTTACATTAGACGGGTCCGACCGTCTAAGTTTTATTTAACGAAAACGTTAATCTTTCGGTTTTAGCCGAAAAGACGTAAAACTTATGTATATAGTTTTATAACTTATAAAACTTATCAATTTGCAATTTTATAAAATGTCACATTTACTTATCAAAGTATATAACTTATTTATAAGTATTATATAAGTTAGTGGGTTTTAGGTATATATTTTATATTAGTTTTACTTGAGTGCTAATTTTATAATATATACTTTTATTTTCCAAATCTGATTATGAAACTCACTTTCACTATTTTTATCATATCTTGAGTTCTACAAGGAGATAGAAACTCATTTTTGGACAGGACAAACTACATAATATGTGCTACAATTAAATCCTTTTAGCTACTGCTCAATCATCCTCTAAATGTCTCTAACAGTTCTTCCAAAACAGACTATACAGATTTGATCTTCAATAATGTTTTGATCATATCTCACTCATTTTATGGATTCCATTGAGTGACCAACTCTCACATATGTAAAAGTCACATACCTTACTGTATATTAAAATATCCAAGTCATTTTAATAAGTTATCATATGGTTCTTTACTGTTTTATACAGCATACTATTTTAGATATGATTTCAACATCTTTTCATGTAGATTTTTAATCTTTTTAATCAAATCTATCAACACCAAATCCCCATATAATATTGTGATCATCATTCATCATCATATAAATATACATAAAAGAAGAAAATACAAGATTACATATTCTAAATAACAAGATGATAGGAAGAGATTGATCCCTATACCAATCAAGATGATGAAAAGATGAGATTTTGATGAACAAGGCTTGGTTCTTGTTACCATATCTTCAACTTTAGCAAGACAATTTCTTGGGTCCTTCAAATGGATGAACATCTCCATGAAATCATCCCTTGAACCTCATGAAATCTCCTTTTTAGTTGTTAGGATCACCTCCAATCAACAAGTCTTCTATAGGTTTTCATCTTGTGCAAGTTTAACACAAGATTCATGGTAGAATTTTGATGAATGGGTGGTTTATGGTGGAGTAGGGGACGGCACAAAGAAGAGCTAGAGAGAAAATGGAAGTGGTTTGCATGTAAGTGTGTGTGAGAAATGGTTTCTAGTTGCTAGTTTATGCATTAAGTGGTTTTGGTCAAAAGTGTAGGACAAGTGTCCTATACATGTGTGTTAGCTTGCCACCAAAGGGTGGTGTTAGCTTATTCTTGCCGTTTTATTTAGTGGGGGTGGGACAAGTGTCCCACTTGTCTCATCTCCACTAATTTACGGGTACTCCTCGATTCTAGTTTCCTCGATTTGCGTGCCCTCGGGTCATTTTACGAAAAAAGTTTTTATAAATTATGAATCAACGGTACAAAACGAATCTAATAAAAATTGTCTCATAAAAACGGAGTTCAAAAACGTAAATACGTAAACCTAGGGTTTCCGGTTTAGTCGTAAAGGACGTTAAATTATGCAGGTAAGCCCTAATTTCAACCCGTAAATTTGTGAGTTTATGAACCAACACAAATTTAAAATTCCATCATAATATTCGAGAATAAATTTATTTTCTGAAGTGTCGGACTGTCACCAAAAACGGTGTATGTAAACGTAAGCACGTAACGTAGAGTCCTCCGGTTTAGACGTAGTCGATGCTACTTCAAGACGTAAACCTAAATTTCTTCCCAAAAATGAGTGAGTTCATAATATAACATTAAAATAATATTTTTAAATAATAATTGAGAATAAAATATCGACCATAAATTGACGGATAGTCACAGCATTTACCCCTAAACAGGATCTTTGTCCTCAAAGATCGATTTATCTTACTACTCGCTTCTTATAGAGTTAAAGCCATGTGGGTATTTCCTCCACATTCGGTCCTTTCTCTCAAGTGTAATTCATTAAATACGCGAGTTTCATCAAACATAACTATGAGAATATATTAATTTTTTTTTTGGTAACCGTGATTTCTCTATCCATATAACTACGAGAATACGATCAGGCTTAATGTTGACTTACTTTCTCTATCCATGATGTTCACGGGTTTTTTATGAATGCAAATTTTCGCCAATCTAAACTTCATCAAGAAGTACTCAGATTTTCACTTGATAGACATTTTATCAAGTTCGATATACGAACATAATTCACGCAGCCCTTGAAGTCCTAGGGTAGATCCACCTTATATGCCTTTCAAACCAACTTTTTATATTTTCTCAATGGTCCCATACAACGGGTACTTATTTCCCATGATCTTTCAGATCATCAATTCATTTTTTTCCAAGGTAAATTTTTTTGGCATAACTTCGCTACCCATCCTACGCTTCAAGATCTACATTTCATATTCGCATAACCTCCTGCCCACTACCGACAGTCAATAATCAGATCCTAATTTCAACAATCACTTCATGTCTCGCGGGTCGGGTACTTTGTAAGGTTAGGTTTGTCATCATAGGTAACCTTAAACCTAAAAGACATGTCCAACTCACAATGGGTGTATGTCGGGTATCTTCATCCCAACTCCTGCTTACAGATGCTCTTTATATAGATCCTCACAAGATTCGATCTCGATCCTAATACGATAATTATTAATGCAAATCTCTCCAAAGGAAAACGATTATACGGTTTATTACCAAAGGTCAATTATTCAAGCATAAAACAAACTTCTAGTGTTTGTATCGTTACTTTACCTCGTCCCTTCGATTAGGGTGGTAAACAGTACTCTCATCAAGGTTCGTTCCCCATGACTTCTGAGCAAATCTCTAGAAATTCGATGCGAAGCGAGGATCTTGATAGAGATGATCGATACAGGCACATAATGTTTACACAACTCCTTTAAATACAAAGAGTCAATTTCTTCATCGAGAATTTATCATTAACGGGAACGATATTAGTAGATTTGGTTAGTCTGTCGACGATGACCCAAATCGAATCAAATTTAGATGATGACCTTTGCTGTGACAACCCAAACCCGAGATCATTTATTTAATATTATATAATATTATTTTACGAATGATTTTGAAATTTTTGATGAGTTGAATGATATGACGGTTGATGGTTTTATTTAAAACCGACGTTGAAGGTCTTATTTTTATATTTTTACTAATAGCGAGGATTATTAGTGACCACGATATCGACGGATGCCCGAGATTTTATGTTTTATCATTTGTTGTCTCGATGTTTATATTTTTGACGTTTTTATTTTAAGTTCGTATTAAGTCGAACCGGGATCATATTATTATCATATTTTGAGTGCGTTTTAACTTTTGAAAAGTATTTTTTACGAAACCCGAGCCTCGTAAATATTTTCAAAATTGACAATTTACATTTTCTACCCTTACAACTATTTAATTGCATTTTGGACCAAAACTATCACAAATTGGCAAAACAAGCCCCTCCACCCCACTATAAAAGGAATTTCCACTAACTAAAAATACATAGAAAATGTGTGTACATGCAAAATCTCTTTCTCTTCCCTTGTTCTTGCTAAAACCGTCCACCACCACCACCCTAAATCATTTGATTTTAAAAAATTTACTTCGAATCCATAAAAACTAATCAATATCCCATGTTGCAAATTTTATGGTGATCATTTTGGTGTAATTTTTAACAACATGCAAGAACATTTAATTTTTGATGATGATCCATGGAGGTTTGATCCATTTTCTTATGATATAATTTTGTTAGTGTTGTTTTATACATATTTTAATTATTGCATGTTTAAAATTTTGAGTGGGTAAACTTTTAAATGATTATTCAAGGGTGTTATGGGTTAGTTAAGTTGTTTGTAATGATAGTAGGATGATTTTAGGCATATGAGATTGATTAAAATTGGATGAAAAATTGATTTAGCATGACTTTTTAAAAGGCAATTTAGATCAGTACGTTCAAGGCCAATTTTGGCTACCTTACTGTTTGAAAATGGTTTAACTAATAGCATAGAGTTGTAGAGAATTCTTTTAGCTTCGATTTGATATAAGGTAGAGCTTCTAGCTCCAAACGAGCGAGAAGTTATGATATTTTGATTATTCGTGTACCGGGAGACGAGTATCGACACAATCTGAAGTTGTTGTCGATATTTGGATCGAATCTCGGGGACTATAGAATGAGTTGTAAAAATGTTCAACGTCTGATGTTTGGTTCTAAACTAAAGGTTGTGAGTCTATTTTCAAACTCAAGTGTCGGATTTGTAAACGGAGTAAAATAAATAAGTTAAAAAGACTATATGAGTTGTTGACGTAAAACTGTCTGGTTTTTGTAGTTCAAAGATGTGTCGGGCAGGGAACTTTAAAAGTAAAATCTTTTGATGGGCTTTTAACAGGTCTTTCTATATATAGTAAGTGGTATCTCTGATTAGTATCATAAGCATTTGACGTGTTTAAGTGGGGTAAATGAGCCCGTACATTTGGTATGTACCGGCAGATTTTTATCGAGTGTATGGACTAATAACTAAACATATAGAATGAAGTAAAAGGTCACTTGTATTGTTTTCATTTTGGGTTGGTTGTGATTTTATGATTTTGAGTTTGATGTTACTAAGTATGGATTTTACTCAAGTTTATTATTGATGAATGCGTCCTATTTGATAGGTTGCAGTTTTTGTGTTTATCGGGCATCAGCTATCATCGAAGATCGTCTTGCTACTGCTATCACTCCAGGTAAGTCTATAGCCTCGCTTTTGTAATTGTGTCGAATGATTTTAAAACCCGCGAGGGGGATACATGCTATTTGAAAGTAAAATGAACACAAGTCATGATTGATTGTTTGGACCTGAATGTTGCCTTTGTTGACCTGAATTGTATAAGTACCTAAATTGCAAAAGTCCCTAAATTCATGAGCCGTTAACTATCTTCTGAGTTGATGTTATGAGTCGGGAATAGCCGCTTATTCTAATGATAGTACTATTGGGTTGACGACCCTATCTGAGACCAGAGCTTTACGCTGAGTAACCTCTGGGAAGGATAATTTTACGAGAATGAGAATTGGTATTCTTGCAATTGATACCCTAGTAGGGGCACTGGAATTCATCTAGTCATGTCGGCTTTAGGCATGGGTGACTAAGTTAAGGGGGTCGGTGTCATGAGCTTAATACAATTCTATAGCTATTGCTATATGCCAGATTGCCTGAATAATAGATTGTAACGATCAGCAATTCTATTAAATAATCTTGATTGATTTTTCTCTTGTGTTCAAATGTTGATTTGGAAAACCTATAGACTCGCTCAACCGTTGTGTTGATGATTTTAAGCATGTATTTCAGGTGATTGAAGTTGATGAATTGCGGAGCTTGCTGGAGAAGGATTGCGGATTGCTTTTGTGGTGATTGGTCTAAAACGGATTTCCTTCCCTTTTGTCATAAAAATAATAATGTACGGTCATGTACTTTGGTAAACTGTTTGTTGATTGGTTAAAATCTTTGGGGGACCTAAATGTTACTCTGATATTTCGAAAATTGTTCTACTTGGGATTGAAAGTTTTAGACAATGGTTAAATTATTTCCTTTTATATTTCAAATGTATCATTTTGAGATTGTTCAAAATGTCTTGTATAACGATGTTTGTATTTAGCACCCAAATGTGTATTTCCGCTGCGTAATGAAATTTGGGGGTGTTACAGATTGGTAATCAGAGCTTTTTAGTTATAGCGAATTAGGTCGATTTTTGAAAATGTCCTAAACTATAACTTTGGTGTCGAAAATATTTTACAAAAGCACGCAACTTCTCCGCAAGGCTCCGGTAAGATTATTTGTTTTGTATTGTTTTATAGTTAGATGTATCCTTTAAAACTGAAATGATTCTTAGAGTATTTATTAAGTAAATACACTATGATGATGTATTGATGTTGTTGAAAGTACGTTGAGTACTTGTTTTCGTAATTTTCTTTATGTAATGCATATGTATATAATTTTAAATAATGACCTTATATACTGACGAGGGTCTAGGATAGTAGACCGGATGATGAACGATTTTACAATGGATTTCTTGCGACTTGTATCGGGTAGGAGGAAGTTTGATTAGCTAATGTATGATAGATATGTGGTTGAAAACGGGTGTGATTAGGTGGTTGATGTGAAAGAAAAGTTGTTTTAAAAGTTGTATTTGGTATGTGTAGGTTTGAGTTTGTTAAGACTTGGAAGATGGATGAGATTGCTAGTCTTAGTTCGATTGTGATGAATTTGTGTGCTTGAATTGAAAGGTTTTAAGAGAAGTAGGTAAATTTGAAGGGATGAGTGAGTGGGAGTCTCATGTGAGATTGATTCTGAGTCAAGCTTGGAAGTTTAGGAATGTTGAAAGTCGTACTAAGATTTGCCTGGTGATTAATCTGCCGTGTAGGAGTGAGTATTTGATGGAGGAACATAATAATAAATTGGTTATTTAGTTTAATTTGTGGTATCTTTTATTTAGTAATCTTATTTTGTGTTTTTTAAGAATAATTTTTAGCTTTTTTCCAAGTTTAGTTTTCCTATAAAATTAGGAATTATTTGTATTGAAATATTATTGAGTTATGAATAAAAAAACACAGACTTTTAGTCTTCTGATAATTGACTTAAATCCAGGTTAGGGTTTATTGTTCGATTTCATCCAAATAATTGGGTATTCGTTGAATCAACGATTGTTGGAGTTTACCTAATTATCGGTATTCTTTTTTAATCAACGATAGTTGGAAGGATTGTGTCTGGCATTCTTTCGAATCAACAGATTCAATTATCTATCCTTATTTTTCGCTACATCAAAAAGCATGGTATGTACTACATCATGGGATTGAGATTTTTAGTTTTATGTTTCTAATGATTGTGGTCGTTTATTTCGAACTGCTTTATTTTTATTATCTAGCCGGATAGAAGGAGTTGTGCCCCGAGGGGATTGCAAACAAGGATGCTAGTATAGTTTTATATTCATCATGCCTCACCATTAGTCCTTAAAATAAACACATGTGTTTTCAACAACAATCAAACCTAATATCTCACAAGCAACAAAAAACAGATGACATGACAAATACACAAAACAATTCAAATTAGACTTTCATAAACCAAAAGGAACAACAACTAACCTGATATATTATGAAGGTAAACTAAACCCGCGATATGTCAAAGACAAAAAAGGGGCATGCTGGTGGCAGATGGTCGTAGTCAGCACATCACCATCTTTTTGTCGCGAGTCAACTTTTAGAGGATCAGACACTGTTTTACAAGACCTTGTTTAGGGTTTGTGTGTGTTTTGTATAGTGTGATCTTAATTTGGGTGGTTGTGACTGGTGTGTGTGTGAGTAATTGAAGAGACTTCGGTGTTAGGTTGAGTGAATTTATGGAGTCATGTCATAGACGTAAATGTATACCAAAAGGTCTCCTGGAGGTCTTGGGTTCAATACCTGGCAAGGGCCTTTCAGGCGAAGCGGATAAGGAGTCTAATATAACTAGGCGAGGGTTCGAAGAAGACATTCTTCCGCTTGGATGCCATTGCACGACTCGACCCACTAACCACTAACATTTGCCGTTCTAAAAAAAGAAGGTCTCAAACAAAGATAACACCCTCGAACGAATCTAGTTTGTGTGTTATAGTTTCGGGTCTGAATATCCACTCGCCGTCACTGTATGTGAAATGCCACTCACATCTAGTTTGTGTGCTTTTACTAAAGTTGCATTACACGAAACAACAAAGTTAAATACATTGCAATTCAATATCTATGTAGCCTGCCTCGTGCTTTAACATATCAGTTCTGATTAATGATCAAGCATTTCATAAAACAGCAAAACATAAAGGTTCACATAACCGCACTTGCAAGTTAGGCGTCTCAATGAGACAAAAGATAACCGAACTAGCAATCAAATATACTACCAAAAGCTAAACTTTCATTCAGATCAAAAACCGTCATCCTGCTAACAAGCATCGCATGTAAGTTTTACCATCAAAACACGCATAAGCAAAAGCAGCAATTCTTTACTTGCCATGTATTCTATGATTTACATATATATATGGGGGATAATAAACCAACCAAAACTCCCATATATAAACCATAACAAAGTCAACCAAATAGCAAAATACCTAAAAGTTACTACTATGGTTCAAAACGGCCACTACCACTAATGGACCAACTTCAGCCACATGATGTATTGTTGCAGCTGACCATTGGAATCACCGACTCATCTCCCTCCGTGTAAGACAGACGTCTGAGAGCAAGAGGATGAGCACAGTAGTATGCGTGATGAATTGCAAACACAAGTGTCCGTTAGCTAGGAATAGATGTACGGTATACAAAATGTAAGATTCTGTGACTTATTTTAAGACTTACGGGCTTAAATAAGTTTATTATATCACAATATACTTAAATAAGCCTATGAGTCTTTAAATAAGCCACAAATTTGGAGCTTATGAAATATAAGCCGAGATGGGCTTATGTCTCATAAGTTTCAATTTTACCTATTTTGTTGTATAGCAAATAGATATTACAAACCAAAAGGAATAAACTAATTAACCTGATGTATGAAAGTAAGCTGAACCCGAGGTATGTCAAAGACAAAAAAACGGCATGCTGGTGGAAAATGGTCGTAGTCAATAGAGCACATCACCATCTTTTTGTAGCGAGTCAAATTTTAGAGGAACAGACACTGTTTTATATGATCTTGTTCAGGGTTTGTGTTTGTTTTGTACTATCTTGTGGTGTGTGTGAGAGACTAAGGGTGGTGTGTTTGGTGAGACTCTTTGGTCAGAATTTATTGGTGGAGTTAATTTATGGAACAAAACACACAGCATGAAAATACTGTCTTTAGCCAATTTGTTTTACACCAAAAGGTTTCAAACAAATGTTAATAGATGCTTTAAGGTTGCAGATAACGTGAGACATAACGTGGCGATATGACTAATCTTTATGTTTTTACGAGACATAGCAAGCCATGCAATTTTTAAGGTATAAATTAAAACGCCATAAAATATGAAAACATATATAAATTTATATATTTATAATTAATACAGTATCATATTATAAATATATTGAAGTGAAATAAAGTGGGGTAAAAGTTATAAAATAACATCTTACTTATTGATTTGTGTCGACTTTAAACACTTACTATTTACCATTCTACTTGTTTGTTTTGTAATATTATTACCATTATGACCGGTTACATTTACACATCAGTAAATTAATTATTAAAAAAATCTAAAATATGTTATTATATCCTACGTGGATGTTAGAAAAAGGTTTGACCCATCCATGGGGAAAAAATATTCGATTTAAAAAAAAATTATAATACGCGAAAAAGCGCGTTGTCCCCTAAGCGTGAAACGTGAATACGCGAGGGGTATGGTTAGTGCGTTTTCTCCATGGCGCGATATTTTTTTATGTGCTCTTAAGGACAAAAATATAGTAAGTATATTAGTGATACAAAAGGGTAATATAGTCATTTTAAGGCTTATATTGGTATAGTCGGAACAAATTTGAAAGTACAATGGTAAAATCACGAGATTAATTAGTAAGTGTTTAAAGTCGGTACATTTTACTAAGTACGAAGGTATTGTACAGCTTTTATCAAAAATAGGAAAATCAAACGTGGTCATATACGTAATAAAATAATGACGTAGAAATTACCGTGTCACGCTGTCGGTAACAAGTTACCAAATTGGTAACTTCAAAACGATTATGAAAGTAGAATGGTAAAGTCACGAGATTAAATAGTAAGTGTTTAAAGTCGGTACAAATCAATAAGTAAGATGGTATTTTATAACTTTTACCCAATAAAGTGTAATACATAAGTAATAAAGTTACAAAAATTATTTGTAAATGTAAATTTTTCAATTTTTATATAAAAATACGATTCTTATCGAAATTGAATTCAAAAAATTCTTCACGCATCTCGTTTTATCGCGACTTTACGTTTTTCACTTATCGTCTCATTTCAAGCCTTAAGCTCAAGCCTTGGTCTATTGTGTGACGCGGAGGTCAAGTCTTACGCCTTTGCAAAGCTTTTACGAGCCTTTTAGAACCATACATGCTTAACTTTAGGCCGGCCACAACGGTGATTTAATGCTATGATCATAAAAAAGTGGCCTAATTTAATAAAAAAAGTTTTAAATTTTTTTATTAAATAAAAATATTACATAAATAAGTATTACAAAATTATTCAAATAAACTAAAAACAATACAATTAAAATATTATAAATATCATAATAAAACATTGAAACTTAAACTTCGAGATTAAGAAACTATACCATTCAATATCGTTTCATTTCGAATGTTGTTTCGTAGAATGCAAAATCTGAATGATAAAAAGTGCGATATTTGATTGCGGCTTTTTGATAGACATTATTTTCACAAGCCCCACTTGAATACCTATGTAAAACACTATTGTAAATCGAAGAAAATTGACCGACTTTAGAACGAATCGTCATTTTTCATTTGCAGTTAACGGGTTTATAGCTTCTTTTATATCACTCATTTCGCAACGAAAGTACTCAGTTACGTCTGACCAAAATCCTATCGTCTTATGACTTTTATGTGCGCTCAAACTTTACACAAAGCTATCTCCTCATCTGGAGTCCATGAACCATTCGCACATATTCTTTTAGATGGTATACAATTAAAATGACCTAAAATAAAATGTGAAAAAATTGATAAGATAACGGGTTTTTTATAAGAATAAAGTGTTAAATAATTAAAATTAAAATGTCTTTTTTATTTAAACTAAAAGTACACGAAACATTTGTAAACCTTTCGCACAACTCGTTCGTGCATTTGATCAATTTCGGGACGTTGACTGAATCGACTCGGTCAACATATCGTGGTCGCTGAATTCAAAATTGATCGACCGAGTGTAATGTCGTTGTCACCAACCTTATAAAATAATATGTAACGGATGTTTACATGTATTGACTTTAACCATAGAGTTTCAAAGAAATATTTACATCGTTAAGGTTAGATGATGTAAATCTTGTCACCTTCGTTGCTTCTTTTTGCAACAAGAGGTAATTTCTAAAGTTTGCAAAATCCTAATGTAATGCTTCTATTCTTCGAATTATTAACTAATTAATTTTCTTTACTAAATCTTACATTGTTTTGATGCTTCGATGGATTAGCTTGCCACTTATTTTTTAACTATTTGATCTAATTTTTACAACCTCATAAAAACTTTTGATGTAGATAGGTATAGAAAAGAACTATTTGAGGTAGTACAAAATTTGTGCTTAAAATGATTTTGTGACTTGAAACATGTAGAAAGGTTTTTGAGCTCATACGCAAAAGTAAAATTCAGTTATTAATATTTTGAGATGCATCTTTTAGAAAGAAACTCTGGAGAATATTTTACCATTCAATCCGAAGCAAGAACTTTTATAAGGCTACCAACATTGGATATCGGTCATCCTCTCAAATCCCTCGCTAGCTTAGTTTTTCTCTTCGACGATCTAAATTACTTTTTTCACATTAAAACGATTGTTTTTTATAAAATTAAAATTCGTTAATATAATACAAAAAATACATAATAATTAAAAGGGCTATTTCGAAAAAGGATCCAAAAGTGTATGTGCACTCACCAATTGTCCAAAAAAAATAGTCAATTAACCATATTCGACATATTCGATCATGACTAGAAAGTAACACATGGCATTGGTTATAATCATTTGGTTGTACATGTGGGTCCCCACAAGTACAACCAACTACACTTTGTGTAAATGTACTTGTTATTCGACCATTAGTCATATTCGTTATTCTACGTGTATTATTTTAATAAAATAGTAATTTTTAATAAATTAATCCCCAACAGTTTTGTTATTCGATTTTGACTAAATTATTATTCGACCCGTACTTTATTCTTGTTAATAAAAACCTTTTTCAAAATATTTACTCTTCTATTCGACTTGTACTCTTGTATTATTCGACTAGGACTTTAAATTAAAAAATTAAAACACAGATTAATGAATCCAAAACCAAACACACTTACCTCAATCCTAAAAACCATTTACCCACCATCCAATCCGGATTAATTCATTTTTCTCCCCAAAAAACATTTACCCCTAACGTTGATTTTCCCACAAGCATAACTATGCTTTACCCACCATCCTTTGCTAAAATTTAATCAAGCTTAACGACATCCAACTGTTTACTAAATCAAAAACATGATTGTTGAAGATGTTCAAGAAAATTCAGGGGCCAATACCGTAAATCAGGCCGGTGTATTAATCGTTGATGATGATGTAAACCCAGATGAACCAAGCAAGAAAGAAGAACCTAAAGTAAGTGTTCGCTCACGATTGAATATTATATCCACTATTAAATGTAAGTTGGAGCTGTTTAAATATAGGGATTTATTATTTAGGAGGAGTGTATTTGGGTGATGGTTAGATTTTCCCAATTCATCATATGAAAACCATATGTTACATTACGTGTTGCAAAAACAAGAGGAGGTTAGTAGCTTGATTAGTGATTGCCCTCCCATTAAGTTTAGAATTAGTGATTTTATTCTCCATTTTGGGAGCGAGGATTTTTGTTTAATAACTGGTTTTAGATGTGGTGCTTTATTTTTAGACGAGACAGAAAGTTATTCTTTTGTCAAAGGTGTGTTTCCTGAGAAGAGAAAGAGTAAAATTAAGAGCGCTAAAGCAAATGAGTTGTATGAGCTGATAGAGGTTGATCAAAAGTGGTGTAATTTAGATGAAAGCAATGTTGTTAGGGTATGTTTGTTATTTGTAGACGAGGCTAGATTTATGGGGCGTAAAGATTTTTTGAATGTACCAAAGCACTTGTTGAACCTTGTTGAAAAATTTTCTGCTTGGAATTCGTTTCTGTGGGGAGAATATATGTGGTAGTATTTCTATAAGAGGATGGTCAACGTTGGTAATCGGGTTAGTGTGAAAAAAAAGAATAAAGTCGCGAAGAAATTACCCGGTTACAACCTAAATGGATTTATATGGGCCCTTAAGGTTAGTAAATTTGATTATAATTGTATGGGTTAAAACTTGTTTGTACAATTGTAATTTTAGTAAATTGTATTGTACATGTAGATATAGATTTTGGAAAGTTTTAGTAACAGCAACCTATGGTGGTATAAAGAAGAGGATGCATACCTCGAGGTTTTAGGTGGAGCCCGAATGGGAGGCGTTTTGATAAAGAACAATATGATTTGCTATTTGGTGAGGTAATATTAGATGCATTTTTATAAATATATTAAGTTCTTTTACGTCTTCAATTGGTAACGTATTTTCCGTTGATATATACTTAGGGTTCAATACCAAAATTGAACTAGTTCCAACCGCCCGACAGATGAACCAAGAATGGTATAGTCGTAGTTTGTCATTTTTCAGGGGGATGTAGTATCATGTATCCAAGCCTATAAACCTAATGGAACACTACCGTTGAGGAAAACCTTGGTAAATGCAGCCAGTGTTCATTCACCGTTGGAAGGTAAAAAACCTGGCGTACAATCCGTCGATGTAACCGATGTTAGCTTTGGTGAAACTAGTAACGGTCAAACTTCAGGGCGACCGACAGAATTACCAAAAAATGTGTTTGGGGAAGGTATTTCAACACCAAGCAATCACAAACCGAACGGTATTGGGACTAGTTTAGGGAAGGTGTCAATAAATAATGATTGTGTAAGTCATGAAAAACCCTCACGTGTTCCTGATGTTGAGTCTGTAAATTTTGTGGGAGTAACCAATGTAAGTTTATGGACTTATATTTAATAGTCGTGTGATAGGATCGAACTCGAGATTACGGGATTCCACACAATACGTAAAGAGTTAATACAATTAATAAATATATATATCGTATTTATTAATTTATTTAATAAATATATTTATGTATTTATTAATTTAACCGAGCAAGTAATTATATTACTTTAACGGTCGTTAAATAATTAATAGTTAAGTTATAACGAGCGTTAAATAAATATATAGTATATATAAACAAAAGGAAAGAAGTTTGGAAGATTCCGGAACACCCCTAAGGGGTGTTTAGTCGGCCAATTATAGGGCTCCAAGGGGGGGGGGGGGGGGGGCATTTGTTGCCTTTTATTTATCTTGGGCTACAAGGGTTGAGGCCTATAAATACACCTCCTAACTCCTCATAATTAACACAAAAATAATCTTTCTCCCTTCTCTCTCCTTTGGGTCGATCGCAACACCATCACCACAAAGGGTTTCGGTTGGTTTTCTTGGTTGATCGATTGTATACTTAATCTAGTCCTAGCCCCTCTCTAGGGTTGTTGGATAGATTAATTACAAGCGTTGTAGCTCGGTTTTCACGTGCTAGAATCACGGTTAGCTCGTTGTATTACGTGTGTAAAAGAACGTAATATAGTCTTACTTTACACTATATCTTGGTATATACGGCTTAAACCCGAATCGGTGATTTGTTCTTCGTCTTGTGGAATTGCTTTAGCATAAAGGTATGTAACCTAATTCGATTAATTATAATTGTGTTATTAATTATGATCTTGTTAAATCGCTTCCGCTATATGTGCTTTGATCTCGTTTAGGGTTTTATATAATTGTTATGATACTTATAAATCTTCAGTGGCATCGAGAGCCGTTTTAACATGTTATAATTATCAAAAATCTAAAGTTTTTTTTTAACTATAATTGTTTTGAGTTAAAACTACATGTTTTTTTAGGTTTTTCATAAAATTAGGGTTTTGTTTTGTAAAAATTAGGGTTTTTTCTCTATTTTTAATAAAAAAAAGTGAATTGTTTTGAAACCCTAAATTACATGTAGGATAATTTTAGATTATATTGCATGATTAATTGTTATGTCATGTATGGTTACGATCCGTAAAGATTTAATTGTTAAGATTTGTGGGGATTCCATGATTACGTGCATGTTTTCATGGATCATAAAATTATATGTTTATATGATTTTATGTGCTACGTGATTATTAGATTCAATAAATCTAGAATTAGGGAAGACTTTTATATAGAGATATAAAGACCTAGATTTGATGATTATTGAATAAATCGTATGCATGTGGCTATTCGATTTATTTGTTGCACATATAAATTGTTATTATGTGTTTATGATTTAGTTTTTTTTACTTGTTTATATATAAAATTGTTGAATTGTTGTAAACAAGGTTTTTTTAAAAAGAAATAATATGGACTAAATCATATTAAAAATAATGATTTGTTAAGAGATTTAAATTACATAAGATTACGTTGATTGGTGAATTGCAATAATAATCGAACGGCCTACTCAATTTAGACAAACTATAAAGTGAGTTTAACGCATTGCTGGTCATGTACCCGGTTAAAGAAGGAGGTGTTATGCCATTAGTCGCTGACCAAATTCCCGGCTCGCCTGTGCGTCAAAAATTGGAATTACCTACGATTATTAATTGAATTGTACCTTAAGGGTGATTTACCACAAATTCACATCCGAACCACAATGAATAAGGGCATTGCTTTGTGCGTAGCCGAGTTCTAGCAAAGTACGATGTGATGAGTTGTGGGTAAATTCTTTAATTGGTTTAACCAATACCGCAACATAATTTATGAAGAAATTTAATGAAAAAGTTTACTAAGTGTTTTATTAAACTTATGCTATGGAGATTGTATGCATGTTTCTCCATACGTAGATTTTGACATCAAAATTTATACCCTTAAATTTAAGTCAAATGCTCCTAATTGACGAACACTTGAAATTACTTCGTCATCAAATGAGATTTTTGGATGATGTTGTGATGAAGAGAAAACCGTTTGTAGAATGAGAATTCGTATGATGGTTTTATGTTACTCATATTAGACGATTTAATTATTTGAAGGTCTTGAACCAGGATTTTTTTCTCAGACGAAGTGGATAAGAAGTTTAAAATAACTAAGCGAGAGTTCGAAGAAGACATTATGCCGTTTGGATGTCAGTGCACAACCCGACCCACTAACCACTGGCATTTTCCGTTCTAAAAATTATATTTAAGATGCATGTTTTAGAAAGAAACTCAATGGAGAATATTTTACCCTTCAATCCGAAGCAAGAACTTTTATAAGGCTACCAACATTGGATATCAGCCGTCCTTTCAAATCCCTCACTAGCTTAGTTTTTCTCTTCTACGATCTAAGTTACTTTTTTCCATATTAACACGATTTTTTTTAAACTAAAATTCGCTCATAAAATACAAAAAATACATATTAATTAAAAGGGCTATTTCAAAAAAAGGTCCAAAAGTGTATGTGCAGTCACCAATTGTCCCAAAAAAAATATAGTCAATTAACCTTATTCGACCTATTCGACCATTACTAGAAAGGTAACACATGACATTGGGTATAATCATTTGGTTGTACATATGGGTCCCCACAAGTACAATTTGTGTAAGTGTACTTGCTATTCGACCATTAGTCATATCCGTTATTCGACCTGTACTATTTTAATAAACTAATAATTTTTAATAAACTAGAATGGTACCCGCGCAATGCAGCGATAGGTAATTGATGAATTTTTTTACCAATCGAATTAGTGTTAAAATATAAAAAAATTGAATTAAAATAAATAAAATTATTAAAAATGAAAAAGCAAAACAAAATTGTAAATATATATATGAAAATGGATGTTGAATTAAAGAGAATAAAATTTTAGAAAATATGATAAAATTAGATTATGAAAAAAAATAAGTAATTTAAAAGATATTTCAAGTTAAAAATAAAGGTGATTTTTTAATAAGTTGTTAAGAGGTTGTTATAAAAGTTTCTTATAAAAGAGACGGATGGTCAAGATTACACCTTTGGTTTGGAGTTAGGTTTGAATTAAAAATGATCTAATAGTTGAGAGTTGAGATATTTATCTTAATTTTTGATTTAGAGTTAGGTTTGTAGTTAGGATGTGTATATACACTCTTTATATATAGAATAGATTAATCCACAACAATTAAGAGGCTTGTAGACACGAATTTTTGATTTTACAAGTTAAGAGGCATTAGACTCAAAATATTAGATCTACCATAAAAATTCTAATTCCTAAACTATTATGAATTTTATTAAGACACTTAAGAAGGATGATCTTCATATGTTGAGATATCCCCTGAAATTTTTCTAAAAACTATAAAGGTGTCTAAGTGGGTCAAAACCGTCATTATTTTATGTATGTTCTCACCAGAATTGATTTGGGCTAGTCTTAGGCTTTTAGGTCATATAATAGGTTAGGTAACTAATGGGCTTAAAACCTTTTATAGAGGCCTTATAGACCCATATGAGAGCCTCTGTGATTTTTTATTAGAATTTGTGGAAATGTATTTATGGGTAACTAAGTAGTGGCAATTACTATAAATACCAACATAATGTTTTAAATATGGAAACTATGATTTTTAGTATGTCAACCACCTATTTATGGTAATTTTTATTATGACTTATGTTTCATATATGATATGTACTTATATGTATCTTTGTAGTTTCGGTGACACGTGACTAGAATTCACTAGCGTTTATGTGTGGTTCCATTGTTACACATTCGTTAAGGTACAAATATTACATCCTTTTAGTAAGGACATTCTTAATCCTTTTTGCACTTCTTTTGTATGATTCCCCTAAGCCATTTCTATGATCCCTTTGTGTTTATATGCTGATTTGATACGAACTCCTTGATCACTTTGATTCATTATGACCCTTATGCTTGATATTGCTTCCGTATGCTTCATATGCTTTGTTATGTATACCTCTTGATCTGTGTGCTTTATGTTTATGCTTTCTTACCGTTTTGCCCAAGCTATTTGAACTAGTCATGGAGATACCATGACCATGTCATCCGACGCACTGGTGGCATGACACTATCTAGGGCGGTGTGATTAGTCCCCGACGTTCCTTTTCGTGAGCTCAAATTATATGATGCTATTATAGGTGTGTATGCTAGTCTTGAGCTGGTGTACATACTATTACTTTGTTTTGCAGGGACGTATGGATGCATCCTAGGGTTCGAATATGGATGGTATTTGTTATATGTCCCATATCTCTTTCGACACAAGTGTGTCGCGCCTCATGTACACTTATGTACTTATATGGGTATGTGGTTATGTGGTATGATGTTATGTGATGTGTATGAGCTCGTGGGCACTCCTTTATTCTTTCTTTCACTCTTTTTTATACTCCTTATTATCTTTCTTGTTCATTTGTTACATTCTGCAGCTTCCGTGATATCCCTTTACTTTACATCCTTAATTGTTTATATCAAACCGCGTTTTATTTTCCATACGGTAGGTATTAAGCGAGAAGGTGGGATTTAAGAGTTTGTGGGCATGTCTAGAGTTACCTAGAGTCAACAAATTATTCATGACATTTATGTGATTTCAAGCATTTATATTTTAGACCCCGTTGTGTGGAATTTCTATTGTTAGAGTATTACTTTTCAAATATTATTATGCTTGATTAATAATGTTACGTTTTGGACTTTTATTATACGATGTTTCAGATATGACACCATAAATGTGGCACTTAGTCTCTTTATGGAGCGGGTGTTATGGTGGATATAACAAGAATTTGGGTCATATGGAGGTTTCGAAACAACACCTCTTTCGACGTCAACCATTTTAGTTGATCATTCATTCTCCATTGTTTTCATTGTTGTCGCATTGCCTTCATCGATAACTAATCACCGGTAATATCAATCCCAGAAGGGTCACCGCCAAGTCCACCACTCGTCCAACATATCATTCCTGTAATCGTGCCACCAATTCCTCAACCAGGACCTGCTACCAAGTGTCATGCCTACCCGCCAACAACTTCGGGTAATTTACAAACTGATTATAGTCTTTTAATGAGTCAGGAGAAAAAAACAGATTTATGTTTTCATAGTAATTACTTTTAGCACCTCTATTAACTCGGGTTGTCTTGAATGCAACACAAATAACACCCCCGCCAGTAGAAGTGGTTCAAATTCCGCCACCTGTAGCTCAAGCGCTACCACCGTCTATAACTTAAATGCCACCACCGTCTATATCTCAAGTGCCACCACCGTCTATATCTCAAGTGCCACCACCGTCTATATCTCAAGTGCTACTTTCTACGCCCCAAGCACCACCACCGTCCATATTGCGTGGTGTGCTTACATTTAAGCTATGTAATGTAATATTTTAGTATATATCTAGAAATCTGATTTTGTACATATAATGCGCAGAGCCTGTTGCATCGCCCACAACCACATTGTCAATGGTACCACCACCTGTTAACTTGCCACGTAATGATATAGCTATTACTTTATGTTTGGTCATTCTTATTATTCGTGTTTTAGTATGTTAATCAAGCTGGTTTGTTTATGCAGTTTCTACTGAGATGCCGCCAAGCACATTGCCAAGTTCACTGTGAACCGATAATCTAGTTTATTGCTTCATATATATAGTTAGTTAAATTATAAGGACCATTTGTGTCAAAACAGAAACCTAATAACTGAATTACAGTTATTTCGGTTAGGATTAGGGAACAGACATATCGTTTGGTTGTACCCATTCGATATCTATATAAACGAACGTATGTAAAACATTACATGGTTGGATTAATAAATATTACTTATTCATATAAACTTTGCAACTCAGTAACGATATAACATCGATCCAGAAAATGTTGGGACAACATTTGGCATCAAGAGCAAGTGTTAACATCGTTTGATTCTCAAGAACGAGAAGACCATGAAAACGTGTTTCTCTATACTTCCAAGAGAGACAGCGTGTGAATAAGGAGAACGCAGAAAAGGGTAGTGCACGACCACTTTGTGCGTAGGGTTGCAGACGTGAACACCACGATACGGTGGGATAAAACTTCGCTGAAACAACGAAGGGAAAGGAAGAAACGAGAAGAAAGGCACAGCCTTTGGTTTGGTCGTTGTGTTGGGTGTAACCGCAACACGGGAAAGAAAACGACACACTACGTTTTGGTTAAAGAACGAGTGGGAACGCTTTGTGAATCCGGATATAAAAACACAAAGCAGGAACGAGAGACGCAAGGACCAAGTCAGGAGGAACGCGGTTGTGGAAAGATTTTGGTATCACGAACGTGATACAAAATCGTAATAGAAGTCGCGCGACACAGGAAGAACCACAACAGTAGGCACGTACAAACAGGATTTTGTTTGTAAAGAAGCAGACTTGGAGAAACGATATCGAGGCAGCGTCGAACTTTGTCGGTCAAGGCAAAGTAGGAATAGAAACGATATCGGGGGCTGTTTGTTTTATTGGACGAGGCAAAGGAAAGCAAGGCAGCAAGTTTTTTTTGGTCGAAAAAGACAAAAAGGGAAAAGTAGCAACGTGTGAAAAAAAAGGACGGAAAAGGCGCAGTTTTTTTTCTGCTTTGATACTTTGTTGTGCAAAAGAAGATTTGTAAGAAAAAAACAAATCTTGAAGTGGTTGAAATTTGTTGTATAAAGACAAAGAAATCAATCAGAAGGAAAAGAACGCAGCGTGGTTTAACGAAGGGAACAAAGTTGTGTGCAAATCACAACACCAAGGTCACAAATTTCACACTCGACTTTTTAGAATAATTAGAAGTAATATAGAATTATTACTTTAGATATATTAGGATTCCCGATACCTAATATAATCCCTATTAGAAAGTACCACACTAGCACACATAATTCCTAAACGAAAGTGAAGATATTAAAAACTTTCAAGATGGTTGACGAAGATACCTCAAAATCATCTAAAAACGAAGCACCCACGACACACTACCAATGCGCTAAATTAAAAGGCACAAACTACACGGTTTGGGCTATACAAATTAAGGTTATATTAGAGGCACACGGTCTGTGGGAGACGATAGAGCCCAAAGATGATACGGAGGTAGACAATAAGAAGGACAAGGCGACGATAGCCTTCTTATATCAAGCGTTGACGGAAGACGTGATTTTACAAGTAGCAAGTTGTGAAACGGCTAAGGAATTATGGGATTCGTTGAAGAAGCAACACGTTGGAGATGAAAAGGTGCAGAAAGCACGACTACAATCATTGATGATTGGATTCAATGCGCTTCAGATGAAAGATGAAGACACGGTGGATGCATTTATGGCCAAGATAAACGGCTATGCCACGAAGGCAAAAGAATTAGGGAAAGCTATGGATAAATCTCTTCTAGTACGAAAGTTACTAGATTCTACACCTGATAGATTTATTCAGATAGTAGCATCCATAGAACAAACAAGTGATCTGGACGACATCACTTTAGATGAGATCACTGGAAAACTCAAGGCATTTGAGGAAAGGATAAAACTCTGAAAGGGAGGACAAGCGGAAAGCCAGAAAAACTTATTATTCGCACAAGGCGAACACTCGGGAAAAGATAGACGTTTTGGGAAACGTGGAGGTAGAAAGTTTTCACATAAAAACTGGCAGAATAATAGAAACAGAAGTAACTCACGAGATGGAAACTCAAATCACAAAGGAAACTCAAACAAGAGTAAGAGTGAAAGAAATTTGAGTAAGGTACAATGTTATAAGTATCAGAAATTTGGACACTATAAAAGGGATTGTAGAGGAAAGTCAACAACTCAGGAACAATCAAACCTTATCTTAGAAGATGACGAACCATCACTACTAATGGCTACACATGAGGAAGTATTGTTGAATGAGAAACAAATTCAACAAGGAAAATACACCTCAGGATATACAAATATGTGGTACTTGGATAATGGACCAAGTAACCATATGACGGGTAACAAGGGCCATTTTAGAGATATTGATGAAAACGTGTCAGGAAAAGTACGTTTTGGAGATGGGTCATACGTACAAATAAAGGGGAAGGGATCTATTCTTTTAGGTTGTAGAAACCAGGAACAAAAGATAGTATCAGACATATACTATATACCAGACCTGAAGAGCAACATATTAAGTTTAGGACAACTTACATAAATAGGTTGCAAGGTCATTATGGAAGGAAATATATTGGCAGTATATGATAAGCATGAGAAGTTGTTGATGAAGGTAGAAAGATCAAAGAATCGGCTTTACAGTATTAGATTACAAGTACAAGCCCCTATATGTCTCTTAGCAAGAATAGATGAGCAAGCATGGTTATGGCATGCTAGATTAGGTCATCTAAATTTTGATGATATCAACAAGATGATTAGGAAGAATCTAGTGGAAGGAGTACCAAGGATAAACCATGTTGGACAGATTTGTGATGCATGTGTGTTAGGAAAACAAAGCAGAGCACCTTTCCCAAATCAAGCTAAATTCAGATCAGAAAACCCGTTGGACTTAGTATATGGAGACTTGTGTGGTCCCATAAGTCCACCTATACACTCTGGCAAGAATCTCATATTCTTGTTAGTAGATGATTGTACACGTTTTATGTGGGCTTACTTTCTGACGTCGAAAGATGAGGCATTTAGTACTTTTAAGGAATTTAGGCAACAGATAGAAATGAAGTTGGGATTAAAGCTGAGAATGCTAAGAACTGATAGAGGAGGTGAATTCACATCAAATGTATTCACAAGATATTGTAAAGAAAATGGGATAGCACGACAGTTGACAGCACCTTACTCACCACAACAGAATGGAGTAGTGGAAAGGAGAAATAGGACAGTATTATCAACTACGAGGAGTATGATGAATGCAATGAAGTTACCTTTAACTTTTTGGGCGGAAGCGGTTAGACACGCCATATACATACTCAATAGGGTACCTACAAGAGCCCTGGAAAATAAAACGCCATTTGAGGCACTCTATGGCATAAAACCAAACTTGGAAAACCTAAGGATATTTGGATGCATAGCTTATGCAAAGATAACAAAACCTCACCTGAAAAAGCTGGATGACAGAAGCATACCACTAGTTTACTTAGGAGTAGAGGAAGGATCAAAAGCATGTAGGTTATATGATCCAATAGCAAAGAGAAAACATGTTAGTAGGGATGTGAAGTTTATGGAAATGAAACCATGGGATTGGAATGAGGATGGAGAAGATACAAGTACACAAGACACATTTTGGGCTAGTTTTATGGAAGAAGGAGTTGACAATGACAAGAATTTACATCATGAAGAGGATCCAAATGATGATCCTAACTCACCAATCACACCTAACCACACCTACAACCAACCTCCAGAAGAGGAAGAAGAGTCTACTATTAGATCGACAGAAGACTTGAGAAATAGATTTGATCATACACCCAAAAGAGGTTTTAGAAGTCTAAATAACATATATGAAAACACAGAAGAAGTAGAAATTCAGAATTTACTACTTATGGAAGAAGAACCTCGTAATTACAAGAAAGCATCAACAGATGAGAAGTGGATTGAGGCCATGGAGATTGAGTTGGACTCAATAAATAAAAATAACACATGGACCCTCACCACATTGCCACCAGATCAAAAGGCAATAGGACTCAAGTGGGTTTATAAGACCAAGAAGGATGCAGAAGGGAAGATCATCAAATACAAGGCAAGATTAGTAGCAAAAGGTTATGTATAAGAACAAGGAATAGACTTTGATGAAATATTTGCACCGGTAGCACGAATAGAGACAGTTCGTTTGATATTGGCCTTAGCAGCATATCATGGTTGGCAAGTACACCACTTAGATGTAAAATCGGCATTTTTACATGGAGATTTGAAGGAAGAAGTCTATGTTACACAACCTGAGGGGTTCATACAGCAAGGGAACTCAGGAAAAGTTTACAAACTCATTAAAGCATTATATGGGTTAAGGCAAGCACCAAGAGCTTGGAATATGAAACTTGATCAAACCTTAAAATCACTAGATTTTAAGAAGTGCAATCTCGAACAAGCAGTCTACACAAAGAGAAGCAAGACTTCTACACTGATAGTTGGAGTTTATGTAGATGATTTGATAATCACGGGCACTCCAAGGAAGGAAGTAGACATGTTTAAATCCCAAATGAAGGACAAGTTTGAAATGAGCGACTTAGGCTTATTAGCGTATTACCTTGGGATAGAAGTTACACAGACAGGAGGAGAGATCAAAATCAAGCAAACATGGTACATTAACAAGATCTTAAAGGAGACAAGTATGATGGATAGCAACGAAACAAAGATCCCTATGGATCCCGGTACTAAGTTGGTCAAGGCGGAAGATGGAAACTCAGTTGACGCAACTTATTACAAAAGTTTAATTGGAAGTCTCAGGTATTTGCTACATACAAGACCATATCTTAGTTATCCAGTCGGATTACTTAGCAGATTCATGCAAGACCCAAAGGATCATCACCTGATGGCGGTAAAACAAGTGATTCGATACATCAAAGGAACAAAGGAGCATGGCATAATATACAAGAAAGAAGGCGGCTGCAAGATTACAGGTTACAGCGACAGCAGTTATGGTATTAACACTGATCAAGGAAGAGGAACTACTAGTATAGTATTATACTTCGGAGAGGCACCTATTACTTGGTGTACTCAGAAACAACCAACAGTGGCGCTCTCATCATGTGAATCAGAATTCATGGCGGCTACTGGAGCAGCATGTCAAGCCTTATGGTTAAAAAGATTACTGATGCGCAGAGAAGAAGATAACGTTCAAGGTCGATAACGTTTCAGCAATAACACTCGTAAGGAACCCAGTCTTTCACGGAAGGAGTAAGCACATCGATATTCGCTACCATTTCATTCGAGAATGTGTAGAGAATGGGCACATCAATGTGGAGCACGTCAGCGGAGAACTACAAAGAGCAGATATCTTAACGAAGGCTCTACCAAGATTGAAGTTCATGACAATGCGACAAATGCTCGGAGTTCAAGATTTAGGACGAAGCAACAATCAAGATTAAGGAGGAGAATGTGAACCGATAATCTAGTTTATTGCTTCATACATATAGTTAGTTAAACTATAAGGACCATTTGTGTCAAAACAGAAACCTAATAACTGAATTACAGTTATTTCGGTTAGGATTAGGGAACAGACATATCGTTTGGTTGTACCCATTCGATATCTATATAAACGAACCTATGTAAAACATTACATGGTTGGATTAATAAATATTACTTATTCATATAAACTTTGCAACTCAGTAACGATATAACATCGATCCAGAAAACGTTGGAACAACATTCACCGCCACCTATGTCACCTACATTGCCCTTACCTCCTAACGTGACAGGCGACTACACATAGACATAGTTTTTTATATGCCTAGTCGTGCATTTACTTTGGGAAGGAGGGTGTAAAATAGAGGGATATGTTGCACATTATGAGTAATATCATGATATTACATTACCAATAAATCCACCTCCAAGTCGCCCTGGGATTAGTCGGCTCGGAATGTCAAGTCGGAAACCTAGGTATACCCCAAAAAAAAATCCACCTCCAAGTCCGCCTATATTGACTGTACCTCCGCCAAATTTACCCACACCCCGTAACATTTGTGTTTCCAATAAACTTTTCAGTAAAATATTAATTTATTCCTGACGTGTTCTCATAAAATTTGCTATTCAGCCCTTGCAGCTTCCTCTCCAAGCACGTTACCAATGAATCAACTTCCAATCCCGCCTATAGTGACTCTTCCTCCCCCAAGTTACCTACACCCTGTAAGATTTCTTTTTGTTATATGTTCTTCAGTAGCATTATGATTTTTCGCTATTGTGTTCTCATAAAATTTACTATTCAGCCCCTGCAGTGTCGCCTCCAAGCACGTTACCAATAAATCCACCTTCAAGTCCGACTATATTAACTGTGCCTCCACCGCTTCCTAGCACATTACCTATAAATCCTTCTCCAAGTCCTCCTATATTGTCTGTACCTCCGCCAAAGAATACCCCACCTGGTACACCATGCAAGTGTGTTTTGCCAATGCAAGTTGAGCTCGGTCTTGGTGTTTCTCTTTACACCTTCTTTCTATTAGTATCTGAGCTGGCTTTTGAAATGGCTTCCTGACTTTTCATGAAATGAAGTCAAGTTCGAATCATGGGAGCCAATGAAGACAACAATATGATCAACTTGGTACCCTTGGTGAAAATTTTGAAAACTTCACCGCATATGTAACTGCTCAAAGATTATGGCTGACACAAGTGCCTATTGAGTCCTCTCTTTTTGGCAATTACGAAGTTTTGTTCGTGAAGTATCCAGGTACCTATTTACTAAGACCTCAAGCTATGACCGGGTCGGGAGGGTTTGGGTAACAGTTCAAAACGGGCCTTGTTTCAATACTAGTACAAACAACCTGGGTTGACTCCAACACACATCATTATCCATTAACCCATTACTGTTATTAAATAAAAAAGAAATTCATCCGTTTGACAGAATGTATGATCATTTTGTTATTAATAGGTCTTCCTCCATCACCAGCTATGCCATCATCACGCAACGGGAATGGTGGACCACATGGTCACAGTAACAACGGCAGGGACGTAAAGCCCCTTGGCATGGCTATCAGTAAGCAAAGGTCTAGTAACAGGCTAAGTGCCGGCATAATTTCCATAATAGTTTTATCAGCAGTTTGTAGCTGTGGTTCTAGTCTCCGTTGCTGTTTGGGTTCTATTGGTTAAACGTAGGGAAGGGGCCCAATCAGGAAACACCCCACCAGCTACTTTACTATCCGTCACAAAATCATCAGGGGTTGGTGGATCAACGATAGGAAGTGGGCCTGAGTCAGCTTCATTATCATTCCGGTCTAATATAGCTTACAAAGGATCTGCAAAGACGTTCAGCTCGAGTGATATGGAAAAAGAAACTGATAATTTTAATGAGTTGGGTGTTTTAGGTGAAGGTGGGTTTGGGCGGGTTTATAGTGGGACCCTTAAAGATGGGACTAAAGTTACTGTCAACGTGATGATAAACAAGGGGGTCGGGAATTCTTAGCAGAAGTTGAAATGCTTAGCCGGCTTCACTATAGGAATTTGGTTATGTTACTTGGCATTTGTACAGAAGAAAAAAACCGGTGTTTGGTTTACAAGCTAATCCTCAATGGAAGGGTTGAATATCACCTTCACGGTATGAACCGTTTGACCTAAAATAGTCAACTAAATTGGCTTCCTTCTGCCTTATTTTTTTTGTTTAAGAAGATTGCTAGATTTCATGTGAAAAATCAGCAAGTTTGGTATAGAAAATGTTTGACTTTTATAGTCAAATGCTTTTACACCAACTTTTATTGAAGATTGTCTATAAATGGAGTGAAATTTTTGTCTGTTAGGGATTGATAAGGAAGTCGCAGCACTGGATTCGGAGGCCGCTTGAAGATAGCATTGGGAGCGGCTCGGGCGTTAGCTTACTTGCATGAAGGTTCAAGCCCAAGAGTCATACATAGAGACTTCAAGTCTAGCAACATTCTGCTAGAACATGACTTTACTCCTAAAGTTTCTGATTTTGGTTTGGCTCGATCCGCTTTTGATGTAGAAAAACAGCATATTTCCACACGTGTCATGGCCACTCTCAGGTACACTTTTCTTTTTTGTGAAATGAGTACAGCCGTGTCAAAACTTGAAACTTCTTTGATTTCGGATATGTGGCTCCTGAATATGTAATGGCAGGCCATCTTCTTGTAAAGAGTGACATATATAGATACGGAGTGGTACTCCTTGAGCTCCTAACATGAAGAAAACCCGTTGACATGTCAATGCCATAGGGCCAAGAAAACCTTGTCGCGTGGATACGTCCCCTCCTCCCAACACCAGAAAGTGTAAACTTGCTGATTGATCCGTCACTATCCCCTGAAGTCCCATTAGACAGTATAGCCAAAGTAGCAGCTATAGCATCAATGTGTGTACAGTCTGAAGTATTACACCGACCCTTCATGGGTGAGGTGGTTCAGGCCTTGAAGTTGGTCTGCAACGAGTGTGAAGAAACACGAGACTTGGGCTCAAGGACTTGTAGCCAAGTGGATCTGACTTCCTTGGACTTTGATCCGGGGGACAGTACTAACTCAGGCCACGCAGCCCCGTCACATTCCACCTATCCAAACTATGAATCTCCACTTGATGTGGAGAGGGGTTTTCGGGTCTTCGGCTAGATGTACATTCGTATAGGATAACCTCAAATTCAGGCCCATTGAGGCCTAGGAGACGTTTGCAGATTTGGGAAAAGGTGAAGAGTTTTTCGAGTGGTGATATGAGTGATTGCGGGGACTTTTTGAAGCTATTGTCACGGTCACGTTGACTTTTTTTTATTTATTTTTTTCTTTACTTTGATCTTGGCCATCCCAACCCGTCAGGTTTTGCAAGAAAATCGCTGAATGATGTACAGAAAAAGTGTTGCGTTGTCTTAGGAATGTATTTCCTTGGCATAGTTGTAAATACACACTGCAGCAGGCCAGCAGCAGATACAAGAGGTTCGGGTTGTCTATAAAAGTAGTAAGCTTTGTGTAAATTCTCTGGAAGTTTTGTGCATCATCAGGTAGATACTATACAACTTTTCTCATACAAAAGCATTTAAGTTTAGCGTTTATTACTTGGGGATGTTCATCAGTATCGAATAGAACGAACTTTTCAAAACTGTTGTTTGGTTCATTAGTCAAATTTTGGTATTACCTTAGATGCTATTGATTCTTTTTGCTGATCGTCTGGTATAAAGTGATTGTGATACAATCTTGATCGAAGAAATACTGTTGAACAATATACGTAATTAGTTAAAAAGAGACAACAGAACCAAGCAAAGCTCCTCATTTCAGATGATTTATACATGTACATCGTTATGATTTCGAATGAATTTAGCACATTTAGTAGTGCTTCACTGATTTATACATGTACAATCGTATTAATCACAAGTAAATGGTCCAAAATCGCCTCATGTAGGAAATCGTAAGCCTCTAAAAAGAATTTGTCTTACTGAAAGAGAGGTTATGGCTTCTGGTGAAAGCTGGTACTATGGGGAAAAGGGTTACAATAACGCCTTATCTGCTAGCTATGGCATGTGATGAATCTATTTTGATGTATGAATATACAGATGATTTTGAGTCAAATACTTCCGTGATGATTAAGAATGTTTTATAGCGCATATTAGCTGTAAATATGGCATGTATATCATGATTCCCATAAAGGTGCGAATCCATCTATTACTTTTCAATTCTCTAACATAGTTTCATTTCTGGCCCTTTTTCATACGTACGATGGAACATGCTCATGTTCATTCTTCTATTTTCATGTCTTCTAAAATTTGCACTTTTTTTATTAAGTTCAGATTGGTGAATGGACTAGAGGAGCCTCAAAATTTGCACCAGGTTCTTTGTTCAGGTATTTTGGTCACAGGTAGGGGTGTTATCCGGCTGTGTTGAGGAGGCAAGAAAGCTTGGAGACAATGTTGATTGCTGGTGTCTCTAGTTGGATGTGCAGCTATCTGTTAGACGTTGTTAGAACTACACTTCAAGCACAGACACCTACCACATTGAAGTATAATGGCATTGTCGACTGCCTTCGTAAGAGTGTCACAAACGATGGATATGATGTGCTATTCTGCGGTTTATTATGATCTGTGATGGTCTCATCACCAAATTTGGGTTGACTGAATCAAGATCACCTTGTTCATGGGGCTAAAGCGACAAGCAGATCTTGCTTGAAATAAAAGCCTTGCATCAAGATTACAAACTGGATAGTACATGTTAACTGATGTTGCTTGAAACATCTTTTTTTTGGTGAAACCGATGAACTTTTATCAAACCTTTTAACTTATCTTACACTGCAAACAAATTTGTATTGGACATTTTTTTTCATAATCAAAATCGCTTAGAGTAAAAAAGAGGATTAAAAACTGAGCAGTAATGGCAAAAACAGAAATGAGGACATCAAGCATATAGCAGATGCTGATGATCTTGAGATAATTTATGCAAACAATTTGATAGCAGGAGTTCTCTCTATCCAGCCGACTATGCCAGTGTGTCAGAACTAGTCCATCAAACTGAATATAGGAAGTCCTGTTATGAATTCTGACACACTGGCATATCGGCTGGTCTAAGTTACGCACCTGGTCTATGTTTTCATGACTGCTGCTGCACTTCCAATGGTAGGGTACCCTTTCCTCCGAGTCCCGCTGCTGCACGAAGTAACTGAAAATTTGCACACGGGTCATGAGATCAGTTGATATGCACGTATCGAATAATGGGAAAAAAATACTTACATGATGTACTCTTGTCTAAAAGTGTATTTAAATGTAGTGATTGTTCTGGTTTTGATGTTCAGTGCAATCAATGTTGAATAATCACAACCACTAACTCCAGCATACTGCTAGATTCTCATAGGCTGAATCTTCTTGCGTGTTTGAATACATCAACACATAAACTGTGATGACCCTTCTCATCCTGCTACTGATAAACATTACTGAATGGTTAAAAAATTATGTTTTATTCTTCTTTTTTACAGTAATTGCTATATACCCCTTTTAAATCCGTTAAAAATCTGTTTTGTTCTTTTTAACCCGTTTGCAAAAAAATAAATCCAATTGAACCGAATGTAATGCGTGGACGAATCCTATGGGAAGGCAAGATTACAGGTTGCGTCTAGTTCAGCTGGTGCGGCAAGGACTTATGACGATAAGACTCGCTTCTCGGTCATAAAGTAAGTGTTTGTATTATCTTATGATTATAAGTTAATGTGTTTGAATCAGCTTATGCTTATAATATAAGGAAAACGCAATATGCCTCTTAATAAGCCTCTTAGTGGAAAGAGTATAGCTTTAATGGGTCTACAAACTAAGAGGTTTATATGGTTTGAGCCCACTTTTGCTTCCCACTAAGAGGTTCCAAAAGAAAAAGAAACACCTCCAGTTTGTTGGATAAGCTAAAAATGCAGTTCTAATGGGTTACTGTCACTGCTCATGTGTACATCTAAGTTGTAACAATATTAAGTTTCCTATACTCATCTTAAAAATGTAGGTCACAAAATTTCACTAGAAATAATTAAAACCATCAACAAATCACACACCAAACAAAAAATCGGTCTATTAAAAGAATTGAGATTTCATAAGCATGTTGGCCAGACCATGATTAATCTACAGGATTATTCATGTTTACTTTTGATTCTGTTTGTTTATATATGTCCTTTTCTCATGATTAATCTACAGTGTTATTCATGATTAATCTTCAGTGGTCTACTCACAAATCATATGTCTTCGGAAGTTCGGCTGAAGATGGTGTCTTGAACATCTGGGATCACAATCAGGTGGGAATCTTTTTTTTTTAACGGCACAATCAGGTGGGAATCTATCTATTACTTTTCATTAACTTAGGATGGAACAAGTATTTTGTTATACATGTATGTTCATTCTTCTATTTTCATGTCTTCTAAAATTTGCTTATGTTCATTCTTCTATTTTCATGTCTTCTAAAATTTGCACTTTTTTTGCTGAGTTCAGGTTGGTGAATGGACTGGACCAGCCTCAAAATCTGCACCAGGCTTGTTGTTCAGTCAGTTTGGGCACAGGTAGGGGTGTTATCCGGTCGGGTTGAGTGGTCATGGAAGCTTTGACACAATGTTGATTGCTGGTGCCTCTAGTTGGATGTGCTGCTATCCGTTAGAACTACACTTCAAGCACAGACGCCTACCACGGTGGATTGCCTTCTTAAGAGTGTCACAAATGATGGATATGGTGTGCTATTCTGCGTTTTATTATGATCTGTGATGGTCTTATTACCAAAAAATTATTTGAATGAATGTTTACTCAGAATATAATTTGAATGTTCATAGAAGAACATTGGCATATATTAGCCTTAACTGATTCCACAAATGCGTCAAAAGACAACTTGAGATCTAACTGTTGCACAAAGTCACCAACATATATCTAGATCAAGAAGTTGTTCATGCTTTTACCTGCCTAACACTTCCAAAAAGTTTGTATTGGACATTTTTTTCAAATAATCAAAATCGACCCGTGATAACGTTGGTAGGCTATTTTTGAAGTTCATGGCATATGGGAATGTACAATTGACAAGATCATTCACATTGAAAGGCATGCGGTCTCACATCATGAAACATGTAACCATCATAGGTTTATCTCCATTTCACTAGAATTGTATTCTTCCTATAAGAGTTGATATTCTTTGTTGTAGAATTACTAATTTGAGGCTTCCTACCACATTGAATCTCATTCGCTGCCCCATTTGTGATAATGAAATTTCAACTTTGATATTTCCATCAACACCTGGGTACGGGTTCTTCAATGGTGGGGCTTCCAAATATTGGAATTTCGAACATCTTTGTGGTAATCAACCTTCCAACTCAAGTTAACGTATGTGCTCATAATTTCCATTACATAAATATTGTGGTTAGAACAACGATTCGGGGCTTATGGATGCTTAGAAAGACCTTTTCGTATACTTTGGTTTCTAGTATCTGTCTTTGGATCGGAAAGAGGCCGGTGTTGTAATCCATGTAATGCTAAATCACAAGTGTGTGTAACTTTTTTAAGAGCTCGCTGTGACACTTATGAAAATACTAGTTTGAGTGCCAAATATTGACAAAAAAGAACTTTCGATACTGATAAATACCAAAAAGAACACTAAAGCATATGCTATGCTAGTATCGTGATATAAAACTCGACTTTAAAATAATATCATGATCCAAAAGAGGTACAATAACAACGCCCAATCCCGCCGGGCTGATTCAAAACATGTAAAAAGGTGACTCATGTCATAATCATATCAAAAGAAATTACATTTATAATTTCTTTTGCTATTTGTAATTTCTTTTGCTATGATTATGAACCGAGTCACCTTATTACATGTTTTGAATGAGCCTCATACCACGCTACAGCGGATCGGCATTGTTATTGTACCTGTATTGGATCTTGATATTATATTAAAGTCGAGTTTATATCAGGATACTAGTATAGCATAACATATGCTTTAGTGTTCATTTTTGTATTTATCAGTATCAAAAGTTCTTTTTTGTCAATATTTGGCACTCAAACTAGTATTTTTATAAGTGTCATGGCCATCTCTTAAAAAAGTTACACACACTTCTCATATGGCATTACAAGGATTACACCTCTTTTCGACCCAAAGAAAAATAAACCCATACGAAAAGAGCTTGAGGTTGTTTAGAATAAGGTATTTGTTAGGCCGTTTGAAGTCGAAAGTGGTGGTCTTTCTAAACATCCATAAGACCCAAATTGTTGTTCTAATCACAATATCAATGTAATGGAAATTATAAGAAAATAAGTTAACTTGACTTGGAAGGTTGATTACCACAAAGATGCTCGAAATTCCAATATTTGGCAGTCCCCACCGTTAAAGAACCCGAGCCCCAGGTGTTGATGGAAACATCACATTGGAAAAAGATTTTTCTTTATTCTAAATTTCATTATCACAAGTACGTGTTAGTGAACAAATTCTATGAGCCAATTAGCTGCAACATACACACATTAATCAATCGATCAAGCATGCATGTTTTTATGAAGCAATTATTTTGTGCTTGGATTTTGAGACTTTACCTAAGTCACACTAATGGGCGCACATCAACAGCTCGAGGCACAAAATATACTCTAAATAAGAAAGACGAGTCCAACATTCCCCATTTTCAATAACATGATTGGCCATTCTGTGATTAAGTTGATTTAACACATTTTATTTTGTAATCAAGTGTGGAACCTCTCTTGTTGAACAAACAAAGCCACAATAGGATATGACGCTTTTGATTTGCAAAGGGTCAATATTTACATGACTAACAAGGCTGGAGAGGCGACGATGATTGGTAGAGGGACAACCGGTATGACCCAGGAATGGCCAAAGTGCATTGGTCTATCACGGCCAATCAAACATGAAGTAAGTGAGTGCTGATTAAGTTATCTTTATGTATGTATTTATATTAAAGTAATCTTTAATTAAATTAAAGAGCACTTCAACATATATACATATATACATATAACTTATTATATCCAGCACCTCCTAATTTATGTTTGATCGATTAAAGGTTGTGATAGACCAATGTACTTTGGCCAGTCCTGGTCATACTGGTTTTCTCTCCACCAATCATCGTCGCCTCTCGTGCCTTGTTAGTCACGTAAATGTTGACCCCTTCCAAATCAAAAGCCTTATATCCTATTATGACTTTTGTTTGTTCAACAAGAGAGGTTTTGACTACAAAATATAAACTTAATCATAGAATGGCTACTCATGTGTACTTACTGAAAATGGGGAATGTTGGACTCGTCCTTTTTATTTAGAGACCAATTGCAGTGACGAGTGGGGAATAAAGAGTCGCTAGCTGCCGACATCGACACTAGGATACTCTTGGTCGACTTTGTTAGACATGGGTTTCAATTTGATATCTGGAGAACCTCTACATATATATATATATATATATACATATATATATATATATATATATATATATATATATATATATATATATATATATATATATATATATATATATATATATATATATATATATATATATATATATATATACCAATAGCTTTTCATACGAGTATAGACTATAGACTACATTAATTCCTATTCCAATATTGTAATCTTTAAGCCACTCAAATGGAAAATGACAAAGAGAAGAATATATAAGGCTAAGCTCACAAACCACATATCTCAAAATTTCCTTTAATTATTAAGGTAACCTAAAGGTACCATCTAAAAAAAAAGGCATTATCTACAAAAGCTTGTGGTGCTTATGTTTCCTTCATGCAGGCATCTAAGAAGCCCAACCTCACGAAAGGAACAACTTAGACAATAAGAGGCATCATCCTTAGACATAGGCCCAACCATGTCTACACCTTATCACCAAGCACAAAGACAGATGATGCACTACCCTTAACCATTAACTTTAACATATAATGTGGTTAAAAAGTTCAAACTATTCTGCAAATAAAAAACGCACTTGGAGACCCACAAACAAGTTTTAAGAGCTGTAGTAAACATTCCTTATACCCAAACATCTCTAGAACATATATAGTCGTGACACATTTATAGACCAATAAACCATTTATACGCTACAAAATTCTTTTTTTTAAACAATGATAAGATAAAACACCCAATCACCCCTAAACAAATTTTGATTAATAAAATTTATACAAGAAGAAGAATCACATATATGAAATAGATAATCTAAACCAGCAAAAACTCTTCGAGTTTCGTTGGTGCGTGTGTGTGTTTTGTGATGTGGGGAGATCTGAATTTAGTGTGTGTTTTGTGATGTGGGGAGATCTAGGTTGTTGTGGTGAAGAGCACAATAATGAAGAGCTGGTGTGTTGAGTAGTTGAAAATTTTAAGAGATGTTGGTGAAGTGAATTTATTGATTGATGAACAAAACACACATTACAAATGCAGTCCTAAAGTTACAAGGCAAAGCACACTAGCATCTTTTTATCATACAAATTACACAACATTAATGTTGTTCACCAAACCATCTATATCTTATAGTGTTGGCTAGATACATTAAATTATCAAGTTCGTGATTAGAAGTGTGTGGCCACGCCAACCTCCTGAAAAGGGAGGGCTTTACCTGGTTTGAGTTTGTGTGGCGGTGGGCTCAAACCCCGTGGATTAGCCGGCCAATGAGTCGGAAATCACGGTTATCAAAAAAAAAAAAAAAAAAAAAAAAAAAAAAAACACACCATCTTTAAAACATAAGATAAGAAGCATTTTATGATAGTTTTGCTACCAAAAGTTCAGTTTTCAATGTTAAAAGACGCATCATGCTCGCAAGCATGACATGTAAATTTGCCACTATAACTTAAAGCATCATAATCTCATGCATAAATTAGCTTTGGTTGGCAATTTCTACTTATTACACGGGGATAATAAACCGACAAAAAACCCATATGTGAACCATAACTAGGGTGTTATCGGTTGCGGGTTATCGGATTGTTTGTTAAGAAAAACAATTAGACTAGAAAACAAAAAATTTCTAATGCTAGACAAGATGTAATAATGTACACTAAGGCTTGAAGGAGTGGTTTACCCTCACTCGTCGCTTCAGCGTCACAACAACTTTTCTTTCTCCACTTACACAACTAACTCAACTGACTAATAACAACCGCATTCTCCACTTACACAAGTAACTCAACTGACTAATGACAACCGCAGTGACACTCACTTAAACTCACTTTTCACTATTATTTAAAGTACACACCTCATACAAAATATACTACACTAAATATCCACTCACACTCACAACTAAAATAAAAAATATTAAGACATGTATAATGACAAGCCCAACTCATGGATGTGAACCACTCATCACTCTATCAACCAAGTCACGCGGGAGTTGGAGGGACATGGTGAAACTCACGAGTGAGTTTGACAATCCCACGCGTGACACATATCTCATACTCCCTCCGTCCCATATTAATAGTTTACCGACAAAAAATACGCAGTTTAAGAAAACATCACTGTTTCAGCTTTCTCCCTCTTAATTTTTACATAATGATAATTTTACCTTTAACCAATTAATTTACAACTTATTTATTGTTTGTAATAATACCCTCAAGTGAGGGTGATATGGTAAACTTGATCTAAATTTCTTATCTATTTTTGGACTGGACTATTAATTTGAGACGTTCAAAAATAGTAACATGAACTATTAATATGGGATGGAGGGAGTACCATTTATCCTAAAGTATTTGAAATACTAATAAGAACACATACCTAGTCAAAATAAAAAGTACTCCGTATCAAGGAAATATTCTACTGGTTACTTAACCGTAATATATAATTATGTTTACATTGTTACTTTATTGTTAATAGTAAAACGGGAAAAAGATATGCATGATTTTATAAGTAGAGATGTTTACCGGTTTAGTTCTTTGGTTGTTTGGTTCACATTATGAGGGTGAAGATTTTTAAGTCAACCCAAAAATCAAATGAAATCGAATTAAAATTCAAGCAAATCAAAACGAAACTAAATTTGAACTTCATTCGAGTTTTGGGTTGACTCGAATTTCACTATTTATTTATAAGAAAATATATAATTGTATTGATATTTTAATTTTTTTTATCTGAAGTATAAAATTTGTTTCTCTGTATTAGGATTGAATTTTAATTATCATTTTATATATAAAAATTATATATATTTATATAAATTTGGTTAATGGTTTCATTTGTTCGGTTTATTTGGTTCAAGTTATTTGATGAAAATTTTTTAGGTGTCAACCCAAAAATCGAATGAAACCGAACGTGAATTCAACTGAACGGAATCAAAAACCAAATTTGAACGCTTTTTAGTTTTTCGGTTGATCTGAATAACCCAAATTTCACTATTTATTTCTAAGAAAATATATAATTGTATCAATATTTTAAAAAAACTGAATTATTAAATTGTTTCTTTATATTAGCATTAAATTTTAGTTATCTTTTTTATATAAAAATATATGTATTTATATAAAATTAGTTTTCAGTTTTTATTACCAAACTCATATTCAACCCGAAAACCAAATTTGCAGTTCAGTACGGTTCGATCTTGGGGTATTGTTCGATTATTTATTCAATTCAATTGTTTTCGACTTGGTCCGTGTTCGGTTTTCCATTTATTCGGTTTATTTGGGTTTTTTCCACATTCAACTTTATAACAGTTCATATGAACAAAAAATGCAAGCAATCATGTCATACTTTTGTGCTTCCTACTTACGAACAAACTATCAATGGCATACTTTGTTATCGTATTATAAAAGAAGTGCAAAGTGTTTACTATAACGGAAGTATACAAACATGCCCATTAATTTTTGGGTTAATGGCAAAAAAATTCAAGATTTGTAGTATGACATTATATTTTATCACGTTGACTCAATAACCCGATAAAAAAAGTTTAACTAGGGCTCGAACGTAACCATGTCATGCTATTAGCTTGACTCGATAAGATAACCTGGATTCGAATCTACCCGATCTTATAAAGCCTTATCGGGGTTGGTCTGATTCAGATCGAGCCAAGTCAACCCATTTGACGCCCTACCCATAACTTAAAGTTTCAACAACCGGATACATCAAGTTACCCTGAGATTAAATCATAAAAAAAAATCATTGTGGTTTGATGAAATCACAACCACACTCCATGTAGGGAACTCATTGGCAGTCATTTTCCTTGAGACTATGCAGGTACTTATATAGTTTCTCACACATCGTTGTCTCGTTGAGACTATGCATGCACGAAATCACAAGTACACGGATTAAGGTTGTACTCTCGAAAGTTGTAAGGTTTTTGTATTTCTTTTTTGCAATTTTCTGTTCCTAAAAGATTCAAAAATGCAACCCGCAAAACTGAAGGTTTATAAAGCTCATAACAATTATACAAAACGCTAAACAAGATCAAAGTACACATAGCGGAAGCGATTTAACAAGATCATAATTAATAACACAATTATAATTAATCGAATTAGGGTTACATACCTTTATCCTAGCGAATATCTACAAGATAACGAAACAATCACCAATTAGGGTTTATGACGAACAATACCAAGATATAGTCTAAAGTAAGAGACTATATTACGTTCTTGTACACACGTAATACAACAAGCTAATCTTGATTCTAGCACGAACAAACCGAGCTTCTACGCTTGTGGAATATCTACCCAATAACCCTAAAGAGGGGCTAGGACTAGATAATTAAATAGCAAAATCGAAAACCAGGAAACCCTAAGTTGGGTTGTTTGGCCGGCGATCCAGAGAGAAGAAAAGAGAGATTGGGAGTAAAATTATGAAGGCTATGGGATTGTTTATATAGGCCTTGGCAAAACTTGGTTTCCAAGTAATAAACGAATTAGGAAACAAAATCTTTTTTCCTTCCTTTTTGGTCCTTGTAGCCGTCGACTATAAGCCCACCGAAGGGGCTTCCAGAACTTTTCCGTTTCCTTCTTTTCTCTTCTATTTAATTCCATAACGGTCGTTTAACTTAACTCTTAATTTATTTAACGATCGTTAGTTAAGCTTCGGTTTAATTTAATAAATATAATAAATATATTTAATAAATAAATTAACCCTTTACGTAATGTGTGCAATCCCGTAATCCCGAGTTCGATCCTATCACACCACTATTAATTTTATGTCCATAAACTTTCAGCTTCCACTTGGACAAAATTCGAATATCATGATTACATTGACTAGCGTCTAGTTACACTAGCAATGTCCCTAGTACAACTCGGGTAAGGTCTCCTGGACAAGAAACTTTTAATGATTCATCATTATTATTATCCTTTCATTTCAAATACAACGTTAATAGGATATGGATCTCAGTCATTCCTTACATTAACCATTCTGTTTCTCGTTTACGGATATAGAAAGATTACCAAAACAAATTTGGGTGTGGCCACACAAACATCTTACTACTCCCCCGAGGGGTCCAGCTGTATTATACTTCAAAATAATTTAAAGGAAACAAATCCCATTTTGACTACAAGCGAAACTTACGAACTTTGCAACACTTATGAAAATAACCCTTATAGCTACCAGTTATGTTTAGCGTTAGGTTACCTTACAGAAATACACTACATTCGTGTCAGTTTCCTGGTATCTCAGGTTTAAGGATAACTATTTATGATTTACTTAATGACAAAGATCCATAAAGTAAAATCATATAGTTAGGATAAGTCCAATATTTGATCCATCAAATATCATCCAAAATTGACCAATATACTTTCAAGTATACTCTGTCAGTATTTTGAATTGCCTTAGTTTAATAATACTCCCATATTATTAATCGACAACGAACATTTAGAACGTAACAATTTATTCATGGATTAAAACATGTAAAATAGGATACAAAATCAAATAACAGAAAATAAATGAAACCCAATCTTTATTTCATCAATCCAATAATGTCTTAACATCCTTTATCCAAATACTAATCACAGATTTATTGCATGAATTCGCTAGCTAGTTGCAGCCCAGTAGCCTTGGCATGCTTAACTACCTTTGGCCTAGACAAAGCCTTAGTAAAAGGATCAGCTACGTTTTCATCTGTATGAACTTTTATTAACTTTATTTCTCGAGCTTCCACTTGTTCTCGAATGTAGTGATATCTACGTTTAAAGTGTCTGGCGCCTTTCATGACTCCAGGATCATTGGCGAATATTATTGCCGCAGAATTGTCGCAATATATATCAATAGGTTCTTTAATTGAAGGCATCACTCCAAGATCTCCAATAAACTTCCTAATCCAAACAGCTTCCATTGCAGCTTCTGAAGCGGCCATGTACTCCGATTGAGTCGCATGCATAGAAATGGTTGTCTGCTTCTTGCTCTTCCAGTCAACTGCTCCTCCATTGATGACAAACACGTAACCCGTCTGAGACTTCATATCGTCTTTATCACATTGTCAGGACGCATCACAGAAACCTGTTACATTCAGTTCTGTGTCTGGTTTACCCCCAAATACCAAAAACATATCTTCCGTACTCCTCAAATACTTTATTATATGCTTAACAGCAGTACAGTGGAGCTTCCCTGGATTCTGTTATTAACGATTGACCAAGTTCTGAGAAAACGCCACATCAGTCCTTGTGCATCTTACAACATACATAATAGATCCTACAACCGAAGCATAAGGCACTTTCTGCATGTAAGCCACCTCTTCGGGTGTTGATGCATCTAACTCATGACTTAATTCATGCTTAACCTCCATGGGTTGAAAACCTTTCTTAGAGTTATGCATGTTATATTTCTTCAATATCTTATCAATATAAGTATCTTGACTAAGACCAATTAACCGTCTTCTCTTATCTCGATAGATTTTAATTCCCAGAATATATACAGCATCTCCCAAATCCTTCATAGAAAAACATTTACCAAGATAATCCTTAACTTCCTTAAGTCTTGGAATGTTACTTCCCATGATTAATATGTCATCGACATATAAAATTAGGAACACTACATTACTCCCACTAGCTTTGTGATATACAAATGGCTCATCACGATTCTGAATAAATGCGAACTTTTTGATTTCTTCATCAAATCGTTTATTCCATTGACGTGATGCTTGCTTCATACCATAAATAAATCTTTGAAGTTTGCACACGCGCTTTAGATTTAGGAACAACGTACCCTTCCGGTTGTTGCATATAGATGTCTTCATCTAAGCGACCGTTCAAGAAGGCAGTTTTAACATCCATTTGCCATATCTCATAGTCATAGTATGCAACTATAGCTATGAGAATCCTAATAGCTCGTAAGTCTGCTACAAGAGAAAATGTCTCCTCGTAGTCTACGCCAAAAGTTTGAGTAAAACCTTTAGCTACTAAACGTGCTTTAAAGGATTGTATTTCACCATCCATGTCGGTTTTCTTCTTGAAAATCCACCTATTTTTCACTAATTTAGCATTTTTAGGTGCATCAACAAGAATCCAAACATCGTTGATTTCCATGGATTTCATTTCCTCATTCATCGCAACTATCCATTTTGACTTTTCTGGATCAAGCATTGCGGATCGATAGTTAGCAGGTTCACCAAGATCCCCTACTTCCTCCTCATCATCCTCTATGTTAAGACATAGTTTGCTTGGCGCACGTACGGTTCTTTTAGACCTACGTGGAGGAATTAATTCCGGTGGAACTCCCAGACTTTCTGGTTCTACAGGAATTTCTTCGCTAGTATTTTCAGAAGTAAATGTATCTTCTTGAATTTCTTCAAGAATAATTTCTTCCACTGAATTCTTGATTTACAAGATCACTTTTAAGGAAGTCTCCATACCTAGCAACAATTACTTTGTTCTCAGGCGAATAATAAAAGTAGTAACCCATAGTTTCCTTAGGGTAACCTACAAAGATACATTTTACTGAGCGTTGTAGGAGTTTATCTCCAGAGTCACGTTTCACATACGCCTCACAACCCCAAATTTTCAAATAAGACAAATATGGCTTTTTGCGATGCCATAGTTCATATAGTGTCTTATCAACCTTCTTTGTGGGAACCATATTCAGAATACGAACAACAGATTCTAGAGCATAATCCCAAAAGGATAAAGGTAAAGTTGTAAGATTAAACATAGATCACACCATATCCAATAATGTACGATTTCTCCTTTCAGATACACCATTTTGTTGTGGAGTATATGGAGAAGTAAGTTTCTGAACAATTCCATTCTCACTTAAATAGTCTTTAAACTCTTGACTTAAATATTCACCACCTTGATCGGAACGGAGAGCTTTAATCTTCTTTCCTAGTTGCAATTCTACTTCCGCTTTAATCAGAATGTTTCAAATACCTCATGTTTATGCTTAAGTAAATAAACATAACCATAACGGCTATAATCATCCGTAAATCTTAAGAAGTAGCTAGCACCTTTCTTTGACACATGTCTAAGTGGTCCACACACATCCGTATGTATCAAACCAAGTTGTTCAGTAGCCCTTTCAATATTGCTATTAAAAGGTTTCTTGGTCATCTTTCCAGAGATACAAGACTCACATTTATCAAATGATTCATCATTGATACTTTCCAAAAGACCATCACGTTGAAGCTTTTGTATGCGTGTCTTCCCAATATGGGCAAGTCTACAATGCCAAAGATAAGAAGAGTTCTTGTCTAACTTTCTCTTCTTATTCATGCTAAAAACAAACTTATTTTCCTCTTGGAAATATTATCATGCATGTTAATTTCAAAAACAATATTCACAGAAATTGCATCAAAATAGAATAAACCCTCTTTGAAAACAGAAATTCTATTAATATCAATAGTGTGAATAAATCCAAGATCCAACATACAAGAAAAGGAAATAACACCACTAACAATTGTAGGTGCATAATGACAATTATTTAAAATCAGTACTAAACCCAAAGGTAAAACTAGATTAAATATTCCTATAGCTTCAACCGCTGCTTGTGCGCCATTGCCCACTTGCAGAAATTGTTCCCCATAGGTAATCTTCCTCTCTAACTCAAATCCCTGCAGGGTATTACAAATGTTAATACCACATCTAGTATCATATACCCAGGAGTTTGATTTGTACGTAAGATTAAATAACTATATCATAAATAAGTTACCTGAAGGTGCTGCAACGCCTAGCTCAGCCTTCTTCTTATTTTCTCGCAACTCATCGAGATAAAGAGGGCAGTTCCTCTTCCAGTGACCACTTGCTTTGCAATGGTGACAAGTCTCATCCTTCTGAGATTGATTCTTCTTCTTGACAAAGTTCTGCTTAGGTTTCGAATAAGTCAGAACTTGTTTGCCCTTATCACCCTTGCCTTTGCCTTTCTTATTCGCTTGCGATTTTGGCTTATTCACTTTACCCTTTTGTACATAAAGCACAGAAGGAGTAGAAGTAGATGCCTTGTCTTTTAACCCCTTTTCAAAGTCAATAAGCATTGCATGCAAATCATTAACTGTCTTCCCCGTGCAATGCATATTATAATTTCGAACGAAATCATTGAAGTCCTTGTTAAGGGACCTATTGATCAAGTTGATAGCCATATTATGATCATAGGGTTGTCCTAGTGCAATGATTTGTTCCATATAACCCCTCATCTCCATGTAATGGGCACTTACAGACTTTCCAGGATCTTGCTTGCAACTATGCAAAGCATCTACCAAATCGTTGATCTCCACAGCTTGCGGATTTTCATACACAGCCTTGAGTTCATCAAGCATTCGCTTTGGTAAAAATAGCTCATACTTTTGTTGAAGTGGAGAAGCCATGTTCCCTAACATTACAGCAGCCACCTCAGAGTGCTTCTTAACATTAGCAGCGTGTTCAAGCCTTTGCGCATCAGATGCTCCCCCAGCAAGATCCTCCAGATAAGGAGTAGTCAAGATATCAATAGTACCCGCTACTCTTAGAACAATTCTTAGTGAGCGATCCAATCATTGAAGTTTGGGCCAGTAAGTTTAGGACTATCAAAGAAAGCTTCGAAAGCCGAACTTATAGTCATACTATTTTCGGGTTGAGCCATTTCTACAAAAATAGGTTCAAACATTAGTATTTTCGATAATACCATTCAAGAAAATAAAATTACCCTGGTAATAAAAAACCATAGTATATTCCTTGAAACTAGAATCCATATTGACATAAACTCATCACATTAGTTGATGTGCTAGTGACAAATGTATTCAACACAGTAACTTTTCGAACAAGAATTGACAAACAAATTTACAATTTCTAGATATTTTAGGGATTTACATTGCCAAAAGTCATTTTGCATTGTAAACATGTTTCATCCTTACTTTACACCTTAAGTTTCCAAGTCTCACTGAGTAACTCAATTAAGTCGACTAATCTAAGGAACGTAAAACATTCATGCGATTCTTAGTCTATGAACATTTTCTTTCCATCACAACATCGTCCAAAATCTCATATGACAACAATTGTAACTTCAAGTGTTCGTTAATTAGATGGCATAAGACTTAAATTTAAAGGTATATATTTTTTGGTGTCAAAATCATGTACGGAGAAGCCTGCATACATCTCCATAGCATTAGTTTAATAAAAAAATTTAGTAAACCTTTTTGTGAGACTAAAATTTTCGCCATATATTTATGAACGTTGAGGTATTGGTTAAACCAATTAAAGATTTTACCCACAACTAAATTTACACCGTACTTTTTCTAGAACTCGGTTAAAGCACAAAGCAATAACCTTATTCATTGTGTTTTGGATGTGAGTTAATGCGGTTAAATCAACCTTAAGGAATTATGCAAATAACATCCGTAGGTAATGCCAATTTTGACGCACATGTGAGCCGGGAATTTGGTCAGCGCTGAAGCATAACACCTCCTTCCTTAACCGGGTACATGACCAGCGGTGCGTTATACCCACTTTATAGTTTGTCAAAATTGAGTAGGCCGTTAAGTTATTATTACAATTCCAATCAACTCAAATCATATGTTATTTAGGTCTCAAAACAAATCTTTAATTCTTTATAAGATTTAGTCAATATTTTTTTTTAAATTACCCTTGTTTACAACATACAATTAAATAAAACGCATGAAAACAAGTAGGTACAAAAAAAACTAAATCAAGTAGCCACACGCATAACAATCTATTCAAAGAACATCAAATCTAGGGTTTTTATAAACATAACAAGTTTTCCCTAATTTTAAAACTTTGAATCAAATAAAACAAATAGCATATAAAATCATATGATCCGTGAAAAACATGCACGTTCATTACGGATCTCCCACATACTCTTAACAATTAAAATACTACGGATCGTAACCATACATTACATAAGAATTAATCCATGCAAACATCTAAAGATAATTACCATATAATTTTAGGGTTTACAAATTTTTATTTTTTTTAATAAAAAATTCGGCCTAGCCGATTTTTAAAAAACAAAAAAACAAAACCCTAATTTTTGATAAAACGTAAAAAACAACATGTAATTTTTAACACAAATCAATATTAGTTAAAAAAACTTTAGATCTCGATAATTATAATAAGTTAAAACAGCTCTCGATGCCACTGAAGGTTTATAAAGCTCATAAAAATTATACAAAACCCTAAATAAGATCAAAACACACATAGCGGAAGCGATTTAACAAGATCATAACTAATACACAATTATAATTAATCGAATTAGGGTTACATACCTTTATCCTAGCTAAATCCACAAGATAACGGATCAATCACCAATTAGGGTTTATGACAAACAATACTAAGATATAGTCTAAAGTAAGACTATATTACGTTCTTGTAGACACGTAATACAACAAGCTAATCGTGATTCTAGCATGAACAAACTGAGCTTCTACGCTTGTGGAATATCTACCCAACAACCCTAGAGAGGGGCTAGGAGTAGATAATTAAATAGCAAAATCGAAAACCAAGAAACCCTAAGTTGGGTGTGTTTGGCCGGCGATCAAGAGAGAAAGAGAGATTGGGTGTAAAATTGTGAAGGCTATGGAATTGTTTATATAGGCCTTGGCAAAACTTGGTTTCCAAGTAATAAACGAATTAGGAAACAAAATCTTTTTTCCTTCCTTTTTGGTCCTTGTAGCCGTCGACTATAAGCCCACCAAAGGGGCTTCTGGAACTTTTCCGTTTCCTTCTTTTATCTTCTATATAATTCCATAACGGTCGTTTAACTTAACTCTTAATTTATTTAAGGATCGTTAGTTAAGCTACGATTTAATTTAATAAATATAATAAATATATTTAATAAATCAATTAACCCTTTACGTAATGTGTGTAATCCCATAATCCTGAGTTCGATCCTATCACACGACTATTAATTTTATGTCCATAAACTTTCAAAAACAACCCCACAACATCAACTCACGATCTCAAAATCATTTATGAACGGATTTTTAATGGTGCAATAACGTTGATAGCGCTTGTTCTTTTAGAGGAATGATACATACCTGCAACATACATACATTGAACAATTGATCAGGGTATACATATGTCACATAATTTGTATAATATTTTCGTGGAAAGGTTAAATAAAATCATCAAATTGGGTTAGAATAAAAAGACATATTTAATTCATTTGTAAATAGTACTAGTTTATACATTCAGGTTGCTGATAGTACTTTTTCGATGAACTTAAAATAAACTAGAAAGAATTTTAACCGATTAACAGCTTCACGAACAAAATATTTGGCTTGAAAATCATTTCAAGAGAGTATAAAATGTTCTCAATTTATTACCAATGAGTACTGTTGGAATAATACTATGCATTCAAGCTAGTGTTGTTTTTAGTTTTTGTTGTAAAGACAAGTAGTATCATTTGCTCGCGTTCCGCGATGAGTTGCAAAATTACTACTTTGTAAGAATTTAAAAATTTGCAATGCTTGAAACTTGAAACAAAACATAACATGTAAAAGAAATCAAAATATATTTAGCTAATACTTTTAATAAAAAGCTTTAAATTAAGAAGCTCAAGTAAGCTTTTATTTATAATGATAATAAGGCAGGCACAGATGTGTGATGCACATGGGTTCTGTCATGTTGTTCAACCCATAATATCTTGTTATGACGAAGTTTTTTTTGTGTGAGAAATGAGATGAAGGATTTGATAGTATTTATCAACATTTTTAAATATAATAGTAATATTTTTAGAATTTAAACTTCAACGATAATTGTCTCTTGAAATTTTACCTTTGCACTTTTATGTGATTAATTTCGACAATATTTGAACTTTCATGCCCAAATTCTGGTTTAAGGCACTAAAAGCTTCCATATTAATTTTGAATACTTCCACATTAGCTTTGCTTACTTACACATAATGCTTGAACACCTTACATTAACTTCGTCAATCCTTCAACTTCCATTCATAAATTTCGTTTAAAGGACTAAAAGGCTTCCGCATTAACTTGGAGTTGTTAGACATTAGCTTTGTTAGTGATATGGGCTTTGTTAGGTTTGTTAGGCCTAGCCCACCTTATACTTCTAGAATAATCTTTTGGTGATTATATATTGTAATATTGATCATTGAAGGAATGCACAAACAGTTATATTTCCAATATGGTATTAGAGCCTCATTAGCAACAAGTTTGTCTTTATATGCACGATCCGCGAGAGCCTCATTTTTTGGCTCTTAAGCGTGTTCCGATATATTCGTGGTACATTGGACTTTGGGCTTCAACTATATGCATCATCCACCGGCTCTCTGGTGGCTTATTCTGATGATGATTGGGCAGGTTGCCCTACTAGTAGACGATCTACTTCTGGCTATTGTGTGTTCTTGGGTGATAATTTACTCTCATGGTCATCCAAGCGGCAACATGCTCTCTCTAGATCAAGCGCCGATGTTGAGTATCGAGGTGTTGCTAATGTAGTGGACGAAACTGCATGGCTTCGTAATCTTCTTCTTAAGCTTCATATGCCATTTTTATCTGCTACTCTTGTATATTATGACAATGTGAGTGCTATTTATTTAACCGCGAATCCTGTTCAGCATCAACGAACCAAACACATTGAGATTGACATTCATTTTGTTCGTGATATGGTTGCTCGCGGTCATGTTCGTGTTTTTCATGTGCCATTACGTTACCAATATGCCGATATATTCACCAAGGGGTTGCCGTTTGTGTAACACCTCCATTTTACCTTTACGCAACGGGACATTGAACTGGGGTATTCTTCATAGAACACAAGTCATAATGATACAAAACAACTCAAAAGAGGGACAAAATCAACTTCCTTTATATATTAAAAATTCAGAGTTTTACATTATGAGGTTCCCAAAATCTAAAATCTGTGCCTCTTTATGCCATCCTCGTGTTGCTCTATACTATCAGTCATAACTTCTTGAAATATATGCTTAAAGTCAACACAAAGGTTGAGTGAATCCATAGGTTTCAGATAATTTGAATACAAGATCCTTTTTCCCAAGCTACGATATTATTCACTCACATAAAACAATATATTATTATTGCACTAGCTCATGACCCCGCGACTAGACATTATCAGGAAAAACCCAACAAATTTTCCCTTAAGTAGGAAGTTTGCCAGACTATTCTGAAAAATAAATAAAGCATATTCGTTTAGCCTAGGTAGGGACCATCAGCTGCTAGCAAGCTCGACTTGCCCATATAGGAGATGTCAGTCTCCAATAGTACTATTCACAATATTAGCGCTCATTAAATGATTAGCCGTCCATGATTAAAAAGGGACTTAACGGCAACAAGTAAACGTAGTGTCAATAATCATATCTGAGAAGCATACCAAAAACACTTGTATTCCATTTTTAGCATATATCCCCTCACGGGTATTCAAATCATTTATAAAGCATTTAAAAGTGAGGCTATGAACTCAACTTATGTCCATAGAATGCGAGCTATAATCAGATATATTTCATTCATAGATAAATAGCTTCATCATACAAACCACAACTTGGTCTCATAAACAACAGCTTGATCTCACACAAACCTGGATTAATACATTTTGTATAGTAACATGTCTTTGACTTTTAGTTCAATATAGTTAAGTTTTAGTTATATATTCCTTTATTAAAATTTGGTTGTAATTCTAGCACCATTATTCAGGCCATCATTGTAAAAACCGCATACAAATGCCATGAACAGTACATTACAAAAACACGACCAAATTAAAACTTTCCATGGATAACATACGAAACGTGTCACGAACATTTAATTACAAGTATTACGTATTTTTTTAATGCACGATAAACATTTATGTTAATAATTAATCCACAAACATTTGAAACACGAGCACATACGAATATTAATTAACAAGAAAAACGTTTGCATTTGGTTGTTGGGCTCCCTTTTGTCGCGACATAAAAGAGAAGGAAAAGGGAGAGGGCCTTTTTGGCCTGGCCCATTTGAAATCTAAGTTAAGCAAACAAAACATCCAAGAAATTAACACATTATGGTTTCACGAAGAATAAACCAAATCCCTAGAAACCCTAAGGGCCGCTGGCTTTAGCAAATAACAAGGGGGAGAGACTTCGAGTTTTGATCTAAAAGGATTTCATGTTTGAGTTCGTGTTCTATTGCTTAATCCTTTCATACATTCGGTATTTAATCAAACCCTAATCTTCCTTAGATTTTATTTAATTATGACCACAGTTGATGAATCTTTAAAACATGGAATAAAACATGTTAATGTTATAGATTAATCAAGTTACAGTGGGGTTTGGTTTTGTTTTCGGCTCGGTGACACACAAACCGAGAGTCATCCGACTCTCGGTGGTGTTTTCTGACCACCAGTCGTAGCCCAAGGGGTGCAGTGGCATTGTGGCTGCTATCGGCTCAAGCCCAGGCCCACAAGGGTCTAGAGTGAAAACAACGGGAACCGGCTTGTTGCCAGTGGGTACTTTACTCGCAGCAGTGGGAACCGGCTAGTGCTAGTGCGACCCTCTGCACAATCAGTGGCAACCGACGGCTAGGCAAGCCTCAGTCGTCGGCTAAGACAGCCCAGCCATCGGCTGGGGTGGTGCTTCTAGTTCGGGTTGGGTTTTCTTGGGTATAGGGCTCGGGTACACTTGACATCATTTTATGAATTAATTATTTTAATTAATTTTCATGAACAACTAATTGTATAAATTATTTTAATTAATTTTCATGGGCTAAAGAGTTATTTAACCCAAGACTTAGGGTTATTTATTAAAATAAATTAGTTAAGGTAAAGTGTTATTGTATTCTCATGACATTATTATTAATTATTAAACCATGAAATTTACTTAATAATTAATGATCAGATATACGCTATAGTTATCAACTTAACCATGATATGTTATTAAGTACTAAAACTTATACTTCCATTGTGGATGAATAATCATTTATAACCTATAGTTATTAAATTAACATGATATTATGAATAAACTATACTAATTATTACATGACTTATTATATTCAACCAGTAAACTCTAGCTTATATTATTAGCATATTAATCAAGCTTATTTCTAAATTTAGAAACTTTCTATTTCAGGAAACTTACTATTTTTGGAAACCTGCTAGTTTTAGAAAGTTACTTATTATTACACAACAAGTATAATAATACAAGAATACAAGTGAATACTTAACCAGAATACCAGAAATACATGATAAACACAGTATAACATTAAAAATAGTAAAACATGACAGAATATTTATAACAAGCTAAGAACTCACAGGACCAGTAAAATACACGTATCTCAGATAACTCATACACGTCCCTTATTTTATGTAGTATTATCCGTCAAGGCGGAGTAGGTTCTTCAGCGTTTCCGTTAGCTTTTGCTGGACATAAGGTCCGGATTTCCCGTCCTTCAGTAAGGACAACCTCTTCCTTTATTAGAATTTCTCGTATGCAGCCAACTGGTTTTCCCTAGTAGTTACAGATTAAATGTTTATGTTTTATTAGTTACCTTAGCAATATACATGCATGCCAGTTTCACCTAGTTATGGAGGTACCATAACCATAACACTAGAGGCACTAGTGTTATGACTTCACCACGACGGAGTGATAGCTCGTGGCGTCTCTTTCAGTTTATTTGGCCATTATTATTATTATTATTATTATCATGTGGGGCGTATGGGTGCATCCTAGTTACAGTTTCAGTCAGGATTTCATGGTGAATGTGGTGTGTGCCTTGCATCCTTCACAAGGAGCTGATCCCTCCTACCCAGACCATATTAATTAGAGGGATCCCCTCTAATTGCATGACGAGGTCACCCCTCCAAGTATTCATGCACGTTGCTGATCTCATGACCTATACTGGCTTTTGGTATAATAAACTAATCCAGATTTTCATAAGTAAACATAAGCTCTATTTTCAGAATATAAAACCAGATTATAAACATGTTCCAGGTTTTACAGGACTTATTCATTTCCGCTGTTATTCATTTTTTACATTTCTTTTCTATATTATGCCATTCCTTTTCTATATTATGCCATTCATGCTATGTCATATATCCGTTCATTGAGCGTAATGCTTAGCCGTTACTTTTCTTTCCATGCCCCAAAGCGGCAGGTACTCAAGGTTAGACTGGAGCATTTGGAGGACATACATAGGATGGGAGCTACCTTAGACTTCTTCTCCTCTTGCCTTCATATATTTATGCTTGCTTAGTCTTCCTTAGTTCATTTATTTTATTTATGTTTTGGGCTTATGTTTGGGAACCAATGTTTGATTCCGGTTATCCTTTTGGTCATGTATGTTTATGACATATTACCTTGCATGCTTTGATGACACGCCATATTTATCATGTGATATTCCATTTATCGAAATGGGGTGTTACAATCATACTTAGAAGTCATTCTATAAATGTTTGAGCAGCGAGGACACTTTAAATTGTAAACCCAACCACTGTCAGAACGTAATATCGAGATGGTCTATCTTTGTACAAAGCTCCCTATTAACATGATACATTAATTACTTCCTTATATTCATAAATAATTATCTTTAGTTTCAAAATTGGCAAAAATAGCCCTTTTAGTTATACTTTGGTATTATTACACTTTTAACCCTTAAAGTATATAGTTTTAGTATTTGCATTTTAAACCCTCAATATTTAACCTTCGGACCTCAATATTTCCAAAATTTGTTATTATAGCTTTAACTTTCATAAAATGATACTTTTGTACCAAAACGTTAAATAGTTTTTAGTCCCTATACTTGTAAAAATCACATAACAACCTCGAAAATGGACCAAATGATCTAGGATTTTAAAAAAAAGATTCAAAACATATTTATAATAATAATAACAACATTTTGTTCAGAATTCTAGCTTTGGAAATGGGTTTTTGCTTATTATTTTATGTAAATTACAAAACTAGGGTTTTAAGACATCTTTAACTTATAACTTCCATTTAGATTAATGAAATGACTTAGTTACTTTTAGATTATCTTTCTAACATAATTTTGGCATTATAAAAGCTCTAATAACTCATTATAACAAGATCAAAGCATAGCTAACATAGAAATTACCTAGGATGCTCCAAAATGGCTCATAATGGCTTCTTATGAACACTACTTGCTATCAAAGCTTCAAGAGATTCAATGGCTACCTTCTAGACCTGGTTTCTGGTCTTAGAACATGTCCTAGGACTTATATTGAAGTGGAAATGGAGAATGGGTAGAAGATACTTAAGAAACGGGGTGCAAGTTCTAACTATGCATATTCCTCCCTATTTATAGTAATTCGAACCCTTAGGCTCCAAGAAAGGAAATGAAACATGTAATTCAGCTAGATAAGTGACTAATGATGACTATTGAAGATCTATGCAAGTCTAGGAGTGACTATACAAGCGAGTTTCAAAGTTATCTAGGTTTTGTGGTTAAAAACATGTCACGGCAAGATTAGGATGGGAACAATGATGTGTAGCACACAAGTAGGTGCATCACCTACTTACAAATATCCCAAAATATCTATTTGATCTGATCCTATGTTTAAAAATGGGAGGGAAAGTGTTTGAATACCGTTTTGGTTGGAAAAACCTAGGCGGATTAAAAACTTGGGCTTGTAACTTGTAACTTTGTAATTTAGGTGATTAAGGGTTTAGGAATGTTACTAGTGATGTATTAGGGTTTATTTAGGGTATGTACATTGTAATTAAGAAGTTTGGGTCTTCAGTTTTAAGTTTAACAAGGGTTTGATGTGAAAATGGAAAGAAAACTTGGCAGGTTAGGGTTTCTAAGGATTTATGGGTAAGTCTTAATAAAAGTGATTATACTTTAATTAGCTACTAATTTAAACTCAATTTATATATCTTATATTTTCCTCCGTGTGCTCATGAAGTCCCTACATTGGTTTTATTAAGTTATTCTAAGTAAACATGTCAAAGGGTGAAAATACCCATTTTGACCTAATTTACAAGCCATGCATTGAAATCTTGTACCTTTTGCATTAGGGTACTTTTACATTGTATTATTATAATCTTATAACCTTAATGAAGTCCTATAAATATTTATATACTTGTCCAAAAAGACTAGATTGTGATTCTATGTAGATTTCTTAATATTAGGGTTTTTAGGTCATTAATCCTAATTACTTTATATCTTGGGTAATTAGTGTTTGTACCTTTATAAATAATTATTCTAGGGCTTATATAGTATGTTTATGACTTATAGGGATTCTACATTCTTATTTTAAGGGTTTGTATAGGTTGATCATATTCTAGGGATAATTATGGGAGCTTAAGATCCTATGCTTTGATAACTTGTACCTTATGCTTTACCAACTTGTAACTTAACTTAATGTAAATGTATAATCTTAATATGATACATAGTTGAGTTTTATAATTTATGGCAAAAGATTAGACTCTAATTCAATTTATAATGGATTTTATATGTTAATCTTGGTTACCAGGTCTTAACTTGTAATTAGCTTTGGATTAGTGAATATTAGTACTTTGTGATCAATTAACTTTCCTTTATATGATAGATTATAATTAGTATATTATTTTTTATACTTGTACATAGATATTATGTAATTACATTGCTTGAAATATTGTTTACCAAGAGTTTCTAGGTGGTGATCTAGACTATTATGTATAATTACTTGTACTTAGCTTTGTATAGTTTGTTCTTACCATTCTTAGGTATTATTATGTCTTCAGAGTATAGTTTATAACTTGTTTATATTCCATAATGACTTATTCATAAGTACTTTTCATTCATAGTTTATCATTCTTGAGTTTACACCATATTTTTAGGGATTCTAGGGTTTCTAAGGGAATTTAGGGCATCATAGTTATATTTGAGATGTTCATATTCATAATGTACTTATTAGATTACTTATAGATCTTATACTTGATATATACATTGTATTTCCAACATATAGGAATATGTTGAAGTGGCAGTTCAGGTTGTGAGAAAACAATTCATCTTACCAAGTAAGGCATAAAAAAAAATTTCTAGCCAAATTTCATACTCATATAATCATAACACATAGCATAGATGTGAAATTTATGGGTTGTCATAGTCTCCCCCCCTTAAATAAATCTCGTCCCAAGATTATAAAGGTAACGTAACATATCAAGGGTAAACATAGCTCTTAGGTGCTCAAATTCTTTCCTAGAAGTTTATTTACATATCAAGAAAACAGCTTTACGGTTGGTATTTAGTTTCAAACCAATCTCTTTTATCAATATTTTTATCAAAAATGGTTATATATGAAATATCATTCATGTTTTAGTGATCAAAATCGAAATTTTATCTCATAAGAATTTAGTTTAATACCAAATGGAATATTGAAAACATACTAGTTAATCACATAAATCTTCCTTAGATTCCAAAATACGAAAAGGATTGTGATTATTACTGAGTACTTTGGGAAACTCAAGTCAATATGTCACTGCTCAATTCAAAATCTTGAATTGATCATTGCAATTTTCAAAATTAATTTGGGTAATTGATAGAGAAAACATCCTTCTCATATAGATAATGTTTAATATGGTGTAGTTTCTCATTCATAGTGATAAACTTTCATTAAAATAATCTCTTGGATTATCTTAAATTACCATTTTAATCCAGCAGATACTTAACATAATTCAACGTTCTACGAATCTACATTCTAATATAATCTTTCCAATAGGTTTTATGTACTAATTTGGGTTTCATAAGTTGAAAATCTCCAACTTTAGCCCAGCAAATACGTAAATGGCACTTCTTTCGATAGAGTGCTTCAAATAGTATTGCTTTAATTCTAGCATGAAAACTATTGTTACACGGGAATTTTTTTCCAATGGTAAGTGTTCTTTCCAAAACTTATAACACATACATGGAGTATGTAGTTTAGTATTTGGATTGTTCTTCCACTTAACACATTAGTATACCTATTTAAGTATAACACACCAATATTGAGCATACTTTTAGGAGCAAGATGTGAAACACTCATCACGGTCTTAGATGATAGATATTGATACTCTATGTCAACAGATTATTTCATATACAATCTTGTCAGAGTTTCCATACTATCAATTTCCTAAATAGGAATAAATCCTGTAGCTTTAATAAGATAATTGACAATGATCCGGATGGGATCATGTCTACTTGAAGTAACAAAATCCTCATTGTTCTTTCCTATTTTCATGGAGGAAATTCAGATTGAACTAGTAAGTCGGATGACTTAATATTCTGTTTTAAGAGCATAATATAAGGATTTTAAAGTTTCTTCGAGTTGAATGGATTACTTAAATTTAAAAATTCCAAATCTAAGACGAATATTGACATATCTTCCTATATACTATATAGTGATATACGTATTATCTTACTTAGTTTTATTTGGTCTTTACTTGTTTTATATCGAATATTCTTAAGTCCATTTATAAATTCTTACTAACATAAATAAGTGTCCAACTTTATGTAAGGAAGAAATCATAAATTTGGTGATTTAGATTTATTCATTTGACTGAAGAAGCGTCCTAATTCAATCAAATAAATAGGATGTAAATCATTGACTTTGAAATTTCTGTCATAATACGAATATAGACAAATATTATAGTATTTAATATATTTATTATACCCTTATATTTCCTTCTTACGTTATCGTATGTAAGACGTTTTGTATATAATATCTAAAAATAAGATTTTCTAGAGACGAACGATGTAAAATAGAAGACAATATTTTATTCCTTACGATATGTATATAAGACACACGAAAATTTTATTGAACATATAACTTATAAGGCCACTTGGCTTGAAAATTCTTAATCCAGTGATCTACTATGTTGAAAATGTTGACACCAAATTTATGTGTGATGCAGGGTCTATTTCTTACATAGAAGAAAATTTCCATCATATTCACCGTAAATTGGATTAGTAATCCAAGTTATGGTAGTTTGGATGTTCTTTCTCTTGCTGAATTTATGCTTAAGATTTTTTCGATTTTTGCACAAGATTGTGCTTAATTACCTTGTTCATTAACTCTTTGGGTAGAGATAAATGAAATTTTCCAATATATTGGGATTTTGAAAGTGGTAATCTTTCTTCAAAATCTTCGATAAAATTCCTTAATAAACTTTTCTAACAAAATCTTCTGATGGAGTCTTCTTAATAGAATTTCAGATGAAATTCCATGTCATAATTTTATGATAAAATCTTCGAATGAAGGCTTTTGTCATTCTACGGAATAGGATCTAACTCTACTAACTCTTGAAATTTCCTCGTGTATGTCTCGAGGTTAATTCCTTTTATCATTAGATAGCGGAGTTCTTCTTTCATCTTTTTGATAAGAAATATTTGAAATTTAATCAAGCGATCTTATGTACTCCTTTTATCTCAATGGGTTGAGCATAAAGAAATTAACAAGATAACTGATGAAGTGCTATCTCCTTATAGTAAGCCTCACTTTATAATTTCAAATATGATAGGAAACTGAATTGGCTCTTTTAATCCAACGGATGATAATAATAACATCTTTTCTTCCTTGGATATCAAAAACTAACTAGTCATCGAGTCTTCTTCCGGATAATACTTCTTATTGACAATTTGCACTTGCAGGATTGCAGCCACACTTTTAGGGTTTAGAATGAAGGGAAAGAATAGAAATAATTCAGAATCCAAGGTATACTTATACCAGAAACATTTGTCACATATGTATAGGAATATATCTAAGTGCTTATCGAACACAAGGTATGTCTTTTAGGTTTATAGGAAACTTACTATGTTGATTATCATTCATATCTAAGGATAATAAATCCGACTATGAAATAGAATTTTAAAGTTACCATGGATTTATAAAGATATGACTCATACATAATCGTAACATAATTTTTCCATGATATGGAATGGAGGAATATAACGGAATATGTAAAAACTCGTCTTACTGAACAAGCTTCTCTTTTACATATCATATATATATATTTTTTAAAAAGAACCTTTTGATAGACAAAAGCCGAGAATAGAATATTTCTAGAAAACTTGAGAAGTTTCCTTTCTTCAAACGTGCGGTTTATATTCAACTTGATAATTATCATTATCATAGAAGATAACAGAAACTTTAAAAATATATATACTTTATCAAGTATATGCTTTTCTTAGAATGAACGCAATTTCATTCATAATCATTTGTAATAAAACCAAAAAATAGGGGTTTCTTACTCCTCAAAATAAATATGAAATGACAAGATGAGAAACACAACTTTTATTTATTAACAACTTGTGTGCTTAAACTTACAAGACAAGCTTCTCTGTTTACATAAAAGTAAAGACATAAAGTTGAAAGTATTTACAACTTAATAGTCTAATGTCTTCATCTATTCTTCTTAAGTTCTTTGATGGCATCAAAAAGACTTCGTATGTTGGCTCGATGTCTAATTTGAATGTCCTCAATGACTAACTCTAGAGTAGAAATATTTAGTCGAGCTTGAACAATTTCTTCATCGTGTATCATTTGTCTTCTCTGCAACTTAGTCTTAACTTCTTCAAAATCTTCTTCTAACTTCTCAAAATCTCTTTCTATAATTCTCCGGCCTTTCTGAAGTCCTTCAACTTTATCTTCAAGATCTTCAATACGCTCGGGAGGAAATTATTTCATATAGGGTAGGATATCTTTAATTTGTTGTTCATATGCATTTTTGGGTAAGTTTTCCGATATAAGTGATGGTACATTAATAGGGTAAGGTGATGGAAAATTTTGGTGTCGAGGTGTAAAATCTATTTCTTCATTATATGCTCGTATAAGTTGCATATAGGGGTCGTCATCAAAGGGTAAAACGACTTTTGGGATTTTTTGATCTTTGGGTGAAATTTATAAAGTATCATAAGGATTATTCATCAGGAGATTGGAAATATACTTTGGGAACTTATTAGGAATACTTGCAGAACACTCATCTTGATAATCCGATAAGATGATAATAGGAGGAAGATATGAATACATATTTCTGGAGACGTCGATAAATCCTAATTTATTATATATATATTACTCATATTATATTACATATACTTAAACATATGTACTTATAAGTATAATATTTATACTTACACTTAATCATGGTATTACACAATGTTCTAAAAGTAGCAGTACTACTATTGGTATAATATTACCTTATTCTTGTAGCAGCACTAGCATGGGTACGAAGGACTTTATTGAAATTATTTTAAAAGTAGTTATAGTCAAGATTTTAAATTCTTGTTCACTATAACCATGGCTCTGAGTACCAATCTTTAACACCCCCATTTTACCTTTACGCAATGGGACAATGAACTAGGGTATTACTTCATAGAACACAAGTCATAATGATAGAAAACAACTCAAAAGAGTGACAAAATCAACTTCCTTTATATATTAAAAATTCAGAGTTTTACATTATGAGGTTCCCAAAATCTAAAATAATAATTTCAATCTTGTGCCTCTTCATGCCATCCTCGTGTTGCTCCATACTATCAGTCACAAATTCCTGAAATATATGCTTAAAGTCAACACAAAGGTTGAGTGAATTCACAGGTTTCAAATAATTTGAATACAATATTCTTCTTCTCGAGCTACGTTATTATTCGCTCACGTAAAACAATTTATTATTATTGCACTAGCTCATGACCCCGCGACTAGACATTATCAGGAAAAACCCAACAAATTTGCCCTTACGTAGGAAGTTTTCCGGACTATCCTAAAAAGCAAAATAAAGCATATCTGTCTAGCATAGGTAGGAACCATCAACTGCTAGCAAGCGCGACTTGCCCAGATAGGAGATATCAGTCTCCAATAGTACTATTGACAATATTAGCACTCATTAAATGATTAGTGGTCCACGATTAAAAAGGGACTTAACGGCAACAAGTAAACGTAGTGTCAATAATCATATCTGAGAAGCATACCAAAAACACTTGTATTTCATTTTTAGCATATACCCCCTCACGGGTTTTCAAATCATTTATAAAGCATTTAAAAGTGAGGTTATGAACTCACCTTATTTCCATAGAATCCGAGCTATAATCAGATGTATTTCATTCATAGATAAACAGCTTTGTCATACAAACCACAACTTGGTCTCAAAAACAACAGCTTGATCTCACACAAACCTAGATTAATACATTGTGTATAGTATCAAGTCTTTGACTTTTAGTTCAATATTGTTAAGTGTTGGTTATATATTCTTTTATTAATATTTGGTTATAATTCTAGCACCATTGTTCAGGCCATCATACTTAGATGTCATTCTATACACGTTTGAGGAGCGAGGGCACTTTAAATCGTAAACCCAACCATTCAGTCAGAACGTAATATCGAGATGGAACATATTTGTACGAATCTCCCTATTAACATGATACTTTCATTACTTCCTTATATTCATAATTAATCTTTTTTAGTTTCAAAATTGGGAAAAATAGCCCTTTTAGTTATACTTTGGTATAATTACACTTTTAACACTTAAAGTATATAGTTTTAGCATTTGCATTTTAAACCCTCAATATTTAACCTTCGGACCTCAAAATTTCCAAAATTTTTTATTATAGCTTTTACTTTCATAAAATGACACTTTTGTACCAAAACGTTAAATAGTTTCAAAAATGACAGTTTTAGTCCCTATACTTGTAAAAATCACATAACAACCTCAAAAATGGACCAAAGGATCTAGGATTTTAAAAAAAAGTTTCAAAACATATTTATAATAATAATAACAACATTTGTTCAGAATTATAGCTTTGGAAATGGGTTTTTGCTTATTATTTTATGTAAATTACAAAACTAGGGTTTTAAGACATCTTTAACTTATCTTCCATTTAAATTAATGAAATGACTTAGTTTCTTTTAGATTATCTTTCTAACATAATTTTGGAATTATAAAAGCTCTAATAACTCATTATAACAAGATCAAAGCATAGTTAACATAGAAATTACCTAGGATGCTCCAAAATGGCTCATAATGGCTTCCTATGAACACTACTTGCTATCAAAGCTTCAAGAGATTCAATGGCTACCTTCTAGACCTGATTTCTGGTCTTGGGACATGTCCTAGGACTTATATTGAAGTGGAAATGGAGAATGGGTAGAAGATACTTAAGAAACGGGGTGCAAGTTCTAACTATGCACATTCCTCCCTATTTATAGTAATTCGAACCCTTAGGCTCAAAGCAAGGCAATGAAACGTGTAATTCAGCTAGATAAGTGACTAATGATGCATAGTGAAGATCTATGCAAGTCTAGGAGTGACTATACAAGCTAGTTTCAAAGTTATCTAGGTTTTGTGGTTAAAAACATGTCACGACAAGATTAGGATGGGAACAATGATGTGTATCGCACAAGTAGGTGCATCACCTACTTAGAAATATCCCAAAATATCTATTTGATCTGATACTAAGTTTAAAAATGGGAGGGAAAGTGTTTGAATGCATTTTTTGGAGGGAAAAACCTAGGCGGATTAAAAACAAGGGCTTGTAACTTGTAACTTTGTAATTTTGGTGATTAAGGGTTTAGGAATGTGATTAGTGATGGATTAGGGTTTATTTAGGCTATGTACATTTTAATTAAGAATTTTGGGTCTTTGGTTTTAAGTTTAACAAGGGTTTGATGTGAAAATGGGAATAAAACTTAGGCAGGTTAGGGTTTCTAATGATTTACGGTTAAGTCTTAATAAAAGTGATTATCCTTCAATTCAATTTATACATCCTACATTGTCCTCAGTGTATTCATGAATTCCCTACATTGGTTTCATTAAGTTATTCTAAGTAAACATGTCCAAAGGGTGCAAATACCCATTTTGACCTAATTTACAAGCCATGCATTGAAATCTTGTACCTTTTACATTAGGGTACTTGTAAATTGTCTTATATAATCTTATAACCTTAATGAAGTCCTATTAATATTTATAGACTTGTCCAAAAAGACTAGGTAGTGATTCTATGTAGATTTCTTAATATTAGGGTTTTTAGGTCATTAATCCTAATGACTTTCTATCTTGGGTAATTAGTGTTTGTACCTTTATAAACACGTATTATAGGGCTTATATAGTATGTTTATTACTTTTAGGGATTCTACATTCTTAGTTTAAGGGTTTGTATACGTTGATCATATTCTAGGGATTATTATGGGAGCTTAAGATCCTATGCTTTGATAACTTGTACCTTATGCTTTACCAACTTTGAACTTAACTTAAAGTAAATGTATAATTTTAATATGATACATAGTTGAGTTTTATAATTTATGGCAAAAGATTAGACTCTAACTCAATGTATAATAGATTTTATATGTTAATCTTGGTTACTAGGTCATAACTTGTTATTAGCTTTGGATTAGTGAATATTAGTATTTTGTGATCAATTAACTTTCCTTTATATGATAGATTATAATTAGTACATTGTTTTTTATACTTGTACATAGATATTATGTAATTACATTGCTTGAAATATTGTTTACCAAGAGTTTCTAGGTGATGATCTAGACTATTCTGTATAATTACTTGTACTTAGCTTTGTATAGTTTGTTCTTACCATTCTTATGTATTTTTATATCTTAAATGTATAGTTTATAACTTGTTTATAATCCATAATGACTTATTCATAAGTACTTTTCATTCATAGTTTATCATTCTTGAGTTTACAACTTATTTTTAGGGATTCTAGGTTTTCTAAGGGAATTTAGGGCATCATAGTTATATTTGAGATGTTCATATTCATAATGTACTTATTAGATTAATTTTAGATCTTAGACTTGATATATACATTGTATTTCCAACATATAGGAATATGTTGAAGTGGAAGTTTAGGTTGTGAGAAAACAATTCATCTTACCAAGTAAGGCATAAAAAGCAAAAATTTCTAGGCAAATTTCATATTCATATAATCATAACACATAGCATAGATGTGAAATTTATGGCTTGTCACAGTCTGCTTTATTTGAAGAATTTTGTTCCAGTTTGAGCGTCCGGTCTTCTCGCTCTACAACTGCGGGGGAGTTTTAGACATTAGCTTTGTTAGTGATAAGGGCTTTGTTAGGTTTGTTAGGCCTAGCCCATCTTATACTTATAGAATAATTTTTTGGTGATTATATATTGTAACATTGATCATTGAAGGAATGGACAAACAATTATATTTCTAATAGGAGTACTTTCACGTTAGTCTTGATTACTTTCATACAAAGCGTACCTCACATTAATTTCGGCAATCGTTGAAATTTTATTCACAAATTCTTGTTTTAGGCACTAAAAAGTTTTCACATTAACTTTGAGTACCTCCACATTAGCCTTGATCACATAAACTTTGGATACCTCACATTCATGTAGAGGGTCATATTTTACAAATCAGTAACCCTGAACTTCTCTCTCATTAATTTCGATGAATTGGCAATACTTGAACTTCCTCGCATTAATTATTGTTTTTAAATTGAAGGCATATTAATCATGGATACTTTTACTTTAACCTTGAGTACTTTCACTTAAAGTTTGGACACTTGTAAATTCAATTAAAAGGCTTAACTCTATAGTATTATTCAATGTTTTGAAAACCGGGTCCGTTATCGACCCGGTAAAATCGCCGGGTCACCGGGTCGCCGGTTCAACCGGTTCGACCGCCGGGTCAACCGGTTTTATGCACATGCTTAAATACCCATTTTCTGCTATGTAAACACTAATTGTCTTGTAAAGAACAACAAAAAAATTCGTTCAGAAAAAAAAACAACAAAAAACCATGTGAATCGTGATTGAGAACTAAGTAATGGATTTATCTTTAAGATCCCTATTCTGAAAATAAAAACAAAGTAAATACCGTATCCCTAATCTATGCATACAATCCTCCATCAGTCATTTTGACCTTCTTATGTGTGCGATTCACTTGGATTCTCTCATCCAGATCTGGTGATTATAAGTTTGGACTTGATTTGGGTGAAAGGTGATGTTATTTTGTTGGCTGCAAATGGAAACGATCTAGAAAAGAAAGAGTAGATAAGTTTTATGTCCTTTTTTCAATTTTTAAATAGACAAGAAAACAAACCCGCCGGGTATTGTCCACCCGGGTCAACCCGGGTTTTATAAAAACCGGCGGTTTGATCCGGGTTTAAACTATTTAAAGAACCGGTTAATTCTGACCCGTTTTTATGGCCGAATCCGGTTCAACCGGTTGACCCGGCCGGTTCGAACCGGGTTTCAAAACATTGAACTATTATAGATTCATATAATTACCTATATTTTCTATTTTTAAGTACAAGTGAAAAATCTCCGCATGCATCTATTCATATTTTTCACTTAAATATCATATTAACTATTCATGATTATACATCATTTTACTTTCACCAAATGCATTGATTACAGTACACTAACCATAGCATTTATTTTGTTCTAAAACCAACCAACCTCTTTCATCATAAATGAATATTAAATACCTATGACTTGATTGCTATTACATGCATATTTCTCTATTTTCTTTTATGACTGGTCTTATCAATCCTCTAGCTATGTTAGGAAACTAAGGGCATCCACAATGCCTCAAGTTGACAATAGCTTTTTGTCATTTTAAAAAGTCTTTTGACATGGTTTTTAGCATTGCATGCAAAGCTTTTTCAATAGCTTTTTAGAAAAGCTTGGAAACCCCCAAATCTTTCATACAAGTCTTCAAGTATAAATGAGTATCCACTAAATGCAATAAATGCTCCAAGTCATGAAAGACTTGGCGCAATGTAGATGCTCTAACTTGGTTGTTATTAGTGCATCAAATCCACAATTAAACTTTGTATCTTTACGATTTAAATACTTTTTAGCTCTTGTTTAATCAAAGACTATTTCAAAAAAAAATTAAGATCTTTCGTGCCACATTCTAAAAAAATTGAGATCTTTCGTGACACATTGTGAAAAAGATGCTCGTGTATTACTACCAACAAATATTACTTTTCATCTTAAAGTTACTTATAGATCATTAAGACTCCATGTTAATTATAATGTTTTTTCTTGAACAGTTAATTATTATGGTTAAACCCGGTATAATATAAAATTCCTTTTCTTCAAATGAACCCTTTAGAGCAAAGGGTACTGCCGGATAGTCTCGAGTGGTACCACCAGCCCAGAATTTTGAATGACGCATCCATCGGATCTAGTGTCAAAGTTGATGGCGTCAAAGTCATCAGTCCGGCTGGTAACAAAATTCATTTATTTGTAATAAATTAGCTTATATGTGGGTTCATGATACCACTTTTTTTCTTTTGACACAATTTCTTTTGCTATGATTATGAACCGAGTCACCTTTTTACATGTTTTGAATCAGCCTCATACCACGCTATACCGGATTGGCGTTGTTATTGTACGTGTTGTGGATCTTTGTATTATTTTAAAATCGCGTTCTATATCAGGATAGTAGTATAGCATAACATATGCTTTAGTGTTCTTTTTTGTATTTATCAGTATCAGAAGTTCTTTTTTATCAATATTTGGCACTCAAACTAGTATTTTTATACGTGTCACGGCCATCTCTTAACAAAGTTACACACACTTGTGATATGGCATTACAAGAATTACAACACCTCTTTTCGACCCAAAGACAAATACTAAAAACCCAAGTATACGAAAAGAGCTTGAGGTTGTTTAGAATAAGGTCGTTGTTAGGCCGTTTGAAGTCGAAAGAGGCGTTCTTTCTAAACATCCATAAAACCAAAATTGTTGTTCTAACCACAATATCAATGTAATGGAAATTATAAGAAAATAAGTTAACTTGACTTGAAAGGTTGATTACCATAAAGATGCTCAAATTTCCAATATTTGGCATTCCCCATCGTTAATGAACGTGAGCCCCATGTTTTGATGGAAATATCACATTGGAAAAAGAGATGTTCTTAATTCTAAATTTCATTATCACAAGTACGTGTGGTGAACAAATTCTATAAGCCAAGTGGCTGCAACACGCACACATTAATCAATCGATCAAGCATGCATATTTTTATGGGCCAATTATTTTGTGCTTGGATTTTGAGACTTTACCTAATGTCACACTAATGGGGGATTGGGGGCGCATCAACATCTCGAGGCACAAGAAACTGGATTGTGACCCTGCAAAATACTCTAAATAAAAAATACGAGTCCAACATTCCCCATTTTCAATAAGTACACATGATTGGCCATTCTGTGATTAAGTTTATACGGATTTAACGCATTTTATTTTGTAGTCAAGTGTGGAACCTCTCTTGTTGAACAAACAAAAGTCACAATAAGATATGAGGCTTATGATTTGGAAGGGGTCAACATTTACGTGACTAACAAGGCTGGAGAGGCGTCAATGATTGGCGGAGGGACAACCGGTATGACCTTGGAATGGCTAAAGTACATTGGTTTATCACGGCCATTAATCAATCAAACAGGAAGTAAGTGGGTGCTTGATATAATTAAGTTATCTTTATATATGTATTTACTAGCTTAAAGACCCGTCCAACGCCGGGTTTAGCGTAAAGAGTGATTTTCGTAAAACAAAATGAAAGGATGTTTATATTTAAAAAAGTGAAACGGGTTCTCGTAATAGATGAGGAAAATAAAAGAAAGAACATGTAGCATTCGTGGCCATATTTAAGTTTGTGACAATAAAAAAAAAATCTTCGATCCGCTATGGTCTTCACGTATGGCATATGTGAGTCCCAATTGATTGAAAAGAAACTGTCCATGTCGTTAACACTGAAAGTAAGACTTAAAATTTATGTAAAAAAAAAGATTACATACCATTATAAACTTCGTCAAAGACCATGTAACACTTCCTTGTATACAACATTTGTAGTTGTTTTACATACATTCCCGTCTGTGTCACATACAACAACCTTCAACCTTTTCTTGCTTTTTACTCGAGAGACATCTACATATAGTTGACCGTGAGTAAAAACTGGACGTGGTAAGTAGAGACCGACTTTAGAAAGTGATTGTCCTTGACTTTTATTAATGGTCATTGCAAATGAGAGTGAAATAGAGAACTGTTTTCTGACAATTTTTAGCGGTAAACGCTTGTCAGATGGAGTTATTCTTAACCTGGGAAGGATAACGACCTTTCCGAAATGTGTTCCATTGATAATCCTGGCACTAATACCATTTCTTGTTAGATTAAGCACCTGCAACCTTGTTTCATTACACAATCAGTTTGGTTGATCGATATTTCTCAAATTCTTTTAGATGCGTTCCATACAGGTTTTGTTGGAAACTCAGCATACGTAAGCTCTCGTGCAACCGGATAGAGCTCATTCATTTTTAACCAACCTTCAAACATATTATGTCCAACAGTAGGCTTGTGAATGATTGTTTTAAGGTCTGAGTTGTCGTCGTAAACTATTTGTTGGTCCCCTGGTAAGTGAAACGACAACCGCTCAACAGCCGGTGTTCGGTAATGAACCTCAAAACCAAATATTCTCCATGCGCCTCACACGCGGATAAATATCTACAATCTAAGTAAGCCTTGATTTCGTCTAACGACGGGAGTAGTTTAAAAAATGATTTTCGTAAAAAAAATTCACGGATGCTTATATTTAAAAAAAATGAAACAGGTTCTCGTAATACATGAATACAATAATATAATAATATAAAGAACATGAAGTATTCGATAAGCTACTAAGTTTTGTAACATTAATAAAAAAAGCATGTGATCTATTCAGGTCTTCATGCATGACGTATGTGAGTCCCAATTAAGTGAACATAAATTGATCATTTCGTTAACACCTGAAAGTAGAACAATAAAAGTTATTTGAATGAATATGTGAACAATACTTAAGATTTAGATTAATAATACTGAAACAGAAAAAGATTACATATCATTATAATTTCTTCAAAGACCATGTAACATTTCCTTGTAAACAACATTTGTAAACACCTAATTAGAGTAATAAATGTTCGTGTATTTTGGTCTTCAACATTGACGATTTTGAATAACAAATGTATTCACTATTTAGTTAGCACTCATCAAGTTAATGCCAATGCTCCTTATATGTGGTTTTTTATCAATATTTTTTATAAAAACAAAAAATGCACGTCTCATTATAAACCGTGAAGTGCTTTTTGTATACGACATTCTAGACACATTTTATGGAAATTATTTAGCAAGGAGTTAGGTCATAAACATTGATTATAAACCTTCTTGAAGCACTTTTTGTCTACTACTTTTGGTCCGTGTCTTATGTGAGGTCCCTGGCGTAAACACATATAAACATCAACTTAGCGTCAGTCTAGAACTAAGTTATCATGCTTGCTAAATGAAAGCATTTATCAATGGGAAGTGATTGAGACACTTTAAAAATTGATTGGGACACTCAAATGTACAAACTGTTAAAGCAGTATGTGTTTACAGTACAACAGTTTAATGCATGTTTTAGACTATCCTAATCAGTTTTGAGAGTGTGCAAATCATCTCTCTTTATCAATACCTCAATTATGAATAATACTTTAGTTGCAATATATTAGTAATTAAAAGGCATGCTTTATGTTCTAAGGATTAAAAAATAAATAAATTGTAAAAAAGAAGAAAAGTCAACACATATAAAGCAATAGAGCAAATATATCAACTTGTTGTCATCATCTTTGACTTTTTTCTTTAAACTCAATAGATATGTTTTTCCATAGTTTACTCCATAGAAATAACATCTTCAACTTATATAGAAATTTAAAAAATTACTCAAATCACCGAATAAATGGAATGACATTAGGATGAAATGAAAAATATTCAATCAGATAGTATATGTTCATCCTCAACAAATGATTCATAAAAAGTAAGTTACTTAAGCTCAGTTAAACATAATAAGAAAGCTAAATTAAATTGTAAAATGAATAAGGTACTACTTTAGTTCGTAAATGGATATTTTTAAGTTTATCGACCACTTTAAAGTGGCCATGTCTCAGTAAGATACAGATTAAAGAATATATCAAACTTATTAACATCATCTACTTGAAAGACTTGACCAATATTTGATGGTGCAACAACCACCTTACTATGCTTGCTTCACACTTCACGATGATAGACTGTACATTTACATTAACAGTTTTTAAAGGAAATGTGCACTGGAAGACATAAAGTTCAGCCCTGCTCGTTACGCTTTCCTAATATCCACAACCCGTTTTCATTCATGACTAAAGGCTGAGGAAACTAAACAAATTCGAGAATCCTAATTGGTAGAAATTATGGGTCACATTCACGTGCAGCTGCAAAACACAAAAGCTCTTTTGTACATAAGATTACCCAAACACCCCCTATTCATTCTTAAACCTTTACTTGTATGACATTAAATGCCTTATATGCAGATCTCAATTTAGAGAATATGAAGTCACTTTTTTAGCTCTTTATTAAAAGAACTTAGTTTGCCATACTTAACATAGTGTATTGTTGATTGCACAGAGTGATAACTCTGTGAGCTATGTTAACCAAGCTAATATCTTTGTACCAACCTTTGCATTTGAAGGAGACTCTAATAACTGTTCAAAGAGTTAGACAAAATGTCGTTAACGGGTTGACCCACCCTGACCGGATCAGTTTTGACTTGTACTCATATTGACCCACTTAACCGACATGCCTGTATGAAAATACAAACTAATCGAGAACCTCTATCAATGTCCTTTAATCTTGAAAATAGCATAAAATCATGTGCGTGTCAACTAAGTTTAATGTAGACGGGACTGAAAAAAGACATACCTATATGAAAAAATGATAATATGTTAGCTCTTTTAGTGCTAGTTTTGTTCTCCTAGGAGTTTGCAATAGTTTTTTTCTATGTAAAGTGTATGACAACATTAGCGTCTAAACATAAGATAAACATGTGACATGTATTTATGCAGGATACTATAGATGGTTGAAATATAAGTATATATACATGTACTTCAAGCTTATCATCTTCACTTTTGTAGAATATTAATGTGACATCCTAAAAACTACATAACCTTCGTAGAGAAGTACAAAATGCATAAGCTTTCTAACCAAAATTGAAGTAATAAGTCTCAGAGAACCAAAGCCTACACATACAAAACGTGTCCTCTTTTAGTCAAAGTATAGAGCTTGTAATATTCTTATTTGGACGTACGAATAGAGTTTATCTACTTTTGTTTTTCATATGTTGTTATATTTCTTGAAAATACTGCTTAATGTCATTAACTGAGTATTTCACTGTCATCATTTGCGCAGCGAGTGTTGTACTTTTAGAAATCGGGAAACATCCTGAATGACTATTTCACATCCATTCTAATAATCACATGCTCATATAAACTTATAAGATTCAACATTACCTACGAATAAAAAAACAGTAATCTTTTGAAGGGGGTGTTTGGATGTGCGTTTTAGTCACTTGCAATTTTTACAATTTAGTACTATCGTAAGTTCATAATCAAGCTACAAATACCATCTCTTTTTTAATAGGTGACTTTACCGTTTAAATTGCAGGCAGCCGCCAAGACCATCATATACTCGAAACGAACGGGCAGGCAAATCATATAAATTTGAATTCACTCGATTAACTATATGATTTGAAGCCGACATTCTAATAGGATCTTCATAGACTGAGGAACGTTCAAGACAACATCTTCCATCTGAGGCTTTTACCACAAACCACGTGAAAACCATAAAGCGCACACACTATAACTCAAAGACACTCCTCACACATTTACTATGATTCTTACAGCAAGAACCACTACCGCTGCTTCTAAAGTATTCCCAATGACACAATATATCAATTCTTTCCCTAAACTTATTACATCAACAACTTTTTGAACTTTTTATACTATATTGAGGATAGTATTATTGGAAGTGTTGTGTGAACATGGCTTAAAATTATTTGGCTTCTCAACATAACAGATGTCTAAAATTATTTGGCTTCGAAATAATCTCATCATATAGTTTCACTGCATCACAATATCACCATTAACTACCCTGTTGGAATCGTAAACCCAACAACCGAAGATCGATATGCGGAACCTAGAACCCTTAGAAGAAGATCGCAGAGTTACAACACCAAACCCAGACGAACGACACAAAGGTAACCAAACGATTTACTTTATTATACCAATCGATCGGTTTACATAGAAAGAATAAGAAGACTACGGTGTGTTTTGGGCATCACCCCCACCTCGTTTTATAGGGTGAGGGGGTCGGTTACAATCCAGGCCAAGCCCACACGAAACACTTACAAGGAAAGAACCCTAATCTAGTTGTTAACTATTATTGGTAATAACTTTAACAATTTCCACCTTAGTACCGATACTAGTTAGCCCCGACACCAAGTATCTCCATACAATACTTGAACTTCGGACCTGGAACCACCTTTGTGAAAGCGTCAGCTGCATTATCTTCCGTGCCTATCTTTGCCACTTTAATCTCTTTAGAATCCACGATCTCCCTAATGAAGTGATACCTCACGTTGATATGCTTCATCCTCTCATGAAACATTGCATTTCTTGAGAGATAAATTGCCCCTTGATTATCACAATTCACAACCACTGACATTAGGTTTATTCCCAGCTCGATTAGTATACCTTTAAGCCAAATGCTTTCCTTAACAGCTTCCGTAAGCGCCATATACTCCGCCTCTGTAGTAGATAATGCAACAACATGCTGCAGAGTTGCTTTCCAACTCACAACACAGCCATGTAGCATAAACACGTACCCGGTTATCGACCTACCCTTGTCAGGGTCTTTAACATTAACAATTTCCACCTTAGTGACAAGACTAGTTAGCCCCGACTCCAAGTATCTCCATGCAATACTTGAACTTCGGACCTGGAACCACCTTTGTGAAAGCGTCAGCTGCATTATCTTCCGTGCCTATCTTTGCCACTTCAATCTCTTTAAAATCCACGATCTCTCTGATGAAGTGATACCTCACGTTGATATGCTTCATCCTCTCATGAAACATTGCATTTCTTGAGAGATAAATTGCCCCTTGATTATCACAATTCAGAACCACTGACCTCAGGTTTATTCCCAGCTCGATTAGTATACCTTTAAGCCAAATGCTTTTCTTAACAGCTTCCGTAAGCGCCATATACTCCGCCTCTGTAGTAGATAATGCAACAACATGCTGCAGAGTTGCTTTCCAACTCACAACACAACCATGTACCATAAACACGTACCCGGTTATCGACCTACCCTTGTCAGGGTCTTTAGCATAATCGCTATCCACGAAACCGTCAACATCTACGTGCTTCCCTTGATCTCTACCATACACTAGACCTACATCAACAGTGCCCTTCAAGTACTTAAAAATCCACTTCACCGCTTCCCAGTGATTTTTACCTGGATTTGCCAAATACCTGCTCACAATGCTAACAGCGTACGCAATATCTGGTCTAGTGCAAACCATCAAGTACATTAAACTACCTACAGCATTCGCATATGGGACCTTACTCATTCTTTCCACATCCCAGTCATTCGACGGACAATCCTTCAAAGATACCTTGAAGTGTGCTCCCAATGGCACAGAGACCGACTTGCCATTATCCACTCTGTAGTTATTCAGAATTTTCTGCACATATCCCGACTGAGACACCTTCAGGGTTCGGTTACCCCTATCCCTGACAATCTCCATACCAAGTATCTTCCTAGCTGGACCAAGTTCCTTCATATCAAACTCTTTTCGCAGCAGTCCCTTGGTATATTCGATCTCAGACTTGCTTTTACAAGCAATCAACATATCATCTACATACAGCAGTAGATATATGTACATACCTGGTGCAAACTCCTTGAAGTAAACACAGCTATCATAGCTGCTACGGCTAAACCCATTGCAGACCATATACACATCAAACCGTTTGTACCACTGCCTTGGAGACTGCTTAAGACCATAAAGGGATTTCTTCAACAAACATACCTTGTTGCCCGTTCCTTCTTCAAAACCAAGCGGCTGCCTCATATAAATGGTTTCTTCAAGATTACCATACAAAAACGCCGTCTTCAAATCAAGTTGTTCCAACTTGTAATCTTCACAAGCAGTTAATGAGAGAATCACCCTAATAGATGTATGTCGAACCACGGGTGAGAATACCTCATTATAGTCAATCCCTGCTCGTTGTGTGAAACCCCGAGCTACCAGCCTTGCTTTATACTTTGGTTTCTGAACGCCTTCAATCCCTTCTTTAATCTTATACAACCACTTACAGCTTACCAGCTTCTGACCACGTGGTTGATCGACCAGCTCCCAAGTATGATTCTTCTATAAAGAACTCATCTCTTCCTCTATAGCACGAACCCACTCATCCCTTTCAGATGAATTAATCGCCTCCTGGAATGTGATTGGTTCATGTGTATCTTCTTCCTCAGCAATAGCAAACGCATAAGCCGTAATATCATCTTCTTCCCTAGACCATGATGATCTAGACAATGATACATTACCTTCATTCCTATACCTTGCAGGTTTAGTAGTTGTTCTCTTAGCTCTATCACGCACCAGAACATAGTTGTCCAGATTCTGTTGTTGAGGCATTGCATCTACTGCATCTTCAACTTGATCCTCATATTCATTCCCTGGATTTACCCCAGTATGAGGATCCACAGTTGGTTCGACCCGACTGCCTTGAAGTTCCACCTCAAACTCAATTTCCTTCCCAGAATCTGCAGCACCAGCACCCTTGAGAGTATCCTTATACATAAGGCTCTCATTAAAGACCACATCCCTGCTTATGATAATCTTCGGTTTAACATCATCCAACCTCCATAATCTGTATCCCTTCACACCCTCGGGATACCCCAAGAATATGCATTTTATAGCTCTAGGCTTGAGCTTCCCCTGATTCACGTGTGAATAAGCAACGCAACCAAGTATCTTCAACATCTCGTAATTCGCCGGATGTCCTGACCATAAATCCATAGGTGTCTTCTTCTCCAATGCTGTAGATGGAGACCTATTGATCAGATATGATGCCGTCACCGTTGCTTCTGCCCAGAATGATTCTGGCAAACCAGACTGAATCAGTAAACACCTAACCTTGTCCAAGAGCGTCCTGTTCATACATTCAGCTAGACCATTCTGTTGCGGAGTTCCAGCAACCGTCAAATGTCTTGCTACCCCGCTCTCCTTACACAAGTTATCAAACTCCTGATTACAAAACTCCAAACCATTATCCGTTCGAAGTTTCTTCAGTTTTCTACCTGTCTGGTTTTCTACCAACTGCTTCTACTCCTTAAACTTGCTGAATGCCTCGCTTTTGTGTCTAAGAAAATACACCCAAACCCTCCTCGAATAATAATCAACAATCGATAAGAAGTACCGGCAACCACTCATCGATTCCACCCGAGAAGGACCCCAGAGATCCGCATGGACATAGTCTACAACTCCCTCTGTTGTGTGCTGACCTCGACCAAAACTTACCCTGGTCGATTTTCCAAGAACACAATTTTCACAGAATTCGAGCTTACCTAGACTTTTATTCCCAAGCACCTCTCTTCTTTTGAGTTCATTCAAGCCTGCTTCACTAATGTGACCCAGGCGTTTATTCCACACCTGCGCAAGACTTTCATTTTCTTCTATGCCAGCTCTAGCTTCACTTGATTCAGCTCATCCATTCAAGGAGTACACACAATTTTCCTTCAAAGTTCCTGACAAAACCATCAAAGAACCCTTGATCACCTTTACTCTTCCATTCTGCAACTTCACGATATAGCCCTCTCGATCCAGAGTGCCCAAAGATAACAAATTTCTTTTCAACTCGGGAATGTAACGCACATTCTCAAGCACAAAACTTGAACCATCTTTCATTTGTACTCTCACCTTCCCTGTCCCCTTGATGGCACATGCTCTATTATCACCGAGCAAAACCATACCTCCATCAAGCTCCTTAAAATCAAACAAGAAGTCCCTCCTAGGCGTCATGTGATAGGAACCACCAGAGTCCATGATCCACTCTAAGAACCTTTCCTCACTCACCGCCATCAACAAATCACCATTGTCATAACCCTTAGAATACGTCCCAGCGTCCTGTTTTGCATTCTTGTTGACAAATCCAGTTGATTTCTTCTTGTTCCATTTTGGACAGTCTTTCTTAAGGTGATCCTCAGAATAGCATAGGTAACACTTCTGTTTATAAGTTCCTTTACCCTTTGACTTTGATCGCGAACTACCACGTCCTTGATTACCCCGATGCTCCGGCCTTCCCCTTACAAATAACCCATCACCATCATCCTTTGCATCTGTCCTCTTCTTTAACTCCCGTGAATTGAGGGTAGACAAGACATCTTCCAAAGTGAGCGACTCCCTTTCATAAAGCAATGTCTCCACAAAGTTATCATATGAAGATGGTAATGATGTAAGTAACATGAGTGCCTGATCTTCGTCATCAATATCAACGTCTATGTTCGCCAAGTCACCGATCAACTTATTAAACTCATCTATATGTTCAGATAGTTTCTTACCTGAATGCATGTAGAAAGTGAACAGCTTCTTCTTCAAGTACAATTTATTGGCTAAAGACTTTGTCATATACAAAGTTTCTAACTTCAACCAAACACCCGCAGCAGAATTTTCTTTGTTGACTTCCCTCAACACCTTGTTATCCAAGCATAAGAGTAAGGCACTGTGTGCTTTTTTATAGACATCCTTCTTCAACGCCGCAGTCTTTTCAGCGTCCGTCATGGTATCCGGGAATGAATCTAACGCAGCCTCCCAACCATGTTGAATTAATAGACACCACATCTTCACACGTTACAACCCGAAGTCATTAGACCCGTCGAATTTTTCGACGTCAAACTTCGCTATCGACGACATATTCTTTCTCCCTTGTTGCGTAAAAAATCTTTCTTGCAAATCGATTTAATTAGAAGAACCCTAAACCTCGATCACATTCAAGCAAACATAATCGTACACTTGAAAACCCAAGCAAACCACAATCAAACTTGAACCACAAGAAACCCACAATAAGAACTTTTTCTTCTTTTTTTTATGTCTTAAACCTCTTTTTGCAAAACCAATTATTTAGACAAAGTCTAACTTTGGATTTAAATTAAAAATACTGTAACCCACAAGAAGATAACGATAAAAAAAGACCCCACCTTTGTAGTAACAAACCCACGTGATACCAATTGACTTTATCTATATTGCTTTAGAAAAAGAACCAAATCACGGAACTATTTACTTCGTCTTCTCCGCCAGTCTAAACCTGCAACTCAAGAAAAACTTTCCGACGAACCTCGAAACCCTTTTCTTCACCGAATCTTCTTCGATTTAGCCTCGATCTTCAAGAGACCACGAAACCCGCAGCTCTGATACCACTTGTTGGAATCGTAAACCCAACAACCGAAGATCGATATGCGGAACCTAGAACCCTTAGAAGAAGATCGCAGAGTTACAACACCAAACCCAGACGAACGACACAAAGGTAACCAAACGATTTACTTTATTATACCAATCGATCGGTTTACATAGAAAGAATAAGAAGACTACGGTGTGTTTTGGGCATCACCCCCTCACCTCGTTTTATAGGGTGAGGGGGTCGGTTACAATCCAGGCCAAGCCCACACGACACACTTACAAGGAAAGAACCCTAATCTAGTTGTTAACTATTATTGGTAATAACTTTAACATAGCCCATTAATTCCATCAAAAAAGCACATGCACATGATCAAACAACAAACTCTGCACACATGTACTAATTTGGAATTAGCGTAATGATTTTCATTTCAAGGCCATTGTATGCACTTTCAATCACCTGTTTCATTTAGTACATATTTAACCCAATTTACGCGTTTCATTGCTAAATAAAATGCTAATTATCTTGTAAGAAGGCCTAGACCCGATTATTTCAAAGTACTACTTAAGAATGCCTGGACCCTATTATTTCATCTTATTTTGGGGGGGAATAAGAAGGCCTGGACCCGATTATTTCAAAGGGCTACTTAAGATTTTTTTTAAACTTTGGCTGATTATACCTTTACGATTAATACTCAAAACTCCTTGCTTTTTTGTGGCAACTGTTATGTTCTCTAAAACTTTCTCCAATATGGATGTTGAACCGAACATGTGCCATGACCTAAGAACTGTGTATGGGTTGAACTATCATTTTTACACACGAAATTAAGCTTTAATATTGTATTGTGCATTAAATATTTCAATATTTTTTTTAAATAACCATTTGCAAGAACTGACTAAGGTTTCTTCGATATTCCCTCTGGGAGAGATTCTGGTTTTAAGGCCAGTTTTATTTATATGTGCGATTAAACATGAATAAACTTCTTTGTTAAGAGTTTCATACTTTCATGACTTACTAATGCCCTAAACATATATAGCACAGAAAAACATACAAAAAGAAAAGACAATTAATAAAAGTTAAACATTCATTAAGACCTAAAGGAGTATCCCGTTCCATTATATATACTCTAAAGAGTGAAGATAAAAGTAGTTATTAAAACAATGTTAGGCCATATTGTAACACCCCCAAATTTACGCAATTCAATGCAGCGGAAGAGTCGTTGGTGTTACGGGATAACACATTACTCACATCATAGACAACGCTTAAAAAAAGCGTCGTTTAATAATAAAGCATTTATATTCATAAAGATCAAATTTACATAGGTCCCAAGTCATAGTATTTCATACAATTTTACAAAGCATTATGGAAATTGTTATTTAAGTGCGGGCCATAAATTCTTGTCGTCTTCCCGAGAATTACCTTCAAGTACCTGAGATAAGACATGTTAAAAGAAAAGGTCAGCGAAAATGCCGAGTGAATTCATAGGCCATAAAATAGGCCAAAGACATTTTATACAACTCTTAGTCGTAAATCATAATATAGGCTTCTGCCTTCAAAACCATTATACGAACCATTGTCGTAAAAAAACATCATACAATACGTTTATAATGTTGTATAGAGTTTAATAAAAACAGTTATATGATAATGGTTATGTAAACCAAAACACGAACATAATATCAATATTAAGACCCCGTATTGCTAGTCAAGCAATATATTATAATTCAATTCGTACATCAGTAGTTTCTATATTGGATTATTATTAGCCGCATGACATTGCTACCTTACTATAACAAACCACGGGTAGCTAACCCGAAATTCATTTTCCCATCTAAAACAGCGTGTCGTCACAATAATCACGCTTATATAAATCTTCTCATACATAAATTCGCTTACCAATCAATGTGGCACGACGGGGATCAACCGTCAAGGCGCGAACTAGAGTGATCTTCCCCACATAGTACTATTATATGCATAAGCGTCTACCAAATCCTGGTAGTTCACAATTCATGCTAATGGGACTTTAGTGACATAACCTAACTATAATAATAATCCATTTCATTTCATACATCGGGTCATATAATCATTCATCGGGTCATATAATCATTCGGGTCCATATCAATAAGCAAACAATCGGGACAACTGGTGTCCTATTTTATTAAAACTAACATGTTATCTCCCTCGCGGGTTTATAAAACATTTCATAAAACATTTAAAAGAGTGCGAGGCTATGAACTCACGTTGATTGGGAAAGGCGGTTATCGGCGATTTGGATGTACGGTACGTGCTTCAATCACGGAAACCTAGACAAATAATACTCGTCTTAGACTCTTGTCCAATGACTTTATAAAAACAATGGCTATGTATATATGATGACATTATAAGAATGATGATGATCAAGTGGGTTAAGCCAAATTTTTGTGTTAGCCAAATTTTTGACTAGTTACACTAGTTTCACTTATTTATATATTAAGGCCCAATAAGACCATTAAAGTCCAATATCATTTTATTAGTCCATTTATCTTTTTAAGACCAGGCCTATACTCATATTTTGGGATCAAGTGGGTTAAGCCCATGAGTAAGTCCTTTAGTGTTTAGCCAATCTAGTTGGGCTCAAGTCCAATAAGGCTACTTTTGCCCGTTAATGTCCATAAGTTATAAAGCTCGGGTTTTATCGGTTTTTACTTGTCAAATGTACTTATGCATCAGTAGATAAGTTATAAAAAGTTTACATTAGACGGGTCCGACCGTCTAAGTTTTATTTAACGAAAACGTTAATCTTTCGGTTTTAGCTGAAAAGACGTAAAACTTATGTATATAGTTTTCTAACTTATAAAACATATCAATTTGCAATTTTATAAAATGTCACATTTACTTATCAAAGTATATAACTTATTTATAAGTATTATATAAGTTAGTGGGTTTTAGGTATGTATTTTATATTAGTTTTACTTGAGTGCTAATTTTATAATATATACTTTTATTTTCAAAATCTGATTATGAAACTCGCTTTCACTATTTTTATCATATCTTGAGTTCTACAAGGAGATAGAATCTCATTTTTGAGAAGCACAAACTACATAATATGTGCTACAATTAAATCCTTTTAGCTACTGCTCAATCATCCTCTAAATGTCTCTAACAGTTCGTCCAAAACAGACTATACAGATTTGATCTTCAATAATGTTTTGATCATATCTCACTCATTTTATAGATTCCATTGAGTGACTAACTCTCACATATTTAAAAGTCACATACCTTACTGTATATTAAAATATCCAAGTCATTTTAACAAGTTATCATATGGTTCTTTACTGTTTTATACAGCCTACTATTTTAGACATGATTTCAACATCTTTTCATGTAGATTTTTAATCTTTTTAATCAAATCTATCAACACCAAATCCCCATATAATATTTTGATCATCATTCATCATCATATAAATATACATAAAAGAAAAAAATACAAGATTACATATTCTAAATAACAAGATGATAGGAAGAGATTGATCCCTATACCAATCAAGATGATGAAAAGATGAGATTTTGATGAACAAGGCTTGGTTCTTGTTACCAAATCTTCAACTTTAGCAAGAAAACTTCTTGGGTCCTTCAAATGGATGAACATCTCCATGAAATCAGCCCTTGAACCTCATGAAATCTCCTTTTTAGTTGTTAGGATCACCTCCAATCAACAAGTCTTCTATAGGTTTTCATCTTGTGCAAGTTTAACACAAGATTCATGGTGGAATTTTTGATGAATGGGTGGTTTATGGTGGAGTAGGGGACGGCACAAAGAAGAGCTAGAGAGAAAATGGAAGTGGTTTGCATGTAAGTGTGTGTGAGAAACGGTTTCTAGTTGCTAGTTTATGCATTAAGTGGTTTTGGTCAAAAGTGTACGACAAGTGTCCTATACTTGTGTGTTAGCTTGCCACCAAAGGGTGGTGTTAGCTTATTCTTGCCGTATTATTTAGTGGGGGTGGGACAAGTGTCCCACTTGTCTCATCTCCACTAATTTATGGGTACTCCTCGATTCTAGTTTTTCGATTTGCGTGCCCTCGGGTCGTTTTACGAAAAACGTTTTTATAAATTATGAATCAACGGCACAAAACGAATCTAATAAAAATTGTCTCATCAAAAACGGAGTTCAAAAACGTAAATACGTAAACCTAGGGTTTCCGGTTTAGTCGTAAAGGACGTTAAATTATGCAGGTAAGCCCTAATTTCAACCCGTAAATTTGTGAGTTTATGAACCGACACAAATTTAAAATTCCATCATAATATTAGAGAATAAATTTATTTTCTGAAGTCTCGGACTGTCACCAAAAACGGTGTATGTAAATGTAAGCATGTAACATAGAGTCCTCCGGTTTAGACGTTGTCGATGCTACTTCAAGACGTAAACCCAAATTTCTTCCCAGAAATGAGTGAGTTCATAATATAACATTAAAATAATGTTTTTAAATAATAATTAAGAATAAAATATCGACCATAAATTGACGGATTGTCACAACATTTACCCCTAAACAAGATCTTGTCCTCAAAGATCGATTTATCTTACTACTCGCTTCTTATAGAGTTAAAACCATGTGGGTATTTCCTCCACATTCGGTCCTTTCTCTCAAGTGTAATTCATTACAATACGCGAGTTTCATCAAACATAACTACGGGAATACGATCAGGCTTAATGTTGACTTACTTTCTCTATTCATGATGTTCAAGGGTTTTTGATGAATGCAAATTTTTTCCGATCTAAACTTCATCAAGAAGTACTCAGATTTTCACTTGATAGACATTTTATCAAGTTCGATATACGAACATAATTCACGCATCCCTTGAAGTCCTAGGGTAGATCCAGCTTATATGCCTTTCTAACCAACTTTTTACATTTTCTCAATGGTCCCATACAACGAGGACTTATTTCCCATGATCTTTCAGATCATCAATTCATTTTTTTCCAAGGTGAAATTTTTTGGCATAACTTCGCTACCCATCCTGCACTTCAAGATCTACATTTCATATTCACATAACCTCCTGCCCACTACCGACAGTCAATAATCAGATCCTAATTTCAACAATCACTTCAGGTCTCGCGGGTCGGGTATTTTGTAAGGTTAGGTTTGTCATCATAGGTAACCTTAAACCTAAAAGACATGTCCAACTCACAATGGGTGTATGTCGGGTATCTTCATCCCAACTCCTACTTACAGATGCTCTTTATTTAGATCCTCACAAGATTCGATCTCGATCCTAATACGATAATTATTAATGCTAATCTCTCCAAAGGAAAACGATTATACGGTTTATTACCAAAGGTTAACTATTTAAGCATAAAACAAACTTTTAGTGTTTGTATCGTTACTTTACCTCGTCCCTTCGATTAGGGTGGTAAACCGTACTCTCATCAAGGTTCGTTCCCCATGACTTCTGAGCAGATCTCTAGAAATTCGATGCGAAGCTAGGATCTTGATAGAGATGATCGATACAGGCACACTATGTTTACACAACTCCTTTAAATACAAAGAGTCAATTTCTTCATCGAGAATTTATCATTAACGGGAATGATATTAGTAGATTTGGTCAGTTTGTCGACGATGACCCAAATCGAATCAAATTTAGATGATGACCTTTGCTGTGACAACCCAAACCTGAGGTCATTTATTTAATATTATATAATATTATTTTACGAATGATTGTGAAATTTTTGATGAGTTGAAGGATATGACGGTTGAAGGTTTTATTTAAAACCGACGTTGGAGGTCTTATTTTTATCTTTTTACTTATAGCGAGGATTATTAGTGACCACGATATCGACGGATGCCCGAGATTTTAGGTTTTATCATTTGTTGTCTCGATGTTTATATTTTTGACGTTTTTATCATAAGTTCGTATTAAATCAAACCGGGATCATATTATTATCATATTTTGAGTGCGTTTTAAATTTTGAAAAGTATTTTTACGAAACCCGAGCCTCGTAAATATTTTCAAAATTGACAATTTACATTTTCTACCCTTACAACTATTTAATTGCATTTTGGACCAAAACTATCACAAATTGGCAAAACAAGCCCCTTCACCCCACTATAAAAAGAATTTCCACTAACTAAAAACACATAGAAAATGTGTGTACATGCAAAATCTATCTCTCTTCCCTTGTTCTTGCTAAAACCGTCCACCACCACCACCCTAAATCATTTGATTTTGAAAATTTTACTTTGAAACCATAAAAACTAATCAATATCTCATGTTGCAAATTTGATGGTGATCATTTTGGTGTAATTTTTAACAACATGCAAGAACATTTAATTTTTGATGATGATCCATGGAGGTTTGATCCATTTTCTTATAATTGTTGTTAGTGTTGTTTTATACATATTTTAATTATTGCATGTTTGCAATTTTGAGTGGGTAAATTTTTAAATGATTATTCAAGGGTGTTATGGGTTAGTTAAGTTGTTTGTAATGATAGTAGGATGATTTTAGGCATATGAGATTGATTAAAATTGAATTAAAAATTGATTTAGCATGACTTTTTAAAAGGCAATTTAGATCAGTAGGTTCAAGGCCAGTTTTGGCTACCTTACTCTTTGAAAATGGTTTAAATAATAGCATAGGGTTGTAGAGAGTTCTTTTAGCTTCGATTTGATATAAGGTAGAGCTTCTAGCTCCAAACGAGCGCTAAGTTATGATGTCTTGATTATTCGTGTACCGGGAGACGAGTATTGACACAATCCGAAGTTGTTGTCGATATTTGGATCGAATCTCGGGGACTATAGAATGAGTTGTAAAAATGGTCAAGTTCAGATGTTTGGTTCTAAACTAAGGGTTGTGAGTCTATTTTCAAACTCAAGTTTCGGATTTGTAAACGGAGTAAAATAAATAAGTTAAAAAGACTATATGAGTTGTTGACGTAAAACTGTCCGGTTTTTGTAGTTCAAAGATGTGTCGGCAGGGAACTTTAAAAGGAAAATCTTTTGATGGTATTTTAACAGGTCTTTCTATATATAGTAAGTGGTATCTCTGATTAGTATCATAAGCATTTGACGTGTTTAGGTGTGGTAAATGAGCCCGTACATTTGGTATGTACCGGCAGATTTTTATCGAGTGTATGGACTAATAAAGTAAACATATAGAATGAAGTAAAAGGTCACTTGTATTGTTTTCATTTTGGGTTGGTTGTGATTTTATGATTTTGAGTTTGATGTTACTAAGTATGGATTTTACTCGATTTTATTATTGATGAACGCGCCCTATTTGATAGGTTGCGGTTTTTGTGTTTATCGGGCATCAACTATCGTCGAAGATCGTCTTGCTACTGCTATTACTCCAGGTGAGTCTATAGCCTCGCTTTTGTAATTGTGTCGAATGATTTTAAAACCCGCGAGTGGGATACATGCTATTTGAAAGTAAAATGAACACAAGTCATGATTGATTGTTTGGACCCGAATGTTGCCTTTGTTGACCTACATTGTATAAGTACCTAAATTGCATAAGTCCCTAATTTCATGAGCCGTTAACTATCTTCTGACTTGATGTTGTGAGTCGGGAATAGCTGCTTATTCTAATGATAGTACTATTGGGTTGACGACCCTATCTGAGACCAGAGCTTTACGCTGAGTAACCTCTGGGAAGGATAATTTTACGAGAATGAGAATTGGTATTCTTGCAATTGATACCCTAGTAGGGGCACTGGAATTCATCTAGTCATGCCGGCTTTAGGCGTGGGTGACTAAGTTAAGGGGTCGGTGTCATGAGCTTAATACAATTCTATTGCTATTGCTATATGCTAGATTGCCTGAATAATAGATTGTAATGATCAGCAATTCTATTAAATAATCTTGATTGATTTTTCTCTTGTGTTCAAATGTTGATTTGGAAAACCTATAGACTCGCTCAACCGTTGTGTTGATGACTTTAAGCATGTATTTCAGGTGATTGAAGTTGATGAATTGCGGAGCTTGCTGGAGAAGGATTGCGAATTGCTTTTGTGGTGATTGGTCTAAAACGGATTTCATTCCCTTTTGTCATAAAAATAATAATGTACGGTCATGTACTTTGGTAAATTGTTTGTTGATTGGTTAAAATCTTTGGGGGACCTAAATGTTGCTCTAATATTTTGAAAATTGTTTTACTTGGGATTGAAAGTTTTAGACAATGGTTAAATTATTTCCTTTTATATTTCAAATGTATCATTTTGAGATTGTTCAAAATGTCTTGTATAACGATGTTTGTATTTAGCACTCAAATGTGTATTTCCGCTGCGCAATGAAATTTGGGGGTGTTATAGATTGGTAATCAGAGCTTTTTAGTTATAGCGAATTAGGTCGAATTTTGAAAATGTCCTAAGCTATAACTTTGGTGTCGAAAATATATTACAAAAGCACGCAACTTCTCCGCAAGGCTCTGGTAAGATTATTTGTTTTGTATTGTTTTATATTAGATGTATCCTTTAAAACTGAAATGATTTTTAGAGTATTTATTAAGTAAATAATATGATGATGTATTGATAATGTATTGATGTTGTTGAAAGTACGTTGAGTACTTGTTATCGTAATTTTCTTTATGTAATGCATATGTATATAATTTGAAATAATGACATTATATACTGTAAAACCCGCATACTTTTACCATGAATAATACCCTTAAGATCGTACGTATATGATTAGAACGTTCCTTTTATAACATGTTTACGTTTCACGTATAAGATATTCGATTATTACGTACGTGTTAGAACACGATAAGTATTTATTACACATAAACACACGATTTATTCCAATAATAATTATAAACACGAACATGGGATCATGAAATCATGAACGTAATTTAATCACGAGATAATATTATTTTCGTATATATATTTATTACGAACACGAATAAATATATTAGGTCACGGTGAATATTTAACGAGAACACATAAAACACGAACACGACTAAACACGAACGAACACTAAAATAAATAGACTCGGAAAAAGGTACGAGTACCCCATGTGGGGCCCCCTTACCCGCAGCTACACCAAAGGGATGGGCCAAGCCCATCAAATTTTACTAACAAGGGATTTAAGGTAAATCTTTTAATCACTTTTCACTTTACAGTAAATTAACAAAAACCCTAAAAAGATTTTTCTCCTTCTCCTTGCTCTCTCTTTGGCCGCCGCATATACAAGACACAAAGGGGGTGTTCGTTTGATTTTGATCTTGAATTTTGTGCAAGTATTTGTGTGTGTTCATCCTCGTTTGATCCACGCATTCGGTATACCTTTTTAATCCTTTTCTTTTATGTTTCGATTTAATAAATTAAATAAGATCATGATGTTTTTAAAAAGCTAATTAAAAACATTAATTAAACATGTAAATGGTTATGGGGTAAATCAAAACATGGGATTTAGGGGTGTTTGATGTGGTCGGCGCCTAGACCGAACCCCCAAGGGGTCTCGGTTTGGCTTATGGACCACCACCGAGACCTCATGGTCTCGGTTTGGTGGTGTGGGTCCCACGGCAGCAGCAAACATGGGAGAACCCCGAAGTGGTTCGGGGTATGGTGTTGATTACGGGTCCGGTTCATGGTTTCTAGTCACGATCCGGTTCATTGATTATGTTAAGATTATGATTTCAATAGTTATACGTTAAAAAATAAATTAATAAAATACGACATGATTAATTTAATAAACATGACTTAGGTTATAATTGTATTATTAGATCATGGAATTTTAACCTAAGTATTTATATTTTCTAGACTTTATAATTAATTAATTATTAAAAACCATGGTTATAATTTATTAATTAACATGACTTAGGTTATATTATTAATGGTTAATAATACATGTTTTAACCTAAGTATTTAACTTTATTTAATTAAAAACATGATATATTTAATTAAATACTTTTAACCTATAGTTTATTTAAGTTACATGTAATAATTAATAAACTATACCTTATATCAATATGACTTAGAAAAATAATCAGAAAACACTTAAGCTTATATACTTAGCTTATTTAACCAGCTTATATCTAATTATGGAAACTTTCTATTTTTTTAGAAACTTATTTAATTAAGGCAGCTAATCTATTTATGGAAACTTTCTATTTTTAGAAACTTTTCTATTTTAAGCAGTAATTCTATTTTTGGAGACTTTCTATTTTTGGAAACTTTCTATTTTTGGAAACTTTCTATTTTTAGTAACTTTCTATTTTTGGAAACTTTCTATTTTAGGAAACCTGCTATTTTTAGAAATTTACTTATTATTACACAGTAAGTATAATAATACATGAAATACAAGTAATACTTAATCAGGATAGACAGAATATAAGATAAACACAGTTTAAAGCTTAAAACAGTAAAACATGACATGAACGTATAAAATAAGCTAAGACATGACATAAAACCAATTACGTATTTAGTAATCAGATACTTACACATGTATGTATTTATGTAGCATTAGTGATACCGAAGTAGGACTCTCTTCAGTTCGTCTTCTCGTTCACTGGACATAAGGTACGGATTACCGTCCTTTTAGTATGGACATTCTTTCCTTATTAGGATTTCCCGTATGCAGCCAACTTTTTTCCCGTAGTATAAGTTTATATGTTTGATTTGCTTATGTTTAATTTAGAATACCTATAGCCATATACATGCATGACCAGTTTCACCTAGTTATGGAGGTACCATAACCATAACACTAGAGGCACTGGTGTTATGACTTCCCCACGGCGGAGTGATTGCTCGTGGCGTCCCTTCAGCTTTTGGCCATATTATTATATTTATCATGTGGGGCGTATGGGTGCATCCTAGTTACATGTTTTCAGCAGATTACTCAGTGTGAATGTGGTGTGTGCCTTTCATCCTTCACAAGGAGCTGATCCCTCTTACCCAAAACAAGTATATTAAATTAGAGGCAGCCCCTCTAATTTGCATGATGAGGTCACCCTCCAAGTATTCATGCACGGTGGATTTTCTTGACCTATATTGGCTAATGGTAAAATATGTTAAGCAGTTTTCATAAGATAAACATAAGGCTTTTCAAACTATAAAACCAGTTTTATGAACATGTTCCAGGTTTTCCAGGACTTATACATTTCCGATGCTATTAAGTCTTTATTATGTTTTAGTCATTTATACTATGTCTATATCCGTGCACTGAGCGTTTTGCTCAGCCGTTACTTTCCTTTCCATGTCCCAAAACGGCAGGTATCCTAGGAAAGACTCGAGCATTTGGAAGACGTGCATAGAATGGAAGCTGCTAGAGACTTCTTTTCCTTTTTGCCTTCATATACTTATGCTTGTTTAGTCTTTCATTCATTTCTTTTACTTTATTATGTTTCGGGCTTATGTTTGGGAACCGATGTTTGATTCCGGTTATCCCTATGGTCATGTAATGAAATATTATTGAGTTATGAATAAAAAAACATAGACTTTTAGTCTTCTGGTAATTGACTTAAATCCAGGTTAGGGTTTATTGTTCGATTTCATCCAAATAATCGGGTATTCGTTGAATCAACGATTGTTGGAGTTTACCTAATTATCGGTATTCTTTTTTAATCAACGATAGTTGGAAGGATTGTGTCTGGCATTTTTTCAAATCAACAGATTCAATTATCTATCCTTATTTTTCGCTACATCAGTTGGTATCAGAGCCGAAGTTCCTGATTAACATGTTAGAATATCCATTTTTTGAGGGTGATGGTTCATGTTTTGATGAATGGGAAGATTATGGTGCGGCTAGTGATGATTATGAAGGACCTCCAATATTTGATGATGATCAATATGAAGAAGAATCTATGCTAGTTTATAATACTGATATTAAAGATGTCATTGGGGAAGAAGAAGCATTTATCGGAAAAGAAAATTTTGGTCGGGAAAAAGATAACATTGAAGACATTGAAGTTGTGGCTACTAATCTTTATTCATCAATGATCCAAACTACCATGGTCGACAAGTTGGGTTTAAAGACGATCAAGGTTCGAGGTGGATTCATTATAAATAAAGGAAATTTGATGCAAGGGATACAAATTTGGATGCTACGAGTGAGACAAACTCGAGGACGAGTTTTTTGAAGTGAGGGAGAATGATGAAGGAACATAATAATAAACTGGTTATTTAGTTTAATTTGTGGTATCTTTTATTTAGTAATCATATTTTTTGTTTTTTAAGAATAATTTTAAGCTTTTTTTCCAAGTTTAGTTTTCCTATAAAATTAGGAATTATTTGTATTGAAACATTATTGAGTTATGAATAAAAAAAACACAGACTTTTAGTCTTCTGATAATTGACTTAAATCCATGTTAGGGTTTATTGTTCGATTTCATCCAAATAATCGGGTATTCGTTGAATCAACGGTTGTTGGAGTTTACCTAATTATCGGTATTCTTTTTGAATCAACGATAGTTGGAAGGATTGTGTCTGGCATTCTTTCGAATCAACAGATTCAGTTATCTATCCTTATTTTTCGCTACATCAAAAAGCATGGTATGTACTACATCATGGGATTGAGATTTTGAGTTTTATGTTTCTAATGATTTTGGTCGTTTATTTCGAACTGCTTTATTTTTATTATCTAGCCGGATAGAAGGAGTTGTGCCCCGAGGGGATTGCAAACAAGGATGCTAGTATAGTTTTATATTCATCATGCCTCACCATTAGTCCTTAAAATAAACACATGTGTTTTCAACAACAATCAAACCTAATATCTCACAAGCAACAAAAAACAGATGACATGACAAATACACAAAACAATTGAAATTAGACTTTCATAAACCAAAAGGAACAACAACTAACCTGATATATTATGAAGGTAAACTAAACCCGCGATATGTCAAAGACAAAAAAAGGGGCATGCTGGTGACAGATGGTCGTAGTCAGCACATCACCATCTTTTTGTCGCGAGTCAACTTTTAGAGGATCGGACACTGTTTTACAAGACCTTGTTTAGGGTTTGTGTATGTTTTGTATAGTGTGATCTTAATCTGGGTAGTTGTGGCTGGTGTGTGTGTGTGTGAGTAATTGAAGAGACTTTGGTGTTAGGTGGAGTGAATTTATGGAGTTATGTCATAGATGTAAATGTATACCAAAAGGTCTCCTGGAGGTCTTGGGTTCAAGACCTGCCAAGGGCCTTTCAGGCGAAGCGGATTAGGAGTCTAATATAACTAGGCGAGGGTTAGAAGAAGACATTCTTCCGCTTGGATGCCATTGCACGACTCGACCCACTAACCACTAACCACTAACATTTGCCGTTCTAAAAAAAAGGTCTCAAACAAAGATAACACCCTCGAACACATCTAGTTTGTGTGTTATAGTTTCGGGTCTGAATATCCACTCGTCGTCACTGAATGTGAAAAGCCACTCACATCTAGTTTGTGTGCTTTTACTAAAGTTGTGTTACACAAAACAACAAAGTTAAATACATTGCAATTCAATATCTATGTAGCCTGACTGGTGATTTAACATATCAGTTATGATTAATGATCAGGCATTTCATAAAACAGCAAAACATAAAGGTTCACATAGCCGCACTTGCAAGTTAGGTTTCTCAATGAGACCAAATATAACCGAACTAGCAATCAAATATACTACCAAAAGCTAAACTTTCATTCGGATCAAAAACCGTCATCCTGCTAACAAGCATCGCATGTAAGTTTTACCATCAAATCAGGCACCAGCAAAAGCACCAATGCTTTACTTGCCATGTATTCTATGATTTACATATATATATATATATGGGGGATAATAAACCAACCAAAACCCCCATATATAAACCATAACAAAGTGAACCAAATAGCAAAATACCTAAAAGTTACTACTATGGTTCAAAACGGCCACTACCACTAATGGACCAACTTCAGCCACATGATGTATTGTTGCAGTTGACCATTGGAATCACCGACTCATCTCCCTCTGTGTAAGACATACGTCTGAGTGCAAGAGGATGAGCACAGTAGTATGCGTGATGAACTACAAACACAAGTGTCCGTTAGCTAGGAATAAATGTACGGTATACAAAATGTAAGATTCTGTGACTTATTTTAAGACTTACGGGCTTAAATAAGTTTATTATATCACAATATACTTAAATAAGCCTATAAGTCTTCAGATAAGCCACAAATTTGGAGCTTATGAAAATATAAGCCGAGATGGGCTTATGTCTCATAAGCCTAAACAAACACCCCCTTAGAGTTTCAATTTTACCTATTTTGCTGTATAGCAAATAGATATTACAAACCAAAAGGAATAAACTAATTAACCTGATGTATGAAAGTAAGTTGCACCCGAGGTATGTCAAAGACAAAAAAAAGCGGCATGCTGGTGGCAAATGGTCGTAGTCAATAGAGCACATCACCATCTTTTTGTAGCGAGTCAAATTTTAGAGGAACAGACACTGTTTTATGAGATCTTGTTCAGGGTTTGTATGTGTTTTGTACTATCTTGTGGTGTGTGTGAGAGACTAAGGGTGGTGTGTTTGGTGAGACTCTTTGGTCAGAATTTATTGGTGGAGTGAATTTATGGAACAAAACACACAGCACGAAAATACTGTCTTTAGCCAATTTGTTTTACACCAAAAGGTTTCAAACAAATGTTAATAGATGCTTTAAGGTTGCAGATAACGTGAGACATAACGTGGCGATATGACTAATCTTTATGTTTTTACGAGACATAGCAAGCCATGCTATTTTTAAGGTATAAATTAAAACGTCATAAAATATGAAAACATATATAAATTTATATATTTATAATTAATACAGTATCATATTATAAATATATTGAAGTGAAATAAAGTGGGGTAAAAGTTATAAAATAACATCTTACTTATGAATTTGTGTCGACTTTAAACACTTACTATTTAATCTCGTGACCTTACCATTCTACTTGTTTGTTTTTTAATATTATTACCATTATGACCGGTTACATTTACACATCAGTAAATTAATTATTAAAAAAATCTAAAATATGTTATTATCATGGTTCTAAATAGCGCGCTATAGCGCGCCTTATAGCGGGAAGCGTGGCCTCACGTTACGAAACAGACTAAAGCGTCGTCTCTAGGCGTAGCGTGCTAAAAAGCGGCATATAGCGTGATATTGCGCGCTATAGCACGTAGCGTGACAATTTTTTTAGAATCGTTTTGCAAAGTCACAAGAATTGGGCTTGTTTACTAGTTTTGGGCTATTTAATAGACTTGGGCTTAGTAATTTTACTATGGGGAAAAATTCTTGAGTAACTATTAGTCGATTTTGTTTTTAAATTGAATTAAGGTATTGCTCCATTTTGTAAACTCGCTATATAAATATCAATTTATAAATATTTTATGCCGTTATGTATCACGCTTCATAAAACGCCATAGCTTCGCTATAGCTCGTATAGCTTGTAGCTTGGCAATACCGCTACGCCACACTTCACGCTATTTACAACCTTGGTTATTATATCCTACGTGGATGTTAGACTAAGGTTTGACCCATCCATGGGGAAAAATATTCGATTTTAAAAAAAATAAAAATTATAATACGCGAAAACGCGCGTTGTCCCCTAAGCGCGAGACGTGAATACGCGAGCTGGGGTATGGTTAGTGCGTTTTCCCCATGGCGCGATATTTTATTCCTGTGCTCTTAAAGACAAAAATACAGTAAGTATATTAGTGATACAAAAGGGTAATATAGTCATTTTAAGGCTTATATTGGTATAGTCGGAACAAATATGAAAGTACAATGGTAAAATCACGAGATTAATTAGTAAGTGTTTAAAGTCGGTACATTTTAATAAGTACGAAGGTATTGTATAGCTTTTATCAAAAATAGGAAAATCAAACATGGCCATATTATACGTAATAAAATAATGACGTAGAAATTACCGTGCCACGCTGTCGGTAACAAGTTACCAAATTGGTAACATCAAAACGATTTTGAAAGTAGAATGGTACAGTCACGAGATTAAATAGTAAGTTTTTAAAGTCGGTACAAATCAATAAGTAAGATGGTATTTTATAACTTTTACCCAATAAAGTGTAATACATAAGTAATAAAGTTACAAAATTATTTGTAAATGTAAATTTTTCAATTTTTTATAAAAATACGATTCTTATCGAAATTGAATTTAAAAAATTCTTCACGCATCTCGTTTTATCGCGACTTTACGTCTTTCACTTATTGTCTCATTTCAAGCTTTAAGCTCAAGCCTTGATCTATTGTGTGACGCGGAGGTCAAGTCTTACGCCTTTGCAAAGCTTTTTCGAGCCTTTAAGAACCATACATGCTTAACTTTAGGCCGGGCACAACGGTGTTTTAATGCTATGATCATAAAAAAAAAGTGGCCTAATTTAATAAAAAAAAGTTTTAAATTTTTTTTATTAAATAAAAATATTACATAAATAAATATTACAAAATTATTCAAATAAAATAAAAACAATACAATAAAAATATTATAAATATAATAATAATAAAACATTGAAACTTAAACTTCGAGATTAAGAAACTATACCATTCAATATCGTTTCATTTCGAATGCTGTTTCGTAGAATGCAAAATCTGAATGATAAAAAGTGCGATATTTGATTGCGGCTTTTTGATAGACATTATTTTCACAAGCCCCACTTGAATGCCTATGTAAAACACTATTGTAAATCAAATAAAATTGACCGACTTTAGAACGAATCGTCATTTTACATTTGCAGTTAACGGGTTTATAGCTTCTTTTTTATCACTCATTTCGCTACGAAAGTACTCAGTTACGTCTGACCAAAATCCTATCGTCTTATGACTTTTATGTGCGCTCAAACATTACACAAAGCTATCTCCTCATCTGGAGTCCATGAACCATTCGCACATATTCTTTTAGATGGTATATAATTAAAATGACCTAAAATAAAATGTGAAAACACTGATAAGATAACGGGTTTTTTTATAAGAATAAAGTGTTAAATAAATAAAATTAAAATGTCTTTTTTATTTAAACTAACAGTACACGAAATATTTGTAAACCTTTCGCACAACTCGTTCGTGCATTCGATCAATTTCGGGACGTTGATTGAATCGACTCGGTCAACATATCGCGGTCGCTGAATTCAAAATTGATCGACCGAGTGTAATGCCGTTGTCACCAACCTTATAAAATAATATGTAACGGATGTTTACATGTATTTGACTTTAACCATAAAGTTTCAAAGAAATATTTACATCGTTAAGGTTAGATGATGTAAATCTTGTCACCTTCGTTGCTTCTTTTTGCAACAAGAGGTAACTTCTAAAGTTTGCAAAATCCTAATGTAATGCTTCTATTCTTCGAATTATTAACTAATTAATTTTCTTTACTAAATCTTACATTGTTTTTATGCTTCGATGGGTTAGCTTGCCACTTATTTTTTAACTATTTGATCTAATTATTACAACCCCATAAAAACTTTTGATGTAGATAGGTATAGAAAAGAACTATGTGAGGTAGTACAAAATTTGTGCTTAAAATGATTTTGTGACTTGACACATGTAGAAAGGTTTTTGAGCTCATACGCAAAAGTAAAATTCAGTTATTAATATTTTGAGATGCATTTTTTTAGAAAGAAACTCAATGGAGAATATTTTACCATTCAATCCGAAGCAAGAACTTTTATAAGGCTACCAACATTGGATATCGGTCATCCTCTCAAATCCCTCGCTATCTTAGTTTTTCTCTTCGACGATCTAAATTACTTTTTTCACATTAAAACGATTGTTTTTTTATAAAATTAAAATTCGTTCATAAAATACAAAAAATACATAATAATTAAAAGGGCTATTTCGAAAAAGGGTCCAAAAGTGTATGTGCATTCACCAATTGTCCAAAAAAATAGTCAATTAACCATATTCGACATATTCGATCATGACTAGAAAGTAACACATGGCATTGGTTATAATCATTTGGTTGTACATGTGGGTCCCCACAAGTACAACCAACTACACTTTGTGTAAATGTACTTGTTATTCGACCATTAGTCATATCCGTTATTCGACCTGTATTATTTTAATAGAATAATATTTTTAATAAATTAGTCCCCAACAGTTTTGTTATTCGATTTTGACTAAATTATTATTTGACCCGTACTTTATTTTTGTTAATAAAAACCTTTTTCAAAATAGATACTCTTCTATTCGACTTGTACTCTTGTATTATTCGACTAGGACTTTAAATTAAAAAATTGAAACACAGATTAATGAATCCAAAACCAAACACACTTACCTCAATCCTAAAAACCATTTACCCACCATCCAATCCGGATTAATTCATTTTTCTCCCCAAAAAACATTTACCCCTAACGTTGATTTTCCCACAAGCATAACTATGCTTTACCCACCATCCTTTGCTAAAATTTAATCAAGCTTAACGATGATTTTCCAACTGTTTACTAAATAAAAAACATGATTGTTGAAGATGTTCAAGAAAATTCAGGGGCCAATACCGTAAATCAGGCCGGTGTATTAATCGTTGATGATGATGTAAACCCAGATGAACCAAGCAAGAAAGAAGAACCTAAAGTAAGTGTTCGCTCACGATTGAATATTATATCCACTATTAAATGTAAGTTGGAGTTGTTTAAATATAGGGATTTATTATTTAGGAGGAGTGTATTTGGGTGATGGTTAGATTTTCCCAATTCATCATATGAAAACCATATGTTACATTACGTGTTGCAAAAACAAGAGGAGGTTAGTAGCTTGATTAGTGATTGCCCTCCCATTAAATTTAGAATTAGTGATTTTATTCTCCATTTTGGGAGGGAGGATTTTTGTTTAATAACTGGTTTTAGATGTGGTGCTTTATTTTTAGACGAGACAAAAAGTTATTCTTTTGTCGAAGGTGTGTTTCCTGAGAAGAGAAATAGTAAAATTAAGGGCGCTAAAGCAATTGAGTTGTATGAGCTGATAGAGGTTGATCAAAAGTGGTGTAATTTAGATGACAGCGATGTTGTTAAGGTATGTTTGTAGTTTGTAGCCGAGGCTAGATTTATGGGGCGTGAAGATTTTTTGAATGTACCAAAGCACTTGTTGAACCTTGTTGAAAATTTTTCTGCTTGGAATTCGTTTCCGTGGGGAGAATATATGTGGTAGTATTTCTATAAGAGGATGGTCAACGTTGGTAATCGGGATAGTGTGAAAAAAAAGAATAAAGTCGTGAAGAAATTACCCGGATACAACCTAAATGGATTTGTATGGGCCCTTAAGGTTAGTAAATTTGATTATAATTGTATGGGTTAAAACTTGTTTGTACAATTGTAATTTTAGTAAATTGTATTGTACATGTAGATATGGATTTTGGAAAGTTTTAGTAACAGCAACCTGGTGGTATAAAGAATAGGATGCATACCTCGAGGTTTTAGGTGGAGCCCGAATGGGAGGCGTTTTGATAAAGAACAATATGATTTGCTATTTGGTGAGGTAATATTAGATGCATTTTTATAAATATATTAAGTTCTTTTACGTCTTCAATTGATAACGTATTTTCCGTTGATATATACTTAGGGTTCAATACCAAAATTGAACTAGTTCCAACCGCCCAACAGATGAACCAAGAATGGTATTGTCGTAGTTTGTCAGTTTTCAGGGGGATGTAGTATCATGTATCCAAGCCTATAAACCTAATGGAACACTACCATTGAGGAAAACCTTGGTAAATGCAGCCAGTGTTCATTCACTGTTGGAAGGTAAAAAACCTGGCGTACAATCCGTCGATGTAACCGATGTTAGCTTTGGTGAAAATAGTAACGGTCAAACTTCAGGGCAACCGACAGAATTACCAAAAAATGTGTTTGGGAAGGTATTTCAACACCAAGCAATCACAAACCGAACGGTATTGGGACTAGTTTTGGGAAGGTGTCAATAAATAATGATTGTGTAAGTCATGAAAAACCCTCACGTGTTCCTGATGTTGAGTCTGTAAATTTTGTGGGAGTAACCAATGTGAGTTTATGGACTTATATTTAATATTCGTGTGATAGGATCGAACTCGAGATTACGGGATTGCACACAATACGTAAAGAGTTAATACAATTAATAAATATATATATCGTATTTATTAATTTATTTAATAAATATATTTATGTATTTATTAATTTAACCGAGCAAGTAATTATATTACTTTAACGGTCGTTAAATAATTAATAGTTAAGTTATAACGAGCGTTAAATAAATATATAGTATATATAAACAAATGGAAAGAAGTTTGGAAGATTCTGGAACACCCCTAAGGGGTGTTTAGTCGGCCGATTATAGGGCTCCAAGGGGGGGGGGGGGCATTTGTTGCCTTTTATTTATCTTGGGCTACAAGGGTTGAGGCCTATAAATACACCTCCTAACTCCTCATAATTAACACAAAAATAATCTTTCTCCCTTCTCTCTCTCCTTTGGGTCGATCGCAACACCATCACCACAATGGGTTTCGGTTGGTTTTCTTGGTTGATCGATTGTATACTTAATCTAGTCCTAGCCCCTCTCTAGGGTTGTTGAATAGATTAATTACAAGCGTTGTAGCTCGGTTTTCACGTGCTAGAATCACGGTTAGCTCGTTGTATTACGTGTGTACAAGAACGTAATATAGTCTTACTTTACACTATATCTTGGTATATACGGCTTAAAACCGAATCGGTGATTTGTTCTTCGTCTTGTGGAATTACTTTAGCGTAAAGGTATGTAACCTAATTCGATTAATTATAATTGTGTTATTTATTATGATCTTGTTAAATCGCTTCCGCTATATGTGCTTTGATCTCGTTTAGGGTTTTATATAATTGTTATGATACTTATAAACCTTCAGTGGCATCGAGAGCCGTTTTAACATGTTATAATTATCAAAAATCTAAAGTTTTTTTTAACTATAATTGTTTTGAGTTAAAACTACATGTTTTTTTAGGTTTTTCATAAGATTAGGGTTTTGTTTTGTAAAAATTAGGGTTTTTTTCTCTATTTTTAATAAAAAAAAGTGAATTGTTTTGAAACCCTAAGTTACATGTGGGATAATTTTAGATTGGCAGATGATATGTACACGGATAGTAATTATTTGCACACATAAAATCAAAAAGAAAAAGACGAATGTGCCCTTGTTAATAATAAACAGTTTACATAATTTTTTGGCGCTTTCTCTTCCTCCCTTATGCAATGACGTCTTGAACTGGCCTATATTCCGAATCAATAAACAACAACCATGCATTATCACCAAGGTCAGATCTTGATTATTTCCATGCACAAAAAAATATACGTAGAACGCTCGAACATTCACACAATCACAGACCCTCTGTTTTTCCCTCCATTGAAACTTGAATACCACCCTCGCCAACCATCATAACACATATTCATCAACATACATATCCCACCACTGCCATCATTCAAAGTTTGTAACCATATCAACGACATCTCCATTCTAGCAGTCTCTCAGTTCCGGCCAACTCTATTTTAATGTGATCTCAATATATTCTTGTACCTTAACACCACGGAGTCGGCGAGTCACCGACGCATATATATCTGTTAGTCACGCCTAACTCTTTTCTATATATGTTTTTGAATTTTATGCTATATCATTTTTTCATTAGAAGCGTTACTCTATTAATCCATCATAGTTAAGAAAAAACACCATTTGTGATGAATGTCATAACATATCCAAATATATTTAAGTTACACAACAAGTGACGTTAGGATCTTAACAACTTGTTATGAAGAATTGATTTATTCCATTGTCGAAAATTTTAGAAGCATCGTCAATTATAATATTCCATTGTTGCTCCAGTTCGGCGTGGCGAGTGGATTGAAAGGTAGCGGGAATCGGTGGCGAAAGATATTATACGATTTGGTTTATTTTGTTTTAGACTATAGAAGATAAACAGGATGAGGGTTATATTAGTCCAGTCATATTCTGTTTCTGTGTACATATAAAAATGGTCCGTGTAATTATCACTTCCCTTTTAGATTATATTGCATGATTAATTGTTATGTCATGTATGGTTACGATCCGTAAAGATTTAATTGTTAAGATTTGCGGGGATTCCATGATTACGTGCATGTTTTCATGGATCGTAAAATTATATGTTTATATGATTTTATGTGCTACGTGATTATTAGATTCAATAAATCTAGAATTAGGGAAGACTTTTATATAGAGATATAAAGACCTATATTTGATGATTATTGAATAAATCGTATGCATGTGGCTATTTGATTTATTTGTTGCACATATAAATTGTTATTAGGTGTTTATGATTTAGTTTTTTTACTTGTTTATATATAAAATTGTTGAATTATTGTAAACAAGGTTTTTTTTAAAAGAAATAATATGGACTAAATCATATTAAAAATAATGATTTGTTAAGAGATTTAAATTACATAAGATTACGTTGATTGGTGAATTGCAATAATAATCCAACGGCCTACTCAATTTAGACAAACTATAAAGTGAGTTTAACGCATTGCTGGTAATGTACCCGGTTAAAGAAGGAGGTGTTATGCCATTAGTCGCTGACCAAATTCCCGGCTCGCCTGTGCGTCAAAAATTGGAATTACCTATGATTATTAATTGAATTGTACCTTAAGGGTGATTTACCACAAATTCACATCCGAACCACAATGAATAAGGGTATTGCTTTGTGCGTAGCCGAGTACTAGCAAAGTACGATGTGATGAGTTGTGGGTAAATTCTTTAATTGGTTTAACCAATACCGCAACATAATTTATGAAGAAATTTAATGAAAAATTTTACTAAATGTTTTATTAAACTTATGCTATGGAGATTGTAGGCATGTTTCTCCATACGTAGATTTTGACATCAAAATTTATACCCTTAAATTTAAGTCAAGTGCTCCTAATTGACGAACACTTGAAATTACTTCGTCATCAAATGAGATTTTTGGATGATGTTGTGATGGAGAGAAAACCGTTTGTAGAATGAGAATTCGTATGATGGTTTTATGTTACTCAGATTAGACGATTTAATTAAGATGCAACCAATCGACGTAGCCAGTTGGCTATCAATATTTCATTAAATGGTTTCTTTGCAAGAAGTTTTTTGAAGGTCTTGAACCAGGCTTTTTCTCTCAGACGAAGTGGATAAGAAGTTTAAAATAACTAAGCGAGAGTTCGAAGAAGACATTATGCCGTTTGGATGTCATTGCACAACCCGACCCACTAACCACTGACATTTTCCGTTCTAAAAATTATATTTAAGATGCATTTTTTAGAAAGAAACTCAATGGAGAATATTTTACCCTTCAATCCGAAGCAAGAACTTTTATAAGGCTACCAACATTGGATATCGGCCGTCCTTTCAAATCTCTCACTAGCTTAGTTTTTCTCTTCTACGATCTAAGTTACTTTTTTCCATATTAACATGATTTTTTTAAAATTAAAATTCGTTCATAAAATACAAAAAATACATATTAATTAAAAGGGCTATTTCAAAAAAAGGTCCAAAAGTGTATGTGCAGTCACCAATTGTCCCAAAAAAATATAGTCAATTAACCTTATTCAACCTATTTGACCTATTCGACCATTACTAGAAAGGTAACACATGGCATTGGGTATAATCATTTGGTTGTACATGTGGGTCCCCGCAAGTACAATTTGTGTAAGTGTACTTGCTATTCGACCATTAGTCATATCCGTTATTCGACCTGTACTATTTTAATAAATTAATAATTTTTAATAAACTAGAATGGTACCCGCGCAATGCAACGATGGGTAATTGATGACTTTTTTTTACCAATCGAATTAGTGTTAAAATATAAAAAAACTGAATTAAAATAAATAAAATTATTAAAAATGAAAAAGCAAAAAAAAATTGTAAATATATATATGAAAATGGATGTTGAATTAAAGAGAATAAAATTTTAGAAAATATGGTAAAATTAGATTATGAAAAAAATAAGTAATTTAAAAATATTTCAATTTAAAAATAAAAGTGATTTTTTAATAAGTTGTTAAGAGGTTGTTATAAAAGTTTCTTATAAAAGAGACGGATGGTCAAGATTGCATCTTTGGTTTGGAGTTAGGTTTGAATTAAAAATAATCTAATAGTTGAGAGTTGAGATATTTATCTTGATTTTTTATTTAGAGTTAGGTTTGTAGTTAGGATGTGTATATACACCTTTTATATATAGTATAGATTAATCTCCAACAATTAAGAGGCTTGTAGACACGAATTTTTGATTTTACAAGTTAAGAGGCATTAGACTCAAAATATTAGATTTACCATAAAAATTTTAATTCCTAAACTATTATGAATTTTATTAAGACACTTAAGAAGGATGATCTTCATATGTTAAGATATCCCTGAAAATTTTCTAAAAACTATAAAGGTGTCAAAGTGGGTCAAAACCATCATTATTTTATGTATGTTCTCACCAGAATTGATTTTGGGCTAGTCTTGGGTTTTTAGGTCATATAATAGGTTAGGTAACTAATGGGCTTAACACCTTTTATAGAGGCCTTATAGACCCATATGAGAGCCTCTGTGATTTTTTATTAGAATTTGTGGCAATGTATTTATGGGTAACTAAGTAGTGGCAATTACTCTAAATACCAACATAATGTTTTAAATATGGAAACTATGATTTTTAGTATGTCAACCACCTATTTATGGTAATTTATGATTATGACTTATGTTTCATATATGATATGTACTTATATGTATCTTTGTAGTTTCGGTGACACGTGACTAGAATTCACTAGCGTTTATGTGTGGTTCCATTGTTACACATTCGTTAAGGTACAGATATTACATCCTTTTAGTAAGGACATTCTTAATCCTTTTTGCACTTCTTTTGTATGATTCCCCTAAGCCATTTCTATGATCCCTTTGTGTTTATATGCTGATTTGATACGAACTCCTTGATCACTTTGATTCATTATGACCCTTATGCTTGATATTGCTTCCGTATGCTTCATATGCTTTGTTATGTATACCTCTTGATCTGTGTGTTTTATGTTTATGCTTTCTTACCGTTTTGCCCAAGCTATTTGAACTAGTCATGGAGGTACCATGACCATGTCATCCGACGCACTGGTGGCATGACACTATCTAGGACGGTGTGATTAGTCCCCGACGTTCCTTTTCGTGAGCTCAAATTATATGATGCTATTATAGGTGTGTATGCTAGTCTTGAGCTGGTGTACATACTATTACTTTGTTTTGCAGGGACGTATGGATGCATCCTAGGGTTCGAATATGGATGGTATTTGTTATATGTCCCATATCTCTTTCAACACAAGTGTGTCGCGCCCCATGTACACTTATGTACTTATAAGTTATATGGGTATGTGGTTATGTGGTATGATGTTATGTGATGTGTATGAGCTCGTGGACACTCCTTTATTCTTTCTTTCACTCTTTTTTATACTCCTTATTATCTTTCTTGTTCATTTGTTACATTCTGCAGCTTCCGTGATATCCCTTTACTTTACATCCTTTATTGTTTATATCAAGCCGCGTTTTATTTTCCATACGGCAGGTATTAAGCGAGAAGGTGGGATTTAAGAGTTTGTGGGCTTGTCTAGACTCTAGAGTTACCCAGAGTCAACAAATTATTCATGACATTTATGTGATTTCAAGCATTTATATTTTAGACCCCGTTGTGTGGAATTTCTATTGTTAGAGTATTACTTTTCAAATATTATTATGCTTGATTAATAATGTTACGTTTTGGACTTTTATTATACGATGTTTCAGATATGACACCATAAATGTGGCACTTAGTCTCTTTATCGGAGGGGATGTTACAGTGGATATAACAAGAATTTGGGTCGTATGGAGGTTTCGAAACAACACCTCTTTCGACGTCAACCATTTTAGTTGATCATTCATTCTCCATTGTTTTCATTGTTGTCGCATTGCCTTCATCGATAACTAATCACCGGTAATATCAATCCCAGAAGGGTCACCGCCAAGTCCACCACTCGTCCAACATATCATTCCTGTAATCGTGCCACCAATTCCTCAACCAGGACCTGCTACCAAGTGTCCTGCCTACCCGCCAACAACTTCGGGTAATTTACAAACTGATTATAGTCTTTTAATGAGTCGGGAGAAAAAAACAGATTTATGTTTTCATAGTAATTACTTTTAGCACCTCTATTAACTCGGGTTGTCTTGAATGCAGCACAAATAACACCCCCGCCAGTAGAAGTGGTTCAAATTCCGCCACCTGTAGCTCAAGCGCTACCACCGTCTATAACTTAAATGCCACCACCGTCTATATCTCAAGTGCCACCACCGTCTATATCTCAAGTGCCACCACCGTCTATATCTCAAGTGCTACCTTCTATGCCCCAAGCACCACCACCGTCCATATTGCGTGGTGTGCTTACATTTAAGCTATGTAATGTAATCTTTTAGTATATATCTAGAAATCTGATTTTTTACATATAATGCGCAGAGCCTGTTGCATCGCCCACAACCACATTGTCAATGGCACCACCACCTGTTAACTTGCCACGTAATGATATAGCTATTACTTTATGTTTGGTCATTCTTATTATTCGTGTTTTAGTATGTTAATCAAGCTGGTTTGTTTATGCAGTTTCTACTGAGATGCCGCCAAGCACATTGCCAAGTTCACCGCCACCTATGTCACCTACATTGCCCTTACCTCCTAACGTGACAGGCGACTACACATAAACATAGTTTTTTATATGCCTAGTCAAGTTCTGCATTTACTTTGGGAAGGAGGGCGGTGTAAAATAGAGGGATATGTTGCACATTATGAGTAATATCATGATATTACATTACCAATAAATCCACCTCCAAGTCGCCCTGGGATTAGTCGGCTCGGAATGTCAAGTCGGAAACCTAGGTATACCCCAAAAAAAAAAAAATCCACCTCCAAGTCCGCCTATATTGACTGTACCTCCGCCAAATTTACCCACACCCCGTAACATTTGTGTTTCCAATAAACTTTTCAGTAAAATATTAATTTATTCCTGACTATATTAACTCTGCCTCCACCGCTTCCTAGCACATTACCTATAAATCCTTCTCCAAGTCCTCCTATATTGTCTGTACCTCCGCCAAAGAATACCCCACCTGGTACACCATGCAAGTGTGTTTTGCCAATGCAAGTTGAGCTCGGTCTTGGTGTTTCTCTTTACACCTTCTTTCTATTAGTATCTGAGCTGGCTTTTGAAATGGCTTCCTGACTTTTCATGAAATGAAGTCAAGTTCGAATCATGGGAGCCAATGAAGACAACAATATGATCAACTTGGTACCCTTGGTGAAAATTTTGAAAACTTCACCGCATATGTAACTGCTCAAAGATTATGGCTGACACAAATGCCTATTGAGTCCTCTCTTTTTGGCAATTACGAAGTTTTGTTCGTGAAGTATCCAGGTACCTATTTACTAAGACCTCAAGCTATGACCGGGTCGGGAGGGTTTGGGTAACAGTTCAAAACGGGCCTTGTTTCAATACTAGTACAAACAACCTGGGTTGACTCCAACACACCTCATTATCCATTAACCCATTACTGTTATTAAATAAAAAAGAAATTCATCCGTTTGACAGAATGTATGATCATTTTGTTATTAATAGGTCTTCCTCCATCACCAGCTATGCCATCATCACGCAACGGGAATGGTGGACCACATGGTCACAGTAACAACGGCAGGGACGTAAAGCCCCTTGGCATGGCTATCAGTAAGCAAAGGTCTAGTAACAGGCTAAGTGCCGGCATAATTTCCATAATAGTTTTATCAGCAGTTTGTAGCTGTGGTTCTAGTCTCCGTTGCAGTTTAGGTTCTATTGGTTAAACGTAGGGAAGGGGCCCAATCAGGAAACACCCCACCAGCTACTTTACTATCCGTCACAAAATCATCAGGGGTTGGTGGATCAACGATAGGAAGTCGGCCTGAGTCAGCTTCATTATCATTCTGGTCTAATATAGCTTACAAAGAATCTGCAAATACGTTCAGCTCGAGTGATATGGAAAAAGCAACTGATAATTTTAATGAGTTGGGTGTTTTAGGTGAAGGTGGGTTTGGGCGGGTTTATAGTGGGACCCTTAAAGATGGGACTAAAGTTACTGTCAAGAAACTTAAACGTGATGATAAACAAGGGGGTCGGGAATTCTTAGCAGAAGTTGAAATGCTTAGCCGGCTTCACTATAGGAATTTGGTTCTGTTACTTGGCATTTGTACAGAAGAAAAAAAGCGGTGTTTGGTTTACAAGCAAATCCTCAATGGAAGGGTTGAATCTCACCTTCACGGTATGAACCGTTTGACCAAAAAAGGTCAACTAACTTGGCTTCTTTCTGCCTTATTTTTTTTTGTTTAAGATTGCTAGATTTATGTGAAAAATCAGCAAGTTTGGTATTGAAATGTTTGACTTTTATAGTCAAATGATTTTACTCCAACTTTTATTGAAGATAAGGAAGTCGCACCACTGGATTCGGAGGCCCGCTTGAAGATAGCGTTGGGAGCGGCTCGGGCGTTAGCTTACTTGCATGAAGATTCAAGCCCAAGAGTCATACATAGAGACTTCAAGTCTAGCAACATTCTGCTAGAACATGACTTTACTCCTAAAGTTTCTGATTTTGGTTTGGCTCGACCCGCTTTAGATGTAGAAAAACAGCATATTTCCACACGTGTCATGGGCACTTTCAGGTACACTTTTCTTTTCAGTGAAATGAGTACAGCCGTGTCCAAACTTGAAACTTCTTTACATGTGATTTCGGATATGTGGCTCCTGAATATGTAATGACAGGCCATCTTCTTGTAAAGAGTGACGTATATAGATACGGAGTTGTACTCCTTGAGCTCCTAACATGAAGAAAACCCGTCGACATGTCAATGCCATAGGGCCAAGAAAACCTTGTCGCGTGGATACGTCCCCTCCTCCCAACACCAGAAGGTGTAAACTTGCTCATTGATCCGTCACTATCCCCTGAAGTCCCATTAGACAGTATAGCCAAAGTAGCAGCTATAGCATCAATGTGTGTACAGTCTGAAGTATTACACCGACCCTTCATGGGTGAGGTGGTTCAGGCCTTGAAGTTGGTCTGCAACGAGTGTGAAGAAACACGAGACTTGGGCTCAAGGACTTGTAGCCAAGTGGATCTGACTTCCTTGGACTTTGATCCGCGGGACAGTACTAACTCAGGCCACGCAGGCCCGTCACATTCCACCTATCCAAGCTATGAATCTCCACTTGATGTGGAGAGGGGTTTTCGGGTCTTTGGCTAGATGTACATTCGTATAGGATAACCTCAAATTCAGGCCCATTGAGGCCTAGGAGAGTTTGCAGATTTGGGAAAAGGTGAAGAGTTTTTCGAGTGGTGAGATGAGTGATTACGGGGACTTTTTGAAGCTATTATCACGTTGATTTTTTTTAGTTATTTTTTTCTTTATTTTGACCATGGCCATCCCAACCCGTCAGGGTTTGCAAGAAAATCGCTGAATGAGATGTACAGAAAAAGTGTTGCATTGTATTAGGAATGTATTTCCTTGGTATAGTTGTAAATGCACACTGCAGCAGCAAATACAAGAGGTTCGGGGTGTCTATAAAAATAGTAAGCTTTGTGTAAATTTTCTGGAAGTTTTGTGCATCATCAGGTAGATACTATACAACTTTTCTCATACAAAAGCATTTAAGTTTAGCGTTTATTACTCGGGGATGTTCATCAGTATCGAAGAAACGAACTTTTCAAAACTGTTGTTTGGTTCATTAGTCAAATTTTGGTATTACCTTAGATGCTATTGATTCTTTTTGCTAATCGTCTGGTATAAAGTGATTGTGATACAATCTTGATCGAAGAAATACTATTGAAGAATATACGCAATTAGTTAAAAAGAGACAACAGAACCAAGCAACGCTCCTCATTTCAGATGATTTATACATGTACCATCGTTCTGATTTCGAATGAATTAGCACATTTAGTAGTGCTTCACTGATTTATACATGTACCATTGTTCTAATCACAAGTAAATGGTCCAAAATCGCCTCATGTAGGAAATAGTAAGCCTCTAAAAAGAATTTGTCTTACTGACAGAGAGGTTGTGGCTTCTGGTGAAAGCTGGTACTATGGGGAAAAGGTTACAATAACGCCTTATCTACTAGCTATGGCATGTGATGGTTCTATTTTGATGTATGGAATATACGGATGATTTTGAGTATACAGATGATTTTGAGTCAAATACTTCCGTATGATGATTAAGAATGTTTTATAGCGCATATTAGCTGTAAATATGGCATGTATATCATGATTCCCATAAAGCTGCGAATCCATCTATTACTTTTCATTTCTCTAACATAGTTTCATTTCTGGCCCTTTTTCATACGTACGATGGAACATGCTCATGTTCATTCTTCTATTTTCATGTCTTCTAAAATTTGCACTTTTTTTATTAAGTTCAGATTGGTGAATGGACTAGACGGGCCTCAATATTTGCACCAAGTTCTTTGTTCAGTTATTTTGGGCACAGGTAGGGGTGTTATCCTGCCGGGTTGAGGGGGCAAGAAAGCTTGGAGACAATGTTGATTGCTGGTGTCTCTAGTTGGATGTGCTGCTATCCGTTAGACGTTGTTAGAACTACACTTCAAGCACAGACGCCTACGACATTGAAGTATAACGGCATTGTGGATTGCCTTCGTAAGAGTGTAACAAATGATGGATATGGTGTGCTATTCTGCGTTTTATTATGATCTGTGATAGTCTCATCACCAAATTTGGGTTGACTGAATCAAGATCAGCTTGTTCATGGGGCTAAAGCTACAAGCTGAATAGTACATGTTAACTGATCTTGCTTGAAACAAGTTCTTTTTTTGGTGAAACCGATGAACTTTTATTTATCATCACAAAATTGCATCGAATAAGAAATAGGAATAGACACTCCTATATCTGTGATACAAAAACTAATACATGAATCAGAACCATACAACACAGATACTTCTTTAACCGATATCAGGTACTTAGGCACTATCTCGAATACTCAGTTTTTCCTCTAGTAGTTATCCCAAATACCAGTTAAAAGATCAGCAGTGTACTTAACTTTTGTTCACCTTGAATCACCAACACACGACTACATTTCCCCCTTCCTTACTCTCATAGATCGTTCAACCAGCATCCACAACAATCTATGGAGCAGAAAATGAGGCGTCATCGTGCAAGTTATAGCACCCATTCACAAATACAAAAGGGTCTATACCCAATATAACTACATTTCCTTAACATAATCAACAAGACCAGCCAGTAGCAGCACATCCTCACTGATTAGCATAAACCGACCCATCCTCCTCTATATGTGTATTGTATGGACCAATAAGCTTCATCTTTCACAGCCGTCTATTCCATACATCATAGAATTCTCACAATGGTAAAACCTACCTTATGGTACATTCTACTAGTTAACCTCCCATTATCACAAGCAGACCTTCAGATCCTCCCAAGGCCATCTGAATAAGCCTATAAGAGATAAGGAAAGTTATCCAGAAGAAATCTAATGTACAAGGATTCACCATTACTATAACCTTTATCACTTGGCTTTGAGATCCCATTTTCTCCTTCAGAAACTTGTAGAACAAAATTAGTCTTCTTAACTTTAAGTCATCACTAGTCCTCATTTCTCCTTCAGTTTCCTCCAAATCTGCTTAGTGTAGTCACATTTTGGATAGTGACTCTATTCGGTATCAAGTTTTTCTATTCTCATCTTAACAATGTAGGTCCCAAAATTTCACTAACCATAAACAAATCAAAACCAAACAAAAAAATCAGTTTGGGCACAGGCAGTGGTGTTATCCAGTCGGGTTGAGTGGTCAAGAAAGCTTTGACATAATGTTGATTGCTGGTGTCTCTAGCTGGATGTGCTGCTATCCGTTAGACGTTGTTAGAACTACACTTCAAGCACAGACGCCTACCACATTGAATTAAAAACACAAATGAGTACAGAAAGCATATAGCAGATGCTGATGATCTTGAGATAAATTATGCAAACAATTTGATAGCAGGAGTTCTCTCTATCCAGCCAACTATGCCAGTGTGTCAGAATTTATAACAAGACTTCCTATGTTCAGTTGTCAACAGTTCAAGGGAGTATATAAAGTCAAAGAATGATGAAAGGATCAAAGCACAAAGGCGAAAAGCTATGTATTAAGATCTTAAACTTTGGCATGGATGCATAGTAGGATGGTTGAACCGAAATTCCTACCAGCTCTCTTATAGCAAATCTTTAGGACGCACAATGTTTATTTACCAAAATTTTAGACAAGATATATCTGGAGTCACATGCATTTTAGAAAAGATCATTGTAATGAATATTAATAGGCAGTATTATAGGTGTAATTAGTAAATAGTTATTGAACTAAGTATCACATGTAACAAATACTTAACTGCTTATCATTCTAGTAAACTTTTACTAACAACCAGTTCGTAACCAAACCATACCTTGAACTACACTCGGATTTAAGTATATGCATTAAGCCTAATTTGTCACAAAACCAACGTTGTTTAGAGAAAAGGCATTGGCAGTGGACACGTTCAAAAAACTGGTATTCAGACATAAGCAGCATCGAGTAGAACAGAATATAAACACGATTCTGATTTTAGGTCAACTCAGAACAGAACAGAACATAAGCAGTATCAGTAGCGTACCAGGTATACTGCAGAAACAGTTATGATCTTGGGTCCATCTGTTACATCATCTATGGTTGGTGAAACTTCCTTTTGTTCTTCGGCTTTGGGGCTGTTGTCATGATTGGGATTTGACGAATCATCCATGGAATTTTCAGACTGTTGTTCGGGTTAATACCTGATGACGTCTCCACGTCTTTACCATCCCATTGTTCGGTTTTCATGCCCGTTGGCGTCCCTTCCAATGGTAGGGTACCCTTTCCTCCGAGTCCATCCGCTGCACGAAGTCACTGAAAATTTGCGAACGGGTCATGAGATCAGTTGATATGCGCGTATTTGAATAAGGGGAAAAAAAGATAAATACTTACATGATGTACTCTCGTTCAAAAGCGTGTTTAAGTGTGGTGTATGTTCCCTTCTTGATGTTTTATCAATGTTGAATAACCGCAACCACCAACTCCAGCATACTGCTAGAGCCTCACAGAATGAATCTTCTTGTGAGTTTGAATTCATCTGAAACCAAAGAAACATTAACATATAAACTATGCATCTGAATCTTCTTGTACTCCCATCCCAATGTGTAAACCACCTCTATAGGTTGATATGCCACCTCTTTGAACACTTGGTGGGTCTCTTATTTCATCCTGTTTCATAACAGCGCGTACACGTCATCATCCTGCCATGACAGCCTACCATGGTTGATGAACCATTGCTTTTAGATGCATCTCGTCTTCTATTTTTTCTCGGCCCACCAGGCAGTCTTCTAGCTTTAGGAGGGGATGGTGGAATGTAATTTGTTTCAGGCCTTGGATCGGATCCGTTAATGGATAATGTAATGATTATAAGGTTTTTTTTAAGTTCCTGATCTACGAGAATGTATAATTGACAAGACAAGATCGTTCACAGTGAAAGGCATGCGGTCTCACATCATGAAACAGTCAAACGATCACAGGTTTATCTCCATTTCACTAGAATTGTATTCTTCCTATAAGAGTTAATATTCTTTGTTGTAGAATTACTAATTTGAGGTTTCCTACAAAACTAAATTTCGACTACATGCGTTTATTTGGATAGTGTTCGCTGCCCCATTAATTTGTGATAATGAAATTTAGAATGAAGAACATCTCTTTGTCCACTGTTATATCTCCATCAACACCTGGGCTCGGGTTCTAACGGTGGGGGCATCCAAATATTGGAATTTCGAGCATCTTTTTGGTAATTAACCTTACAAGTCAAGTTAACATATCTGCTCATAATTTCCATTACGTTGATATTGTGGTTAAAACAACGATTTGGGTCCTATAGAAAGAGCACCTATTTCGACTTCAAACGGCCTAACAAAGACTTTATTCTCAACAACATCAAGCTCTGTTCTTATACTTCGGTTTCTAGTATTTGTCTTTGGGTCGGAAAGAGAGGTGTTGTAAATCTTTGTAATGTCACTTCACAAGTGTGTGTGTGTGTGCTGGCCATGACACTTTTGAAAATACTTGTTCTGAGTGCCAAATCTCTACTACTTATAAAGAGAATTCCCCAATTCCTTGAATGTTGAAAATCATTTTAATTTAGGAATTGTTGAAAAACATTATAAATTAGGAAATGTTGAATATTGCATCTCAATACAATGAAAAATTATGCATTACGTTTAAAGTTTGACTTATTTAATTTTAGAATATTTGACAACCCATATAATTAATTACACAGTTAAAGCATAACAGTTATATTTTTAGTAGTGTTGATATACACGAATGAAAGTGTTGTTTGCCAGCTAAATGTGCTAATCCAAAATCTGATATTTTTAGTAATGTTAAAAACTTACAGAAGAAGCTTTATAAGTTTTACATATATATGCACGAGTTGTAACCTAAATCTTTTCACCATTCATTCTACTATATCTACATGTTTGACTTATCTCGCAGAAACCCAATATCAATCAATCACTCTTGACATAGATCATCACCAGAAGAACACAACTTAAAGTAATGAATCACATGTTGCGTAAGTATTCTGTACTATTTTTTAGGAATATTCATACCTCTATCTTTGTTTTGGTTTCATAATAAATAGGATTAATGGGCTAATAATTCTTCTTGCAAATCATGAGGTATTTTTACACTTTCATTATAATTTGCTATTTTGAATTAATTAATTATATTGTTTTCTTCTTTTTATTTCTTGTTTTTGCAGATTAGGTTAAAACTTGTATGAATTTATCAATTCACCCATCTCAAAAGGTAAGTTCATTTCTCTAAATTTCAATGTTTTAGCTTTGGAGTTTATGGCATATAAGATTAAGCTTAAACGGAGTATTTTGATGGAATGAAAACAATATTGGCATTTTGCTCTTTTTAAACTACTTAGTATCAAGAATGTTTAGGATTGATTATATTAAAGCAATTCGAGAATCCAAACTGTTAGTTTGAGACATGTATGCTCATTTTTTAGTGGTACTTCCTGCAAAAGGGATATGGTCTTTATCAAGTTTCTACCTTTTTAGAGGTTTGGAGTTGTAGAATGTGATTATGGAACTGTCACATGTTTTGGTTGCCAAAATAGAGCACGAAGATGAAGAGGGTGCTAATTCTGTTGAGTATATAAATGTTATAGGTGCAGCGTTCTTCAGGATCAATAGCAGCTAGGATGGCTTGGTAAGTAAGCATGGTTCAACATTCTGTTAGTTTCAATGATTCACAAAAAATCTCATGAATTCAACAATATGCATCTACTGAATCTATCTGAATTGACCATAATGTTAGTGCATCGTCGTTCTTTAGATTTTTAAAACTTGATAGTTCGAAAATGATGATTGTAGTGAATCAAGATTCAAAGGTCAGACCTTTAATTAGCTTGTATTATTTTTAGAAACCATTGTGTTATGTAATGAAGAAGCGCGAATGTGGTAATCTTCACAATCATTTTCGGCGAAGCATTGATATATTTTTATCTGTTGTCGGCTTTCTTGTGCAGGCTTTTAGTGTTGGATATATGAGATTCTTGTATTATAGCAAAAGAAAAAGATGTAGAACGTTACTTAGCAACGCACTATTGAGTAGCGCATGTCTGATTGTTTTTTTGTCTTTTGGCATATTGTGTATGGTTATGAGTTTCGATTAGTGTGAGTTGTTTTTGTTATCTAGGAAAAGCAATGGTTCATTCGAAATGTGAGGGGATGCCGGTTGAGAGGTCTTTAATTCGAATGATAATCATAGTTATGTTATCGAATCCTCTTGTGTGAACCAGCGGCAGAATAAACCATCCCCTTGATGTAGTTAAGATAAACAGGTTTCTTGAACTTAGGTTTCTTGAACTTATTTCACTAAAAAGTATTTTCGTGTGACAACCTTATTGTTGATATACATCTTCTAATTTAAAAAACTAACAACAATAAAAAATTTATTTAACCAACCAATGAGAACGAGAAGGAGGAGATGGGATAACGGTACCTGAAAAGTGGTATCGGCTATATCCACTTGTAGTACCATGACCATTTACTGGAAGCTAATTTTTTATAGCTCGCAGTGTTGTGTATTCAAAATCACTGGACCTTACTGATATTAATACCCTGAAATTTAAATTTCTTAATCGTAATTCTTTTTTATGTAAATGTTTTACCGATATGCCAATCTCTTCCAGCATCTAACATGTCGACATATTTGTGGCTTTACTGCAGCTGAAAGTACAAGTAAAACACATGGCCAGTATGTGCAATTACAAGTTGAAAATAGCAAGCTGGCAGATGTGGATGTAGAAAGTGAAGTATTGAACCAAGAAATCAGAATTATGATTACCGAAGTAATGAGCAAAGTACAAGGGAAATCTTTTATGACTCCTTAAGAGGCCAAATGTGTGCCGAAAAATATTTGTATGTTGTTGAAGGCATGCAATGTGAATGTATATGGATAGTCTTTAAGGTGCATTTCCATGCATATTGATGAATATGGATCAGGAAATTCAAGCTAATTGTGTGTTTATTATCGTGATAGAAAAAAAAGATGAACCATACGATTGCATTCTAAACTGAAGACAATATAACTTATTATTTTTATCTGGATGAGTGCATAGAGGAAATAACAATGGTTCTTTTTATGTTGTTACATATACTCTCTTTTCCAACATACACTCACTTTTGCAACACAAATATTATGGAGTTCATAGTGTTCATGGAGACTTTGTATATACACAAAGAAAGTATATGTTTTAGTTCAGTATGTTTTGGTCTACCTACATGACCCTATCCCATGACCTATAATAGGTCTTTTCAATGGGTCAATTGCGCACCTCATTATGTTTTGAGCAAGCTCGAGCCTACAAATAGGTCTTTGTAGGCGGGGGACGGTCATTATGTTTTCATCTACATTACCTTATACCCCGTAATAGGTCTTTAAATGGGCCATTTTAGTGGGTTAACTCTCTTTGACTTGCTAAGTGGGTGGATTACTAAACTATTAAGTATTTTAAAACAAATTTAAATTGTTTAATGATGACTACTGTTTCAGTTGAATTAACCCTTGTTAAAACAATGTGTACTTGGATTTGATATTTTTACGTTTTATTTTGCACGTTACATGAAACGTCAACGACAATCACTACTAGAATACTGAACAACAGCGATGAAATTTAGCGACCCAACTAGTTCGTCACAGAATAATGGGCAACAGTGGCGGATTAGCGATGGATTACCTACAAAACTATATTTGATAATTAGCGACAAACTAGTGACAAAGTGGTAACAAAGTTAGAGACGAATTACCCAGCTAAACACAATTTTTGTCGCTAAATGTGATCATATAGAGACGGAGTTAACAATATACTTATGTTTCAACTAATAGCGACAAACTTGTGATGAAAATATCGATGGAGTTCTTTGGTCGTCTCAAATACGTCACTGAGTTTTTTACATTTAGCTTCAGATTAGTGACAGACTTCGATATAATAATTTAACGATTGACTTTTGATGAATATCTACTAATATATATCTTAAAAATGTTTAATATTCGACATTTCTTATCACAGATAAAAAAAATTTCAATAATCATTAGTCGGTCACGGGTTCGACAATCAAGTCAATTTGATCGAGTTACTAGGTTAGGAAAACGATCGCTGGATTAATCTGGTCGAGTTACCGGGTCACAGACTCGACTAACGAGTCAACCCGATCGAGTCAATAATTCACTGAATCGACCACCGGGTAAAATAATCGAGTCCCCAAGTTACTGGTTTAACAACCGAATCAATTAACATATCGTTAATTTTTCAGTTTGACAATTTTCGTACCTATGCGCTTAACTAGTATTAACATAAACAATAACATTTATTTTAAGTTGAAAAATAAATATTACAAAAAGTAATACATTCATGTACGATAATAGTGGATCAACAGAGAAAAAGATACAATGAAACCCCATGGGTAACTGCCCCAAACTGCTTTTAACCTCTCCAAAAATAGCGCTAATGGCAAGTTTGCAAACTCTAAACAACCTAATGCTAATTGAGCCTATTATTCAGTTATTGTACAACTCAACGCCCATGCCTTTCTCTGAGATTAGCTACTCGATTTGTGGAGCCTCATCACTGTCAGAATCGAAGGTAAAACCATAAAATGTTTATCATTTGTGATCTTATGTTGTGTATTATATTCTCCACTATGGGAAATAGCTAGGGTATTCAGTTTTGTTATGTAGATATTGATTTGTTTGGGGTTTGTATAAGAGTGGATTGTTACCGTTACCCCACTGGTTTGGGACGAAAAACGGATAATGTATTTCTATAGCCTAGGGGTGTTTGATATTTGCTGAGTAAAACAGGATTTGGTTACACGTATGCTTTCACAAGGCCAATGGTTGCATCTTAAAGTAGGGATTGATTACAATTAGAGAAGAATATATTTGATTCTCATTTTACTGATGTGTGTTACATGTTTGACAAAATGTCAAGCCTAAATTTAATGTCCATTTCATTAAAAATCTCTTATATAATGTTAATTTAAAAACAAAATCTCTTATGTTATGCTTGTTTTTCTTTTTGTAAATGGTTAGTTTCGTTTTACATTTTTGTTATACTTAACTCGTAACTAAGTAAACTGTAGTTGTGTTATAATGCATTTTTTTCTTATAAATGGGAGCTTGAATATAAAATGACATTTAATACACAATTATAGTGCATAAGATTTTAATCTTAGGTTGTAACATGATTTTTTAAAATACAAATTCTTGTGTATCACGTGATAAAGGAGTGGTATTTTAGTTTGAATTTTCGCAAAGCAATTTTCTTCACATGTTGCGATCGTTCGACGGACTTTGCAGTCACAAATATAAAAATGGTTATTTTATTTAATTAGTCACTTTCCCATTCTATTGCATTACACAAACAAATAAGAGAAACGTTTTTCATAAGTCGACTCTATGTGCCAAATAGATGAATCCATCTTCTTTCTATAGGTTAATTCCGTTTCTTAGTTATTCCATTCTCTAGTGCATTTTCATTCTTTGTCATTCACTCGTACCAAATGTCCCTGTATAGTTGTATATTGAATTCATGTAAAAATGATGAAATGTTTACCCTCCTTTGTTTGATCTTGCAGGTCATATGCTCTTTAAAGTATGGGGCTAAACTGAATATTTTGTATGTAAATACAGAATTAACAAGGTCTGTTATTGAATGAATCTGGTAATGTGATTCATCATTGAACGGATAAGGGGACTTTTAGTAATACATAGCGGCCTTTAGAATTTAGTGATATATTTGGATATGTTTCAAAGAAGGCCCATCTCATAGAAGATCCATGAGCACCACCACATATGATAGGCTCCTTTCTCAATCTCAATCTCAATCAGTATAACAGATCCTTTGGAGCAACTGGTCATTCATGTAAGCATCTAAAATTTTATAATTTCTGATCCTATTCACTTATTATAGTTCTGCTAGGATAAGATTACTATAAGTACTGATTTTTTTGCATTCTGGATTTCATGCCTGTGCGCTCACAGAAAATATCTTATTTGGGTTTAAGGAAGAATTGAAGGAAGAAATGACAGGCGAGCTCGAGGAAGAAGTGAAGAATGAGCTCAAGGAAGAAATGCATGGAGAGCCTAAAGAAGAAATGCGTTAAGCGCTCAAGGATATTTCTGCAGATATTCGAGGTATACTTGTCGATCATGGTATCACGAGTAATGTTACCTGATAAACAAAAACAAAGCAAGGTAATGCAAGTGGTGGTACATCTTGAACATCAACCATTAGAGATTTAAATCTATTTAGGTCCTTTTAAGCTTTATGCAAGAGAGATTCATTGATTTACATTTTATGTTGTCGAAGATCAAATGTTACGTTTCTTTCGAATATGCTTGTTATTTAATTTGGATATGTTTGTTATTTATTTGGATATGGATTTCGTGAATATTATCGGTGTCGTATTTGTTGTGTGGCATCTTGAAAAAATGGCAAATTAATAGAATCATTTAGTGACTGGTTGGTGACATGCTTTATCCTCATAAGACTTTTAAATAGCCACAATTAGATACGGGTTTGCTCAAAGTTGCTATAAAAATGTGTTGAATTAACTTTAAATAACTTTCTAGTAGCGACGTAATAACAACAAAATGATTGGTCGATTATTTGAAATGGATTAGTGACCGTTTCGTCGTTACTATTAGTGACATAAAGTTTGTCGCCGGTCCATCACTTAATGGTCGAATTAAATTTTAATCAAGTATCTTTCTAAAAGGATCTAGCGAGGGGTTGGAGACGGATTATCCGTCGCTGAAACTCTGAAACTTTCGTCGCTACAGTTGTCACTAAAATTTTGCGAGGCCCTCTTTTGCGATGGAATGTATCGGTCAATATTCCGTCGTTGAAGAGCTTTAGTTACGGAATAGCGATGAAAATGGCCGTTGCTGATGCCAGATTTTCTAGTAGTGAATGTCGCACATCGTTAATTATCTGTTGCTATGAACTTTCGCCGCTATGCGCGGGTACTCGTCTAGTATTGGCAAAAAAGAACTTACGATACTGAAAACATGTAGAAAGGTAACTCAGTTCACAAACTAATATTGAAAGTTTGACTTTTCTAAAGATTCAAATACAAAGCAAGACATTCATTCAGCAAGTGCCACTAAACAAGCAATGTGGAAACACAAGACAAAGTTTCAGTAGTAATAAAATAACGAAGACTTTGATAAGATAGTGTTAATCAGAGACTCTTGATTGGCTAATTTCAGTGTATTTCATTCTCCCAATAAGAAAGCTATATATACTAGAGTTACAACAGGAAATATGGGAACTAATAAAAGAGGATCACAGCTAATTGGCCTATGACTAAGGAAGAGAAATATACAACAATATTTTTGGAAAGGATTGAGTCAATCAATCCATAGACCACTGATTCAATCAATCCATAAATCATGCTCTTGTCAACACTCCCCCTCAAGGTGGAGAATGGATGTCGATCATTCCCAGCTTGCAAAGAGAGCTACGGAAAATACTTCCACATACTGCTTTTGTCAAAATATCTGCGAGTTGGTCCTTTGAAGCAACAAATGGAAGTTCAACTGTCCTTTTTTCGAGATGGTCTTTGATAAAGTGACGATCAACCTCTACATGTTTTGTCCTGTCGTGTTGAACCGGGTTGTTACATATCTTCACTGCTGCTTGATTATCACAGTAGAGTTTCATCGGATCAGTATAATCAATTCCAAGGTCACGTAAAATTCGTTTTATCCACAATAGTTCACAAACACCATGAACCATCCCACGGTACTCAGATTCTGCACTTGATCTTGCAACAACCTTTTGCTTTTTGCTTCTCCATGTGACTAGATTTCCTCCCACGAATGTAAAGTATCCTGAAGTGGATTTGCCATCCGTTCTATTTCCGGCCCAGTCTGCATCTGTATATCCACTCACTTCTCGACTTTGAGTTTTCGCAAAGAATAACCCCTTCCCTGGTGAGGACTTCAAATACCTTAGTATTCTATACACAGCCTTCATGTGATCTTTACTAGGATCATGCATAAAACGACTTACCACACTCACAGCATATGCTATATCTGGTCGTGTGTGTGATAGGTAGATCAACTTTCCAACTAGTCGTTGATACCTTTCTTTATTTGTTGGAACTTGATTCGGGTGAATCTCCAAACCATGATTCATTTCAATTGGGGTATCCACAGGACGACAATTGAGCATACTTGTTTCTGCCAATAGATCTAGCACATACTTACGTTGACACATAGAGATACCTTTCTTCGATCGAGCAACTTCGATGCCTAGGAAATACTTTAAGTTTCCAAGGTCTTTCAATTCGAATTCTTTTGCAAGAACTTTCTGGAGGTTATCCATCTCTTGTGGATCATTCCCTGTGACTACCATATCATCAACGTACACAATTAAAGCTGTTACTTTATTTTCTTGGTTCTTGACAAAGAGGGTGTGATCAGCATCACTTTGTTTATATCCAATCCTCTTCATAAAGTTAGAAAATCTTCCAAACCATGCACGAGGAGATTGTTTTAACCCGTATAAGGCCCTTTTTAACTTACACACTTTATCATTGCACTCGATGCCAGGAGGGGCATCCATGTATACTTCCTCTTCCAAATGCCCATTCAAGAAGGCATTTTTTACGTCAAACTGTCGTAATGGCCAGTCTTGGTTTGCTGCCATCGATACAAGGATACGGATAGTGTTTATTTTTGCTACAGGAGCAAAGGTATCTCCATAGTCGATCCCATATTTCTGAGTATAACCCTTCGCGACGAGTCTTGCTTTATATCTTTCGATATTACCTTCCGAATCTAGTTTAACCGTAAATATCCATCTGCAACCAACTGTCTTTTTTCCCGGCGGAAGATATACTAATTCCCATGTCTGGTTTTTTTGCAATGCTTCCATTTCAACATTCATAGCATTCTTCCATTTTTTATCTTTCAATGCTTCTTGCACATTATTCGGGATATTAACAGAGAATAATTGTTCAACCAGTAGTGCATGAGACTTAGCTAATCGATGGGAAGACACGTAGTTATTAATGGGATATTTCGCCTTTGAATTAATATCGGGCTGATATTGTCTCTTCGGAACACCTCGGTTTTTTCTTGTCGGGTACCTGGGTTCGTTAATAGTGTCATGTACTTCTGATACATCAGGAGTGTCCTGTAAAAGAGAATCATTAGGAATAGGAGTAGTGGGAGTGGTGTTTACCGGATGTGACTCTTGCGAATTCTCGGTAGTGGTAACAATTTCGGAATTTGTACTATCATCCTCTTCAACCTCCGACTCCATATCATTATTTTCTCCGACTTCAGAATCTGGTTCTCCATTATCATTTCCTTCAACTGTTGATCCGCCAGCCTCACTCATTGGTTCGGTCGTATTTCCAACTTGGTAGTTATGCATGTTCTCTTCCTTCAGGTTTGATGATTTCTCCCCCTGAAGAGAACACTCGTGACCGAAGAAGGGAATATTTTCGTGGAATTCAACATCTCGGGTAACATACATTTTATTCTCCTTAGGGTCGTAACACCGATAACCCTTTTTTAGGTCTGCGTACCCCAGAAAAACACATCGAACAGCCCGGGGTTCTAGTTTTCCTATGTTTTTGTGTACATAGGATGTACAACCAAACACCTTTGGTTCGAGATTCATACTCGATGGAGTATTTACGAGTTCATGTAGTTTCTGAATCGGGGTTTTAAACTCGATCACGCGAGATGGGGTTCTATTCATGATATATGCTGCTGATCGAACCGCTTCACCCCAGTATTCGCGTGGAACATTCATATCAAACAAAGAGGCGCGGACAATCTCTAGTATTTGTCGGTTTCTTCTCTCAGCTAACCCGTTTTGTTGGGGTGTCCCAACACATGATGTTTTGTGTCTAATGGAATTCTCTTTACAAAAAATTTTCATTTCATGATTAATGTACTCAGTTCCATTATCAGATTGAAGTACTTGTATCTCACACTTGTATTGTGATTTCACCATTTTATAAAGCTCCTGAAACACAAAACTAACTTCCCCTTTGTGTTTGAGAAGTGATATCCATACCATTCGAGTACATTCATCAATAAATGTCACAAAATAACGAGCCCCATTGGGTGTAGAAATTTTTGCAGGACCCCAAACATCGGAATGAATAGTCATAAAAGGAATTAAACTTTTATTATCACTTGGAGCATACGAGGTTTTATGGCTTTTTGCGATCTCACAAATACCACACTTAAACTCGCTTCCTTTTTCATTTAAAAATAAACTTGGCTTTAATTTTCGAAGATAACTAAATGACAAGTGTCCTAACCGACGATGCCATAACCATGCTAAGGTTTTATTCCCTCGATTGATTCCGGTGTGATGAGCTTCACCATGACCTTGTTCTTTAAGATAGTACAACTGCCCTCGTCTAGTACCACAACCAAGAATCCGATTCGTTGTCATGTCCTGAAACACACATTCATCAGGCCAAAAAGTTGCAAAACAATTCAAGGTTTTTGTAATTTGGCTAACAGATAAGAGATTTGATGACAATGATGGAACGACAAGAACATTATCTAGGTTCATGGTACTAGACACTTCACATGGTCCTTCACATGTTACACGTGCCACCCCCCCGTTAGCGGTAAGAATGTTCGATTGTTTAGGAGGGCACTTAGATGTGAGTTTAGAAGGATCATTCGTCATATGATCGGTTGCTCCTGTGTCAATAATCCAAGTCTTATTAACAGCGTGGTTAGTACTAGACATACCAGAGTCTCCAAGTCTTTTAGCGTGCGCAGCAATAGAGGATGATGGTTCTTCGCTCGCTGTGGTAGCCACCGTGGCTTGGCCTATTTTCTTTCGCGGCTTTTTCGAGAAGTCCCACCATTCTGGATACCCTATGATTTCATAACACCGCTGCTTTGAGTGCCCGTCTTCCCCACAATGAGTGCAGCTATACGAGCCAACCTTACTGTTGGAATTTTTTCCTTTCTGAATTCGGTTTCGAGCAGCAAGGTGAACAATACTGTCAGATTCTGCCTTAGGCTCCTCCATAGAGCTTCGTTGATTTTGGTCCTTACGAACATAGGCATAACAAGATTCCAGATCAAGGGGCGGGTCTTTTCTCAAGATTTCACTCCTAGCTTGATTGAATTCTTGATCGAGACCAGCAAGGAATATGTGAACCCGTAAACGGGAAAGTGTTTTATGAAGGGATACAACCTTGTCAGCACTTTCTTCTTGAGCCGTAAGACGAGTATCAATCTCTTGGAATATACTCACAAGTTCATTGTAATACGTGGGCAACGATCTACCGTTTTGGCGAGTGGTAAACGACCTCCGGTTTAGTTCAAACAATTGCGTTTCGTCAGAGCCATCATAGAAGGTTTTTGACACAGCCTCCCATATTTCCTTTGCCGTCTTGAGTCGAATAAATCTTCGAATTAGCGGTGGACTCATCGAATCGATAAGCCAACTTTTGACACGATTATTATCAATCAACCACGTTTCAAGTTGCTTGTCATCTGTAGACGGTTTCGGGGTAGTGCCGGTGATGAACCCGGATTTGTTTCTTGCCCCGATACGCATCTCCATAAGTTGCGACCATAGTGGGTAGTTGGTATCATCTAGGATGATCCCCGTGGGAAAGAGAGCATCTTGTACATTGTGAACAATGACCCGAGATTCGTGAGACGAGGTCTCTTTGTCAGGCATGGTGATGAAAAAAATACGGTGAATATACGATGGTAAATTTGGTGGTTTATGTTTGGTACAGCTCTGATACCATGTTAATCAGAGACTCTTGATTGGCTAATTTCAGTGTATTTCATTCTCCCAATAAGAAAGCTATATATACTAGAGTTACAACAGGAAATATGGGAACTAATAAAAGAGGATCACAGCTAATTGGCCTATGACTAAGGAAGAGAAATATACAACAATATTTTTGGAAAGGATTGAGTCAATCAATCCATAGACCACTGATTCAATCAATCCATAAATCATGCTCTTGTCAACAGATAGCTTTTAACTGTTCATAAACCATCAACATACTACATGCGAGATGATAAACTAACAAAACCCCCATTAATATAAACCATAAGTACTTTGGTAAGATGGCTTCTAACTGTATATAGCAAACTACCAGTAGACCAACCAAACCTCCACAACATGTAGCTATTGATTTCATAGCGCTGAGTCTCCAAGTATTTGTGGCGCACAAATTCTGGTGGATCACTGTGCTTCTTGGAAGGTACCACAGTTAGCTGCAACATACACACATTAATCAATCAATCAATCACGCATGCATGCATGTTTTTATGAGACAATAATAATTTCGTGCTTAGATTCTGAGGCTTTACCTGCAGGTTCCTATATGTAGATTTTGAACTGAAAGTCACACCAATGGGGAAGAATTCAGACGCCTCAACAACTCCAAGTTGCTATAGGTAGATTTTGAACCCAAAGTCACACCAGGGAAGAATTCACACGCCTCAACAACTCCAGGTTGCTATAGGTAGATTTTGAACCGAAAGTCACACCAATGGGGAAGAATTCAGACGTCCAGGTTGCTATATGTAGATTTTGAACTGAAAGTCACACCAACGGGAAGAATTCAGATGGCTCAACAACTCCAGGCACAAGAAACTGAATTGTGCCCCTGCAATATCAATTATAAATAAATTAAAAATTACTTTAATATAAATACATATATAAAGATAATTTAATTATATAATGCATCGACTTACTTCCTTGGCTTGGATATACAAATGTACTTTGGAGTCTTCTTTGGCCATTCCTCGGTCATTCTAGCCTCTCCCTCCACCAATGATGGTCTGGATTTCTGCCTCTCCAGCCTTGTTAGTCACCGAGATATTGACCTCTTCGCATTGCAAATCAAACAAGTGAAAAGCCTCATACCCTATTGTGACTTCTGTCTTTTCTCCACCAAGAGAGGTTCCACACTTGACTACAAAAAAACAAAACTGGGTTAAAATCCATATAAACTTAATCACAGAATGGCGAATCATGTGTACTTACTGAAAACGGAATGTTGGACTCGTCTTTTTTATTTAGAGACCAATGAAGGAGACGAGTGGGGAATGAAGAGTCGCTTGTTGACTGTGGAAGCAATCGGGTTCAGCTTGATAGCTGGAGAACCCCTACTCTCAATCTGGACATAAAGAAGATATATAAGTAGATATTATCAATAGCTTTTCACACTAGTATAGACTACATTAATTCCCATAACAATATTGCAATTTTTAAGCCACTCAAATGTAAAATGACACAAAGAAGAATATCTAATGCTAAGCCACTGAAATGTGCAGAACCACCCTCACAATAGACTAATTAAAATTATAAAAAAAAGTATTATCAAGCTTGTTGTTACTTATGTCCTTAGGTTACACTTCCTAGAAATCAATTTTTTGAGTTATTAGGACCCAATCAAACAAAAAAATGATTTCCATGGAACAAACTCTTCTCCAGATCTTTTTGTTATAAAAAAAACAATTTTGCAAGCAAGAAAACATTCATATGTCTACTAGTAGTATCTTAAAATTAACTTCATACTTATCCAAACACCCCCATAAACAAATACAAGCATTAACACAGAAATCAAAATCTTGTTACAAAAATACTAACAAGCAAACAAAGAAAAACCCTAAAATTTGAGTTATTAGGACCCAATTAAAAAAAACAATGATGGAACATAACACTTTTCAGATCTTTTTACAAACAAACCCTGGAATTTAAGTTTCCCCCAAATGAAACATCAAACAAACAAAATAATCAGACAAACTAAACTGATATGATTATGAAATTAGTTTAGTTCATAGCGAAGAAAACGGCATGCAGATGCTGGTGGCAAATCGTCGTAGTCTATATCGAGCATCACCATCTTTATCCTTATGTGTAGATCTGAATTTTATTGTTAATGTGTAAATCTGATCAATTTTAGTGTGTGGTTGAACAATAATGCTGTTGTCTTCATAACATTTAATAGAGAGCAACTGTGAAAGAAGTGTTTGACCAATAAATAATGTGTTGGTGGTAGGTCAAAAAATTTAAGAGAGTGTCTCGAGTAGTTGAACACACAACAATACACTCCTTTACTCCTCCTTACCCAATTTTATTCAAACTTTTTTAATAGAAAATGTTACACTCGTAAATATTTACCAAAAGGTTTCAAACAGATACTTTTACATGCTTCATGAAATACAAGCGGAGTGTCTGCACGATGCTGATTACGATCGGTTGATTTATTTTTAAAATTTTAGTTGGTATGTTTTCGTACAGCTTTTATTTGCTAGCCAAGCTAGTGGTCACTCATGTTTATTGTTAAATACGTTTTCTGAATACTCAACTGTTATATAAAATGCTTTTTAATTGTTATATACTATGAATATATATTTGCATTTTTTAAGTAATAAAGTGTGTTATTAAACAAAACAATAATGGAACATAACACTTTTAAGATCTTTTTACAAACAAACCTAGAATTTAAGTTTCCCCCAAATGAAACATCAAAAAAAACAAAAAACCATGCCTTTAGAAAACCATTACAAACTATGCACCCATGTCAACAAAAATCTTTTCGGCCGCCAAAATTTTATCGAACAAAAGAGCCGCTGTCAGGCGCGGGAACTCAGCTAGTATTACTTCCTAAAGTTCAAGACGCGTTAACTTTAAGTGATTACAACCCATAAGTTTAATTGGGTGCTATTATAAGATAATCTCAAAAATTCTTGCCAAGATGATGAAAAAGGTGATCATTAAAGTGATTGGAGAAGAAAAAAATGCTTCAAGGAAGGTATATTCTAGATTGTTGTTTAATTGCAAATGAAGCACGTGATTATAAAAAAAAGGAAAACAAGAAAGCGTTCTTGTTGAAAGTCGATTTTGAAAAAGCGTATGATAGCGTTAATTGGAATGTTATTCAAAATACGTTGCTACAAATGGGCTTTGGAGAAAGATGGCGCAAGTAGGTTTAAGCTTGTCAAAAATCAGCTTTCGCTTCGGTTCTTGTTCACGAATCTACGACTTTAGAATTCAAGATGGAGAGAGGGTTAGGAGGGGACCCTCTCTTTCCATTCTTGTATCTTATGGCGGCGGAAGGCCTTAATGTGACCTTAAAAGATGTTGTACGGAATGATCTTTTTAAAGGGGTTGAAATTGGTAGTAGTGATATTCCAATTTCTCACTTCCGATATGTAGATGATACGTTGACATTTTGAAAGCAGAAAGAATCAAATGCAAGAAATCTTATGAGAATAATGGAGTGCCTAAACAAGCATCAGGTTTGAAAATAAACTCAAATAAGACAAAGTTATATGGAATCGGGGTTTATAGCAAGGACGTTGAGGGTTTTGCTTACCGAATAGGATGTTTGGCAGTAAAGATGTCATTTACTTACCTTGGTATTTCAATTGGCCTAAATATGGAAAAGGTTGATAGTTGGAAGGTAATTATGGAGAAGTTCAAGAAAAGATTAGGAATTTGGAAGACAAAGATGATCTCTTATGGTGGAAGATTAACATTGATAAAGTCCGTACTCGACAGTTTAGCCCTTTATTTATTTTCCTTATTTCGTGCCCCGATTAGTGTTCTTATTTCCTTAGAAATTGTTACACAACGTTTTGTTTGGGGGGATTGATGAAGTTAGAAAAACATGTTGGGTAAAATGGGAAGTCACTCTTAACAAATTCTAATAAGTGTGAAAACACTTATCCTTTTACCACTTATTTCCAATAATAACAAGACCAAAACGTGTATTTTATGTCGTAAAAGTCGGAATTATGCGTGGTTTGTGTTTTTATTGTGTTTTAGGACCAAAAGATGACAAAGGAAGAAAACACGGGCTTTCACGGGCTTTTATCGAAGAAAACGAGAAAAGACGAAGTCAAAAGATCATGAGTGCTAAAAGAACGGATGTCCAAGACCTATTCTAAAGATTTATCGAAGAAAAAGTCTAAAGACGGAAGTTTAATGAAGTTGAAGAACTCAAGTCTAAAATATAGAAGAAAATTATTAAGACGAGTTCAAATCCCAAGATGATGTCGAGAAGGACAAAGATTTAAATCGAGTCGAGAAGAAAAAAAAGAAGGAAGCACACCACACATGCACTCCCCATTTCCCTATAAATACCCTCCTAATCACATTAGGAGGGTGGTTAGCTAGTTTTACTTTTCATTTTTCTTTCTAGTTTTTAGAGAGAGAAAGTTCCAACTTTCTCTCACTAAGTTTTATCTTTTCTCCATTTTTATCTTTCAAGTTAAGCTTTTAATCTTTCTTGTATTTGGATTTCATCAATCAAGTTGAAAGTTAAGATTTTGTTCATTCATCTTTTTCTTTATTTCTTGGTTTCATTTAATCCTTGATCCGAAACTTCATATTTGATTTGAATAGTTCTTCATTCGTTTTTTTGAATTTGATGTTTTAGTGTTTAAAAAAAGTTCATCTTTTTTGTGTGCTTATAAGCTTTCATACGGAATAAGCAATAAGCTCTTTGTGCTTATTAGCTTATTCGTAAGTTTAGCTTGTTTAATCTTAGACTTTCTTAAAAAAGTTTATTGTTTTAAAGTTCGTGTTATTGAAGTTTACTTGTTTCGATTCAAAAAGTTTTCTAATTTATGCTTAATTAGTTTTGGGTAAGTTGATAAGTGCTTATTGGTTACTGCTTATTCGTTTAAGCTTGTTTACTTTTTGGACGTCACTCCCATCTTAGGAGGTTTTGCTTGGTACGATCACTTGACTTCGATCGCATAGATTGCGATCTGTTTATTCTTCCCTGGTACGATCACACGCCACGATCACTCATTGCGATCTGTGGGTGCGATCGAGGCACATTTTCTTGTTACAATCGCATTGACTGCGATATTTGTGTTACGATCAGGGGTCACGATCAAAGACCACAATCACTCATTGCGATCGTGGTTGCGACTGGTGAGTACGATCACCCCTACCCATCGCACTAGTGAGTGCGATATGTTTCCCAAGTTGTGATCGCATTGAGTGCGATCTGGATTACTGTTTGAGTGCGATCGCATTGCGATCGGACTCAGGCTTTTGTTTTGTTTTTCTTAAATTTCAAATTTAATTTCCCCCGCCATTTTTACTTAGTTTTCAAGATTTTAATCATTTACATTTTAATTTCCGAAGAATTGCACGCTTTTATTTGTGGTTTAATTTTTAAAAGCTTTCACTTTACTCAACGACAATTATTTACTTTTAGCTTTAAATTAGATAATCAAACCAAACCATTTAAATTTCCACCAAGAACAATTGAGTCGCACTCTTAACCGGAAATCAATTCGATATGATCAGAATCAATGAACTTTCATAACTAAGTAAAATCTAGTTATTAAATGGCGCCGTTGCCGGCTCTTTTCGTTAAGATTAACGATTTTTAGTGAGAGGCGCGTTGGATTTTGGGATCCGTTCATTTTTTAACGTTATTTTCCTTGCTTTAAAATTTTTCAAAAATCCTAAAGAATATAAAATATTCAAAAATACAAAAAAAATAGAAAAACATAAAAAACCAAAAATATTTCTTGTATATTTCTCTTTTCCTTTTTGTAAGTGTGCATGCGTACTCGTGCTCGTAAGAAGAAAGTAGCTCAAGCCGAAGTCATTACTCCACCTATTGTCACCATGGACAATCAACCAATGATCGAGCTTTTGCAATCGCACGTAGAGGGCAACACCGATGTTATTGTCATACCTGAGTTTGGAGCCAACAACTTTGAACTCAAATCCGGCTTCATTCAAATGTTCTCTGCTCAACCCTTTTTGGGGCGTTCACTTGATGATCCTCATGACCATATTAAAAGGTTTATTCAATTCACCAATACGGTTAAGTACAATGGGGTATCACAAGAAGTGATTCGCTTGCAACTCTTTCCTTTCTCCCTAGAGGGACAAGCCCGAAATTGGCTTGATAAGGAACCGCCACAAAGTATTCTTACGTAGACGGATTAGAAACCAAATTCATCAATTACTTTTTCCCACCCTCACGTACTACCGCTTTGCGGAATGAAATAATTACCTTTGAACAAAAGTACGGTGAGTCTTTTAGTGAATCTTGGGACCGTTTTAAGGAACTTTTACGAAAGTGTCCACAACATGGTTTAACAAAAGTAAATCAAATTAATACTTTTTACAATGGTTTAAGCATGAATGACCAAGATTCACTAAATAGTGTCTCGGGGGGGGGGGGGGGGGGGGGGTAATATTTTGGTTAAGTCTTCTAATGCCGCTTGGGATATTATTGAGAACAAATCTAGAGTGCAAACCAAGAGTGTTCGAACAAATGTGGCTAGTGCTAGTACTAGTGATGCCGACAAAAGAATTGATAAGCTTACTTCGCTTGTTGAATCGCTTGCTCTCCAAACAGCCAACAATGCTATACAAATCACCGCCCAAGCTAATGCTTTGAGTCAATCATGTGAAATATGCGGGGGATCCCACTCATACACCGATTGCCCTTCGACTCAAGATAATCCGGAAAATGTGTATGCCGCCAACGGTAACTTTTCTACGGGAGGCTATCAAGCACGTCCTCAAGGTGACCGCAATTTGCTCAGCTATCGCTCAAACAACTATCTTTCACCACCCGGTTTTCCCCCACAAAACCCAAACAACCTCAATCGCAACAATCAAAACCAACCTCGTGCTCAAAATTAGTTTCAAAACCAAAGAACCCCATATCCACCTCAAAGAAACAACCAAGTTTACCAACAACCTGCTTATCAACCACTTGCCTACAATACTCTTCCTCCAACCCAACCCGCCGCATTTAATCACAAGGTTGAAACTTACATGAGGACTAATGATGCGATAGTGCAAAATCTTCAGCGGGAAATGGCAAACATGAAAGCAGACATGATAAAACAAGGGAATGATCTTCGAGCTGATATGCGAAACACTTTGGCTAGTCAAACGAATGACTTGAGGAACATGATGGCTAGTTTCTTCCCAAGTAATCAAGCCTCTGGATCGGGTTCTCTTATGAGTAACACCGTTGCGAATCCCAGAGGGGAGATGAAAGCAATCACCACTCGTAGTGGAAAAGGTTTAAAGGAACCCGAGCTTCCTACACCTACACCGGTGATTATGACAAAGGAAAACGAGTCTCCTTCTCAAACTCCTCTACCTTTTATTCCACCAACTTCTACTTTTACCCCTCCACCACCCAAGGATGTGAGTGAGAATTCCATACCAAAGCCTTCATCTCAACCCAATATACCTTATCCTTCAAGGTTGAGGAAAGAGAAATTGAAGAACAAGGATGATATTCAGGTTTCTAACTTTCTTAAAATGTTTAAACAAGTGAATTTCAATATCTCCTTTGCTGAGGCTCTCGCTAACATGCCCAAATACGCTAAAATGTTTAAAGATCTTCTCAGTGATAAGGAGAAACTCCTTGATATCGCTCAGACCCAACTTAATGAGAATTGCTCCGCAGTGCTCGTAAGGAAATTACCAACCCAACTTGGTGATCCGGGTCGTTTTCTCATTCCTTGCAACTTCCCCGGGATAGAGAATTGTATGGCCCTAGCCGATCTAGGTGCTAGTATAAACTTAATGCCATTAAGTGTTTGGAAACAATTATCTCTACCCGAGCTAGTCCCCACCCGAATGACCTTGGAATTAGCCAACCGTACGGTTGCTTATCCGGTGGGGATAGCCGAAGACGTCTTCGTTGGTGTCGAAAAATTCACCTTTTCGGCAGATTTTGTTGTCGTGGACTACGAGATGGACCCCCGTGTTCCATTAATCGTTGGACGTCCATTCTTGAGGACCGGTCGCACTCTCATTGATGTAGCCGCGGGCGAATTAATCATGAGAGTTGGTGACGATAAAATCGTCTTCAACATGGGTGAACTTTCTAAGCAGCCTTCTGAAAACGAGAGTGTTAATTTTATTGACGTTCTTGATGAGGCTTGTGAAGAACATTTCAAAGACGCTTGTAAAAGTGGTTCTTCTTCTCTACCCACTGTTGAGACCGTTGCCTCTATTGCTCCATCACTAACTCCATTTGGAGAAAGTGATTTCATCTTGAAAGAATTTGAAGCAACCTTGGGAGATGTGGACTTAAAATATGACGATTCTCCCTCCAATTGGGATGAATACATTCGTACCATTGAGAAACTTCTCAATGAGGACCGTATTTCTCCACCATCTCCTAAGGATATCTCTATCGATGAACCGAATTTGACCACGCCTTCCATCGAAAATCCTCCGGATTTAGAGCTTAAGGACCTACCGTCTCATCTCGAGTACGTTTTCCTTGAAGACAACAAGAAGTCACCCGTCATTATCGCAAAGGACTTGAAAGAGGAAGAAAAATCTCGACTTATCGCCGTGTTAAAGAATCACAAGAAAGCGATTGCTTGGAAAATTTCTGATATTCGTGGAATTGATCCTCACTTTTGCACACATAAAATTCTCATGGAGGACGACTTTAAACCCATTATTCAAAGCCAAAGAAGAGTGAATCCTAAGATCCATGACGTTATCAAAAAAGAGGTTATCAAACTTCTTGATGCGAGAATGATCTACCCTATCTCGGATTCACTGTGGGTTAGTCCCGTCCATTGTGTGCCTAAGAAAGGCGGAATCACCGTTGTTCCCAATGAAAACAACGAGTTGATTCCTACTCGTCTCGTTACAGGGTGGAGGGTTTGTATAGACTATCGCAAACTCAATGATGCTACGAGAAAGGATCATTTTCCCCTTCCTTTCATGGACCAAATGCTTGAACGTCTAGCGGGTAATGATTATTACTGCTTCTTAGACGGTTTCTCCGGGTATTTTCAAATTCCCATTGATCCCAAAGACCAAGAGAAAACCACATTCACTTGTCCTTATGTAACATTTGCTTATAAAAGAATGCCTTTCGGCTTATGCAATGCTCCTGGGACATTCCAAAGGTGTATGATGGCTATATTCCATGACATGGTTGAAGAAACTATGGAAGTCTTCATGGATGATTTCTCGGTCTATGGTGATTCTTTCTCTCATTGCCTTGCCAATTTGGAACACATGCTTAAGCGATGCGAAGATACTCACCTTGTTCTAAATTGGGAAAAATGTCATTTCATGGTAAAAGAAGGCATTGTGCTTGGACATAAAATCTCAAAAGCCGGTCTTGAAGTGGACCGTGCTAAAGTGGATGTCATAGCCAAATTGCCTCCACCTTCAACCGTGAAGGGTGTGAGATGTTTCCTTGGTCATCCGGGTTTCTATCGTCAATTCATCCAAGATTTTTCTAAAATCGCTCGCCCGATGACCCACCTCTTGGAAAAAGATACACCTTTCATCTTTTCCAAAGAGTGTCTTGAATCCTTCAATCTTCTTAAGGATAAGCTTACTAAGGCACCGGTCTTGGTTACCCCTAATTGGGAGCTACCTTTTGAGTTGATGTGTGATGCTAGCGACTTTGCTATTGGAGCGGTTTTGGGCCAAAGAGTGAACAAACACTTCCAACCAATCCATTACGCTAGCAAGACAATGACGGGGGCTCAATTGCATTATACCACTAGCGAAAAAGAGCTATTAGCTGTAGTGTATGCTTTTGAAAAGTTTCGCCCCTATCTTGTCTTTTCCACCACCATCGTGTACACTGATCATTCCGCGTTGAAGTACTTGTTAACTAAGCAAGATTCTAAGCCAAGACTTCTTCGCTGGGTTTTGCTCCTTCAAGAATTCAACATTGAAATTCGTGACAAGAAGGGAGCGGAAAACCTAGTCGCGGATCATCTAAGTAGACTTGAGGATCCTTATCAAGGGGATCATCTGAATCAAGAGATCAATGACTCTTTTCCCCTTGAGGCCTTAATGTCTATCAATCTAAATCTTGATGACACCCCGTGGTTTACGGACATTGCAAACTACTTAGCGGGTGGAATTCTCAAGGAAGGGTTAACGTCCCAACAAAAGAAAAAGTTATTCAAAGATATTGAAAATTATTTCTGGGACGAACCTTACCTCTTCAAACAATGTGCGGATCTTGTCATTCGTCGATGTGTTGATGGGCCGGCAGCGGTACAAATCCTTGACGCTTGCCATAAAGGACCCACCGGTGGTCACTTTGGTCCCAACTATACCGTGAAGAAAGTATTTGACTCTGGATTTTATTAGCCCACCATTTATCATGACGCTCAAGAAATGGTTAAGCATTGTGATTGTAACACCCCATTTTGGAAATGGAAATATCACAGTAATTATGGCGTGTCATCAAAGCATACAAGGTAAAATGTCTAAACATTACTTGACCATATAAAGGAAAATACCGGAATCAAACATCGGTAGTCCAAAAGTAAAGCTCATCACACACAAACATAGTATAGTAAAGGAAAAGGATGAAACAATGTCCAAAGCATAAGTATCATAAAGAAAAGAAATGCATAATGTAAAGAAGGCTAGACAGCTTCCAGTCCATATGCACGTACTCTTATTGTCTACGAGCGTCCCTGAGTACCTGCCGTTTTGGGAACATAGAAAAGGAAAACGGCTGAGCAATACGCTCAGTGCACGGATGTACAATAAAGCATGAATAGGATAAGCATATAACATAATAACAGCGGAAGAAACTAAGTCCCGAGTAACCTGGTTAAGTCTTAATAAAACTGGTTTTATAGTTTGAAAGCCTTATGTTTATCTTATAAAAACTGTTTGTCATATTTTACCATTAGCCAATATAGGTCATGAATATCCACCGTGCATGAATAATTGGAGGGGTGACCTCATCATGCAAATTAGAGGGGCTGCCTCTAATTTAATATACTGGTTTTATGGGTAGGAGGGATCAGCTCCTTGTGAAGGATGCAAGGCACACACCACATTCACCATGTAATCCTGAATAAAAACGTGTAACTAGGATGCACCCATACGCCCCACATGATAAATATAAATAAATGGCCAAAAGCTGAAGGGACGCCACGAGCAATCACTCCGCCGTGGTGAAGTCATAACATCAGTGCCTCTAATGTTATGGTTATGGTACCTCCATAACTAGGTGAAACTGGTCATGCATATATATGGCTATAGGTAATCATATTTAAACATAAGCAATCAAACTCATACTTATACTACGGGAAAACAGTTGGCTGCATACGGGGAAATCCTAATAAGGAAAGAATGTCCATACTGAAAGGACGGGAATCCGTACCTTATGTCCAGTGAACGAGAACGATGAACTGCGAGAATCCTACTTCCGAAACACTAGTGCTACATAAATACGTACATGAAATAAGTATCTGCTTACTACATACATAGCTGGTTTTATATCATGTCTTAGCTTATTTTATGTGTTCTTACTATTTACACTGTTTAAAGCCTTAAACTGTGTTAAATCCTATATTCTGTTCATTCTGATTAAGTATTTTTGATATTTCATGTGTTATTATACTTACTGTGTAATAATAAGTAACTTTCCAAAAATAGCAGGTTTCCTTAAATAGAAAGTTTCCAAAAATAGAAAGTTTCTAAAAATAGAAAGTTACCAAAAATAGAAAGTTTCCAAAAATAGAAAGTTTCCAAAAATAGAAAGTTTTCAAAAATAGAAAGTTTCCAAAAATAGATTTACTGCTTAAAATAGATAAGTTTCTAAAAATAGAAAGTTTCCATAAATAGATTAGCTGCCTTAATTAAATAAGTTTCTAAAAATAGATTAGCTGCCTTAAATAAATAAGTTTCTAAAAATAGCTGGTTTCCATAAATAAAATAGCTGCCTTATTTAATTAAGTTTCTAAAAATAGTAAGTTTTCATAATTAGAAATAAGCTGGTTAAATAAGCTAAGTAAATAAGCCTAAGTGTTTTCATGATTATTTTCTAAGTCATATGATATATAATATAGTTTAATAATTATTTCATGTAATTTAATTAAACTATAGGTTATAATATTTAATTAAAGTATGACATGTTTTTAATTAAATATATTATATACTTAGGTTAAAATATGTATTATTAAATATTAATAATATAACCTATGTCATGTTTAATTAATTAATTATATCCATGGTTTTTAAATAATTAATTAATTATAAGTCTTAATAATATAAATACTTAGGTTAAAATAATTCATGTTTATTAATAATTAGTTAACCTAAGTCATGTTATTAAATTAATTACATCTTATTAATTTAATTCTTAACATAAGTTTATAACATAAACAACTAACATAATCATGATCCGGATCTAAGCCTAAAAACATGCACCGGATATGAAACAACACCGTACTCCGACCCAAATCGGGGTACCCCTTGCTGCCGTGGGACCCACACGCACCAACCAAGACCAAAAAGGTCTTGGTGGTGGTCGGCTAAAAACAAACCGAGCCCCCTTGGGGTCGGTTGTGCCCTGCGGCCCAAAACAAACACCCCTTTGATCGACCCCTTTGATTAATTAATGATTAAAACATGTTAGATCTAGGTTTAATTAATGTTTTTTTATAAAAAACATCACTTGTTCTTAATTAATAAAAGATTAATTAAAAAGAAAAACAAGTTAAAAAGGTTTTACCGTATTCGTGGATCAAGAGGGTGAAGAACAAACACGAACAAACACTAATTTAACAAGATCCAAGATCAAAGAAATCACCTTGATGGTGGTTGTAGGTGGCGGCACAAAAGGAGGAGGAAAAGGGATTTTAGGTTTTCTTGAAATTCTTCTGTAAAAGTAATTTTGAGTAGTAAAACTCTTTTTATCCCCCTCTTAGTAAAATTGGTAATGGGCTTGGCCCATTACCTTGTGTTGGCCGCGGGTATGGACTCCCTCGGGGGTTCCCGTACCTCGTTTCGTGTCTTGTAATTTCGTACACATTTATGTTTATTATGTTCGTGTTTTAATTGTTCTCGTTACGTAAATATTCTACACTTATATATTTAATTACGCTCGTATTAAATATATATACGTAATTAATAATAACTCGTGTTTTAATTACACTCGTGATTTCGTGATTGTATGCTCGTGATTAATTATTGCTAATAATTATTACGTGATCGTGCAAATAAAATATTTATCGTGTTCTAACACGTACGTAATACATAAACTCCTAACACGTAATCGTAATCATGTTATATTAGGAAAGTTTTTAACTAGTACGTACGAACTTAAGGTACTATGCATGGTAAAAGCATGCGGGTTTTACAACTCTTCCCCCCTAAAAAGAATAATCCGTCCCCGAATTATAGATAAAGTAAACTGGAAAAGAAGAACATACCCGAATTCAAAATATGAAATGAGGGTAAGAAGTCCGGATAGACTCCTCTGTTTCCCAAGTGGCTTCCCGCTCGGTATGATCCCTCCATAGAATTTTGACGAATGGAATCGTCTTCTTTCTCATGACTCGTTCTTGCCTGTCAAGAACTCGTTCGGGTTCTTCTATAAAAGTGAGATCTTCACGAATCTGTTCCAGTGGATACTGAACCATGTGAAGGGGATGATATTGATACCCTCTGAGTAAGGACACATGAAACACATTGTGCACATGCGAAAGCTGCGGAGGTAACGCCAATCGGTAGGATACTTCACCGACTCGTTCAATGATATCAAACGAATCCGATGAAACGAGGACTGAGCTTCCCTTTAATCCCGAAGCGTCTAACACCACGTGGCGGCGAAACCTTAAGGAAGACGTGATCTCCTACGTTAAAGTGTAAATCCTTACGATGCTTGTTGGCGTAACTCTTTTGACGTGACCGTGCCTCTTGAATCTTCTGTCTAGCTACTGCGATCTTCTCGTTTATCATCTCTATGATTTCTGGTCATTCGAGTGTTCGCTCGCCAACCTGATCCCAGCAGATTGGGGCGCGACACTTTCTGCCATACAACATCTCAAATGGAGCACACTTGATGCTCGCGTGCCAGCTGTTGTTGTACGCATACTGCACCAAACAGATGTATTCGTCCCAATCACCCGTCCATTCCAACGCACATGACCTCAACATATCCTCCAATGTCTGAATGGTTCGCTCCGACTGTCCGTCCGTTTGAGGATGAAAAGCCGTGCTAAGCTTAAGTTGTGTACCCCAAGCTTTCTGCAGACTTTTCCAAAAGTGCGAAGTGAATCGAGGATCTCTGTCTGAGACGATGCTAGATGGTGCACCGTGTAGTCTCATGATCTCTCGTCTGTACGTATCTGCGAGTTTACTTACCGGATCTTCCTTGCGGATCGGTAAGAAATGAGCTGATTTGGTAAGTCGATCAATGATAACCCAAATTACATCGTGCTTCCTTTTGGTAGGCGGAAGACCGGTAACAAAATCCATGGTGATTTTATCCCACTTCCACTCTGGAATGTCTATGGTTGAAGGAGACCGCCAGATCGCTGATGCTCGATCTTAACCTGCTGGCAGGTAAGACATTTGGAGACGTAAGTTGCTACATCCTGTTTCATACCACTCCACCAAAAGTACTGCTTGATGTCATGGTACATTTTGGTTGAACCAGGATGTATCGAGAATAGGGAGCTATGAGCTTCTGCTAGCAAAGCTTCCCGGAGTTCTTGGTCATCAGGAACACAAAGTCTAGTGCCCTGCCATACGATACCATCTACATCTACTCTGAATTCTGTCTGCTTCTCCAAATTCTGTATTATCGCCCATATTTCTCCGTCATCCTTCTGAGCTTCCTTGATCTTAGATAGTAACTCGGGTTCTACTCTAAGATTAGCCCAGTAACCGTGATGTCCACGTACCATGATCTCGATGTCTAGTCGCTCCAAGTCTCTTATGATTTCCTCTTTGATTCTAATGCTGTTGATCATTCCGGACTTCCTGCTAAGGGCATCTGCTACTACATTTGCCTTTCCGGGATGATATTGAAGATTAATGTCATAATCCTTCAACAGCTCTAACCATCTCCTCTGCCTCATGTTCAATTCACGTTGAGTGAAGATATACTTCAAGCTCTTGTGGTCCGTGAAAATGTCACATGATTCTCCATATAAGTAGTGTCTCCATATCTTCAATGCAAACACGACTGTAGCAAGTTCCAGATCGTGCGTGGGGTAATTCTCTTCATAAGGCTTAAGCTGCCATGAAGCGTACGTGATAGGTGTGAAAACACCCATCTTTTCTACCACTTAATTACATTAAAACGGGACCTAAACGTATATTTTATGTCATAAATGGCGGAATTATGCGTGGTTTGTGTTTTTATTGTGTTTCAGGGTCGAGAAGGTGAAAAGTGGAGAAAACACGGCTTTCACGGGCTTTTATTGAAGAAAAAGACAAAAGACGTAGTTGAAAGATCAAGAGTGGAAAAAGAACGGAAGTCCAAGACCAATTCTGAAGATTTATGGAAGAAAAAGTCAAAAGACGGAAGTTTACTAAAAAGCCGAAGAACTCAGGTTTAAATTATGAAGAAATTACAAGACGAGTTCAAAGAAATCCCGAGACGAAGTCTTAGAAGTCGAAGAAATTGAGAAGACTGAAAGACTAAAAGACTGAGGACCAAGATAGAAAGAAAGAGGAAGCCACCAACCACTCCCCTCTCCTATAAATACCACCCTCACAACATGTGAGAGGGTTGGTTAGTTTTAGTTTTAGTTTTAGGATTAGATTAGGTAGGTAGTTTCTCTCTCTAAACATTTGCTTTCTCTCTCTAGATTAATTTGTGTTTAAGCTTTTGTTATTGAATCTTTACTTTTTGATTAAGCTTTTAATTCATCTCCTTCTTCCTTTCTTGCTTGATTTGTTCTTAATCTTTGGGTTCATGTTCTTGAGTTTTTATGATTTTAATCAAGTGGGTTTTGATTGATTTGGCTTTGTTTGTTAGTTTTGATGATTTGTTTTGATTAATTATTGTTAGTTGATGCTTATTGGTTGTTTTGGTTTAATCTTTTGGTTTGATTTGGTTAGATTTGCTCAGATTCGTGCCTTGATCTTCAGTCCCTGTTCCTACGTTTATTTTACTGTTCTCGCCCAGAAATATTCCGAATAGCTGCTAAATTTTGTCCCTTATTCGGAATATTGGTTATTCCGAATGGTTTCATTTCTTGTTTCCCTATTCGGAATATTTTAATATTCCGCATAAGAAACCCTATTCGGAATGTTATTCCGCATAGGAAACCCTATTCGGAATATCTTACTATTCCGCATAGGAAACCCTATTCGGAATGTTTTATTATTCCGCATAGGAAACCCTATTCGGAATGTTTTATTATTCCGCATAGGAAACCCTATTCGGAATGTTTTATTATTCCGCATAGGAGTCCCTATTCGGAAAGTCTGACTATTCCGAATAGGAGTCCTTATTCGGAATGTTTGATCATTCCGAATAGGTTTTTCATTTTTTGGTTTTCAACTTCATTTTTCCCCGTTTTCTTTACTTGCACTTTTACTCGCTTTCCTTTCAATTTAAATTTTAATTTGAGTCATTTACTTTTATTGCCTTTAAATTCTCGTCGTTCATTTCCCGTTAAGCTTTAATCTCTCATTATTATTTCCTTACTTTATTTTTAATTGTTCCGAGTCCTTATTTTTAATTAGTTTTAGACAACCATTCTTTTTTTTATTCCACCAAGAACAACTGAGTCACACAATTAACCAGAGATCAATTCGAAGAGATTCCGAGAAAACGAACTTTAATTGATACAAAAACTCTGTTATTAAAATGGCGCCGCTGCCGGCTCTTTTCGTGAAGATCGAAGGTTTCTTGTGAGAGACGCGTTGGATTTTGGGATCCGTTCACTTGTGAACGTTATTTTTCGTGTCCAAAATTTTTCAAAAATCCAAAAACATTTGAAAAATCATAAAAAGCATTTCTTTTTCAAAGTTTTGCACCACAAATATTCTTCTTGCTTATCTATCTTTCTTTATGGATTTTTATGTCCATTGCGTCCGGTGTGGGAAACAATTATCTGGGAACAACTCTTGTCAATGGTGTACATGTGAGCGGTGCGGAAACGATATCGACTATACACAATCCGGATTTTGTCCTTTGTGCAACTCGACTAATTCGTACTTTTTGAACCTACCTCCTGTTCCCCCGTGCATCTATTGTGGAAGCGATTCTCATTGGCATGTTTCGTGCCCGGTTCGATACCCGTATGGTCACGGGCAAGAACCAGGGGTACAATTATGACAATGATAATAGCTATCCACAAGATGCACTTGATTTTTTTCCATACCCGGTTTGCAACAACTGTGGGGGTCCTCACGATACCTATTATTGCCAACCAATGAATTGTTTTGAGCCAAATCCGTGTCCTCAGTTTTCTTCACCTGTGGATTATTATAAACCAAACACGGTTTCTAATTCTTCTCAACCGATGAACAACTATGAGCCACAACCTTACTATAATTCAGGTTTTCAACACTTTGAGCCCCCACATCATACCCTCAATCATCAATCCTCTCAACAAATTAATCTTGACCCACAACTCACTACCTTGAATGAAGAAACACACTCCATTGTTTTGCAACTTCAAGAAGCCGTTGTTTTGCTTAAAGAACTTAGGGACGAGGAAAAGCGACTGCAACAAGAGCAAGTATCTAATCTTAGTGATTATACCCCTCCTCTTGTGCATCAATACTATTACGATGATGATGACGATGAGCCTACTATTTCTTGGAATGATCTTACTGCTCAATGTCCTAGTGCTATTGTCATCCCTCCTCTCAATTTCCCCAACGCCTCTAAGGATTGTGATACTTCGAGTGAGATTAGTGATTTCGGTCTAGATAAATTCTTTCATGAGGTTTGTGATGTGCTAACTTTTGAGAAGCTTACGGATGAGGTCGCTCTTAATGATGATGTTCCTTCCACCAACACTTCGGGAGATGATTCTTTGGCTTTATCTAATCCTCTTTTCGATCAAGATGATGATTTTACTTCTAGTGATGACGAGTCACTATCCGATGAAGACGTTCTGCATGAAACTTTCAAGATTTATTCGAACCCTTTATTTGATTTTGATGACGCCTACATATCTAGTGAGGTGAATCCGCTCTTTGACGAAGGGATTGAGGCCATTGATAGCGCTGCTTCTCTTGCTATTAATGAGCATACTTTGTTAGCCATACCTCCTTCTATCCCAGAGGTGAAAAGACGTGAATCTACTGAAAACGAGACGCAGGTGGAAGGTAATTGTTCTCATACTTCTCATATTATATTGCCACCTCATCCTACCACGTGCACACCCAAGCGGGTGATGTATCACTTTTACTCTCCTTGTTTCATACCGGGAAATGAGGATGAGTGCTTTGACCCGGGAGGTGACAATGACAATTCTCTAATTGATACCCTCACGGCTTTGCCGAGTGCTCAACATCCATTGTCTTTGGGGGATGACAATGTGCTTACTTTACCTCCCGTGGATCTTGAATTCACATACTTCTCGTATGTCGAAAGGGTTTTTCTCCCATTCAAGACTTATCCCCCCGCCTCTCCTTTGTTGATGTCAACCGGGAACGAGGACAAGGTCTTTGATCCCGGTATTACATTCGAGGCTTCCCCATGGACCATTTAATTCGGGGACGAGTCAGGCTCGTGACTCGGTTATAAAAAACAAGCGCTTTTTGGGAGGCAACCCAATTATCTTTCATGTTTTCACCATAAGTGTAGGGGGAGCCCCGTTGGTGTTTCTTGTCTCCTTCTTATCATGTGCAGGGATTAGAGCTTCAAAGACACACTCTTGATGACTTTTGACGAACCGTGATTCCGTGTTCCCTTCTTCCCGGTTCTATCCTCAACTCTTTTCGATTCACTATTTTATATTTCTCAATATTAAAATAGGAATCTCTTTAGTTGTCTTTCCCTTAACGAGATTTAAACAAAGTGCACAATGTCCTAAGTGTAGGGGATTTTACTCCCACATGCTTAAACATTGAGGACAATGTTTATATTAAGTGTAGGGGGGACTTCTATCGAAGTTAAGTGGTCTTTTCCTTGTATTTGCCCTCATTTTAACCGGAAAATCGACTTTTCGACATTTTTCAAAATTTTTAATCTATTTTGGCCTAGTTGTAGTCTCCTTTATTTTTGTTACTTTCTAGCATTTTAATAAAATGATTTTAGCAAGTTTAGATATCTTAGATATATTAGGCCCGTTGTGAATATTTTGACTCAACCCGAGTTTACTTATCCAAGTTCACTCTAGCTAGTATCCTTAACCATGTAGACCTTAATTGGTTTATTAGGCTAAGCATCCACGAGTCTCATTCCTTGAGACTTTAAATTGTGGAGAACGAGAAATGATAGATTTAGTTACAAGTTTGGTATTCTCTCATTAACTTATGTGAGTTAATTATGATCTTTTTCTCCCATCACTTGCTAATAAATTATCTGCAATAAGTAAGGTCGTACGATTTGAAAAGTTACTTAGCTTCTAGCCCAAGATCGTTTAAAAGTTGCTCGGTAATGATAAGAGTTCATAGCCAAGGCATAACTTATGAAGCGGGGCGCGAAGATTGGCGAGTCCGAAAAGGCCCTAACAAGGCATGAGGATTCAATTTTATTGCTGAAGATCCAAAAGTGATGTGAAAAGCATTATTCCCAAAATCAATATGAAGGATCAAGACTCACGACGAAAAGCAATCAACTCCCATAAAGATCATGGAGAAGTCTATCCGAAAAGACCCTAACAAGGTATGAGGATAAATAGATCCAAGTCCGAAAAGGAGGCGGATCGTTGTATCTCAAAATCCCAATTAGAGATTGAAGAATAATCATGAAGTCGTGGTCAACAAAGTTGGAGTACCCCTCAAAAAGTCTCCAAGTGAAGAAACTCTATTACGATGAGAAGACCATTATCTCAAGAACGTCTCTCAAGATATGAAGTATGAAGTACATGCCAAATATCGGCCCGAGAAAGGTCTCAAATCGCGAACCAAGTTATGCCAAGATATGAACTTTTTGATATCCCGAGAAGCAGTTTTAAGAGATTTTGTCCTTTAGCTAACTATTGATCAAATCGTCCTACTTTGCTTTCAGCCTAAATAAATTATCGAAATAAGTCAACAATGCATCCTCGTGATCATTCAAGACATCAATAAAACATAAGAGATACCCACAGGAATTAGGGAGTTTAAGTGATTAATTGAACCGCATGAGTAAATGTTTGTTATGCTAACTTGTACTAACAGTGATCTTGTTTTTAAGCTTGGCATGGGGAACGTGAAACTTGAGGGTGATAAACATTCATGACACACAAGCCCTAATATAAGTCTTAGATTTCTTTACATGTTTCTTCCTTGTTGCATCTTGTTATTTTCTATCTTTTTTATTTTCCTTAGTTGTTAATAAAGGCCAAGGTAGGTTGATTATGATGGAAAGTGTAAACCTTGCTTTATCACTAAGCATTGCATGAGGGCATTGCAATGTATAAGTGTAGGGGATTTGATAGGTGTGAAAACACCCATCTTTTCTACCACTTAATTACATTAAAACGGGACCTAAAAGTATATTTTATGTCATAAATGGCGGAATTATGCGTGGTTTGTGTTTTTATTGTGTTTCAGGGTCGAGAAGGTGAAAAGTGGAGAAAACACGGCTTTCACGGGCTTTTATTGAAGAAAAAGACAAAAGACGTAGTTGAAAGATCAAGAGTGGAAAAAGAACGGAAGTCCAAGACCAATTCTGAAGATTTATGGAAGAAAAAGTCAAAAGACGGAAGTTTACTAAAAAGCCGAAGAACTCAGGTTTAAATTATGAAGAAATTACAAGACGAGTTCAAAGAAATCCCGAGACGAAGTCTTAGAAGTCGAAGAAATTGAGAAGACCGAAAGACTAAAAGACTGAGGACCAAGATAGAAAGAAAGAGGAAGCCACCAACCACTCCCCTCTCCTATAAATACCACCCTCACAACATGTGAGAGGGTTGGTTAGTTTTAGTTTTAGTTTTAGGATTAGATTAGGTAGGTAGTTTCTCTCTCTAAACATTTGCTTTCTCTCTCTAGATTAATTTGTGTTTAAGCTTTTGTTATTGAATCTTTACTTTTTGATTAAGCTTTTAATTCATCTCCTTCTTCCTTTCTTGCTTGATTTGTTCTTAATCTTTGGGTTCATGTTCTTGAGTTTTTATGATTTTAATCAAGTGGGGTTTGATTGATTTGGCTTTGTTTGTTAGTTTTGATGATTTGTTTTGATTAATTATTGTTAGTTGATGCTTATTGGTTGTTTTGGTTTAATCTTTTGGTTTGATTTGGTTAGATTTGCTCAGATTCGTGCCTTGATCTTCAGTCCCTGTTCCTACGTTTATTTTACTGTTCTCGCCCAGAAATATTCCGATTAGCTGCTAAATTTTGTCCCTTATTCGGAATATTGGTTATTCCGAATGGTTTCATTTCTTGTTTCCCTATTCGGAATATTTTAATATTCCGCATAAGAAACCCTATTCGGAATGTTATTCCGCATAGGAAACCCTATTCGGAATATCTTACTATTCCGCATAGGAAACCCTATTCGGAATGTTTTATTATTCCGCATAGGAAACCCTATTCGGAATGTTTTATTATTCCGCATAGGAAACCCTATTCGGAATGTTTTATTATTCCGCATAGGAGTCCCTATTCGGAAAATCTGACTATTCCGAATAGGAGTCCTTATTCGGAATGTTTGATCATTCCGAATAGGTTTTTCATTTTTTGGTTTTCAACTTCATTTTTCCCCGTTTTCTTTACTTGCACTTTTACTCGCTTTCCTTTCAATTTAAATTTTAATTTGAGTCATTTACTTTTATTGCCTTTAAATTCTCGTCGTTCATTTCCCGTTAAGCTTTAATCTCTCATTATTATTTCCTTACTTTATTTTTAATTGTTCCGAGTCCTTATTTTTAATTAGTTTTAGACAACCATTCTTTTTTTTATTCCACCAAGAACAACTGAGTCACACAATTAACCAGAGATCAATTCGAAGAGATTCCGAGAAAACGAACTTTAATTGATACAAAAACTCTGTTATTAGTACGCGATCACTTTCCCATGTTGCATGAGAACACAACCAAGTCCCTTCCCCGATGCATCGCTGTAGATTTGAAATCCACCCGTACCAGATGGTAGAGTAAGAATAGGTGCAGATACTAGCTTCTACTTCAGGTCTTCAAAGCTCTTCTCTCGATCTTCAGTCCAGACGAATTTCTCCCCTTTCCGCATCAGTTTGGTCAATGGTAGTGCTAAGTGGGAAAAGTTCTCCACGAACCTACGGTAATAGCCAGCTAAGCCTAAGAAACTGCGGACTTCCGTCGCTGATGTCGGCCTCGGCCACTTAGTGATGGCCTCAACCTTCGCTGGATCCATAGTGATTCCTTCTGCTGATACAATGTGGCCTAAGAATGCCACCTTGTCTAACCAGAACTCACACTTGGAGAATTTAGCATACAGCTGCTTCTGGCGAAGAATCTGTAGTACTGTACGAAGATGGTCTTCGTGTTCCTCCTTGGACTTAGAGAAAATCAGGATGTCATCGATGAAAACAATGACGAATTTGTCCAGAAATTCATGGAAGATTCTGTTCATCAGATCCATGAACACTGCTGGAGCATTTGTCAGGCCAAATGGCATAACTACAAACTCGTAGTGTCCATAACGAGTACGAAAGGCAGTCTTAGCAATATCCTGCTCCTTGACTCGTAACTGATGATAGCCTGACCTAAGATCGATCTTGAAGAAGTGTTTGGCCCCTTGGAGTTGGTCAAACAGATCGTCAATGCGTGGCAGTGGATATCTATTCCGAATAGTAATCTTGTTGAGCTCGCGATAGTCTATGCAAAGACGCATACTGCCGTCCTTCTTCTTAACAAACAAAACCGGTGCGCCCCATGGAGATGCGCTCGGTCGAATGAAACCTCGTTCGAGAAGTTCTTGCAGTTGATCCTTCAGCTCCTTCAGCTCTATGGGAGCCATGCGATAAGGAGCCTTGGAGATTGGTTCAGCTCCTGGAACCAGCTCGATACTGAATTCCACTTCTCGTGCAGGTGGTATGCCCGGAAGTTCTGCTGGAAACACGTCTTGGAATTCCGACACTATTGGTTGATCCTGAATCGATGGAGATTCAGCATCCATGTCGTTGACCGTAGCTAGATAACCCTCGTAGCCATGTGACAGTAGTGCACGCGCTTGCAGGGTGGATATGATTTGTACAGACCGTCCGGGTATGAACCCATTATGAATGTACTCTGGTGCATTGACATCACCGAAGATAACTCGATATGAATGGCAGTCTATAGTAGCATGATATTTGGATAGCCAGTCCATGCCCAAAATCATGTCGAAGTCATTCATGTCCAGCGGAAGTGCGTCAACAGGTCGAACCTTATCATCAAATTCTAAGGGAAGACTCTTGTATACATGGGTGATTAGTACAGAGTCCCTCAAAGGCGTGGAAATAGTAAGCTTATTTTCTAGTGGCAAGGGAGGCATCCTAATGTTCTTAGCATAAGCAGTAGAAATAACCGAGTGAGTAGCACCCGTATCGAAAAGAACACATGCAGCGCGACCATATATATACAAGATTCCAGTGATGGTACCTGTAGACTTGTTGGCCTGGTCTCGAGATGTCGTGTAGACACGCCCGACAGTAGGAGGCGGCTTGGTATCAGCATGTCCTGATGTACCCTCCATCTCGCCCTTACGGCAATCCTTCATAATATGGCCAGGAAGACCACACTTGAAGCACGCATCAGTATTACGGCGACATGGTCCTGGGTGCCTACGGTGGCAAGTAGAGCAAAGAGGATGAGTGTATCCTCCAGCAGGTGCTCTGGCTGGCTGAGGACCTGATAAAACATTTTACATGAGACATAATAGTTGGGTACAATGAACGAAGCGGATAATCGTAAGATTGAGTACCAGTGATAGCTGGACGGCTAGGCTGCGAACCTCTCTAGTTCTGGTCCCTACCGTTTCCATGGTTCCTGGTAGAATTTTGCTAGAGTGTCAGAATATGAGTTATGACATAAAACATAAGAAATTTCGTAAGTATTAAGACCTGCTGTTGCTGGATTGCCCGGTGTTGTTACGGTAATTGTCATTACCGCCACGCCTATCCGTAGCAGATAGGTCATTAGTCTGACCATTTCCCTTGGGCTGATGAGGCTGCTGCTGAGTAGCCGGCTGAGACCGGTCCCCAGTTTCTGCCTGGAAGATACATTTAAAGAGATGAATAATTGACATATGGAAGATATACGGATTGATCACCGCTCGAATATGAAGGTTTTACCTCTTGTCGGGTCTTTCAGCTTCCCCGAACTCATCCCTCTCCTGCAGCATATCCAGTTTCCGTGCTGCATCGGCCACTTGTGCTACAGTATTGAACGTAGCACACACCAGATTGTTTGCGACCGATGTGCGAAGAGCCCATCTAAAGTGACGTGCCTGCTCTTCTGGAGTACCTGTTGCCGCACCAAGGAAACCAGCCAAGCGAAGAAAGCGCTGCATAAACTCGTTGCTATTCTCCCCAGCTCTCTGACGGATCCCATGGTACTCTCTCTCGAGTTTGTCCTGCTCAGCCTTGGGAAAGAACTGCTCCATCACCCTGTCCTTGAACTGAGCCCAAGTCAAACCAGCAACCCACTCATCACCACCTTCAGATTGCATCAAAGCTAACCACCAGTTAAGTACATCGCCTTCGGACCGATAGCATGCCAACCTCGCCTTGTATGCGGGGTCACAACCCATAGCATTGAAAATCTTCTCAATGTGAGCCAACCAGCTTTCAGCATCGCTGGGGCTATCTGTCTTCTCAAAAGATCGAGGGCGGAGCTTGTTGAATCTCTCCAACCATACTGCTAATGTCACTGGAGGAGGAGGAGGAGGTGGCTGATTGTGCTGCTGCTGATTGTTGGCAGCTTGAACTTCAACACGGATGTCATTCCTCAGTTGAGGAAGCAAGGCTTGCATGGCAGCCTGAATTGCAGCATTGAGCTGCTCCTGTTCGCGTGTGAGAACCATCTGACAGTATAACAATAAAACATATGATTAAACAGTTCAAAACATAAAATATAAAATATATATACATGAAAAAAAAAATTCTACTAAAAATTTCACGAGAAAAATTTTATGCAAGAAAATTTTGTATGAATGCATGATGCAGTTTTATGAAAACTTTGGATGCTCGAGAGTGAACGCCTCTGGTCAGTTCACTCAAAACAAAAGACATATCGAGGGGACGCCTATGGGTCGGTCCCAAATCTAAAAGTTTCGATAAAACACATGCGACTAAATAGGGCCAGTCATGTACCAACCATTACTTAGTCAAAAACCCAGTAACAATGACATATATATGTATGCTTAAAAATGATGAATGCATGAAAACAACTGTCAGTTCTAGGAAGACCGTAGTGACTACCCACTAATCACAGGTCATATTTGAGAGCCTACAGGTCGAAGCCTTGGCTCTGATACCATAATTGTAACACCCCATATTGGAAATGGAAATATCACAGTAATTATGGCGTGTCATCAAAGCATACAAGGTAAAATGTCTAAACATTACTTGACCATATAAAGGAAAATACCGGAATCAAACATCGGTAGTCCAAAAGTAAAGCTCATCACACACAAACATAGTATAGTAAAGGAAAAGGACGAAACAATGTCCAAAGCATAAGTATCATAAAGAAAAGAAATGCATAATGTAAAGAAGGCTAGACAACTTCCAGTCCATATGCACTTACTCTTATTGTTTACGAGCGTCCCTGAGTACCTGCCGTTTTGGGAACATAGAAAAGGAAAACGGCTGAGCAATACGCTCAGTGCACGGATGTACAATAAAGTATGAATAGGATAAGCATATAACATAATAACAGCGGAAGAAACTAAGTCCTGAGTAACCTGGTTAAGTCTTAATAAAACTGGTTTTATAGTTTGAAAGCCTTATGTTTATCTTATAAAATCTGTTTGTCATATTTTACCATTAGCCAATATAGGTCATGAATATCCACCGTGCATGAATAATTGGAGGGGTGACCTCATCATACAAATTAGAGGGGCTGCCTCTAATTTAATATACTGGTTTTATGGGTAGGAGGGATCAGCTCCCTGTGAAGGATGCAAGGCACACACCACATTCACCATGTAATCCTGAATAAAAACGTGTAACTAGGATGCACCCATACGCCCCACATGATAAATATAAATAAATGGCCAAAAGCTGAAGGGACGCCACGAGCAATCACTCCGCCGTGGTGAAGTCATAACATCAGTGCCTCTAATGTTATGGTTATGGTACCTCCATAACTAGGTGAAACTGGTCATGCATGTATATGGCTATAGGTAATCATATTTAAACATAAGCAATCAAACTCATACTTATACTACGGGAAAACAGTTGGCTGCATACGGGGAAATCCTAATAAGGAAAGAATGTCCATACTGAAAGGACGGGAATCCGTACCTTATGTCCAGTGAACGAGAACGATGAACTGCGAGAATCCTACTTCTGAAACACTAGTGCTACATAAATACGTACATGAAATAAGTATCTGCTTACTACATACATAGCTGGTTTTATATCATGTCTTAGCTTATTTTATGTGTTCTTACTATTTACACTGTTTAAAGCCTTAAACTGTGTTAAATCCTATATTCTGTTCATTCTGATTAAGTATTTCTGATATTTCATGTGTTATTATACTTACTGTGTAATAATAAGTAACTTTCCAAAAATAGCAGGTTTCCTTAAATAGAAAGTTTCCAAAAATAGAAAGTTTCCAAAAATAGAAAGTTACCAAAAATAGAAAGTTTCCAAAAATAGAAAGTTTCCAAAAATAGAAAGTTTCCAAAAATATAAAGTTTCCAAAAACAGATTTACTGCTTAAAATAGATAAGTTTCTAAAAATAGAAAGTTTCCATAAATAGATTAGCTGCCTTAATTAAATAAGTTTCTAAAAATAGATTAGCTGCCTTAAATAAATAAGTTTCTAAAAATAGCTGGTTTCGATAAATAAAATAGCTGCCTTATGTAATTAAGTTTCTAAAAATAGAAAGTTTCCATAATTAGAAATAAGCTGGTAGAATAAGCTAAGTAAATAAGCCTAAGTGTTTTCATGATTATTTTCTAAGTCATATGATATATTATATAGTTTAATAATTATTTCATGTAATTTAATTAAACTATAGGTTATAATATTTAATTAAAGTATGACATGTTTTTAATTAAATATATTATATACTTAGGTTAAAATATGTATTATTAAATATTAATAATATAACCTAAGTCATGTTTAATTAATTAATTATATCCATGATTTTTAAATAATTAATTAATTATAAGTCTTAATAATATAAATACTTAGGTTAAAATAATTCATGTTTATTAATAATTAGTTAACCTAAGTCATGTTATTAAATTAATTACATCTTATTAATTTAATTCTTAACATAAGTTTATAACATAAACAACTAACATAATCATGATCCGGATCTAAGCCTAAAAACATGCACCGGATATGAAACAACACCATACCCCGACCCAAATCGGGGTACCCCTTGCTGCCGTGGGACCCACACGCACCAACCAAGACCAAAAAGGTCTTGGTGGTGGTCGGCTAAAAACAAGCCGAGCCCCCTTGGGGTCGGTTGTGCCCTGCGGCCCAAAACAAACACCCCTTTGATCGACCCCTTTGATTAATTAATGATTAAAACATGTTAGATCCAGGTTTAATTAATGTGTTTTTATAAAAACATCACGTGTTCTTAATTAATAAAAGATTAATTAAAAAGAAAAACAAGTTAAAAAGGTTTTACCGTATTCGTGGATCAAGAGGGTGAAGAACAAACACGAACAAACACTAATTTAACAAGATCTAAGATCAAATAAATCACCTTGATGGTGGTTGTAGGTGGCGGCACAAAAGGAGGAGGAAAAGGGATTTTAGGTTTTCTTGAAATTCTTCTGTAAAAGTAATTTTGAGTAGTAAAACTCTTTTTATCCCCCTCTTAGTAAAATTGGTAATGGGCTTGGCCCATTACCTTGTGTTGGCCGCGGGTAGGGACTCCCTCGGGGGTTCCCGTACCTCGTTTTGTGTCTTGTAATTTCTTACACATTTATGTTTAATTATGTTCGTGTTTTAATTGTTCTCGTTACGTAAATATCCTACACTTATATATTTAATTACGCTCGTATTAAATATATATACGTAATAATAATAACTCGTGTTTTAATTACGCTCGTGATTTCGTGATTGTATGCTCGTGATTAATTATTGCTAATAATTATTACGTGATCGTGCAAATAAAATATTTATCGTGTTCTAACACGTACGTAATACATAAACTCCTAACACGTAATCGTAATCATGTTATATTAGGAAAGTTTTTAACTAGTACGTACGAACTTAAGGTACTATGCATGGTAAAAGCATGTGGGTTTTACAGTGATGCTTGCCAACGTCAAGGCAAGATCACACATAAAGATGAGATGCCTCAAAATTTCATACAAAAATGTGAAATCTTTGATGTATGGGGCATCGACTTTATGGGGCCATTTCCATCATCTAAAGGGAACAAGTACATCCTCGTAGCCGTTGACTACGTTTCTAAATGGGTTGAAGCCAAGGCTCTCCCTACGAACGATGCGAGGGTGGTTGTGAACTTTCTGAAGCAACTGTTTGCTCGGTTCGGTGTTCCTCGTGCTATTATCAGTGACCGCGGGACTCATTTTTGCAATGATCAATTCGCAAGAGTCATGGCTAAGTACGGTGTCAATCACCGTCTTTCCACCGCTTATCATCCCCAAACTAATGGTCAAGCCGAGATATCTAACCACGGATTGAAGCGAATTCTGGAGCGTACTGTTGGAGAGCATCGTGCCGCGTGGGCCGATAAGTTAGACGATGCTTTGTGGGCTTTCCGTACCGCATATAAGACCCCGATTGGTTGTACACCTTATCGTATTGTGTACGGGAAAGCATGCCACCTCCCTATCGAGCTGGAACATAAGGCATACTGGGCCTTGAAGTGGGCTAACTTCGACATCAACAAAGCCGGTGATCTTCGGAAGATTCAACTCAACGAACTTAATGAACTGAGGAATGAAGCTTACGAGAACTCATTGATCTACAAGGAGAAGACAAAGATCATCCATGATGCAAGGATTAAGAACAGAGAGTTCCACGTTGGTGATCAAGTCTTACTTTTTAACTCTCGGTTGAAGATCTTCTCTGGTAAGTTGAAAAGCCGCTGGTCTGGTCCATTCACCATCGCCAAAGTCTTTCCCTATGGCACCATTGAGCTTTCTCAGCCAAATGGGCCCAATTTTAAGGTGAATGGCCAGCGTGTGAAGTTGTACTTTGGTGAGGACATCTCTCATGAGATGATTCCATCCCTCACCACGTTTCCCATGAACTAGTTTTGGGTCAAGTCAGGCTCGTGACTCGGTGAACAAAAACACGCGTTTCTCGGGAGGCAACCCGTGATCTATCCTTTACCGTTTTTATAATAAGTGTAGGGGGAGCCCCGTATGTGTTTGTTGTCTTGTTTCTTCTTATGTGCAGGGATTCAAGCTTCAAAGAGCACCTCGATGAATTTTGACGAACCGTGATCCCGTGTTCCCATCTTTCCGGTTATATCCTAAACTGTCGTGATTCAATATTTTATATCTTATATGTTCACATTGAAATCACTTTAGTTGTCCTTTCCTTAGCAAGATTTAAACAAAGTGCACAATGTCCTAAGTGTAGGGGAGTTTAATCCCACATACTTAAACATTGAGGACAATGTTTATATCAAGTGCAGGGGGGACTTCTATCGAAGTAAGTGGTCTTTTCCATGAATTTGCCCTCATTTTAACAGAAAAACTTGATTTTTCGACATTTTTAATCTATCTTGGCCTTGTAGTTTTCCTTTGCTATCGTTATTTACTTTCCTTGCTAAAAATAAAAGTTTCAATAAAGTGGTTTTAAATTTTTCAAAGTCGTGAATATTTTGACTCAACCCGAGTTTACTTATCTAAGTTTACTCTAGCTAGTATCCTTAACGTGTTTAAGTCAAGTTTTGCTAGGCTTTTATATAGGGAACTTTAAAACGCGAAAGTCTTAACTCTCACGGGTTAAGAACAAGAACTTTTCGCAAGTTCCTATAATTGATCCTAGAGGGTTGTTTATCAAGGGAACTTTAAAATGCGATTTCTAAACTTGAAAAAGTCTAAGAATTTGCAAGATCCTATAGACGACTCGAAAACCGAAAACTTTGATTTAATTGGCTAAGCATCCACGAGTCTCATTCCTTGAGATTTTAAATTGTGGAGAACGAGAGATGATAGAGTCAATTATAAGTTTGGTATTCTTTCGTGAATTTATGTGAGTTAATTATGAGCTTCTTCTCCCATCACTTGCTAATAAATTTATCTGCAATAAATAAGGTTGTACGATTTGAAACCTTACTTAGCTTCTAGCCCAAGATCGTTTAAAAGTTGCTCGGTATTAATTAGAGTTCATAGCCAAGGCATAACTTATTGAAGCGGGATGCGAAGATTGGCGAGTCCGAAAAGGCCCTAACAAGGCATGATGGCTACATTTTGTTGCTAAAGATCCAAAGTGATGTGAAGAATAATTTATCAAAAATCAATATGAAGGATCGAGACACGCGACGAAAAGCAAATACTCCCCAAAAGATCATGGAGAAGTCTATCCAAAAAGGCCCTAACAATGTATGAGGATAAATAGATCCAAGTCCTAAAAGGAGGCGGATCATTGTATATCAAAGTCCAAAATAAAGATTGGAGAAAAATGAAGAAGTCGTCGTCCAAATATGAAGAATCTCTCAAAAAGTTCAAGAGAAGACATTCCTATAATGAAGAGAAGACCACTATTCCATGAACGTCTCTCAAGATTTGAAGTATGAAGTCGCTGCCAAATATCGGTCCGAGAAAGGTCTCAAATCGTGAAGCGAGTTATGGCAAGATATGAACTTTAAGAGGTCCCGATAAGCAGTTTTAAAAGATTTTGTCCTTTAGCTAACTATTGATTAAATCGTCCCACTTTATTTTCTGCCTAAATAATTATCGAAATAAGTCAACAATGCATCCTCGTGATCATTCATGAAAACAATAAAATATAAGAGATACACCTAGGAATAAGGGAGTCTAAGTGAATAATTGGGCCACATGAATTTGTGTTAGTTTGCTAACTTATAATAACAATGATCTCGTTTTTAAGATTGGTATGGGGAACGTGAAACTTGAGGATGATAAACGTTCATGGTAGCTAAAACCCCAATGTAAGTCTTTGATTTCATTACTTGTTTCTATCTTTTTATTTTCCTTAATGTTTGGTAATTAATAAAGGCCAAGGTGAGTTATTTATGATGGAAGATATAAACCGTGCTTTTAATTAATGCATTGCATGAGGGCATTGCAATGGTCAAGTGTAGAGGATTTAATAAGTGTGAAAACACTTATCCTTTTACCACTTATTTCCAATAATAACAAGACCAAAACGTGTATTTTATGTCGTAAAAGTCGGAATTATGCGTGGTTTGTGTTTTTATTGTGTTTTAGGACCAAAAGATGAAAAAGGAAGAAAACGCGGGCTTTCACGGGCTTTTATCGAAGAAAACGAGAAAAGACGAAGTCAAAAGATCATGAGTGCTAAAAGAACGGATGTCCAAGACCTATTCTAAAGATTTATCGAAGAAAAAGTCTAAAGACGGAAGTTTAATGAAGTCGAAGAACTCAAGTCTAAAATATAGAAGAAAATTATTAAGACGAGTTCAAATCCCAAGACGACGTCGAGAAGGAAAAAGATTTAAATCGAGTCGAGAAGAAAAAAAAGAAGGAAGCACACCACACATGCACTCCCCATTTCCCTATAAATACCCTCCTAATCACATTAGGAGGGTGGTTAGCTAGTTTTACTTTTCATTTTTCTTTCTAGTTTTTAGAGAGAGAAAGTTCCAACTTTCTCTCACTAAGTTTTATCTTTTCTCCATTTTTATCTTTCAAGTTAAGCTTTTAATCTTTCTTGTATTTGGATTTCATCAATCAAGTTGAAAGTTAAGCTTTTGTTCATTCATCTTTTTCTTTATTTCTTGGTTTCATTTAATCCTTGATCCGAAACTTCATATTTGATTCGAATAGTTCTTCATTCGTTTTTTTGAATTTGACGTTTTAGTGTTTAAAAAAAGTTCATCTTTTTTGTGTGCTTATAAGCTTTCATACGGAATAAGCAATAAGCTCTTTGTGCTTATTAGCTTATTCGTAAGTTTAGCTTGTTTAATCTTAGACTTTCTTAAAAAAGTTTATTGTTTTAAAGTTCGTGTTATTGAAGTTTACTTGTTTCGATTCAAAAAGTTTTCTAATTTGTGCTTAATTAGTATCGGGTAAGTTGATAAGTGCTTATTGGTTACTGCTTATTCGTTTAAGCTTATTTACTTTTGGACGTCACTCCCATCTTAGGTGGTTTTGCTTGGTACGATCACTTGACTTCGATCGCATAGATTGCGATCTGTTTATTCTTCCCTGGTACGATCACACGCCACGATCACTCATTGCGATTTGTGGGTGCGATCGAGGCACGTTTTCTTGTTACAATCGCATTGACTGCGATCTTTGTGTTACGATCAGGGGTCACGATCAAAGACCACGATCACTCATTGCGATCGTGGTTGCGACTGGTGAGTACGATCACCCCTACCCATCACACTAGTGAGTGCGATCTGTTTCCCAAGTTGCGATCGCATTGAGTGCGATCCGGATTACTGTTTGAGTGCGATCGCATTGCGATCGGACTCAGGCTTTTGTTTTGTTTTTCTTAGATTTCAAATTTAATTTCCCCCGCCATTTTTACTTAGTTTTCAAGATTTTAATCATTTACGTTTTAATTCTAAAAGATTGCACACTTTTATTTTTAGTTTAATTTTTAAAGTTTCCATTTTACTCAACGACAATTTTAATTACTTGCTTTTAGATAATCAAACAAATCACATTTAATTTTCCAGCAAGAACGATTGAGTCGCACTTTCTACCAATAATCAATTCGAAAAGATCGGAACAACGAACTTTGATACTTGGAAAATCTGTGTATTAAATTCGCTTTAGGTGGTTTAAATTGGTAGCCTAAAAGCAACCAATTGGGATTTGATAGGTAAATGGTGGTGGAGGTTTAGAGTAAAATAAAATAGACTTTGGGTTAGAGTTATTAAAAGTATTTATGGTAAGGAATGTGCTTTAAAAGATCAAGTATGTGTACATCGAATGTTAAAAGGTTCTAAAGGGGGGGGGGGGTATAGTAAAGACGGGTAGAGATATGCAAAATTTGGGTTTAATTTTTGTGGTTCTTTTAAAAAAAACTAGGTAACGGGAACACTCTTTTTTTAGCTAGATAGTTGGATTGGGGATGGGGTGATTTTTAATGAGAAGTTTCTTAGATTATATAGACTAGAAATTAATAAAGATATTAAGGTTGGTGATAAGAGGGTATGGAGAAATGATACGTGGGTTTAGAGGTGGGATTGGGTGAGAGAATGAAGATGCAAAGGCTTAGGAGATTTTGAGGAATTGACGGTCTTAAATATATTTTTCTTTCCAAATGTGTTGCAAGAAGATTCATGGAGATGGATACATGAAAAAGACGATACTTTTGTTGTTAAAAGACGTAGAGAAATGGTTGATGACAATATCCTTAATCATACAAATGGCATTCAAGAGACAAATGGCGCAAAGATTATCCCAAGAAAAGTTTGCATTTTTATTTGGCATCTACAACGAAGAAGATTACCAGTATACACTTGGCTCTATTATCTTGGTATTGATATTAACTCAATTATTTGTCTACGTTGTGGGAATGATATTGAAACTGTGGATCATTACTTCTTGAGGTGCCCTTGGGTAACAGAGTTTTGGGATAAACTTTTTAAGTGGTGGAATATGGGTGAGTTTAGTATTGGGTTAATTCAAGATATTATTGAACACAAAGTCTTGCCAAATTTCCATAAAACAAAGAACGGTTTGGCAAGCGGTTTGTTAGGTTATGTTTTATATGATTTGGAACGTTCGAAATAAGAGAGTTTTTCAAAATCGTCTTTCAAATATGTCGACACTTTGTGATGAGGTACAAGTTATCTCATTTCATTGATCTCTAGAATAGCAAAGCAAAACTATTTCATCGTGGATTGAGTGGTGTTCGAACCCCATTAAGGCTTGCAAATTCTAGTTTTCGAGGTTGTCATATGGGAATTCGGACACCGAATGGGCTGGCAATCATGCATACTTTATATTTGCATAGTCATGGGTGTTTGGCATAGTGTTGGAAGCGTTAGGAGAGTTCTCTTGGTGCCAATATCTTTTTCCATCGGTTTTAATTGGTAAGGTAGTGTGAGGTTTCTTTTGTATATGTTTTTGTTTTTTCTTCGGGTCCTCCTTATTTAATTAACTTGATTATCTAAGAGAATGTTGTGTACTATATTCTGGTCTCTTTTGGTTTTTATATATATTGTCTTTCAAGAAAACATTTAAGAGAGAGTTGTCAAAACGCACTCCTTTACCCCTTATCCAATTTTATTCAAACCTACTTTAACATACTAGTTTTAGCACGCACGGGACTTGAACATAAAACATAAATTAAGTAATAATTTGGTTATTACGATTTTATGAATATTATGTTTTTTTAAAAAATATAATGTTTATATGTTTGTTTATATTGTTTTTTTATTATGCACCGTGTAAATTAATATAAACTCACCTCAATTTTTATTTTTTAAATTTCATACTCTTTTACCACTACAAAATAAATGACATTTATTTACTCAAAGTTTTGCTTACTAATAAGATTTACAACTATTTAAGTCATTATAACTTTTCCTTACTCAAACACAATGAATATAAAAGTAAGCAAAAGAAACCTATAACTTTTGCTTACTTTGTTGCCTACTAAAAAAATAGTCATTAAAAATGTTACACTTTTACTTTCTCTTTTTTAGTAAGAATAGACTTTTAGTGCTCATCTCTATTACTTACTCTTTTTTTAAGAGTAGAAGTTGATAAAAATAACTTTTGGTTTCTCTTTTACTAGAAAATTGATAGAAAATACCTTTAATGAGAAGTTTCTTAGATTATATAGACTAGAAATTAATAAAGATATTAAGGTTGGTGATAAGAGGGTATGGAGAAATGATACCTGGGTTTAGAGGTGGGATTGGGTGAGAGAATGAAGATGCAAAGGCTTAGGAGATTTTGAGGAATTGACGGTCTTTTTTTTAGTGCTCATCTCTATTACTTACTCTTTTTTTAAGAGTAGGAGTTGATAAAAATAACTTTTGGTTTCTCTTTTAGTAGAAAATTGATAGAAAATACCTTTAGCCCCCCCTCTTATTACTTACTCTTTTCACATTTAATTGAGTAAGCAAATGTCATAAATTTTGTAGTGTACTTTCTATATTTTTATTATAAATAGTTACTACATTATTAATCAACAAACCATTTACATCACCTTACATGTATACGATTTATAAATTCATCACCTTTAGCCCCCCCCCCCCCTCTTATTACTTACTCTTTTCACATTTAATTGAGTAAGCAAATGTCATAAATTTTGTAGTATACTTTCTATATTTTTATTATAAATAGTTATATCTTAATTATTAATCAACAAATCATTTACATCACCTTACATGTATACGATTTATAAATTCATGGAAACACGAGTTTTATATGATTTTTCATCATATGATAATATTAATTGATATTTTGTATAAATATTTGTTGCAAAAATGATTTGACTTTGTTTAACTAAAATATTAATTGATACATGTGATTTTTGTAATAAAGTGGTTAGTTAGTGTTGAATGAAAATTACATGTAATTTTGTGTGAATTACATGTAATTTTGCTCAAATCACATGTGATTTTATAAATAATTACATGTAATTTTGCTCAAATTACATGTGATTTTATACAAAATTACATGTAATTTTGCTTTAAATCACATGTGATTTTATAAATAATTACATGTAATTTTGCACAAATCACATGTGATTTTATCTTGAATCAAAATGATTTAACATCACATGTGATTTTGCAAAATTGCTGAGGATTATACAAAATCTTTGATGATTTTATTGGTAATTTTGTATTGGTATTTTTCACAAATCACTAGTGATTTTTCGAGTGATTTGTGTTTTCACAAAGGGAAGTGATTGGGACACATTCAAAATTTATTGGGACACTCATATGTACAAGCATTTAAAGCAGTAAATATTTCCAGTACAAGTATTTAATGCATCATTTGGAGTGTCCCAATCAATTTTGGGAGTGTGCAAATCATCTCCCTTTCACAAATCACTAGTGATTTTTCACAAATCACTTTTGGTTTTTCACAAATCGCTAGACAAATCACAGGTGATATTGCATAAATAATGATATAGTTAGAAAATAATCACCAAGTTTAGTTTCTGATATATTTGGAAAATCATATGTAATTATCACTGAATCACATGCAATTCAAGCAGAATTATATGTGATTCAACAAAATCACATGTAATTTAGAAGCCAATTTGTTTTATATATTTTACATAAATGAAAACAAACAATTTAATATATTAACTGAATTATACATGATTAAAAAAATCACATGTGATTCATCTAAAGTGGGTTTGTTAAAAAAGTTAAGGTTTCGTAATGCTTGAATCACATGTAATACAAGCAAAATCACATGTAATGCAAGTAAAATCACATGTAATTATCACCGAATCACATGTAATTCAGAAGCCAATTTGTTTTACATATATTTTTTTGGGTAAAGGGGACTCCACCCCGGTAAATGAACATATTTTATATTAATGGCAACAAAAATTTTAATATATTGGTAGAATTACATGTGATTCAAACATTTTAATATAATTCACATAAATCACATGTGATTTTAAAATAATAACGAAAATATTTGTCATTTCTTTTAGCAAATTTTTTGTCATTTAAGAGACGGCTATTTTCATATACTTTTAAAGATTTTACAATGTTGAAATTCTCGTCAAAAAAATATACGTGATTTTCACAAATCGCATGTGACATTACAAATTTAAATGTGATTTTTAAAATAATAAATCAAACGTGAGTTTTCGAGAATCACATGTAATTTTTCGAGAATCACATGTGATTTTTTTTACGAAAATTTTTTAAAAAAGTTCGCCGAAAGTATATAGAAGTGAATATCTATAAAAAGATAATTTAATTCCCGTCGTGACGGTATAATTATTTTTTCATAACGATTAACGGTTTGAGAGATATTTAATTTTTAAGAAATAGGATGAAATTATGTTTTTTTAATTAAATTTAAAAAGATTAATATATACCATTAGATGTTATTTAAATGGATGGTGGACATTGCTTCCTTTTTACTTTTTTGGATGCATGTTCCTTATAAAACTTTTGTCAACTTGTATTATTTGCCATATGCTCATCGAGATATGTTGGTATTCTCAGTTATTTTACAGCTTAATTTTTTTTTTGAATAAACATTCTGCCATGGTCAATAGCATACGAATTCTAAGAGTTTATTAGTCTACTTCAGTCGCAACATCTACATTTCCATGTAATTAATTTTGATAAAAGAGTGAGATGCAATATTTGTTACGGTGGGTCAGTGGCCCATCAGTTCCTTAAATATAAACTAGAACATAAGGTAACAGTCGTACAAACTGAAATGTGCAATGAAGTTAGAAGTATCTAACTTTCTTATGAAGCAAACTGCACCTTCTCTCTTATTAAAAAATACAAAAAAAATTACGAGATATTACTAAATTAACATGTTGTACCTCTTTTTAATATACACACTAAAACATAGTTTAAGTAATACAACTTTACAAACTAAATGTACAACATAGTAGAATTAAATATAAAAGTGTAATTAATATCCTTAATAAAACACCCCATTACATAAATATACAATATTACATGAATATTGTACAAACATTAAAAAACATGTATACTATACTAATGCAAACTATAATATACATATATTTCTCAGAGAAATAATACAACTTTACAAGCCAAATGTACAACATAATAGAATTAAATATAAAAGTGTAAATAATATCCTTAATAAAATACCCTATTACATAAATATACAATATTACATGAATATTGTACAAACATTAAAAAACATGTATACTATACTAATGCAAACTATAATATACATATATTTGTCAGAGAAATTATAACATTACAAAAATTTTCATGCATGGATCAAATGAAAAATCTAATTAAAAAATAGTTTATTGCATTTAGTTTTTTTTCCTTTAATCATACACGCCTCAAGTAAGATTACCTATGACAATTAATCAAAAATCAGTAACTCAATGCACCAGTTGAGACACTACCATAATAACTATTAGTTAGAATATAAGAATACTTAAAATCAAGCTCATGAGTTGATCACACAAAACCACTTAGGTTCTTATTCTTTAACAACCATTTAATTTAAAAACCAACCATTTCATAGATACAATTGTCAATATAAGTAAATCTCACATTTTTTTTAGGTAAAAGGGACTATCCCCGATAAAATAAGTCAACCTCACATTTTATGATGTTGGTTACACATTCGAGACTTTTACTAATTAATTTTTTGAAGAATCATTTAAAGCGTATTTTAAAGATATGAATCATAACCCTATATTAACCAAAAAAAGTATTTGCTCATGTGGAACAACCATGTGATCAACGGTCTAAATTGAGAAAGACAATTAAAAAAATATATAGTATCAAAAAATAATCTTAAAAAAAACACTAAAATAATAAACCTTGATCAAACCTTGTCAGTTTTGTCTGCTGATCTTGGATGTCCTCCAAACCCTGACGAGGCGATGGGTATGCGAGCATCGTTGTCACCTCGAAAACGGAATAAAATCAAGTTCATTTACGGTACGGGTATACTTTTAGTCGTCAAAATATTATTAGATCCAGAAATGGAAAAATTAGAGATAGAGGGTTGTGGTGGTGGTTAATAGTTTAGAGAAGATATGACAGAATGATGATTTTGAAAAAATTAAATATGGTCTATTTTTAGAGTGGAATGCTAATGAACTAATAAAGTTTTTATTTTGCTTTTAATTTAGATTTTGCATTTAAATTAAATTACACATATTTACAAAAATATTATTTTGCATTGATATTATATGTTGTACAATAAAGTAAAAAAAGATGATAGTAATAATATTTCTTGATTGAAATTAAGTTTTTTAAGACAGTTTTTTTAGATAAAAACTATTGGTTCATAAATTATAATTAAAAATACGAATTATAATACCGAAGAATTTAGTCACATGGTACCCGCCGCCACATCGCGCGGGCAACATACTAGTTTCTTATAATATGGAAACGGTAGTCACAACCATATAAATATGGAAACAGTAGTCACAACCACTATCAGGTTATCGGGTAAACCCGAACCCGATAAGATATGAAAAAATAACCCTAACCCGTAACTAGTCCATCTCAGTCGTGACTAAAGAATATATGTAAGGAGTAACATGCATGTAAGGTGTAATTAGTAAATGGTTATTGAACTAAGTATCACATGTAACAAATACGTAACTGCTAGTAAACTTTTACTAACAACCAGTTCGGTCCCAAGTCTAATTTGTCACAAAACCAACGTGGTTTAGAGAAAAGGCATTGGCAGTGGACACGTTCCAAAAAAACTGGTAGTCTGACATTATCGAGTAGAACATAACATACACACAGTTCTTACTTTAGGTCAACTCAGAACAGAACAGAACGTATGTAGTACCGAGTAGTGTACCAGTTATACTGCAGAAACGGTTATGATTTTGGGTCCATCTGTTACATCTATGGTTGGCGTGAAACTTGTTGGGATTTAATACCAAGTTAACCATGTAACTACGAGTGCGCAGCGGAATGGATCTAGTTTGAGCAATTATGATTAACACGTAATTAATAATAAATAATAAAGGAAACGCGAAAACTAACCTTCGTCCAAAAGCAAATGAAACAAATAAGTGGCTAAAGTAAACCACCTCTACGGTTGCTCACACAAACACGTCAAACAAGTACGTTCGGAATGCTAGCCGTACTTCACGTATACCCAAATACCGTGTGTCAAAACCCGTTCCGGACCTCAAAAACCTAAACAGCCTGAAACTGCTTTGTTGTCCGAGATATAAGCTTTACCTGAGAACTTTTCCCTTTGCTGTAAGATATCGGACAACACTGTCCGATCTGCACAGAAGCTTTCTGTCCGAGAACGCTCAGAATCAAGAGAACAAGAGCTTCTCTTGATGTTTCGCCGTACCAATTGAAACACAGTGATTATGAACCTTCTATAGGGACTAAACAATCGTCCCAAAACAGCTTAAATCCCTTGGATACCCGTATGCAAGAGATTGAGGAAGGTTTATGATCAAAACCCTAGAATGGGGTTTAAGCTATAATCAGTTTTAATAAGAGAGAAGGAGAGGCAAGGTTTACAGATTTTGCAACTGTAATTTCGTGGCTATGAGCATGGGTTGAGGTTGTATTTATACCCTCACAACCCTAAGTATGATAAGGATAAAAAATAAACTTTAATCCTTATCAAACTCAAGTCCTATGTCAATCACAACTCTCACCAATCCTTATCTCCTAAGTACAGCTGAATGTAGACACTTAGAACTATCTCTAGAAGCTTCTGAAGCCAGCAAGGGATAAGCTCAAAGTAGAGATATGTGTCTTAGTTCTCACCATGTCCAAACATTCTATTAACAGAAGGTTTTTTCCGTGAAGTATAAAAACGTGCTTTAGTGTTTGATGTGTGTGCCCCCAATAGGCTCACACACCTCAGTCACATTTGTCTATCTCCTACGAGCATGAACTAACAGCTCCCACTTGGTCGTTGGATTTGATTGCACAAATGTCAACGACGGAAACGTCTAGCAACGCTCACACTCGTTATTTAACTAGAGGTGTCTGAGATATAGTTTCATAGAACATTCTCAGTAGCATGGTCATTTATGTCTTGCTTTTATCATCCTTTGTTATAGATACCGTTAAACCATGGATATGGATCCTAACTCATTCCATATAGTTTAACCATTTAGATTCTCGTTATTGAATTCAATTCAGATATACCAAATGTAACCAAGATTCATCTTGCATTAACATTTGGGTTCGGCCAAACAATTATCTGATTAATTCTAGAGAGGCGCCATGGTATCATTCTGCACATACTAAGTGGAGTAACAAATCCTTTATTGACTACAAGTGTTGTGGATGCTGCTTCACATCACTCCGAAAAATAGCTTTTATAACTACCTTATTCAGGACAGCGTTTTGCATATAATTACGAAAGTGATATCCACACATGCAGAACTTGTTTGCATCTCAAGTTTAAGGATGACTTAACAGACCATTTTCAACATCTTACTCATGACATGGATCCAAAAGTAAATGTTTGAAGTTGGGGAATCCAGTATGCATCCCTTATGAACACATATGAGTTTGGCTTAGAACAATTCTCATTCTCACAGAATATATCCAACACTCACATTTGCCTTATGTAAACAATATTCCCATATTGCTAACCGACAATGGATATTTAGAATGATTAAATCATTCATGGATTAAACATGCAAATATAGAATAACAAATTTTATATGAATGAAATAACAAATACCTCGTATCTTTATTTATCAGAAAATAAAACTGTCTTACAATTCCAAATTATCCAAATACTAATTAACATACAGATTTACATGAGACTACTAGCTGGTATCAAACCAATACCCCGAGTCAATTTAGAATGCTTAGGGAATGCTAACGCCTTCGTAAATGGATCAGCTAGATTGTCATCTGTATGAACTTTTGCTATCTTAACATCACCCATCTCAATGGTTTCTCGAAGATAGTGAACTTTTGCGCGGAAATGTCTAGCACCCTTGGTGACTCCGCTTTCATTAGCTATAGTAATGGCTCCAGTATTGTCACAATACATATCAATGGGATCTTCAATTGTGGGCATAATACCAAGCCCAGAAATGAACTTACGAATCCAAACAGCCTCTTTAGCTGCATCAAAAGCAGCTATATACTCAGCTTCTGTAGATGAAATTGCAAAAATACTTTGCTTTGTGCTCTTCCAGTCAACAGCACCTCCATTTAGAACGAAAACATATCCAGTCTGAGATTTTAGGTCATCAGCATCTGTCAGATATCCAGCATCAGTGTAGCAAGAAACCCTGAGCTCTCGTTTTTCGTCACCACCATAAACCAGAAACATATCCTTAGTATTCCATAAATACTTAAGAATATTTTTAACAGCAGTCTAGTGAAGTTCACCAGTACTCTGTTGAAATCGGCTTGTTATGTTCTGAGAGAACGCAACATCAGGACGAGTACATCTCACAGCATACATAATTGATCCTATAGCCGAGGCATAAGGAACATTCTGCATGCGTTGCTTTTCAGCTGGTGAAACAGCACATTGTGACTTACTCAATTTAGGGCTTTCATGCATAGGGATAGTTCCACGCTTGGAATTCTCCATATGAAATCTTTTCAAGATTTTCTCAATGTAAGCACTTTGACATAAACTAATTAACCGTCTAGATCTATCTCGGTAGATCTTGATTCCAAGAATATATGCAGCTTCTCCTAAATCTTTCATAGCAAAACATTTTCCAAGGTAGGATTTTACCCCTTTCAACATTGGAATATTGTTCCCCATGAGCAATATGTCATCAACATATAGAATTAGGAAAGTAACATTACTTCCACTGGCTTTGTGATATACACATGGCTCATCTTGATTCTGAGTGAAACCGAATTTCTTAATCTCATCATCAAAACGCTTATTCCATTGCCTAGATGCTTGCTTAAGTCCATAAATGGAACGCTTGAGCTTGCATACTCGGTTAGGATATTTAGGATCGACAAAACCCTCAGGTTGCACCATATAGACTTCTTCGGAAAGATGTCCATTGAGGAAAGCGGTTTTGACATCCATTTGCCAAATCTCATAGTCATAGAACGCGGCTATGGCTATAAGAATCCTTATAGCTCTAATGTCTGCTACAGGAGAAAAGGTCTCTTCATAATCAACCCCGTAGGTTTGAGTGAAGCCCTTAGCTACAAGACGAGCTTTAAAGGTGTGTACTTTGCCATCCATGTCAGTCTTTTTCTTGAATAGCCACTTGCTACCAACGGTTCTACCGTTAGGAGGAAGATCAACTAATACCCAGACATCATTATCTTTCATGGACTGCATCTCCACATTCATCGCATTAAGCCATTTTTCGAATTCAGGATCCAATAATGCAGCTTTATAGTTAGCGGGTTCTCCAAGATCCCCTAACTCATGCTCCTCAGCATCGACGTATAAACACATTCGATCTGGTGCACGGCGTGTCCTAGAGGACTTACGAATGGGATTGATATCACTTTGAGGTTCTTCAATTTCTTGATCATCCTCATCATGATCTAAGCCAGTGTCATCAGAAGGATTTGTATCTTCATCTTGAATAATTTCAAGATCTTCTATACTCCCACTTGCTTCTTGATCTAAGAGATTACTCTCAAAGAACTCAGCATTCCGAGCAACAATAACTTTGTTCTCAGGTGGGTAGTAGAAGGAATATCCCATCGTTTCCTTTGGGTATCCTACAAAGATACACTTAATAGATCTGGGTTCCAGTTTGTCAGGTTTGGTCATCGTATCACGTTTAACCAAAGCTTCACAACCCCAGACTCTTAAGTAAGACAACTTAGGGGCTTGCCCATGCCATACTTCGTATGGTGTCTTTTCAACCTTCTTAGTTGGAACCATGTTGAGTATGCGTGCAGCAGACTCAAGGGCATAATCCCAAAAGGACTTTGGAAGAGTAGTTTGACTCATCATGGATCGAACCATGTCTAGCAGTGTTCGATTCCTCCTCTCAGACACCCCATTATGTTGAGGTGTGTAGGGAGGAGTTCGATGGGCAATAATCCCATGCTCCTTAAGATGATCCAAAAACTCTTGACTCATATATTCACCTCCACGGTCAGATCGTAGTGATTTTATGGTCTTACCGAGTTGATTTTCTACTTCCTTTTGAAACACTTTAAATGTCTCAAACACTTCATGTTTATGCTTTAACAGGTAAACATAACCATACCGACTAAAGTCGTCAGTAAAAGTGACAAAGTAGTTAGCTCCTTGCCTTGACATGATTCTAAATGGGCCACAAACATCAGTATGTATTAGTCCAAGTAGATCTTTAGCCCTTTCCACTTGATGTGAATAGGGTTTTCTTGCCATCTTCCCAGACATACAAGAGACACACTTTTCAAATGACTTAATGTCAGTTGAGGTGAGAAGTCCATCATGTTGCAACTTCTCCATGCGTTTCTTGCTTATGTGTCCAAGACGACAATGCCACAAGAGAGTAGAGTCCAAAGTTAATTTGGCTCTTTTATTGCAAACAGCAAACATAGAACTATCATTTGTTTTAGAACAAGACATATCAATTTCATAAATGCCATCCCCTCGGGGAGTAGCAGTAAAATAAACAACGTTATTCCTAGAAACTGAAATTGCATTATTCGAATCAAAACAGTTTACAAAACCATCTTTAAACAAACCAAAAACTGAAATAATCCCTCTAGTGATAGAGGGAGCATAGTGACAATTGTTCAAAACAATAACTAATCCACTAGGGAGACATAAATGATAATTTCCAATAGCTTCGACTCCTGCACGTTGACCATTGCCCATGTACAGATTCAAAGCTCCTGGATTCAGCTTCTTACTTCCCCTTAGACCCTGAGTATTATTACAAATGTGAGTACCACAACCAGTGTCATATACCCACGAATTACTCGGAAGGGAATATAGTTCTATAGTGAAAATACCTGAAGTGTTGGCTTCTTGAGACAACCTCTTCTTTTTCTGCAACTCGGCTAAGTGCTCGGGACAGTTCCGTTTCCAATGACCTATCTGACCACATTTGTGACAGGGGTCGTCCTTAGCAGGATTATCCTTTTTGGGTGGTGGAGGATTTCTGTTCTTGGGAGCATAAGATGGTTTGTGCTCGGGAGCATAAGCCAGCTTATTCTTTCCATTACCATAATTCCCCTTCGCAGCCTTAGGCGGTTTTCTACCTTGGTTTTTCTGGACCTTGCCTGCACGCACATTATGAAGTGCAGGTGAAACAACCTTCTTGGGAAGTGTTTGCTCATGTTGTTTAAGCATGGCATGCAGTTCATTCACCGAATTCACAGTCTTCCCCATGCCATGCATGTGGAAGTTTTGAACAAAACTGTCATACTCCTTGGAAAGGCCTATCAAGATCAGGCTTATTCCATAGCTGACAGTCACGGGGTGACCAAGACGCTCCAAGTTCTCAATGTAGCCCTTCATCTTAAGAACATATGAGCCTACATTTTGACCATCCTCAAGCTTGCACGCGTGAAATTCACGCGCAGTTTGAAGAAGTTCCTGTTCTGCTTGCTGAGAAAACATGGTTTTCAGCTCCTGCAACATGTCATATGCTCCGAGATGGGTTAGATTTCGTTGGATCTCTAAGTCCATAGTCATGAGCATAAGGGCAGCAATGTCCTTTGACCCTTTGACCCAAGCAGCATGAGCTGCAAGAGCATCGGGAGGGACTTGGTGACCAGGAGTTGCAACAGGTGCAGTAGGAATTGGATGTTCCAAGTATTGTTCCTTGTCTTCAGCTGATAGGATAATGCGCAACTGGCGGTACCAATCAATGAAGTTAGGCCCAGTGAGTTTGTGTTTCTCGAAGAAACTCCTGAGTACCGAATTGTTTCCGACATTGGTAGTCATCTACAATTAAAAAGTTCAAACAATTAGTATTTTCGATAATTACATTCTTAATAGAATTAAGTACCCAATTAATTACTAACTAAGACTAAGATCCATCTTGTACTCCCACTCTTACAAAAGGACTGTCCAATATGTAAACAAGTGGGGCAAGAGGTAAGCGACGAGCGTTAATTGCATAACATGCAACTCTTAGACTTTATGAGACCGTTCAAGACACTAGTAAAACGGTAGTAGTGTCATGAGCATGTTCAGTCTCATCTTATGCCTCGGGTCCAGGGTCTGACCGTGCATACTCGAGTTAAGTTAACCAAGCAAGAACATGCAAATATCACACAGGGTCTGACCGTCGTGAAAAATTTGCCATGGGTTTGACAAGGCCCTTAGGACTGTCCAGAGAAGCCAAATCAAATGCACGTGTTCTTAGTTGGCTGGCATACACTTAAATTTCACATAGGGTATAACACATAAATGTGGTAAAACATGTGTACAAAGAAGCATGTAAACAACTTTGTAGCACGATTTTTAAAAACTTTTAGTAATGACACTGTAGTGATCTACGATGGTTCACGGTAGCTCCAATCGAACTCGCAAGCAAGCGCAGGACCAGACCAGCGCAAGGCAATAGTCGGATATCCTTTAGGTGTGACTGTGCGCACCGGCTTATACCCGCCTTATAGTTTGTTCTAGTGGGTGAGCCGTACATCCCATGAGTCCATAGCGTCCAGTTTTTATTTTCATGAAAGCGTGTTTCAATAGTGTTTAGGTCCTTTTATTTTATAAAACACTTTTCCACGTAACACATAACCGGTCACAATGAACATGTATTTAGGCGTGTAAAATATTGACCAATTTCAATGTCATGTTTCTCTATAAGTATTTATCCATATTGCATGTAATTTAGGTGTTTTGAAAAAACATGTAACAATAATGCAATTAGGAAAACAAATACAACAAACATAAGACATTAAGTAAACACATAAATCCGAGACCCCGAAGAGTCTTCCCCAAACGAAGAACCATAAGACTCTCATTAGGTTTTCATCAAGTGCCTAAATCGCCCCATGCATCACATTACGTGATTGTAGTGAGTCTTATAGCCGGATAACACATAAAATAATCATGGCAAAACAATTAACTATTAATTTTTTTAATTATTTTATGTATTCTAATTAACCATTTAATTTTAATTATATGTTTCTAATTAACAATTAATTTTAATAATTACCATCTTGTTATTTTTTATAATTAATGACAAGTACACAATTTAATTGTCAAATAAAAATAAAACAAATAACTAAATTAGGTTTCATGCATGCGGTTTCGCGTGTTTATTTAAAACGTGTAACCCATAACCACCAAACGAGCATGACTCGTGATGCCACTGTTGGGATTTAATACCTAGTTAACCATGTAACTACGAGTGCGCAGCGGAATGGATCTAGTTTGAGCAATTATGATTAACACGTAATTAATAATAAATAATAAAGGAAACGCGAAAACTAACCTTCGTCCAAAAGCAAATGAAACAAATAAGTGGCTAAAGTAAACCACCTCTACGGTTGCTCACACAAACACGTCAAACAAGTACGTTCGGAATGCTAGCCGTACTTCACGTATACCCAAATACCGTGTGTCAAAACCCGTTCCGGACCTCAAAAACCTAAACAGCCTGAAACTGCTTTGTTGTCCGAGATATAAGCTTTACCTGAGAACTTTTCCCTTTGCTGTAAGATATCGGACAACACTGTCCGATCTGCACAGAAGCTTTCTGTCCGAGAACGCTCAGAATCAAGAGAACAAGAGCTTCTCTTGATGTTTCGCCGTACCAATTGAAACACAGTGATTATGAACCTTCTATAGGGACTAAACAATCGTCCCAAAACAGCTTAAATCCCTTGGATACCCGTATGCAAGAGATTGAGGAAGGTTTATGATCAAAACCCTAGAATGGGGTTTAAGCTATAATCAGTTTTAATAAGAGAGAAGGAGAGGCAAGGTTTACAGATTTTGCAACTGTAATTTCGTGGCTATGAGCATGGGTTGAGGTTGTATTTATACCCTCACAACCCTAAGTATGATAAGGATAAAAAATAAACTTTAATCCTTATCAAACTCAAGTCCTATGTCAATCACAACTCTCACCAATCCTTATCTCCTAAGTACAGCTGAATGTAGACACTTAGAACTATCTCTAGAAGCTTCTGAAGCCAGCAAGGGATAAGCTCAAAGTAGAGATATGTGTCTTAGTTCTCACCATGTCCAAACATTCTATTAACAGAAGGTTTTTTCCGTGAAGTATAAAAACGTGCTTTAGTGTTTGATGTGTGTGCCCCCAATAAGCTCACACACCTCAGTCACATTTGTCTATCTCCTACGAGCATGAACTAACAAAACTACCTTTTGTTCTTTGGCTTTGGGGCTGTTGTCATGTATGAGATTTGCCGAATCATCCATGGAATTTGCAGACTGTTGTTCGGGTTAATACCAGATGACGTCTCGACTTCTTTACCACCAAGTCCAGCCGCTGCACGAAGTAACTGAAATTTTGCACACGGGTCATGAGGCGTATTTGAATAACGGGAAAAAAAGATAGATACTTCAAAAGCATATTTAAGTGTAGTGTATGCTCCTTTCTTGATGTTCAGTGCTATCAATGTTTAATAAGCGAAACCACCAACTCTGAAAGCAATGTTTAACAGCTAAAGCCTTCTGAAAGCAAAGCAACATTAACATATAAACTGTGATGACCCTTCTCTTCCTGCTACTGATAAACATTACTGAATGGTTAAAAAAGATGTTTTATTCTTCTTTTTTACAGTAATTGATATATACCCCTTTTAAATCCGTTAAAAAGCTGTTTTGTTCTTCTTTTTAACCCGTTTGCATAAAAATAAAGTCCAATTCAACCCTACGGGAAGGTAATGCGTGAACGAATCCAATGGGAAGGCAAGATTACAGGTTGCGTCTAGGTTCAGCTGATGCGGTAAGGACTTATGACGATAAGACTCCGTTTCTCGGTTATAACGTGCAGGTTGGGCTGAATATTGTTACATCTTAGGTTTTAAACCGAATAGGTTGGGCTTAATAAGCTGATAAGCTTTTGGTGTGTGTTTGTATTAGCTTATGATTATAAGTTAATGTGTTTGAATCAGCTTATGCTTATAAAGTAAGGAAAACACGAACTTGTTTTGTTGGATAAGCTAAACATGCAGTTCCAATGGGGTTCATGGGCCAAATATGGTGGATAGTGACTCTATTCGGTTTAATATCCTAGAAGTGTAGGTCAAAAAATTTCACTAGAAATAAGATTTCATAAGCATGTTGGCCAGTACCATGATTAATCTACAGGATTATTCATGTTTACTTTTGATTTTGTTTGTTTATTTATGTATTTTCTCATTATTAATCTTCAGTGTTATTCATGTTTATTCACCGAGCTAAACAATATATTTCAGTGGTCTAATGACAAATCATATGTCTTCGGAAGTTCGGCTGAAGGTGTCTTGAGTATCTGGGATCACAATAAGGTGGGAATTCATCTATTACTTTTCATTTCTCAACTTAGTTCCGTTCCAGGCCTTTTTCATACATAGGATGATGGAACAAGTATATGTTCTATATTCATGTCTTCTATAATTTGCACTTTTTTTGTTACGTTCAGGTTGGTGAATGGACTGGACCAGCCTCAAAATCTGCACCAAGCTTGTTGTTCAGTCAGTTTGGGCACAGGTAGGGGTGTTATCCGGTCGGGTTGAGTGGTCAAGAAAGCTTTGACACAATGTTGATTACTGGTGTCTCTAGTTGGATGTGCTGCTAGCCGTTAGACGTTGTTAGAACTACACTTCAAGCACAGACGCCTACCACATTGAAGTATAATGGCATTGTGGATTGCCTTCGTAAGAGTGTCACAAATGATGGATATGGTGTGCTATTTTACGGTTTATTATATTTGAATGTTCATAATATAACATTGGCACATACCAGCCTAAACAGATTCACAAATGCGTCAAAAGACAACTTGAGATCTACTGGGGCACAAGTCACAAACATATTCCAGTTGCTCATGCTTTGTCTTGTTTTACACTGCCAAAAAAATTGTATTGGACATTTTTTTCAAATAATCAAAATCGACCCATTATAAAGTTAATAGGCTGAAACTTGTCACGTCTAATTTTGTATTCCAGTTTATTACTTCCAACTGCGAATTTGGGTCATAACTATTTGGGTTAACTGAATCAAGATCAGCTAGTTCTGGATGGGGCTAAAGCTACAAGCTTATAAGGGGCTGTGACTAATAAGGGGTCGTGACTCATTAGGTACTTCTCCAAACAAATCATCATCTACGCACTATCGTCTTGATAAACAGGTGGTTGTGATTCAGCTGGTTTTGAGTTAGTCATTGGAGCATCATCTACATGAACTTGTGTAACAGGTGGTCGTATCCTCAAGTTACTAGGCGTTATACCATTTGGCAATGCTGACAATGGGACTCCACGTGTGGAATACAATCATAACATCACTATGAAATCCATTACCAAAATTTATATACGTAAAACAAATATGACGAAGTTAAATCATACCCCTAACATAGCATCTCCGGCTATGAGATCCACTTGTACTCCCATCCTAATGTGTAATCCACCTCTATTGGTTGATATGCCGACTCTTTGAACATGTGGACTAGCATTAGTCATCCCATCATGCCATGGCTCTTGTTTCCCTTTAGATCTCAATTCCTTTGGTGGTGGTGGGTCTCTTATTTCATTGGTGCAACCTCTTCTGTTATGTTGTCCTGTTTCATAACAGCGCATACAAGTTATCATCCTGCCAAGACGACCTACCCTGGTTGATGAACAATTGCTTCTAGATGCATCTCGTCTTCTGTCCTTTCTCGGTCCACCAGGCAGTCTTCTAGCTTTAGGAGGCGATGGCAGAATGTAATTTGTTTCAGGCCATTGATAGGATCCCTTAATGGATAAATGTAATGATTATACGCTTTTTTGATGTAATGATTATATGCTTTCTTGAATTTCGTGATGTACGGGAATGTACAGTTGACAAGACAAGATCGTTCACAGTGAAAGGCATGTGGTATCAGTATCACATCATGAAACCGTCAACCATCACAGGTTTATCTCCCTTTCACTAGAATTACTAATTTGAGACTTTGTACAAGATTGAATCTCGACTACAGGCGTGTTGATTTGGATAGTGTTCGCTTCCCCATTTGTGAGAATGAAATTTAGAATGAAGAACATCATCTCTTTATCCACTGTGATATTTCCATCAACACCTGGGCTCGGGTTCTTCAATGGTGGGGGCTTCCAAATATTGGAATTTCGAGCACAAGTTAACATATCTATTCATAATTTCCATTACACTGATATTGCGGTTAGAACAACGATTTTTGGGTCTTATGGAGGTTTAGAAAGATCACCATTTTTTACTTCAAACGACCTAATTCCAAGCCAAGTTTTCTTATACTTAATTGTCATTGGATTGGAAAGAGTGGTGTTGTAATCCTTGTAATAGCGATATCACAAGTGTGTGTAGTTTTGTTAAGAGTTGGCCCCGTGACACTTTGAAAATACTAGTTTTAGTGCCAAACATTGGCAAAAAAGAACTTTCAATACTGATAAATACAAAAAACACTCGAGCATATATGCTATGCTATATATGCTATAGTATCCTGATATAAAACTTAGACTAAAATCACTTCACGATCCAAAACAAGTACAATAACAATAACGCCATTAGGCTAATTCAAAACATGTAAAAATGTTACTCCGTTCAAAATACTAGTTCCTGATTAGAATTGAGACTGCGAATCTGCGATTAGAATTGAGACTGCAGATCACTGTAGAGTTTACCAGCAAAGGCATATTATAAGTATACTAGCTAGCATAACTTACCATCATAACCTCAAACCCAAAACAAAAGCACTAACGCTTTGCTTACTACAGTACTTATTTACATACTAAAACGGGGTGATAAAAAACCCCATATGTGGGTGTTTGGTTTGGCTTATCTAATATAAGCCCATTTCGGCTTAATAAGCTCCAATTTTGTGGCTTATTTGGAGGTTTATGCGCTTATATAAGCGCCTAAGTCTCAAAATAAGTCACAAAATTGGGGCTAACGTTATATAAGCCGAAAATAAGCCATATTTCGGCATATATTTCATAAAACCTAATTTTAAGCTTATTGGTGACTTATGGGCTTATATAAGTTTATTATATCATAACAAACTTAGATAAGCCCATAAGGCTCCAAATAAGCCACCGAATTGAGGCTTATGTCATATAAGCCAAAATAAACTTACGTTATATAAGCTAAAACAAACAGCCAACCTAACAACCCCGCCAACCTAGCCACCACGCGAACCTAGCATTATCTCATAGCTATCCTTTGATTTCATATGCCTTATCCTCCGTCTCCAACTGCGTGTGGTGCACAAACTCAGGTGGACCAGACGGAACAGACTGCTTTTTTGAAGGGATAATAGTCAGCTGCACCATATATACATTGATCAGTCAATCAATCATTCATGCTACGCATACTTGTTTAATTTATATGTAAGAAGATGAAATAGAAACACCATATTTATCAAGGTCTGGAAATGGAAAACACGTATATATATATATATATATATATATATATATATATATATATACCTTTAGGTTGCTGTAGGTAGCAGTTGCTTTGAACTTCACTTCACCTTCAGCTTCTCCTCTGAGATAAAGGTTAACGAGGGTGGGTCAATAACAGCAGCTGCACCTGATATGATACATACAGGAATGTCAATAATTGGCAAAATCGTTATTCATTAAGAGCACAGATAGAATAAGCCATGGAACACATCTTTACACCCAAACACTCCTAACGATGAATTAGCTATGGAACATATATACTTACTGGACTTAATGAGCGTATATAAATTTAGACAAGCTCATAAGCCTACTTGTTTCAGCCTATAAGCTTACCAAGTTGAGCTTATGACCTTAAATAAGGCATGAGCTTAACTTAATAAGCTCATAAGCCGAGAAAAGTGGGCTTATGAGCGTTTTGGAAAGCTCATTCACCTACTATATATATAAGCTAACACAATCACAGCACTTAAAAAATAAGATGTTTGAGAAGCTCTTTTTCAAAACACAAATATGGCCGTTTAAAAGGGATATGCAATAACGAAAAACAAGAAGAATAACAGCCTAATTCTACTACCATCAAATAAACAAATGAGTTACCTGCTTTGTCCTGATCAGACTTGTCCTTTTTAGCTGTTAAAAATAATAAACAAAACAGCAAGTGTTAGAATATAGTGAAATCTAAGAAGAAATTTCTTAAATACAAATGTTTTTTTATCAAGGTCAGATGTTTGAGTAGCATTTATTAAAACAAAAATATGGCCGTTTTCAATAAGCTTAATTATGAGCTTTAGTATTGGGCGTATGAGCTTATGTAACTATTGAAAAGCTCATACGCCTACTTGTTTCAGCCCATAAGCTTACCAAGTTGAGCTTATGACCTTAAATAAGGCATGAGCTTAACTGAATAAGCTCATAAGCCGAGAAAAGTGGGCTTATGTAACTAATGAAAAGCTCATAAGCCTACTTGTTTCAGCCTATAAGCTTACCAAGTTGAGCTGAGCATGAACTTAACTAAATAAGCTCATAAGCCGAGAAAGGTAATTGTTTACATACTAAAATGGGGCGATAAAACCAACAAAGCAAAATACCAACCACGCGAACCTAGCATTACACAGAAAGAATCTCATAGCTATCCTTCGATTTTATAGGTCTCACGTGTAGTCTCCAACTGTCTGTGGTGCACTAACTCAGGTAGAACCAACTGCTTTTCTGAAGGGATAATAGTGACCTGTACCATATATACATTGATCAGTCAATAATGGTACGCATACTTGTTTAATTTAATATGTAAGAAGATGAATAAAAACACCATATTTATCAAGGTCTGGAAATGGAACACACATATATATACCTTTAGGTTGCTGAAACAATTTGACGCCTCAACAACTCCAGAGTTAACTAAGCCACTGCAATATCAGTTATAAATAAATTAAACATTACTATGAAATAAATAAATATATAAAGAGAATTATAATAAATCAGACATTGACTTACTCTCGATTCTTATCACCAATGGCTGGGATTGACCTTTTGGGTTGTTCTTTGGCCTTTCCTGGGTCATACCAGCAGCTGAAAAATAATAAATTAACTTCATTACTTATCCAAACACCCCAATAAACAAATACAAGCATTAACACAAAAATCAAAATCTTGTTAAAAAAATACTAACAATAGAAATAAACTTTTTGGAGTTGTTAGGACCCAATCAAACAAAACAATGATGGAATGCAACTCTTTTCAGATCTTTTTACAAACAAACCCTAAAATTTAAGTTTCCCCCAAATGAAACAAAATACTGAGACAAATTACTAACCTGGTATGATTATGAAATTAGTTTAGTTCATAGCGAAAAAAAAACGACATGCAGATGCTGGTGGCAAATCGTCGTAGTCAATATCGAGCATCACCATCTTTCTGTGTGTGTAGATCTGAAGTTTAGTGTGTGAAACTGTGAAAGAAGTGTTTGACCAATAATGTGCTGGTGGTAGGTAAAAAATTTAAGAGAGAATCTCGAGTGGTTGAACACACAACCAACTTATTTAATAGAAAATGTTACACTCGTAAATATCTACCAAAAGGTTTCAAACACATTATTTATACATACTTTATGAAACAAATGTAGCTTAATTTTTATATATCCTAATCATATTGACGTTTTTTTATGCCGATTCATATTAGGGTTCTATTATGATGCTTCATCATAGTTGGAAATTTGAATAGGTTGTTAATTTGAAGTTTCATATATTTATAGTGATTTTAATTAAGGTTTTCTCCTATACAAAATTTTATTACTGATATTTCATATGTTATGAAGCAATTAGGGTATCAGTCTTGATATAGTGTTTGAATGTGCAAAAAAAAAATGTTGCGGGTTGTATATGTACACTAACTGTTTGACAAAATGCCTGACTATGTTATGCTCAACCAAATTTATGACTTTGTAGTGTGTAATTTTTGTTACAATGTCGTGGATATATGTGTAAAACGACTTTCGACCAAGTGTGGGGTTGAGTTGTGTTATTAATTTTGTAGATTGTATGTGTAGACTAAATCTTTGGCTATTACCTATTCATGATTGTAAGCTGTATAGTAGCAACCGTGTTAAATGTGATCGATAACATCTATGTCCCCGGTTACACACCTAAGTTGTACCGAAGGTGTTGCAAATCTCCTCTCATTTCCTAAATAAGCATGGGACTAATAACTTTTTAGGTGATAAACTTACATCGTATAATGGTGTGAAGAATATGGACTGTCATAACTTTTGTATGGAAAATAGAACTTAATATTCATGTAGAGGATACAACATACCTCTCACACTATACATAACATGACTGTAGGTACATTCGTGAGAATAGTAAGTGCAATTGTTGGTAGCTAAGTTATATCTTAGGCAAGGGACATATGTGACATGAGAGTTGATGGAAACATGGTTTTGAACATCGACATATAGGAGAAGTTATAGCCTTCCTCTTTTATTAAGTACAATATTGCATCATTTTATCAAATTATAAGGTACTCAATTATTCCTCACATCCCAAATGCTTTAGTGTTTTTTTTTTTTTGGTAACCGTGATTTCCGACTCATTGGCCGACTAATCCACGGGGTTTGAGCCCACCGCCACACAGACTCAAACCAGGTAAATCCCTCCCTTTTCAGGAGGTTGGCGTGGCCACTTCAAGGTTGTTTGCACCTACTGGGAATTGAACTTGAGACCTCACACACTTTGGAGTGATAACCACAAATCTTTTTGCCACTAGGCCACCCTTGAGTGGTTAAATGCTTTAGTGTTTTGCCCACCAAGTGTTTACTTTGATGCTTTACTGTTTCATTTGACTCTTTTACAAATCCCATAAAAGCCTATGTGCTAGAAAAGGTTTGAGAACTTGAGATGGTTGAAGAGGTGATAATGTTATTAGTTCGCTATGTTTTTTTTGATAGTGTGTGATGTGATAAGTGTATTAAATCATTTACAGGGTAACAAAAATAGTTTCGATTACATTTTCATATGATCCCCTCAATAGATAGGCTAAGAAATCGAACAGACTTCTTTTTGTATTACTTTGCCCGGTACATCCAAATGTAAGAAGACAGTTGGTGCCTTATGAATATTTACTATATAATAAAAGGTACAACGACTAAAATGGCACAAATGAAAACTGCATTGATGTTTTATGCAAGGTTAGTCGATCATGCTATATCTGATTTTTTCGAATTTAGGTTTTTTCAAATAATTCAATAACTAATGTCTCTTATTGGTTATTTGGAATCAGTGAGAAGGCTTAATATTCAAGGAGAGGAGATATATGGAGTTGGAATCAATGCAAGTTATGCTTTCCATCAGGTTGTTACATACCCTTCTGTTTTGTTGTTGCTGTGACTTTCGAGTGTAAATATTTAACAAGTACTTGATATATGCTTGCAGGATGTATGAGAGAGCCACTGATGTTTCACTTGGATCGTCTAACATCATCTCACCCCTTTGGCCCTTTGTATTGTGCCTAATTCACGTTTATTACCCAAAAAATGCAATAAGCTTCATATATGCTTGAAAACTGATGAAATTCTGATGGACTAAGACATAATGTTGATCAACTGTTTAGGATGCATGGCAGGCCTGGTGGGGTAAATAAGGAAAAGCACATCAAAGACTTACTCCTTTATTTTCGTTGCTTTTGTATGCTTAAACATGTAAGGCATATTTCTATCTCTCATTCTTTCGTATTTGTAATTTAGGGGTTGGCATTCTTTCGTATTTGTATTCACACAAATTAATTAATGAAATATTTTTGTATTCCGCACTCCCCTGTGTCAAAACTGACTCCATTTGTAACGTCTTATTTCCCCTAATCAGTCACAGGCGTGCCAATCTTCCCTACCTATTGAAGTTGAAAAAGAGGCGTCCTGCCAAAATTCAAGCCGGACAAGAAACTTAGATGGAAAACCCAATGGAGTGTGCTGATTGCAAGAGATCAGCATACCACCAGTCCTCCCTACTCTTACAGGTAAATTTCGCAACCATATTTATGCATCCTTCAAATCTTATGTCGTAATCTAGATTACTAGAGCATACAATTATGAAATTACGGGTCATAAGAGTCCAATTAAGAGGCCATGTTCATATTAGTTCTATACTTCAAATACCTTTAGGTAAGTTTAGTTTGTAACATATTTGATTATGTGTTTCTAATTCATTTCTATCCAAGCAGTGCAATTATTTCATGTGTGTATGTTGAAAATCAATTGTTTGATAAACTGTCTAACTAAAAGACATAGTAGGAAACTTTGAAAGCGGTGTACTTGGGCAAAATTTGACAAGTTAGTCCTTTTCAATTCGTATTCTTTTGTATCTTATGACTTATGAGGGTATTTACCTCATGAGTGTTGTTAGTGCCTTAGAATGCATTTTGTATTAATCCTTTTTACCTATATATGACATAACCATGTGAAATGCACAACCTATTCATCTTATTTAGTAATGTGCATCATTCAGTTTGCATTGATCTTTGTTATGTCTCTTACAAGTTTGAGATTTGACCAACTTCCTTGTATCGAAATTTTCTTAACATATGAAAGTTAGAATCCAAGAAGCCTATACACTAAGAGTTAAGACCTAAATATATGTTACCTTGGGATTGTAAGAACAATATTTGAGACAGAAAAATATTCGTGAGATATGTAAAAAGAATTATAAAAGATACAAATTAACTTTTTGAAACTTTAATCGAAAACAGAAGATGTTGGTCCACAAAAATGTTGTGAAGAAAGTTTTTTAGTTTAGTACCTTATTTGAATGTACAAAGTCGAAATTTTAATGCTCGAGAAAATTATCGCAACTTGTTATATTTTATAGCATTGATTGAGATTATTAACCAATATATCTAATTACATTTCTAAATTATGTGCCATCATCCTTTGGGTATGCATGTGGTAAATATTTTTCTTTTAACTGAAATGGACGTGTATACAATCAGTCAGCTTTTTCCAAGTTTTTTACCTTAAAATCTACTTATTTGCTTGATTATTTTCATTTTTTAGCTCACGATGGCATTTGGCTAAAGGAATAAATTATCTGAGCATCGGAAAAATTGAGTCATGTTTACATTACACTTGGAAACAAATATTATTCAAAGGTAATGCAAATTGTTATGTTATGTTTACATGACAACACATCTATAATCTGGTACTTTAAGAATTTACTATATATGGTTTCAACTTCAAAGAAAAACATTTGCTATTTTGTGAGGTGATTAACGAACTTATTTTTTATATGATTTTGTTTTGCTATAAGTATAACTTTTTTATTGCCACCCACGAAACCCGCGGGTCTATAGTCTAGTCTATATATATTTGACTTAAGGATGAGCACAATATCATATTGGGTACCGAACCCGTATCGACCTGATATCGTTTTTACTAATATTTTTCTTTTTTAAATTATATAAATTATTTATTTATTTTTTAAATTTTTAATAAATAAAAAATAAATATTTTTTAAAATTTATTATAAAATTTTTATTTGTTTAATAATTAAATATAAAAATTATTTATTTAACAATTAAATAATTTTTGTAAAAAGGTTTATTTATACTTTTTATAAACAAAAATTTTTTTATCATTTTTTTTTCCTTTTTAAAATTTTTTTTTAATTTTTAATAAATAGAAGTTGCATAAAAAGTAAATATATGTTGCATAATAAATTAATGAGTTAGGATCAAATGAGAAGAAACCTTAAAATAAGAAGGATAAGAAGAAACTATAACCGTATATTCGAGATGCATCCACTTAAATTAGATGCATCTTTATAATCTTAGATGCATTATAATGCATTATAACGTGTTGTATAGCTTTTAATTAGATGCATATACCTATATTAGATGCATTTTATAATTTATCTATATTTTTGTTCTTCTGTACGTGTCAAAATCATGAAAATCAATTTGCACCATCTACACATCAAATTAACTTCCAAAACTCAATATGGTGCATCTACATGAATATAAATGCATCTAATACAAGTCGTTGCATCTCAAATATGTGGTTTTAGTTTCTTCTCACCACTTCTTATTTTAAGTTTCTTCTCACTGGATCCTTACTCATAAATTAATTACATATATATACTTTTACACTTAAATCTATGGTACTTTTTATTATTTTTTAATAAATATAAGTTGCATAAAAAGTGTAAAAAGTAAGTTTCTAGATTTTTGCAAAAAGTGTCTTACACAAATGTCAAATCTTTGACTACGAATAGTATAAGTTGTATAAAAAATAATATAAAATAAGTAAATAAAAAGATTTTGTTAAAATTTGTTTTTTTGAAAAAAATATTTTTTAATTCAAGTCGCATAAAAAACATAAAGAGTTGTATAAGAGACAAGCCCCTTACACACATGTACTTTTCATGACACATTCTGACATGTGTCATATAGGAATAAAACTACACTTTTCATATTTTTATTGAAGTCGCATAAGTTGCATAGGTTGCATAAGACATTTTAGGAAATTTTCATTTGGTCGGTGCATTTTGGGAAATTGAGTTTAACCTTGGGGCATTTCAAGAATTTTCCCATCAAAATATCCCGAAAAAACACCTAACAAACATCGAGAGGAAAAACAAGATTTTCGATGAACCAAAACTAAAAACACCTTATATGATATTCGGTTCTTTTATCACCCTATGTTGAGTGGCTAAATATATGAACTTTTAATTCACGAGTATTTGTTCAAATGAAGCAAGTTTCTTTATTTAGACATACTAGGATTAATGCCCGCGCTCTGCAGCGGGATATTTTAGGGCGATGTTTATAGAGTGAGAGGGTGGAAGGAGATGGCAGGGCGTTTATGTGAAAGTAGCATTATATGCGGTAAGTGAATTAGTGAAAGACACCGAACATCGGAAATATCGCATGCGTTGTAACTTGATGGTTGGAATGTGCAATTACATCCTATGGTGTACAATGTTTCAAACTTGTGGTGTATTGTAACGCATTTAGTGAACGATACCACTTTTGCAACACAAATTTCATTATATAAACAGAGGTTAAAAGCCTAATCATTAAAGTCCTTAGAAAGCCAAAGCTCATCCAACATTAACAGTGATTTGATGATTTTGTGTAGCCCATGGACTTAAAATCAGTATATACAAATTGTTAAAAGTGTAAACATCCTAAAATAATATATGCAGACTTGAAATCAGTATATATTTTTGGTGCAATTTATATTATAGAAATGTTTGGTACTTATTTTAAGGCAAATAATGTACTTATCTAAATGAAAGAGCGCTAACACATACATGAAAGAACAAAGTGGTCTAACATGATAGAAACTAGTTATTCCATAGATAGAATTTTCTATGTAAAGCTATAGATCCTGTATGAATATTTCTCTACTAAAGCCATTACATATACATCAGAGCCTTCATTTATAGTTGTTTTGAAAGCTGTTGGTTGAAGTGTATATACAAATGTTATTCCAACCTTGTGTGTCAAAAGCATGACAATCACCCCCCCACATCCGTAACACTAAATGACAGAAAGATAGTTTTGAGGTTGATTATTGACATTTGAGACATCACTGCAGTAGTGCACTGTGCACATATGCTAATAATATATGCAACGAAAGTCTAATAGGGCGTGTGATATGGCTACAGAAAGAAGCATATACGCTGTGAACCTTGTTCCATCGTGTGCGAGTTTTTCTATGTATCCTATGTAATCAACTTCCCTTGCGGGTCCAATCTCATCCTTGTTGTCTGAACATGTGTCAAATGCCTAAACATGAATAAAAATTGCATTTTGCAGCCTACAGAAACATCAACATGCATTGAGTATAAAGTTTTATTTTCCATTAAAATTTCATCAGAATCAAGTTTGATGTCTACACAGTGTAATCGCTTGTTGACAGACACTACAACAAAATGTGGGTTTAGGGTCGGACCGAATTTAGGGTCGAAATTTTCGACCCTAAATTAAGGTGGGGGCCACAATTTTTCAACCCAAAAGGCTGGTCAAAAAGCAGGTGGGCCCAAAAAATTTAGGGTCGAAATTTCGACCCTAAATTTAAAATTTTAAATAATTATAATTTATGTATTATATAATGAATTTTTAATAATTAAAAATAAATTTAAAAGAATTTATTTCTAAATTTAATATTTTAGGGTCGAAATTTCGACCCTAAATTTAAAATTTTAAATAATTTTAATTTATGTATTATATAATATATTTTTAATAATTAAAAATAATTTTAAAAAAATTTATTTTTAATATTTAATATTTTAGGGTCGAAATTTCGACCCTAAATTTAAATTTTTTTAAAACATTCACGAAAAATTTAAAATTTCACACCAAAAGTTTTCACGAAAAATTTAAAAAATTCCCGGTTTGTATTTAGGGTCGAAATTTCGACCCTAAATTATTAAATATGTTTTTAAAATTTTCTTTTAGTCTGAATGCTTTTAAAATAATGCTTCTAATGGTAATGTGTTTTAATTGCAAACAATATTTTTTTTCATAATTATTAAAGCTGTGCAAACAACTTAGCAACTACAAGAACATAACAAGTTCATCAATTACACCACAAATCCAGAAAGATCAAGCTGGTTACCTATTGTGTACCCATTGTTTTAGTGCTTTCATTAGTCCCACTATTGATGGTACTAGTTTTAGTGCTTTCATTATGTACCCATTGTGAAAAGGAAGATGATAATAGATGTATGTGTGCCATCCATATTGGGTAGTTGTTTTGTTATTTAATGGTTTGTAGTTTGCCTCTAATTATCACTCATCTCAGTTTTCCAATACTAAAAAAAACAACAATAATGGCCTGGTTAGGAAGGTTAGAAGAATTAAAAGAAGTTGTTGGTTCAGATAATTGGACTGATCGAATGGTAGCATATTTTGAACAATCTGCCGAAGCGGACAAACGTTTTGGTCTAAAACTTGAACGTTTACATGAGGTTTTAGATGAAGCTGTTGAAGAAAGACAACAGTTTATCCAGGAATTAGAACGTGCTGGAGATATATATCTCTTAAAGAAATGCGCTAAAGTATTGAAAGATACTCAAAAGAAGGATAAGAAAACCTCAAGTCGGTTGGAAGGTTTAATTAAAGATACAGCAGCAATAATGACTGAGAAGGAGGAATTCGTTAAGAAAATGAAGGATCAATAAATAAGCATTCGTAAATGCTTAGAAGGAGCCTTTATTTATGAGTTGAGCAAAGTTTAATGAAGGAATTCGTTAAGACTGTGTCTCTTTTAATCTAATTAATAATTGTTGTTCATATAGAATAAGAACCATACTAACACATGTTGTTGTGTATAATGATGCTTCTGCATCTTTTATGGTTTTTGTGTTTGAAATGTACTTGTATGTTTGTATGAATAAAAAAGGCTCCTTTATTTATGAGTTTGAGCAAAATTTGATTGAAGTATAATGCTTTTGACTGAACTTTTGACTGCAAAACCTAACACAACAGACTTAAACTAAATTTTGTGACTCAAACAAACTAAATTCTCACAATGATTCAAGCTAGAATACTAATTACTCACAGAACCAAACACTCCTAAACATAATTTTATTCGTCACGCACACTTAAACACGCGCTTAATTAAACATTAATATTACAACGATATTAGACTCGTAAACACGGAAAAAACACATCACAAACTAGTTCAAACTAAGGTTCCCCATGTCATCGTAAAGGTCGTGAAGTAGTGCAGCTGAATCCAATGTGTGCCTATCGGATTTGCGGTACAACTCTATCGTACGCTCAAGTACCATTATCATTCCATTCAAGCGCACACAGTTTGCACACGCTGAAGAGCTTGGAGAAGAAACTGGAATCGTTGAAGGTCTGGGAGAAGATCTTGGAGCCGAAAAGCTCGTTGAAGGTCTTGAAGAAGAGCTTGGAGGAGAAAAGCTCATTGAACCTCCAAGAGAATTGATTAGTAGTTGGACGCGTTCGTCTTTCCACAAAAAAAATTTGCATCCATATGAAACTGGAGGTTGAACCCGTGAACGTGGACAAGCATAGTACAGTCTACCAAAGTTTTTTCAGTTGTCCACGATTCTCGAAGAACTACATCTCCATGTCCACACCTGTACAAAAGCTTCATGCTTCAACATGTACATAATAACAATTTGTTTATGATGATAAGTGTGTGTGATCTGCTGGTGGTTGTGATGATAAGGAGTGTGTGTGGTTCTCTTTTTATGCTAAAAAGTGAGGGAAATTGTTAACATTTTCCCTCCAATGTTTTCCCTCCAATGTTTTCCCTCCAATGTTTTCCCTCCAATTCTGGTGGTTGTGATGATAAGGACTCATATCATGTAATACGATACCACATTGACTCATATCATGCAATATGATACCCTATTGACTCATATCATGTAATACGATACCATATTGACTCATATCATGCAATATGATACCCTATTGACTCATATCATGTAATACGATATCATATTGACTCATATCATGCAATATGATACCCTATTGACTCATATCATGTAATACGATACCACATTGACTCATATCATGTAATACGATACCCTATTGACTCATATCATGTAATACATACCCTATTGACTCATATCATGTATTACGATACCACATTGACTATCATGTAATACGATACCCTATTGACTCATATCATGTAATACGATACCCTATTGACTCATATCATGTAATACGATACCCTATTGACTCATATCATGTAATACGATACCCTATTGACTCATATCATGCAATATGATACCCTATTGACTCATATCATGTAATACGATACCATATTGACTCATATCATGCAATACGATACCATATTGACTCATATCATGTAATACGATACCCTATTGACTCATATCATGCAATATGATACCCTATTGACTCATATCATGTAATACGATACCACATTGACTCATATCATGCAATATGATACCCTATTGACTCATATCATGTAATACGATACCCTATTGACTCATATCATGTAATACGATACCTATTGACTCATATCATGTAATACGATACCACATTGACTCCTATCATGCAATATGATACCCTATTGACTCATATCATGTAATACGATACCATATTGACTCATATCATGCAATACGATACCATATTGACTCATATCATGTAATACGATACCCTATTGACTCATATCATGCAATATGATACCCTATTGACTCATATCATGTAATACGATACCATATCGACTCATATCATGCAATACGATACCATATTGACTCAAATCATGTAATACGATACCATATTGACTAATATCATGTTATACGATACCTTATTGACTTGTTAATATATTAGTGATACTTATTAATTTTTTATATAAACAAAATAATTTGTTAATATTTTGTATAAATAATTTAGTAATTATAAACTCTATTTATTAATGTTTTAAAACATTTTAAAATTAAAATTATTCTCGTTTCGAAATTTACTATTTTAAAACGTAATTATTGTAATTTATAAAATAAATTTACATAAATAAAATATATTGGTGATACTTATTACTTTTTTATATAAACAAAATAATTTGTTAATATTTTATATAAATAATTTAGTAATTATAAACTATATTTATTAATGTTTTAAAACATTTTAAAATTAAAATTATTCTCGTTTCGAAATTTACTATTTTAAAACGTAATTATTGTAATTTATAAAATAAATTTACATAAATAAAATATATTGGTGATACTTATTAATTTTTTATATAAACAAAATAACTTGATAATATTTTATATAAATAATTTAGTAATTATAAACTCTATTTATTAATGTTTTAAAACATTTTAAAATTAAAATTATTCTCGTTTCGAAATTTATTATTTTAAAACATAATTATTGTATTTTATAAAATAAATTTACATAAATAAGATATATTAGTGATACTTATTAATTTTTTATACAAACAAAATAGTTTGTTAATAATTTTATATTAATAATTTAGTAATTTAAAAACTCTATTTATTGATTTTTATAAAACATTTTAAATTTAAAACTATTATAGTTTCGAAATTTAGGGTCAAAATTTCGACCCTAAATTTGGCACCAAAACTTTTTATTTTCAAAAAATTTCACGAAAATTTTAAAATTCCATACCAAAATTAAAAAATTCGCGGTTTATATTTAGGGTCGAAAGTTAGGGTCGAAATTTTTGACCCTAAATATTAGGGTCGAAATTTTCGACCCTAATTTTCGACCCTAAATTCTATCCACAACTTTACCCACAAGACTTCATTCATTCTATCTTCATCTTCATTAAAAAAAAACGGGAGCAAGCAATCAATCCGACCACCAATCCGCAACTTCATTCTTCATCACCAATCCTTCCCACCAATCCTTCTCACCACCACCAAGTCCTTCGCACCACCACCACTCCTTCGCACCACCACCATTCGCATCACCACCACCATTCGCACCCCCACCACTCCTTCGCACCGCCACCATTCGCATCACCACCACCATTCGCATCACCACCACCATTCGCATCACCACCACTCCTTCGCACCACCACTCCTTCGCACCACCACTCCTTCCCACCACCACCACTCCTTCGCACCACCACCATTCCCATCACCACCGACAGCACCATTCCCATCACCACCATAAGGTAATTGATTTAATTTTGTTTAATTATACTAAATCTTATTGTTTGTTTGATTTTAAATTTTGTTTAATTATTAATTTTGCTAAATGTGACTTTTTGGCTAGCAACCACCACCACCGCGGCAGCAGCAACCACCACCACCACCGCCGACAGCAGTAGGTGCAGTAGCCACCACCACCATAGGCAGCAGCAGTAGCCACCACAGGTTATATTTAGGCTTATGAGCTTATTTTATTTTGCTAAATTTTGTTTAATTATATTTAGACTTATGAGCTTATTTAATTAGTGTGATTTCGGCTTAATTTTGAATTATATATGGGCTTATGATTTTGGCTTAATATAGGGGCTTAATTGATTTCGCCTTATTTAGGCTTAGTTGAGGCTTAGTTGATTTCGGCTTAGTATAGGGCTTAATATATATATAGATATAGGGATTTCGGCTTATATATATAGGCACAAGTTTAATTTTTTTTTGATATGTTTGTCGTAGCCGAGACCCGAGTCACAGCCGAGTTAGCGGGGAAGCGAGTCGAGAACCGAATTCCCGAGTCACAGTCGTATAAAAGGTAATGTTTTTTTTTTGAAATTGTTTTAGTGTTTGTTTCAAATTAGATAAAATCTAGGAAACCAACTAATTTAGATTTTTTTATTTTATGTTTGTGTTTGGTTAGCACCGGGACAGTCGGGACAAGTTCCTCATCCGGACCTTTTTTTCTATCTTTCCATCTTTGTTTATTTCAGCCGTGACCGAGGTGTGTAATTAATATTATGCATATGTTTATTATATTATATATTGTTAGTCTTTTGTAGTAAATAATTTTAGGATTGTTTTAGGATTCTAGTCGATTAATTTTGGAAAAGCCCCGTCCGAAATTAATCAACCTTAGAAAACCCGTCCGAAATTAATTTATTAGAAATTAATTTCGGAAAGTCCCCATTTTTAGGACTGCTTTTTGAATGTTTTGTCTCATTTAGGATATGAATGCGTATAACTGGTTTATTATTTGAGATGATTTCGACAGCGTTTCTCCTTTACTCCTACGAATATGTCTTTAAACACATATTTGGGGAGTAGAGGGGAAATGCTGTCGAAATATTCTCGAATAGTAAATCAGTTATACGCATTCATATATGAGACGAAACATTCAAAGAGTGGGTTAGGATTGCCTTCCATAGTACACTAGTAGGTGAAAAAACATTCCTGATTGTTTGTTTTAAGGTGTTTAATTAAATCATTTATTTGAATAATGTTTATTTGCAACGCAGTTATGATAATTGATAAGAGTTGGACAACTATATCCAATCGTAATTCCGATGAATTTTTATATGGTCTTTTCACCTTCCTCGAGCATTGTAAGACATTTGTGCACCCCATCACACAAATGATCCATTGTCCATGTAAACGTTGTTGTAACTGTGAGAGATTGGTTGACCTCCACACTCTTGAGGTACACTTATCCCAACACGGGTGGGACGAACATTATACCACTTGGAAATATCACGGTGAACTGATTCTTCCGCTTCCTACACCAGTATCACATTCACCTGAACACCTTGACATGAATACGTTCTTAGAAGATATTTCTGTAACTAATGTCGAAACTCCACCGACTCAAACTCCTCCGACTCAAACTCCTCCGACTCAAACTCCACCTGATCAAACAACGGGTCCTAATAACGAGTTTGAAGAGTTACTTAGTAGGTCCACCCAAAAGTTGCACACGCTTACCAATTTGACTACATTGGAATTTACAACAGAGATTGCACACATCAAGGTTTTAAATAAAATTAGTGATGTCGGGTTTAACCAGATTCTAGCTTGTCTCCAGAAGTTTTGTGCCCGTAGTCAAGGTTTCAATTTCCCATCGTCATACTATGAAATCAAGAAGACATATAGAAAGATCGGGTTAGGATACGAATCGATTCATGCTTGTATAAACGATTGCTTTTTATATTGGGGATCAGAGGATAACAAAAAGAGGGATAATTGTCCAGTCTGCGGAGAGAGTAGATATAAAGACCCCAAGAAAACAAAGGGGAAGTTGGTTGCAAAACAAGGTGGTGCGTTACTTTCCATTAAAACCTAGACTTCAACGCATGTTCAACACAAAACACATAGCAAAATGGATGACTTGGCATGCTACTGGACAGTCTAAGGATGGCAAGTTGAATCACCCCTGTGACGGTAAAGCATGGAAACATTTTGACATGATGCTACCTGATTTCTCTAGTGACCCTAGAAACGTTCGATTAGGGTTGGCTGCTGATGGTTTTAATCCTTATGGCATTATGAGTCAAAATTACAGCATGTGGCCGGTCATATTGACAACATACGACACACCACCGTGGATGTGTATGAAAGAAACTTCTTTAATGTTGACGATGTTAATTCCCGGCCCTAAATCACCTGCAAAAGATATTGATGTTTTCCTGGCGCCTTTGATTAAAGAACTCAAAGATTTATGGAAAGGAGTCAGGACGAAAAACGCTGCTACGGGTACTTATTTCGATATGAAAGCGGCGCTTTTATGGACCATCAATGATTTTCCAGCTCGGGGTAGTCTTTCTGGGTGGGTTGGGCAAGGCTACTACACATGCCCCACTTGTAACAAGGACACTCCATCGATGGCTATCAAGAACAAAATCGTTTATGTTGGTCATACAAGATGGTTAAGAACAAATCATTATCTAAGGAGTAAAACTAGGCAATTCCATGGTAAAGCCGAACGGAAGCCTAAACCAGGAAAGTTTACCGAAATGGATATCCAGTTACAAAATAATAGCCTCTTGAGTCGTAAGCCGGGGAAGCATCCAGAAATTAAGAAAACCAACCCACCTCCTAATAGAAATGTTGAATTGAATTGGACTAAGCGTTCTATCTTTTGGGAGCTTGAGTATTGGCCCTTTCTTCTACTAAAACACAATTTGGATGTCATGCACATCGAAAAGAACGTGCTTGAGGCAATACTGAATATCTTGTTACAAAACGATAAATCCAAAGACACGGCAAAGGCAAGGCAAGACTTGGAAAAATTGGGAGTTCGACCCGAGTTGTGGTTAGTTCCAAAAGGAAACGGGAAGTTTGAGAAGCCTCATCCAAAGTACTCTTTCACCAAAGCTAACAGGGAACTTTTTTGTAAATTCATCAAAGGAGTTAGACTACCTGATGGGTTTTGATCCAACTTTAAGCAAAAAGTCACCGCTAATTATGACAATATAACGGCCATGAAATCTCATGACTGTCATATAATGATGCAACGGTTACTTCCTTACGGAGTACAACAATACTTGCCCGAAAACATTGCAGATCCTATAATCCAGCTTTGCTTGTTTTTTAAGCAGCTTTGTTCTAGAATTTTGACGGAGGAGGACATGGTAAAAGCTAAAAACCAATTGATCAGTGTGATGATTAATTTAGAGCAAATCTTTCCTCCTGCTTTTTTTGACATAATGCCTCATTTGGTTGTACATCTACCCGATGAGGCTATTCTAGGTGCCCTCATTCGCTGCAGGTGGATGTATCCATTTGAAAGATACATGAATAAGCTAAAGAATTATGTCCGAAATAAAGCAAAGCCCGAAGGTTCTATTGCGGAGGGTTATGTTGTAGAAGAAGCATTAACTTTTTGTTCGCGTTATCTTACTGAGGATGTCGAGACGAGATTTAACCGTCTTGACAGGAATGACGACGGTTTGCCTGAACAAAAAGATAAATTCCAGGTGTTTCGGTCCGCATGCAAACTGATGGGTAGAGTCAAAGATATTCATATGAGTTTAGATGTTACGCGGGCAGTTGTATGGTATATACTTAAAAACAGTCCTGAAATCAAATCAGACATCTTGGCTTACAAAGAGTATGTTTCTTCCTTATCTATATTTTAAAAAATCTTCTTTCGGGATGACTTATCCTAATATCATGAACTTTTGCAGAGAATCGCCTGATAACGTGGAAACGAGGTTTCCCACCTGGTTTAGTCACAAGGTAAATACATTAGATATATTACCTTGGAGTTATTGCTCATATATCTAAATATGTTTGCATCTCTTTCGTAGATTCGTGAAAAAAAAACGACAGGCGACTGTAATGAAGAGTTATTCTCTTTGGCATGTGGACATACTAGTGCATGTACATACCCCGCTTGCGTAGTTAACGGGGTGAGGTTTGTGATACATGAACGCGATAAACTTCACACCACTCAATGCAGCGGTGTTTCAACAGCCGGGCTTGATGGAGAGATGTATTATGGTCAACTCGAAGAAATTCTGGAGCTCACTTATATCGGGAACCGTAAGGTTGTGTTGTTTCGATGTAAATGGTTTGACACCATTAACCCCCCAAATTGTACGAAACGCAATAGACGTTCTTACATTGAGCAGGGCATACATCATATTTTGACTAATAAGGAATTTCACAAAAATAACCAATACATTCTTGCGACACAAGTATCACAGGTATTTTACCTTGAAGACCTTGCTAGAAAACCAAAGGGTTGGAAGGTGGTCGAACATGTTTATCATGGCGATGTTGAAGAGTCCGATCAAGATGTTATACATGGTAGCAGTTCATCAAATTTTACGCTGAATGTTGGTTTGACTTGTTTGGAGGATACAAATTTGAGTTTGAATGAAGAATCGGCAGAAGTGTCCGCCACACAGGTTAATGAAGACGATGATGATCTAATCAATAATGAAGATGATGACGTTGCACATGCCCTTGATGATGATGATGTTGAAATGTCTGATGATGATGAAGTGAACCCTAATAATGTTGATGAAGAAGTTTTATCTAGCGATGATTCAGATTGTGATAATTGATCTTAAGTTGTAATTTGAATGAAACAACGATTTAATCGTTAGATGTGTAATTTTTTTAATGGAATTGTTCTTATATGTTTAAATGTGTAAATTTTTATGAATTTGTGTATTAGCATTAACCGGTCCACGAAATTGTGTGTTCATGTACTTGTTATACTACAGATGGCGTGTGTAGGTGGTAGATCACACGGTTTGGATGTTGGTGGTACTCCACCTAGACGACCTACAAAGTCCGTACCTGGCATTTGCGAAAGTAAGAAATTGTGATTTATTTTTATTTTATGTCAACTCTTATTGTTAATTAAGTGTGTTTGAATTTTCACGAATCAATAACTTCAATAACTAATCTTTGCAGGTGACCCGATACCACATATGGTTACGGTTAATACGAGCCTAAGGAGGAAGCATAGGGCGCATGGAGGACCTCTGCCAGTTTCATTTGATATTTATGATCTTAATAGCTTCCATCCGTTAGGCGATAATGCTGCGATGTTGAGCTCTCTGATGGGCGAAACAGTCCGACCACTTCCACTTGCTTGCGAGTGGGAAGAGATACCATTGCACCTCAAAACCCATATCTTTCCTACACTTGAGGTATTAATTGTTTGCGTTACATCTAGTCTTATTAACTGTTTTGGTTGAAAATTGTTTGTTTATTTAAATGCATATGTTTACATGTAGACCTATTTCAACCTGACGGGTTGGTTGGATAGTCGTGATAGTGTGACTTATGGCGGGATAACATATGTAGTGGGAGAAAGGATAAAAACTGGAATTAACTGTAAGTTGACGCTACTTTGGCGCAAAAATAAGAACAAGCTAAAGGCTGACTATTATTCTATCCATGATTCGGCCGAGGAAGCGACGCTTGTACTGCCCCCATCGAGTTCTACATGGGGCAACAGATCAGCAGGGGAGTGGCTTTATTTGTGCCGGTATTGGTCCCACCCGAGTCGGGTGAGGAGGAGTGAAGTTAATACAGTTAACCGCTCGAAAAACAAAGTTTCTACACATCAAGGGAAAAAATCATTCGCTCAAGGAAGGAACGAATATGTAAGAATCGTTATAGTTTTTGTGATCATTTAAAAGTTTTATATTGTTTATTTGTATCTTGTTATTAATTTTTTTGGTAAAGATCTTGTTATTAATTTATTTGATATTGTACAGAAAGTCAAGCATGGGGCTTACGAGGACCTTATACAAACTTGGAAGAGGGCACACACAAACAAGAATGGCACTATGTCCGAGGAAAATCAAGACAGATATGTAAGTAATTTAATTTATACATGCTTTAATAACATATTTTTATTTGTTTTTAACTTCTTTTTTTCTCTTTCTTTTTCACAGTCGAGAATGATGGCCATAAAAGAAGCGATTTCTTGCGGTGCTGAGCAGTACAAAAGTGATCAAGAAATAATTGATCTAGTAAATCCGAGCCGCAACACTCAAAATATCGTTGGCAGGGGCAGGAAGTTGCCGGGTGGTGGTACCTCATATGGATGCGGGAGTAGTTCTTATAGTGAGGGAGTGACTCGAGAACAACTCTCGGAGGTACTTAGGATTCATGAGCAAGAAAAAGAGCTGTTGAGGAAGCAAACCGAGGAGGCGCAGCAACGGGCTAATTTGGCCCATATGTATGCTAGTGTGGCGCAACAAAATGCTGAGGTAAACAACGGCCGCCTAAGTCATTTGATTTCTCATTATACTTCACATGTGGGTCGAGGGTATACCGGACCTAATAACCCTTTTGTACCGCCACCCCAATTCGCTTCTATACATCGCATGTCTCAGTTCCCTGGTATGTCTCAGGTCCCTGTTATGCCCCAGTTCCGTGGTATTCCTCCCCCTCCCGGATTTCTATATAATGCTCCACTCAACCCACTCCAACCTACAATTACCCAAAATAACAGTTTCAACAACTGTAATCGACCCGTTGTCAACACCACTGGCCCCTCGAGTTCTAACTCTCGGGAAAGTCCTAACTATACCGTCAGCCTAAATCCTCATCAAAATGATACTCGGACCGTCGACGAGTTGGCTCAAGATCTTGAGAATGCCAACAACATGTCCGATAATGAGCTAATTAACTCGGATGCTGATGAGGGGGATGATGAGGGGGATGATGATCAGGCCGGGGACTATTCAGATTAGGAGTTGTTGTTGGTTTTAGACTTTTTATTTTGTGTAATAACTTAAGACTTGTTAAATTGTGAAACATGGATTTATTATGATGTGTAATAATTTTAGACTTGTTACATTTGTGAAATAAGGATTTGGTGAAATGTATTCTAACGTTTTGGCTATTTAACGTATTGTAAATTATTAGTATTGTACCGTTTAGTGATTTGTAATATTGTGGATTTGTTGAAATATAGATTTTTTTCCGGAAAAAATGCCGGAAAAAAATCTGGAAACAAGCTGCACAATGCAGTTTTTTTTTTGCCCAGGAACCATTTAGGGTCGAAATTTCGACCCTAAACATATAGTTAGGGTCGAAATTTCGACCCTAACTTATAGTTAGGGTCGAAATTTTCGACCCTAAGTCTTAGGGTCGAAAATTTCGACCCTAATTTTCGACCCTAAACCATACCTGCACACATGATTTCTGCAAAAAAAATTAATATAAAATGTTTAGGGTCGAAATTTTCGACCCTAAACTTGAAAAAGTTTTCGACCCTAATTTATTAAATTAAAAAAAAAACGTTTTCCCAATGTTTTTTTAATTTACACGTGGATAATATTTAGGGTCGAAATTTTCGACCCTAAAATTGAAAGAGAATTTCGACCCTAATTTAATAAATTAAGAAAAAAACATTTTCACAATGTTTTTAAAATTACACGTGGATATTATTTAGGGTCGAAAATTTCGACCCTAAATTACAAAGGCTTTCGACCCTAAATGTTGGTCAAAAGCTTTGCTGAAAAGTGGTGGGCCCCATTTTTTCGATCCTAAAATACATAGGGTATTTCGACCCTAATTTTTTAGGGTCAAATTTTTTGGGTCGAACAGTTAGGGTCGAATATTTCGACCCTAAAATTTAGGGTCGAATACCCTATGTATTTAGGGTCGAAATTTTCGACCCTAAACCTTGATTTTGTTGTAGTGAGAAAGACCGAGTCATAAAAATATGCATACCTTCTTTCTTTAACATTTTATTTTCCTTTTAAGCCATACAATGAGTGAAGTTCTTAACTGTCCCACCACATCTTCATTCTCTTCTCTACTTTCCACATCGTATGTCACTTTTTTTTCCTCAAATATGTAGCATCTTCTTCTATACCTTCATATCTGAATAGAAGAAAGAGAATATAATAGATTAGTGATATCATTAGTAATGTACATGAAACATCAAGGTTGGCTGAAAGCAACCGATTAGGTTTCTTACTTTATAGTTGCATATAATTTTTAAATTGCACTTTTCATATGCTGCTTTTTCCCTTAAAAATCTGCATCTTTGCCCCATTTGATTTTTTGTTCCGATGACATAAAGAAAATGATACAGCAAGGCGACCACCCCATGGAGGTGTGTTTCAAATATTTGAAAGTCTTCTAATCACGTGGCTTGCTTCTATTGTTTTTATCCTATAATCGAAGTATTATAGATTCAACATCACATATTTTTTTATATACTATTTTTTTAGTTCCGGGCAATATTAGCAAGAACTATTGAAGAGATTAAAATTCCAATGGAATTGTACCATAAGCCTTATTTCATGCCAATATGAAAACTAACATAAAATTCAATACCTTTTTCATCAGCCGATGTGATCGCTTCTGCCAGTTGTCCTAAGTATTTGTTCCCCTTTGTTAGGTCCTCGTTTAACTGGGTTATTGATGTTCCTTTGCATCCTACCATGCCCAGGTTCCAAAGCAAGCCCTTGATTGGCTAGCGCACTTCAATAATTAAAAGGTTGCTTTAGTGGTTTGTATAAAGGCTAAAGAGAAATGGCTATCATCAAATTTTGAATTATGCACTCAGGTGCTATTTTTTGTCATAAAAATTTAGTTTCAATCTATTTGGATTATGTTCAAACAAATATTTCATTTGATTGATCCCATAAGGCTTATTCCACGACGGTATGGACAACTCTAAGCACAAAATTTCATTTGACGAAACTCTTTTAAGCAACCTAAACATACACCACTCTACCTTATATGAAAGCATGGCTTGATTAGTGATAAAGCAAGATAAGATATGAATCTATTTTAGTAGAACAAAACATTAGACATTTAAAATATATATTTCTAAAAAAAAGGTATACCAAGAACAATGACAGATGTAGTTCCCTCATCAGCTTCCTCATCCTGAGCGCGGCATACATTGATCAGCCACTGAAAATAAAAAAGAAAATATCAAAATTAAAGTGACCACAATTCCACCAAAAGAAAAGTAAACAAACAAATATTAAACTATTTTAAACTCACAAATCAGAATAGGGATGAACCAATAATAGGAATTGCACTTGTTCCTGGACCATATTTTTTCATATCTCCTTCTTGAATATGTATACTCCCATTGAAGCAATGTATGGTTTCTTTTCAGCCTCGTCTTTAGACAATCCCATGACTGTTGTAACTACTTCCTGAAATTAAATTTCTTAAATTTGAGTCTAGAAGATTGTGTATCATTTCGTCTTATAATGTTATTCTGAAACAAATTCAAATTTACCATTGCTTTTAATTCTTTCCCTTTAGGCGTTTCACTGAAAGAAACAACTCTTCCTTCTCCGTCAATCTTCATCAATCCAAAATCTGAGGCACGACTGTCATGGATGCAGAGAGTATATTGACCATTTTGTCTGTGACTCTGCGGTATAAGAACTTGTTGGATGAGTATGCATAGTTATAGTTTTATTATGTGGGATCACTAAGTTTACGAACGGTTTTAAATTCACCTGAATAAAGTCCATATAGTCCATACGATACAAGTGATCACCAGATAAAATTAGAACATCGTCAATATCCTTGCTTCTTGCATCCTGCAGATTCAAAGACTTGTTAAAACTATGACTTACGTGGTTTTGTGCATCAAGGATACACTCTTGGTGACTTACGCATGTATGCATTATGTCATGTAAATTCCAATTACAACACCCAGATTCGAATTAACCAAATTATCGAAAACAAAATATGCCCCAATTCAATATTATTCGAAATAGAAACATTTAGCTTACCATTTTACAACAGTAAGCACCCCATAAACGTGATTAGGGGTGTTTGTTTCGGCGTATGCTGCCGAGTAATTATTTTTTGTCTTATTTTTCATAAGCTCATTTTTAGTGGCTTATTTTGAAACTTTTGGATTATATAAGCTTATCATAACAAAATGAGCTTATATAAGCCAAAAAGCTTGAATATAACCCAAAAAAGCGAGCTCATGAAACATTAAGTTAACAACCCCATGTGACCTAAAAACTAATTTATCATGTAAACCTAAAAAAACACAAAATGTATGAAAAAGCCTAAAATTTATGAAAATAACAGAAAATTGGCAAAACACTTTAGCTTTATCAAAACCCTAATATCAAAATTCAATTCTTGAATTCAGCATCAAGAAACCAAGAGAAAAACTTGATAATGACATGATCCCAAAATATGAATAACCTTAGAAATCCGACTCATGAAATAAGTAAACAACAATTCAAAGGAAAACTATAAAAGAGATATCATAAGACTTACTAATGGTGCCACTTTTTAGACATCCGTACTATCGTCGCCTCAAAGCCGTTCAAAAGTAGATCTATCGATCAAAAAGTAGATATGAGAGAGAGATCAGAGATAGATCTAATTGTGTGTATGTGGGGAGAGGGTGAGGAGAGATACACAATAAGGGGCGGGTAGAATCATCCCTAACAAATCAACGGTTGGAAAAGGGGATTTGGAAAAACCCCATACGAGTGAACAAGTATTCAAACTAACACTCGGTTGAGATGGGGATTTGATTGACCAAGTCATACCGGTGAACAGGATTTTTGCAATATCTAACGGCACATATGATGTCAAAAGTGTTTCCCCTCACAACATTACATATGATGTCAAAAGTGTTTCCCCTCACAACATTTATATTGTATTTTAATGGGGTATTTTCACATTCCTATTAAGAGGGTAATTTTCATTGATACATGCATGGATCGCAAAATAGGGAGGTAAGTGCACGTTTAATTAGTCAACATGAGGATGATTCATGTACTACATGCTGCAGACTAACGATAACGTAAAACAAAATCCTACTATATGTAACTTAGTTTAGCTTCAATCGTTAAGCGTTCCAACCACGACAGCCATGCCTATTCGATTTCAAACACAAAAACACCATGTATATACCGAAGTCCCATCCCGAACAACTTGCTAGGTTGCATTTGGTTTCTAGGGAACACGACTAGTGCCCAAAGAAACCCGATCAATAAACCTCAAACTACAGAACAATCCACTATCACGAGTTATTGTATAAGAAGGATCGGGTCTTTTTGGTTCTGCATAGCATCCGGATATCGCCTATCTCTACACCATCCGCTCCATTCATTGCTAGTGCAATCTTTGACATCAAATCATCCATTGAATTTCCCCAATGTAGAACTCGGATATCACAGATTATAAGAACACAATAGAAAGTGTGAAAAAGATTATCTTCATTCATATGTAAATGACTCTATATAAAAGAACGTAGGTAAAACTACTACCAACTCTCCTAAAGACCAGGAACTCAAACCTATTTTACCAAGTCTAATTAATAAAAAGGGCTAATGACTTAAAAATGCATCTAACTTGACACTTTTTACCGTTCTATGTAGCCATCTTTTTTTTCCTATATTATCATTAAACTTTGTGATTTCGTATATTGTGTGTACCGGTGACTTGTTTGACTTGCTCTAGCAGGTTAACTTAACAGCAGTTTAGTTTTTTATTACAATGTTAGTCCTTATATTAACGGTTGTTCAAATAAACACTTAAACTTTGATTTTTGAAAAAAATAATATTTTTCATAAAACGTATAATTTTAAAAAAAAATTTACAGTAAATTTTTTGTAATAGTTTTTTTACATTTTTTTTACAAAAAACGTATAGCTTAAAAAAATGCTTTTACGGTTTTTTTGCACAAAAATATTTTGGAAATTTTTTACAAAAATAATACCTCTTTTACATAAATTTACATTTTCGAACGTTTTTATCAGTATTCGTTTGATTTTATATTTTAACCCTTTTTTTTACGTTTTCATCAGTTCTTTTTTATTTTCATTAGAACTTATACGTTTTCATCAATAATTTTACGTTTCATTAATAATTTTACGTTTTCATTAATAATATTACGTTTTCATCAGTATTTTTACATTTTCGTCAGTAACTTTACGCTCGCATCAGTATTTTTACGTTAGCATAAGTATTGTTACGTTTTCGTCAGTTTTTTTACGTTTTCATCAGAATTTTTACGTTTTCATCAGCAAATTTACGTTTTCGTCAGCAATTTTACGTTTTCGTCAGTATTTTTACGTTTTCGTTAGTATTTTTACGTTTTTGTCTTCGTCTGTAAATTTACGTTTTCGTCAAAAAATTTACGTTTTCGTCAGTAAATTTACGTCTTCGTCAATATTTAATGTTTTCGTCAATATTTACGTTTTCGTTATTAAATTTATGTTTTCGTTGGTAAATTTATGTTTTCGTCAGTACATTTACGTTTTCGTCTGTATCTTTACATTTTCGTATACAAATTTACATTTTCGTCTGTAAATTTACTTTTTCGTCAATACTTTTACGTTTTCGTTAGTATTTTTACCTTTTCGCCAATAACTTTACGTTTTCGTCTGTAAATTTACGTTTTGTCTGTATATTTACGTTTTCGTTTTCGTCAGTAAATTTATGTTCTCGTCGGTAAAGTTACTTACGAAAACATAAAAATACTTACGAAAACATAATAATACTGACAAAAACATGAATTTACAAACCAAAACTTACAGACGAAAACGTAATTTTTGGCCGAAAACATAAATTTTTTGACGAAACGAAAAACTAATGACGAGAACGTAAAATATCCGACGAGAACGTAAATTTACAGACGAAAACATAAATTTACTGACGAAAATGTAATTTTAATGACGAAAAGGTAAATTTATAGACGAAAACGTAAATTTACTGACGAAAACATAAATTTATTGACGAAAATGTGATGTTATTGATGAAAACGTAAATTTACAAACGAAAACGTATATTTACAGACGAAAACATAAATTTACAGATGAAAACGTAAATTTTCTGACGAAAACGTAAAAGTACTGACGAAAACGTAAATTTACAAACAAAAACGTAAATTTACTGACGAAAACATAAATTTACAGGCGAAAACGTAAAATTACTGAGAAAAACGTAAAATATCTGACGAAAACGTAAATATTTGGAGTTACATACTTGTTTTTTTTAAAGTTATACATTTTATTTTTTTTAAAAAATTGTTTGATTTTCTGCAAAAAATTAAGATTTATTATGTACGAAGAAGTTATGTAATATAATACACGTTTTATATGAATTTAAAAAATGAACTAAAACATGTTTAAAAAAATAATATTAATTTTTTTATTCAAACGTGCGTAAATTTTTTTTCTAAAGAAAATTTGTATATGAAGTTATATACTTTTTTTAAGGTTTTACGCTTTATTTAAAAAAAATCAAATTTTAAGTGTGTATGTTAATGGTCGTTAATATAAAGGACTAACGTTGTAATAAAAAGTTTAACGGTCGTTAAGGCAACCTGCTAACCAGTCAAGTAGGTCACCGGATACACACAATGTACGAAATCACAAAGTTTAATGATAATATAGGAAAAAAAAAAGATGGCTACACAGAACGGTAAAAAGTGTCAAGTTAGATGCATTTTTTAGTCATTAGCCCTAATAAAAACATAAACCTTAAAACCACAATATACATGCAAATCTAGGCATGCATACGTGAACTCATAAACGATTAATCCAACACCCAATGCTTTTCTATGTTAGGAATTGGATTGCCAATGGCTTCTCTCACAGATGAATCTGTTGTTTGGGAGCCCGTTGAAGCTATTAAGTCATCCTTTCCTCCAGATATTGACTTTTCAACACCATCTGAAGTAGTCCATGTACCAATGTAGCATGATCACGAATGCGTGAAACATATAATGTTGCAGACTTCGAGGTCGAGAAAGCTCACAATCCTGATCTCCACAGCGTTGATTGGAACCCCGTTGATGAGAATTTCTTCTTAAGTTAACTTTATAATTCGTTGCAGGTCTAGAAAGCTCACAATGCTGATCTCCACAGCGTTGATTGGAACTCCATTGATGAGAATTTCATTTTGACAGGGTAAATCATAAATCAGATATATGTTACTTCTGCTGTGTTTACATTCATTCAAGATAGTTAAATGTATTTTCTTTTTCAGGTCCGCTAGCTGCCAACTTGTTCGCTTGTTTGATCGTCCAAATCTCACTTCTGATGGGTTTGGGTCACTCGTACACATATTTACCAACTATAGTATCTTTTTCTCATGATTAATATACAGGATTATTCATGCTTATTCACCGCTAAACAATATATTTGAGTGGTCTACTGACAAATCATATGTCTTCGGAAATTCGGTTGGAGATGGTGTCTTGAACTTCTGAGATCACAATAAGGTGCGAATCCATCTATCACTTTTCAATTCTCAACATAGTTTCATTTCCGGCCCTTTTTCATATGTATGATGGAACATGTATTTTCTTATACTAGTACATGCTCATGTTCATTCTTCTATTTTCATGTCTTCTAAAATTTGCACTTTTTTTTATTAAGTTCAGAGTGGTGAATGGACTAGACAAGCCTCAAAATTTGTACCAGGTTCTTTGTTCTGTTATTTTGGGCATAGGTAGGGGTGTTATCCGCCCGGGTTGAGTGGTCAAGAAAGCTTGGACACAATGTTTATTGATGGCTCTGGTTGGATGTGCTGCTATGCGTTAGACGTTGTTTGAACTACATTTCAAGCACATACGCCTACCACATTAAATTATAATGGCATTGTGGACTGCCTTCTTAAGAGTGTCACAAATGATGGATATGGTGTGCTATTCTGGGGTTTTGTTAGGGTACTTCTTTGACCAATATCAGGCACTTAGGCACTATCTCCGATACTTAGTTTTTCCTCTGGTAGTTATCCCAAATACCAGTTAAAAGATCAGCAGTGTACTGAACTTTTGTTCACCTTGAATCACCAACACACGACTACATTTCCCCCTTCCCTACTCTCATAGATCGTTCAACCAGCATCCACAACAATCTATGGAGCAGAAAAGGAGGCGTCATCGTGCAAGTTATAGCACCCATTCGCAAATATAATAGGGTCTATACCCAATAGCGACATTTCCTTAACATAATCAACAAGACCAGCCAGTAGCACATCCTCACTGATTAGCATAAACCAACCCATCCTCCTTTATATGTGTATTGTATGGACCAAGAAGCTTCATCTTTCACAGCCGTCTATTCCATACATCATAGAATTCTCACAATGGTAAAACCTACCTTATGGTACATCCTACTAGTTAACCTCCCAAAATCCTAAGAAACCTTCAGATCCTCCCAAGGCCATCTCAATAAGCCTATAAGAGATAAGGAAGGTTACCCAGAAGAACTCCAATGTACATGGATTCACCATTGCTATAACCTTTACAAGTTACTATCACTTGGCTTTGAGAAGCATGTCATCCCATCTGAGATCCCATACTTCAGAAACTTGTTGAACAAAATTCGTCTTCTTAACTTTGAGACTCATAAGTTTCATCTTCACATTTCCAATTCCTTTCTTTCCAGATGCTATTCTTAGCTTGAGTGTGAGATAAGTACTGAACAACATATTTTAAGCCTACCATTAGCTTGAGGGGTCTGCAAATTGGTAACACGATGTATAGAGTCTAACACCTGAAACTAGTCCATCTCAGTCGTGACTAAAGAATATATATATATGGAGTCACATGCATTTTAGAAAAGGTGTAATTAGTAAATAGTTATTGAACTAAGTATCACATGTAACAAATACGTAACTGCTTATCATTGTAGTAAACTTTTACTAACGACCAGTTCAGTCCCAAACCATACCTAGAACTGCATTCGTATTTAAGTATATTCATTAAGCCTAATTTGTCACTAAACCAACGTTGTTTAGAGAAAAGGCATTGGCAGTGGACACATTCAAAAATTTCGGTATTCTGACATAAGCAGCATCGAGTAGAACAGAACATAAACACGGTTCTGATTTTAGGTCAACTAAGAACAGAACAGAACATAAGCAGTATCAGTAGCGTACCAGGTATATTGCAGAAACGGTTATGATCTTGGATCCATCTGTTACATCATCTACGGTTGGTGAGACTTCCTTTTGTTCTTCGGCTTTGGGGCTGTTGTCATGTATGGGATCCATCTGTTACATCATCTACGGTTATGATCTTGGATCCATCTCGAATTCTCCACCAACTCCAGCATACTGAACAGCTAAAGCCTTCTGAAAGCCAAGCAACATTAACATATAAACTGTGATGACCCTTCTTTTCCTGCTACTGATAACATTACTGAATGGTTAAAAAAAGATTCTTTTTCACAGTAATTGATTATACCCCTTTTAAATCCGTTAAAAAGCTGTTTTGTTCTTCTTTTTAACCCGTTTGCATAAAAATAAATTCCAATTCAACCCTACGGGAAGGTAATGTGTGCACGAATCCTATGGGAAGGCAAGATTACAGGTTGCGTCTAGGTTCAGCCGGTACGGTAAGGACTTATGACGATAAGACTCCGTTTCTCGGTCATAACGTGCAGGTTGGGCTGAATATTGTTACAGCTCAGGTTTTAAACCGAATAGGTTGGGCTTAATAAGCTGATAAGCTTTTAATGAGTGTTTGTATAAGCTTATGATTATAAGTTAATGTGTTAGAATCAGCTTATGCTTATCAAGTAAGGAAAACGCAAACTTATTTTGTTGGATAAACATGCAGTTCCAATCTGTTACTTTTCATTTCTCAACTTAGTTTCATTTCAGACCTTTTTCATACATAGGATGATGGAACAAGTATTTTCTTATACATGTATGTTCATTCTATATTCATGTCTTCTATAATTTGCACTTTTTTTGTTACGTTCAGGTTGGTGAATGGACTGGACCAGCCTCAAAATCTGCACCAGGCTTGTTGTTCAGTCAGTTTGGGCACAGGTAGGGGTGTTATCCAGTCGGGTTGGGTGGTCAAGAAAGCTTTGACACAATGTTGATTGCTGGTGTCTCTAGTTGGATGTGCTGCTAGCTGTTAGACGTTGTTAGAACTACCTTCAAGCACAGACGCCTACCACATTGAAGTATAATGGCATTGTGGATTGCCTTCGTAAGAGTGTCACAAGTGATGGATATGGTGTGCTATTTTGCGGTTTATTATGATCTGTGATGGTCTCACCACCAAAATTATTTGAATGAATGTTTTTACTCAGAATATAATTTGAATGTTCATAATATAACATCGGCATAAATCTACTTTGTTACGTCTAATTTTGTATTCCAGTTTATTACTTCCAACTACAAACTTGGGTCTTAATTATTTGGGTTGAAATCAAGATCAGCTAGTTCTGGATGGGGCTAAAGCTACAAGCTTATAAGGGGCTCTGACTAATAAGGGGTCGTGACTCATTAGGTACTTCTCCAAACAAATCATCACCAAACACACTATCATCTTGATAAACAGGTGGTTGTGATTCAGTTTGTGAGTTAGTCATCGGAGCATCATCTACCTGAACTTGTATAACAGGTGGTCATATCCTCAAGTTACTAGGCGTTATACCATTTGGCCATGCTGGCAATAGGACTCCACGTGTGGATTACAATCATAACATCACTATGAAATCCATTACCAAAATTTATATACGTAAAACAGATATGATGAAGTTAAATCATACCCTAACATAGCATCTCCGGTTTTGGGATCCACTTGTACTCCCATCCCAATGTGTAATCCACCTCTAGTGGTTAATATGCCGACTCTTTGAACACGTGGACTAGCATTAGTCATCCCATGGCTCTTGTTTCCCTTTAGATCTCAATTCCTTGGGTGGTGGTGGGTCTCTTATTTCACTGGTGCAACCTCTTCTGTTATGTCCTGTTTCATAACAGCGCATACAAGTCATCATCCTGCCGTGTCGATGACCTACTCTGGTTGATGAACAATTGCTTCTAGATGCTTCTCGTCTTCTGTTCTTTCTCGGTCCACCAAGCAGTCTTCCGGCTTCAGGAGGCGATTGCAGAATATAATTTTTTTCAGGCCATTGATAGGATCCGTTAATGGATAAATGTAATGATTATATGATTTTTCGAATTTCTTGATGTACGGGGATATGCAGATGACAAGACAAGATCGTTCACAGTGAAAGGCATGTGGTATCAGTATCACATCATGAAAGAGTCAACCATCACAGGTTTATCTCCCTTTCACTAGAATTGTATTCTTCCTATTAAGAGTTACTAATTTGAGGCTTTGTACAAGATTGAATCTCGACTACAGGCGTGTTGACTTGGATAGTGCTCGCTGCCCATTTTGTGAGAATGAAATTCAGAATGAAGAACATCATATCTTTATCCACTGTGATATTTCCATCAACACCTGGGCTCGGATTCTTCAATGGTGGGGGCTTCCGAATATTGGAATTTCGAGCACCTTTGTGGTAATCAACCTTCCAAGTCAAGTTAATATATATGTTTATAATTTCCGTTACATTGATATTGTGGTTAGAACAACGATTTGGGTCTTATGGAGGTTTAGAAAGATCACCTCTTTCGACTTCAAACAACCTTATTCCATGCCACGTTTTCTTATACTTATTTGTCATTGGATTGGAAAGTGTGGTGTTGTAATCCTTGTAATGGAAATATCACAAGTGTGTGTTGCTTTGTTAAGAGCTGGTCGTGACACATATGAAAATACTAGTTTGAGTGCGGAACATTGGCAAAAAAGAACTTTCAATACTGAAATTCAAAAAAACACTAAAGCATATATGCTATGCTAGTATCCTGATATAAAACTTGACTAAAATCATTTCACAATCCAAAAGTGAAACAGGTACAGTAACGCCCAATCCCACCGTAGCGTTAGGCTGATTCAAAACATGTAGAAATGTTACTCCATTCAAAATACTAGTTCTGTAGAGCTTACTAGCTAGCATTACCAGCAGGCATATTATAAGTGTACTAGCTAGCATAACTTACCATCATAACCTCAAACCCAAAACAAAAGCACTAACGCTTTGCTTACTACAGTAATTATTTACATACTAAAATGGGGGTGACAAATCAACAAAAACCCCATATGTGGGTGTTTGGTTTGGCTTATATAATGTAAGCCCATTTCGGCTTATATAACATAAGCCCCAATTTTGTGGATTATTTGGAGGTTTAGGGGCTTATATAAGTTTATTATATCATGATAAACTTATATAAGCGCCTAAGTCTCAAAATAAGCCACAAAATTGAGGCTTATGTTATATAAGCCGAAAATAAGCTATATTTCGGCTTATATTTCATAAACCCTAATTTTAAGCTTATTGGTGACTTATGGGCTTATATAAGTTTATTATATCATAACAAACTTAGATAAGCCCATAAGTCTCCAAATAAGCCACCGAATTGAGGCTTATGTCATATAAGCCGAAATAAGCTTACGTTATATAAGCTAAAACAAACAGCCAACCTAGCAACCACGCCAAACTAGCATTACACTAGTTCTCATAGCTATCCTTTGATTTCATATGCCTTATCCTCCGTCTCCAACTGCGTGTGGTGCACAAACTCAGGTGGAACAGACTGCTTTTTTGAAGTGCTTTTTTGAAGTGCTTTTTTGAAGGGATGATAGTAAACTGCACCATATATACATTGATCAATCAATCATGCTACACATACTTGTTTAATTTAATATGTAAGAAGATGAAATAAAAACACCAAGGTCTGGAAATGGAACACACGTATAGATATATACCTTTAGGTTGCTGTAGGTAGCAGTTGCTTTGAACTTCACTTCAATGGGGAAAAATTGTGACACCTTAACAACTCCAAGCACAGTAAACATGGCTAAGCCACTGCAATATCAGTTATAAGTAATTTAAACATTACTATAATATAAACAAATATATGAAGAGAAGTAAAATAAATCAGGCATTGACTTACTCTCGATTCTTATCACAATAGCTGGGATAGACCAATGAACTTTCCCGTCCTTTGGTGTTTTCTGGGTCATACCAGCAGCTGAAAAATAATGCAATAATTGATTGATAAATTCTAATTCAAAAGAAGTTATTCAGCTCAACTGTATGATGTGTGAAGAACAATACCTGCCATCGACTGGTGGCTCATCGATGTGTGCCTCTCCAGACTTGATCGGGACCGAAATTTGGACATTTTCCAAGTTGAACAGGCTGAAAGCCTTATAGTCGATCATGACCGTTGTTTCTCCTCCAGCAGCAGATGCTTCACATTTGACTAGAAAAGAAACTGGGTTAAAACACAATTCAGACTAGAAATTTATCCCGATATGGAACATAAGATGATGACGCTTACCCTTGATTGGAACATTGGACTCGTCTTTCTTATTCAAGGTCCAACTCCAATGTAGGGGACGAGAATTAGGAGGGAATGCATTTTTGTCACCTAAACTTACAAGTAGACCTTTATGGGCAAAAATCCCTCTGTCGAATTTGACGGCTTAACAACTCCAGGCACAGTGAACATAGCTAAGCCACTGCAATATCAGTTATAAATAAGTTAAACATTACAATAATATAAATAAATATATAAAGAGAATTAAAAAAAAAATCAGGCATCGACTTACTTTTGATTCTTATCACCAATGGCTGGGTTTCCTGTCCTTTAGCGTTTCCTGGGTCATACCAGCAGCTGCAAAATAATGCAACAATTGACTGATAAATTCGTAATTTAAAAGAAGTTATTCAGGTCAACTATATGAAGAACTGTACCTTTGACTGGCTTAAAATTAACTTCATTACTTATCCAAACACCCCAATAAACAAATATAAGCATTAACACAGAAATCAAAATCTTGTTACAAAAATACTACTAACAAGCAAACAAACAAACACAAACCCTTAGAAATCAACTTTTTGGAGTTGTTAGGACCCAATCAAACAAAACAATGATGGAATACAACTCTTTTGAGATCTTTTTACAAACAAACCCTAGAATTTAAGTTTCCCCCAAATGAAACATCCAAGAAACAAAATAATCAGACAAATTACTAACCTGGTATGATTATGAAAGTAGTTTAGTTCATAGAGAAAAAAACGGCATGTAGATGCTGGTGGCAAATCGTCGTAGTCAATATCGAGCATCACCATCTTTCTGTGTGTGTAGATCTGAATTTTAGTGTGTGAAACTGTGAAAGAAGTGTTTGACCAATAATGTGCTGGTGGTAGGTCATAAAATTTAAGTGTCTCGAGTGGTTGAACACAACACACTCCTTTACTCCTCCTTACTCCTTAGCCTATTTTATTCAAACTTTTTAAATAGAAAATGTTACACTCATAAATATTTACCAAAAGGTTTCGAACACATATTTATACGTACTTTACGAAATAAATATAACGGATAATCTACATATATTTGACTTAAGGATGAGCACAATATCATATTAGGTACCGAACCTGTATCGAGCTGATATCGTTTTTCTCCGAGCATAAAAAGCGTTTTACTAATACCCTATCGATCAGAATATGAGTTTCAAAATCGGTACACGAAGTAAAGAAATCGGTACCTACGCGATTCATCCTATTTTTTAGTCATTTTTTTCCAGATTACTTGCTAATAACTTTAGATTACACTTTATCGTTAATGTACAAATACTTTTATTCGATTTATAAAGTCAATTGAATCAAAACACCACAATCAACATTATTCAACCAGCCACCCATTTTATTTTATAAACTGCCTTATCCACAACTTCAAATATTGTGATATGGTTTGTGATCAATTCAAAAAAAACAAGATTAAAACTTGAAATAAGCATGATTACACACCTAACACAAGCTAAGAAAACAAACAGAGATAATCAACGATTATTGTGTGTTATAACACAAAACCTAACCTAAAAATTGAGACGACGGTCCTTGAATTTTGTATAACAAGTCACAAACAAATAAAATTATATACATATATAAATAATATTTACACAATAACTCATTTACCTTTGTAGACTCAATATATCCAGATAATGAGTTTATAACACTCAGTAACTTTCAATACCCCTCCTTAAACTCATTACGGGTATATATTCAACAACTTCAAACCATCACAAAATTTCATATGATCTTTGATTTGCAAGCCTTTGGTAAACAAATCTGCCACATTATCTTCCGATTTGATCTTATAAGCTTTGATAAAACTTGTAGAAACATTTTTCCTCAAAACATATAAATCAAGCTCAAAATACTCGTTCCTTTCATTAAAACACAGGAATAGTTGCAATATGAATTGCTGCTATCATAGCTAATGGAACAAGTAAAACAATTTCTATTTTCAATTCTTTTAAAATCTTTAAGATCCGCATGATCTCATAAATAACACCATTCATGGCTCTCTACTCAACCTTAGTCGAAAACTTGGCCAAAACAAGCGATTTCTTACTCTTTCCGGACATAATATTTTACCCAAGATAAATCACACAGAGTAATGAATTTTCTTGTAATCTTACACTTAGCCCAGTCATAATCAACATAAGCACTTAAACTAAGACTCTTATCATGTAAAAAGATTTACAACCTTTTAAATATCTCAGCACATGAAAAGCAAGTCTAAGATGAGACTGGCAAGGAGCATGCATAAACTGACTAAGACAATGCACAACATATGCAATGTCAGGTCTAGTTAGAGTAGAATATATTAGTTTCTCAACAATCTTTTGATAGCAAGTAATATTACTTAGGGCCCGTTTGGTTCACTGTATTTGGTGGTATTTTGCTGGGTTTTAATTTAAAATCACACAAAAATCGTGTTTGGCATGTAACAAGTGCAGGCTTTAAATGTTGTGGGACCATGAAAAAATGCAGTTTTAAAAACTTGTCAATGAGAGATGTATTTTAATACCGGTACTTATATTGTATAAGGAGACAAAAACACCCTTATTTATAACTAAAAAAATACCAACAACAACCAATATATCATGTGACTGTTCATTCTCTCCTTCGCTTCAAGATCCAAGTATAAGTAGATTTGGGCATTTTATTGGTTCAGCAAATCAACCTCGTTATATTTGGTTCACTGGATCAACAACCACAAGTTAATTTTTTTTTTCACTTTTGTGGGTCTCGATGGAGATGGACATATTATATGGAGTAAATGGGTATCGAATCCTAGAGGGTTTTGCCGGAGAAAGTGAATCAGTTGGTTATTCTTCTTTTTTTATGCGTGGTCTTATGCTTTAGAATTGTTGACCTTTAACTTGGTTATCAATTTGGTGTAAATAAACAGATGACTCCGTTTTGTTCATTGCCCTTCATTAGTTTAGCAATAAATGAATTACTAGAAATGTTAAAAAAATATGGTTCATTATAATAGATTAAATTTGCTCAGCAGCAGGTTATGCGTTTGGTTATCATTGACCTCAAAAAGGGATGAAGGGTAAACTCGTCATCTATATTTCAGATTATATGAATGTTGGCCAACCAAACACAATGTAGTATTTTAATTTAGTAGATTTAAAACCCGACTTTCAACTATATTTGAAAGACTGGTATTTTAAATTGACGAACCAAACAGCCCCTTAGAGACTGATCAACAACTTCTATTTGATCTTTCTTTTTGTTAGATTAAACAAGAATAAGAGGTTTAGCTGGCTTACAAGCCAACATACCATATTCAAACAATAACTCTAAGCAATATCTTTTTTATAGCGCATCCCATTATTAGTTTCAAGAACTTTTATACCCGAAAAATATTTAAGTTTCCCAAGGTATTTAATTTTGAACTTATAACTCAAATATTCTTTGAAGTTACTGATTTCATTTTCATAGTTACCAGCTATGATGATATCATCAACATAAACTAGTAAAGCAACAAAAATATCATTAACGGATTTAGTGAACAAAGACGCATCACTTTTGCTTTGAATAAAACCATTTTCTAACAAAACTCCAGTAAGCTTTTCATTCCATTTTTTAGGAGCTTGCTTAAGTCCATACAAAGACTTAGTAAGCCTACACTTTACTATAATCCTTAGAAAAATAACCCTAAGGAGGTTTCATATAAACATCCTCATCAAGATCTCAATATAGAAAATCATTATTAACATCTAATTGATTCATAAGGCATTTATAAGTCATAGCAACATATAAAAGGCACCTAATAGTAACAATTTTCACCACTAGTGAAAATGTCTCCTCATAGTCTATGCCATCTTTTTTTACTATAACCTTTAGCAATAAGTCTAGCCTTGTATCTCTCAATCTCGCCATCTGATTTATATTTTCCTTTCCACAACCACTTAGATCCAATAGCTTCTTTGCCTTTAGACACATCAGTTATTTCTCATGCGTTATTTCTATTTAAAGCTTCCATCTCGAGATTCATAGCCTCTACCCATCTAGGATTGCTAACAGCTTCATCATAAGTTTTAGGCTCATGGATTTTATTCAAATTATCAGAAAATGTTGTCCCTTGATTTATGATGATGTATCTAAGAAATAAATAAGAAAAGAGATAAAGTTTTAGAGACAGAAAGTAGAGAGAGAAAGTAGAGAGAGAAAGTGGTTGGAAACTTAGGGAATATTAGATTGAGAGAAAGGGAATTACAATGACCAACCAACCCTCCTAACATGCTAGGAGGGGTGTTTATATAGTCCACCCACATGCAGGCTTTCATGGGCTATATAGGGTGGGTCGAGCTTGAATAAATGCTTAGTACCTTGAAAGAGGCCTTTTAAGCTAACCATCAAGCCCGTATTGTTACGACTATACTTCTACATATTACAACGTTCTAATAATCAATACATAATAAACTTATGACCGATCATTCTTGTTTGACTCGATATTTTGAGGCTGACAATCTCCCTCAATGAGAGGTCATTCCTCTTCCACATTTGGAGGTTTGTTAAGATTACTAATCTCGCCATAAATGAGTCTTGAACGTCTAATAGTAGTCTTGTTACTTCATGATGTGATCTTTGAGCCTTTGTCGTTGTCTTTCGACTTTGTCTTTAATCTTGAGGTCTTCAAATCTGTGACCGAATCATTCTTGATGATACAATATTTTGAGACTAACATATCACTCACTGAGAGGTCATTCCTCTATGACATGCGAGTATTTATGGAGATAATTAGTCTTTAGTATTGTGATCTTTAAAATGACTGCTTCATTCTTGCTGGTCACCATCCTTAACTTGTCTTTGTCATCTTGCGATCTTGTGTCTTCATCCACATGCTCACACTATGCACCATCTTGAAAGCTTGCTGACAATCTCCTTTAAAGAGAGGTCATTCCTCTACATTAATTGTTAAGGAAGATTTTGAACATCAGAGTTGCGGAAGATTTTAGCTTTCTTGATTGTTGAATATGTCTTTGGGCATGAGTATGTGGTTTTTAATCTTCGACTTTGCTGAGTACACCGTAACGCCACCTTCTCGAGACAAAACATAGACACGGACTGAATGGATTTGACATTCGTCCTAAATCGGTAGCGTTTTACCTCCGGTCGGTGAAGACCGTTAAACGATATTAATATCGTACCTGTGATTAGGTAGATTCAATTAAGAACCTCCTTGACAGGGTTTCGCGGCAGTACTATCCGTTCTCTTTACTCGACCGTCTCAAAGCAAGACTACGAACATAAATAGTGAATCTATTGGATAAATATCCGCTTGATTAAATTCGTCAATTCAAATTCCTGGAACAAGTTTGATTCTTAAAGAATCTTACCATTGTTGCTTTTCAGTTGACACAAGCTTGATCCATAAAGAATCTCGCAAGTCACCTACCGTAGCGCTGTTTGAGGTTGACGCTAGAAGGATTTCCATTCGTCACTGTGAATATTAATGAATATCACACTAAATGTTCTGGCAAGACCATGAAGATATTGTGTAGAAACCTGAAACGAGTTTGAATCAATTCAGACTTAAACCGTTGTTGCTTTTCATTTTACACATGTTCAATTCATATAGAATCTTACACATGACATACCGCAGTGCTGTTTGATGTTAACACTAGAAGGATTTCCACTCATCATTGTGAATACTAGGTAGTATCACTCTGAGTGTTCTAGCAATATCTCAAGGATATAGCGCAGGACTCTCTTCTTCGTCATTCCGTGTGCCCTAACGAGATTTCATTGATCTCTAGGCTCTAGACTCGATTAGTGCACTTTTAGTGGTCGGAGGCTGGAGCAGATGCTACCTATTCATTATCAACTATTTCGGAGTGAGAAAGTCAATAGAAGTCGTGTTGATCTCCGTGAAAATAAAACAAACTTCTTTTGAGAGAAGCCTGAGTCAGCTGGGGACGGGTTGTGCATTACCACTGGGTCCATGATGTGTTGACCCGGTTTCTGCCTAAGTCGTATGGAGGGATAATTTATTTTCACCCTTTATCCTTACATTTATTTTTCATTCTTCAACCCCTTCAATGCTTACCAAGACGTCATCACTAGCACCTTGTTGTGATTGTTCCAATGCTAGCTTAACTACTTAGTCGGCTTTTAGCTACGTTCACAATCTACTCCATCTTTCTTAAGGACTTTTAATAATCTATTGGATTGTCCCTGTGAAGATCCCCCCGGTTCTGGTTGGATCATAGGACTTATACCTAACCACATTTTGACATCAATAACGTCGTGAATTAAAGAGGTTGTGGTATATAAGATCGTAACCATCAAACCACTTGAAAGTCTATCAAAGTGTTTAAAAAAGATTTAACACCTTGATAGTTTTGTCGTTTCAGAAATGCTCCCCCTACACACGTGCATCGATAATCGAAAGTATTTCGCACATGTGGGTAAGAGTTAAAGTGCTTGAGTATTTAGATCATATTTTAATCATATTTTCTCCCCTATCTCTAATATATAAATCTTTTTATATTAGAGATACCAAATTTGATTAAAATATATCACGAAAAATAGTCTTGAAAATCTTTAGGAGAAAAATGTGTCTTACTAGCATGAATTATTTGAAACGCTCTTCCTCAAAAATTGATCCAATTGAATTGTCATTGTGAGGATGTGATCCATATTTCGTTTTTTGTGGATAGGAGTTGTTGAACACACAATTTTTAAAATATTTTGAATAATCATTGAAAAACTCTTGAAAAAAAGTTGTGTTTAACGCTTTCCAAAAACCATTTCTTTTTGGCGACATGGTTCCAATTGAATTGTCATTGTGAGGATGTGATCCACATTTCGCTTTTTGAGGATAGGAGTTGTTGAACACACAATTTTTGAAATATTTTGGATAATCATTGAAAAACTCTTGAAAAAAAGTTGTGCTCAACGCTTTTCGAAAACCATTTCTTTTTGGCGACATGGTATTTCTAAAGCATAAACTTGAGTTCATAGAATTTGAATGTCTTGAAGAATCCACTCAAGTGTAAGAAGATTTCTTTTCTTTTGCTGAGGGTAAGCGCACTAAATCGTACACTCCCCCGTGTATATAGACTCGGGTTGCAATCTGAAAGAGATTACAAGCCATTGTGTTGAGCTCAAAACGTGGAATGTTTTGTTACAAGCTCAACCCGTGATAGATTTCTCTACCCGTTGTTAGGATGAGTTATCTTTAAAGATACACTTTCCTTTATTTGAAGTTCGAGTTACAGTCTGACAATTTACTGTAAGTCGTTTACATCAGCTTAAAAACTTTGAATGTTTTTATCAAAAGCTCATGACCGAGAAAAATTTATTTTCCCATTGTTAAGGATAAGTTATCATCCGTGGTAGACTTTCCTTTCTTTGAGGCACGAGTCACAATCGGAAGTAATTGTAAATCATTTAAAGCTTAGTTATGAACCCCTTGAGACACTTGTTTCTCAGATATCTGCTTCTTCAGCAACCAAACTCTGAGTGTGTCTTTTGTTGAACGGTATTCAAAGATTAAACCATTGGGTGTCTGTTGAGCCTTGACTTTGGTACATACACTTTCAACAGTAGTTTTTATGCTTGCATATTGGTTAGTGATATCTTTGTGAGAACCATGTGAGGGTTCACAGTGAACCTTTGTCGTGCTAGAGGGAAATATTTTTCTAGTAGGAACCCATTTAAGACCAATTATTTTGAAGATTCTACTCGTTGGTATCCACTTAAGACAAGGTCTAGGAAACGTAGTTTTCTCATGCACAACGGAAGACTTAATTGGAGAAAATATTTTTCCTGTAGGGTGTCTTCTTTTAGATGCTCTAGCTTTTTAGTTCACCTTGTTCAGGACTTTTGTGATGCAATAATCATGAATGGCATTAAACACACATTTGTTACATTTCGTACAAACAAAGTGCTTAGCATCCGAGAAGGATCTAGAGTTTCTAGGGTTGGAGGATTTGAGCACATCTAAGAAGGGTATATAATTCCTAGATGTGTGAATAACGCTCCTAGGTTTAGGTTTGGTTCTATCTCTTGCTTGTGTCTTTATCTTAGCATCCTCTAGATAGTTTTTATGACCCGTGTCATTTGAACTACGCCTAGGCATGTTCTTAGAGCTGTTTCTAGAGTTGATTAAAGCATTCATGTGATCGGGTTTTGCATAGGCATAATTTCTTAAGGAGGATCTAGATTGTGGAGTGATTGTTATTGGCAAATTGCTATGCACGTCAACTTGGGATGCAAACCTTGGGTTCGACGTTTTGGGTCATTCAGATTAAAACGCATTTGGTTGTCTAGCAAATGAGTGGTTTCTAAATGGTTGAGAAGGAGGTTTCCCCAAGATTGACTGTTTTGCTAACTTAGTATCCACACTATTTCCTTTTAGCTTCCTTAATTCATTTATCACCGCTGTCAGACTAAAAACCTTTTCCTGAATCTGAGCTTTTAATTGCTCATTTTGTAGAAGTAATTAAGCGACACGTTGTTCTAATTTAATGTTCATATTGTTAAATATGTTGTTATCAACATTCTCGTCATTACTATCTACTGTGTCGATAGGTTGCACAGATATTTCACTTAACGAAGCAGGCGGAGGACTTGGATATTGAGAAGCCAACTTTGATTCTAACAAATTTATTTGTTTCACAAAATGTTCTTTTTCCACATTAGAATATTGAATCTTATGATCCAGTTTTTGTTCAAGAACAACGTTTGCTTTTTCAAGTTTTTCAAAATAAGCCTCAAATTTGTCATTTTTCTTTGAAAATTCGAGTTTGGCATCCTCAAAATCTTTTGTCTTTTGAGCTAACATAGTTTCTAGCTCATGAATCTTAGAATCAACATCCTGGGCAGTCTCTCCTCCATCATTACTCATATCTGAAGAATCAGGTGTGGTATTACTATCAACCTTTTCCAACAGATTTGTGTCAAAAATGAGTTTAGATTGCTTAATATATTGATGATCATCATACACAGCAGTTAATTATACCTCAGTCATTGGCTCATCATCATATTTAGGTCTGATATCCTCATCATCGGATGTTAGATCATTCCTTGAGTTGTTGCTGGTATGCTGCTTTTCAGATTCTATCCCACTGCTTTCTGTGACAATCGAACAAGCATCCAATGTTTGACCATCATCGACATTGATCTCGTTCGTCTGCATCAGTCTTTCATTCACCCTTATTTCAATTTTCCTTTGATGACGCGTTCTTTCAGCAATGGACTTCATTACATTACTCATGTGTTAAAGAAATGTCTCTTTGAACTCTTGAACTTCGAATCGAGTGTATTCAAAGAAGTATTTGTTTATGAACTCTCGATCATAGTTTACATAGACTATTGTATCAATGAAGTGCTGAAACTGATTTTCGAGAACCAAAACGGCATCTATGGATTCAACCTTTTGAAATTCGTTGTTGACAAGTTGTTGTTGAAGTTTATCCCCATTGAGTAACATTGAGCTTGTAAAGGTTTTCACACTTGACCAGACAGTGACATGAATACCGGTTTACATCCAAATTCGACGCGAGTGCCTCTTAAATCGTCATTTGAAAGAATTTGAAGGTTTGATAGGAGTGATCTAAAGTGTGTCATGCATCGTTCTTTTGCGTTCGACATCTTGGATTTGAGTGCATGCACGTCTTGTGTTACGGAATCCATAATGGGTGTCTCAGTTGATGAAGTGACTTCGCATCTTAAGTAGACGTGGTGTGATTAGGTTGTGGTTTAAATTCAAAAAATTGCGATTTTTTCTCGGTCCGACATTAAATTCTCCAGTCCGATATAACGGTAGACAAAATTTTTTGTAATTGCTAAATTTTGAAATCGAGTTAGAAATAGTCTAAAACTAGTAGGGAAAAAATTTTAAAAGTGAAAAATTTTGACGAAAAATAAAACCGAAAAAATCTGAAATTTGACCTAAAAATTTGAATTTTGGTCCGAAAATTAGAATTTCTTGGTCGAAATTTTTTTTGTATCGCCAAAATTTGAAATTGAAGCTTAAATGGCCTAAAAATAGTAAAGGAAAAATTAAATTTATTCCGGTCTTCCCGCTGATTTTTTTTTGAACTCACAATAATCTCGCAATAACTAAACTCGGAATAAAATCTCGCAATAATAATTTCGGAATAAACAAGATCCTGCAATAAATCTCGTAATATTCAAGGATTCCGGAATAACTCAGAGATGTTGCAATATTCAAGATTCCGCAATAACTGAAGATCTCAGAAAAATGAAAGATTCCACAATAACTCAAAAGATTCCGCAATAATTCCTAAAAAAATAGGATCTCGAATAAGAAGAGCTGTTTTCGAGTTTTTTTTTTGCCAAAATCAAGCCCAAAGACCAAAAAATTGCGTTTTCACCAAAACAACTATCCCAAATCACTAACACAACTATGTAGATGATATTGGGGAAGATCAAACCATAAAAAAAACACGAAAATTTTTTGGGGATTCGAGATGAAGATCAATAAAACTCACGAAATGTAGTATAAACCAAAACCAATCACTAATCTATCCAGTGGCTCAGATACCAATTGTTGTCCCTTGATTTATGATGATGGATCTAAGAAATAAATAAGAAAAGAGATGAAGTTTTAGAGAGAGAAAGTGGTTGGAAATTTGGGGAATATTAGATTGAGAGAAGGAGAATTACAATGACCAACCAACCCTCTTAACATACTAGGAGGGGTGTTTATATATTTCACTCACATGCAGGCTTTCATGGGCCATATAGGTTGGATCGGGCTTGAATAAATGCTTAGTACCTTGAAAGAGGCCTTTGAAGCTAACCATCAAGCCCGTATTCTTACGACTATACTTTTACCTATTACAACGTTCTAATAATCAATACATAATAATTTTTGACTCAATATTTTGAGGCTAACAGAAAACATAAAATTATCCATGGACAGATTAGCATAACTGATCATATTATTAAGACCATACTTGAATATTTTATCAAGTTCATAATTGTCAAATTTCGCAGACGTCTTATGTGGTTTACTAAACCTCCTAAGCTTTGTATTATGTGGATTTATATCAAAACTTTTATTAATTTCTATAAAGTCTTCACCCTTAGATTCATACTATCCTGATTAAGGGCAATATCATTTTCATTTATATTTGCCTCACTACTACCTAGACCAACATGGCTTCCATCACTATGCTCTTTATGAGACATAGTGCCTGACTCCTGAGGATGTCTGGTAATAGTAGGAGATGTATCAGTAGGTACACCAGCAAAATCAGAAAACTTAGAGATAATACCAATATCTCTTATAATACTATATATGTTTTCATCATAGGATTTGATGTTCGTTTGTAAGTCTTAATTTTTATTCAAGATATTACCACACAAGTGACTAGAAACATAAACACGGGCAAGTATACCCTTTCATGTATAGCATAGCTTAACGGTAAAATCTAGTTCGTTCCACGGGATTGTTATCAAAATATAAAATAATTACCTCTAGAGTGTCACAAGTTCTAAAGATATACTTAACAATTGGAATTAAAGGTTGCGTTTGGATAAGGTCATAACCATATGATAGATAGGTAGCAATGATGAATATAAGCACATAAACAATGTAAGACAACATACCGATTACTAGTCGTGCATGCAACATCTAATTGATATGACAAGAATCCGACTAAAGACTTTGTTATATCAACAACATTGAGAAAGGTTTATGTTTGATTTCGATAACTAAGGTAGTACATGAGATTATGCAAGAGTTGGTATATGTTTTAATCCACTAATCGCGACAAAAGTGATTAACAAGATTCATTTACTAGATGACATGAAACTCATCCATTCACATGAGTACTAGTCAATGATCATAAATGAATCCAACATTTAACAATGGTCTTACATAATAATATATAATACATGAGCATCCAAATCACACTTATAGTCAAGAACCCAGGGAAAAAGTGCGCCGCACAAAACTAATTGCGCGCCGTACTTTGCCCCAGCAAAGCTAATAATCGCATCTAATCATAAGGGTATTAAACCTTAACCAAGTGCACATCACACTACTCCATAATAACAGTAAACAAGATCATTTTAACAATATGTATATCAAAGTAAAAGATTAACATAATTGAATAAGAATTATACCACAAGGTTTATTCAATAATTGCTCCAAAGGATTTATAAGCTTTTGAACTTATTACAGATGGCTAGCAACACTTCTGAGTTCCTTGTTCCAGCACCAATAACATAAACCAACTAAGTTTTACCAACTCTAGTAACTATGATCAAGGATTTGGAGAAATCCTTGATAATTAGATTCTCCTAAACAATGGAGAAAGTGAGGAATGATATGATTTATGCTTGGCCTATGGGTCCTATTTATAGTTACATTTTCGTAGGTTAGAAGCTCTGGAAGTATATCAAAGGTTCTCCCATAATAGCCATGCATAATTGCTCTTAATTATGTAACTACAGCAAAATGTGCGCCGCACTTTTTCAATTGTGCGCCGCACTTTTCCAATTGTGCGCCGCACTTCTTCAGGTGTAAATGTGCCCCACACTTTCTAGTTTGTGCGCCGCACTTCTTGTAATTCTCCAAAATCGGGGTACTTTGAATGTGCGTCGCACTTTTCCAATTGTGCGCCGCACTTTGGCTCAATTTAAACATAATTCCATCTTTAGCCCCTTTATTCTTTATTTCTTTATTCTTTTCCTTCATGGTTTCTTTCTTAGCTACAATACAAACAATATCCTTTATTAGTATCAATTCAACACATAATTATTTATTTACATAGCAAACAAGGACAAATGTATCATTACTAACATGTATAAATGAGGCGTTATCACATTCCCCCATACTTAACTTCTTGCTTGTCCTCAAGTAAGGTAAAAATATATTTTTAGTAAGTGTCGAAATAATAGATAAATCCAACAATTGAAAACAAAGATAACGCCATAAAATACCTCACGATGTAGATATTTTTATTTCACACACTCTCCTTATTATGGGTAGATATCGCTTAATAGCACGGTCTTGAAAAGTAAATTACCATAGGCTTGTACAAGGAACTAAACTAAACCAGATTTGGCGTAAGCACGAAGTAAAATATCAAAAGAGGTTTTTTTCAAAAGCTTTTATTACCACCGCATGTTTAAAGAATAAATAATACATCATCTTTTATCATGTTGTTGCTTCGCGAATTCATAACTCAAAACTTCTTAGGCTTCCTTTTGCCTTTTATTATTATTATTTTTATTCAAACGATCTTTTGGGAGAACATGTTTTCCCCCATACTTATGATATACTATCATTTCGCAAAATAGTTTCCAACAATATATAATCATCTTAAAACATCGGCAAAACTTTCAATCTTTTCTTTTTTTTTATTTTGCCTCTTTATCATTTAAAATACCTTTTATCATACAAGTATGATCCCACTATGGTCTCATAAAGATTACCAAGCACAAGTTCTAGAATTAAACTAATCATCGGCACACACAATTTGAAATGTAAGAATGCTTACGGAAAAGATCCTCACAATTATGAATAAAGTACTGTGTAAATAACATTATCAATTCCGAGTCAAAATAGCTTTACAATTATAAGAATTATCAATCCTTCGACAAAAACTTTATCTTTTTTTAAAAAAAAAACTGTACAAAATTTTTTAAATTCGCCCAGAAAGTGCGGCGCACTTTTTGAAATGTGCGGCGTACTTCTGGGTACAGAAAATTCAGAAAACTTAATTTCTTAAAAACAAGCTTTTATTCGATCTTATTTTCACTCAATCACCCCCATAATTATTATGAGCATTGTCCCTAATTCTAAAAATAAGGAAAAAGTAAAAATTAGAGGAAAATAAGAATAATACTCCCCTTTTATTCCAAGTCGTGAGCGAAGCCGAGATCTTCAATCTTCTCCTTAGTTCACCTTGACTCGCTTATTTTCTGTAAATTAACACAAATAATATATACAAACATATTTCACATACCAAATGAAAAATAAAAATCCACACACAAAGTATTAAGTTGTCCTAAATGCCAACAAAGGCATATAACAAAGCCCAAATAAATTGTTTTCAAATTATTTTCAAATGTGACTAACACAAAAGTCACACACATACGAGGCTTCACATATCCTCTTCGGTTTCATCATTCCTTGGAGCTTGAGATGGGTGAAAATATGGGATAGGGTGTAGTAGAATGGCTCGTGGTGATATCTCGGTGGTCCATAAGGTCCACTCATTAGAACATGATATTGTTCCGCCATCCTCTCAAAAACTGGAGCATATCGATCCATACTATAGCATTGGCGCTCCATCATAAACCAAAGTTGGTCTTGCCTAACCTCCATCCTTCTCATTCTATCACAAATATCTTGGAGTGATGCACGAGGAGCTCTCGCCATACCTACACGAGGTGCTCTAACAGGCGTGTCTTCTCGGATCAACCTTCCATCCGCTCCAATCAAATCTCTCAAGGTAATTCGGTCATTGGTATCACACAAAACCGGTGGACTAAGACTAGTCACAACTTGATCACTTAAAAGCCCCATTCTTCGAGCTAACCTAGTCACAAATTGTCCACACATAATCATACTACCGCTTGACTACCATGACCTTTCCTTTTCATCCATTTTGCTATCACCCAAGTCACATTAGCGTATTGCTCACGGTTCTTGTCCCTAAACATTCTCAATAACTACAAATCATTCATTTGTATTTTATCATACCCCGTGGTTCTTTGGCAAACGACATAAGCAATCATCTTTTGAAGCACTCTCAAAAGTGGATTAGAAATTCCAGTGGCCGAGCTCCTAGATAAGCTCAATGGATCCTCATCCGGGAAAATTGGTGCCCAAAATTCATTAGCATTAAAATTTCCATGATCACGTCCCCCTCCTTGGAAATATACCTCAAATCCTTCCTCCCTTCGCTCATCTCTATTATACAACTCCAATTACTTAGCAAATTCTTTCAAAGTCAAAGAATGTCCCTTCCCATAAAGTCTAAAATTCAAAATCTTCTTAGTCAACAACTCATCTCCTTCGGCATCCTCATCAAAATGAAAAGTAGAGAAAAACTCGAGAACAAGTTTCGCATAGATCTTCTCCCTACAAGTAAAAGCACGTATCTAAGCATTGGATTCAAATAGGACTTCATTACCTCCAGCCTCTATCACTACTATCTTAAGCATCTCCCTTATTTGAGTTTCACAACCAAGCTCATTCAAAACTCCAAAATCCATAATGCTAGGTGCAAAAATTTGTTTTGGCAATAAAAGACTAAGAGCATTATTGTAGATGGTTTTGGTATCATTAGTACATCCAGGCCAGTTCAAAAATTGGTGATTCGGTGTTCTCATGAGTGCAACACTTGCCGATTCGGTAGGCCTTCGCTTCTTTCCTCGGCTTGACGAGCAGGTTTTGTAATTTCAAGAACGTGTATTCTACAAAATTTCATCACATAACAAACATGTATTAACGTTAGATAAGCGTCAGGGGTCAACGGTGTCCCTATGGTCGTGTTCTGATCATTCTGTTTGTTTTCCAGACGAAAAGTGCGGCGCACAATTTGGAATGTGCGACGTACTTTTTGGGGAAATTTAATAAAAGTGCGACGCACAATTTGTAAAGTGCGGCGCACATTCTGGGTTTTACAGCATATGTCGGGGTAACACTAGTAGCTAACCAAATCCGCAAACTAAATGGTTACAAACTAATAACAATGGCTAGAATCAAACACTAACCCATTCCCAATTCGTTCTAATCCACGACATTGCTTCATCTTTAAGGTTTTCAAAAACACTCTTTTTAATGTTTTTATGTTTTTCGATTTTATCTAATAATAATCTAATCTTTTTATTAATCTATTTCTATATTCCTAATTCCTAATTGAATTATAATTCGTTCTTCAATTACTAAGAACCCTAATTGAAAATTAATCAAAAATTACAAACTAATCAAATTAAACAAATATGAATTAAATATAAGAACTTACCCTAGACATGATCTCGAATGTGAAATTGGAGTAAATATTCGAAAATATTTTTGGTGATGATTAATAATCGTCAGGTGGTTTTTGTTGTTTTTGTGTGTTTTTAGTTTCTAATGAGAAAACGGGATATATACAAAAAAATCCGCCCAGAAGTGCGGCACACTTTTTGAAATGTGCGGCGCACTTTCTGTGCATCCAGACATGTTCACTGTATTTTTACTTTTTAAGTATACAAAACACAAAATTTTAAAAAGAAAAGCTCCAATTCCATTCGATAGAAATAAAAAGACACTAGGGAGAACATTCCCTACTTCTAAGACCATCCTAAAACTTCTAGGACTCTTAGATATTACTTCGTTTTATTGATTACCTACATACAAAAAGATAAAAATGCATAAAAGTAACTAGGAACCAATGATGCACTCCTCTTTTCTTCCTTTCCTCTTAGTTGTAGAAGAAATTTAGAGGTGACATGATATCACTCTTCGTGTAACGTCCCGAGACCTCTCTATTGGTGTTCTTTATCTCGTACACTTTTTCTTACCTCTTTCCACATGGATCAACAATGACTATGGCAACATGCCATTCACTATCTCCATCTTTAGCAATATTCTCAAATTCTCGCTTGTTCCCCACTTGTCAATCTTTGTATTTCAATGATACGGGACGTACTCCAAGCATCCCCACAATTTTCTTGTACACACAAATATCAAAGAAAGGGATATGGTAGCTCCTTTCACTTAGTGAAGCATCAAATAGTTCTTCCGGTTCCGTCCATGGTTGCAAAGGTGGACAATAAATCGGCATACCTTTTTCATCTCTTTTCCCGGTGTAGTGCTTTTCATCATCACTATCATCATGTTCTTTCGCTTTTAGCACATTATATGTTTGATGGACAAACCCATCAAATCTAGTCATGATAGCTTTTTCAACATCTACCTTTGCACCAACGGTGTGCAAAAACTTTCTTCCAACCACTAGTTGAATGTCTCGATCAATAGGAATATCTAGAAGCATAAAATCGGCTTAGTATTATGGTTGTCCCTATTTGGCATAGAACTCCAAGCAAACGCCCAAATCCCTCCCCGTAGGAGTGATCAAGCATTTTTATTCGATCAAACCTGGTTTGACTCTTCCAACATCTAACATTTTGAAGATTCCAAGTGGCATGATATTAACATTCAAACCGGTGTCTACCAAAACATTGTATGTAGTTTACCTTCTAACCTTATAGGTAGGATAAAATAACCCGGATCTTCTTTTTGTTTCATTACTTTGTTTTTAGGGAGCATTTGGATTGCCACATCCTCACATTCTGAGGTTAATCCATCTTCAATTTTCAACTTATCAAGCAAGACCCCATCGACAATCATTTTATACTTATCACTATATTTTAATGTTTCAATGATTGGTCGATTCATGTTTAACAACATCACTCTTTCTTCAACGTCTTCCCTCAATTCTTCCATTGTTAGTTCTTCTGTAGTTAAGGGTTTATTAATGGTGAGAGAAGGTGCTTCACCATTATAGTTCAATTTGTAAGCATGAGGGGGCTTTTTTCCTTTGTTTCTCTTGCCTTTTCCCATATTACAAAAAAATCTAGGAGTATCAACTCCCTCGTTTCAATAGGTGCTAATTCATCAAAGTCGAGATTATCAAGTATCTCGTCAATTTCTTCTAAGTCCAAGCTTTCATGCACTTTTGGCCATAAGGTGAGTATGCCACAAGTGATATCAGTTTGTGCATTGGCTTGCTTTAGGAAAAATCTCCCAAATATTGCACACGGTTCACAGTCATATTCTTCCCGATTGACAAAGAAGTCGACGAAAAAAAATTCGTCCTTGATCATAACAATGAGCTTCTTATCTATTTCTTTGTCCCCATTACGATGCATTTTATAGGTTAAGCCAAGCCCCACTACAAATTCATTGCTAACAAAACTTCTCTCAATTTCCAAGTCAACTTGTCCATCATAGGCAAATTTACCTTCCACATGACAAGGCATTGAGTATTTTTCACTAGGTGTCAAGTCTTCCAAACGATAGAAAGTTAGGATCTTTTGAATCCCGCTATCGGCTGAGTCCTTATATTCAGATCCTGTCCATTCTCCGTCCGATTCAACTTTATCATTTAGGCTAATATGCTCATCCACTCCTAAGCATAGTCTACCCAAGCTGGTGTTTGGATTCATCTTAAAACAACATCACATCAAAAGAAACATTAGTATGTTAGTGCCATAAAATCCAAATGACATTTCATATCCTATAGTCTTAAGGCAATTTATTATTTTTGATGAAAATCTCTTTTTAAATGTGTTATAAGCAAATTCCGCGTTCTGCTTTCCTAGTTGTGCGGCACACTTTTGAGAAGTGTGGTGCACTATTGCGCGACACAGAAAAGCCGGCGCACAATTTGGAATGTGTGGCGCACTTTCTGCAAAGATTTCTTTGTTCACGACTGTATGATCTATATACCAATCAAACAATTTTATAAGACTTTTTTCATAATACTTAACAAGTAGTCAAAATAAGAAATAATGACCAAATTTTGTAAGATGTTCTCAAGTATTTTGCAAGAAATAACTATTTTTTCATTTCCGCTTGTTTCCTCATTTTCTTGTATCTCAAGGTTGTTAAAAATTCCAGAAAAATTACCACAAATCATGATAAATATCAAATAAGACATACCAAAGCAAATTATTCTACCAAAGAGTAAATCAAATAGAAAATAAAATTTTGAAAGAAAATATTTATGGTTTTTCTTGAAATGCAATATTAACAAACACAAAAGCTCAAAAAGCATAAGCACACATAAAGCAATTCTCATGTTTTCAGCAGTAAGTGTTGAGGGTAAAAGGTTTTGGTGGTGTTTTGGGATTGTTTCTACCAACATTTTGTAAATTCGTACCAAATGTGTGGCGCACTTTTGGAAATGTGCGGCGCAACTTTTGACTATTTTGTTAAAAAAAATTTCAGATTGCCAGAACTCTGTACGGCGATTTAGAATTTTTGTTTCACAAGTATTTGAGAATGTTTCAAAAATAAATAACTAATCAATCCCCAGCAGCGGCGCCAAAAACTTGATGTTCGTTTGCAAGTCTTAATTTTTATTCAAGATATTACCACACAAATGACTAGAAACATAAACACGGGCAAGTATACCCTTTCATGTATTGCATAGCTTAACGGTAAAGTCCAGTTTGTTCCACGGGATTGTTGTTATCAAAATATAAAACAATTACCTCTAGAGTGTCACAGGTTCTAAAGATATACTTAACAATTGGTATTAAAGGGTGCGTTTGGCTAAGGTCATAACCATATGATAGATATGTAGCAATGATGAATATAAGCTCATAAACAATGTAAGACAACATACCGATCACTAGTCGTGCATGCAACATCTAATTGATATGACAAGAATCCGACTAAAGACTTTGTTATATCAACAACATTGAGAAAGGTTTATGCTTGATTTCGATAACTAAGCTAGTACATGAGATTATGCAAGAGTTGGTATATGTTTTAATCGACTAATCGCGACAAAAGTGATTAACCAGATTCATTTACTAGATGACATGAAACTCATCCATTCACATGAGTACTAGTCAATGATTATGGATGAATCCAACATATAACAATGGTCTTACATAATAACATATAATACATGAGCATCCAAATCACACTTATAGTCAAGAACCTAGGGAAAAAGTGCGCCGCACAAAACTAATTGTGCGCCGCACTTTGCCCCAACAAAGCTAATAATCGCATCTAATTATAAGGGTATTAAACCTTAACCAAGTGCACATCACACTACTCCATAATAACAGTAAACAAGATCCTTTCAACAATATGTAAATCAAAGTAAAAGATTAACATAATTGAATTAAGAATTATACCACAAGGTTTATTCAATAATTGCTCCAAAGGATTTATAAGCTTTTGAACTTATTACAAATGGCTAGCAACACTTCTTAGTTCCTTGTTCCAGCACCAATAACATAAACCAACTAAGGTTTACCAACTCTAGTAACTATGATCAAGGATTTGGAGAAATCCTTGATTATTAGATTCTCCTAAACAATAGAGAAAGTGAGGAATGATATGATTTATGCCTGGCCTATGGGTCCTATTTATAGTTACATTTTTGTAGGTTGAAGCTCTGGAAGTATAGCAAAGGTTCTCCCATAATAGCCATGCATAATTGCTCTTAATTATGTAACTGCAGCAAACTATGCGCCATACTTTTCCAATTGTGCGCCACACTTCTTCTGGTGTAAATGTGCGTCTCACTTTCTAGTTTGTGCGCCGCACTTCTTGTAATTCTCCAAAATCGGGGTACTTTGAATGTGCGCCACACTTTTCCAATTGTGCGCCGCACTCTGGCTCCATTTCAGCATAATTCCATATTTAACCCCTTTATTCTTTATTTCTTTATTCTTTTCCTTCATAGGTTTCTTTCTTAGCTACAATACAAAAAATATCCTTTATTAGTATCAAGTCAACACATAATTTATTTATTTACATAGCAAACAAGGACAAATGCATCATTAAAAACATGTATAAATGAGGCGTTATCAGGATTCATTAGACTTTTCTACTACTTGATCAAATAAATTTAAATTATTTACACCTTGTTCTTCAAAAACTAAATCATTTTTACAGACATCATTTTAAAAAGAAAATACGGTTTCATAGAATTTGACATCTCGTGAAAACTATACATATTTAATTTCAATATTATAGAGTTGGTAACCTTCGTTAGTAAAAAAGACCCAATAAACACACATTTTTCAGATGTAACAGCAAACCTAACATTATTATTAAGAATAGTTGCAAGAGAGAGACACCTAAAAGATTTTAAATGAGAGAGACTAGGTTTAATTTTATAAATCATTTCATGTGGACTATTTCCAAATAGAACACAAATCTAGTAATCCTAAAGAGATAAACAACAGTAAAAATGGATCCAGACCACATGTTCAAAGGCAATCCCTCGTGAAACATGAGGGCTCAAGAAACATTTTTAATGTTTCTATTTTCTTTCAGCTATACGAACTGTTGTGGGGGTATATACACAAGTAGTTTGATGAATAATACCATGATATGTAACAAAATTTTCAAATTTATGATTTATAAATTCAGTTCTTTTTTGATACAAATATCAAATTAATTTTTAATCAAATTGAAAAACCCAACAGTTTTGTCAAAAACTTCATCCTTTCCTTTTAATAAGTATAAACACACAGTCCGGGTATAGTCATCCACAACAGTGAGAAAAAACCTAAACCTATCATTACTTGTAATTTTATACAACCCCATACATCACGTGTATGATATCACCAAACTGTTTGGTTTTATGATCACTTAGAGGAAAAGACTCTCTAGTTTATCTAGCCTTGTGACTAGGGATGGATAAGGGGAGTTTTCACTCATACATTAGTTTGTCCTCTAGCAGGCAGACGTCTCACATTTGATAAATGTTTTTAGGTTAAACATAATTTAGACTTGAAGTTCGTTTACACAGTACGAGAAAGAAAATTATAAAGAATGGGAATCAACATAAAATTTATCCCGATATGAAACATAAGTTGATCATGCTTACCCTTGATTGGAACATTAGAATCGTCTTTCTTATCCAAGGTCCAATGTAGGGGACGAGATTTGGTAGGGAATGAAGAGTCTTCACCTTTCCTTACTAGGATAATTTTTTGGGTAAAAATCCCTCTATCAAATTTGGAGGAATTCGGGTGGAAAATATGTCCGGAGAACCCCTGTTCTAAATCTGGACATTAAAAAAAATACAAACACATATAAACAAAACTGAGATAAGCCACTCGTGGAGCTATCATATTTCTACTACACATGCTACCGTATCTTATCGATTTCAATTACGAATGCAGATGGAGCTATCAGATACATAACTTAACCTTGAAAATTTGTTATCAAGGTTCACGACTGCCAACCAGAGAATCCCATACAAATTAAATTTTTCAGTCCACTCGAATCAAATTCCACACTCAGCCTCTCCCTTGAGATAAAGGTAATGGGGGTGGGGCATTAACAGCAGGTGCACCTGATATGATTCAAATACGAATGCCAATAATTAGCAAAATCATATTCATTAAGAGCATAGATAGAATAAGCCATGTCACATATCTTTACACCCAAACACTCACAAGGATGAATTAGCTAAGGAACATATATACTTATTGGACTTAACGAGCGTATATAAATTTAGAAAAGCTCATAAGCGTATTTACAACAACAAGAACAACGATACCCAATCCCGCCGAAGTAGGGTATGGGGGAGGTGAAGTGTAGACATATCATACCCGTTCGTTTGGGAAAACCCTCGAATAAGGAGACTGCTTCCGTAGACCTCCGGCTAAGAGTAGATAGGAAGAGAAGAGTGAAACAACTCCGAAAGTTAATTATTATTATTATTAAATTTTATTTATTTATTTATTATTAGTATTATTATTATTTTACGTATATAAAAAATTTCCTCAAAATAAGGTAAAGGGACAACTAAAAAATATAAAAAAAACATGCATAAGGTAAAACGATCAAAACAACAAGACGATCACAAACATACAATAACGCAAGAGAGCATAAGGAGCGCAATAGGCGACAAAACAAGGCATAAACGCGAACGGAAAAAAGAGACCTAAGAGACTACCCAAGAATCCTAAAGGAAAGAAAGAAGTAAGACATAAAAACGAACCACACCAACCACTAAAAAGCCAAACATGTAGAAGACAAAAAACCAAGGCAAGTACAAGATATACGAAAGCAAGCAAGAAATGCGGGGGAAAGATTCACAGAAAAGACCCAAAAAAATGAGGCGAACTAAGACCTAACGTGAAGAACAACAACGCTCCAAGAACAAGCAAACATGGAAAAATACGACCCAAAACCTCTAAACCTATCATCTAACCCCAAAAACGAAAGCACACCCTATCCATAAGTAAACATGGCAAAAGAGAACACTAGGGAGAAAAGAGAACAACGAAGGAATGAAGAACAACAAATTGAACACACTAAAGCCTACTCAAAGATCTACCCCCTAACCACCTAATCTAATTCTATCTCATTACTCGGTCCTGACAGATGTCAAGTCCTCGGACAAGAAAATCTATATGTCTATTTGTTTCGGCTTATAAGCTTATCAAGTGGAGCTTATGACTTAAGAAAGGCATAAGCTTAACTTAATAAGCTCATGAGCCGACAAAAAATTGAGCTTTTGGGCTTTTCAAAATAGTTAAGCACTTTTAGCCATATTTTCAGAAACACAGTTGTGTTAGATTCTGTTCTGATGTACTACAACATGTTTTAAATTAAAGTTGTGTTATGTTTTTTCTAGATTCCATGTTTTCTTAGGTAAAAGACACCCCAAATATGAATAACATATATAGAAAATGATCTTTTCACACAAACACACCTAAAACAAATACAGTTCAAGACAAATTTTTAGACCAGTAAGACAATTTCAAAAAGATAAATAGACAAGAACGAAGATCATTATACCTAAACATCCGCAAAACACATTGATAAAGGGGTAAAATAAACCACTCGCAAAGTTGTTTTACGTTATGTTTTGTGTATTACTACAAACTCCAAATTAAAGTTGTGTTATGTGTTTTCCCCATTCCGGGTTTTTTTAAGTAAAACGACACCCCAAAGATGAATAACATATATAGAAAACGATATTTTCACACAAACACACCCAAAACAAATAAAGTTCAAGACAAAGATTAGACTAGTAAACAATTACAAAAGATAAATAGACAAGAACAAATTTACTTATACCCAAACATCCGCAAAACACATTAATAAAGGGGTTAACAAAAACATCCACAAAGTTCTGTTACATTCTGAAGTAATGTACTAATAGAAGTTCCAAATTAAAGTTGTGTTATGTGTTTTCCAAATTATGAGTTTTCTTAGGTAAAACGACACCCCCAAATATGAATAACATATATAGGAAACTATCCTTTCATAGACACACCCAAAACAAATACAATTTAAGACAAATTTTTAGACCAGTAAAAAGTTACATAAAGATAAATAGACAATAAGATCATTATACCCTAACATCACTAAAACACATTAATAAAGGGGTTAACTAAATCCATCCGAAAAGTTGGGTTACATTTTGTTCTAATGTACTACTTGTTCTGATGTACTACTACTACAGTTTCCAAATTAAAGTTGTGTTATGTGTTTTCTAGATTTCGAGTTTTATTAGGTAAAAAGACACCCCCAAATATGAATAACATATATAGAAAACGATCTTTTCACACAAATACAGTTCAAGACAAATTTTTAGACCAGTAAACAATTAAAAAAAAAGACAAGAACGAAGATCATTATACCCAAACATCTGCAAAACACATTAATAAAAGAGTTAACCAAAACAGTTTACTTAAGCATTTTTGCCATATCCTTTCTGTAACTAATGACTTACTTGTCTCTTTGTCTTGATCATCGAAAGCTTTGTACCTCCATTTTTTATCTGTAAAAATAATAAACAAAACATATAGAATATAGTGAAATCTAACCCAAACATTTCTTAAATAAAAATGTTTTTTTATCATGGTCAATATGATTAATAACACAAGCAAAAGTAATTGGTTCTATTTTGAAGTTGTGCTATGTATTTTCTAAATTCGTATGTTATTTAGGAATTACATGTAAACTGACACCCCCAAATATTAATAACATACACAGAAATTGATCTCTTTATATAAATGCCACCAAATGAAATAAACTTATAGACACATTTATAAATCAGTAAACAAAGTTTAAGAAGAAATCAAGCATGATAGACATATTTACACCCAAACACCCCCAAAGCATTGACACACGCATCTGATTAGTAGACAAGAAGGAAGATCATTGTAAACATCCCGTATACCTAAACATAAAAAAATTTAGTTGTGACACATTTATTAACCAATACACCATTACACATGATACTAGAAGAAGGATCGTATAGTAATCCTACAAAGAAATCAAGCACGAAACACAAATTTACACCCAAACACCCGATAGAAGTGAAGTTTAGACACAGAGTTGATCAATGCACAAGAACATAATGAAGGATCCTAATACACATTCCAACTTATACCAACCACCCGATAACAAATAAAACTAAAACACGTATCTTACAAATTGCTTAAGAAGGAAGGAGAAACGTAAATTCCTTAAAAATGAATTGACCATGATATACAATTTTATACTAAAATACCCGTAAGCAAATAAAGTTAAGACACATACTTAATCAACAAACAAGACTCGAACAGTCATACTACTTATTCCTTATACCCTTCCACCCATAAAATAAACATTGCTAAGACATAATTTATTGACCTATAAAAATAATAAAATACAGTGATCTGTAAATACACGAAGATTCACATGCTACTAAGGATGAAATTAGCTATGGAACTTATTATTGGACTTAATGATCATATAAATATTTAGAAAAGCTCATAAGCCTATTTGTTTCGGCTAATAAGCTTATCAAGTTGTGCTTATGAATTAAACAAGCCATAAGCTTAACTTAATAAGCTCATAAGCCGAGTCAAGGCATGTCTACCTGTTCCACGTTCCATACATGGGTACGCCATGCGAAGTGTATATTTTTCACTAATTTGGTGTTTTGACTGACTGGATGCTTGGTCAATATTAGTGTGCTACATATTGTATTATGACTTGTATTATTTGTTAGTGATATTCAGAGTTTAATAACACACATTATTATGGTCAGTTTAGTTATTATTAGATAGCCAATTAAAGCCAACGTAATTATCTAGTAAGTTGAAGTATTTTTTTATCAATTTATTTAGATTTTTTTGTTATTAGTGGCACAAAAAAGACGTCGCAAAAGCAATAGATACAGAGAAATTGTGGTCTGCTAATTATTGAGGATATTATAAATTTCGATGACCTTTTTGTGAACCACTTACTCGTGTTTATTTAGTAAGAACATGATTTTGATCTTTGTGTTTTTAGGGGCTTGAATTGAAGATTTTTAGGGTTAATATAATGAATAATTATTATGTTGTATTACTTGTTAGTTGTTCACGTGTTTAATGCTTGTGTGTTAGTATGTTGTGCAATTGTTTCTTACTTATTCGTGATCTTAATAGGGGCTGATTTAGTCTTTATGGAAAGATATTATAAAAGAAAGTTTATGTCGTTAAGCGATGGAATGGGTAATATGCTTTAGTCTTTATGAGAAGATATAATTACTGCAATAGTGAAATATGTTTACCCACGATAAAGTTGATAAAGTTGATAAAGTCTAATTTTTGTAATTAGATGGGTAATAGATTTTTGAACCATGCTCTAGCTTGTAGCATAGAAATAACACTCGTTTAACATGCCTGAATTCGTATGTTCTATCGTGAGGTTAGGTTGGGACTAGGTTAGGTCTGTGATTTCAATCGCTCCTCAATTCGGGATGAACACCTAATATCCTGGTGGATTTTTGATTTTCGTGTGTTTGTTAAATGTTTTTTATTTGATTCGACAAGTTTAAGGTAGATTCAGAGTTTTTTCCTTTCAATCAAATCCTTCTCATTTTTTAGGGTTTTATTCCGCCGTTTTTTCTCTTCTTTTTTAGGGTTTCTACTGAGATCTTTCATGATGAACCATAATCGGTCAAACGAAGATCTACCTACTGGCATCGCTAAATCTATTTTTGCTACTAATTTTCCCGAATACATTGTGTCCCGTGATCTTTGGAAGCTTTGTAAGTCCTATGAAAAGGTGGTGGATGTGTTCATTCCGTATCATAAATCCAAAGAGGGTAAACATTATGCTTTTGTTCGTTTCATTAGAGTTCCTAATTTGGAGAGATTGATTGTGAATTTGAACACTATATGGGTAGGACATTTTCACCTACGGGCTAATGTGGTTCGTTTTGAATGATCCATAAAACCTCAAGCTACTGTCAAGCCTCCAGTGTACGCAAATACTTCTAGACCTAATTCGTATGCCCATGTTGTGAAAGAAGTGAAGGATTCTTGTACTTTTCCTGCACATGTTTCTCAATCCTCTAACAATCCTGCGTTGGTTCTTGATGATTCCTATCACATCGATCGTGGTCTTCTATGCCATGTTATGGGAAAAGTTAAGGATGTGAATTCCATCCCTAATTTATCAACTATTCTTTCTAAAGAAGGATTTGTGGATGTGAAATTTTATTACCTAGGAGGATTGTGGGTTATGTTTGAAGTTAATTCAGAAGAGATCAAAGATAAAGTTATTCGTCATGTAGGAGTGAATTTTTAGTTTACCACTCTTCAACCTGCGACGAATGAAGTGAAGAGAGGATAGTTTGGGTTGATATTTAGGGCCTTCCTATGCATTCTTGTTCCCGTAATACGTTTTTAAAAATCGATTTGAGGTTGGGGGAAGCTTTAGATATTGAGGAAATGTATGGCTCTACATTCGCTCGTAAACGATTGTGTATCAAAACAAATCTTCCTTATAATATTCTAGAGTGTTTTAAAGTTATAATTAAAGGTAAGATCTTTATGGTACGTACAAAAGAACTCTTTACGTGGACTCCTCAATTCAGGGTCTAGATGCTGAATATGTGTCAGACGATGAAGCACCTCTTGATGATGTTGTTAATAAACGAACAAATCCTCAGACATTCGATGATAAAGGGGCAGAAGAAGGTGAGGATGAGGGTATTCCGAATACTATAACTGGAGAAAAACTATCTTCACCGGGTGATAAGGCCCCTACTGATTGTTCTAAGGCAGAAACTCAACAGTCAGAGGACCCCTTTGGGGCGTACGAGTTATTGAAGAGGCCTCTTAAGGGCCCTGTTAACGAGAAGGCCGCATCTATATTTCAAGAGGATGATTAGATTCCGCACCCTCCTGGTTATACCTCGGAGGTTTCACAACAGGAGAATAATTTGGAATCAACGCCAGTACAACACAACAATACAGAACCCCTAGCTGATGAAGATAAAGTTGCGTCTGTAATCTAAGGTGATGAATTTCTCTCATATTAGTGAGATCAATGAATCTTTAAGTGGTGTTTCCTATCCTAAATTCACTAATAACGTCGATAATGGTGGGTCGATACTACAAGTTTTAGATGATATGATTCGAGTTGAGCAATCTATGGGTTACGATATGGACGGATGTACTAACGATATTGAGCGTATCATTAGTATGCAAGGAGATATAGATGGTTTTAAATAAAGATCCTTTCTATAAATGTTCAAGTTCTTGGCCATAAGACCAAAAAAGAATGGTCAAGGAGTTAAATTCTAAACATAGTTAATTTTTTACCTTTACAAGAGACTAAGATGGATAGCATTTCGCATATGGATGTGAAGTTTTTGTGGGGGAATTCTAATTGCCAGTTTGCTTTAATTTATTCCGTGGGTAATTCTGGTGGCATTTAATGTGTTTGGGAGGGCTCTATATTCAGGAAAGACTCTATGACTGTGTCGGATAATTTTATTGAACTCTTTGGGACTTGGCTTCCTAGTAATTATAAAATGTTACTAGTGGCGTTATATGCTCCACAATCTCCTGTTCTTAAAAGGCTTTTGTGTTGTATTATATTTTAGGTTTGATCACTCGATGTCATGGTGACTCTATTGCGTTTGGCGACTTCAGTGAGGTTAGATATGAGGAGGAAAGATTTGGATCACTGTTTAATCAATATACTGCTAGGGAGTTTAATAGTTTTATTGATTCGACTGGCCTGGTGGAAATTAATTCAGAGGGGTATTCGTATACTTGGTCTCATCCATCAGCTACTAAGATGAGTAAATTGGATAGGTTTCTTGTGTCGGAAGGGATTATCTTAAATTATCCGGTCGTCACGTCGATGTGTCTTGATCGCCATTTATCGGACCATCGTCCTATTCTCCTTAAAGAAGTAGAAGTTGATTTTGGTCCTATTCCTTTCCGTATTTATCATTCGTGGTTTAAAAGAGAAGGATTTGATACCACGGTCGAGACAAAATGGAAATAGTTTTCTCTTAATGATCACAATCATCTAATCAGATTGAAGAAAAACTTCAATATTTGAAGGTTAGTATTCGTGATTAGATTAAAGACCAGAATGTTCGGCAATCTGGTAACAAACGTGCTATTATTGATGAGCTGGTTGTTATAGGCAAAACTATGGATCAAGGGGCTGTGGATGATGGGTTGCTTCATCATCGTATGGATTTAAACCGTAAACTATATGATATTAAGCAATCAGAAGCATTGGATTTTGTTTAGAAATCGAAAATAAAATGGGCTATAGAAGGTGATGAAAATTCTAAATTTTTTCATGGCGTAATCAATAAAAAGCGGTCCCAACTTTCTATTAGAGGTATTTTCATTTAGGGTGATTGGATTACTGAGTGTTAAGTGATTAAAGATACTTTTCGAGACCATTTTGCAGACTGATTTAAACAACATGCTGGTTCATGTATTAAGTTCAATATGCAGTTCCCTAATTGCCTAAAACTGAGCAGATTGAGTTCCTGGATAGTGTCGTTTCTAGGAATGAAATTTATGATGCCGTTTGGGAGTATGGTGTAAATAAATCTCAACGCCCTGATGGATTTATATTCTAATTCTTTCGGCGTGGAATCTTATTGGCATTGAATTTTGTGATGTGGTGGATAGGTTCTTTACTGATGGTTTCTTCCCAAGGGGTAGTAACGCATCTTTTATCACCTTGATCCCTAAAGTCATCGATGCTAAATTTGTCATGGATTTTAGACCTATATGTCTGATCGATATTATTTATAAAGTTGTTACAAAGGTCCTTGTTAACCGGTTATCTTCGGTTATCTCAGACCTTGTTTGTGATTCTCAGTCTGCCTTCATTGCTAATCGGCAGATTTTGGATGGTCCGTTCATGCTTAATGAAATATTTTCGTGGTTTAAACGGAAAAAGGAAATAGCTCTCATCTTTAAGGACAACTTTGCAAAATCTTATGATTCTGTCCGATGAGATTTTCTTTTAGAAGTGTTACACGCTTTTGGTTTCGGTTCCAACTGGTGTAAATGGATTCGCGGTATTTTCACATCTGTTATGGCATTAGTTCTTATGAATGGCAACCCCACTACCGAGTTCCCGTTTTATTGTGGTCTGAAACAAGGTGACCCTCTATCCCCTTTTTTATTATTTTTCATTATGGAGTCTCTTCATATCTTTGTATCTAAAGCGGAAGATGGCATATTTAAAGGTCTTCATCTTAATGAGTCTCTCATTATATCTCACATTTTCTATGCGGATGATGTTGTCTTTATTGGTGAATGGTCTAATGAGAATTTGGTAAACTTGGTGCGAATTCTGAAGTGTTTTTACCTTGCTTCGGAGCTGAAGATCAATCTCCTTAAAAGTCATGTTATGGGGTCTGGGGTTTTGAATGAAGAAGTCAGTTATGGAGCCTCTCTTATTGGTTGTGATATAATGCAACCTCTTTTTAACTATCTTGGTGTGTTGGTCGACAATTTGATGTCCCATATTTATGCTTGGGGTGATATAGTACGGAAATTTCAGTCAAGGCTTTCAAAATGGAAGAGTAAGACTTTATCGATTGGTGGTCGCTTGAACCTCGTTAAATCTGTTTTAGGAGCGGGCTCCTTTATATCACATGTCGATTTACAAAGCTCCTAAAGGAGCCTTGAGTGTCCTTGAATCGATAAGGAGTAAGTTTTTTAACGGTATTGATCAGAAGGAGAGAAAAATCACTTGGATCGCATGGGATAAAAGTTTAACTTCTAAAAAAGGGAGGTCTTAGAGTTTCTAGTCTTTTGCATTGAACTGAGCTCTTCTTGTAAAGTGGGTGTGGTGCTATATTTTAAATGATGGTTCCTTATGGTCGAGAGATATCAAGGCATTTATGGTAATTCCCTTGGCCTACACTCTAAATTTTTTAGTCTCCCTGGTGTACCATTCTTCGAGAAGTGCAGATTTTGGCCGGTAAAGCATTTGAATTCATGTCCCATATTAAGAAACGTGTTGGTAATGGGGTTAACACTAAATTATGGATGGACTCTTGGATATGTGAAGGTCATGTTGGGTCCTTTAGATATGGATCTTTCAGCCTGTTAAGGATGGTGAACAGCTTCTATAATCACAAGTTTATTCACAAAGAGACTATAATGAAAACAAAGTATTTGTGCGGAATACAAACACTAAGAACAAGAAGAAACAGTTAACTAAATGAATAAATGATCCTTTTTTAAGGATTTCTAATATTACTGATATGAAATGAAATGGTGAAATGTGTGTCTAACCCTTCTACTGGTGGGTTTCTTTTATACTACAAGGAAACCCTAAAACCTCATTAACACAAAACATGTAACATATGATATGTATATCCTTTCCTAAGATATCTCATGCATAACCTAACAGATTACTACTAGTAACATTGTTTGACTTTCTACTATACCAGGAGCAACTTATTACTCCTAATACTACTATGACCAGGAGGAACTACATACCTCCTAGTCAACCTATTACAAAACATCTTTACATAAGTCCTAACAATCCTCCCCTAAACTTGAATTTGACTTTGTTGAGTTCAAGTTTCTTGGTAGATCTTGCAGAAACACTTTGAGGATTGAACAAGTAGAACCATAGCAACAGAAACATCAAAGAAGAACACCTTACAAGGCAAGAATCTTGCTGCTACTAACATATATGTGGAGCTTCTTAAAAGCTTAAAAATATCTGCACTTGTTGAATCTTTACAGCAACACGAGCAGATTTGATAAGGCTTTACCAAGTAGCTGCTCGCTCTTCGGTTAGCTAGTCTTTCTGGTGGAATCAAGCATCACCCTGGGAGACCAGTACCCAACCCAACTCTTAGAACATAAATCAATGGTGAGTGGGAGTACCCTCATGATTTTGGGCAAACCATCATAGCCGTCAACGGATTTGATTAAAGTCTTTACCAGAAGCCGTACCCCCTGAACTAGCCAAGTCTTAGCAATGAAGCATCGGTGAGTGGAAAACCCTATAGCTTTGAGCAAGCTATTACAGCTATCAACGGATTTGATGTATGTCTTTACCAAGAGCCAACCCAAATTTAAGTTGCAAAACAATTTCTAAGATTATGTAAACAAATACGTTGAGCTTAGTTTGGAACAATACACACATACACAAAGGATTGAAGGACTTGGCTAATATTAAAGATTAAAATAATTGGTGTTTGGGGTTTTAAATTGTTAATCCCACTTTAATCTATAACACAATATAAGATGATATTTTAGAGAGAGAAATAGATTAAGGTAGAGAGAGAATGTAGAAAGATTATGGAAGGTTAAACATTGCTTAGAGAGAGAAACTAATGTAACCAACACCCTCTTCCACACATGTAAGAGGGTATTTATATGCCACGACCTTAAGGCTTTAGTGGGCTTGTTCATGGGTCGGGCTTGGCTTTGCTTGGGCTTACGCCCCTAACTTAGACAATATTAGCTTGAAGTCCAAGCCCAGTTTTCCCGACTAACCTATTACAATACAAGACCAATAACGACTAAGATGACTTATTACATTCTTGTTCGACTATATAAAATATAGGGCTATTAATCTTCCCCAATGTATCGGTCATCTTTAAATGCATAAGATGATTGAGTGAATACATCTTTTTGGAGGTGATCTTCATTCTTTGGTCTTGTATCTTGGTCTTGATCTTGTTTGCAATGGCTTTGTTCCTTCATGCTTTTGTGATCTTTATCTTGAGTCTTTGTCATTTGACTTTGAGTGCCTGAGATCTTCATCTTGTGCTCCTTGTGACTAAGATGACCTAGTACATTCTTACATTCTTAGGTATCTTGATTATCGCCATCTTGTGCTCCTTGTGACTTCTGAATCGACATCGGTTAGTACACAGCTACGCCACCTTCTTGATATGCAGCAACATATATAGACACGGATAAAATGGCTTTGAACATTATCCTAACTCGGTAGCGTTTTACCTCCGGTCGGTGAAGACCGTTAGATGGTATCAGATACCGTACCTGTGATCGGGTAGATTCGATTAAGAACCTCCTTAACACGGTTTCCCGGCGGTAGTAGCCATTCTCTTTACTCGACCGTCTCAAAGCAGACTGCGAACGTAAAGAGTGAATCATAAGGATAAATTATCCGTCTGATTAGAGTCGTCAATTCAGAATTCCTGTCGTCAATTCAGAATTCCTGGAACGAGTTTGATTCTATAAGAATCGCACCATTGTTGCTTTCCAGTTTGTCACAAGCTTGATTCATAGAGAATCTTGCGAGTTACCTACCGCAGTGCTGTTTGATATTGACACTGGAAGGATTTCCATTCGTCACTGTGAACAGTAATGAGTGTCACTCTGAATGTTCTGGCAAGATCACACGGATTTTGCGAAGAAACCTGGAATCAAGTTTGAGTCAATTAAGAATCGAAACTTAGTTGCTTTCCAGTTCTCACAAGTTTGATTCGTGTAGAATAGCACAAGTTACCTACCATGAGCTTGTTTAATGTTGGCTCAAGCAGGATTTCCATCTTCATTGTGAATCGTATCACTCAGATGTTCTGGTAATATCACAAGGATAATGCGTAGGACTCGATTGTGTCCTAATGAGATGATAAATTGATCTCTTTTTGGCTCTAGACTCGATAAGTGCATTTTGGTAATCGGAGGCTGGAGCAGACTGCCACCTTTTCAATATTAACTAACTTGGAATGAGAAAGTCAATAGATACGTGTTGATCTCCGTGACAATGAGACAAGTTTCTTTTGAGAGAAACTCGAATGGCTGGGGAAGGGTTGTGCATCGCATCACTGGGTCCATGACACTTGTCTTCAAAAGATGTGTTAACTCGGTTTCTGCCTAAGTTGCATAAAATATTCAACTCCTTCAATGCTTACCAATACGTCATCAATAACACCTTGTTGTGATTGTTCCAGTGCTAACTTAAGTAATTGGTCCGCATTCAGCTTCATTCAACTCCATCTTTCCTAAGGACAACTATTTCTAGCTATAGAATGTCCTTGGATAGATCCCTCCTGTTCTGGTTGGATCATAGGACTTAGTTTCCTATCCTAAACCACCTTTTGACTCCAACATACCTTCGTGGATAGTAGGTTGTTTTGGGTATAGATTGTAACCATAAAACCATTGAAAACCATTCAAAATGCTTGATAAAAATCAAAACTTTTAACAATTTAAAAGTTTTACATTTCCGAAAAGCTCCCCCTACACACATGCATCGATATACGAAATAGTTTAGCATGTGAAGGAAAGAGTTGCACTTGAGTCTTTAAGATCACATGTTGCGATATGTTACATTTTAATCACATTTTCTCCCCTATCTCTAATATAAAAAACATGATATTAGAGATACCAATTTATTAAAATATGACAATTTCTGAAAAATGAATGGGAGAGAAATATGTGTGCACGCATGAATCATGGAACTTTTTCAGTCGGGTCGCTCCCTGTTGGGTTTACTTCTTGAAGGATCTTTGAAGCCTTGATCACAATACAAAGACTGTGCGGAAACCAATCTTTATATAAGAAGAACAATAGAAATAACCAAACGTTCAAGCCTCAATATATTAATACGATCACTCTAAATAGTGATAGGGTTTACAACCTTGAAGCTATAACAAACAATGAGAGAAATATGTAGAGAATATGTGTGTGTATAGAAGTGTGTCAATCTCTACACCCTAGGACCTCCTTTTATAGTGCAAGGGGTCCTAGGTGGTTACAACATAATTAATACTTTCCAAAGTATCATACATTAATACCATTTAATTATTTCCTAAATAATCTTGTAACCTCCTCATCATAATCAATATCTTTAATACTTTCCATATGAATAGGAAGACTAAATATTTGATCATATCTTCTACAATCTTCCTTGATCTTATCTTCTACAATCTTCTATCAACTTTATAATACGACCAGGAGGAACTGTATCACCAGGGGGAACGAAGAATACTAGTAGTAGGAACTATAACACCAGGAGTAACTTCTAAATCCATGAGTCCTAACCTCTTTGATTACCTCTAGGTCTCTTATTATTTTTCCTAGGGTTATCTAATTTCCTATTACTTTCATTTTTAGCACAAACAGATTGAGGATAGAACTTAGGTGATTTAGCACTTAAGGTAGACTTACATGAGGCATATTTACTAGTAATGGGTTCAACTATAACAGGTTCAGGCACGGAATCAAGTGTTTCAACACTAGAGTCGGACTCACAAGAGTCAAGGTCACTAGTCTTAGGTTCTAAAGACTTGTCACTAGAGTTACAAGAGACAAAGTCATTAGACACATAAATAGTTTCAATTGAGCTAGTGGACCTTATACCATATGTCATTTGTGATTCATCAAAGTCAAAATGGTCTAAGGTAGGAATGAATGTCCCTGTGAGAGGTGGAGGAACAGCATGCATCTCTGCAACTGGTTTATACCTATTGAAAACAAGCCTACCTTCCACATCTTCAGGGGTAGTGTCAAACACACTAGACAAATAGGAGTCAAAAACATCATTTGGCCCAATATAGTTTTTAAATCCTAAGCCAATTTTGGTTCTACCAGACATAGAGCTATCTTCTAATTTGACTATGTTTTTAGATGAATTTTTCCATTTATCAAACCTAGCCAAAGCATTATCTAATTTAGTTTGTAGCTCCTGCTTCTCTTTATTTACCTCAGTATTAAGCTTTTCAGAATATGTCAATAGATTAGTTGTATTTTCTAAGTCAATACTTAATATCCTAATCTTATCTTCATGCTCTAATTGGGTATTTTGAAACCACTTTTTCTGTTCTTCTAATGTTTTTAGAGAAGTTTTGTATGACTGAACTTCTAGATAATATTTATCATTTTCAGCATTCAGATCAGCATATTGTTTTTGAAGTTCTAAATATTTATGTTCATATGTTTCATAATAACTAATTACCAAGTCATAGTTGTTATAAGCATGCATATTATTCTTTAATTTAGCATTATATTCTCTAACTTCAGATTCAGTCATAAGAATTACCTCATTGTCTGGGATTGAAGTTCTGCACGCCATGTCTTCTTCGGCAACACAGATGTATGAATCTTGTTCTTCTCAATCAAAGCTTCTCAACGAGGCTCTGATACCACTTGTTGGGTTTACTTCTTGAAGGATCTTTGAAGCCTTGATCACAATACAAAGACTGTGCGGAAACCAATCTTTATATAAGAAGAACAATTGAAATAACCAAACGTTCAAGCCTCAATATATTAATACGATCACTCTAAATAGTGATAGGGTTTACAACCTTGAAGCTATAACAAACAATGAGAGAAATATGTAGAGAATATGTGTGTGTATAGAAGTGTGTCCATCTCTACACCCTAGGACCTCCTTTTATAGTGCAAGGGGTCCTAGGTGGTTACAACATAATTAATACTTTCCAAAGTATTATACATTAATACCATTTAATTATTTCCTAAATAATCTTGTAACCTCCTCATCATAATCAATATCTTTAATACTTTCCATATGAATAGGAAGACTAAATATTTGATCATATCTTCTACAATCTTCCTTGATCTTATCTTCTACAATCTTCTATCAACTTTATAATACGACAAGGAGGAACCATATCACCAGGAGGAACGAAGAATACTAGTAGTAGGAACTATAACACCAGGAGTAACTTCTAAATCCATGAGTCCTAACACTCCCCCTCAACAATATATGTGTGTCTTGAGACAAAATTTGACAAAATTTTAGAAAAACAACAACACAATATATGTTGAGGTACGGAGTTGAGATGCCTTATCCGATATAGTATATTACATATAACAGTTTTAAACAATTTTCGGAATGTGTTGGATACATAAAATATGACAATTTCAGATATGTACCCAACAACATTAAAGGCTTGATTTTAAAATGCTCCCCCTCAAAAAGTGATCAAAATAACATATGACAATTTTGAGATATAAAAACCACATATGAGGAAGGGAGTGTTGAACACACAATTTTGAAAGATTTAGAAAAATCTTTTGAGAAATTCTTGAAAAACTGTGTTCAACGGTTTTAAAATAAACATGATAGAAGTCTTCTCTTCTATTGCTTAGGGGAAGTGCACTGAAACGTACACTTCCCTTTCGGGTCCGATTTTCATGAGCTTAAAACGTTGATTGTTTTGTGACTAGCTCATGATCGAGAAAAATAAATTTCCCGTTGTGAAGGATAAGTTATCATCCGTGATAAACTTTCCTTAAGTTGAAGTTCGAGGTCTAAGCTGACATTTACTTAGAAATCGTGTTTAATGAACTTAAAAACTTTGAATGTTTTTATGAGAAGCTCATGACCGAGAAATATGAATTTCTTGTTGAGAAGGATAAGTTATCGTCCGTGATAAACTTTCCTTATTTGAGGTCCGAGTCCTAAGCTGTGATGCGCTTAGAAGTCATTATGAGAGAGTATCAAGCAGCTTCATTTGCCAAAACCTCCAAGTCTTCTGGAGTCATATACTTCATACCAAGACGGCCAACGAGATACTGAAACCTATTTTGGGATAGGGCTTTAGTAAACAAGTATGCTATCTGGTACTCAGTTATCACAAAGTATAATTCCACGATACCACGTTCCACTTGTTCCTTGATGAAGTGATATCTGACTGCGATGTGCTTGGTACGAGAGTGTTAAACCGGATTGCAAGAGATGGCTATGACCGACTTTGAGTCACAATACATAGGCATTTTATCAAAGTGGAAGCCATAATCCGTGAGTTGAGTTCTCATCCAGAGGACTTGAGCACAACACGCAAATAGAGCCACATATTCTGCTTCAGCTGATGAAAGCGAAGTGAAATCCTGCTTCTTTGACGACCAGCTCACAAGCTTGTCTCCCCCTAGAAATTCTACGCTACCAAAAGTGCTTTTTCGACTATCAAGGCAACCTGTGTGATCAGAATCTGAAAAATCTGTTAGATGAAAACCGGTTCCCTTCGGATACCAGAGTCCCATGTGAATGGTATTCTTAAGGTACCGAAAGATCCGTTTAACCTCTTTGAGGTGCTTTTGAGTTGGTCTGGCTTGATATCGTGCACAATAGCATGTGGCATGATGAATATCAGGCCTGCTGGCTGTGAGGTACATAAGTGACCTGATCATACTGCGATATCGCGTTTGATTTACGGGATATGAGTACAAGTCAACGTCTAGGGATTTGGTCGACAATGGTGTACCAACGCGAGCACATGAGCTCATACCATGCTTTTTAAGTATCTCGTGAGCATACTTAGCTTGGTTTATGAAGATAACACATGGGGATTGATGAATCTAGAGGCCTAAAAATAATTTTAGCTCCCCATCATTGACATTTCAAATCTGCTGTGCATTATTTTAAAACGTTTTGAAAGTTTTGGGTTCGTAGAACCAAAATAATGTCATCAACATAAACTTGAACCAGCAGTATGTCATCCCCATATTTATTAATAAAGAGAGTATGATCAATTGAACCTTTGGAAACCAAGAAGTTGGATAGTTCTTCGTACCATGCCCTTGGAGCTTGTTTAAGTCCATATACAGCCTTCTTGAGACGATAGACTTTTTCAGGATGATGAGGATCGATGAATCCTTCCGGCTGATTCACATACACTTCTTCCTTCAAATGACCGTTGAGAAAAGCAGTTTTAACGTCCATCTGAAAAACCGTGAAGCCCTTATGTGCAGCATAAGCAAGGAATATCCTGACTGCTTCCAAACGAGCGACTAGAGCGAATGATTCATCGAAATTTATCCCTTCTTGTTGACGATATCCATTAACCACAAGACGAGATTTGTTTTTGATAATGGTTTGTTCTTCATCAAGTTTGTTTTTCCAGATCCATTTGAAGTCTAAAAGTGAAATTCCATATGGTCTGTCAACAAGTTCCCAAACATTTAGGCGTTCAAACTAATGAATTTCGTCTTGCATTGATTCAATCCACGCATGATCAGTCATGGCTTGCTTGATGTTTGTAGGTACAGTTGAACTCACGTTGAGTGCATACATACACACATCGCCATCGGTGTTGAGTTGTTTGCGTGTTCGAACCGGTTGTGAAGGATTTCCAATTACTTGCTCCAATGGATGATCACGAGTCCAATGCTGAGTGGATGGATATCTTTGGTAGAATGTATGCATGTTGGACGGATCAACATGTTGAGTAGAAGACTCTCCGACTTCGTGTACCGGTGTACCGAACGGGTTGATAAGTTCTTCTTCGTCGGATTGTACATCGACTGCTTGATTGTTGTTTCCTCCTTCAACATTGACAGTTGGTGATGTTGGTTGTATGACAGTTTCTTGAGTTTGTTGAGTATCCACTGGAATTGTCTCTTGTGCAACGGTTGCTGAAGTAGATGTAGTTGTGTCTTGTTAACTTTGTTCGGGTGCATCAGCAGTATTGACAGCGGAAGGCTTTGACACAACTTGATTGTTTCCATAGTAATATTCATCAAACATTGGATAATATAAATCAACCAACTCATCCATTTGGGTCTTATCCGTCGAGTCTGTTGTAGGGGTAGTTTCTTGATGTTCTTGCACGGGACGTACACTGTTGTGTGTAGGTGCCATAGCTGGACAATGAGGTGCGGGACTTGAGCTGTTGTGTTCAAGTACCATTTGTGGCAATTCGTCAAAGTTCACATGAATTGTTTCTACAATAATCTTTGTTCTCTTGTTGTAAACTCGATATCCTTTCGACAATGTAGCATACCCCACAAAGATACATGCATCACCTTTTTCTTTCATCTTGTCGAGACTCTCACCGTCTTTAAGAATGTAGCATAAAGATCCAAATACGTGAAAGAATTTAACAGTAGGTTTCCCGCCATTGATGATGTGGTAAGGTGTCTTTTCATGTCTAAGGATGACAAGAGAACGATTCTGAGTATAAAAGGCAGTTGCAATTGCTTCAGCCTAGAAGAATAGTGGTAATTTGGAAGCAGAAAGCATTGTTCTAGCCGCCTCAACCAAAGTGCGGTTCCGTCTTTCGACAACGCCGTTTTGTTCAGGAGTTCGAGCAATAGACGTTTGATGTTCGATGCCTTCTTCTTGAAAGTAAGATTGCAAATTCTTGTTCAAAAATTCAGTGCCCCTATCCGTTCTTACGGTTAAGACTTGAGCTTGAAGATTGCGTTGTATCATCTTGAGAAAGTTTTTCAGAACCTCTGGTGTTTCATCTTGGACCTTAAGAAGAAAGTCCATGTGTATATTGAGTAATCATCAACAATCACGAGAATATACTTTTTCCCGTTAATACTCTCTACACGCATGTGACCACATAAATCCATGTGTAGAAGTTTCAATCGTCCTTTCGAGCTAGGGGTAGTATTTGTTTTGAAAGACTTCCGTTTTGCTTTCCCCAACTCACAAGAAGAACAAAGATGGTCTTTGACGAATTTTAACTTAGGAAGACCGGTCACAATATCATTCTTCGAAAGCAAGTTGATGGTGTCAAAGTTGAGATGTGACAATCGTTGATGCCATAACCATGCTTGAGAGGATGTAGCTTTCGCCATTAAGAAAATTGGATTTGTTGAAGATGTATCTTGAATAGTTACTGTGTAGAGATCAGAACCACGAGAACCTGTAAGAAGGTCATTCCCATCGTAGTCTCTAACATAGCAAGTAGTTTTCCGAAAAGCCACTTCCAAATCCGCATCACAAAATTGACCAACCGAGAATAAATTGTTATTCAGTTCCTCGATGTAATAAACCCGTTTTATAGTGATATTCCCTTGAACCAAGTCTCCATATCCGAGTATCGGTGCAAACTGATCATTTCCAAACCGTACCGTACCCAGAAACTTCTCCACGAAGTTAATTAGAAGCTTGAGATTGCCCGTCATGTGCTTTGTGCACCCAGAGTCCATTATGAAGAGAATGATCTTGACGAGCTGCATAAGCATTAGAAGATAATGTAGAGTTTGACAAATGGGAGCCCTTGATAGAAGTGGGTTCCAAAATATTAGTATGCATAGATTCTAAAGGCAAACTAACATTCATAGACCCAATTAGAATTGTAGTTGTCTTAGGTACCCATTTGTATCCAGGTGGTGTAAATCTTGAGTACCCCTGTTTACATGTCCTACTCATGTTCTCATAAAGCTTCTTTAACATGTTTTGTTTACGCAGAGTAGTGGATTCTAACGCACTTAGTTTCTTAAGTGGTTGAGCAGTGGATTGGTTCAAAGTTCTTGTGGGTCTTCTAGTACTAGTGGGCACAAGAATAGGCTTCCTAGTTCTAGCATTCACGTCATTATGATTAAAAGCACAAGCATTATGATTGAAAGTACGAACACATTTTCCACATTTAACACAAACAAATTCAACATTCGAAGTCTTAACATTCAAACTGTCATTACATGCAGTTATAGACGTTTTATTCTTAGAAAACTTAAAATTCCTATGGTGATCTTCTACTTCCTTCTTCTTCCCTTGACTATTGTTAGGCATGACTCTATCTTCAATTCTAGTGCTCTTAAGCTGTGGTCCGCTAAAGCTAGTATTGGGAGTTACTCCTATAGAAGAAGACACACGTTGATTAGTTTTCCTAGTATTCTGAGGTAACCGCGATGTTCCAGTTTGAGTGGACCTAGTGTTCATCTTATACATTCCAGGTGCTATCACATTTGTGCTCTTATCAGTTCCTAACTTAGGCAAAGTCTGTGGGGGTTTGCCTAAAATAGATGATTTAGGGCATTTAACCGCATTCGGTTGACGAACAGCGGATGGTTTACCCAAATCAGACTTTCCTTTCAGTTTCGCAATGAGCTTTTGTAACTCACTGATTGCTATGTCTCTTTCTTGTAGTTGAGCTTTCAAATCATTTATTGCAAAATCTTTTTCATTTAAACTACGAAACGAAGATGCTGCCATTTCGTGACATTTTTGATGATTATGAGATTGATCATCACTTTGTGAAGCAAGTTCAAGGGTGTGAAAACTTTTCTCAAGATTAAAAAATCTTTTCTCAAGTTCTTTGAATTACTCAACCTTTTTTGAAAGCTCAACCTCAAGATTTTGACATTTATCAACATCTATAACGTTCAGATGGTCTATACGATAATATTCTCGCGAAAGTCGATCAATTTCATTAGAAAGATGGGTTTCTTGTGTCTTTAATTTAGTTTGAAGAAAATCAACTTCATCTTCAAGAGATTTGACATATCTTAAATCAGTTGTCATTTACTCAGTGAGAGAATTATAAAACATTTCCACAGTGTTTGAAAGATCATCGATGGTTGGGACAATACATTGTTGAATGACGACTTCTACTTGTGGGTGAGGTTTAATATTCCAAACAGTATCTCTAGAAACTTTTTCATAATCGACAATACCTTTGTATAAATTTAAAACCCCTTGTTTTATAAACTCAAATTGTTGAACACTTTTACATTTTTCATCCCATTATGTTTTTCATCCAAAATTCGCTTTTCTAACAAAATTGACTGCTTTTTAAGACCCCTTTTTGAAGAACTTTTCATTTCCGTGTGATTATACGTTGGTGGAATATTTGGAAAATACTCTTCTTCAATTGAAAGCTCTCTTTGAGGGACAAAGTTAATGACATGTTTCTCATTCCATGCGGTATAATCATAGGGTGTGATAAAATCATGTAGGTTGGATTGACGTTCAGCGTCACGGCGAAGGATTTCTTCGGAGTCAGGGGAAAGCATAAGGGCAAGATTATCATTATAGCAACCGATATCATAAAGACCAGGCTTGATTGTTTGAACGTTCTTGAGATAGTCAGGCTTAACAAAACTCGTTTTCATGTTTCTATTGAGCATATTCATAGTTTGAATAGACTAACCCGTTTTGTAAACAATGTTGTTTAACGTGTCGACTCTCTTTTCGAAAGCAAGAATTTTTTCAATATCCTTTTCTTCACGAGTTTTATAAAGCTCAGTTTGTTCTTTGTTAACCGACTCTAATTCATTAATCTGGAGTTTATGTAGTAGCAGTTGTTCTTCAAGTTCCGATATCTTTTGTTTTGACATATGAATTTCGTGTGTTACTTCAGAACAATATTGTTCGTTGAACACCTTACGTTCATATACCAAACCATTAGCTATTTCAACTCGTCGATCAGCTTCTTTTACATAATCACACTCTTTAAGCCTGTCTATCTCCTCGGTTAAGGAGGTGTTTGCTTGCTTCAAACGTTTATTAGCCTCTTTGTTTTCCTCAATTTCATGTTTTAAAGAATCAATTATAGACACAAGCAAATCATGGTCCTCATCCGAGTCAGTATCCTGAGCAGCATTACCGTCATCATTACACATATGCTGTGAATCCGTAGAGATATTTCTATCCTCCGTGTCCATTACATATGTGTCATTGATGCTTTCGGGTTGCTCAGGATGCCGTCGTTCATTAGCAAACACATTATAGTTATCATATGTTGGTACCTTTTCAATTGGCTCAGTATCAAAGATAGGTCCAGAAGTATCAGCAGTCTCTGGAAGCACTTCTTGAATCTTTGCCATGCACACATAATGTGCCTCTAACTCTTGATCATCAGCTTCATCATCAGTGTCATCACGCCAGTCAACTTCATCTGCTGTGAGTGGAATTCCTGCTTCTTCTTTCTTACACAGCAACATCTTTTCCTTGTGATATCCCGAATCCTTAACCCGTTTTGGCTTCTTGCATTCCCTAGACATGTGCCCAAATCACTTGTAATTGAAGCATTGAATCCCAGTCTTCTGCACAACCGGAGTGCCTACAGTATCTCTAGCCCCAACTTGATTCGACATCCTCTGATTATCATACCTAGCCTCACGATCATACCTAGGTGCATGATCAACTTCCTTATATCGAGTATTGGATGATGATCTGAGGTTGTTGTTGGTAGGTTTGTAGATCTTCTTATAAGTTGTGGTGAGTAAGGACATGAGTTCTTCAATCTTCTTGTCCCTTGAAGTTTGTTCATCATCACTGTCTCCATCTGACTCGGTGTCATACTTTGGAGGTGGATTGGGGACAATTGCTTTTGCCTTTTTAGCAGTAGCTGGAGGTTTGGTGGATGAACTTGATGACTTTGAGGAATGAGTAGGTGGTTGTTGACGGTGTACGGGTTTTGTTGAAGTAGCAACCACAAAAGCAATAGAGTTAGCAGACCATTCTGCCTTTTGAGCCCTTAGTTCATTCACTTCATTCTGATGTTGTTTCAGGATATCATAAAGTTTGTGATAGGAGATGGTCTTGATATCTTCCCTTTGTTTAACCAAAGTCACAAACCTTTGCCATTCCGGTTTGAGTTGAAGTAGAAACTGAACATTGGCATGATGATTGGAGATGATGCACTGATTTCTAACAAGCTCATTCATCATTTTGTAGAATCTCGAGTAATATGAGTCAATGGATTCACCATCTTCGGATGTGAATTTTCCAAACTCCCAAAGTAAATTTGTCTCGAGATCTTGAACGTTGATTGACTCACCTTGCTTCAATCAATGAATTGCATTCCACATTTCCATAACATTAGGACATGCATCAACCGTGGAATAGATATCGTTATCAATCCGAATGAGTATGTAGTTCACAGCATCAGTTTCAGCTTGGAGGAGTTCCTTTTTCTCAGCAGGACAAGTATTGAAATTCTCCATGGCTCGTGTAGTTGATGAAGTACCATCCTCTGCTTGTGTGGTAATGGGTCTGAATTCAAAAACTGGAGGTGGATTCTCAAGGCAGTGACGAAGAGCACTTCGGTTCTCTTTCCCATCGAGAAATCTGAGAAAGCGAGATCTCCATTGAACATAACAACCGGCAGTGAGCACAGGTGGATTCCCATTGCCACCTTGTTCCAAACGAATTTGATTTGCAGTCGCATTGCTGATATTGTTGTTAGACATTGTCGATGATTGTGAATTGATTAGGATCTTAGTGGATGTGTTGTGATGAGGTGTGGTTGATATTGTTGAGAAAAGATGTTAAAATCCCCTAAGAATTGTCTCTCCAGAAACCAAAAATTCCAAGGCCATAAACACTCGAAAAAATTTCACTTTTTCGGAAAACATTGCTATTTTCGGATAATTGAGTATTTTCGGAAAATTTGAACTTCTTCGGAATAATTGAAATCTTCGGAAAATAGGTTGATCTTCGGAATATTGACAATCTTCGGAATAATGAGCAGTCTTCGGATAAATGAGGTTTTTCGGAATACTTGAGTTTTTCGGAAAAATTGGGTTTTCGGAATAAATGGGTTTTTCGGAATAAGTGAGTTTTCAGATAAAATGGGTTTTTCGGAAAAAGTTGATTTTTCGGACAAATGATGAGTTTTCGGATAAAGGGAAGATTTTCGGATAAATGGTATTTTCGGAATAACTGGATTTCTTCGGAGTAAGTGAAATCTTCGGAAAAACCACCTCTTTTCGGATAATATCTTCGAAAAAACACCCCTTTTTCGGAAAGAAAAAAACTTCGGATAAAACACCACTATTTCGGAATAATGCTGTTTTTCGGATAAACACCCCTATTTCGGACTAAATCTTCGGATAAACAACAAATCTTCGGAAAAAAAGAAACCCTTTTTCGAAAATATTATTTCGGAATAAACCCACTTTTTCGGATAATCAAAACCTTTTTCCGAATATCCAACTGTTGATCGAGAAACCACTTTTCTCGGAGCAAACTTGTAAAAACCGTAACTTTTTGCCAAAAATTGATCCAAATACCCAAAAATTTTGTGTTTTTAGCCAAAATAACAATACCAAATCTCTACCACAACTATGTAGATGATTTGTATAAAAAATAAACCATAAAAAACACAAAAAAAAATTTGGATCAAGGATTATGGATCAAATACCTCACAAAATCAATAAGAACACAAACCACGGATCTTCAATCACCTATCCACTATACGCTCTTGATACCAAATGTTAATCCCACTTTAATCCTAACACAATATAAGATGATATTTTAGAGAGAGAAATAGATGAAGGTAGAGAGAGAATGTAGAAAGATTATGGAAGGTTAAACATTGCTTAGAGAGAGAAACTAATGTAACCAACACCCTCTTCCACACATGGAAGAGGGTATTTATATGCCACGGCCTTAAGGTTTTAGTGGGATTGTTCATGGGCCGGGCTTGGCTTTGCTTGGGCTTACACCCCTAACTTAGACAATATTAGCTTAAAGTCCAAGCCCGGTTTTCCCGACTAACCTATTACAATACAAGACCAATAACGACTAAGATGACCTATTACATTCTTGTTCGACTATATAAAATATAGGGCTAACATAAATTAATAGGATATTTTAGGTTTGAGTTTTTGCTTATATCATAGGTGTGGTGTGGCGGCATGTCCAAGCTACACGCTTTAGCGGCTAAGGCGAAGCTATAGCGTTTTTAAAGCGTGACTTATGGCGGCGCAACATATTAAATTATTTATGTGTTTTTATCATATTTCAATATTATATTTATATTTAGTTCACAATAAGTGTGCGTTTGGTATGTATTTGGGGAATGGTGGAATGACTATCGTAATCAATAAATATGTTTGGTTAATGCCTATGGGAATGAGGTTATGAAAGGATACCATAGATCCATATTAGTGGGTAAAAGTGACTTTCATATTTCATTTCCGTGGGTCCCGTGTATTTTAATTCTCCACCACATATTTATTAAAATACAAATTTCTCCACCACATATATTTGTAATTTTTTAATTTTATTAAATTATTACATACCCAACTAATACAAACCAAACAACAATATCGATTATGATGTATTCATTACCATTCCACCCTTATAACATTCCGTTACCGATAGTGATTCCTCTTAGCATACCAAACGCACCCTAAGTGTTGTACATAATAAATAAAGTTAAAAAAACTCTCCTTACATGTAATAATAATCATTTTATGGAGTTGAATTCAAAAAATTATCGCACCTCATGTCGTAGCGCGCTTTGACCTATTGCGTAGCGTGGAGGCCGCGCCTCAAATTTTAGTGCGCCTTAAGGCGAGTCGTAGCGGGCTATTTAGAACCATGGATATACGTATGTGTAAAAAGAAACCTATTTCTTATCATATACTCTTCATCATTGTGCAACAATATACTTGAGTGTTCATCTAAACAAATTTCAATGAACCAATACTTTTTGACGATTCAATGACAAATCTACCGCATTTATTACACACACAATATACCAACATAACATCACATATCTAACGTATTTGTTACACAATACACAAACACATCATTACAAATCTATCGCATTTATTACACAATGCACAAACACAACATGTCAAATCTGCCGTATTTATTACACAAGCACATGCATATGCTTTACATACCAACCTACTTTAATCTTTAAGTTTCTACCAGCCTTTTAGGCTTAAGGGAGCGAGGGAAGTCTTACTCGTGAGTACCCCAACTCGCGCGCGGGTGCCCCCCCTACAGCCCACAAGTCGCGCGTGACTTAGTCGCAACAACAAAAAAACTATACCACACTCACCCAGCGTGAATTTTAACTTGTTGGCCCCACATGTTTTTTAACCGTTTTCTAATATTAAAAAAAAACTTTTTCAATACCCCCTTTTACATATAAATGCCTAGCAAAACTCATATTTTTCAAACACACATTCACATTTCATACACAATTCATACATATTCTCCCTAAATCACTAAAAAATGGAAAATATCGACGAATACGAGTTATTTTTTGCTACTGAAAAACCAAAAGTCGCAGCGAAACGCAAGTAGAGTATTATTAGAAAAGCGTTTGAGTTTATTAATAGAAAACGCACTGCTAATCGATTACAAAGAAACGTCATAACTCGAGACCGAATAGGTGCTCATGATCGGTTAGTTGCGTCTTTTTTATGGCGACCCCACGATACAATGAGAGAGAGAGAGTTCAGGAAGGTTTTTCGAATGGATCGCCCCCTTTTCAACAGGATAGTTAGTGAAGTGACTCACCATTCTGCATACTTTCGTAATAATGTTGATTGTACCGAAAAAGAAGGTATTTCGGCGTTGATAAAGTGCACCTCGGCAATGTAAGTTTATGGACTTATATTTAATAGTCATGTGATAGGATTGAACTCGAGATTACGGGATTGCACAGAATACGTAAAGAGTTAATTTAATTAATAAATATATTTATTATATTTATTTAATAAATATATTTATGTATTTATTAATTTAAACCGAGCAAGTAAATATATTACTTTAACGATCGTTAATTAATTAATAGTTAAGTATTAACGAATGTTAAATAAATATATAGTAAGTATATATAAAGAAAGAAGTTTGGAAGATTCTGGAACACCCCTAAGGGGTGTTTTGGTCGGTCGGTTATGGGCTCCAGGGGGGGGGCAGTAGTTGCCTTTTATTTATCTTGGGCTATAATGGGTTGAGGCCTATAAATACAAACCCCCTATCCCTCATAGTCTTCATAACTTAAATCTTTTCCCCTCCTCTCTCTTTGGTTCAATCGCAAGCCTACACCAACAAAGGGTTTTAGTTGGTTTTCTTGGTTGATCGATTGTATACGTAATCTAGTCCTAGCCCCTCTCTAGGGTTGTTGGGTAGATTAAATACAAGCGTTGTAGCTCGGTTTTCACGTGATAGAATCACGGTTAGCTCGTTGTATTACGTGTGTACAAGACCGTAATATAGTCTTACTTTAGACTATATCTTGGTATATTACGGTATAGACCCGAATTGGTGATTCGTTCTTCGTCTTGTGGAATTGATTTAGCGTAAAGGTATGTAACCCTAATTCGATTAATTATAATTGTGTTATTATTATGATCTTGTTAAATCGCTTCCGCTATATGTGCTTTGATCTCGTTTATGGTTTTATATAATTGTTATGATATTAATAAACCTTCAGTGGCATCGAGAGCCGTTTTAACATGTTATAATTATCGAAAATCTAAAGTTTTTTTAACTAATAATCGTTTTGAGTTAAAATTACATGTTGTTTGGGTTTTCATAAAATTAGGGTTTTATTTTTTAAAAATTAGGGTTTTGGCTCTATTTTAATTAAAAAAAAGGGAATTGTTTTGAAACCCTAAATTACATGTGAGATAATTTTAGATTAAATTGCATGATTAATTGTTATGTCATGTATGGTTACAATCCGTAGAGATTTATCTGTTAAGATTTGTGGGGAATCCATGATTACATGCATGTTTTCATTGATCTTAAAATTATATGTTTATATGATTTTATGTGCTACGTGATTATTTGATTCAATAAATCTTGAATTAGGGAAGAATTTTATATAAATATAAAGACCTAGAATTGATGATTATTGAATAAATCGTATGTATGTGGCTATTTGATTTATTTATTGAACATATAAATTGTTATTATGATTTAGTTTTTTTACTTGTATATATATAAAATTGTCGAATTGTTGTAAAAAAATGTTTTTTTTAAAAGAAATAATATGGACTAAATCATATTAAAATAATGATTTGTTAGAGATTTAAATTACATAAGATTACGTTGATTGGTGAATGCAATAATAATCTAACAACCTACTCTATTTGACAAACTATAAAGTGGGTATAACGCGCTGCTGGTCATGTACTCGGTTAAGGAAGGAGGTGTTATGCCATTAGTCGCTGACCAAATTCCCGGCTCGCCTATGCGTCAAATTGAAATTACCTACGATTATTAATTGTATTATACCTTAAGGTTGATTTACCACAAATTCACATCCGAAACACATTGAATAAGGTTATTTCTTTGTGTGTAGCCGAGTTCTAGCAAAACTACATTATGATTAGTTGTGGGTAAAATTTTTAATTGCTTTAACCAATACCGCAACATAATTTATGAAGAAATTCAATCTCGTGAAAAAGTTTACTAAATGTTTTATTAAACTTATGCTATGGAGATTGTATGCATGCTTCTCCATATATTGATTTTGACATCAAAATTTATACCCTTAAAATTTAAGTCAAATGCTCCTAATTGACGAAAACTTGAAATTACTTCGTCACCAAATGAGATTTTTGGATGATGTTGTGATGGAGAGAAAACCGTTTGTAGAATGAGAATTCGTATGATGGTTTTACGCTACTTAGATTAGACGACTTAATTAAGTTACTCAGTGAGATCTGGAAACTTAATACATTCAGAAGGGATGAAACATCTTTACAATGCAAAACATTTTTTGGCAATGTAAATCCCTTAAATATCCAGAAATTGAAAATTTGTTTGTCAATTGAATTGTTCGACAAGTCGCTATGTTGAGTACATTCATTACTAACAGATCAACTGATATAATGGATCTATGTCAATATAGTTCTAGAATTTAAGGAAAATAATATGATTTTTATACCGGGGTAATTTTATTTTCTTGAAAGTATTTTGTTATAAAAAATACTAATATTTGAACTTATTTATGTAGAAATGGCTCAACCCACCAATAACACGATAAGTTCCGCGTTTAAAGCTTTCTTTGAACGTCCTGAACTTACTGGCCCAAACTTCAATGATTGGTACCACTCGCTAAGAATTGTCTTGAGAGCAGTGGGTACTATCGATATCTTGACTACTCCCTATCCGGATGATCTTGCTGAAGGAGCATCTGATGCACAAAGACTTGAACACGCTGCTAATGTTAAGAAGCACTCGGAGGTGGCTTGCTTAATGCTAGGAAAAATGGCTCCCGCACTTCAACAAAAGTATGAGCTATTTCACCAAAGCGAATGCTTGATGAGCTCAAGGATATGTTCGAAAAGCCACAAGCTATGGAGATCTACGATTTGGTAGATGCTTTGCATAGCTGCAAGCAAGCTCTAGGAAAGTCTGTAAGTGGTTATATGGAACAACTTATTACACTAGGACAACCCTATGATCATAATATGGCTATCAACTTGATCAATAGGTCCCTTAACAAGGACTTCAATGATTTCGTTAGAAACTATAATATGCATTGCACGGGGAAGACAGTTAACAATTTGCATGCAATGCTCATTGACTATTAAAAGGGGTTGAAAGACAAGGCATTTACCGCTACGCCTTCTATACTAACCATACAAAAGGGTAGAGTGAGTAAGCCAAAACCACAAGCGAACAAGAAGAAAGGCAAAGGTAAGGGTAATAAAAGCAAACAAGTTGCGACTTATTCAAAACCTAAGCAGAACTTTGTCAAGAAGAGTCAATCTCAAAAGGATGAGACTTGTCACCATTGCAAGGAAAGTGGTCACTGGAAGAGGAATTTCCCTCTTTACCTCGAAGAATTGCGAGAAATAAAGAAGAAGTCTGAGCAGAGCGATGCGGCTTCAGGTACTTTATTTATGATTGAATTGTTCAATTTAACATACAAATTAAATTCCTGGGTATATAATACGAGATGCGGTATTAACATTTGTAATACACTGCAGGGATTTAATCTGGAAAGGAAGCATTCCTATGGGGAACAATATCTGCAAGTGGGAAATGGTGTACAAGCAGCGGTTGAAGCTATAGGAACTTTGGATCTAGTTTTACCTTCGGGTTTAGTACTGAGATTAAATGATTGTCATTATGCACCTACAATTGTTAGGGGTGTTATTTCTTTTCTTGTTTGTTAAATAATAGATTCGTTCACACGATTGATATTAATGGAATTTCTGTTTGGAAAAATGGTATTTTCTATATTAATGCAATTTCTGTGAATGGTGTATTTGAAATAGACATGCATGATAATGAATCCAAGAACGATAAATCTGTATTTAGCATGAGTAAGAAGAGAAAGTTTGACAAGAACTCTTCTTATCTTTGGCATTGTAGACTTGTCCATATTGGGAAGATTCGTATACAAAAGCTTCAACGTGAAGGTCTTTTGGAAAATATCAATGATGAATCATTTGATAAATGTGAGTCTTGTATCTCTCGAAAGATGACCAAGAAATCTTTTAATAGCAATATTGAAAGGGCTACTGATCTACTTGGACTTATACATACTGATGTGTGTGGACCACTTAGACATACGTCAAGAAAATGTGCTAGCTACTTCTGAACATTGACGGATGATTATAGCCGTTATGGTTATGTTTATTTACTTAAGCATAAACATGAGGTATTTGAAACATTCAAAGTGTTTAAAGCAGAAGTAGAACTACAATTAGGGAAGAAGATTAAAGCTCTTCGTTCTGATAGAGGTGGTGAATATTTAAGTCAAGAGTTTATAGATTATCTAAGTGAGAATGGAATTGTTCAGCATCTTACTTCTCCCTATACTTCACAACAAAATGGTGTATACGAAAGGAGAAATCGTACATTATTGGATATGGTACGATCTATGTTTAATCTTACAACTTTACCTTTATCCTTTTGGGATTATGCTTTAGAATCTGTTGTTCGCATTTTAAATATGGTTCCCACAAAGAAGGTCGATAAGACACCATATGAACTATGACATGGCAAGAAGCCATATTTGTCTTATTTAAAGGTCTGGGGTTGCGAGGCGTATGTGAAACGTGGCTCGGGTGACAAACTCCAACAACGATCTGTAAAATGTATCTTTGTAGGATACCCTAAGGAAACTATGGGTTACTACTTTTATTATCCACCTAAGAACAAAGTGATTGTTGCTAGGCATGGAGACTTCCTTGAATCTGATCTTGTAAATCAAGAATTCGGTGGGAGAAATTATGATCGTGAAGAGAGTCATATAGATACATTACCTTCTGAAAACACTAGCGATGTAATTCCTGCAGAACCAGAAAGTCTGGCGGTTCCACCAGAATTAGTTCCTCTGCGTAGATCCGCAAGGATTAAAAATGCAAATAGCAATATATGTCTTATCATAGAGGATGAAGATGAGTTAGGGGATCTTGGTGAACCCGTTAATTATAAATCCGCCATACTTGATCCTGAGAAGGATAAGTGGATGGTTGCTATGGATAAGGAAATGAAATCCATGAAAGTAAATGATGTTTGGATTCTTGTAGAACCACCAACGAATGCTAAAGTAGTGAGACATAAGTTGATATATAAGAAGAAAACCGACTTGGACGGAAAAGTACAATCCTATAAAACTCGTTTAGTAGCTAAAGGTTTTACGCAAACTTTTGTCATAGAATACGAGGAGACATTTTCTCCTGTAGCAGACTTAAGAGCTATTAGGATTTTCATATCTATAGAAGGATACTATGACTATGAGATATGGCAAATGGATGTTAAAACCGCCTTCTTGAACGGTCGCTTAGATGAAGACATCTATATGCAGCAACCAGAAGGGTATGTTGATCCTGAGAATCTAGGACATTTGTGCAAACTTCAAAGATCCATTTATGGTTTAATGCAAGCATCACGTCAATGGAATAAAAGATTTGACGAAGAAATCAAAAAGTTTGGATTTGTTCACAATCGTGATGAGCCATGTGTATATCGCAAAGCTAGTGGGAGTGATGTAGTATTCCTAGTCCTATATGTTAATGACATATTAATCATGGGAAGTAACATTCCAAGACTTAAAGCTGGTAAGGATTATCTTGGTAAATGTTTTCTATGAAGGATTTAGGAGAAGCTGCATACATTCTGGGAATTAAGATCTATCGGGATAGGAAAAGATGGTTAATTGGTCTATGTCAAGATGCTTATATAGATATGATTATGAAGAAGTATAATATGCATAATTCCAAGAAAGGTTTTCAACCTATGGAAGTTAAGCATAATCTGAGTCATGAGATGGATGCATCAACTCCTGAAGAGGAGGTGATGACGTATAGTCCCCAGCCGGGTCATGAACCCGGCCCATGGGTACTACCCGTATCCGGCCCATCACAGATGGGTGGAATAATGTCATTCAGGCTTATGGGCTTGGATGAACAGTGACCGCACACATGTGTGCGGCCCACGGCCCGGTGCGGCCGACATAGGGTTAGACAGAATCATATTCTGTCGAGGAATATCTTTATCCCAATGGAGGAGGATATTCACTACCAAAATTAGAAGATAACAATCATTCTAATTCTGATAGTTATCCTTTCCTTGGGGCCGAAGTATCAAGTGGTAGCCCACTAGGGTTCCACTGCCTTTAAAAGGAACCCCCAAGGGTTCCACAAAGGTATTACGTTCTATACTCTCAACTCACATAAACCCTAACCGATTACTTACTCTCACGCCAGAGTCTAATCGTGGGAAACATTCCCACGGTAAGCCTAACGTGTGCTGTTTAGTGTGCAGGATCCCAACCAAACGATTCACTTGGTGCAGGAGCCGGAGCCCAGCCAACCCGAATTAAGCCTAATTCGGGTCTAGCAAGGATCACCCAACTTTTGCATCAACAAGTTGGCGCCATCCGTGGGACCCATTACACTAAGCTAGAACAAAACCTCATTCTGAATCTCCAATGACGAAGGGGCATCAGCCAACCAATCCCAGGAATACGAATCCTGGAAATCGGAAGTCCCAAGGGGAAGGGATACTCATCCCCAATCAATCACCTAGCCGCCTTACAGGCGGACCTGGTAACCGTGGCGGCTTCCAGCCCTTGGGGGTGACGAGCACGATCTCCATGACACCCCCACCTACTTCAATCCTGGACAATCCGGACCCAGGGAGTGCGCCCAACCCTCCTAACAAGGAGCCGCGCAGACCATCGGTAGAGGAAGAGGTAGAGGTCCTACCACTCAGCGAGGAGGATCTTACTCGAGTTCTCACGCAGAACTTCGATAGGATCGTCCCGGGGATCGCGTCAAGGTTGAATCTGGGGAGGAACCTCCAATCCAGACTCAACTTTGGTGACGTCGGACCAATCACCTCTTCCCAAAATCAGAGGAAAAGGAGAGCTCGGCCTCAGGAGCAGAGCATCTTTGAGGAAACCCCTCAACCCAGGAATGTGTTTGAGCGCATAGGAGATCGCCTCATACAGGAAATAATGCAGTCTCGGGAAGGAGGAGATAAGTCTGATGGCTCACCTGAGCGGCCAGATCGAGAGTTGGCCAGAACCGCTCGTCGCCCGAGCGTGTAAGACAGGATGAACACTGGGAAGAAGGCTTCCAGTTCATCCCAAAAAAGTGGTCCCTACCCAAAGGATGGGGCACCACCACCGTCTCCAGACCCGTCAGGGGAGGACTCGGATGACCATCCGCCTAAGCGTCGCCGACCTAGGCGCACCCCTCCACCACCACCAAACAATAATGAGTATTATGGTGGTCCTTATTATCGAGATGCAGAAGCGGAGGATCTTTCGCGTCCATGGTGTGAACCATGGGATGACCCTAGGATCACCCGGCCATGGGCAGATCCCAGGGAAGACCCATTCACCCTCCGCATACGGAACTATTCTGAGGACACCAAACGTCGCATGTCGGCGTGTATCAAGACTTATGATGGGTCTGGTGATCCGGTTGATCACCTTAAAATATTTGATACGCAGGCTAAAATGAAGCGATGGCCCATGCCTATATGGTGCCAAATGTTCAATTCAACTTTGATCGGAAATGCCCGTGACTGGTTTGAGGCACTCCCTCCACGGAGCATTGATAGTTTCACGGAACTACGCACTGCGTTCGAGAATAATTATACCCAGAGGAAGAAGTATAATAGGGATCCGGTATCATTGGAAACTGTCAAACAACGGCCGGGGGAGTAGGATCTATAATGTATGATGTTAGATGCACAAGGCCTGATGTGGCGTTTGCTCAGAACTTGGTCAGTAGATACCAATAGAATCCGGGAAGGCTCCACTGGACTGCTGTTAAACATATTCTAAAGTATTTGAGGAGTACGAAGAATATTTTTTTTGGTATATGGAGGGAAACCAGACACAGAACTGAATCTTACACGTTTTTGTGATGCGTCCTGGAAATGTGATAAAGACGATACTGAGTCTTAGAAGGGTTACGTTTTTGTTATCAATGGAGGAGCAGTTGACTGGAAGAGCAAGAAACAGACAACGATTGCAATGCATGCTACTCAATCTGAGTACATGGCTGCTTCGAAAGCTGCAACGGAAGCTGTTTGGATTAGGAAGTTTATTGAAGATCTTGGAGTGATGCCTTCAATTAAAGAACCTATTGATATGTATTGTGACAATTCTGCCGCAATAATATTTGCCAATGACCCTGGAGTCACGAAAGGCGCTAGACACTATATACGTAGATATCACTACGTCCGAGAACAAGTTGACGCTCGGGAAATCAAATTGATAAAAGTTGACACAGATGATAACGTATCCGATCCTTTAACTAAGGATTTGCCTAGACCAAAGGTAGTTAATCATGCCAAAGCGATCGGGCTGCAACTAGCTAGCGAACTCATGCAATAAATCTGTGATTAGTATTTGGATAAAGGATGTTATGACATTAATATATAATGAAATAAAGATTGGGTTTCGTTTATTTTTATTATTTAATAAGTATATCCTATTTTACATGTTTTAATCCATGAATAAATGTTATGATAAATGTCCGTTATCGATTAATAATATAGGAATATTATTAAACTAAGACAAATCAAAATAGCGATAGAGTATACTTGAAAGTATATTGATCGATTTTGGATGATATTCGATGAATTGAATATAGGACTTATCGCAACTATATGTTATTACGTTATGGATCTTTGTCATTAAGTAAAACATAAATAGTTATCCTTAGACTTGAGATACAAGGAAACTGTTATGAATCTAGTACATCTATGTGGAATAATCTAACGCTAAACGTAACTGGTAGCTATAAGGATTATTTTTGGAAGTGTTGCAAAATTCGTAAGTTTTGCTCATAGTCAATATGGAATTTATTTCCTCCAATTTCGTTTTTGAGTTTAATACAGCTGGGCCCCTCGTGGGATTAGTTAGATGTTTGTGTGGCCACACCCAAATTCGTTTTGGTAATCTTGTTGAATTTGTGAACGAGAAACAGAATGGTTAATGAAAGGAATGACTGAGATCCATATCCTTATTAACGTTGTATTAGAAATAAAAGGATAATAATAACGATGCAGAATCGTTAAAAGGTTTTGTCCAGGAAACCTTACTTGAGTTGTACTAGAGACATTGCTAACTGTAACTAGACGCTAGTCAATGTAATCACGATATTCAAAATATGTCCAAGTGGAAGCTGTAATTTTATGGACTTATATTTAATAGTCGTGTGATAAGATCGAACTCGAGATTACGTGATTGGACACAATACGTAAAGAGTTAATTTAATTAATAAATATATTTATTAATTTATTTAATAAATATGTTTATGTATTTATTAATTTAAACCGAGAAAGAAAATATATTACTTTAACGATCGTTAATTAATTAATAGTTAAGTATTAATGAATGTTAAATAAATATATAGTAAGTATATATAAAGAAAGAAGTTTGGAAGATTCCGGAACACCCCTAAGGGGTGTTTTGGTCGGTCGGTTATGGGCTCAAGTGAGGGGGGGGGGGGGGGAAGTTGCCTTTTATTTATCTTGGGCTATAAAGGGTTGAGGCCTATAAATACAAACCCCCTATCCCTCATAATCTTCATAACTTAAATCTTTTCCCCTCCTCTCTCTTTGGTTCAATCGCAAGCCTACACCAACAAAGGGTTTTAGTCGGTTTTCTTGGTTGATCGATTGTATACGGAATCTAGTCCTAGCCCCTCTCTAGGGTTGTTGGGTAGATTAAATACAAGAGTTGTAGCTTGGTTTTCACGTGCTAGAATCAAGGTTAGCTCGTTGTATTACGTGTGTATAAGATCGTAATCTAGTCTTACTTTAGACTATATCTTGGTATATTACGGTATAGACCCGAATTGGTGATTCGTTCTTCGTCTTGTGGAATTGCTTTAGCGTAAAGGTATGTAACCCTAATTCGATTAATTATAATTGTGTTATTATTATGATCTTGTTAAATCGCTTTCGCTATATGTGCTTTCATCTCGCTTAGGGTTTTATATAATTGTTATGATATTAATAAACCTTCAGGCAATTCGTCAATTGGCATACGGGGTCGTTCCTGGTTTTCTAGATGACTATCTGCAAATGAGCCCAAGAACTTCTCGAGAATCACTTGATCATTTATGTATTGCTGTTATGGAAATATTCGGGCCTGAGTATCTGAGGAAACCCACGTATACTGATGTTGAGAAACTTTATGCGCATCAGGAAGTCTTGATTGTACATAGTGCGAGTGGTTCCGTTTATGTTAGACAAGATCATGTATCGAATCCATTCATTTTACTTGAAGCTGTGGCATTGGAGGACTTATGGATATGGCATGCATTTTTTGGTGTTTCTAGGTCGAACAACGATATTAACATTTTATATCAGTCCCCTTTATTTAACGATTTGAAAACTGGACGAGCACCAGAGGTGGAGTTTGTGGCTAACGGTGTACACTATCCATGAGGATAGTATCTTGTTGACGGGATATATCCGGAATTGACACCACTTGTTAAAACAATTCCTGAACCATCAAACGATGACCACAAGAGGATTTTATTATAAGCAAAAAAAAGAATCCGCAAGAAAAGATGTGGAAAGAGCTTTTGGTGTTTTAAAGAAGAAATGGGCTATATTAGCCAATCCTACAGGTGCTTTTCGGAAAGAAAGACTCCTGAATATGATGTACACATGCATCACATTACATAATATGATTCGAAAGTTCAAATAATATGCAATATCTCCTAAATGGTTCCCAGAAGAAGAAATTCAACCGGACGATGTGTTTCAAACCCAAGAACACATTCATCAAGTTATGCGCCATATCAACTACTCGCAAGAACATTATAACCTCTGAGCAGATTTGATCGAACATTTGTCTGCCAATGCTTAAATTATTATGTTTTTAAATATTTATTTTTTTATTGTTGTTTTTAAATTTCATATGTATCATTTTTTAATTTTGTACCGTGTTTTAATTTTCTATGTACCCGTGTTTTAATAAATTGTATAAATAAGAAATATTTAATAAAAAAAATGGGAGTGATATGTAGTGAGATATAGTGAGTTTGAGTGAGTGTCATTACCTCCTGTAGGGAGTTTGGGTAAGTTATAATGAGTTTGTTAAAAAACTAAAATGACGATGACGTGACGATAAGTAAGTTGTGTGACACTCCTGCTAATCTTATATATTACACACAGTATGAAAAAGAACACCCTAACATGTACTGATACTCTCCATCAAAACCCTTCACTACCACCATGAATATTACCAGGTTAGTTTATTTGGTGTCTTTGGTCAAGTTTCTTAATATGAGTTTTCTAACTTCTTTGGTTTTTAATTTCACTAGTGTTTGTTTTAACTTTTGTTTCAGTTCTATACAAAAGCTCGAGAAGATATCTTTCTTACTTTAAAAAGCTACACACCTTACCGGCATAGCGAACGTAATAACTGTAAGACCTTTTCTTTGTTTTGGCTTGTTTTTTTAATTACATGTTTAACTGTAAAATACATCCCTTTAGTTTGAAATTTCTCATACAATACATCTGTTAGTGAAACTATTGACACTACAAATCACTCGTTAGGCAAACGTTTGTCAAAATACATCCCTCAAGCCTAGCGATGCAAATTTTTCTCGTTAACTTCTTAGAGCGCTGCATTTTGCAAAAGAAAAAACATTTAATTTTTTTTCGAAAAATAAAAGTTTAATATTTTTCGGAAAAAAATTAAATTTTCTTATTGAAATTTAAAATTTCTTTTCCTTTTTCAAAAAGTCTTCAAACACTAATTTCAAATTTTTTTTTAAAAATAATTTGTTCCGTTAAAAAAAACATTTTTTTAACCTTTTTAACTAATTTCTTAACTAATTTTAAAATTATCTGAATTTATTCTTTCTAAAAAATAGATTTTTTTTAAATACATTCGAACATTTTATTTAAAAGTAAACATTTTCTTAAAATAAAATAAAAATTGATTATCATTTAGCATTTTTTGTTTAAAAAAATATTTTTTTTTATCTAAGTCTCTTAAAAAGAAACATAGAAGATATAACAATTTTTTTTAAAGAAATGGTTTTTAAATGATCAAAAACATATTAAAAATTTTTGTTTTTTAAAGAACAAATGCAGTTTAAAACAAAAATATTTTTTTAGAAAGAACAAATTCAGTAAAAACACTAAAACATTTTAAAAATTAAATTACTTTAAAAAAGTAAAATAATGTTTGAAAACTTTTTAAAAAAACGAAGTAAAAAGATAAATATATTAATTTTTTAAAAATATTTTCAATTAGAAAACTCAAAAAATTTTCCCCAAAAAAGTTAAAACTTTTATTTTGATAAAAGATTAGAACTTTTTTTTGAAATCTTTTAATTTTAATGAAATTTAACTTTTATTATTTTTAAGAAAACGTTTAATTTTAAAATAATGTTCGAAACATTTTAAAAATTAAATTTGTTTATTGTTTTCGAAGGAACAAATTAATTTAATTTAAAAAATTAGTTAAAAAAATTCGAAGAAAAAAAGATGTTTTTTTTAAAAACAATTCTCAATAAGAAAACTGAAATTTTTTCAAAAAAAATGTTTAAACTTTTATTTTCGAATTATTTTTTAAAGAAATTCGAAATGTTTTTTCTTTTGCAAAATATATCCTTCGTCAGAAGTTAACGAGAAAAAATTGCATCGTTAGTCCTGAGGGATATATTGTGATAAACGTTTGCTTAACGGGTGATGTATAGTGCTAATAGTTTCACCAAAGGATGTATTGTGTAAAAAACATCAAACTATATGGATGTATTTTACAGTTTACTCTTTTGAAGATGTGTAACATTAGTTTGTTAAGCTGTGTTTCTGTTGCTTGTTTTAATACATCAAGGTTTCCAAGTTTAGTATATTGGGTTGCTAATGAGGTTTATTTATCATGTCAAAGAAGAAAAATATGGTCAAAGAAGCAAATATGATGTTTATATTTTTTAGAAAGCTTTTAACATTTTATTTAAACATCAATTTTTCTACTCCTTCCGTCTTAAAATTATTGTAACCAGATAAAAATCACACAGTTTAAGAAAATGATATTTGTTATAGTTTTCTCTTTCTTACTTTTTAGCATAACGACAGTTTTACCTTAGTTAATTAATTAATTCTTTTTTAAATTTTGCAATAACAATTTCAAGCAAGAATAATATAGTAAATTTATAAAAAATTCCTATCTATTTTTAGTATTAGACAATAATTTTGAGACAACCCAAAATGGAAAGATAGACAATAATTTTGGGACGGAGGAAGTATATTATAATTAGAGTCCGGTTATTTGAAAACTTGTTTTTTATTGGAATCCAAAGGACTAATCCTAGCCATCCATTACCAAAGATTAAAAAAAACACGGAGGGTCTATTTTTGCCAAAATGTCCAAAATTTGCAAAAAAGCGATGGAATGACTAAATTGTAAATATGACGAAAATTGGTTATCACAAGTGATATTTCGTTACCTATAAAAACAATGAAATATCACTAGAGATAAACCAATGAAATCACAAGTGATATTTCATTAACATAATTACTGAGTGATATTTCATTGTTTTTTTAACAGTGATATTTCATTAATTTTCGCTAGTGAAATATCACTAGTGATAATTCATTACTCCGTCATATTTACAACTTTGGTACCTCCGCCCATTTTTCCAACTTTTGAACATTTTGGCAAAAATAGCCCCTCCGTGTTTTTTTTAAATCTTAAGTTAATCTATATACAATTAGATCAAAAATAGATGAAGGATGAGGATTTGTCCTTTATTTTCCACCAAAAAACAAAGATGCAAAATAACTTTTTTCCTTATAATTATATATCGTACACATGATATTTGCGAAATTTGAAAGCTAGATGAAAACGCAGGTACCATTGGACCAAATTCCTAGTAGGGGAAGGCGTTAACATTATTTTTGCAATAATATATGTTTGGGAGGTTTTGTATAAATATGTGTTACTAGATTTGGTATGAGTAGACATCCCATAAAAAATAAATAAAAATAAAAAGTAGTGAGAAGTGACTGAAACCATGGTTTTAAATAGCCCGTTATAACTCGCCTTAAGGCGCGCTAAAACTTGAGACGCGACCTTCACGTTACGCAGTAGGTTAAGGCGTGTTACGAAATAAGGTACGATGATTTCTGGAATTCAATTTCAAAAAATGAATATTATTACATGTAAAAAGAGTAAAACTTATTGTGAACTCAATGTAAATATAATATTAAAATATGATAAAACAAATACATATTTTTATATGTTGTGCCGCTATAAGTCACGCTTTAAAAATACTAATACTTCGCCTTAGCCGTTAAAGCGTGTAACTTGGACATGCCGCCATACCGCGCTTCATGCTATTCATAACTAAACCATATATTTTTATTACTTATAGATGCACTATATTATTATTGAGTATCGAAAGTTAATTTGATATCTAGACGATGGTGCAAATTAAATTTTATGAATTTTGGCAACGTAAAGGAACAAAATTTAAGATAAATCATAAAATGCAACTAATGTACGTATATGCGTTTAATTAAAAGCTAAAGAAACACATTATAATATATTATAACACATATAAGATTATAGCGATGAATCTAATTTAGGTTAGTGTATCTTGAATATACGGATATAGTTACTTCTTATTCTTCTTATTTTAAAAAACTTTTCATTTGATTGTAACTCTTTGTATAATAGAGTAAATTGCATGATTCGTCTATGTGGTTTGGGTCAAGTCCGTACCACATTCTCTAATTTTTTTGTTTCATTAATCCTTATGATTTAAATATTGCACGTCGTCCATCTCTATCTAAAACAATCATTATTTGTGTCCGTTAAATGCCCTCATGTACTGTAACACCCCTAATTTCGGGTCATATGCGGAAGCTCATATGAGGTGCTACTTCATAATACAACAGCTCAATTAATAGAAAACGACTCGAAAAGAATCGTTTTAAAATTAAATATTTGATTGAAATAATACTTGACAAGTCGTTCACAACATGGTCTCAAACAACTGACTAATATAGTACACAACATTTTTCATAATAAAAGTTATTGAACGACTTTTCCCAAAATGGTGAGCTTTAAACATCTTTATTATTAAGCCGCAAGCATTGAAATCCCTCCTTTGCCATTACCTTCAAGAACCTGAGATAAAACATGCTAAAACTTGTCAACAAAAGTTGAGTGAATCTATAAAGTTTATAAGTAAACATTTCCGAACACTAATATGTTTTAAAGCCATAAACCATAACGATGTTGATCAAACAAAGTAATAAATATTTATTATAAGCCTCATGATATTGAAATGTTACCACAATATTTGCCCACCATACACCTCGCTAAGTGTATAGGAAAACTCTCGAACACGAGTCCACTTCGAGCAACGTTGTGCTCAAGCGATAGCTAATCGTTGCCGGACGGGAGGGGTAACTCCCAATAGTACTATTCCATGTGTAAGCGTCTACCATAACTCGGTAGCTAACAATTCATGATATAACTGGGACTTTTTACTCAGCGAAAATAAACAACTTATAATAATAAACATGGCATTAAACATTTTCTTGTGTTCTATTTTTAAAACAAAAATGGGTTTACCACAACTTCTAGTTGTACCCTTCACTTTCAATAAAACAGTTTCCAATAAGTAGGGTTCCCACAACTTCTAGTTTCACCTATTAATGGGTTTGCCGCAACTTATACTTGTACCCTTTAGTTTTTTATAAAACAAGCATTTTATCCCCCTCGCAAGTTTCTAAAAAAACTAAAGAATTTAAAAGCGAGGCTATAGACTCACCTTAGTACGAGAGTGGTAATGAAACGATCGCCGACGACTAGTGATGCCCGTTAAACACGAAAATCGTAACCTACCAAATAAGGCGCGCTCGATAGTAAATGACTCAAGTATAAAAATACTTAATAACATAAAACTCAAGCTACAAAACCATGACAATCCCGAAAGAAAAACAATACAAGTGATATTACTATCCCATTTATTCAACAATATTAGTTTAAACACTTGCACTCTCGACATTGACCTGTCATAAGACGCCAAGTCAACACAAATCAAACTATCATTTTACTTCACTCGGACTAGTAACTAAGTCATTGATATAATGACTAAACCCTTGAGTAAATTACCATGTCCAATAGTGAATACTCAACTCACGCCACACGAGCATTGAACTACGTGTCCAGAATAAAATCAGCATGTACACTACAAATGTACATACCAATCTACCCTATCTAGAGTTGTCCGATTTTAACGAAACTTGGTGACAAACTCACACATAACCTAATTAAGAATCAGTTCAAATTTCATCCCAAATATTACTCCTAAGGCCTTCTGCCCGACACATCTTTGAGTTATAAAAACCGGACAGTTTTACGCCTTCGACACATAAAACCATTTTGATTACTCTAAACACCTCCGTTTACAAAGCCGACACTCGGGTTTGAAAATAGACTCACAACCTGAGGTTTAAAGACTTACAACAGACCTTGAAACTTTTTAAAATTCATTTTATAGTCCCCGAGACTCGATTCAAATATCGACAACAACTTCGAGTTGTGTCGATACTCGTCTCCCGGTACACGAATAATCAAACTATTTTAACTTCACGCTCGTTTGGAGTTAGAAGCTCTACTTTATATCAAATCGAAGCTAAAGAAATTATCTACTATCCTATATAATTAGTTTAGCAATTACTCAAACTTAAAACACCTAAAAACAGCCTACAAATCACTTATCTAAAACACCTCTCTAAAAATCATACCAAATCAATTTTTCAACCCAATTCAACCACTCTTTTTATCAATCCTAACACCTTAATATTATCCTCTTTCAATCCTAACACTTGCATGATTCATAAAAACAAAACCCAAAATCAAAAATCAAACTTTTATCATCAAAATAACATGATTTTATCAAGATCATTACATATATAACCATAAAATACTTTCAATAAATTTTGTTTTTATCAAAATTTCAAAACTTTATGCATGTGATCACCTTTGAATTATAAGATAGGGTCTTTTGTTAATTTCAAGTGATTCAAGGTTGATCAAATTTTTTTGATGTGTTTGTGTGTTAAAGGGGTGACAGCAACAAGGGGGTGGAGGAGAAAACTATGTGTTTTTGTTTATAAAAATGGTTTAACTGGTTAAGTTAGGTGAAAATTTAGTTTATATAGTATTGGTAGTGGAGGGACTAATTTTGCCAATAAGGTATAGTTTTGGACCAAAACGTAATTAAATAATTTAAAGGGTAGAAAATGATTATTAGTCAAATTTAAAAATATTTACGGGAATCGGGTTTCGTAAAAATACTTTTCAAAATTTAAAATTCTTCATAAATATAATAATAAAGCTTCGACACGACTTAAGACGTAATTAAATCGAAAACGTCGAAAATATTAAATATCGAAACAATCGATAATAAAACGTAAATTTTTGGGCATCCGTCGGTATCGCGATCATTAGTAGTTCTCGTCATTCGTTAAAACGTAATGTACATCCGATAAAAATAGATACAATAAAAATATTCATATGGTATTTTGAGAATATTATATCGATATCTAACGTATTCCTTGCCGGTTTTCATCTAAACAACATTATTACGTTAAGTTTCAAGCTATAACCTTCTCGGTTAGACGATAATTTAAAATTCTCATTAAAGTAAACACATAATACTTAATAGTCAAGATTAAAATATCGACCTGAAATTGACAGATTGTCACATCATCCTCACCAAATTGGGATTTTCGTCCCGAAGATCAACTTGCGTTCTTCCTCGATCGCTCGTTGAAATCAAAGAGTTAAATGTATTTTGGTCCTCGTATTGAGTTCCATCACACATGATAATAGGAAATCGACTTTGCTTCAGTTGTCTATTTCCCTTATCAATAGTATCAACAAGTTCTTTGATGATATGCAACTTATCGTCCATTCATACATCACCAAGAGGGATAATAAGATCTTTGTCAGAAAGAAATCTCTTTAGGTTCGACACATGAAAAGTATTATGAATTCCTTGTAATTCTCGAGGTAATTTAAGTTTTCATGCCACCGGACCTACACTCGATATCATCTCGAATGGTCCAAATATAACGAGGACTTAACTTCCCACGTTTTCCAAAATATATAACACCTTTTCCATGGTGATAGCTTTGGCATAACTTTCCTACCTACATCGATTTCCAAAGGTTTTCGTTTCACATAGTAATAAATTTTATGTCTACTACGAGTGGTCAACAAATGTTTCTTAGTTAGCATGATCGATTTATTTATCAGAATGAAATAAGCAGAGTCAATCGGTCAACATTGACACAAATTGAATTAAATCCAGACTGAGTTTTCGAGAGCTTAACAATGAAGTCCATTGTAATTTGCTCCTACCTCCCAAAGGATAACGAATAACACAATCGTAATCACTTAAAGGCTTATTTACCTCTTTTTATATCATAATACATTGTAGGCTCTTACTATCGGTGGATACCGTACATTTAGTGCCATATAATTATCGTCTCCATAGACAAGGAGTAAAAATCACTGCACCTAATTACAAGTCGTGTGTTGTGCAATTTCCTCATTCTTCCTAGGTTTCCTACAAGCATACACAAATCAGACAGCTCTAAATCCTTTAAGATATGTATCACGATCAATAACCAAATCTTTACTTCTTTCGGGTAACGGTAAGGTCGGCGTGCTGTAGAGTTTTCTTTTCATGGTTTTAAACGATTTCTCTTCATAAACGCCACACACATACGGTTCATTCTTTTTAGTTAGATTAGTTAATCGTTTTGATATCAAAGAGAATCCTTCTATAAACCTTCAGTAGTAACCAACCAAACCTAGAAATTGTCGTACCTCAGTTGGGGTAGTTGGAGCATTCAAATTTCGATGGCTTTGATTTTCGCAGGGTCGACATGCTCTTAGAGCTGATTAGAATATCATCAAAGAAAACGATCACGAATGTATCAAGAAACGGCTTACACATACAATTCATTAAGTCAATGAATACAGCAGGTGCATTAGTCAAACCAAAAGGCATAACACGAAGCTCATAATGACCATCACTAGTTCTAAACGCCGTAATAGGAATATCTTCCTCACGTATGCGAAGTTGATGTTAAGCAAAACAAATATCAATCTTGGAGAAAACACAAGGATCTAGAAGTTGATCAGGTAGATCATAAATTCTTAGATGCGGATAACGATTCTTGATCGTTAGCTTATTCAACTCTCGATAAACGATGCACATACGGAACGAATCATCTTACTTCATAATGAATAGAATAGGAGCTCTCCAAAATGACAAGCTCGATCGAATGAAACCTCTATCAGATATTTCTTGCAACTGCACAGATAACTCCTTAAGCTTGGATGGTGCTAAACGATATTGCATACGTGCCACAGTTGTAACACCAGGAATTGATCAATTAAGAATTCTATTTGCCTTGGGGGCGGAAACTCTAGCAAAGCAACCAAAAACATTTCAGGATAGTCACGAATGACTAGAGTATTTCTACTTACTTCTCTTACGATTTCTTCTCCGATACCTGAGCTAGGAATGGTTCACCATTTTTTTCGACATACTTACGAGCTCTAATGCACGGAACGATTTTCAGTTTGGAATTATTTCTCCTTCAGTTATAGGTTGTACAACACTTGCTCCATACTTTGGAAATACTACGAGGACAAAATTCCTCAGTCAACCGCTTCCTCACCATAATCCATGGTGTCCCATAAGTAACGGTACCTATGGAAGCAAATCTGCCATTCCACCAAATTAGTACACGACCTTGGAGAGTAGCGATTTCATACTGCACCTTATCCTCCTGATTAGGGTCACTGAATTGAAAGACTGACACCAGCTCTTCAACAGCTGACATAATCCTCCATCATCTTTAGTCCCCTTAAGAGTCTACTGTTGAACTTTATGAATGAAGTGTAGTTATAGCCTCTAATTTCAGGCACATTTGTTCCATCAGTACCACGAACATTATTGGCTCCAGCTTCAGCTCCACTGGTTCCAGTTGAACCAGTTGTTGCTTCAGCTCCAGTTCCATATCCATCATTCATGTTGGCCATGAGTTCAGTTAAAGATACAACAACTTAATCACTAATAACTTGGAGCATTCGTGTGTCAGTCATAGCTTTCAATGACTGCATGATTCTTGTGCAAAATCAAATCATAATGAGTATTCGTTCAATGGTTGCGTGATACCATAGGAATTTACAAGAGAAAAGGAAAGAAAGATAATAATAGAACGATGTATTAATTAGGAATCAAAAGATAGTCATTCCATTGATCACAAACCAGTACAAGTTGTATTGTCAAGCATTATTGATTATAATCGTCTAATGATATACAACTTAAAAGACTAGTCCTACTAATTGTGGTCATAGTTTAGTTAGTGATTTGAAAGATACTACAATTTATAAATTAATCCACAAGAGTTACTAGGTAATTCACATGGCTAAGAAAGCTCCTCGGTTCCACTAGAAGAAGATTTCTACACTGTCTTTCAGAGACGCTTGATATCCTCCTCAATTGGTGGTTTTGGAACAGTCTCAATACAACCATCTCATGATTAAAGAATTAGAGGAACAAAATCAAGGAATGAATCGAGCAAACAAATTACGAGTCAATAAGAGTTTAATCACGCAGATGCCATATGCTTAAGCCCACATGCTTATAAATCATTATTTCCATGGATTGATCAAATCCATCCAAATAAGATTTAGAAATTTGTAGTTCAACAATTTATAATTTCCTTTCTCAAATAAATGGTCAATTCATTTCAACAAGACGATTATAAATCACCTTATTTAAGCATCGCCAGCGCAACGCAGAAGATCAAGATCGAAAAAAATGAAAAACTGATTTAACATAAAATGATCAGTGATATGATATGGAATCCTGGTTGGCATGTGAATACCATAACAATCAATCTCAATTCCTAACAATCAATAGTACCATCTAAGACACACTTGTTTCTATCAAAACAATATAATGTCGAAGATTAATGAAAATACAAATTAAATTTACTAAACGAAATGAACAGATTGAGGAATCAATAATAAGAACAAAGGAAATCAAAATCCTTATAACCAAAAGAATATCATCATAAAAACTAACCATTTCGTTGGGATCATGTATATCCACAACTTAGTTAGTCTCGAGAATAACATGACTCATTTTAGGAATAACTTCAGCACTGGCATTAAAATGACTAGGGTAGTTTCGTGACAATCTACGTCTGAATAATAATACCTCATATCAATATAAAAGGAACATTTATAATTATATAAATGAAAACATGACTTGTAACTTACAAGCACAAATAATTCAAATAATAACATATATATATATATCCCATATATATAAATACACTCTTTCCGGTCCCATCGGTAATTAGGAGATTTTTCTTACGACAGTTATAGTTAAAAGATTTCAAAACTTTTATTTTGGAAAATCTTTTGTTCTCTATAACTTAAACTCTGACACCAATCTGTAACACCCCCAAGTTCGGGTCATATGTGGAAGCTCATATGGGGTGCTACTTCATAATATAACAGCTCAAGTAATAGAAAACGACTCAAAAAGAGTCGTTTTAAAAGTAAATATTTGATTCAAATAATACTTGACAAGTCGTTCACAACATGGTCCCAAACAATTGACTAATATAGTACACGACATTGTTCATAATAAAAGTTATTGAACGACTTTTCTCAAAATGGTTAGCTTTAAACATCTTTATTATTAAACCGCAAGCACCGAAATCCCTCCTCTACCATTACCTTCAAGGACCTGAGATAAAACATGCTAAAACTTGTCAACAAAAGTTGAGTGAATCTATAGAGTTTATAAGTAAACATTTCCGAACACTAATATGTTTTAAAGCCATAAACCATAACGATGTTGATCAAACAAAGTTATAATATTTATTATAAGCCTCATGATATTGAAATGTTACCACAATATTTGCCCACCATACACCTCGCTAAGTGTATAGGAAAACTCTCAAACACGAGTCCACTTCGAGCAACGTTGTGCTTAAACGATAGCTAATCGTTGCCGAACGGGAGCGGTAACTCCCAATAGTACTATTCTATGTATAAGCGTCTACCATAACTCGGTAGCTAACAATTCATGATATAATTGGGACTTTTTACTCAGCGAAAATAAACAACTTATAATAATAAACATGGTATTAAACATTTCCTTGTGTTCCATTTTTAAAACAAAAATGAGTTTACCACAACTTCTAATTGTACCCTTCATTTTCAATAAAACAGTTTCTAATAAGTAGGGTTCCCACAACTTCTAGTTTCACCTATTAATGGGTTTGCCGCAACTTATACTTGTACCCTTTAGTTTTTTATAAAACAAGCATTTTATCCCCCTCGCAAGTTTCTAAAAAAACTAAAGAATTTAAAAGCGAGGCTATAGACTCACCTTAGTACGAGAGTGGTAATGAAACGATCGCCGACGACTAGTGATGCCCGTTAAACACGAAAATCGTAACCTACCAAATAAGGCGCGCTCGATAGTAAATGACTCAAGTATAAAAATACTTAATAACATAAAACTCAAGCTACAAAACCATGACAATCCCGAAAGAAAAACAATACAAGTGATATTACTATCCCATTTATTCAACACTATTAGTTTAAACACTTGCACTCTCGACATTGACCTGTCATAAGACGCCAAGTCAACGCAAATCAAACTATCATTTTACTTCACTCGGACTAGTAACTAAGTCATTGATATAATGACTAAACACTTGAGTAAATTACCATGTCCAATAGTGAATACTCAACTCACGCCACACGAGCATTGAACTACGTGTCCAGAATAAAATCAGCATGTACACTACAAATGTACATACCAATCTACCCTATCTAGACTTGTCCGATTTTAACGAAACTTGGTGACAAACTCACACATAACCTAATTAAGAATCAGTTCAAATTTCATCCAAAAATATTACTCCTAAGGCCTTCTGCCCGACACATCTTTGAGTTATAAAAACCGGACAGTTTTACGCCTTCGACACATAAAACCATTTTGATTACTCTAAACACCTCCGTTTACAAATCCGACACTCGGGTTTGAAAATAGACTCACAACCTGAGGTTTAAAGACTTACAACAGACCTTGAAACTTTTTAAAATTCATTTTATAGTCCCCGAGACTCGATTCAAATATCGACAACAACTTCGAGTTGTGTCGATACTCGTCTCCCGGTACACGAATAATCAAACTATTTTAACTTCACGCTCGTTTGGAGTTAGAAGCTCTACTTTATATCAAATCGAAGCTAAAGAAATTATCTACAACCCTATCTAATTAGTTTAGCAATTACTCAAATTTAAAACACCCAAAAACAGCCTACAAGTCACTGATCTAAAACACCTCTCTAAAAATCATATCAAATCAATTTTTCAACCCAATTCAACCACTTTTCTATCAATCCTAACACCCTAAATTATCCTCTTTCAATCCTAAAACTTGAATGATTCATAAAAACAAAACCCAAGATCAAAAATGAAACTTTTATCATCAAAATAACATGATTTTATCAAGATCATTACATGTATAACCATAAAATACTTTCAATACATCTTGTTTTTATCAAACTTTCAAAACTTTATGCATGTAAGAAAAATTGGTATAGATGCGATCACATTTGAATTATAAGATAGGGTCTTTTGTTAGTTTCAAGTGATTCAAGGTTGATCAAAATTTTTTGATGTGTTTGTGTGTTAAAGGGGTGACGGCAACAAGGGGGTGGAGGAGAAAACTATGTGTTTTTGTTTATAAAAATGGTTTAAGTGGTTAAGTTAGGTGAAATTTAGTTTATATAGTATTGGTAGTCGAGGGACTATTATTGCCAATAAGGTATAGTTTTGGATCAAAACATAATTAAATAATTTAAAGGGCAGAAAATGATTATTAGTCAAATTTAAAAATATTTACGGGACTCGGGTTTCATAAAATACTTTTCAAAAGTTAAAATTCTTCATAAATATAATAATAAAGCTTCGAAACGACTTAAAACGTAATTAAATCGAAAACGTCGAAAATATTAAATATCGAAACAATAGATAATAAAACGTAAATTTTTGGGCATCCGTCGGTATCGCGATCACTAGTAGTTCTCGTCATTCGTTAAAACGTAATGTACATCCGATAAAAATAGATACAATAAAAATATTCATATGATATTTTGAGAATATAATATCGATATCTAACGTATTCCTTGCCGGTTTTCATCTAAACGACGTTCTTACGTTAAGTTTCAAGCTATAACCTTCTCGGTTAGCCGATAATTTAAAATTCTCATTAAAGTAAACATATAATACTTAATAGTCGAGATTAAAATATCGACCTGAAAATGACGGATTGTCACATGTACAATTGTCATTTATTACTTTTTCCCACTTGTACACATCGACGTCAATTATCAGCTCTCTGTTTAATTTCTTTCTTCTCCTTATTTTCTAAAGTACCCCTTATAAAGTCACTAGTCACCCTCCATTAAACCACGCCAATAGTTAAGACATACATATCTCTCAAATTCCAAACAGAGAACCACCACTTACTTCTTCCGGGGACGAAGCCACAATGAAATATGACCGGGTTCACAAAATTTTTGAACTGTAATATAACAGATGTAAAAAATGAATTAAAACGAAGGATAGAAACACGTTCCGATTGACTGAGTGCATTTAAAATACATTAAAAAAAACCGATAGTTTTCTTCACAAATTAAAACTACAAAGAAAAATTCCATAGGAGTCACGGGCACCCGCGAGAACCCCCTAGCTCTGTCCCTGCTTACTCCATTCTATTCGTCAAACATATGCGAACAAACAACATAATAGATGATCACATCTCTTCCCATTACTCATCATCACAACCCGCCACCTTCCTCTACCATCTCAGATCTACTCCACCCCTTGATTTAAACCGCAACCACAACCTAGAACCACCCACCACTTCTGAACCGTCTTGTGTGTGGTTCGGGTATTGCATCTACGTAGTTTTCGAATGAGATGATGATATTTTAATTGAAGGTTTCGAGCATTGTTAGTGGGTAGGAGCCACTTGCGCTTCCACGTAGCCTTACCTTATTGTTTGTGAACCCATGTAACCAAATCCCTCAGCTTCTTCTTATAAAGGTACACGATGGAAGCTAAATCCGTAGATAATGGTGGTCATCGTGGTAGGAACACTTTAAGGTTCTGTTGTCTTTGAAGTTAGTAGTTTTGGTGCATTTGATAAAAGGGTTTTAGCCAATGATTAGTTGCAACAATGTCTTCTTTTGACAAGTGGATCTGATCATGGTTCAAGAAGATGAGAGTAAAAGGAAGAAGGTGATGGTTTCATTGAGGGTTTGAGAGAATAATCATGTTACAAGGGTTGAAGTGGGTTGGATTTAAAGGGTCTCATTCATGTTAGCATTTATAGATTTTGGGTTCTTTTGAAGAATTTTCCTTTGATTAATATAGTGAAGAAACTAGAGAAAACAAAAGAATGTAATGAATGGGAAAGGTAATTTATATCTAGTGAGACCTACAAAAATAACTTATTTACCCTCATGTACATGTCACTTGAAGGCATTTAACTGAGACAAATAACGATCGTTTGAGATAGGGATGGACGACATCTAATATTTAAAACATAAAGATTCACAAAGTAAAAAAAGATCTAGGACTATGGTAGGAATTTGGCCTAAACCACACTGGGACGAACCATGCAATTTACTCTTTATTATATTATGAAACAAATAATACTTTTGCTCGTTTTTATTAAATTTATGTTGTTTTTATCCGGTTAAAATTGATAAGAGAATGTTTATCAAGAATGTTAAAAAGGGTAGATATGTAAATATAATCTTTTTCACTTCCTTTTTTTCTTATAACCGAAGAACGCATAATGAAGTATCAGTTTTCCTTATCATCCCTTCCCGTTCTCTACCTTGCTTTCCCATACTTTTCTTTTCCTTAAAAAATAAATTTAGAACAAAATGTTATTGTTTTGTTTGATTGGGTCCTAATAACTCCAAAAAACTAGTAACTTGATTTCTAGAATTTGCTTGTTAATTTTAACAAGACTTTTATTTATGTGTTAATGCTTTATTTGTTTAATATGTTTTTAGAAAAAAGTTGTCAAACTGCTTATTCCTCTTGCTCTGTTAATTATTATTCTATCTCCCTTTTAAGAGTTTAACGTGTGTTTTAAAGAATGACAGTTTAAGGGGTGATTCTCTTACTAGACTTATTATCTAATATAACTTTTGATACACTCATAACCCACCTTTCTCCTTATGAGCTTATTAAGTTGAGCGTATGGCTTACTTATGGCCATAAGCTCAAGTTGGCAAGCTTATAAGTCGAAAAAGGTACAATTATGAGCTCTTCCAAAGTTACATAAGCTCATACGCCAAATAATCTTAGCCAGCCAAAACCTCCAGAACTGATTTTATAATTCATCGCAATATTGTTAAGTTTATTTTTCTGTAAACTAGTTGATTTCTTGAGGTTCCCCCTCATGTACAAGAGAAACTTAGTTCCTTAAATAAGATGGAATTCATCTTAAACTTACCTAATCGATAGATCCAGTTTCCATTTGGGATGTACAAGCAGTCGCCACCAAGATATTTATCTCAACAACCCCATAGCAGAAGAATATGAAAACACGCACGAGGGTGGGTTTATATGGATAAGTTTTTTCGTATTTGTGCTACTTATGTCACATAAAAATCCATATACTAACTAAAATCGAAAACAAAAACATCATCAATTGTTACAAAGCTTGTTTTTACTTATGTCCTTAGATTACACTTCCTTCATGAAAGCATCAATGAACCCTAACCTCCCAGAATGAACAACTTAGACATCACTCATGAAAGGTATCATCCTTAGACATAAGCTAACTATGTCTACACCTTATCACCAAAAACAAAAAGAAAATTGCACTAACTTAACCATAAACTTTAGCACATAATGTGGTTCAAATATTCAAAACTATTCTAAAAATAAAAAAAAGCAACTTGTAAACAAGTATTAAGAGCTAGCAGAGTGAACAAGATCAGCAACACAACTTCACATTTTCACTTACACTATAGACTACATTAATTCCTATAACAATATTGCAATCTTTAAGCCACTCAAATGTAGAAAGATAGAAAGAAGATTATCTTATGCTAATGATTACAAAATTTCCTTCACTTATGAAAAGCCTCGAAACAAATAAGCTTGTTTGATACAGTAAAATTGGAAGTTCCAAACACAAAATGAGTTACTAACCTTGACTTTGAAGTTCTTATTTTGCAAATATTGTATGAACACCTTGAGGATTCTCGACAGACTAAAGTTCTTGACTGCTCAATTCAAAGAAAGTATCAGGCGGAGCCTCTCTTTGGACTTAATGTCGAGCGGTGAGACAAAAGCAACACATAAACAAACACAACAAATATGAATATCATCAGATCTTTGTTATGTGAAAAAGAGTGCTCTTTGTTAGCATAACATAAAAAGCTCATAATCCGATTTGTTTCGGTTTATGAGCTTATGACTTAAACACACCATAAGCTTAACTTAATAAGCTCATAATTCGAAACAAATCGGCTTATGAGCTTTTTAAGTTAACCTACCAAAGAGCTAATATTCATTGTTTTTCCACATAACAAAGATATGATATTCATATTTGGTTATGTTTGTGTACGTGCATCTGCTTTTGTCCCACCCCCCGACATCACGTTTGAGGAGAGGCTCAACGTGATACTTGCTTCGAATGGAGTAGTCAAGAAATTTAATCTGTCGTGAATCCTCAAGGTTTTCATACCAGATTTGAAAAATAAGAACTTCAAAGTAAAGGTTAGCGATTCATTTTGTGTTTGGAACTTCAAATTTTATTGTATTCAAAAGCTTATTTGTTGCAAGGCTCCTTCATAATTAAAGGAAGTTTTGTAATGTTTAGCATAAGATATTCTTCTTTCTGTCATTGTATATTTGAGTGGCTTAAAGATTTCAATATTATTATAGTAATTAATGTGGTCTATGCTAGTGTAAGTGAAAATGTGAAATTGTATTGCTGATCTTGTTCACTCTGCTAGTTCTTAATACTTTTTTTGTGGGTCTACAGGCTGTGTTTTTTATTTAAAGAATAGTTTTGAATTTTTGAACAATATTATATGCTAAATTTCATGGTTAAGGTTAGTACATCATTTGTCTTTGTGTTTTTGTGATAAGGTGTAGATATAGTTAGGCTTACGTCTAAGGATGAAGCCTCTCATGGATGATGTCTAAATTGATCCTTCTGTGAGGTTGGGATTTTTAGATGCCTTCATGAAGGAAGTGTAATCTACGGCCATAAATAACAACAAGCTTTGTAACACTTGATGATGCTTTTTTATTTTAGTTTAATAAGTCTATGGATTTTTCTGTGAGGATGGTTCTGCATATTTGAGTAGCTTAGCATTAGATATTCTTCTTTGTGTCATTCAACATTTGAGTGATAAAAATTGCAATATTTTATGAGAATTAATGTAGTCTATACTAGTATGAAAAGTTATTGGTAATATATACTTATATATCTTCTTTATGTCTAGATTGAGAACAAGGGTTCTCCAGATATCAAACTGAACCCAATTGCTTCCAAAGTTAACAAAAGTATATTTTCTCAAAAGTGTATAATGGTGTCGACAACAAGCGTTTCTTCATTCCCCACTCGTCCCTTGTGTTGGTCTCTAAATAAAAAAGACGAGTCCAACATTCCTATTTTTAGTAAGTACACATGATTGGCCATTCTATGATTTACGTTATATGGATTTTAACCTAATTTTTTTGTAGTCAAGTGTGGAACCTCTCTAACCGAAGAACAAACAAAAGTCGCAATAGGGTATAAGGCTTTTGATTTGTTTGATTTAGAAGGGGTCAACATTCACATGACTAACAACGCTCGTGCGGCGACGATCATTGGTGGAGGGACAACCAGCTATGACCCAGGAATGGCCCAAGTAACGCAAAATGCCCTTTTGTTAAATGATAGTTGATATATCATCGTCACGGTATAATTTGTTTTCTCTAACTAATATACTTCACTAGACGAATACCCGTGCTAGCGGAGGAAATTCATAACGACATATAATCAACGATAATATATTGCGTCTAACCTTTAAATAAAATGTAACATCGTGAGTATAGTGCACCATTTTGACTATATTAGTCGCTAATGAATGCACATAGCTAGCATCTATTTAGTTGTTACAAATTATTAAGAGTTAAAATATCGAGAATACATTAAATGTATTAGACCAATGCATAATTGAGGCATAGCTTGTCACTCAAGTTTAATAACCTTAGTGGGATTAATTAAATTAAGTTAATGAGCTTTCACCGATAAATAATTTAATAGAAAGTTGTATTTTGTTTCATTTATGTCTAACAAAGTTCGAAACCCGTGCTTCACTGGTCTAATTATGTTGTAAAATGAAACATATATCAAGTAATTTGTGTGGACAAAAGGCGTCATGAATGGAGGGAGATTATCATACTAACTACATCAACTAATTATTAATGACATGGAATGAATCATTAAAAAATATGTTTTTTAAAGTGATCACATACATAGAGAATTCACACAACAACTCTTATGAATCATTAACATGCTATATACAGTAATAATTATATGGCTAAAGTGTCACCAACGTAGCATTCCTTCTGTACGCGTATTAAATAATACTACATTAGTAATGTTCAAACTAATACAACGCTTAAACTCTTTATAAGAAGGGTTATTTTCATTTTCTTATATCTTACAATGGCAATAAGTACATGCATATTTCTTTGTAAATTTCTTTCTATTCTTTTATTTTCATCACATAAGCCTTTTTGAATGTCTTACCATAGCTATACATATATGTTTCATTTTACAATGGTACTAAAAACGATTTTAAATAGTGTTCTAGCTTTCACTTGATGGCTTGTCTCGGTGCTTTTAACACATATGTTGCCCTCTTTGGACTCTTGGTTATCTTCCCTTTCAAAGAAAAAACCGAGACTCTGTTTTTCAAAAAAAGTTTTGAAACGTTTATCCAGAGACCTTACTCGAGTTGTAATAGAGGCATCAGCGTGTAACTAGATGTTGTGGATAAGAGCACTCTAAAATAAGATAAAATTATGGTAATTATCATATATTGCATTTACTTAGTATAGGAGGTTACTGTCTTTTCCTTTTCCCTTGCATCCCTATATATGTATACTCTCTATATCCCTAAGAAATATACGAACCATCATGCAAATTCTCTGATGTCTACATGGTATCAGAGCATACCAATCGTATTTTCTCTCAAATCTAAAACACCTCTCGAATCACAATGGTAGACAAAGATTCCTCATCCTCTCAAGAACCTCGTTTCGTAGTCCAGGATCCTCCCTTTCCAACTGGGATTATCCTACATGATACCAATTACCAGTTGTGGTCTCAACTGATGGAGATGAGGATTGGAGCACGAAATAAACTAGGATTCCTAACAGGATCCTCTACAAAACCAGCATCTGGTGAGAAACAAATCGAAACTTGGCTCATGGATAACAATCGGGTCTAGAGTTGGCTCATAGATTCGATGAGCCCAACCTTGGTCCCCAGATTCATCCGATTGAAAACGTCGAAAGAGATCTGGGATGCGGTCGCTAAAACATTCTACGACTGGACATATGAGACGCAGCTATTCGAATTGAACCAGGTGTCGTTCAGTACACGGCAAGACGGACGATCACTCGCAACATACTACAATGAACTGTTAGGGATCTTCCAGGAGATAGACACCCGACTGATTGCTCAGGAAGATGATGTAAATTAGGTGGTTTCACTGATTAAGATATTGGGTCGTCTCAGGGTACATATTTTCCTTGCCGGGCTAGATGCTGAATTCAATCAGGCACGTGGAGAAATCCTAAGAAAAGACCTACTTTTAGATCTTGAGGCGTATAATGCTTTTGTACGGAAAGATCAGTCTCAGCGAACCACCATGGAAGATGTACAAAATAAACCAGACAACCTTGTTCATCTCACAACCCGGAACCGGACCTCAAAAGAAAAGAACTCGAATGGCAAGAAAAATACCTTTGTTTGTACTCATTGCGGAGAAGAAGGCCACTGAAAACAAAGGTGTTACGAGATAGTAGGATACCCCGAATGGTGGGATTTTTCAAAAAAAATCTCGAAGAAAGGTGGGACAAGCCTCTATGGCTCCAACAAAAAATGATGAAGGTACCTCCATTGCAGCCCATGCAGAATCGACTGATGGTTACGGTTTGTCAAATACAACTAAGGCTGTTATGAATAATTGGATCATTGACACGAGAGCGACGGATCATATGACAAATGATCCGTCTAAACTTGTGTTAAAAGTCCAACCAAAACAAAATATGGTGAAAACGGCAAATGGAGGCGTGGCTAAAGTAACATGTGCAGGATCGACTAAGTTGTCGAATTCTATGAATCTTGAAACAGTCCTCGTGGTTGCATCTTTGTCATCAAACCTACTATATATCAGTCAAATTATAGACCATCTTAATTGTTATGTAACGTTTTGGCCGAACCATTGTGTTTTTCAGGATATCGTGACGGGTTGGATTCTTGGCTATGGTATTAGGAAGGGCAAGTTGTACTATCTTGAGGAAGAAGGACCAGCTGAAGCGAATAACACAGAAGGAAGAAACTCCTTATCTTGGTTATGGCATTGAAGATTAGGACACTTGTCTTTTGGATATTTAAAGAAACTAAAACCTGAACTTTTTTTTAGCAATAAACTTTTTGATTCTAGTTATGATGTGTGTGAGATGGCAAAAAGTCACTGGGTTCATATTATCCAAGTGAAAATAAAACCACGATTCCGTTCATGAAAATCCACTCGGACGTATGGGACCAGTGAGAATATCAACTTTATGTGGTTATCGTTTTTTTGTTACCTTTATTGATGAATTTTCACGAATGATTTGAATCTCTATGCTTAAACATAAAAGTGATGTGACACGTGCCTTTAAAGAACTTTACTTGCACATTAAAACTCAATCCAATAGTGAGATTAAAATCCTCCAATCAGATAATGGAGGGGAATATGTCAATCATGACATGGAGGTGTTTTGCAGGGAGAACTCGATTAAACACCAGACTTTGTGTGTGAACACACCACAACAAAACGAGCTCGCGGAAAGAAGAAACAAGCAAATTCTAGAAATTGTACGAGCCTCCTTGTTTGATATGAAGATGCCACGTAAATATTAGGGAGAAGCAGTACGTAATGCCGCGTATTTGATGAATCGGACACCATCACGAGTTATCGACTTTAAAACTCCATTACAACTCGTACATGAAAAATTTGGACTTCTAGTTAGGTCCAACCTTGAGCCACTAGTATTTGGGTGTGTCGCATATGTACATCATAACGCGGGAAAGCTAGAGCCAAGAGCCATAAGATGTGTCTTTCTGGGGTATGCTGACTTCAAGAAAGGGTATGGGTGTTATGACCCAAAAGAAAATAAAATGTACGTCACACGAGATGTAAGTTTTCATGAAAACATCTCTTATTTTTCACATGAATATTTCCCACAGGGGGAGAACGTATGAGGGTAATTTGCATGAGAAAAATAATGGGCTTGGTGAGAATTATGGACTCGACGGAAATGAAGATGGGCCAGAAATACCGTCGTTTGGGCCTGAGGAGTATAACGCAGGGGGGGACCAGGAAAACCCAGAACTGTAGTCCGAAAGCCCAGAGGTGCAATCCGAGCCAGATAGTACAACGAGTCCAAGCCAAACTAATACCCAGCTGGATCCGACACCATCACAAGGTACGCGAAATAACGATTTTACTAATGGTTCCCCTGAGATTGTTGATGAACAGGTACCATGGGTGGCAAGATACCCTGTAAGATAAAATAGAGGGGTTCCAAGGAAACAGTACCAACCAGACTTAAAGTCAAAATCAAAATATCCAATAAATTACTACGTCTCCACTGAAAGATTGGCGGAGCCACAACGGCATATGGTGGAAGTGTTAGCTTATGTGGTTATCCCTAAAACTATTCAAGAAGCTATGGAAGATCCAAAATGGAGGGAAGCTATATTCGTAGAATTAGATGCATTAAAACATAATCAGACATGGGACGAAGTCGTTCTCCCTTCCGGAAAGAAAACTGTGGGATGTAGATGGGTCTTGACGGTTAAGTTGGATTCAAATGGACATATTGATAGATACAAGGCTAGATTAGTCGCGAAAGGCTACACACAGAAATACGGTATAGATTATGGAGATACTTTTGCACCAGTAGCAAAGATAAACACTATTCGAATTCTTATTTCGATCGATGCAAATAAGGATTGACCGTTAACACAATTTGACGTTAAAAATGCTTTGTTGAATAGCTATTTGGAAGAAGACGTGTTCATGGAACCTCCTCCCGGTATGAATTATAGGAAGGTGTGTATGTTAAATAAGGCGTTGTATGGACTGAAGCAATCCCCAAGGGCGTGGTTTGGAAGGTTTTCAAAGTTCATGAAAAAAATTGGACACAAGCAGTCAGATGTAGATCACACGTTGTTTGTGAAGAACATTGGAGAAAAAATTACTTCCCTTATAATGTATGTAGACGACATGGTGGCGAGTGGCAATGATCACAACGAAATGAAAAAATTGAAAGACATACTAAGTAACGAATTTGAGTTAAAAGATCTTGGAAATCTAAGGTACTTCTTGGTTATTGAAGTAGCAAGGTCTAAACGAGGAATCATAATGAATCAACGGAAGTATGTATTAGACCTTCTCGTAGAAACCGATATGCTGGATTGTCATCCAATAGATACGCCTATTGAGGTAAATCATGGTTTGAGTATTCTGTCGGGAGAAGTACCAACGAACAAGGAGAGGTATCAAAAGCTGGTTGGAAAACTAATATACTTCTCACACACTCGCCCGGATATTGCGTACGCAGTAAGTGTAGTGAGCAGATTTATGCATGTACCTAATAAAAAAACATATGAAAGCCGTGTATAGAATCCTTCGATATTTAATGTCATCACCAGGAAAGTGTCTATTCTTTTAAAAAATGAAAACATTGAAGTAGAAGGATATACCGATGCAGATTGGGCCGGTGATAAGTCTGATGGTAAATCAACATCAGGATACTTTACGTTTGTAGGAGGTAATTTGGTGACTTGGAGAAGCAAAAAACAGAAATTGGTGTCCCGTTCAAGTGCAGAGGCAGAGTTTCGAGGCATGGTTCATGGAGTGTGCGAATTGTTATAGGTGAAACGGGTGTTAAGAGATCTTGGTTTTAGTGTAGACAAAACTATAAATCTGTATTGTGACAATCAAGATGTGGTAAAGATTGCAAACAACCCGGTTCAACATGATAGAAACGAACATGTCGAAACAGATCCCCATTTTATCAAAGACCACCTCGAGAAGAAAACTATTAAGCTACCATTTGTTAACTCGAAGGAACAATTAGCTGACATGCTAACAAAGGCTGTGCACGCAAGAGTATTCAATGGCTCTCTGGACAAGCTGGGAATGATGGACATTCATTCACCATCTTGATGGGGAGTGTGGATGAGAGCACTCTAAAATAAGATAAAAGTGTGGTAGTAATTATCATATATTGCATTTACTTAGTATAGGAGGTTACTATCTTTTACTTTTCCCTTGCATCTCTATATATGTATACTCTCTGTATCCCTAAGAAATATACGAACCATCATACAAATTCTCTGTTGTCTACAACGCTAGCCGATGTGATCACACTATTAAAATATGTCCAAGTGGGAGTTGTAAGTTTATGGACTTAAATTTTAATAGTCGTGTGTTAGGATCGAACTCGGGATTACGGGGTTGCACACAATACGTAAAGAGTTAATTTATTAATTAATGTATTTTATATATTAATTGATTAAAACGAGCTTTAAACATTTAACGGTCGTTATGTTTTAATAGAACTAGTGATTAACATGGAATAAACTAGAAGGGGAAAGAAGGATCCGGAACACCCTTCTAAGAGGGGGTTCCGATCGGTAGCTATAGGGAACAAAGAGTAAGAAGATTTTTCTTTCCTAATTTTCGTTTATGTAATCTTGGGCTCCAAGTTTAATTTAATTACCCATGTGATTAAGATATCCCTCATAATTTTTCACCTCTCTCTTCTCTTCTCTTTGCTCGATCGTTCAAACCCTTCACAAAAGGTTTTTTGTTTGATTTTTCCACTTCACATGTATACTCGTTTCATACGAACTAGGTTTTCGATTAACTCGTTATTATACGTGTGTACAAGAAAGTAATATAATCTCACTATAGATTATATCTTGGATCGACTAACAAAACGGTAAGGGGTTAACCATTGATCCTCATAAACCCTAAATTGCAGATTTGTTCTTGTTAGTTGGAATCGCATTGCAAAATGTACGTAACCCTAATCAATTAATTATGAATGTGTTATTATTATGATTCTATGTCTTAATCGCTTCCGCTATTACGTGATTTAATATTTAATTATGTCTTTTATAATTGTTATAACTTCATAAACCATCACATCTACCGATTGGTAAATTTTCACCGACGACCTATTCGTAGATTGAAACTGACAAAATTACCCGCCCGCTCACGTACCAATGATACCCATGGGTTATGGGTTATTTCTCGCTCACTACCATCCCTAAACTCATTTAGTATTTTGCATAGAATCTTTATTTCAAAACAAGGAACTAACAGTTCTAATTTTTATAAAGAGTTAAAATCATATAAATTTGCAAATAAAGCTTTGTGGCTTGATTCATATATCTAACCAACCCCTGCGAGTGAATGAAATTGTTGTGTGGGGGATAGTGAATGAAATTTGGCCTATTTACATTTCTACGAGCATTATTTTTTTAATGTTATAATTTTCTTTAAACAATGACATACATTGTATGAGTGAATGTTTCAATTGTGTAAAATTGAGGGTTAACTTGATTAATTAACAAAGACGCTTTTATAAATTTTCACACCTAGGTAAACTATTTCGGAAAAAAAAACTTTACTTTAGCTACATCCGTCTTTACCATTCTTAATCTTGTTAGCACTCATCTTCTTCATGGATAACACAACTTGATTTGAAAGCGATAAATATATTCATAAATGGCAAAAAACTAAACGATGAATCATTAAAACCTTTTTTTTGTTGCTATTAATGTATAATGGTTTCATTTGTTTTAATTATATGATTTAATTAAGGTTTATATCGAATGAAAAGAGAATCAATGAATGAATTAGTAGACATGTGTTTAAGGTTTATACCCGATCGTTTTAGGAGGCGATGAAAATGGTGGGTGAAGCAAAAATGATGGGTCGAATGATATATGTATTTTAGGACACATGTTCTCTCTTTGAATCAGTATATCATGCCATGTCGTGAAAGACATCGGCATATTGTGTGATGAGGTGGAATTATTGTGTCATGTATACTTAGTTACTTACATGTTAACATAGAATTCATACTTACGTTAACCTAGCACTTCAATACTTCAAGACTTCAATCATCCCAATAAATACTGAACACACATGACAAAATATTACTACACACATAAAAGATCTTTTGCATTTATTTATACCTATATTTCTACCTAGAACCTTTACTCTATTTATTGAAGGGGAGTGGCTAACAACATAAATGAGAGCATTATGTCACGAGTATCCAATGTGTAACACCCATAATAAGAAGTTAACATTAGTTGGAAATTTGAAAAAGGAAGTGAATAGTGACCACATCTAATAAAAACACATACATGTAAATATACTTCAACATTCATGCAAAGTCGCAATTACAACGACGGACCAAAACAAATCGTTTTGCTTGTTCTACACCGACTTTGGCAGCTTACAAATTCCGACTTTTGGTTTAGGTAAAAACTTGTGACGATCAAATAAAGAGAAGCTATTTTTTTATAGTGTGTTTGCGAGCCCAATTTCTATTCAGCGACATGCATTTTCTTTGTCCTTGCAAGTTTTACGGTGACCAAAAGTAAATGTCCAATTTTGTAAACCTTCAATAATCGATCCAAAACACATAGAACTACTATTTTATGTCATTGGCTTCCTGTTAAAAAAAGGAATAAAAGTATAAACTTAATTGGAATATTGCGTCTACGAGATTTTCGAGCCAAATACTCGATATTCAAACTCAACTCAAAATATAAATCAAAACTCACTTGGTAAGATGTTTTTTAAAAGATTAGATATGCAATCTAACAAAAAGACTAGTTGTGCGGTTTGTTTGTTAGTTTTTTTTTCACCGCCATGTAAAAAATATGTTAATATCAGATTTTGAAGTGTGTAGGAGGATTAACCGTACACAGCCACAAAATTTCAAGAGCCTTTGATTTTATAATAGAGAGCTCTGTTAATTCAGTGTCTAAGATCATTTTCATCGAAACTTATTCTAAATTTAGTATTTAGACATTATATAAATGAAATGTAGGTTACGTAATTTAGTTTTAAGCGACTTATCAAGAAAGAACAAAGTATATGAGTGCTTGATATAAGGAAGATGATGAGTCTACTCATAACTCACTTTGCACCCTTAAGATTTTTAAATCTTACAGTTTTACCAATCTTTTTGTTTTATAAGCATGTTGTCACAGTAATCATCATCTTCCTTATAAGCTCTGTTACATAATATTCCAACATTTTTTTTCAATGAGAAACACACAAATATTAAGTGATCATACAAGAAAGTTTGTCTAGTCCGGTTGTATATCGGCTTTGGACGTTGTATCCTAATAAACAGACGACGGGATGTTTTAAGGAAATCGTGTCTAACATGAGTCTCGTCTCTCCATCTGCACTGCTTTTATTTAATTTGATTACTTATTATTTTATTAATTAAATGACTATAATTCAATCTATATTATTAAAAGTGTACACTGTGTTGTACAATTACGTCTGAATGTCTCGGTTGTGTAAAATTGAGGGTCAACTTTATTAGTTAACAACATATTTTTTAATAAATTTTCACATCTAGGTAACTCATTCCGAATAAGTTAATTTGCTGTTGTTTAAATCATGATCGGATTCTCATTCTTCATTAATACAACTTGTTTTGAAAGTGATAAATTTATTTATAAATTGCCAAAAACAAAGCCATGAATAATTAAAACCTTTTATTTGAATGTTTAATGGTTTGAATTAAAAGATTTGATATGAGATATTAGAATGAGATGGTTTAAAGGACCGAATGAAAAGAAAATCAAAGAATGAATCGGTAGAATGCGGTGAAAATGACGGGTGCGGCAAAAATCAAAGGTCGAATGATTGTATATGTGTTTTACGAGGCATGTTGTTTCCTTTTTGAATTGGTATAACTTGCTTTGTCGTCAAGGACATGGACATATTGTGATTAGTTGGAATTACTGTGCCATGTATACTTAGTTACTTACATGCTTACAAAATATTAGCTAAAATCTTCACATTTAAAAGGCTAATTATCAACGGTTAAAAATGTGTGAATTTACAAACCCTACACTCGCTTATATGTGGCAATAATTGGTGTTACAAAATTTCCCACATATATAAGTATGAAAATGTTATCTAAATGTGCATACTTAAAAGTGTGAAAACACTCTTTAAATGTCCACACATGCATAATAATGACCGACAAAACAATACTGTAGTATGCTAGACAAAACAATAAGAAATTAAAGGAAACTGGACATAAATCCGCATAAGCAAGTAGACATTCAAACATAGGACACTATCGTCCAATGTATCAAATAGCATGTTGCTCAAACCCTTGAGCTATGAAACTATCTTCCCCGTTAATAAAAGATTATAAGATGTCTCCTTGATGCCAAATTGGTCGATCATTAACATCATCCTGATGTGGAAGGTTAAATTTAATTCATGGGATGTGTGAGTCATCATCTTTAACAACATTTTTCCACTACAACAAATTTAGTCTTTGTTCATATTTTTTATTAACGCTTTAAAAAATTCACACATAAAACTGTGAATATTAAAAAGTTCACACATAAAAGTGTAGTTTATTATAAATTTTCACACTTAAAAGTGTAAATTATTTGTTACACCCAATTTGTTCACACCAAAAACACTAATGATTGTCATATTAAGTGTGAAAAGTCAATCTATTTTGTAGTGAAATCTCATGTCATACGTATCTCTTAGATAATTCAAATTAACATGTAGCCATCAAACAAATTTTACATCCTGTAAGTAGAAAACTTGATTTGCTTGAGATGATACTATGAAAGGATCATCTTGTATGCTAGTATGGACTAACGGCCTAGAAAAATTTACAGGTGGAAAACCGTATTTTTACTTCTTTAACCCCCTTGAAAGTCGAATATCAACCCAATCAAAACGGAAAAGAATAACATTATATCCAAAAACGTGCTCTAGATAAATGATACTCGTAACCTTTTCATAGTAATTTCCTCCTTCAACAAAACTTGACAAATGCATCTGAGTAAGTTATTTCTTATTCAATTATAGCAACATATCGTAAACATGATTATCTCAACTCAAAACTAAGTAACATCAGTTTATAACGCTACACAAACAAATCACCAACAACTGATAATCCTTTTCACTATAACTTTATGCTCATTTACATTTACCGTTTAGTTACTAAACATCCAAATGCTAACTTAACAACTAACGATTAAAGCTTAATCTGATTGCATCAAAAATCCTTCATTAAGTAATCGCACAAACGAGTGATTTCATAATCCACTAATGATTAACTAACATATCAGATGTATTCATTCACAAACAACTAGAAAATACTCATACAATAGCAAACAACAATTCACTAACATATGGCGTGCCAGTTAACAAGTAGAAAATGATTAACTAACATTTAATTAATTAATCTGATGAGAGAACATATCGGAACAATAATAAACCACAACGCCGTTGATCGAAACAGTAAGAAACAGCGTCAGTGATGATCGGAAAAGTAATAGACAACGATGGTGAACCACGATGGTGTCGGTTACAACCACAAATCTTCGTGAGGTGTAAAATCTCTTGATCACATGATCCGAGTTTGTGTGTGTGACAATTTTGTGAGATCCTATTAGGCACACTATTCTCCACGACACCACCCACAACCTCAACCGTTGTTCTAAGCTCTCTAAGTGTGGTTTTCTAAAAATTTATTTCATGTATAAGTGTAGCTTTTTTATAATCTTCTACATTTATAGATGAAGATTTATCTTTTTAAATTTTGTGACATTTAAATGTGGCAACATTATAATTCATATAATTTTTTTAACGATTGCTTATACCCTAGCGAATTCCACTTTTTTTGTAGTGATGTTATCCTCTAGTATATACGTACAAGTAGGGAACAATAACATACAAATCATACTTTCCTTAGAGCACATGAAACGGTCGTGCCGTCGACTTGGTGCCATAGCTAAAAATTGGTGTTATATCAGCAAGATGGGCTATGGTACCAGAAATGCCATGACACCAGTTTTCAGTGACATTGGTGATTTTTGGTGCCATAGTGGCAATTTTTTGTGCCATAAAGAGTATATACCCTTTATATTCCAAAAAATAATTAAAAATCGTTTGGCGTGGGCTGGTAGCCACGGTGCTAGAGCCATGACGCCAACCGACGGAGTGACGCGCCAAACCTAAATTTCGTGCCATGGCTTTACACCACCCTATGGCGCCACCGCTCCCCTCCCTCTTTAGAGCAGAGGGAGTCGTCGTGCCATAGATGTTGTGCCAAAGTCAGAAAGTAATGTCGCGTCATCAAAAAGGGCTATGGCACCAGAAATGCTATGACACTAGTTTTCAGCGCTATTGGTGAGCCATAGTATTTCTAGTGCCATATTTTTTTTTTTTGATAAGCATAACTTTTATTAAAAAAACTCACAAAATACAAGCATCTCCTGTGACAAAACCACAAGAAGACTAAAACAAAATACACACATCAGAACCACCACATGAGGTATATGGTGTAGTACAATATAAAGATAACCTGATCGTCGCTACCAGATCAAAACAAACACAGCACACCTAAAAGTCACACATTAGCAGTATCATTTCGACCAGATTTAAATGGTCTCTCAATCCAGTTTTCCCACTGCAAGTTCCACCTCTTTGATCTCCTACTGACCCATTCGAAGGTGTTCAATTGTATGTCCTTGAAGAGTTTCGTCCCATTCTCCGTCTTCCCTTTAGATTAAAAAAATATATAGAAAATCGTATGGCATGGGCTGGTAGCTACGACGCGAGAGTCATGGCGCCAACCCAAGATGTCCTGCGTCGTTCTCTTTTCTTGCGCCATAGCATCACGCCAAGCTTGGACACGACGACTCTGTTTCCTTTTAACCTAGCCTTAGTATTACTATACACACAAAAGATCTTTTGCATTGATTTTCACATGTATTTCTTCCTACCTCTTTACTCTATTTATAACACTCCAACAACCATTTCTCCTTTACTCCTTTACTTTATTTATAAAACACCAACAACTGACGACGATTCCGTTTGCTCTTAACCTAGCTCTTAGTATTACTATACACACAAAAGATCTTTTGCATTGATTTTCACCTGTATTTCTTCCTATATCTTTTACTCTATTTATAAAACTCCAACAACCGTTTCTCCCTTTACTCCTTTACTCCTTTACTCTATTTTTAAAATCCCAACAACCGTTTCTCCTTTACTCTTTACACTATTTATTCAACACACCAACTACTATTTCTCTTAAACTTTCACAACCACCACAACAGATCTGCTTCTACTGATCAAGGAAACTACAAAGTGAGTTTTGTTGTGTTAAGGTTTCTTTGCATTAGTTTACTACGATTATTGTCATTTGTTAGCTTTAAATTTTGGTTTTAATCTTTGTTTTAGTTTCACCGACGAGCCAGATCTTTCTTATGGCGTGTTTTTCGATCGGTTCTCAAAGGTAACTTCGATCTATCTATTTTTCACCTTTGATAATTTATCTTGTGTAAAACCACTTTTGATGGCTAGATTGGTTAAAAAAACCAATTGAAAATCCTTCTTATAATCTTTATTTTGCTAGCGTTTGATAGCTTTTAATATATTACAGCCGTTCCAAAAAAAAAAAAAAAACTCCTTGATAGTTATTTTCTGAAGTCAGTTGAGGATACCAAATGATTAAATTATGAGAATTTCCGGGTAGGATTATGTTGTATATTTTTCTACCAGTCTAAAACAACAAAGATAACATCCCTTTGTTTGGGATAACATATTTATCTCTAACTAGGTAAACCTTTTAATTATACATGTTTGTTTTTCAGCTGGTTTAACGAACAACAAAGAAGAAAAAGAGGAGCTTGACAATATTCTGATGCTAACTTTGCAAAATCGATAACAAAGGCAAAGAGGAATTTCTGTTACGTAACACTAGAAGAAAACAAAGGTATAACCAACTTTTATTTTTATGGCTCGGTGGTTTATGTTTTAGTTTTTCTTTTGTTGTTCAAAAACATTCTAGTTTTGTTTATAGTGAGCAAAAATGAAATGATTAAAAAATACTCTTGTTTTGTTTGTTGCAAAATAAAAGAAGCATCTTATTTTGTTCAAAAACAACGTTTAGAAAGAAAAAACATAAAAAAATTCTAGATCTAAGTAACCATTAAGGTTTCAAAAATTGCTAGGCGTTAGTTCGGTGGTTGTGTGTCGTCTAGCGATTAATCGAAAAATAATCGGATTGGATTCTTTATATAATTATTTTTTTAACTATATGGCGAGTTTATGCCTGATTTGGTTGATTTCTATCTGATTTGGTAGATTTTGTAGGTTTTTATCCGATTTTGGCCAATTTATTCCTGATTTAGCCGACTTTTATCCGTAACCGATTTTATTCGATTTAGCCAATTTATGTCTGTTTTTTGTCCGATTAATCAGTATGTTGACCGCTTTTTGACCAAGCCAATAAATAAAACCGATTAGTAAAAATCAACACGATTAATCCCCGCCTAACTATTAATTGATGATTAATTGGTGCTAGGCTGATTTTTGCAACACTGGTATTTATGCAACATGTTTTAAAGACCGGACACATGTTAATAGTAAGAAATAAAAGTCCTTAATTATGAGTTACAACTTTTTTCTTTTTTTTTTGTAAAGTGAGTGTTAAGTTAAAAATGGCAACTATTTGTTGTGTGGCTGTAAAACAGTAAAAAGACATAGAAAAAGCTACTACTAGTATATATATTTCTCTAAGGAAGGCTTGTATAAACTCAAAATCTTTTTAATATCTATTTGAGGGTTTATCTTTATGTTGAAGATATAAAAAAAACTCGAAATCTCGATTGGGGTTATTTATTATTTTTTTTTGTTTTGGGTTTGTTTCCTAGAAGGAAGATTACAGAACCGGATAAATCCAGAAAATAGAAAAGAAAAATAAAATTAGAGCGTGCTGATAACGTGTTGTGAAAAGAATGAGAGAATAAATGTATTCTTCAATTGATATTTTCCAGAGGTAAATACAATGAGTATTTATAATACAACTACTAGGGTAAACCCTAATTACCACTTGGGCCATGGGCCTTATTCTAGACATCCACATATTATTCATAACAATGACGTGTTTTTTTATTTCTAGGGTTGGTTTATGTTTTTTGAAATGATTTTTAAGTCAAATATTTTGTTCGTGAAGCTGTAACTGATTAAAATTCTTTTCAATTTATTTTAAGGGGTTAGTTACTAATACTCCTTTTTTACAAGTAATACCTCTTAACTTTTTTACAAGTAATACTCCGCTGCACCAAACTGCCGTTCAAAAAAAAAATACCTCTTAACTTTTTTATTTTTTTATATTTGTTTTTCCATTTTTATAATTTTTATTTTGTCATAAAACTATGAAACAGAAAGTGTGAAATAAAAAATATAAAGTTTAACATGTAAAAAACAGTAAACCGTCATAAAATACGGAACAAAAACTGACAAAAAACTGTATTGTATTGCAACAGGGGGACAAAATAGAAGGTATTTAGAGTACTTTTTTGTACTTTTTTTTGGTTAAAAGGTATTGATAACATCACCCATTTTAAGTTCATCGAAAAGTACTTTAAGCAACCTGAATGTATAAACTAGTACTATTTACAAATGAATTAAATATGTGTTCCTCTTCTAAGACCATCCACAATGGTAAAACTATCAATGACTTTTTACTATTTTCACAAGTCTTTTTAGTGGTGTTTTTTGTATTGCAAGTATAGCTTTTTATAAAGCTTTTCAATATTACTTGGTACATTCCAAGTCTTTGAAGAAAATTGTATGTATAAATATGATATGCATTGATGGCATTTAATGTAAAAAGTCATTGAAGACTTATACCATTGTGTATGCTCTAACCCAATTTGGTGATTTTATTTAACCTTTCCACGAATATAGTAGCACCAGGGACGGAACCAGGAGACAAAATGACCAGGTGAACTTACTATAAATTGTACAATGCTACAAACAACGTTTTTAGGGACCAGGTACATGTAGCACAATCTAACACACATCTAAGTTTTTTAACAAATTTAATACTACGCAACAAAAATCCATGGGTGTCCCAGGACCCTCCGGGACCCACCCTGGTTCCGTCCCTGAGTAGCACCCAAAAGAAATACAAAAACCTTACAACTTTCAAGAGCACAATCTTAATGCGTGAACTTGTGATTTCGTACATGCACAGTCTTTAGGATGTGTGAGAAACTATAAAAGTACATGCATAGTCTCAAGGACCATAATTGCACAGTGAGTTCCTTAGAGCATCAACTATTGAAAACTTTTTACTATTCTAAAAAATTATTTTTTGAGTTTTTTTGCATTGAGGGGAAAACTTTTTGAAAGGTTTTTTATGAATGACTTGGTAAACATCAAGTTATTGTGGAAAGCCTTAGTGATTTTAATGACCATGCATTTAATACAATAAATGCATCAAGTCTTTATGACTTGATGCCATTGTGAATGCTCTTACAGGAAGTGTGTTTGTGATTTCGTCAAACCATAATTACGTTTTTTGCAATTTACTCTTAGGGTAACTTGATGTATCCGGTTGTTGAAACTTTAGGTTATGAGTAGGGGCGTCAAATAGGTTGACCTGACTCGATTTGAACCCGACCAACCCCGATAAGGTCTTATAAGGTCGGGTAGATTAGGATCCAAGTTATCTTATGGAGTCAAGCCGATAGCATAATATGGTCAGGTTAGGATCTTAGTTATAATTTTTATCAGGTTATCGAGTCAACACTATAAAATATACTCTTTCTGTCCCATATTAATAGTCCATGTTAGTGTTACTATTTTTTGATGTCCCAAATTTATAGTTCAGTCCAAAAATAGATAAGAAATGTATATTAAGTTTATCATATCACCCTTACTTGAGGCTATTATTACAAATCATAAAGAAGTTGTAAATTAATTGTTTGAGAGTAAAACTATCATTGTGTAAAAAATAAGAGAGAAAGCTGAAAAAGTATAAACTGCGTGTTTTTTTTATCGATGGGCTATTATTATAAGACACTGGGAGTAATGTCATACTAGAAATCTTGAATCTTTTGGCACTAACACAAAAGTTGTTAGCATGTTTGTAAACTTTCGTTATAGTAAACACTTGGCACTTCTTTTATAATAAAGTAACAAAGTATGCCATTGATAGTTTGTTCGTGAGTAGAAGCACAAAAGTATGACATGATTGCTTGCATTTTTTGTTCATATGAACTGTTATCAATTTGAATGTGCAAAAAACCTAAATAAATCGAATAAATAGAAAACCGAACTCGAACCATATAAATGTATAGAACTGCGAGAACCACCTTTATACTCATAACAATGCATATGTATTTTCATTATTATGTTTAAATTAACATTTAATAACTATTTTATTAGTTATAAATCATGATGAGCGATATGAAGAGTGCACATGTGTTTTCTATATTATCCGACGAAAAGATAGTTATCATTCATACAAAACAAACACATGTGCATGGTCCTAGCATACATGTTCCTAGTTTTTTTTAGAACGGCATCTCAATCTCACTGAAATCCGACCCCTGAGTTATACCATCCATAACGGGCAGGCCCAGGATCCGAACCACTAGGGGAAACCCCTAGAACTCACGGCTTCGCACTAAGGAGGAAAATCATGGATTTTTGTCTCTTGCAAGACTTGAACCCATGACCAAACCCCCTCCCTAAGCTCCAAGAGGAACTCAGGTGGCCAACTGCTCTAGAGCAATTGGTTTACATGTTCCTAGTGACCTACGACAATTAAAATTCATGTATTTCTACCTAATGAACTAACCCGATGAATATACATATGCATTTTTAGAGTAAAAAGGTGGTTCTCGCAGTTATGTACATTTATTTGGTTCTAAAAATAATCTCACCCTATATATATAATGATAATTAAAATTCAATCCTAATATAGAGAAATAAATTTTATACTTTAGATAATTTTTTAAAAAAATTAATACAATTATATATTTTCTTATAAATAAATAGTGAAATTCGGGTTCTTTTAGTCAACCCGAAAATCGAATGGAGTTCAAATTTGGTTTTCGAGTTGATTCGCTTGAATTTTAGTTCGATTCCATTCGATTTTTGGGTTGACTCTTAAAAAACTTTCACCTACATAATGTGAACCAAACAACCAGAAAACTGAACCGGTAAACATCTCGAGTTCTAAACTCATACATATTTTTTCCCTTTTACTATTGATAATCAAGTAACAATGTAAACATAATTACTATAATCAACAGAACATTTCTATGATACGGAGTACTATTTATTTTGACTTAGTATGTGTCTTACTTATTATTATTTCAAATACTTTAGGCTATATGGTATGAGGCATATGTCACACGTGAGTTAGTCAAACTGACTCGTGAGTTTCACCACGTCCCTTCAACTCACGCTTTACTTGGTTGATAGAGTGATGAATGGTTCACATTCGTGAGTTACACAACTGTGGGCTTGTCTTTATGTTTTAATATTAGTTGTGAGTGTGAGTGGGTCTTTTGTGCAGTATATTTTGTGTAAGGCGTGGATTTTAAATAATGGTGAAAAATGAGTTTAAGTGAGTGTCATTACGGCTGTTATTAGTGAGTGGGAGTGAGTTGTGTAGTGGAGAGAAAAAAGTTGTTGTGACGCTATGGTGGCGAGTGAGGGTGAAACACTCCTTCGAGCCTTAGTGTACATTATTACATTTTGTCTAGGAAAACTTGCTCGCTTAGGAAAGCCTTTTGTGTTATACTTTTACATGTATAAAGAGCAATAATAAACATTTCTCACAATTAACATTTTCATACGACAGCATTAGGACTTTTTTTGTTTTTTGGTCTAATTTTTTTCTTAATAGACAATTCGATAACCCACAACTCGATAGACCCAATTTCTTATAAAGTCGGGTTGCGGGTTAGTTTTCTTTTTTAAAACCTTATAACACCCTAGTTATGGTTTACATATGGGTTTTTGTTGGATTACTATCCCCATGTAATAAGTAGAAATTGCAAAGGAAAGCTAATTTATGAGTGAAATTATGATGCTTTTAGTTATAGTGCCAAATTTACAGAGCATGATGCATCTTTTAACATTGAAAATTGAACTTTTGGTAGCATAACTATCTTAAAATGCTTCTTATCTTATGTTTTAAAGATGTTTTTTTTGGCAAGATCTAAGTCTCACTTCTAATCATGAACTTGATAATTTAATATATCTAGCCAAGATTATAAGATAGATTGTTTGATGAATAACATTAATGTTGTGTAATTTGTATGATAAAAAGATGCTAGTATTAAATTGTATACATTACTTGATGCTTTTCCTTGTAACTTTAGGACTGCATTATGAAATGTGTGTTTTGTTCAATCAATCAATAAATTCATTTCACCAATATCTCTTAAAAGCTCTGCCTAGTCTCACCAAACACAACTCTCTTAAAAGTTTCAACTACTCAACACACCACCTCTTCATTATTCTGCTCTTCACCACAACAACCAAGATCTCCCCACATTAGAAAACATACACTAAATTCAGATCTCCCCACATCACAAAATACACGCACGCACCAACAAAACTCGAGTCGATCTTGTGAAGCTAATGATGTTAAGAATTGTAATCATCCACCTTGGCGGATCATTGGAAGAGTTTTTTCTGGTTTAAATTATCTTCATAATACGGTAAGAGATGATTACTTTTCTAAGCTAAATTTACTAGTATAAATCACAAAATAACTATGGCTTGTTTATGTCATTATCAGGATTGAGGGTTATCTTTATATATTTATTTAGGTTAAAGTAATGTTTAATTTTTTTTATAATTGATATTGCATGGGCACAATCAAGTTTCTTGTGAGATACCCATTGGTGTGACTTCCAGTTCAAAATCTATATACAGCAAGCTGAAAGTAAGGCTCAAAATCAAAGCACAAAATAATTGGCTCATAAAAACATATATGCATGATTGATAGATTTATCAAGTAATGTGTGTATGTTGCAGCTAACTATGGTCCCTTCCAAGAAGCACAGTGGTCCACCAGAATTTGTGCACCACCAATACTTGGAGACTCAGAGCTATGAAATCAATAGCTAGATGTTGTGGAGGTTTGCTATGAACAATTTGAAGATATCTTATCGGAGTACTTATGGTTTAATTTAATGGGTTTTTTTGTTCGTTTAGCATCTCCCATGTAGTATGTTGCTGGTTTATGAACAGTTAAAAGCTATCTTTTCAAAGTACTTATGATTTAACTTAATGGGGTTTTTTGTTAGTTTATCATCTCATATGTAGTATGTTGCTGGTTTATGAAGAGTTATAGAATCTATCTTATCGAATTCCTTGTTATATTATTAGTTATTACTAATAACTAATAAAATAACAAAGACTTCGATACGATAGCTTCTAACTGTTCTTAAACCGACAACATACTACATGCGAGATGATAAACCAACAAAAATTTCATTAAGTGAAACCATATGTACTTTGATAAGATAACTTATAAGTTCTAAGTGTTCATAAACCAGCAACATACTACATGGGAGATGATAAACCAACAACAACCTGATTAAGTTAAACCATAAGTACTTTGATAAGATAGCTTCAAATTATTCGTAGCAAACCTCCACAACATCTAGCTATTGATTCATAGATCTAAAGCTCCAACTATTTGTGGTGCACAAATTCTGGTGGATCACTGTGCTTCTTGGAAGGGACCAAGGTTAGCTGCAACATACATACATTACTCAATAAATCAGTCAATAATGCATATATGTTTTTATGAGCCAATTATTTTGTGCTTTGATTTTGAGCCTTTACCTGCAGGTTGTTGTATGTAGATTTTGAACTGAAAGTCACATCAATGGGGTACCTCACAAAAAACTTGATTTTGCCCCTCCAATGTCAATTATAAATCAATTAAACATTACTTTAACATAAATAAATATATAAAGATAACCTTGAATCCTGATAATGACATAAGCAAGCCATAATTATTTTGTGATTTAGACTAGTAAATTTAGTTTAGAAAAGTAATCATCTCTTACCGTATTATGAAGATAATCTAAACCAAAAAAAACTCTTCCAGTGATCCGCCAAGGTATTACAAATTCTCAACATCATTAGCTTCACAAGATCGAGTCTGGGACTGATATAATTAACTGTGTAGCTACACAATGAAAGGAATAAGGAATCAGGTGACTAGGGTTACAAGTTAAAAAACATGGAATGGAGATGATGGATAAGGTAGGGTTTGTATGTAAAATGTAAGGCTGCGTTTACAAAATATACTTGGTGATGGATAAGGTTGGTAAAATGTGAGACTGAGGATAGGCAAAAGTTCTATGGAAGTAGTATCGATTTAAGGTTGTTAAGATCCCGATCTTGATCTTAAGATCCTACGATTTTACAATACTGCAAAGCAAAAATGATTCGGATCTTACGTAGGATCGTTTCATCCTTAAGTATAGGATCCCGATCTTGATAATAAGATCTTACGATCTACTACGATCCGATCATACTTTTATCGAACGACAAACTTAAAAACTACAAATTTATAAGCTCTATTTTGTATAATCTAAAAAACAACATGTAAATTTTCTTATACATTTCATAATTATAATTTAGGACTACATTTTTATGAAATATCCGTATAATTTTGTGTGTTACGATGTATATTCATTTATAAATTTGTAAAATGTTGCAAAGACTACTAAGAAAATTACATTATAGTAGGATCTTACGGTTCTGATCCTACTTTACGATCTCGATCTTGCAGAGACGAAAACGATTTTAGATAAGATCTCGATCTTGAAAACCTTGGTACTATCGATTACTACATTCTTTTTTGAACTTCTTTTCTTTAACTGCTTTTTTGAACTAGTTTATACAATGAAAAGATGTGATAGCATTACGGTTTGTAAGTAAAAGTTCAATCTATACTTTTTATAACATAAATATAATCAATCAGGTTCTCATTTTTTCCCCCTAATAAAGAAATTATTTTTATTGATTTTTTTAAAAATTAAATATCTCACAAATAATTATTTGTCACGTAAAACAAACCATAATATCACGACCACAATTAAATAATTTTTCTATAAAGAGACAAATATATACTTTCGACGCATTTTTTTTGATTTTTTTCTTAAGTCACGTTTGAGAAAATAATATATGATTCGTATCACGAATCATATATGATACATGTGATTAAAAAAATAAGTTCATCGAAAGTATATACATGTGCCTCTCGATAGAAAGATGATTTAAATTCTAGTTGCAATGGTGTATTTTTATGTCGCTTGACGTTTTACCGTTTGTGAGATATATAATTTTTATAAAAGGTATGAAGTGTTTTTTTAAGAAGTGAATATGATTGATTAATTGGGTCTTGGATAAATTAGGGGTCTATATTAATCTCAACTTTGTTATGATATACTCGTATTTACTTACAACTGAGAAATATGTACACGTAAATAATATATGTTCGGAAGTCATCTCGAGGCTTATGGAGACGCACACGTTATACGTAAAATGATAACTAACTAATATAAAATGTTATATCAATTATGTGTTAAATAATAATACTCTAATTAAAAGTCGAAGAAAAAGGAAACAAAGGCACCTCTTTATCGAGGATGTAACTACAAGTTGAGTATCATGATTCATCTATTCTATATTACACATAAAGCATTTTACTCCCTCTCTCCTCATTTAATTTTATGTAGTACAACAAAAACAAATTAATGTACAACATATTATTGCAGATAAGAAAATCAGATTTATGTAATACAACATATTAATGCGTATGTACAACTTAAAGTAATACCTCTCTCTTCATTAATATCTCAAAGTTTTAAGTAGTCCACATTGTGAAGCACAATGTACAATATTTACAATACACATATAAAACTTAATTAATCTAATATTGAAATAACCTTTCACTTAAATGTACAAGTAATATAAGACATGATACAACATATAATAGTATGTATGGATCGACAATAGAAATAGACATTTAGCTTCAGAATTTGTGACTCAAAAGTTTAGATTTGTAGTCATAAAAGCACCATCCATGATCCGAGCATCACAAGAGTACACTTGTATCGACCATCTCCTAATAACATGAAAAAAAGATAAGAATATAAGAAGCGAAGATAACAAACTAATGAAAGAAACATAGGTAGACTATCAATCACATTTTAGTCATAACATATGACCTATTAACACCCAACCGGTAAACATCCTGAGTTATAAACTCATACATACTTTTTTCCCTTTACAACTAATTATCAATTAACAATGTACACATAAATACTAAGGCTAAAATAATCAATAGAACATTTCCATGATACGAAGTACTTTTTATTCTGACTTGGCACGTGTTCTTAATTCTTAGTATTTCAAATACTTTATGCTAGATGTTATGAGGTATATGTCACGCATGGGTTTGTCAAACTCACTCGTGAGTTTCACCACGTCCCTTCAACTCACGCCTGACTTGGTTGATAGAGTGATGAGTGGTTCACATCCGTGAGGTACACAACTGTGGGCTTGTCTTTATGTCTCAATATTTAGTTGTGAGTGAGAGTGGGTATTTAGTGCGGTATATTTTGTGTAAGGCATGGATTTAAAATAATGGTGAAAAGTGAGTTTAAGTGAGTGTCATTATGGTTGTTATTAGTGAGTGGGAGTGAGTTGTGTAAGTGGAGAGAGAAGAAGTTCTTGTGACGCTAAGGTGGCGAGTGAGGGTCAACCACTCCTTCGAGCCTTACCGTACATTATTACATCTTATCTAGAAAAACTTGCTCGTTTACGAAAGCCTTTTGTGTGATGCTTTTACATGTATAAAGAGCAATATAAACACTTGCTCACAAATTTAACATTTTTATACGATGCCATTCGGAATTTTTTGTTTTTTGTTCTAATTATTTTTCTTAACAAACAATCCAATAACCCGCAACTCGATAGACCTGATTCGTTATAAAGTCGGGTTGCGGGTTAGTTTTATTTTTTAATTACTCGATAACACCCTTGTTATGGTTTACATATTGGTTTTTTGTTGGTTTATTATCCCATGTAATAAGTAGAAATTGCAAAGGAAAGTTAATTTATGAGTGAGATTATGATGCTTTAAGTTATAGTGGAAAATTTACAGAGCATGATGCGTCTTTTAACATTGAAAATTGAACTTTTGGTAGCATAACTATCTTAAAATGCTTCTTATCTTATGTTTTAAAGATGTTTTTTTGGCAAGTCTAAGTGTCACTTCTAATCATGAACTTGATAATTTAATATATCTAGCCAAGAGTATAAGATAGATTGTTTGATGAACAACATTAATGTTGTGTAATTTGTATGATAAAAAGATGCTAGTATTAAATTGTATACATTACTTGATGCTTTGCCTTATAACTTTAGGACTGCATTATGAAATGTGTGTTTTGTTCAATCAATCAATAAATTCATTTCATCAATATCTCTTAAATGTTCTGTCTAGTCTCACCAAACACAACTCTCTTAAAAGTTTTAACTACTCAACACACCACCTCTTCATTATTCTGCTCTTCACCACAACAACCAAGATCTTCCCACATTAGAAAACATACACTAAATTCAGATCTCCCCACATCACAAAATACACGCACGCACCAACAAAACTCGAGTCGATCTTGTGAAGCTAATGATGTTGAGAATTGTAATCATCCATCTTGGCGGATCATTGGAAGAGTTTTTTCTGGTTTAAATTATCTTCATAATACGGTGAGAGATGATTACTTTTCTAAGCTAAATTTACTAGTATAAATCACAAAATAACTATGGCTTGTTTATGTCATTATCAGGATTGAGGGTTATCTTTATATATTTATTTATGTTAAAGTAATGTTTAATTTTTTTTATAATTGATATTGCTTGGGCACAATCAAGTTTCTTGTGAGATACCCATTGGTGTGACTTCCAGTTCAAAATCTATATACAGCAACCTGAAGGTAAGGCTCAAAATCAATGCACAAAATAATTGGCTCATAAAAACATATATGCATGATTGATAGATTTATCAAGTAATGTGTGTATGTTGTAGCTAACTATGGTCCCTTCCAAGAAGCACAGTGGTCCACCAGAATTTGTGCACCACCAATACTTGGATACTCAGAGCTATGAAATCAATAGCTAGATGTTGTGGAGGTTTGCTATGAACAATTTGAAGATATCTTATCGGAGTACTTATGGTTTAATTTAATGGGTTTTTTTGTTCGCTTAGCATCTCCCATGTAGTATGTTGCTGTTTTATGAACAGTTAGAAGCTATCTTTTTAAAGTACTTATGATTTAACTTAATGGGGTTTTTGGTTAGTTTATCATCTTGTATGAAGTATGTTGCTGGTTTATGAAGAGTTATAGAAGCTATCTTATCAAAGTCCTTGTTATATTATTAGTTGTTACTAATAACTAATAAAATAACAAAGACTTCGATACGATAGCTTCTAACTGTTCATAAACCAACAACATACTACATGCGAGATGATAAACCAACAAAAATTTCATTAAGTGAATACATAAGTACTTTGATAAGATAACTTATAAGTTCTAAGTGTTCATAAACCAGCAACATACTACATGGGAGATGATAAACCAACAACAACCTGATTAAGTTAAACCATAAGTACTTCGATAAGATAGCTTCAAATTATTCGTAGCAAACCTCCACAACATCTAGCTATTGATTCATAGATCTAAAGCTCCAACTATTTGTGGTGCACAAATTCTGGTGGATCACTGTGCTTCTTGGAAGGGACCACGGTTAGCTGCAACATACACACATTACTCAATAAATCAGTCGATAATGCATATATGTTTTTATGAGCCAATTATTTTGTGCTTTGATTTTGAGCCTTTACCTGCAGGTTGTTGTTTGTAGATTTTGAACTGAAAGTCACATCAATGGGGTACCTCACAAAAAACTTGATTGTGCCCCTCCAATATCAATTATAAATAAATTAAACATTACTTTAACATAAATAAATATATAAAGATAACCTTGAATCCTGATAATGACATAAGCAAGCCATAATTATTTTGTGATTTAGACTAGTAAATTTAGTTTAGAAAAGTAATCATCTCTTACCGTATTATGAAGATAATCTAAAACAAAAAAAACTCTTCCAGTGATCCGCCAAGGTGGATGATTACAAATTCTCAACATCATTAGCTTCACAAGATCGAGTCTGGGACTGATATAATTAACTGTGTAGCTACACAATGAAAGGAATAAGGAATCAGGTGACTAGGGTTACAAGTTAAAAACATGGAATGGAGATGATGGATAAGGTAGGGTTTGTATGTAAAATGTAAGGCTGCATTTACAAAATATACTTGGTGATGGATAAGGTTGGTAAAATGTGAGACTGAGGATAGGCAAAAGTTCTATGGAAGTAGTATCGATTTAAGGTTGTTAAGATCCCGATCTTGATCTTAAGATCCTACGATTTTACAATACTGCAAATCAAAAATGATTCGGATCTTACGTAGGATCGTTTCATCCTTAAGTATAGGATCCCGATCTTGATAATAAGATCTTACGATCTACTACGATCCGATCATACTTTTTATCGAATGACAAACTTAAAAACTACAAATTTATAAGTTCTATTTTGTATAATCTAAAAAACAACATGTAAATTTTCTTATACATTTCATAATTATAATTTAGGACTACATTTTTATGAAATATACGTATAATCTTGTGTGTTACAATGTATATTCATTTATAAATTTGTAAAATGTTGTAAAGACTACTAAGAAAATTACATTATAGTAGGATCTTACGGTTCTGATCCTACTTTACGATCTCGATCTTGCAGAGACGAAAACGATTTTAGATAAGATCTCGATCTTGAAAACCTTGGTACTATCGATTACTACAGTCTTTTTTGAACTTCTTTTCTTTAACTGCTTTTTTGAACTAGTTTATACAATGAAAAGATGTGATAGCATTACGGTTTGTATGTAAAAGTTCAATCTATACTTTTTATAGCATAAATATAATCAATCAGGTTCTCATTTTCCCCCCCTAATAAAGAAATTATTTTTATTGATTTTTTTAAAAATTAAATATCTCACAAATAATTATTTGTCTCATAAAACAAACAATAATATCACGACCAGAATTAAATAATTTTTCTATAAAGAGACACATATATACTTTCGACGCATTGTTTTTTATTTTTTTCTTAAGTCAAGTTTGAGAAAATAATATATGATTCGTATCACGAATCATATATGATACATGTGATTAAAAAAAATAAGTTCATCAAAAGTATATACATGTGCCTCTCGATAGAAAGATGATTTAAATTCTAGTTGCAATGGTGTATTTTTATGTCGCTTGACGTTTTACTGTTTGTGAGATATTTAATTTTTATAAAAGGTATGAAGTGTTTTTTTAAGAAGTGAATATGATTGATTAATTGGGTCTTGGATAAATTAGGGGTCTATATTAATCTCAACTTTGTTATGATATACTCGTATTTACTTACAACTGAGAAATATGTACACATAAATAATATATGTTCGGAAGTCATCTCGAGGCTTATGGAGACGCACACGTTATACGTAAAATGATAACTAACTAATATAAAATGTTATATTAATTATGTGTTAAATAATAATACTTCAATAAAAAAGTCGAAGAAAAAGGAAACAAAGGCACCTCTTTATCGAAGATGTAACTACAAGTTGAGTATCATGATTCATCTATTCTATAGTACATATACAACATTTTACGCCCTCTCTCCTCATTTAATTTTATGTAGTACAACAAAAACAAATTAATGTACAACATATTATTGCAGATAAGAAAATCAAATTTAAGTAATACAACATATTAATGCATATGTACAACTTTAAGTAATACCTCTCTCTTCATTAATATCTCAAAGTTTTAAGTAGTCCACATTGTGAACCACAATGTACAATATTTACAATACACATATAAAACTTAATTAATCTAATATTAAAAATAACCTTTCACTTAAATGTACAAGTAATATAAGACATGATTATGTATGGATCCACAATAGAAATAGACATAGCAGCTTCAGAATTTGTGACTCAAAAGTTTAGATCTGTAGTCATAAAAGCACCATCCATGATCCGAGCATCACAAGAGTACACTTGTATCGACCATCTCCTAATAACATGAAAAAAGATAAGAATATAAGAAGCAAAGATAACAAACTAATGAAAGAAACATAGGTAGACTATCAATCACATTTTAGTCATAACATATGACCTATTAACACCCAACCGGTAAACATCCTGAGTTATAAACTCATACATACTTTTTTCCCTTTTACAACTAATTGTCAATTAATAATGTACACATAAATACTAAGGCTAAAATAATCAATAGAACATTTCCATGATACGGAGTACTTTTTATTCTGACTTGGTACGTGTTCTTACTTCTTAGTATTTCAAATAATTTATGCTAGATGTTATAAGGCATATGCCACGCATGGGTTTGTCAAACTCACTCGTGAGTTTCACCACGTCCCTTCAACTCACGCCTGACTTGGTTGATAGAGTGATGAGTGGTTCACATCCGTGAGGTACACAATTGTGGGCTTGTCTTTATGTCTCAATATTTAGTTGTGAGTGTGAGTGGGTATTTAGTGCGGTATATTTTGTGTAAGGCATGGATTTAAAATAATGGTGAAAAGTGAGTTTAAGTGAGTGTCATTATGGTTGTTATTAGTGAGTGGGAGTGAGTTGTGTAAGTGGAGAGAGAAAAAGTTCTTGTGACGCTAAGGTGGCGAGTGAGGGTCAACCACTCCTTCGAGCCTTAGCGTACATTATTACATCTTGTCTAGAAAAACTTGCTCGTTTACGAAAGCCTTTTGTGTGATGCTTTTACATGTATAAAGAGCAATATAAACACTTGCTCACAAATTTAACATTTTTATACGATGCCATTCAGAATTTTTTGTTTTTTGTTCTAATTTTTTTTTCTTAACAAACAATCCAATAACCCGCAACTCGATAGACCTGATTCGTTATAAAGTCGGGTTGCGGGTTAGTTTTATTTTTTAATTACTCGATAACACCCTTGTTATGGTTTACATATTGGTTTTTTGTTGGTTTATTATCCCCATGTAATAAGTAGAAATTGCAAAGGAAAGCTAATTTATGAGTGAGATTATGATGCTTTAAGTTATAGTGGAAAATTTACAGAGCATGATGCGTCTTTTAACATTGAAAATTGAACTTTTGGTAGCATAACTATCTTAAAATGCTTCTTATATTATGTTTTAAAGATGTTTTTTTGGCAAGATCTAAGTCTCACTTCTAATCATGAACTTGATAATTTAATATATCTAGCCAAGACTATAAGATAGATTGTTTGATGAACAACATTAATGTTGTGTAATTTGTATGATAAAAAGATGCTAGTATTAAATTGTATACATTACTTGATGCTTTGCCTTGTAACTTTAGGACTGCATTATGAAATGTGTGTTTTGTTCAATCAATCAATAAATTCATTTCACCAATATCTCTTAATAGCTCTGCCTAGTCTCACCAAACACAACTCTCTTAAAAGTTTCAACTACTCAACACACCACCTCTTCATTATTCTGCTCTTCACCACAACAACCAAGATCTCCCCACATTACAAAACATACACTAAATTCAGATCTCCTCACATCACAAAATACACGCATGCACCAACAAAACTCGAGTCGATCTTGTGAAGCTAATGATGTTGAGAATTGTAATCATCCACCTTGGCGGATCATTGGAAGAGTTTTTTTTGGTTTAAATTATCTTCATAATACAGTAAGAGATGATTACTTTTCTAAGCTAAATTTACTAGTATAAATCACAAAATAACTATGGCTTGTTTATGTCATTATCAGGATTGAGGGTTATCTTTATATATTTATTTATGTTAAAGTAATGTTTAATTTTTTTTATAATTGATATTGCATGGGCACAATCAAGTTTCTTGTGAGATAACCATTGGTGTGACTTCCAGTTCAAAATCTATATACAGCAACCTGAAGGTAAGGCTCAAAATCAAAGCACAAAATAATGTGTGTATGTTGCAGCTAACTATGGTCCCTTCCAAGAAGCACAGTGGTCTACCAGAATTTGTGCACCACCAATACTTGGATACTCAGAGCTATGAAATCAATAGCAAGATGTTGTGGAGGTTTTCTATGAATAATTTGAAGATATCTTATCGGAGTATTTATGGTTTAATTTAATGGGTTTTTTTTGTTCGTTTAGCATCTCCCATGTAGTATGTTGCTGTTTTATGAACAGTTAGAAGCTATCTTTTCAAAGTACTTATGATTTAACTTAATGGGGTTTTTGGTTAGTTTATCATCTTGTATATAGTATGTTGCTGGTTTATTAAGAGTTATAGAAGCTATCTTATCGAAGTCCTTGTTATATTATTAGTTATTACTAATAACTAATAAAATAACAAATACTTCGATACGATAGCTTCTAACTGTTCATAAACCAACAACATACTACATGCGAAATGATAAACCAACAAAAATTTCATTAAGTAAAACCATAAGTACTTTGATAAGATAACTTATAAGTTCTAAGTGTTCATAAACTAGCAACATACTACATGGGAGATGATAAACCAAAAACAACCTGATTAAGTTAAACCATAAGTACTTCGATAAGATAGCTTCAAATTATTCGTAGCAAACCTCCACAACATCTAGCTATTGATTCATAGATCTAAAGCTCCAAGTATTTGTGGTGCACAAATTCTGGTGGATCACTATGCTTCTTGGAAGGGACCACGGTTAGCTACAACATACACACATTACTCAATAAATCAGTCGATAATGCATATATGTTTTTATGAGCCAATTATTTTGTGCTTTGATTTTGAGCCTTTACCTGCAGGTTGTTGTATGTATATTTTGAACTGAAAGTCACATCAATGGGGTACCTCACAAAAAACTTGATTGTGCCCCTCCAATATCAATTATAAATAAATTAAACATTACTTTAACATAAATAAATATATAAAGATAACCTTGAATCCTGATAATGACATAAGCAAGCCATAATTATTTTGTGATTTAGACTAGTAAATTTAGTTTAGAAAAGTAATCATCTCTTACCGTATTATGAAGATAATCTAAACTAGAAAAAACTCTTCGAGTGATCAGCCAAGGTGGATGATTACAAATTCTCAACATCATTAGCTTCACAAGATCGAGTCTGGGACTAATATAATTAACTGTGTAGCTACACAATGAAAGGAATAAGGAATCAGGTGACTAGGGTTACAAGTTAAAGAACATGGAATGGGGTTTTTAACTGCTGTTTACTAGTATAAATCACAAAATAACTATGGCTAAATCACAAGATCGAGTCTGGGACTGATATAATTAACTGCTGTTTTATGATCAGTTAGAAGCTATCTTTTCAAAGTACTTATGATTTAACTTAATGGGGTTTTTGGTTAGTTTATCATCTTGTATGTAGTATGTTGCTGGTTTATGAAGAGTTATAGAAGCTATCTAATCATGAACTTGATAATTTAATATATCTAGCCAAGACTATAAGATAGATTGTTTGATGAACAACATTAATGTTGTGTAATTTGTATGATAAAAAGATGCTAGTATTAAATTGTATACATTACTTGATGCTTTGCCTTGTAACTTTAGGACTGCATTATGAAATGTGTGTTTTGTTCAATCAATCATTAAATTCATTTCACCAATATCTCTTAAAAGCCCTGCCTAGTCTCACCAAACACAACTCTCTTAAAAGTTTCAACTACTCAACACACTACCTCTTCATTATTCTGCTCTTCACCACAACAACCAAGATCTCCCCACATTACAAAACATACACTAAATTCAGATCTCTCCACATCACAAAATACACGCACGCACCAACAAAACTCGAGTCGATCTTGTGAAGCTAATGATTTTGAGAATTGTAATCATCCACCTTGGCGGATCATTGGAAGAGTTTTTTCTTGTTTAAATTATCTTCATAATACGGTAAGAGATGATTACTTTTCTAAGCTAAATTTACTAGTATAAATCACAAAATAACTATGGCTTGTTTATGTCATTATCAGGATTGAGGGTTATCTTTATATATTTATTTATGTTAAAGTAATGTTTAATTTTCTTTATAATTGATATTGCATGGGCACAATCAAGTTTCTTGTGAGATACCCATTGGTGTGACTTCCAGTTCAGAATCTATATACAGCAACCTGAAGGTAAGGCTCAAAATTAAAGCACAAAATAATTGGCTCATAAAAACATATATGCATGATTGATAGATTTATCAAGTAATGTATGTATGTTGCAGCTAACTATGGTCCCTTCCAAGAAGCACAGTGGTCCACCAGAATTTGTGCACCACCAATACTTGTATGGATCGACAATAGAAAAAGACATAGCAGCTTCAGAATTTGTGACTCAAAAGTTTAGATCTGTAGTCATAAAAGCACCATCCATGATCCGAGCACCACAAGAGTACACTTGTATCGACCATCTCCTAATAACATGAAAAAAAGATAAGAATATAAGAAGCAAAGATAACAAACTAATGAAAGAAACATAGGTAGACTATCAATCACATTTTAGTCATAACATATGACCTATTAACACCGAACCAGTAAACATCCTGAGTTATAAACTCATACATACTTTTTTCCCTTTTACAACTAATTATCAATTAACAATGTAGACATAAATACTAAGGCTAAAATAATCAATAGAACATTTCCATGATACGGAGTACTTTTTATTCTGACTTGGTACGTGTTCTTACTTCTTAGTATTTCAAATACTTTATGCTAGATGTTATGAGGCATATGTCACGCATGGGTTTGTCAAACTCACTCGTAAGTTTCACCACGTCCCTTCAACTCACGTCTGACTTGGTCGATAGAGTGATGAGTGGTTCACATCCGTGAGGTAGACAACTGTGGGCTTGTCTTTATGTCTCAATATTTAGTTGTGAGTGTGAGTGGGTATTTAGTGCGGTATATTTTGGGTAAGGCATGGATTTAAAATAATGGTGAAAAGTGAGTTTATGTGAGTGTCATTACGGTTGTTATTAGTGAGTGGGAGTGAGTTGTGTAAGTGGAGAGAGGAAAAGTTGTTGTGACATTAAGGTGGCGAGTGAGGGTCAACCACTCCTTCCAGCCTTAGCGTACATTATTACATCTTGTCTAGAAAAACTTGCTCGTTTACGAAAGCCTTTTGTGTGATGCTTTTACATGTATAAAGAGCAATATAAACACTTGCTCACAAATTTAACATTTTTATACATGCCATTCAGAATTTTTTGTTTTTTGTTCTAATTTTTTTTCTTAACAAACAATCCATTAACCCGCAACTCGATAGACCTGATTCGTTATAAAGTCGAGTTGCGGGTTAGTTTTTTTTTATTACTCGATAACACCCTTGTTATGGTTTACATATTGGTTTTTTGTTGGTTTATTATCCCCATGTAATAAGTAGAAATTGCAAAGGAAAGCTAATTTATGAGTGAGATTATGATGCTTTAAGTTATAGTGGAAAATTTTCAGAGCATGATGCGTCTTTTAACATTGAAAATTGAACTTTTGGTAGCATAACTATCTTAAAATGCTTCTTATCTTATGTTTTAACGATGTTTTTTGGCGAGATCTAAGTCTCACTTCTAATCACGAACTTGATAATTTAATATATCTTGCCAAGACTATAAGATAGATTGTTTGTGAACAACATTAATGTTGTGTAAATTGTATGATAAAAAGATGCTAGTAATAAAGTGTACACATTACTTGATGCTTTGCCTTGTAACTTTTGGACTGCATTATGAAATGTGTGTTTTGTTCAATCAATCAATAAATTTATTTCACCAACATTTCTTAAAAGCTCTGATCTAATCTCACCAAACACAACTCTCTTAATAATATTAACTACTCAACACACCACCTCTTCATTATTCTGCTCTTCACCACAGCAACCAAGATCTCCCCACATTACAAAACACATACTAAATTCAAATCTCCCCACATCACAAAAATACACACACACGCACCAACAAAACTCGAAGAGTTTTTGCTGGTTTTGATTATCTAATTTGTGATTCTTCTTCTTGTATGAATTTTATTAATCAAAATTTGTTTAGAGGTGATTGGGTGTTTTATTTTATCATTGTTAAAAAAAAAGAATTTTTATAGCGTATAATGGTTTATTGGTCTATAAATGTGTCACGACTATATCTGTTTTGGAGATGTTTAGGTATAACGAATGTTTACTACAATATAGTTAGCTCTTATAATTTGTTTGCGGGTCTCCAAGCTGCGTTTTTTATTTGCAGAATAGTTTGAACTTTTTAACCACATTATATGTTAAAGTTAATTGTTAAGGGTAATGCATCATCTGTCTTTGTGCTTGGTGATAAAGTGTAGACATGGTTGGGCCTATGTCTAAGGATGATGCCTCTTATGGTCTAAGTTGTTCCTTATGTGAGATTGGGGTTCTTAGGTGCCTACATGAAAGAATTGTAATCTAAGGACATAAGTACCAACAAGCTTTGTAGATGATGACTTTTTTTTAGATGGTGCCTTTAGGTTACCTTAAATCCTTAATAATTAAAGGAAATTTTGTGATCTAGGTTTTGTGAGCTTAGCGTTATATGTTTTTCTCTTTGTCATTCTCCATTTGAGTTGCTTAAAGATTGCAATATGGTATAGGAATTAATGTAGTATATACTAGCATGAAAAGCTATTGTTAATATATATATATACATATATATATATATATATATATATATATATATATATATATATATATATATATATATATATATATATATATATATATATATATATATATATATATATATATATATATATATATATATATATATATATATATATATATATATATATATATATACTAGTAGCAAAACCCGCACGATGGGCGGGTATAACTTCTGATTGTCGTCTATCTTTTTTTTCTGGTTAATATTTGTTTGTATGTGAAACTGATAATTGACTTATAAACGTTCTAATTGTTGTTATTATTATTTATTGTATCTTTGATGAAATCTTCTTTGATATAAAATTTGTATTTTCTAATCGCGGTTATTAATCGATATTTTTAATATAAGATCTATGAGTATTATATAAATATAAACTACCTAGGAATATTATTTTTCGTTATTAAATATTGATATAATGCTTTTCACAAGAAGAATATAATTTTTTATAAGAAATATATATTCACTTACAGTGCCAACGCAATTGCTTGATAAGATACTTGTACGACATTAACCAAACCTATGAATGACACTCGAGACAACTGCAAGACAACAGAACCAACTACTCCCTCTCGTGCCACATCAGGAAAGAACGGTATCAATCTTTTGACAAGATTAGGCGACAAGATTAGGCCACAATGATGATCAATTAGTAAGTACGTCAACTATCATCAATGCCCCAGCCTAGCGCAATACCACTCAAGAGCATCTTAAATTGAATGATTGTTTATCTCAAACAGCTAAAAGGTGTTATGTTTATATACGATATTTATTATGAATTTTCTATTCAAAAAAAATTACTAATTGTAGATGTTAGCAAAATCTAAAATGGTAAATCTACTTCGACATAAAAAGAGCTCAAGTCGAAACTGGCGACTAAGAATCTTAAATTTATTTATCCGCCATAGTGGCATATTGATATACAATGTCTTAAAATTTGGGTTGAACCGACGGGTTTAATTAGTTGAACCAGAAACGGGTTAAAACACCGGTCTGAACATGAATGATTTTTTAGCAGATTCAAAATCGGATTAAACTGGACGGTTTTCAATGAATCGGGTTGACCCGGTTTATAAAACCCAACTAAGTCAACAAAGATTGTTGTATTTTCAATTGAGATTAAGATATTAATTACTTTGTTTTCTCGATAACTCCTCTTTTTCCAAATCCCACTCGTACACCTTTTTATTTTCCCTATAAACATATCATTAATGATTGACTCCTTTCTACTTTTTTTTTCTTGTATGAATTAAGAGCATCTACAATGGTAATGGTCTAAAAATTAATAATATCATTAATTTCTAAAACTTTTGGCTTCATAAACCTTTTCCCACTATGTATAAACCTTTTTAAGTTTATAAATTCTTAATATTTAAACATGCATTAAATTTTAAAGATGTCTAAGATTATGGACCTGTACATTATAAACTTATTTATAAACCTATCTTCATTATAGTTTAGACCTCTTCATCATTTTATAAACTTTTCTTAAAATACCATAGTGTATGCCCTAAGCTTTAACTTTTTTATATTTAATTTTTATTAACTTTGTGACATTAATTTTATTAAATTAATTTCTTGAACTAATTAAGGAGCAATTGTTACATTAATTGTATAAGTGAAAGCTACCAAATATGGGCTATCATCCTTAAATATGCTATGTTGAATGGCATGTCGTTTGATAATACATGTATTTTCTTGTTATTAATAAAACCGGTTTGACTCGGCGGTTAAACTGGTTGAATCGAGAACTTGGTAACTCGATCACTTGACCGAGTCGATTAAAAAATCGAGTTTTAAAACATTGCTGAAAAATATAAAAAAAAGGTTTTCATAGAAATCATTCAGAGAGAAAGGATTGAACAAACTTTTGCATATTTTCATATGTTTTCCTATTGAATATTGGGATTTTCATGTTCAATTTCATGGGTTACTCCTTCTATTCCACTTTTATTTTCATCATTACCATTTTAGTTTGTATCAAAATCTTGTCCAGATTTTTAAATAAAAAGTCTAAATTAATTAATTTTCTAGTTTTACCCATATCATTAATTTCTTATAAGAAAACTATTAATGTAGTTAAAGGTTAAATTTATCTTTTTAGCATAATATGTCTACATTCATCGACTCTATCATAAATCACAAAAAGTATGTTAAGGGACGATCAAAGTGAGACGTAGGGAGTAGTATATAATATCCAGTAAAATCTAATCAAGGTACACACTTTCTCATTGAATATGTAATGTTGACTTTGACACTTTTTTTCTACTAATATACCATCTATAGAAAATATCAAGATATAAGGTCCAAATCCTTTAACTTATGAATGGGTATCTGGTTGAAAATTCGTTCGGATTGGTCGGGTTCAGCTTCAATGTTAGCTATTATATATTCGAATCCGATCATATTTCAACCCGAGCTAGTAAGATTCGGGTTAAATCCGAAACTGAATAAAATATTTAAATACAAATTGTTACTCTTTTTTAATAGAACAATTTATAAGTAAAAAAATAAAAACAAATCTTAATCGGGTTAATCCGGACCCGAGTTACATAACATTTTCATCTATTGATACCTGAACGATTTGAAATTCGGGTTAATCGGTTTTTCCCGAATTAGAATTTGAACTCGCGTAGCCTGACTCAAGTATTATCGGATCGGGTTTAGGTAGAGTCGGGTTCGAATCGTGTCAACTTTTTTGCCATCCTAAATCGGTATATATGGGTTAATTTGTATCTGGCAACCAATACATATATATAAAAATCGCACTACCCATTTGGCCATTGTCATCTTCAAAACTAAATATATGGTACACATGCAGATATCACTTCATGAACAAAATCAGTAGACATAATTTTTCTACATTTGCATCTGACCTCGGTCAAAGATGAAACGATTCAAAAGCTGTCGAAAAAAGTTTTTAAAAGGGAACAATTATTATAAAGAACCAATGAACGATATAATTTTTCTTGAACCAAACTGGATAACCCATTGTTAAATCCCAAACACCCAATATAATTAGTATCCCGTAGTATATTTCTTGCATAAATTTAAATTAACCACTACTAAACTGACCATTAACAATCAACTTATTCGAAAGTTACTCAAAAAATGTCGACTTTAGGTGCCATTTGACTTCTACATTACACAAGATGAAACTATAGTAAAATCTTTTGATACGTATTTGTATCGGTCCTTTCATTTTTTTTATTAAATTAGAGGGATAACGGTTTTAGTGGAACAATTTAGCTTCACCCGAAATAATTTATGTACAGATGTTTTTCATAAAAGTAGTGTAAAATATTATTACAAAACTATATTTTATGATTAGTAATATTACTTTCTCACTATCTCTAGAGATACACTTTGTTTTTCAGTTTACCTACTTGTCCGTTCCCCTCCGATGCAAGGACTGCATTTATGAACTACGTATTAATTTTTATATTAACCCGATTGCTATCTTAATGTTGAGGTTCAGACAGGTGACAACGACATATGTAGAAGAGAAATCAAACCGGGTTCCTATCTTAATGTTTAGGTTCACACATGAAACAACCACAGCTGCAGAAGAGAAATCGGTTATTATGGGTGAGAGCAACAGGGCTAAAACAGAAGCACTCGAAAATGCAATCAACAAAGGCCATACCATTACTGAGAAACACTATGATCAATTGGTCATAAGATAAGATAGGACAAACGCAACTTGAAGATATGATATTGCTATTTTCAAACCAGTTATTGTAACGTAATATTTATGCTTCAAAAATATAGTAACATACTTTGATGTACATTCATGATACAATTTCAGTGAATCTTGTGTATCTGCTCAGAGCCACTACATTAAGCTTTGACAACATTTGCTGTTTGGACAACAAATTTCTCTCTCCATCGTGTTTCCGATAAGGGTAGCCTCGTGTAAACTTGCATAAGTTTCTCTCTCCTGAATTTATAATGTCAGTGCAAGTGGTATCATTCAGTTGAAGGACGATCGCTTTCTGTTGCAAAGATCCAACAGTGGATGTTTGTAACGTGTCTTGATCATAGATGAAATCAATGAGCTTAGATATGCCATGTTCATCATCTGGAATGAAATATCTGGGATGGACATTGACCCATGATTCTGCTCGTCTGCATTGTCATGTTTGCCAACTTTACCATCTCCAATGTCAAGTGGAGGCTGTCAGAATCCGATCTTCATTTAGGTCTAACTTAAAGAACCGCATGTTTTCTTTGAGTATACAAACTTTAAATCGTTGTCCAGGGTTCTGATTAGACAATGGATGATGCTATAATCTCCTTTTTTGAGCCGCCCTGTTTGACATGAAGAGTATGCATAAAGCCTCCACACAACATAATTAATTTTCCGCCAAATATAGAGTCCCGTGTAACGCTTGACCGACGATCGTTCATCGGGGCTTCATCCCAAATTATGATATTTGTTTGAGCTACTAAGTCCCCCATGTGTGTGTGTTTTTTATCTTGAATATGGACTTGTTTGTTAACTCAAGTGGTAGCTTGAAACGGGAGCGTACAGTTCGGCCAGATGAAAGCAAAAATACTGCTAAAACAATCCTGTATACCACTATGAGAAGTATTTATAAGTAAAAAGAATTAGGAGAAGTTGTGTGAAGGACGCATATGCATCCATTAAATGCAGAATATTAAGAATCTTCTTCCATCAAGTTAACTTCAGACAAAGATTTAGGCATCAAACGCAAGTATGTTCTGTTTTTTTATCAAGTGCAACATAGTTTAACATATTGAACTTTCACCCAAGAAAACAAACAAAACTGGAAGATAAAAGCGTTAACTTTATACTCATAGTTCCTGCTTCTTAAGATTATAATTCTTTTAATCTTACAAACAAAATTTATGTCTTCTATCATTTATTATGAAGTTTTTGACCAACGTGAGCTGAATCAAATATTAGGAGTAGAATCAAGTCACTACTCCCCACAATAGTGGAATAAATATCTTCTAGAGGCCCGTCTTCTTCTGTGAAACCAACAGCACGAGCTCCAGCAAAAGAAGCTGAACACTTCCTTTTAGCCAATATGATTTTATAAGGTTTCATGTTAGATTTATCAGCATAATACTTAAATATTGGTTTTGATATAGTGTAGAGAAAAAAGTAAACACCTTGACTACAATATCAGATATTGCTTCTGTAAGAGAATCCCTTAAATTCTAAGCTCGAGCCAGACCGTGGACATAAATGAGGACTGATTACTAAGGAGCATCTATTGGGAAAGGAAGAGGAATTTAGAAAGGACTCTGATAGGTGTGTAAACACCCATCTTTTCTACCACTTAATTACAATAATAACCGGACCAAAACGTGTATTTTATGTCTTTTATGTCGGAATTATGCGTGGTTTGTGTTTTTGTTGTGATTTAGGACGAAAAGGTGAAAAGTGGAGAATTCACGGGCATTTACGGACTTTTATTGAAGAAAAGGATGAAAGACGAAGTCAAGAAGTCAAAAGTGGATAAAGAACGGAAGTCCAAGACCAATTCTGAAGATTTATCGAAGAAAAAGTCAAAAGACGAAAGTTTACTTAAAGCCGAGGTACTCAAGTCTTATTTATCGAAGACGAGTCCAAAGAAATCCCGAGCCAAAAGTCATCACATTCCAAGATTAACAAAAAGATTAAGAAGGAAGGACTTGATGGTGCAATTAACAAGAAAGGAAGGAGAGAGGAAGCTTCCCCTAACGACTCCCTAATCACCTATATAAACCCTCATTTTCATTCATTTACTCTTGTTGGTGGCTTGACAAACCATTCTTCCACATTTACTTTTAATGCACCTTTAATTACTTGCACTTTTAATTACATGTTTTGCACCTTAATTACCTTTTAATTCCAAGTAAGTTTTTAATTTGTGTTCTTTAAATTCTTGTCTTTAATCTTTCTTTATCATTTGATCAAGTTCTTTTTATCAATCTCATTCTACTTTTCTTACTTTTTGATTCGGTTACAAGTTAGGATTAAGCAAGTTTTTGCTTAATCCATTTGCTTATTTTAATTAAAGTTTCGTTCTTTTTAATTCCTCATACGAACTAAGCCACGAGATTGACAACCTTGTGTGCTTATTTGGTACTTTGTTTTAGTGTTTTGGAAGTTTTCTTTAAAGTTTTGATTTTTAAGTTTTGATTTCATTTAAGTTTCGTCTTTTAAATTTTAAAAGCTTTTAACTTTTTAGCTTATTGTCATGTTTTGATTCCATTTCATTCAAGTTTTTGGTAACTGCTTATTAGAATAGCTTATTTAGTTCTTGTGCTTATTACCAAGTTGGTTCCATCGGAAAGTTAGGGTTTTCCACATTGCGACGGATAGCAACACCACATTCCGATAGTGACAGTATTGGCATAAGGGTTTTTGCATTCCGATCCGGGATTGCGACAGGAGTAACTTTACCTCATTCCGATCTGGGGATTGCGATCGCATATTGCGATCGCTCTTTCCGACGGCTCTTGAGGCTTGTTAAGCCGAAGTGCTGCCCAATTTTCCGTAGCCTCATTCCGATAGGTACATTCCGATAGGACACATTTCGATCTGAACTACATTGCGATCTGAGGTTGTTAGGTTATTCCGATCTGAAAAGGTGACATATTCCGATCTGGGTTTCTTCAACATTCCGATAGGTGGTGTGTTCATTCCGATGGTAAGGTCGATCGGAATATATTCCGATCTGAGGGTTGTTTTCCATACTTTATCTTGTTTAATTTCTAGTTTATGTTTTTAATACTTGTCTAATTTAATTTCCGTCACGCTTTTATTTTTTAGTCATTTAATTATTTTACTTCCCGTCACGTTTTTAAATATCGCACACTTTCTTTTAATTAGACTTAGATTTATTTTCACGCACTTTTAATACTTGCCCTTTATTTCAACGACATTTACTTTTAAGTCTTTGCACATTTAAATTTAAAAACAACCAAAATTATTTGTTTCCACCAAGATAAAACTGAGTCACATAGAAAACCTAGATCAATTCGATTAGACCAACACAACGAACTTCAACGAACACATAATTTTTTATACAAGGTGTCAAAACCTTGTATTAAATGGCGCCGCTGCCGGCTCTTTTCGTTAAGATCAATAGTTTTCTGTGAGAGACACGTTGCTTTTTGGGATCCGTTCACTTGTGAACGTTATTTTTCTTGCATAAAAATTGATAAAAAAACCATAAAAATTAAAAATTTCAAAAATCCAAAAAAGATTTTATCTTTCTTGTGTATATATATTGTTTTTGTGTTTGGTTTTGTTTTCTTTTGCATTTTCAGGTGTATGCGTACTAGATCTTCTAATTATCAAGAGCCCGAGCCTCAAGAAGATTTAGATATGGCAGGTGTTAACAACAACATTCCACCGAACCTGAATAATAACAATAACAACAATGCTCTTCCACAGCCCGATCTTCGGACCATGGAGGAACTTTGTCAACCAACAATGTTTGGACGAGGAGGACCGATTGCGCCGATGCAAATCAACGCTCCTGAGTTTTCGTTGAAGCACCACATGATTCAGCAAGTACAAACAAGCCCATTTAGAGGATTGCCTGATGATGATGCCAACAAACACCTCGACAAGTTCATTACTATCACCCAGAGCATGAAGTTGGCTGGGGCCACTATGGATGAACTTCGCCTACAACTCTTTCCACACACTCTATTACATCATGCCGAGAAATGGTTTGATCGTCTCCCGAAGAATTCTATTCACACTTGGGATGACATGACTCAACGCTTTCTTTCGCGCTACTTTCCACCATCCATGGTCACAAGCCTTCGCAATCAGATCAGCGGTTTCATGCAAGATCCCGATGAATCTCTTTTTGACGCTTGGGAGAGATATAATGTCTTGATCGACCGATGTCCAAACCACAATATGCTTCCGGTCACCTTGATCGATACTTTCTACAACGGATTGACTTTTCGAGATCGTGATACGATTAATGCAGCCGCCGGTGGCACATTCATGAAAAGGAGACCCGAGGAGTGTAGAGAGTTAATTGAGAACATGACTACTCACCACAAGAACTGGGATTCCTCTGCATCTTCTAGGAACAACCCGAGAGTCAATGTTTCCTCAACCTCAGCAAACCCTGAGATGACCGAACTCACCCGCATGATGACTGAAATGAGCAAAAGTATTACGCTTCTCGCTTCAAATCAACAACAACAACAAGTTAAAGCGGTTGCTAATCCTTGTGAAACATGTGGCGGTCTTCACTCATACACCGATTGTCCTTCAACACAAGGAAATCCGGAAAATGTGTATGCAGCTTACGGTAATTATTCACCGGAAAATTACCAAGCTAGACAACAAGGGGATAGAAATCTGCTGAGCTACCGTTCCAACAATTACCTTTCACCCGGTTTTTCTCCTCAAAACCAAAACCCCGCCAACAACTACACTAGAAGCAACCAAATCCCACCAAGAGCTTCTAATCCTTATCACCCACCCGCCCAACAAAACCCACCCATTAATCCCGATGTTGAGGCTATCATGAGAACCCAAGGTGAGCAAATCAAGAATCTGCAGAGCCAAATTATCAATCTTAAAGGGGATATCACAAAGCAAGGAAATGAGATAAGATCCGAGCTTCGAAATGATATTCAATCCTCCTTCAGCAATCAAACCAATGATTTGAAGAATATGCTTGCTAGTTTCTTGCCCCCTGCTCAACCTTCTTCTTCAAGTTCTCTACCTTCAAACACCGTCACCAATCCGCGAGCCAATGTGAGTGCTATTACTACTCGTAGTGGAGTCACCATTGTAGGACCACCAATCCCACCCTCATCATCTACACCTCCTCCACCACCATGTATCCCTACTCCTCCTACACCTAGTATTAGTGCACCATTACCGTCTCCACCTCGACGTGATGAAGTTCCCACCAATGATCCTTCAACATCTCAACCTTTACCTACACCTGCACCTTCCCCACCCAAACCCAATATCCCTTATCCTTCTCGCTTGGGCAAGACCAAAATGCTAAACAAGGAGGACGCTCAAGTGACTAGCTATATCAAGATGATTTCTCAAATGAATTTCAACATTAGCTTTCTTGAAGCACTTGTCCACATGCCCGAATTTGTTAAAGCATTTAAGGAATTGCTTAACAAGAAGGAGAAGCTGATTGAACTCGCCAACACACGCTTAAATGAAAACTTCTCTGCAGTTATTCTTAAAGAACTTCCGGAAAAACTTGGAGATCCCGGTCGTTTTGTGTTGCCTTGCGTGTTCAACAAAACTGAAGAATTTACTGCCCTTGCTGATCTCGGGGCTAGTATTAATTTAATGCCACTCAGTGTTTGGAAAACACTATCATTGCCCGACCTCACTCCAACAAAGATGACTCTTGAACTTGCAAATCGCACTCTCGCTTACCCTGTTGGTATAGCTGAAGACGTGTTCATTAAAGTTGGCACATTTACTTTCCCGGTCGATTTTGTCGTAGTTGATTATGAAATGGACCCTCGTATTCCTTTAATACTTGGTCGGCCATTCTTGAGAACCGGACGTGCTTTAGTAGATGTGGCCGAAGGTGAGTTAATCTTACGAGTCGGGGATGATGCAAAAGTTTTCAAAATGGGGAAGCTTACTAGTTTAACTTTTGGAGGCCGAGAATCAGTGAATATGATTAATGTGCTAGATGACTTTACCGTCTACGAAAATCCTCTATTCGACTCTTGCATCGATAATCCACTTTTTTATGATGATGTGGATGATTCTCTCCCTACTTTGGACGCTTCTTCCATTTATGATTCGTCACCGGTCTTTGACGCTTATGATGATGATTATTCTAGCTCAGATTCGGATGATTTTGATTGTACTTCTGAGTATCCCGAGCTGCCTACTTTCGATGATTTTGATGAGGCTGATACTCTATCGAGCGATTCTTCACATGATGAAGATCCTCCGTCATCACTCGATCCTACTTTGGACGATTATTCATTTGAGGAAGATTTCTCTGAATTTCTCAACACATACTTCCCTCATGAGAGTGATGCTCCTCCTTTTGACTTTGAAGATTATCGCCTTGATCCTACTTTGGATTTGAAGAGCATTTTGTCAAAGGAGAAGAAACCGGTTGACACCGAAATCCGTTGCACGTATGATTTAACACCTCTTTGTCCCACTTCTGAGGACGAGGTTGTGCTTCTTTGCGGATCTTCTTCACACTCGGATGAGCCGGAGTGCTATTTTCCCCTGAAGGAAAAGGTGTTCGACCCCGGTATTGAAGTCTTTAAGCCATCTCAGTATCCACCTGATGAAATAAAAGGAAAAATCTTTGGAAATCTTGAAGACATGCTTGCACCACTTCATCCTTGCTTCTACTGTGCTCCATCATTGCTTAAGGGAACCCTGCCACTTCTCTTTTGGCTTGCCTTGTTCGCCTTAAGCTCTTGCTTATTGATGGATGAAAACTATGTCTTTGATCCTGGTGGATGTGTTTCATGCTTCTTCCGTTGATGATCAAGGTCGAGTCAGGCTAATGACTCGGTTAACAAAAATCAAGCGCTTCTTGGGAGGCAACCCATGCATCTATCTTTCCGCTTTCTATATCATAAGTGTAGGGGGGACCCTTTGGATTGCTATTTCCTCTCCTCACTTCTTAATCAGGGATTCGAGCTTCAATGATCCACTCTTGATGATTCTTGACGACCCGTGATTCCGTGTTCTACTTCTTCCCGGTTCTATCCTAAACTCTTTTCGATTCACTATTTTATATTTTCTCAATATTAAAATAGGAATCTCTTTAGTTGTCTTTTCCTTAGCGAGATTTAAACAACGTGCACAATGTCCTAAGTGTAGGGGAGTTTCCTCCCACATACTTCAACATTGAGGACAATGTTTATCTTAAGTGTAGGGGGGACTTCTATCGAAGTTAAGTGGTCTTTTCCTTGTATTTGTCCTCATTTTAACCGGAAAATCAATTTTTCGACATTTTTCAAAATTTTTGATCTATTTTGGCCTATTAGTTTTTCCCTTTGTATAGTTATTTTCTTTCCTTATTAGAATAAATCTTTAATAAAGTGGTTTTAATTTTCAAACGTTGTGAATCTTTTGACTCAACCCGAGTTTACTCATCTAAGTTTGCTCTAGCTAGTATCCTTAACGTGTTTAAGTCAAGTTTTGCTAGGCTTTTATATAGGGAGCTATAAAACGCGAAAGTCTTAACTCTCACGGGTTAAGAACAAGAACTTTTCGCAAGTTCCTATAATTGATCCTAGAGGGTCGTTTATCAAGGGAACTTTAAGATGCGATTTCTAAACTTGAAAAAGTCTAAGAATTTGCAAGATCCTATAGGCGACTCGAAAACCCAAAACTTTGATTTAATAGGCTAAGCATCCACGAGTCTCATTCCTTGAGATTTTAAACTGTGGAGAACGAGAGATGATAGAGCCAATTATAAGTTCGGTATTCTTTCATGAATTTATGTGAGTTAATTATGAGCCTATTCTCCCATCGCTTGCTAATAATTTATTTGCTAATAAATAAGGTTGTACGATTTGAAAAGTTACTTAGCTTCTAGCCCCAGATCGTTTAAAAGTTGCTCGGTAATGACGAGAGTTCATAGCCAAGGCATAACTTATGAAGCGGGGCGCGAAGATTGGCGAGTCCGAAAAGGCCCTAACAAGGCATGAGGGTTATATTTTGTTGCTAAAGATCCAAAAGTGATGTGAAGAATCATTTATCGAAAATCAATATGAAGGATCGAGACACACGACGTAAAGCAAAACTCCCAAAAAGTCATGGAGAAGTGTATCCGAAAAGACCCTAACAAGGTATGAGGATAAATAGATCCAAGTCAATGAAGGAGGCGGATCGTTGTATATCAAAATCCAAAATAAAGATTGGAGAAAAATGAAGAAGTCGTGGTCCATATATGAAGAATCTCTCAAAATTCCCAAGTGAAGAAATTCTAATTATGAAGAGGAGACCATTATTTCATGAACGTCTCTCAAGATTAGAAGTATGAAGTCGCTGCCAAATATCGGCCCGAGAAAGGTCTCAAATCGCGAACCAAGTTATGCCAAGATATGAACTTTTTGATATCCCGAGAAGCAGTTTTAAAAGATTTGGTCCTTTAGCTAACTATTGATTAAATCGTTCACTTTATTTTCAGACTAAACAACTATCTAAATAAGTCAAACAATGCATCTTCGTGATCATTCAAGACAAATAATAAAATATAAGAGATACCCATAGGAATAAGGGAGTCTAAGTGAGTAATTGGCCCACATGAGTTTGTGTTAGTCTACTAACTTATAATAACAATGATCTCGTTTTTAAGCTTGGTTTGGAGAAAGTGAAAAGTTGAGGATGATGATTATTCATGACATTTTCAAAACCCAAGGTATGCTTTTAATTTCTTTGCTTTGCATTTTTTTATAATTTTCTATCTCTTTAATAAAGGCCAACGTGGATTGATTATGATGAAAAGTGTAAACATGCTTTGTAACTAATGCATTGCATGAGGACATTGCAATGGTCAAGTGTAGGGGATTTGATAGGTGTGTAAACACCCATCTTTTCTACCACTTAATTACAATAATAACCGGACCAAAACGTGTATTTTATGTCTTTTATGTCGGAATTATGCGTGGTTTGTGTTTTTGTTGTGATTTAGGACGAAAAGGTGAAAAGTGGAGAATTCACGGGCATTTACGGACTTTTATTGAAGAAAATGATGAAAGACGAAGTCAAGAAGTCAAAAGTGGATAAAGAACGGAAGTCCAAGACCAATTCTGAAGATTTATCGAAGAAAAAGTCAAAAGACGAAAGTTTACTTAAAGCCGAGGAACTCAAGTCTTATTTATCGAAGACGAGTCCAAAGAAATCCCGAGCCAAAAGTCATCACATTCCAAGATTAACAAAAAGATTAAGAAGGAAGGACTTGATGGTGCAATTAACAAGAAATGAAGGAGAGAGGAAGCTTCCCCTAACCACTCCCTAATCACCTATATAAACCCTCATTTTCATTCATTTACTCTTGTTGGTGGCTTGACAAACCATTCTTCCACATTTACTTTTAATGCACCTTTAATTACTTGCACTTTTAATTACATGTTTTGCACCTTAATTACCTTTTAATTCCAAGTAAGTTTTTAATTTGTGTTCTTTAAATTCTTGTCTTTAATCTTTCTTTATCATTTGATCAAGTTCTTTTTATCAATCTCATTCTACTTTTCTTACTTTTTGATTCGGTTACAAGTTAGGATTAAGCAAGTTTTTGCTTAATCCATTTGCTTATTTTAATTAAAGTTTCGTTCTTTTTAATTCCTCATACGAACTAAGCCACGAGATTGACAACCTTGTGTGCTTATTTGGTACTTTGTTTTAGTGTTTTGGAAGTTTTCTTTAAAGTTTTGATTTTTAAGTTTTGATTTCATTTAAGTTTCGTCTTTTAAATTTTAAAAGCTTTTAACTTTTTAGCTTATTGTCATGTTTTGATTCCATTTCATTCAAGTTTTTGGTAACTGCTTATTAGAATAGCTTATTTAGTTCTTGTGCTTATTACCAAGTTGGTTCCATCGGAAAGTTAGGGTTTTCCACATTGCGACGGATAGCAACACCACATTCCGATAGTGACAGTATTGGCATAAGGGTTTTTGCATTCCGATCCGGGATTGCGACAGGAGTAACTTTACCTCATTCCGATCTGGGGATTGCGATCGCATATTGCGATCGCTCTTTCCGACGGCTCTTGAGGCTTGTTAAGCCGAAGTGCTGCCCAATTTTCCGTAGCCTCATTCCGATAGGTACATTCCGATAGGACACATTTCGATCTGAACTACATTGCGATCTGAGGTTGTTAGGTTATTCCGATCTGAAAAGGTGACATATTCCGATCTGGGTTTCTTCAACATTCCGATAGGTGGTGTGTTCATTCCGATGGTAAGGTCGATCGGAATATATTCCGATCTGAGGGTTGTTTTCCATACTTTATCTTGTTTAATTTCTAGTTTATGTTTTTAATACTTGTCTAATTTAATTTCCGTCACGCTTTTATTTTTTAGTCATTTAATTATTTTACTTCCCGTCACGTTTTTAAATATCGCACACTTTCTTTTAATTAGACTTAGATTTATTTTCACGCACTTTTAATACTTGCCCTTTATTTCAACGACATTTACTTTTAAGTCTTTGCACATTTAAATTTAAAAACAACCAAAATTATTTGTTTCCACCAAGATAAAACTGAGTCACATAGAAAACCTAGATCAATTCGATTAGACCAACACAACGAACTTCAACGAACACATAATTTTTTATACAAGGTGTCAAAACCTTGTATTAGACTCCGTACGTTTACTCGTGTTGTATGTTGCACCTCTCTAGAAGGTCCTTAACATTTCATCATTATCTAGAGCTAAAATTTGATACACGAAGAGTCTACATAAATGATCGCGTCTCATTATTTTATCCAGCACAATCTAGTAGGAGTATGGCCAATATATTTATCAAATATATGTTTTTTCGTATCAAACACATTTTGTTTCCTACAGTGTGATTATGTTATACCTTGCCTTGTTTCAATTCTTATGATAACTTTTCTGCTCTTTTTTCGATAATTCGATATGCTTCTCTGCTCTTTAGAGTTGCGGGACTTATCGATGGATGCTAAACAAACTGATAGCCATCTAAATCGAATTCCTTAGAAGAAAAGGGCTAAAGAAATGGAAGCACATTAGTTTTTGAATCTGAGGTTTAGTGACATGATTGAAGATTATAATGCAGCGCTTAAGGAAAATTACCTGTTTTGACCCGTTATCCTATCTGACCATGTTACTACTTATCGCTTTGATGTACTTTTAGATCCTTAGAAAAGTCACAATATTAAATATTTGTAGTAAGTTTGATAATACATTGTTTAGTTACGCATTAAATCAATAACAATTTTATTTTGCTGACATTTGTTTTATAGTCCTTAACTTGCCACAGTTCTTATCTATTGTTTGGAAAGGACACACGAAGGATGCATCTGAAGCATTCAATAATAAAGAATTTAAAGAACTGAGAACTCTCACTCAAAACACACCCAAATATCAAACTTAATTGAATATCATAACCTCAGATACTCCTTGGTAATCAGTCCTGATAGTCTAATGTAATTCACAAAATCAGGAACAACATAGTCGATATGCATATGAGTTGAACCCATAGACTAATGTAATTTACAAAATCGGGCTAGCGTAATGTGAGGTATTATTTTGGATTGCTTATTAGTGCTTATTGCCTCTTGAAGAAAAAATTGAACTAATAATATCAACTTATTTATACAAAACTTCTCAATTCAGTGGTAAATAATCAGAAAAACAATTTAGATAAGCAATCTCCAAAGACCTTCAAACTACGCAAATGAGCACTTCTAGTAAGCAATCTCAAACGCCCCCTAAACCCATGCAGTATATATGGAAGTACTATGTAACGCAAGATGTAATCAAAGAAATAAAATCACAAACCTGAGATCCCCGGCCGATCACTCCAACCGATTAAAGAAGTAATATGCAAACATAACTATGAGAACACCTTGTTGTACTTCTTGACATTTATAAACCTTGTGACTGAATGATAATATCTTGAACGGACATTATAGACTCTCCTTTTGACCCCTTTGTTGAAACTCCTCTATTAGAATAAAAAAATGAAGCAAACTAAATATTTATTTCACAAATAGGAAAGAACAAAGTATAGCATCCATACCGTTCTAAAGATTCATCTTTGCTTTTAAGCTTGGATCCGGTAGATCTTGTGTTGTCATGTACTTCTGGAAAAGCACCATGTTACTACAATCTTTCAAAAAACAATTGCCGGCGTAAGTCCCTGAATATTTCTTAAAACGTCCAAGGGGCTTTAATGAATTAGGATAAACAGACTACCACAGGCGACACCATGCGAAGGAGTACTACTATAACACTAATATATAATTTATAGATAGTTCAAGAAAATGGATACTGGTTATCATTTCAAACCATTGTGCTCGGAACTTGCTTTTCAAACACAACAAACTACCATTAAAAATTGACTTTGGCTGACAATAGGCTGTTATATAGTACCTGGTAAAAAAATACCATTAAAAATCGAGACATACAATTTTGATTTGAAGAAAGAGAATCAAGCAAATTGTAGTCTTATTTGATTGAGCCTAAAAAGCGCGTAAAATGATTCATTTCCATAGAAAACGTTGCAATATTTATTCCCATTATCATCTAATGGAGAAGCCACACATTTTGCCAGTAGTTTTGATGTCTTCACGAACAATTTTTGCATCCTTTATCCACTCGGCCTTTCCTTTGCTTTATGCTTTACCATCAAGATCATCACGGTCTCCATCTTTATGCCCTTGAGCATTCATCACCAGTTGACTCATTGCCTGATAGATCGTCACCACCTTATGGAACATTAAGAGATTAAAGAGATTATTGAAATAGTTAAGAGTAAAGAGATTATTGACAAATATAATCACATTGAAACAATTAAAAGGGAAATAAAATCGCCAGATTCATGCATATTCCTTCTGGTTCCCTACCAAGGAGTTGATTTTGCAGCAGCACCACCGCCAACGTCAAAAAGAGACTAAATTTTACGCAAAGAATAATATTTTATAGTTACATGAATATTCTAGAACATTAGAATCTGCTTCATAAGAACTGAAAGCTTGCATACCTTGGTCTCCAAAAACCTTGCGAGTATATGGAATAACTAATGTCGAGCAGCAGACCAAGTTCATCTGGTGAAGTCAATGATAGATGATCAAACAGGCTCGGTTTAAGGCAGTGGCCGCATATCTACAACCCAGAGGCTTCAATCTCATCCCGGGTTCGAGTCCAAATCATCATCTTTCACACGCAGTCCAATCACGGACCCACATGGTTTTAACTTCTTGTTGAATCGAAGTGTAAGGGTTTTAGAAGCACCGCAGGCTTGTTCCCTACACACAATGAGCACATGAGTTGACTTCTACAGATTTCATAGGAATCAAATAAAGGAATGATTGATATCCTGCCTCTTTAAAGTAAGCTGAATGTGTTGTATACCTTGATTTAGAATACATTTATCAAATTTAGTGATTAGAAATACATTTATGTTTTAATTATATTTTTAAACCAAACTTTAACAAAAACGTTACCAATCAATAAAACCAAAGTATCAAAAACACAAAAGTTGCACACTTTTACGTGGTTGGAGGTTATGAGTAGCAAGAATGATACCACCCAGACCATTACAGACCTCATACAACATAATGAAGCACGCCCATAAAAACAATCATGTGTCTCAATTATACTATTATGAATAGTCGAGACTCGACACCAAGCGGATTCGGAAGCTGGCTTTCGCGCCACATATATAGTTGAATCCCATGTTTAGTAGTACGTTTTAAAGACTTGAGCTCTGCATAATAAGTATATGTAGCACTTTTTTAGAATTTGATATAAATCATAACCCAATTTGACCCAAATACAATGAAACCGATTTGTAGTTTAAAGAAAATGAAAGTTATGAAACCTGAAATCCTGAATACTTGGAGACATGGAAGTAGATGCAGACTATAACGTTGAAGATTTGATAACAAACCTGGCTAAATAAGGTATCATATAGCGACAGGAGACCATTTTTTCCAACTGATGCACATGCCTTACCATCAAGCTCGACTTGTGGTTTTTGGAGGTCGGCAAAACTAAGACATAAACATTCATTAGTCACTGATATAGTTGACCTAATGAAAACTATGAGAGGCACTTCAAGTAATATATAATTGTAGTAAACTGGCCACTCACATTAGACTAAAGGTCAATCTGGATTAATTTAGGATGTATGGATGTCTTTATCTAGCAATTAACTCACTGTCATCCCTCCATACATATAATCAGATGCAATAAGAGATAAAACAAAAGAAATACAAAATAGTATAATTTCGAATACTTCACTTTTTAAAAGAAAAAAACAACAAATTGCCGCACTAACTAAAGGGCTACACGACTTAGATGCAGATAATGTTAAAAAAAACTAATCACTTGCCTAGCCGCCGTTTTAGTTTTTGATTAGCCCTTTCCTGGAAAAATCACTTGCAAGCTCATATAGAGTATCATGGTAACTTGTAAAGGTACCAACCATCACAGGCTTTTATGATAAGGTAATCACCCTAATCATAAAAAAAAACGAACTTTACAATCAAAAAATAATCACCGTTGATGGACAAAAAAACCTAAAACTGAGTAATCCAATATACGTTGATTACGAAGGCTTAATCGAAACGCATACCTGGTTGATCGGAACCTTGGAAAGATTTAAAAGATCGTATGTTATGAGTTGGTTGAGATATACTAAATTTAGGATTTGAATTAAGAATTGCGATTTATTTATTTTGAGGGTTTAACAAGACTGAATCGAAAGAATTTTATTTTGAGGGTTTAAGAGGACTGAATTGTAAAAATTGATTGTGTTTGTGATACTGATTTAGGTTTGTGATTTAGTGAAGAATATCTTTCTAGGATTAAAGAATTATAACAAAATCGGTGGCTTGCTTCACAGGTTGTCTCATTGTTGTTCGAGCAAAGAGACCCGAGTTCGAATCTGTTTGTAACCTTATTTTTTAAAACAAAATCGGAATTTCGTGCTGACTGAGATTAATACCCTGATAGATGACGTGGCAAATCCCTCCTCTTATATATAATGTAAAGATATATATATATATATATATATATATATATATATATATATATATATATATATATATATATATATATATATATATATATATATATATATATATATATATATATATATATATATATATATATAGTGTAAGGTTATTTTCAGAACCAAATAAATGTACAGAACTGCGAGAACCACCTTTATACTCTTAATAATGCGTATGTATTTTCATTATTATGTTTAAATTCACATTTAATAATTGTTTTAATGGTTATAGATCCGAGTATATTGAGCGATATGAAGAGTGCACATGTGTTTTCATATTATCCAAAGAAAATATAGTTATAATACATACAAAAAAAATACATGTGCATGGTCCAATGATACATGTTCCTAGTGACCTACGACAATGAAAATTCATGTATTTCTACCTAATGAACTAACCCGATGATTATACATGTGCATATTAAGAGTAAAAAGGTGGTTCTCGCAGTTCTGTACATTTATTTGGTTCTAAAAATAACCTCACCATATATATATATATATATATATATATATATATATATAGATCTTGGTTCAAATGAGAACTTTTTAATGTTGATAAAATAAGAACCCAATAAGAAATTAACAAGTGGAAATTAGCAATTTAAATACAAAAAGAATAGCAATAAATATTAAAGGGTATAATGGGTTTTTTCTGCCTCTTGTCCTCATTAACCTTAAAAAATAAAGCAATTACTCTCTCTCTCTCTCCAAAAAAACGCATCTAATTTTCCCCATTTGATAAATCTACTTCTCTCCACTAATTTTGGGCGACTTAATCCATCACCATCTTGTAATATGGGCGATTTGTTCGTTTAATTCTTCATTATTGATCGGATTCTGATCCATCATCCTATACTTGTGTGTTCTCATCGCACACTAACCAGAACCAGTTTATTTGTGAAAGGTCGGTTTTGATTTGTTCTGGTGTTACGCCGATGTGTTGTGTGACACCATCACCAGTTCTAATGTTATCGTGTCACAAACCTATCAATTATTACAGAGTTTGCCACACCGCTTCTGTCGTCACCGGATATGTGTTACACAAAAATACTATGTATCCGGTGTATCGATATCTTATTTTGACCGGTTTTGACTTGTGTATCAAGGGATTTGTATTCATGATTCGTTTGGATCTGCTTTTGTTTTAAAAAACTAATAGCTTATGAGATCTGCTTTTTCAAGCATCATGTATCACGTTTTTGATTGTGGTGGGATGACACCGATGATGTATCGGTGTACCGGTGACTGATAGTGGTGAGCTGATGGTACAATGACATGTATCAGGTTGAAAAAGATGGTACATCGATTATCATGTGGGTTTATGTAACTTGTTTTGTTTACTCATGTGACCAAATAATCTGAATATGTTATTCTTTGTTTTCGATGGTGCAATTGTGCATCAAGAACTAAATGGTTATTCACTTTTTTGTATGAAAGTCTATTATATAGGCTGCTTTAAAAAGTTTCTTTAGACTATCAGATGATGGTTTCATCATGTATCACTTTTTGTCGTACTATTTAAGTTTTAAATATTACTGTAAATAGATGGTGGTTGTATACATGAGCTATTTTGAAAAAAAAGTTTTATTTGTCTATTACCGTGTGACAATAAATTTATGTACCACTATGTGTCAGTACTAGGGGTGTCGAAAAAGTTGACCCGACCCGAACCCGACCCGAACCCGAATAATCATATTCGGGTCGGGTCACTCGGGTCCAAAAGTGTATTCGGGTCAATTCGGGTTGACCCGAATTGACCCGAGTTCTAATTGGCTCGGGTTCGGGTTATATATTTTTTACCCTTGACCCGAATTGACCCGACCCGACTTGACCCGAACCCGACCAACCCGACTTGACCCGACTAAAATTACATTTTTTACATTGTATTATTACTTAATTTAGCCACTTTTTACACATTTTCCTTAAACTCGGGTTGACCCGAACCCGAGTTGACCCGACCCGAGTTGACCCGACCCGAATTGACCCGAACCCGAGTGACCCGAGTTCTAATTAAGCTCGGGTTCGGGTTATATATTTTTTACCCTTGACCCGACTTGACCCGACCCGAGTTGACCCGAACCCGACCGGGTCAACCCGAATCACACCCTTAGTTAGTACCAATATATGTCATGTACCATCATGCGCCTATCAATTTTCCAAATATTCAATTAAATAAAATCTAGACTACAATTGCATTAGGATTACGAACCTTAAAAAAAGTTAGAAATAGAAATAAGAAAATGATTTATTAATTTTCAATTTAATTCCCCAAAATACTCTTACAACTATATTTATTTATCATATTACTAGTCATTAAATGTTGATCTTATTAAAATTCAACTAGTAAATATGACGGTTGTAATTAGTTCTTACTTTTACAACTTTATGTTTGTGCTCACGTTAACCTCCCTCTCTCTCTCTCTATGTATATATATATATATATATATATATATATATATATATATATATATATATATATATATATATATATATATATATATATATATATATATATATATATATATATATATATATATATATATATATATATATATATATATATATATATATATATATATATATATATATATATATATATATATATATATAGTATATATATATATATATATATATATATATATATATATATATATATATATATATATATATATATATATATATATATATATATATATATATATATATATATATATATATATATATATATATATATATATATATATATATATATATATATATATATATATAGTGTAAGGTTATTTTCAGAACCAAATAAATGTACAGAACTGCGAGAACCACCTTTATACTCTTAATAATGTGTATGTATTTTCATTATTATGTTTAAATTAACATTTAATAATTGTTTTAATGGTTATAGATCCGAGTATGATGAGCGATATGAAGAGTGTACATGTGTTTTCATATTATCCAAAGAAAATATAGTTATAATACATACAAAACAAATACATGTGCATGGTCCAAGGATACATGTTCCTAGTGACCTACAACAATGAAAATTCATGTATTTCTACCTAATGAACT